>JAGIQG010000026.1:19270683-20664086 GCA_024679065.1 Sphyrna mokarran
CTCCCTTAGCAGCCTGAGGTAAATGCCATCAGGCCCCGGAGCTTTATATGTCTTTAAGCTGCCTAACAACCCGAACACCTCTTTCCTCGTAATCTTTATTTCCCTCAACCGATCCTCAACTTTGTCAACATCAGCAACAGACATCTGGCCCCTCTCCCGCGTGAATACCGATGCAAAGTATTCATTCAGGATCTCCCCCATTCCCTCAGGCTCTAAGCATAGATCCCCTCCTCTGTCCCTGAGAGGTCCAATCTTGCCTCTAACCATCCTTTTGCTCCTTACATAGGAGTAAAATGCCTTAGGATTTTCCTTAATCTGACCTGCCAGAGCCACTTCGTGGCCCCTTTTTGCCTTTCTAACACCCCTTTTAAGATCCCGTCTACACTCTCTATATTCTTCCAGCGCTGTCTCAGTCCCCAGTTGCCCAGATCTAATGTAAGCCTCTCGCTTCTTCCTGATCAAGTCCTCAATCTCCCTGGTAAGCCACGGTTCTCTAATCCTACCTTTCCCATCCTTCCTCCTTGCCGGCACGTATCTTTCCTGCAGAGAATTTAGTTTTCCCTTGAAAGACTCCCACATGTACCTCGTCGACCTACCCTCAAAAAGCTTATCCCAGTCGGTATCTTTAAGATCTCGCCTAATCTGGCTGTATCTAGCCCTCCCCCAGTTAAATACCTTCCCTTTTGGGCCGGTCTCGTCCTTTTCCATTAATATCCTAAAGCAGATAGAGTTGTGATCACTATTTGACACATGCTCTCCTACCTCGATGTCAACCACCTGCCCTGGCTCATTCCCCAGAACCAAATCCATTATAGCCCCCTCTCTAGTCGGGCCATCCACATACTGCTCCAAGGACCCTTCCAAAACACACTGTACAAATTCCTCCCCGTCCACTCCTACAGCTCTGGGCCCTCTCCAATCTACTCCAGGAAAATTGAAATCTCTCACTACTACTACCCTATTTTTCCTACACTTATCTAAAATGTCCCTGCATATCCTTTCTTCCACGGCCCGCGGGCTGTTGGGCGTTATTACCCAATCGGTCCCAGGCACAGGCAGCAGCCCAGAGAACGCCACCCTGGAGGCCCTACCTGTCAGTTGAGCCCCCAACTCCCTAAACTGTCTACGTAAGTCCCCCCTGCGCTTTCTTCCTACATCTTTTTGTCCTATGTGAACTATTACATTTGCCTTCGACCCTCTTCCCTTCAAAATTCCCTCTACCCTCTCTGATACATCCTGGACCCCTGCTCCAGGGAGGCAGACTACCATCCTGGAGTCTCTCTTTTCCCCACAGAATCTCCTATCGATCCCTTTAACCATCACATCCCCCACCAATATCTCACTTCCTACTTTCCTGCTGGTCTCTGTGGCATTCTGTTCCCCTTCACCTGCCCTCTCCATCACAGCTTTTACCCCCCCCCTTGGTTTTCTGGGGATCCTCCTTAGAGATGGCTTTTGTGCCTTGATTTTTGTTCTTATTCCTTGTAACTGTACCCAGCCCATCCCTACTACTAGATCCTGGGGTCCCTGCAGGTCTGCCTTCCCTATTCATTGTATCCTCATTTTCCCTCACCAGACAAACGTCCTCCAAGTGCAGCTCCAGCTGTCTCAACTTTGCTCGTAAACGCTGCAGTTCTAAACATTTTGCGCATATGTGGGGCTTCGGGAGACGTGATGCCTCCAAGAAGGTCCACATATGGCAGCGTACACAGTGGACGCGTTTGGCCAAGTATCGTGGCATTTTATATACCCCTTTAAAGGTGATTAGGTAAGAAGCACGTTACTCACCGCCTCCAAGCCTGCGCTTGCACAAGCCCAGTGAGCTTAAGCCCTTGTTCCTCTCACTCTAATTCCCGTCTCACTCCACTGCCCGCTCCCGACGCTGCCCGCTGTCTACCTTGGCCTTCCTTTTATACTCCCGCGCTTCCTCCCCTGCAGCCCCCCGCGCCTACCTCCCGCTACGGAGTGCCGAAATAAACACTCTACAAAATAAAGTACAAGACAGAAATTGCAAGTCAGGATTCTCTCCAGCCACTCTCCAAATAACTCTGCTCAGGAGAACAGTAAGGTGTACCCACTCTTGAGCACCTAATTTATACTCCCGCGCTTCCTCCCCTGCAGCCCCCCGCGCCTACCTCCCGCTACGGAGCGCCGAAATAAACACTCTACAAAATAAAGTACAAGACAGAAATTGCAAGTCAGGATTCTCTCCAGCCACTCTCCAAATAACTCTGCTCCGGAGAACAAGCATCTGCAAAGTAACTTCTTTAAAGGCCAAATGAAACTGGAATTTTGAAGCAGCAGTAAATTTCTCCTATCTTACAGCCTACAATTTTCACCTTTTTAGTGTAAAACTCAATAGCAATTTTAAACTCCCCTAACTGCTTTTAATTACCAGAAACAACACTGTTCATGATGCTGTCTAAAATCTTAATTTTATTTTCACATCTGCCAGTTTCCTCTTCCTATGTTCTTCTTGATGATGGCTGGGCAGCTTTTAAAAATCAAATATTCCAAACTTATCAATCGATTGTCATTATTGTCAAAATATTTGTTGCTAATTGCCATCCAAGATTCAGCTCAAGTGACATCTCTTCGTGTGAGTGTCTGAACCTAACCTTTTGGCTGCTTGAAGACTCAGCTGAGTTGTGTGGATTATGTAATTTTTGCATCAGGATAAAACCAGACCTGAGTGAGTTTCAGCTGACTACAGGATGCTGCAGCTGCAGGTCATTAATGATTATTTAATGCAGCCACAGGCAGCAGTGCACATTTGTTGAAGGCAGTATCCCTTTAAGGAGCTGCCTCTTTTACTTTGTCTCTCAATTTGTTTGATTTGATTTCATTGATTCATACAGAAGAGTTGTGAGGTAATGCATTTTGGAGGGTGTAATACAGATAAGAAATATACAATAAATGGCAGAACCCTTCAGAGTATTGATAGGCAAAGGGGACTGAGTGTACAAGTACATAGGTCATTTGAAAATAGCAATGCAGTTGGAAAAGGTAGTCAAGAAGACATATGGCATGTTTGCCTTCATTGGCCAAGGCATTCACTTTAAAAATTAACAAGCCATGTTGCAGTTTTATAGACCTTAGTTAGGCTGCTCTTGGAATATAGTGTTCAATTCTGGTTGCTACACTACCAGAAGGATGTGGAGGCTTTGGAGAGGTGCAGGATGTTGCCTTGCTTGAGAGCATTAGCTATGAGGAGAGATTTGAGAAACTTGGTTTGTTCTCACTGGAATGATGAAGGTTGAGGGGTGACTGATAGAAACCTACAAGATTGAGAGGCATGGACAGAGTGGATAGTCAGAAGCTTTTTCCCAGAGTGCAAGAGTCAATTACTAGGGGACACAAATTTAAGGTGCGAAGTTTAAAGGAGATGTACGAGGCAGATATTTTTTAAGAGTATTGGGTGCCTGGAACTTATTGCCAGGGGAAGTAGTGGAAGCAGATATGGTAGTGACTTTTAAGGGGAATCTTGACAAATACACAAATAGAATAGGAATAGAGATATATGGTCCCTGGAAGGACAGGGATTTTAGTTAAGTCGGGCAGCATGGTTGGTGCAGGTTTGGAGGGCCGAAGAGCTGTATCCTGTGCTGTAGTTTTCTTTGTTCTTAGTTAAAATCTTCCCAAATGCCCCAACCATGAAAACTCAGTGTCACCCTGGGGGAGAGGCCAGATTTGGGGTTGGAGACTACTTTGAGCAAATTGACTTTTGAACCAGTGTAATTAGTCATGGAATTGAAATGCACGTGACTATGTAAGACAGTCATATCTATTTCAACTTCCATGATAATTTTTGCTGCTATTGTCAGTGTTATCCAATGCATCTAGATGGAAAACGTGCAGAAACTCCAGGCCTGAATTGTGGTGGACTGTTTAACTGCAGATGCATCACATCAGAGCCATTGTCATCAGGTGTTGCATTAAACCTAAAGTGCAAAAATTGACCATTCAGCCCAACTGATCTATGCCAGCATTTTGCTGCACACCATCTCCTCCCATCTCGTTTCATCTAATCTTGTCAGCATACTCTTCCATTCTGCGCTTTCTCATATATTTCTGTAGCTTGTCTTTGGATGTCCTATGCTATTTTCCTCAGCTGCCCTCATTCTACATTTCGCCATTCTGAGTAAAGACGGTTCTCCAGAATTCCCTATTGAATTTATTACTGACTCTTATGGTTCCTGGTTTTTGTATATTTTAAGGGTGAAGGGGGAAAAGTTTAAAGGGAATATTGGGGACGGGGGGGTTCGTCACACACAGTGGTTGGAGTGTGGAATGAGCTGCCAGGTGAAGTGGGAAATGCGGGCTCAATTTTATCATTTAAGAAATCTTGGACAGGTACAAGATGAGAATGGTGTGCAGAGATATGGTCTAGCTGCAGATCGGTGCGACTAGGCAGCAAAATGGTTCGGCACAGCCAAGAAGGGCCAAAAGGCTTTCTGTGCTGTAATGTTCTATGTCTTAGATCATCTCTCTGATATTTGTGATCTTGCTAGCTCAGTTTGTCCTGATAAAAAGAATATCAAAAAGAAATTATAATTACAGATTTTTTTGCATCTTCTCTAATGCTTGTATATTCAGATTATAATATAGATACAAAAACTGTACACAGTATTGCATGGTCTTACCAAGGTTTTACATGTGTTTAACGTGACTTCCCTGTTTTCCAGTCCTCTCTAGAAAATGAATTCCATTTTGTTTGTTCTCAATGGCTTATTAACTTGTTGCTATTTTTAGTGACTTGTTTATCTATATCCCAGAATCCTTTGCTCCTCATCCCTGTTGCATCTTCTACTGTTCAGGCAGTATGTAGTCATACTTGCCTGTGTTTTTCATATTTAATCCCAAGATGAACCTCCAACTGCATTATTTAAGATCACATGTTTCCACATCAGTAGTGTTGCCAACTTTGCCCTGTCTCAGCTTATCTGCTGAAATCCTTGATCATATCTTTGTCATCTCAAGTCCAATATTCCAACATGTTCCTAGCTAGTCTCTCACACTGTACCTTCATGAATTTGAGATCATACAAAACTCTGTTGCCATATCTTCACTCACTCTCAGCCCTATTCATTTATCACTGATGTGCTCAATGACTTATCTTGACCCAGTCAATCAGCTTCTTCATTTTAAAATTCTCGCTCTCGTTTCCAAACGTCACTGTGGCGTGCCACCTTCCTATCTCTACAACTGCCTTCTACCCAAAACCCTCTGCGCAGTCCTGGCCCCTTGAGTATCCCCAATTCGAATGTTCCACCATTGGATGTGCCTATTAGGGTAGGATATACTTAACAATCAGGTTAGTAACTATAGGTTAATTGGTTAAGCACATCACTGGCTGTATATAAAGGGAAAACAGGTGTAAAACGGTAGAGTTTTACATCAGTAAGAATAAAGCTCTATAGAAGAAGGCAAGACATGGACTGAAATTTTCCAGTCTTTTGGAGGGTGCAGGGTGCACACAACCCTGTAGAAATTGGAATTAGAGGATCCTGTTGCTGGCCAAAGGTGGGGCTGCCTCTGCTGCTCAAAAATATGCTGCAGGGGCACTGGAAAATTCCACCTTTTGCTGACTCTTTTTATTTACCGATTAGCCATTGGAGTTTAACAATATCTTCAGCTGCCTAGGCCCTAAGTGTTGGAATTTCTTTCCTACACCTCTTTGCCCCTCTGCTCACTTTTCTCCATTAAGACACACCTTTCTTGACCACGATTTTGGCCATCTGACCCAAGATCACCTTCCAGGACTTGATGTATTGGTTTATAATGTTCCAGTCAAAGTACCTTGGGATATTTTAGTACTTTAAAACACACAATATAACTGCAAATTGTCATTGAAATTTATTTACAAACTAATCACCATTCTGCAAATTTAGTCACACATTCCTATCCGGCATGGATTCTTGGAAAGTGATCAGGCTAATAAATTCCTCTACTTATTCAGCCAACTTGTCCTTCTTACAGCTGCGGAAGCTTGGGATGGCAGATTCAATTGCTGACACTTAAACCAGCTGACCTGTTGAATGAGCATGGACATGATTTCTAAAAACAGAAAGACTCGATGGACTTTTGAAGGCTTATTATAATAGTGTATAATTTAAATGTAACCGATTTCTAAAACCTGTGCAAGTGGTTGTCAGTTCCAGGTGTCAGATTACAGCTGCCACTTGTCTACTGAAACAAGCTGTCCAAATATAAGAACATAAAACTGGCCTTACCAGTTAAAACAGAGAAGCATTTGTATAATGGCTCTTTAAAATCAATTTGTACTAATGAAACATCCATAATGTTGCATAAGAGGAGTTATGAGCAAGTGAAGTGGCAATGGAGGGCAGAGAATAATTATACCATGGTGCATTTATATAATGGAGCTCTTGTTTAGGAATTTCAAAATTTATCCTTGCATTTACAAAGTTTTTGCACACTATTCCATAATAAACTCTGTTGAATCTTAGTAATGGCAATTCCGAAGACACTAAGAGTTGGTTGAAGTATTAGTTTTCTTTTTGTGCAAGTGGAGGAAATTTGATTTGCAATATGGAGATATTGCAGCGCCACCTGTTGTGGAGCTGTGGTTGCAGCCTACAAATTTCACTGAATAATTTCCACTATAAACATAGACATTGGGTTTTATAAAGTGAAAATTGTCAAGTATGACAGTATATAGTTCTATAATTAGAGATTATATGCAGGTTGAGTGGCTAACTAATAAATGCTTAGGGTGTGTGATGACAACTTCTGGAAATTCCATGGAGCTGAATATGTGTATTCATGTTTTACTGTCTAAAATATACATATTTCATGTCTGTGTGTTAAACTTTAGCTCTAATAAGGATCTGCTGCCGCTGTGGAGCTGAGTATAATGTATCCATTAGTGGGGATTGTATCCGCAAAGAAGAGTGTAACTACCACTGGGGACGATTACGCCGACATAAAAGTGAGCACAATGTTGATATCTAATTGTGGAAATGATGTAAAGAGCTTGTTACATGATTAGGCCATAGTTTTGTTACATCAGTGAATACTTGAATGTAATTTTGTTTTGTCCTGACCATTTTAAGAATCTTCTATCATGTGAGCACATTGGAATTAATATTTTACATAAAATGTACACAGAAACAAATCATTCACTACAGTTGGACATCACTTATGCTTACGCTCTACACTCATCTCCTCCAACCTTCTTCACCTAACAGTATCAATATAATGCCATTCACCTCAGCTAGTCCTTGTGCTATAAAATTCCACGTTCCAACCACTCAGAAAAAGATCCCTTGCATTTACTGTTGGATTATTAGTAACTAACCTATATCTATGACCCTTAATTTTGGTCTCCCCCACAGCTAAAGACATTGTCCACCGTATCAAACCTTTTTTAAAATCTGAAATACTTGTAGCATATTATTGCAATAAAATAAACCCTGCTTCAAAAGATCAGTATTGACTAACTCTTCGCCACCCTTGTTGGTTAATGCATAAAATGTCAATATAAAATTGTTTGTTTGTGTGTTGATACCATATTATTATAATCTTGTAATGATAGTTGAGAGAAAAATTGAGTTCTGTTCTACATCTGGAGGAATTCAACTCAGATGCTGAAAGAGCAGGATAATTACCAATCGTAGCCTTAAAAGTCATTATGTTAAGTAGAGTTAATGGAGTTTTGTTTACTTATGTTCACCTGTGATTTATGATTAGAATAATTGACAGGTCATGTAATATCATTTAGGTGCAGTCCTGGGTCTGTAGCAAATAAAGCTTTTGCAGAAAGCAGTTGTTTGTAGTTGAAGTTTGTATGAAGTGAAAAGGATTTTGCAGGCTTCTGGATCTCTCTTGCGCGCTCAGTGCCATGATGTGGCAATGCTGGCGTTGGACTGCGGTAAGTATGGTAAGAATTCTGACAACGCAAGATTAAAGTCCAACAGGTTTATTTGAAATCACGAGCTTTCAGAGTATGACTCCTCGTGTCTGCGTGGGTTTCCTCCGGGTATTCTGGTTTCCTCCCCCAGTCCAAAGGTGTGCGGGTTAGGTTGATTGGCTATGCTAAAATTCCCCCTTAGTGTCCAGGGATGTGTAGGTTAGAGGGATTTGGGGGTATGGC
Organism: Sphyrna mokarran; assembly: GCA_024679065.1. Lineage (NCBI taxonomy): Eukaryota > Metazoa > Chordata > Chondrichthyes > Carcharhiniformes > Carcharhinidae > Sphyrna > Sphyrna mokarran. Next base: position 19,278,800 of record JAGIQG010000026.1, read on the forward strand.
CTGGATGGGATTGTGTTTGGTGCAGACTTGATGGGCTAAAGGGCCTCTTTCTGCACAGTAAGGTTCTATGAAATAATTCTTGGAAGGAAATATCCTTTCCTCACATTTTTGCCAAAATAGAAAAATTGTTGGGGGTCTGGTTTCATAACATACCATGATCTGATTCGGGGCCCTAACAGAAACTGGGGGCTCCTCTGGAATTAAAAAGGATAAGGGTGGCACGATGGTTAGCACTGCTGCCTTGCAGCGCCAGGAACCTGGGTTCGATTCCAGGCTTGGGTCACTGTCTGTGTAGAGTCTGCATGTTCTTCCCGTGTTTGTATGGATTTCCTCCAGGTGCTCTGGTTTCCTCTTGCGTTCCAAAAACGTGCGGGTTAGATGGATTGGCTGTGTTAAATTGCCTCTTACTTTCAGGGGTCTAGCTAAGGTAAATGCATATGGGGATAGGGCATGGTTGGGATTGTGGCTGTTGCAGACTTGATGGACTGAATGGCCTCCTCTTGCATCGTAGGATTCTAGGATTTCTATGAATTCCTCATTTTGTTTGGGATTACTTAATTTAAAGCCAGGTGAGTGTGGAGAACTGATGCTTCCTATCAGGTGTTGCATTTAGTTAGTTAAATAGGGAATGTTTTGTGAAAAATAGCTCTGTCAGTGGCAAAAGATTTTCTATGTATGGAAGAGTTCAACTTGAGTGGTTTGCAAAACAACATTTTGGATTTGACCCATACGTGACAGTTCCCTTCCCCCTGAGAAACCAGCCCTCAACCACATCATACCAACTTCCTGTAAATCTGTTTACTTTTGTCATCTCTGAATACCACTCCCAGATCCATATTCAATATTCCTCTGATTTCTTTGAAAAATTGACCTCACCTGTCTTCAATGTGCAAAAATGCTTTCATTAATTCTCCTGTAGATACTGGACTTTTACTCTGGTGAAAAAGTTGCCATAAAATTCAGTACATAATTAAACATTATAATAAGTGCCACTGATTTCTAATTTCCATGAAAATGTGCATGAAATTATAACTTGAAATTGTTAGCATTCCTAAAGGACTATGCTGTGTTGCGTAACTGCTCCAGCATCACTGTAATTGGGTCTAGAGTGTGCAGATTTAATCAACTTGGCCGGAAAAGGGTTGGCATGTGACCCAAAACCCAGAATAATTTGGAATAACTTGCCTACAAGGACCATCTCACTAAGATTGGTCAGAAGACCAAGAGCAAAAATAGCCACTTTCATAAGCTGGGAGATTTATCTTATGCTGCTCAAACTTTGCAGAGCTCTCTGGTACATTAATTGTGAAATTTACATTCTTGAACTGCTCCCACATACAACCCTGTTCATCTTGCAACTAAAGGAGGAAAATAACAGCAGGTATTGTGAGACCAACCAGCACCAAATGGCTGCCTGTGTTCACAATATACTACGAAGCTCCTGAAAAGGACTAGGGCATGTGGAGAAAGTAGATACAGGCTGAAAGGATAGTAAAAGGAGTAATGGTAAAAGGAGATTGGAGGAAGGCACAAATCATTGTTCCACGAGGATCTGTGCTCAGAAAACTCTTATCCGCGATTGACATTAACAATTTGAACTCTAGCAAAAACCAAACTTGGTAGGAGTCCACAGCTAACACTAAGGAAGAATGCAGCATAATTAATACAGTGGAACCTTAGAAAACTTGGAGGCAGAGCATTTAAATGGAAAGTGAACTTTAACACAGATAAATGGCAGGAAAAATAGAAACATCACTTGTACTTCAGGGAATAAGAAACTGGAGTAGATGAGCAGCAAAGGGACCTAGGGATACTGGTGAACAAATCACTAAAAATAAACTTCAGATTAACGTAGGAATTAAATTATAACAAAGCACTGGGGTTTAATTCTAGAGGCATGGAATTTAAAAATAATGAAGTTATGTTAAACTTGTATTGAATGTTGGTCAAAGAGTATTGTGTACTATTAAAAGAGCTCGGAACACTGGAGCAATTGATACAAAACTTAGAAAGATGGCACTAGAACCGCAAGATTATAGATATCCAGAAGGACCAAACAGTTTGGGACTTTGTTCTTTGGAAAAAAAAATGAAATTGGAGATAACGTAATAGCAGTCTTTAAAAAATTGAGTTGAGCAAGTAGATATGGCAAGAAGGATTTCTACTTGTGGGAGAATGCAAAGCAAGGAGCCATAATGATAGGATAGATACTGATATTTCCAAAATGGGAACGGCGAGAAGTTTCTTTGTTCGGAATGATTAAATATGGAATTCTCTACCCCAAGTAATAACTTGGATGTTTTCAAAAGGAAAATGAACAAGCACATGAAAGAGAAAAGCAACATAAAGATGCACTGAAAGACAGATGAGGAAAATGGATCCATCAAATTCCAACACAGATTAGCATAAATTACCTATTTTGTGCTGTCTATTCTATGTAATTTTATTTAATTTCGTTATCTTCCAGGCTCCACAATCTTGATCTCGAAAGCTACTGGATAGTGAAGGCATATTTTGATATTTTTGGTTGTAGTTTATCTCTTTATAAGTTTGTATCATGTTTTTAATTACAAATTGCCCATACAAAATTCAGCAAATTGATGCTAAATGAACATTCTACCTCTGACAGAAAACATACTAATTAAATTCAAGAATTGTTTTCTTTTTAAAATTGCGCAAATGAATTTTAATCTTATTGTTTATGTTGCAGTACCTGGTGGTTGGGAAACACAGTACAGCTGCTGTGGCGGAGCAGTGGGATACGCAGGATGTCAGACAGCTAAGGTAAGAAAAGCTGATTAAAGGTGATGGATCATGGAACTCAAAGAACGTGTTGAGAAGTAGTCCAATGCACAGATATTTCTAGTGCTGTGGTGTAAATTAATTGCAGATTAGAATGACCAAATTATTCAATTTGGTAGCAGGCAGCATCACAACGAATGCTGGTAGCTATAGATGAAGATTTCTTTTTTAAATTTTTACTCCATTCTTAAAATTACAAAGCCAATGCTCAGAGTGGACCGGGCAAACATTTCCTTGCTTAAGAAGCCAAATTCAAATTGAATTCAATTCATGGTTCTTACAAGAGAGACAAACAAGATCCAAGCTGACAAGAAAAGGTTTGCACCGTGTCTTGGGCTTGATCTGACATTTGATCTCAATCAAAGTCAGAAGGCTGAGGTTGGAATGGAGAGGTTAATGGTATCTTGTTTTCGATTAGGCTGTATAAATTGTTTCCCCCCATACTTGATCAGGTGATATGCAGATAGTGCACTGTCAGTTGTGATATTAGCAAAATTGTTGAGCTCAAGAGGCATCAGTGAGTATTACTCTTTCTATGAATGAGTTTCAAATGTCTTCATATTACTAAAGAATATAGAAGCATAATTTATTTAATATTTCAAGTAATCTAAAATGCTTTTCATCCTATGATCTATTTTTGAAGTATTGTCACAAATACAGTGGCTAATTTATACACATCCCACAAATCACTAGTTGATTTTTGTCATGTTGATTGAGGGAAGGATGTTGGCCACAGTTTGAGATTTTTAATAAATATCATTTCATGGTACTCTATAGGAAGAATCACATTATAAAATATAAATGATTAACACTCAAATTGTGCATTCCAGGCAGCTTCATCTACTTCATGTAGTTTACACCTCAAGCAACAGATTTGCTATGTATCTTTTCTAAGGTGATGGGACTAAAGGGATGAAAGGATGTTGGGGAGAGCAGAATCTGGATATTGATTTTGATGATCAGCCATGATCAAAATGAATGGTGGAACAGATTCAAAGGCCCAAATAGCCTACTTCTGTTTCTAGTTTCTATGCTTCTATGAACTCAAAATGGACTGTAATATTCCAAATGAACCTGATCTGTAAGCTGTATGGCTAAGTACTTGGCTGCTCATAGGAACAAATGAAATAGAGGCAAAAGGCATTGAGTCTGCTTTGTCATTCAGCAGGATTACAGCCAATCATCTAACTTAATTCCCGCCCAATCTTCAAATCTCTTATTGGTTTAGTGTGTGCTATTTGAAACTATTTGTGACAAAACACGATAACCCAGATAGCCCTTTGATTTTTTTTTCCAAACAATAAGCAAACTTTTACAAGTTTTTTATTCATTTTGTGGGACATGGGTGTCGCTGGCTGTTTATATGACACCATTTATTGCCTGTCCTCAGTTGCCATTGGTGGGCAGTTGAGAGTCAACCACATTGCTTGTGGCTCTGGAGTCGCACGTGGTCCAGACCAAGTAAGGACAGCAGACTTCCTTCCCTAAAGAACATTAGTGAGCCAGATGGATTTTTTTGACAATTGACAATAATTTCATGGTCATTAGTGGATTCTTAATTCCAGATCTATTTTATAGAATTCAAATTCCACCATCAACTGTGGTGGGATTCAAACCTGGGTCCCCAGAAATTAACTAATTTTCTGAATTAATAGTCTAGCAATAATACCACTAGGTCATTATCTCCCCTTTAGTGGCAGTAGTGAAGGGAAATAGGTATGCTGTCAACCCCTAAAGACCAGTGGCACAAATGTAGAGGTTGCAGCTATGGTTCTGATTTCCCTTTTTTGAGTTGTAGTTTTTGTTTGCAGATGGGCATCTGTAATCATTTGTATAGTCATTGTGAGTAAATTGTGATTGAACTTGTGACTATCAGTTCATAGATCATAGAACCCTACAATGCAGAAAGAGTCCCTTCGGCCCTTCGAGTCTGTACCAAACACAATCCCACCCAGGCCTTACCCCGTATCATACCCACTAATCCCTCTAACTTATGCATCCCTGGACACTAAGGAGCAATTTCTTAGCATGGCCAGTCAACCTAACCCCGCACATATTTGGACTTGGGAGGAAACTGGAGTACCTGGCGGAAACCCACACAGAAACAAGGAGAATGTGCAAACTCCACACAGTGACCCGACCTGGGAATTGAATCCAGGACCCTGGAGCTGTGAAGCAGCAGTGCTAACCACTGTGCTATTTCAGGGTCCATTGTATTTGGATTACTGCAATTAATGACCGTAGCTATGAAGGAACTTAAAGACAGGCATTTTATTGAGACCGAAATGAGCATTTCAAAGAAACATTGTATAATATATTGAAGTATTCCCTTTTGTTAAACTTTTATATTAATTTGAATGTATTCTTCTTGCAGCAACATGTACAGGATGGTCGTAAAGAAAAATTAGCTGGTTTCATGAAGACATTTGATAAAGAAATGCCACCAGATGAAAACCCAGGTGTCTTTGCCCTGGATTGTGAGATGGTAAAGACTATGAATGTACAGCATTAGTATGTGTATATATAAATAAAAGTATGGATTTTTGCCAGTTGTTCTTCATACAGCCAAGTTCCTAAAATCAGCTGTGCTGTTTGAAAGGGAGGAAGGAACAGGAGCGAGTCATCATGGTCAGTGATACATAGCAGCATTGTTAGTAAATACATGAGAGTAGGTCACCTATTACTCCATGATTAATGGAGCCCAGAGACACAAAAGATATAGAAAGGATCCTGAAGATACAGAATGCATTGTTATTCAGTACTCAATAACACTTTTTAACTCAGCAATATTAAACATCTTGGGATATGGTCAACAGCCATGAATCAGCCAAGTTGGAAGTACTAAAATGCTGACTATATAGAGGAATAGAACAGATACTTAATGCATGAGTAATTCTGTGCAATGCAGAAAAATATAAGTAGGTATACCTTGTTTTTCTGTATTGTGTATCAGTTTATTTTGATGACAATCTGCTCTACTAGTCAGATGACTGGCTAAGACAGGATTCCACTGAATTTGTTAGCTCACTCTACGTTAATGGTACAGTGTTAATGTGTAGAAATATGTTGCACCAATGGCTTGTTCGTTCATCTAGTTAATAACAAAAAACATCAACAGTAAGTTTTTAGGACTCTTAACTTTGCAAAAGGTTCATCCTGAATTAGTATTACATTCTATAGATGTCAGAAATGCTATTTTATATACCATTTTATATAAACTAACAAAGGATTTGGGTATGTGCATCATGTGAAACTTTGCTTTGTATTATAACTTTTCTTCTTTATTTAATAACCAGATGACTTTCTTTCCAGTGCTACACAAAGCAAGGTTTGGAGCTGACAAGATTGACTGTAATCAACCCAGAACTAAAGGTGGTGTATGATACTTTTGTCAAACCAGACAGCAAAGTCATTGATTATAACACCAGGTATGTTTAATGATTAAGTGACAGCTCTTAAATTAAGTGTAACAAGTTATCATTAGATAACAAGTGTAACAAGTAAAGATTGCCTTTACTACTTGCAATTTTGTTTGTAGTATGTGTAAATGATCTGGAGGAAAATGTGGGTGGTCTAATTAGTGGGTTTGTGGATGACACAAAGATTGGTGGAGTTGCTGATAATGCTGGATATTATCAGAGGATACAGCAGGATATAGATTGGTGACTTGGGCGTAGAAATGGCAGATGGAGTTTAATCTGGACAAATGCAAGGTGATGCATTTTGGAGGATAAAACTTCGGTGTGAATTGTTCTGTAAATGGTAGGATCCTTAAGAGCATTAACAAACAGAGGGATCTGGGAATGCAGTACACAATTCCCTAAAAGGGCTAACACAAGTGATTGAGAAAGCATATGATATGCTTGTCTTTGTCAGCTGGGGCATTGTCTATGAGAGTTAAGATATCATGTTGCAGCTATGTAAAACCTTGGTCAGGCCACATTTGGAGTACTGCGTGCATTCACCATAGTACTAGAAGCTTGTGGAAACTTTGGAGAAAGTATAGAGACGGTTCACCAGAATGTGTTTTCTGATCTTGAGGGTGTTGACTATGAAGAGCGGTTGAATAAACTAGGATTGTTTTCACTGGAAAGATGGTGGCTGAGGGGGTGACCTGATAGAGGTCTACAAAATTGAGAGGCATAGATAGGATGGATAGTCAGAAGTTTTTTCCCAAGGTGAAATTATCAATTACACAGAGGCATAGGTTCAAAGTGAGAGGGGGAAAGTTTGAGGGGAGATGTGTGGGGGAAGTTTTTCACGCAGAGTGATGGGTACCTAGAAAGCACTGCCAGAGAATGTGGTGGAAGTAGGTATGTTAGCAACATTTAAGAGGCATCTGGATGGGTACGTGAATAGAGAGATACGGACTGAGTAAGGACAAAGGTTTTTCTGGTTTACTTAAGGCATCATGTAAATTTGAGGTCATCCATTTTGGTAGGAATAACAGCAAAATGGACCACTATTTAATGGGTAAAAAAATTGCAGCATGCTGCTGTGCAGAGGGACCTGCATATCCTTTTACAGGAATCTCCAGGAGTTGGTTTGCAGGTGCACCAGGTAATGAAGAAGGCAAATGGAATTTTGTCCCTCATTGCTAGAGGGATGGAATTTAAAAACAGTGAGATTATGTTGCAGCTGTATAAGGTGCTGTTGAGGTCGTACCTGGAGTACTGTGTATAGTTTTGGACTCCTAACTTGAGAAAGGATATACTAGCACTGGAGGGGGGGAAGGGGAGATTCACTAGGTTAATTCTGGAGTTCAGATGGTTGGCTTATGAGGAGTGACTGAGAGTATACTCATTGAAATTCAGGAGAATGAGGGAAGATCTTATAGAACCATATTATGAAGGGAGTAAATAAGATAGAAGCAGGGAAGTCATTTCCACTGACAGGTGAAACTAGCACTAGGGGGTATGGCCTCAAAATAAGGGAAAGCAGATTTAGGACTGAGTTGAGGACGAATTTCTTCACACAAAGGGATGTGAATCTGTGGAATTCCCTGCCCAGTGAAGCAGTTGAGGCTACCCATTGAATGTTTTTAAGGCAAAGATGTATAAATTTTTGAACAGTAAAGGAACTAAGGGTTATGGTGAGTGGAGCTGAGTCCACAAAAAGGTGAGCCATGATCTTATTGAATGGCGGAGCAGGCTGAAGGAACCTGATGGCCTACTCCTGTTCCTTGTTCTTATCATGATCAGCACTGGCTTGGAGGGTCAAAGAGTCTGTTTCCTGTGCTGTACTTTTATTTTTTGTCTTAGTTAATTTGGCCTTTGACAAGATGAGTCACTGCCAAGAATTAGTTGCAATAATAAAGCATGACCATAACTATGGAGAAAAATTTCTGGTCATTTCCACAATATAAATTTTGTTTTTGTAAGTAGTTCTATAGATTTGAGATGTTTGCACTGAACATGAGATCAATCTTGATCCAATTTGTAATTTCCATACTTTGCAGCAACACAAGTTGTTCAGATGTAATTGAGGGGAGACAGTAATAATCTAAATCATATCCAATTTCCATAATAAATATGAAGGTAAACTTTCCTTTTAATCCAGTTCCTCCCGTACTTGGTGTTTCCTTCCCCCCTGTACTTTTCCAAAGGTCTGGCTCTTACTGGAAACGGGTTGCATACCATCACCATACTGATGTCTGACCTCACTTAGATGCAAACTCTGAAAGCCCATTTAACAACTGTCATCAGGTCATTCAGCCCAACAGGCATGGAGTTGAGACAAAATCTGTGAAGAAGTACACATGACTTAACAGGAGGGCAAGGGATGTTCTTATTCCCTTGTCCCTTTACTTTTTTCCAATCACTGCTGCTCAAATTAGGTCAGCCAACTTAGCACAATCAAGGATCAAATCTGAGTCGGAACTAGCTCCGTGTCTTCTGAAGGAGTGCATCAATCTCCACTTGGAGAAGCAAAGCTTGATCAGGGATAGTCAGCATGGCTTCATCAGAGGGAGGGCATGCCTAACAAATTTGATTGAATTTTTTGAGAAGATGCCCAAGTGTGTAAATGAGGCTTGTACAATTGATGTAGTTCATATGGATTTCAGCAAAGCCTTTGACGAGGTCTCACGTGGAAGACTTGTAAAGAAGGTAAATTCATGATCAAGTGGGCAGATGGAATTTTACATTGGACATGCTAAGTTGCTCCTTAGTGTCTCAGTATGTGTATGTTAGAGGGATTAGTGTGGGGTAAATATGTGGGGCTATGGGAATAGGGTCTAGTGGGATTGTTGTCAGGACAGACCCGATGAACTGAATGGCCTCCTGCACTGTCGGGTTTCTAAGGCGGAAGGGCATGTTAGTAAGGTTGTGGTAAAAAGCATATGGGATATTTGCCTTTATCAGTTGAGGCATAGAATACAAAAGCAGGGAAGTCATGTTGGAGTTGGATAGCACTTTGGTGAGGCCACAACTTGAGTACTGTGTGCAGTTCTGGTTGCCACATTATAGCAAAGATGTGATTGCATTGGAAGAGGTGCAGAGGAGATCCACTGGGATGTTGCCTGGGATGGAACATTTAAGTTATGAAGAGAAGTTGAGTAGGCTTTTATTGTTTTTGTTGGAGCAGAGAAGACTGAGGGGTGACCTGATTGAGGTGTACAAGATTTTGAGTGATATGGACAGAGTGGATCAGGAGCAGTTGGAGGGTCAGTCGTGAGAGGACACAAGCTTCCTGCTCCTCACCATGAACTTATGGGGAATGTGAGGAAAATTTTTTTTTATCCAGAGGTTGGTCTGGAATGTCTTGCCTGGGATGGTGGGTAGAGGCAGATTGCCTCACATCCTTAAAAGGTACCTGGATGAATACTTGGCACATCGTAACATTTAGGGCTATGGGCCAAGTGCTAACTGATGGGATTAGCATAGTAAGAAGTTTCTCAACACCAGGTTAAAGTCCAACAGATTTATTTGATAGTAAGCGCCATCAGCTTTCAGAGCGTTGCTCCTTCGTCAGGTGAGTGGGGAGTGTTTAACCCAGTCCAACACTGGCATCTCCACATCATGACTATCATTGGCACTGCAAACTATAGTCTCCAAGTGGACAGGATCTCCAAGAACAGACATCAAGTTTCCACAAAATGCAAGAGAGCAGATGGGATTAGGTCAGAGTTCAGATGTTTCTGATGTGTCGGTACAGACTCAATGGGCTGAAGGGCCTCTTCTGTGCTGTCTGATTCTATGATCCTCATTACCTGAGCTGTTGAAAAAGCAGTGGCGTGGTGAGTTTCTTCGTAGAATCGTAGAAACTCTACAGTGCAGAAAAGGCCATACGGCCCATCAAGTCCACACTGACCAGAATCCTATTCAGGGCCTATCTCCATATCCCTACATATTTTATCTGCTAATCCCTTTAACCTACCCATCTCAGGATACTAAGGGGCAATTTTAGCATGGCCAATCAACCTGACCTGCACATCTTTGGACAATTCTTGTAAATTGATTGTTTTAAATGGCATTCTCCGTGGGAATAGGAGTGCTTTTGCAGGAAAGACTTGACCACTTTGCATTATTAGGTGAGAAAAAGTACTTTCTATTATGAAATAACTATTGTGCATATGATTTGGTATTGAGACAGTGGTTTGGTTTTGGACATCAGTGACTACTGGGCTGCAGTTGTTCTTAAGATTAGACACATCTAAATCCCTTGATTGCATTGTTCATTTGTTAATCACTCTAGTCCATCATTTCTACTCTCTCTTGTAAAATGTTTCAATTCGATGCTTATGAATTTTGGGTACTGATCTACTTTTAGTCAATTGTATTACTGAACCTTCATGCAAAATCTTATTGTCACTGGCTTGGAGTTTCCTCCTTGAATGCAAGCTGAAATTCAGAGCTAAAAATGCACCAAGTGTTGTGTCCGGTTTGCCAGTGTCAGTTAAGATTCAGATACCTTCCCAACCTCGCTAGACTGGTCAAATTTAAAATTAGTGTTTTTGCTGATTTATAATCAGAATCCGAGATAAAGCAGCAAACGCATATCATGTTCCTTTTGGCATGAACAATTTAGTTTCAACTCGTTTAACTATTTGCTCAACAAGTTTAAGAATCTGCATTCAGGCATGCCTTTCAATTATTAGTTCCAATTAAAATTTGGGAAGACTGAAATCATTGTCTTCAGCCCCTGATACAAACGTCATTTCCTGGCCACCAATTTCATTCTTGTTCCTATCCCATCCCATTTCCCATCCTTCTTAAAGTTGAACTCATTCAAAACTCTTCTAGTCATATCTGGGAACCAAATCTTGTTCACCCATCACCTCCTGTGCTCACTGACCCAATACGCTCCTGGTTCAGTAGTGCCTTGGGTGTTAAAGCCCTCCATACCCTTGTTGTCACCAACATTGTTGCATCCACTAGCCATATGGCTGTCTGAGGGCCTTGCATTCCTCCAAATCTGCTCCGATGGATTATATGAAGGACAGATCAAAAAGATCAAGGTGACAGGCATATTGTAATTAAGCACAAAATTTACATGCTCAAAATCCAGTGACTATTTTAAAGCCTATTACTTGTCTACACCCAAATTGCTGTTGGATCTCTGCCCTGTTACTTTCATATTGACATTGTGTTTAAAGTGAGGCAACTCATTCTTTTCTTCTATTTATGTAGATTTTCTGGTGTAACAGAGGAGGATCTGGAGAATACAACAATCACTATTCGTGATGTACAGGCAGTATTACTGAACATGTTCAGTGCTAGAACTATATTAATTGGGCACAGCTTGGAAAGTGATTTATTTGCACTAAAGGTATGTATTGAAAAAAATTCTAATTTAATATCCATTCTCAAGCAAATAATGAGCTGTTAATCTGAACCTTGCAGCAAATGTTTCTGCTGCAAAAGACAAATGGCATGCAAGAAGTTTCAAGTACAGAAGCAGGGATGTGCTGTTACAACTACACAGGGCCTTCGTGAGGCCACATGTAAAGCATCGTGTGCAGTTTTGGTCTCCATTTGCTGAGGGAGTGCAGCAAAGGTTTACCAGGCTAATTCCGGGGATGGTGGGACTGGTGTATGAGAAGAGATTGACTAGGTTAGGATTGTTGTTGCTAAAGTTCAGACAAATGAGGGGATCTCGTAGAGATTTATAAAATTCTAACAGGCCTAGACAGGGTGGATGCAGGAAGGATGTTCCTGATGGTGGGGGTGTCCGGAGCCAGGGGTCACAATCTGAGGATTCAGGTAAACCATTTAGAATAGAGGTGAGGAGGCATTTCTTCACCCAAAGATGGTGAGTCTGTGGAATTCATTACCACAAAGTAGTTGATGCCAGAACATTGAATGTATTCAAGAGGCAGCTGGATATAGCATTTGGGGCAAGTGGGATCAAAGGTTGTGGGGAAAAAGCAGGATTGAGTGAATGATCAATCATGAGCATAATGAATGACAGAGCAAGTTCAAAGAGCCAAATGGCCGCCTCTTATCTTCTGTGTTTTTAAAATAAGTTGGCAAGAATTTACTGTTCTGTATTTAGAAAAATGGGCTTTTTATGTTTTGTATAACATTAGAAATTTGTATGTTTTCAGTAACGGAAATGATCTTGATTTTTATATCTGAAACATTCATGCTTTCTACAATATTTATATTCAGTTAATGTGTATTCACAGGGCATTGCACAATGCAGGGCAAGAGTATGTTTTACTTTGAATATTACAAAGTATTTACAAACCCACACCTTTACTATATGTGCTTTCACAAGTTGGGTCTGAATGTCCTGTACAGATCTGGCAAAGGCTGTAAAATTGTTCTGAGTGCAACAGTACATTTGCAATCACTGATGTTTGTAAATATTGCATAAGGTGCTTGATACCAAAACCATTAACTTTAATATGGCCTTTATTGTATTCCTTCTGTTTTATGCATTTAAGTCAGAAAAATTATGAAGCAAAGTTCTCTCTAAGCTAGAAGTTTCTGTGGCGGGTGAACACAAATTGGTTCCTTTGCGTGAGTGCAAAATGAGTTTTTAAAGTGAACGAATGTAGCTTTAAAGAATGCACAACTTAGTATTACCAATGTTGAAATTGTGGACTTTGGTCTTAGTCACATATCTTTGCTTTTGACTCCATTTTGGTCAGAGAAATAGCTTCTCATAAACTTCTGATGTCACAAAATGAAGTTGAATTTCTGTACCTCGTTTTGAATGAAGAATTCTGTTAATGAGCTATTTTAATTGCATTTTTTAATACTTCTATGAAACCTTTTCATTCTGAGTTTTTTTATTTTTGCTGTTTTGACACTGAATTGTACACATTTCCCAAGGTTAGATAATTTTCTTGTGAGCAATTTACTGTATTATTTCCATCTAAAATTTGCTGACCAATTTAATCTAAATTTTTTTCATTCTATGAAGGAATGTTATTTCATATTAATTAAACCACTTTTTTTTTTTACACAAGTGTGCTCACCTGTTTTGCCAACTTTGGGTTGTCCTACAAATGTCAACAGCTTCTGGAAGAACTCAATGCAATTCCCTCTGGCTGCTTCTGACTGTAGTTTGTAGTGATTATGTATGTATTTTTCAGATGGTAAACACAAACTTTTGAAAAAGTAATGATGGTGACTGTCAGCATTCATCATCATTACTCTTTCAGTAGGAAGGGAGTGGCATGTAAGATGGAGTGGGTGCCTATCCTACCAATTGGATTGGCTGGTAGCTGCAGAATGCAGTACCTTTACCCCACTGAGGGGTGAAAATCCCATTCTGCCCTCATTAATCCACCCCTCAGTGTTTTATTGGTGTAAGTCAAATACGTGTTCCACATGTCAACATAGTTTCCAAAGCGTGTCATTGCTCCCTTCCACTCCAAAACCACACGTTATTTTGCTTGTTGTTTTATGATCCCATCAATCCAAGCTTGTAGAGGTACATCACATTTTGAGGACAAGATGAGGGGCCACACAACATCAGGTTGCAGTCCAATGGGTTTATTTGAAATCACAAGCATTGAGAGTTCTGCTCCTTTGTCAGGTGACTTCAGCTACGACTCTTATCAACTTATACAGATGCGCCATAGAAAGCATTCTTTCTGGCTGTATCACAGTTTGGTATGAATCTTGCTCTATCTAAGACTGTAAGAAACTGCAAAGAGTCATGAGTGAAACCCAGTCTATCATAATAAACCTCCAATCCATTGACATTATCTATACTTCCCACAGCCAACATAATCAAGGACACCTGACATACTCTCTTCCACCTGCTTCTGTTGGGAAAAAGATGCAAAAGTCTGAGGACCTGTACCAACTGACTTGAACAGCTTCTTCCCTGTTGCTGCCTGACTTTTTGAATGGAGCTACCTCACATTAAGTTGATCTTTCTCTACACCCTAGCTGTAACTGTAACACTGCATTCTGCACTCACTCCTTTCCTTCTCTATGTACGATATGCTTTGTATAGCATGCAAGAAACAATACTTTTCACTGTATACCTATTTCTTTGACAAATCAAATCAGGTATCAACACAACCTCTCCTTCCCCATTCCAACACAATCCTCCCAAACAAACGTCCATTTACCTTCTCCCTGTTTTGTCAATTTCATTGGCCCTTTAGACCTACTTACTTTATGGCAGTCAGTGCAGTAACAATGAGGGGCATGGCCTCTGAATTTGTTGGATTTGCAATGTACTGTGATCTTCAGGAACTCTTTCACTCCAGGCTCCAATCAGCTTCAGTCAATGGGAAGTTTGAGTAAAGTTTTCCAGTATACTTTAAGCTCATTTAATTATATTGGAACTGAACTTTACATCCTTAATAGGAAATTATGATCCATCATGTAAATTTGGATATCATCATCCTATTGGCAGAAATATTAAATTTTCCATTTACAGAACAATTAAGATCTTAATCCTTTTGTTCATAAAAGCACTATGACAACTTGCCAAATTATTTTGAGTGGAAAGCTTATGCCCCATCTAATGGATTAGTCTTACAGATTGCAGTGTGAAAATTTAAGTTATTGGATTGTTTACCAAGCCAATAGCTTAAGTAGAAGCAGACAAAAACTGCCATTTCTAGATAATTAAACATTATCAGTGCTGCAAAGTTTAGATCATTTGTCTAAGGTATTTAGATCAAGTGTGTACTACTTATGTAATCCTGAGTCCATGTTTCCAAGCAGAAGTGCATATGCTTCATCTTGGATGAGCACAGGATCAAAATTGGCTTTGATGCCTCACTGATCAAATTACGCCCTGTTGTTTGCTGTTTAGATTGAGGCCTTAAAAATTACTATTTTGTGAAATATCAAAGAGTGTTTGATACTACTGGAAACCTCTGCTAACGTAGAATCACTGGCTTCAGGAAAGGAATGCTAAATTGGTAAGAAGTAACATAGAAAGGGAATAATATAAAAGTTGCACATATATACATTCACAAATGTGTGTACATTATGTAATGTACATGTGTATATATATTATATCCCTTGCTTTGAAGATGCAAAGCTCTCTGCGGAAAATTGGCTTAGTTCATTATACCACAGAAGCAGAATACAAGTTGTTTATGTAACAAATAGGATACTACTAAAGTTTAGAATTTGATTAAACCTGAAAAATACATAGCAAAATTTTACTTGTTACAACATGTATGAGGTCTTAAACAGCAAGTCCATGCCCCCTCAAGTGAATATAAAATATCATGGGACTGTTTTGAAGAAGAGCAAAGGGATAATGCTTGGTGTCCTAGCTAATATTTGTCCCTCAGTCAACATCATAAAACAGGTTATCAGGTCACTATCACGTTGCTCTTTGTTTTTATTCATTCAAAGGATGTGACTTCATTGGCTAGGTTGCATTTCTTGCCTGTTTCTAATTGCTCTTGAGTGCAAATTGGCTGTTACATTTTCTACATTACAACAGTGATTACATTTTTTACAGAAGTACTTCATTGACTGTGAAGTGTTTTTTTCATTTTTTTGAGGCATGGGTCTCATTATTAAACTTCATTTTCAAGCTTTCTTCTCTCACTATCTTTCTTGGAAGTCAGGGAATAAAAATACATTTACATGGTCTTTTGCTTTTCCAACTTCTCTTACCTCTCAAGTCCTTGAGTATATTGTTGCCTTTCAAAATCAGTGCTCATCTTTAACATGTCTGGGGCCCTACCACAGTATGAAACTGACCTAATTAAAATCACATGCTGACCTATGTGCCTGTCGCCATTTGTAAACTTTCCCTCCCTTTCTGCTTCAATCTGTTCTGCAGTCTTTGCCACAGTTAGCCACATAATTCTGTATTTCTGTCCTCTGTTATCCGGTTGAGTAGGACCTTTCTTGCATAGTTCTGTTATCTATCAAATCATCTAGTGCTTCTCTTCTCAATACTGCACTGTTGTCTCTGAAATCCCTCAAGAACTTACTCTTCCTATTTAAGGGGCCCCTTCCTATTTCTGATATTATGTTGGTTTTGAGCAACATTACCTAAAAACCAGTCAGGTTCCACTTGTATGCTGATAGTACCCAACTCTACTTCACTATCACCTTCTGTCTTTTGTCCTGTTACCTGATCTTCAAACTGTCTGGCATCCAGTACAGGATGAGTAGAAGTTTACTTTGATTAAATAATGGAAGACTGAAGCCAGGTCTTTGGTCCCTGCCAAAAACTCCTTTCCCTAGCTACCTCTTCCATTCCTTTCCTGGGCTGTTGTCTGAGGCTGAATCATTGTGGGGCCACAATCTCTGTCATATTTGATAAAGATTAATTTTTGACCACGCAGCTGCCCATCACCAAGAGCATCTAATTTTACGTCAGTAGAAATTGCCAGTCTCCATCCCGTCAACTTATCAGCTGGTAAAACCCTCATTCCCTCCTTTGTTACCTCAAGACTTGATCTTTGCAAACCTCTCCTGGTTGTTTTCTCATCTTCCGATGTGCATAAACAGCATTCAAAATGCTGTTGCATATATTTACTGACCTGCATTGGCACTCAGTTGTAAAATTATCATGCTTGTTTTCAAATCTTGCCATGATTTAATATTTCTAGAATTTCCTTGAATCATTCTGTTCTCCTGTAATCCTTGTCACTTGCACATCCAAGATTTTAATTACTGCATTATTCACAGTGCAGCCTTCAGTTGCCTGAGCCATAAACTCTAGGACACTCTCCTTAGGTCTCCATGTTTCTATCTCCCCATCTTTTAAGATGCTCATTAAAACCAACCATTTTGGCTAAATTTCTAGATACATGTTCTACTATTGTGTGTGATTTGGTGTGAAGTTTTGATTGATAAAACTTGTGTGAAACATCTTGGCACATTTTATCATGTCAGTATATTTTTATCAATGTAAATTGTGATAAGTTTAATTTGTTGAAAAGTTTATAACATAGAAACAAATTGATTCCCATTAATCATGGTGAAAATAAGTGGAAGTGACACATAGACAGTACAACTGTGTTTCTTCTCTTCTAGCTTATACATAGCACAGTGATTGACACAGCAGTTGTGTTTCCACATCGTCTGGGATTGCCGTATAAAAGAGCACTGAGAAATTTGATGGCAGACTACCTCAAACGCATCATCCAGGATAATGGTATGTGGTGGTTAGTAAAGAAAAGGCAGTGTGTGTATGATTATTATGAAATAAAGCAGTTGGGAATGGGATTTCCCAGGTCCGTCCATATAAATAGTTATAGCTTTCGAATTATTAGTTGTTTATTGCCTGAGGACAACATAAATGTCTAATAACTCCTTCACATTAAGTAAAGATGCAGTTGGGTGCCAGATCAGAAACCCTGATCAATATTATGAAGCCAGACTATACTCCAATAGTTTTCAATTTTGGTATAAATCTGAGAAAAGGATGCTTTATTATAGGAGTGATCCTACTGACGAATTGAGGTCTTTTTAACAAAGCAAGCTATATTGATACGACACTTAAAGTAAAACTCTAACAAAATGTAAAAAGTTTAATTCCACACTGTTGAATAATCCTTTAAAAGTGAAAAGAAACAACTCTTAACTTGTGACTTATTACTATTCATTCCAATTAAGCAATATTTATCTTAAAACCTTAAACCCTGCTTTAAAAATAGTTAGCAAACCCAGAAACTTGCTTTAAATTTGATAAGCAGCTTTGGAACTTAGAGAGAATGCTTGTAGGCTTTATTTTTAAACAGTCTTTTCCAGCAGCTGAACACACACCTGTTTGTCTCAGCCACAAATGTAGCTCCCTCTATCTCAGGTATCACATGACTATAGGATCCTGTATGTCTCACTCACCTTTCCATTAATCAAGAAAATACTGCAAGGGTCTTTTTCTTTGGGAAACAAAATCTCATTAAGTCTTCAGCAACATAAATACTTTGGCTAAAAGGAATAATTATTCTGCTTTCCAGCATCTGCTATATTCCTTTCAGATTAACAGATTTTGTAACAAAACACTGCATCTTAAAGCAGTCCTCCCTTAAACATAACACATTAATAGCACAGTATAATCACAGCTTATTTTTTCTCCTGGAGATCTGAAATCTGTACAGTTGTACTGGAAACACACTTAGTTTTTCAACTTGTGAACGAATGGGAGGAATCCAGTGACCATCGTTTGTATTATGTTTTGAATGAACACGTTATTTGTTGAAGAAATTAAATAGAATTCTATGTCTGTCGCCTTCCCACTGGAAAAAGATTAGCTATGAAGCCATGATTCAAATTTCATTTAAAGTTCCTCTGTGCATAAGTTTTTGATATTTTAAACATTTTCTTTTATTGTTGAACTTGTGCATTCTCAATATTATGCATTACATCTCTTTAGATCCATAATTATTGGATATCAGTGCCGTGGGTAGGCCAAGAAATAACCCTGAGCCACAATTGCACTGTTCACAAGTGAAAGGAGAGTCCGTTCTTTCTTGATTGCTTATTCTTTGTTGGTTAGAGCGTGTTATGGAAATTACATATTTTCAAAGAGGGTGAAATTAATACCAACGCATAGGCCAGGCGGTGCTACGTACTTCGCTGTCACAAGCATGAATTCCATCTTGAGTATCAACTGAATTTCTTAATTTTCTGCCCTTTGTCACTTTGAAGACCGTTTGTCTTTGCTGTGAAATCATATTGTCTTGGAACCAATTTGGAGCAGCAATATTCAGTAGCTTTGGTAACGTTCAAAACCATCAAAGGAGTTGACTTTCATCCAGCTGCTCATGTTGGATTAAAACTTCTTCCTGGAGTGCTAAGACCCACCATATTGCCTTGCCCTATGCCCTGACCAATTTTCCAGTTTTCATCATGTAACCATCTCTATTAACGACGTTTTCCACAGCATACAATTCAGATAAAATCTAGTGATTGTAGACAATGTAATGCATTAACATTTTTTTAATTTAATGATCCAATATTACTTTAGTTGGTTCTCCAACTAATGAGATTTCACCATGAGATGTAATCTGATGATAAACCCTATTAAACATAGCATACTCTGTCACTATTGGCTCTGAGAATTCCAGACCTTCACAATATGTAATCTCTGCGATTTTGTTCATTTTTGTTACCAGTTGAAGGACACGATTCCAGTGAAGATGCTTGTGCCTGCATGGAGTTAATGATGTGGCGATTGAAAGAAGATGCAAAATTGAGAAGATGACATCTCCCGTTTCTCTTCACATGTACAGAGGACTGACATTGCCAACAAAAGTTAAAGATACGGATGTTGTGATTTGTAATAGTTTTGCAGAACAAAAGGCAAAGTTTAGGCTGTTTAAAAAAAACCAAAACTGCCTTTTTTGTTTACAGTATTTATTTGTTTTTATATATGTAAAGGTCTTGTCACAACAATTAACTCCATACCCATTGTAAATGTTCAATGACCACAATTAGACTTAGTAGCATTTTGACATTTCTTTAAAGTGGCATTCCACGAAATGCAGTCATTCTTGCTGCTAACTAACTAGTATGTATGGGTAAATATAACTCAGTAATACAAAGCCAATGGATTTTTTTAAAATCCAATTTAAGAAAAACATTTTGACTATCGATCCAAAGATAGAGTATGCTTTTTCTTAATTTCTTTGTTTCATTTCTTCAATGTTGTGTTATGTGATTTTCAATGCTGAAAGGATTAAAAATCTGATTCTTTTATATGTAAAGGCTGCTGAATAACTTTTTCACTTTTGCTGCACACAAATTTTCAGAAGTGCTTTTTGTAAAATTGATCTGTTAAATTATGTATCATGTTGACCGTTACATGATACTTTTGATTTACATTAGATTTTTGAGTTGTTGCTCAGATACAACTTCCTCACTCCTTTCTTGCTCCACTTCAGAACTTAGAACAGACTGGCTGACATTTTCTTTGTCTCCTGCTTTCATTAAGCATCACCTGACCTCTCACCTCTGTTGTGCTTTTTAACTGGTCATGCAGGTCCACATTAAGACAATTGCAGATGAACCAAGACATGTTGGCTCTCAATTTCATATCTATTGCACTGTCTAGTCATATGTTGCTCTTTAATTCCACACTGACAGATTTATTGTGGCTTTGTTCTTAGTTTGGTCAAATGCATGTGATTTCCTGTTTATTACTGCACTTTTATTTCTTCACACTGATTATTGTGTTTGAAATGAGAAATTATTGGATCTGTCTTTAGTGACTATATCCTAAGAATGTGCCACGTTGTTTAGTAGTGGCATACAGCGAGCACACGCAGTTGCTCAACACCATCTTTTGTGCACAAGTCTAAAATCTCAATGCATTTCAGAAAGAAAGTTTGACCGAATTTGGATTTTTTAACCATAAATAATTGACTTTTTATTAGCTTAAAATTGTACCTTAATGGCAATTTGTCTTTAACAAAACAGAAGTACTGCTTTACATGCCGAATATTAGATAAATTGAACTTGCTTAAAAAGCTTCTATGATGGCACTCTAGATCCAGCAAGGATTCAGGCAGGGCTTTAGTTGAAAATTATGATATTTGACCTGCAGAATAATCGTGTACTGATAGCTGCAGTTGATTTTATTGCTTATCTGGTAAATAGTAGAAATATTAACTTTTTAAAGTTTTTATATAAAAATATATGTAAATATGCATATGTGTTTTCAAGGATAAAATACTAGAGATTATAGATAAAGTTTACTAAACTATATCAGTTTATGAATATCATT
Source organism: Sphyrna mokarran (assembly GCA_024679065.1). Classification (NCBI taxonomy): domain Eukaryota; kingdom Metazoa; phylum Chordata; class Chondrichthyes; order Carcharhiniformes; family Carcharhinidae; genus Sphyrna; species Sphyrna mokarran. The sequence goes on from JAGIQG010000026.1 coordinate 19,299,719, forward strand.
GGGACTGTGCACCTTGTAACTGCTTTACATGTTCCTAGAATGGTTGTTAATATTATACTTAAGGTGGCTTCTTGGCACACTGGAGTCTGCCATGAACTATTGTTTAAAGGCAATAGTTTTCGATCTAAACTTGACAAGGTAGTATGACAGTCATTGATAATTTTGGGTACATTGCAACATGGATAAAGGGCTAACACTGCCGAAGGAAAATATGCAACAGTATAAAATAAACCTTGCTGGTTAAGAGAATTACAGCAAGCTCTCTGACAGCTCAGTATGGAAAAGAACCATATAGGCAGGAAAGGTTCCATTTTAGTCCTTATCATATGCTGCAGTTGGTGACAATAAGGATACTAAACCTCACGTCTGAGCTAAGTGAGGGAAGCTCTGCCTGTGTTCCAAATCTAATGATTAGCCACTGACTGTGCATGTACAGTCACTAAAGGCTGAGATCTGTCAGTTTGCATGGAAACATTTGTTGCATCAGTTAATATTTCCCTGTTGAGAGGGGAAGGTGATGCTTTCACGTTGTCTTTTCTACAACTTTAAGTAGTAAGTAAAGACAAATATCTGCACTGAATGTTCTTGGTGAGGAAAACTTAACATTTTAATTCAAATTTATTTTTATCGAGCTTTCTTAATGACTAAGTCAACAAATGCATTGTGTGCTGTGCTTCCAAAGCCATACAAAAGGAGATTCTAAATTCTAGTCCTGTTTTGAACAACATTATCTGATCCCAGTTAGAGCCACCACAATTTGTCTTTGATCTTTTCTTTAACCCGAGAGCATAGCCACCTTGGGATCTTGTGCTTGATTGCTGCCCAGTTGCTTTCGCTAGAAAGGGCATGGCCATAGGTGTCTGGTGAGGACTGAATTTGACTTGACTGTGAAGGATTGTAAATGACAGTAGCCCCCTAATACTTGCTGTGGCCACTTGAATGAGGTACTGACTGGAGTGCTGCTGACACATAAGGAATTGACCCCAACAGGAATTGAGAAAGAAGCAAATGGGAAATCTGCATTCCTATTTATGTTGTTTAAACTTTTTATTAAATGCACAGTATTTCAATATCGTTTAGAGCTGCAGCTAAAAGAAATTCACTCTTAGGCTTTCCCTGTTTGGCTTATTTCAGAAAAGGTGATGGTGTTGAATAGAATTAAGGTGAATTAAACTTTTAAAAATGAATGCCTTGTCTGCCCTGTGTTTGCAGTAACTGGGTAGCCTTTACCCACATTTTCCCAGGTTTTAAATAAATTGGGAAACTACTTTCTTTAGATGCTCAGGGTGCTAATCAGATGTTTTGAGTTTGGTTTTCTGTTTGCAATGGCATTCATTTTGTTTCAGAAAACCAGATTCTAGACTACTAATTACTACTTCATGATAACGAACAAAACAATTGTAGAGTCTTGCTTGCTGTTGAACAGTTAATAGTGAGAGGGGAAAAGCTTTGGGTCGGTGAGACCTATCATTGTTTAAAGTAATGGAGAGAGTGGGCTATGTTGGAATTTTTTCGTTGCGGAGAAATGAAGTGGTAAACATAAAGCTGTGTTATAATTGTTAGCAAAGTTTGTGAGTTTGAAGAAATTATTTATCAAGATCTTTTAATTTCATTACTGTAAATGCTAAGAAAAACAGAAGTTTCATTTGAAATCTGCAAGTCCAGGCAAGAATATTTGGAAACATTACCTTTTTTTTTGTTTAGAGCCCCCAAATCGCTACTAAAACACAACATCCCTTAATAATTTAATCAGTTTAATGTGTTAAGTAATTAATATTTGTTTTTTACATGTTTAATTTTGGATGTAAAATACTAAGATTCTAAGGAAGTAATCCAGTGAGGGAGGAATTATGCTCTGAATTCGTGCAGAGTTCTGATGTACAGTAAGCATGAAAATGCAGTGAGTTATGTAAAAAATTTATAGTATTCACAAGATGTTCTATTTGTAGGCCTTTGACTGGTCTCAACAGAAAATAACTGCTAATGATTTGGAAAGACTAAGTGAAAATTTTAAATACAGTGCTGAGTTTTAAACCAAGTTGGAAAGAAAACTAAACTTCTCTAGTGTTGACTAAGCATTATTAAGAGGTGGAACTGTGATTATATATACATATATATACTGTAGTAATTTACATTCCCTGTTTTGCAATAAACATTTTTTTAAAAAAGCTAAAGGTTTCTTGTGCACTTGCTTTATATTGGCTCTTTAAGGTGCATCTTATTACAGGTAGCCTGATGACTGAACTATTTCTGCTTTCAATTGAGCAGTTTTGAAGTGATGGTTTATGCCATGTTGTTTTTCTCAGGAATTAGCTACCTGGAATACTATGATCAACCATTCCATTTCATTTTATTTGAGGGGGTCAGGTTTCTGTTGCAGAGAACTTTCAATCTAATTCACCCCCCCCCCCCACCAAAAAAAAATAAAGCTATTGAACAAATCAATGCAGAAATCCATGACTCGGAATTTTGGAAGGAGGTAAATGGGAGAAAGGCAGCCTCTGTGAGTGATAAAATAGGTGAAACAAAACATTTGAAATGTTTGGGTGTTGAGTATTACAACTAATGCTGGATGCATCACTTGGTGTTCATCATTGATTTGCATTCCCTTGGTTGCAGACTGGTGGATGAGTGCAAGGTATTTACTAATTTAAAGTCTGCTTCTAAACAAACTTTACTAATGAGAATATTGTCTTTAACATTTATTTAAATGCTAACATTTTTAAAGCTTTTTATGCAAGTAACTCACCAGTGCAGGAGTTTGTTTAATTGAAGAATTTGCTCACATTGCATTTGTCCCTTTTAAACAGTTATTGACATTTTATCTTAAACTGGTATATCTTAAATTCTGTTGGATAGAAAAGCTCAGGTTTTGGGTGAATGTCTGCTGCATGTTTTTTTTTTCCAGAGGATAGCCTCATCTGTTGACCTCTACACAATGTCCATGACCTTTAGGGTTATAGGTGACCATGGGGATCGATTTGGTAATCAGGAAGTCTTTTAACTTTTTCTTTATTGTGTTTTTTTTTGGAAGCACGTGGTATGTTGTCATCTGTTTCTTAAAGTTGAAAGGCTACATTGTGGTGGTATTGATCACCAATTGAATTTTGCAGAGCAGTGAAGAGCTTTTAAGTGCTTAACTGACCAGTGAATACCAATGTTAATTTCTATATTGATTGGTGATTATCAAATTAACCTTGGACAGATTGGCTGAGCATCTGTTGTAGAAAGATAAAGCCGATGCAAATGTTAGAAACCAAGTTTTCACCTGCCCCACACACACATTGCCCACCTTAATTTCAATGTTGAATTTTATAAACAAATCTAAATAATATTGGAATGCATGTTCATTGCAATACACTATCTATATTTGCCAGCATAATTAGAGTACAATTACGGACTCAGTAGCACTGAATTCCTAATCTGAATTCAACGTGCACTAAATAGTAATTTTGAAACTAAGTAAAATGCACAATTCCATGTTCCAGTTGTGTTTTAATTATTCAGTCTGTTGGCTAAGAATGATGAAACAAAATTAGATCAATATTTTTATGAACGAGTTCAATTTCCTTTAAACTGATAAAACTCAGTGTTGCACAAGTTAGGCCAAGTGCAGCTCTAAGGACTTTGGTGCCCCACTTCTGTCAGTGTGAGAAGTGGAATTAATTCTCATGAGTTACTTTTCTCCAACATCAGTTGGTAGCCTATATGCAACGAAAAAAAAATAGCCCAAGACACTGGGAGGAATAAAAGGAATTTATTATCAGATATAAACTCAGATTATTTGTGCAATAATAACAGCACATCAATGTCGATGTTGATTTGGAAGAAGATCGTGCTTGACTGGAGAATGTGGCATTCAGCTGGATCTCCAGCCATGTTGCAGAGAGTATTTGACAACGATCCACTTGAAAGAGCTTTAAGCTCAAAGCTGAGTCCAGTGAAAATCTTATACAAGTTTTTAATTGATTGAAGAGTGGAAAACACTGCTTGCTAGAAGCAATTTGAGTTTTAAAAATCTCTGCCTTGTTTACAAATGCCTTTATGAACTCGCCCCTTTCTGCCTCTGTAACCACCTCCAGCCCCACAACTGAAATTTCTGTGCTCTTCTAATTCTAGCTGCTTTAGCATTTCTGATTTTAATTGCTCCACCATTCATGGCACTGTCTTCAGTAATTAAGCTCTAGAATTCCCATCCCTAAATTGCTTGGCTTCTCTGCCTCTCCTTTCTCATTTTAAGATGTTCCTTAATACCTACCTCTGACCAAACTTTTAGTCATCTGTCTTTGAGTTCCTTATGATTTCTTTATAATACTCCACTGAAGTGTTTTGTGAGATGCTGAATGAATACAAGTTTTTAGCTAATCTAGGATGGTCCAAATGACTTTTTCATTACAATAACTTGAACTTTTCAGTGAATATGGTGGCCTATGATGTCTTGATCCTATGCCATTTACTTTTTTTGCACTACAGCATATGAACATGTGTCCTTTTGAAGATTTTAGTTTGAATAGGAAGATTGCTTTCTTCAGGTGTTGCGAGATAACAGTATTTGTGTTGATGTCCCAAATGTGCATTTACAATTTGTGTGAACTTATTTTACTATGTGTGGAGTGTGGATATCAAATTTTGTTCTTGGAGTTTGAAATAGTTCATCTTTATCATTCCAATCTAGGCTGGCCTTTCAGTGTAGTATTAAGGGCGTATTGCAGCAAAGTCAGAAGTGTTCTATTTCGGACTGGATTTTAAATAGAGCTCCCATCTATCCACTGCCTTGGCTGTACATTGCATTAATAGCAAGAGAGTTGTCCACTGTCCTAACCAACATGTATCCCTAAACCAACATCAATAAAACAGGTTGGTTATCATATCAATGCTGTTTGCCAGCCCTATGCTCAAATTGGCTTTTCATACAAGTGACCCCACTTTAAAAATATTTCATTGAACCAAAATACTTTGAGATTAAAGTTTTAAAAGTCATAAGTTTTATATTTCTTGAATAGTTTTGGCAATAAAATGATTTCATTGTGTCTTACTGGCTTCATGTTATACTATTAGTCATATGATACTAGTTATATTAGTGTCAAAATTATCAAAGCTTTGGTGAGGAGTTTAAAATATTGTTTCTAGGGCAGTGGAAAACAAATGTGATCAATGACAGCTGAATATAAAAATCAACCATGTGCCCAGCTCCTAATCAAGTGTTTGGGATTGATTGAGATAGAGCTACTCGCCAGTAAGCTTTCTTGGTTGAATGGGTAAGTTGAATTTTGTTGATGACAGAAGAGGAAATTTAAAAAACTTAGTTCATTACACTCCATTGTGCTGTTTGCTGATACGAAGGAACAGATGTGAGACTCATTTCACCTCAGAAGGTTATGGTGAGAATATGGGTGGACTGGTGATAACTGGCTGTAAGAGAACTAAATATACAGTTATAGGATGACCTTAGAGGTCTATAAAATAATGAGGGGCGTAGTCAAGGTAGATGGTCAATATCTTTTCCCAAAGGTAAAGGGAGCCTAGAACTAGGGCATAGGTTCAAGGTAAGAGGGAAGAGTTGCAAAAGTGTCCAGAGGGCTAATTTTTTTTGAGTGCTGAATGTCTGGAACAAGCTGCCAGAGATGGTAGTAGAGGTGGGTGCAATTTTAGCTTTTAAAAAGTATTTAAATAATTACATGGGTGTGATGGGTATAGAGGGATATGGGCCAAATGTGGGCAATTGGGATTATCTTCGTGGTTTTTCTAAAAGAAAGTGCATGGACAAGTTGGGTTGAAGGATCTGTTTCCATGCTAATAAATAAACTTTAAAACTTTACTGTGTGCAAATTGCCTCCTGGTTTCTACACCATGATTTGGAAGTACTTGCTTTGCTGTAAAGCAAATTGGAAAGTCCTGAGATGGTCACTATGGGTTGTAAGCTTTTGCTTTTTTCATTCTCCAAGGTATAAATTTTTCATCTCCCATTTGAGAACTGGCTGGATGAATGGATAACTGTGCATAGCTGTTGATCCAAAATATGTACCTTATTTTGGAATTGGGTCTGGTACTACTTTGCTGTGTTATTTTCGAAGCAAAGCTCATGGTGGAATAAAATATTTTCAGGAGCTAGAAGCAAATATTTGACATTTCTTGGGCTATTAAAAAATCTTAACAGGGAGGGGATCACCTGAACTGGAGGTGTCATAGAGGGGGAAAGGTCTGCAAGATTACATGCTGACAGCAGTGTCTGAGAGATTCAGGCCCTGATCCTACTGGAATCTGGGAGCATTCCAGAAATAATTTGTATGGCTATACATTGAGACCCCATTAAAGAAAATTAAAAACAATGAAACTGATAGAAGTGGATCTATTTTGAGATGATGCCGCAGAGAAAGATCTAGATGATTCACAACAAGATTCAAAATAGAAAATGAGATATTATAACAAGGACAGGGTAAGACTTTGACACAGGGATAGCCTATTCTTTCGGGTCAGAACAGAACCTAACACAATTTTAATTGCAGGGTTAGGTGGTGATGTGTTTCAGAACCCTAAAACAAAAAGGAACTTTAAAGGTGGGAAATTAATTGTGTGAGATGGCAGCTTTGACAGAATCTGCAATGAACAAAATTTTAAACAGGAGTAATGGAACCAAAGAAAAGATATTTGAATGGGAGATGACAACCTTTTCAAACAGCGCATGCTGTCTTCAGTGTTCATGTTTCTTACCATATGATCGGGGGGGAAGTTTCTCCGAAGTGATTCAAATACTCATTAAGTTTGCCCTAACAAAAAAGTCATTTTAATTTAGATATATATTAAAATGTTTGCTCTGGGTTGGAATTATCCAGATGGTAACTGCTGCTTGATGGATGATACTGCCAGCAGGTTCAGTTCATTATCTTGTGTGGTTTAAAATTGGGTAATTACTAAACCATTCATTCATTCATGGGCGTTACTGACTGGGCCAGCATTTATTGCCCATCCCTAGTTACGTGAGGGCAGTTGAGAATCAACCACATTGCTGTGGCTCTGGAGTTGCATGTAGGCCAGGTCAGGTAAAGGAGGCAGATTTCCTTCCCTAAAGGACATTCATGAACCAGATGGGTTTTTTCAGCAATTGACAATGGTTTCCTGGTCATCAGTAGATTCAGGTATTTTTATTCAAAGTGCAGCATCTGCTATTGTGAGATTGAAACAGGGGTCCCCAGAATATGAGCTGGGCCATCTCCTTCCCATACAATTAGCAACCCACAACTGGAAGTTTCCTTCACAAAATTAGGTACTCTGGGCTTGTGCAGGCGAATGCAGGTGAGTTGTGGCAGATGAAGTTTGCAATAAATCTCTCACAAAGGAGGGTGCTCAGAAAAACGTTCGCGGCCGAAATGGACAAAGTGTCCAATCTGCTCAGCGTTCCGGTCTCTAGTTGAGTGGAACAACAAGTTAGCCTTCTCTTCAATAACTGTCCTGTAACATGATCAATAACTGTTCCTAGCTGGGCGCCCGCCAGTCCTACTCGGCTGTCAAAGTCCATTAGTTTTCAACAAAATAAGTCGTTTAGATCATTCTTTTCCCCCCAAATCCCCAAGTCTTTTTAAATCGAGCAGATTAGAGCGAGGGCCTTTGTTTTGCCACACGGGGGGATTAGGAAAGATTTGCCGCTAGAAAAGTTGGCGATTTAATCGCACGTTTATCCCTGAATACTTCTCTTTTTTTAAAAAAAGTGGTGCTGGTTGCGGATTAGAGCAGCACAAAGCGGCGCCTTGTGCAGAATAAACTTGATGGGAGAGAATTCTCCCATTTGTTTGAAAGTGTGAGGGATCTCTGCAGATTTCCCCGCTGTTATTGTCCCTTCTCCAAACCTTGCTTTCAATTTGTCCCCATATTCCTGCTCCTATTTTTCACTGATTAGTGACAATATTAACTTCACAATCAGCAGAAAGATCTCTGAGCATCCTGAGGTGGAACTGGTATTGTTCTTACTGCATCTTTACTGCCTTCAATTCAAATTTACTGGGAATGAACTTTTGTTAAGGCGGGATTGTTGCTGCTGTCTCCTGCCCGTGTTCCAGATTCTCCAGGTCTTGAGTAGTTTTTGAAACTTTACATTCCAATGTCGGCCCCTTGCTCACATTCAACCTCGCGGTACTTTTTAAAAGCTTTTTTTTAATGTAAAAAATGTGTACTTCACTCCTCTCAACCAAAAAAAGTTTTTCAGTTTAATTTATAACGAAGTAATTTACAATGAGCACATAATGGAATATTTTCATAGACAGTCATGTGAGTTATAACAATTCCCCAACATGTTCAACCAAGAGTTACTGTCAAATAATTTAGCGAATTGGAAGAAAATAGTCTCCAGGTCGCGGTTAATTTGACAAACCTCAACCGGGTAGTTTAATTCAAGATCGCACTGATCTATCCCGTTTTGAAAAGGGAAAACAGCGATGCCTGATTCCAGCCAGAGTTGGTTTGATATCACTTCAATGTTGATTCTAGTTTGTTTCCTGCGCCTGTTTTGGGAAGTACTTTGATATTTCAGATGGAAATGGCCAGGGGTTGAAGTAATTATGCAGTAACTCAACACTGGGGGTGGGGGTGTAATCTTTGTTTCTACTGTGTAATCACCCAAAGGTAAGTTTTGTTAGAAAATGTACGTTCACCAGGCTATGTACCAATTTGATCTCTCAAAAATAAGTTTTTTGTTTGCATGCAATAAAGATACATGGATTAATTGGAGATTAATTTGATTTACAGTTGTTGAAGCCATCTGATTTTGTATCATTTTCACTTTAATATATAATTGCTTTCTTGTAAAACTAAACAAAAATGAATGTAGCCACGGCGTGATTATATGCTTCACCTTGAAGGCTGAACGGAGGTCAGGGATGCTTAGAAAATTTTTAATGAGCATCCTCATTTAAAAATAACACAATAAATAAACCAGAATCAGAACGCAAAATCCTGGGACGACACAACAGGCTAGTGGCCTCTGTAAATAGGAAAGATGTTTGCACTCAAGGAATTAATCTCTCTGCCATTTCCCAATCCTGTGCACTTCCCTGGGACACAGTAAGAAGTCTCACATCACCAGGTTAAAGTCCAACAGGTTTATTTGGTAGCAAATTCCACTAGCTTTTGGGGCTCTGCCCATTTCTCAGGTGAGTGGGGATTTCTGACCTCTGTGTGTAACATCTTGGTGGTCAAAAGTTCCAATTCATTTCACAGAGACATGAGGAAAATTAATGATAGGAGACATTGAGCCGATGGGGCAGATTAGAAAGCCCCGCTTAAAATTTCGGTTTTAAAGATTCGATTTTTAGGAAGATGTCTAAAAGGGAAGAGAGGATATATGAAGGGAATGTTTTGGGTCGTGAGGACAATCCCGCTTCATTATTGGGGCAGGGAGTGGGAAGACTAAAGGCTACAAAGGAGCAGGAATGAACCCCTCAATGGCTGTTCCATTGGGTAAGATTATGACTAGTCTGATTGTAATCTCAACCCCACATTCCTGCCGCCCTCCCCCCATAACCTTACATCCCCGTGTGTTAATCAAGAATCTATCTGAACTCTGCTTTAAAAATATCTCAAGACAATGGTGGTGGTGGTGGGGAGGGGCGGCGAACGACTATTCATGCCGCTTTTTTCTGTATGTGATTCTTTAATATGGAGTACCAACAATTTAATGGAATAATTCAGCAGGTACCTTTGATTCTTTAATATGGAACAATGAAGGCACTCATTGGGAACAAACCAAACAGCAAAATGACTTTGGGGTTTCTCAGGGTTACAATATACATTAGTTAAAGCGCTGATCTGTAACGAGCTGCCCTCAATTTATGAAGAATCCAGTTTTAAACCAAAATATCTTTTGTGAATGCTTCACAAAAGAAGTTTGGAACTCTCCCATTAACGTCAATTGTTGCTAAATCAGATGTTGATTTGAAAACAGAGATTTGTTAGTTTTTAGTTGAATAAATATAAAGGATATGGAGCAAGGTGAGGGGTTGGGAAGGAGGTGATATACGGAATAATCTCACTAACAGACTACTGGGGCGCAATACCCCCCATTCCTGTCATTCATTCAGAGCTGTTTCACGTTCCATTTTATTTTGTGAATGAAGTTGAGACGGTGACTGTAACCAACGCAGCCACTGCACCTTGTAACATTTAATGTGACCGGAATCAGGTGGACCGCTGCTGTGATCTTATTGTGTTTCAGGTTGTGGCCGACACAACACAGAGGGAAGCGAATTCTGGACCCTCACCTTAGATGAGGTTTAACTGACCATCAACTGGGGGCGGGAAGGCGGAGGGATCCACTGTCAATCTCATGGGGATGAGAGGGGAGGGGGGCTTGGGAGTCATTGTTTCAGAAGGGGGCTAGTTTTCATCCCCCCTCCCCACCCCTGAGTTCCTCTGCCATTGGCTGGAAGCAGGAACCCAGGGAGTTCAGAGCAGGAAAGTGACCCAGTGTCTAAGCCATAAATAACAGAGTCTGGAGACCCAGTCCTCACTCAGCAGTGGGCTCGCTGGCAAGATTAAATAAAAGCTCCTCTCGAACCGTGAGTACAAGCTGACAGTGCCCAGCTGCTGCTCCATGTGTGAGCAGAGCTTTGATTTCAATCAGATTCAAGCGCCATTTAGTCAGCCGTTTTGCGTTCATTTCGAATCCACGTAATATTTGAACATTACTGTGAGAATTGAAACGGCATTGGAAAATGTACATGGAAGGTTAAACAGAATGGTTTTTATTCGTGGTGTCAGGTGTTTAAAACCTTGTCACTTCTCACTCCTGATAGCTGAAATATTAATATTTCAGCTTTTCTCTGTGGATTTTTAATCTGGTTTGCTGCAGGGGAGATGGGGGTGGCAGGATGTTTTGTGCTGTGCCAAAGTCCCTGGTTTCTGAAGCGGTTTACAGAATTGAATGTAAAACAGTGTCCGTCAATGATGTGAATCCCCAGGGAGAGTGAGGGCAAGTTCACTGCTGGTGGTCGTTTCCGAATGATCTGGAGAACATTTTCCCAGCTGGAAGTCAGTGATTTGAAGCTGCATTTCTGCTCAGCTCAAACTACCAGTGACTCGGGGACGTGTGACGGTGGATGGGTGGGGTATTAAACCAATATTTAATCGTACGCGCTTCACTTCCTTCCAGATTTCCTCTGCTTCATAGTGGGTTGGCATTGCTGCCCCACAGTGCCAGGGACCCCAGGTTCGATTCTTGATTTAGGTCATTGTTAGTGTGAAGATTGCACATTCTCCCCGTGTCTGCATGGGTTTCCTCTGGGTGCTGTGGTTTCCTCCCACAGTCCAAAAGACGGCTGGTTAGGCGCATTGGCCATGCTATAAATTCTCCCTCAGTGTACCTGAACAGGTGCCAGAGTATGGCAACTAAAGGATTTTCACAGTAACTTCATTGCAGTGTTAATGTAAGTTTACATGTGGTAGTAATAAATAAAATTAAAGGTAATTAGAAATGCCCAGATTGTATCTGCCAATTCAATCTCTGCGGGGAATGCTTTACAAAAATCCAGTGTTAAAGTTTCTTTTCACCAAGGTTTGAAACAAAGGAACAGAGGAGCCTGCTACTTTGTTCAACATAATCACAGCTGATCCTTTGTCTCAATACTATCGTCTCTACCCTGAGAAATCTATCTTCCGTTTCTTCCTTAAGTATATTCAGTGATTTGGTCTCCACTACTTTTTGTGGTAGAGAATTCCACAGGTTCACCAGCCTCTGGGTGAAGTTGCTTCTCCTCATCTCAGTCCCAAATGGCCCATGTCCTGACTATGACTCTTGTGTTTGAATGGAATTGAGTGCATTGGTGGAGTTAGGGCACAGTTTAATTTGAATAGTGAATAGACCAGCTTAGAAGACCATAAGATGTAGGAGCAGAAATAGGCCATTCGGCCCATTGGATCTGCTCTGCCATTCAATTAGATCGTGACAGTCTCTGTCTCTCTCGTCTCACTTTGTGTAATCATCTAACAATTCAGAACAATTCTCAGCGATTTAGGAATATCAGTTCAAGAGGAGGCCACTCAACCTTTCTAACCCAGTTTGTCATTGAATCAGACGATGGGTCTGTCTCTCCATTTCATTTATCCTCTTTTCTCTCTGCCCTTGTCTGGAAGATATCTGTCAATCTCAAATGTAAAATTCATTGAATTAACATTTATTGCCTTTCATGGAAGAATCCATAATTTGACCATCTTTTGTTTCTCTCCTGAATGGTTGCTTCTGATTTTGAACACAATTCTAAATACCTCAGTGCAGCCACTTTTTAACCTTCTGTAGTCTGAAGGATGCATTATTCAATTTATACCATCTCTCCTCATAATCTAGCTGCTGGAACCTGAGTGAATGTATGTCCCAAGAAAGGGGTTAGTTAGTTTAGATGGTTAGAATGTAATGCAGAATGATAGTTCAATCATTGTACTTCTGTGATAATTCATGGCATCTTGCTTTATTGCCTGCCCATGTGGAGTGATGCCCTTCAAGCTATATAAACAGTTGTCTTTTTCTAATAGAGTGAAAGGTGCAGAACTTTTTAGATTTGATTACTACATTGGGCAAGGGGCACAGTGGTTGGCATTGCCCCAGGTTCTATTCAAGCCTTGGGTGCCTTTCTGTGTGGAGTTTGCACGTTCTCCCCATGTCTGCGTGGGTTTCTTCTGGATGCTTTGATTTCCTCCCATGGTCTGAAAGACACGCTAGTTACATGCATTGGCCATGCTAAGTTTTCCCTCAGTGTATGCAAGCAGGCACTGGGGCGTGGCAGCCAGGAGACTTTCACAGTAACTTTATGGCAATGTTAATGTAAGCCTACTTATGGCACTAATAAATAAACTTTAAACTCCATGAATTTGGCATACTGAGTTTAGAAACGTAAAGAATTGTAGATTATTGCATCTTTGGAGAGTGAAGTTGAAAACTGGACCATTAATGCAGTGACTATAGGCAAGAAGATGCCTTTTGTTTGAGAGGAATATGAATGCAATATTACCCTCTGCATGAAGCTGTCAATGTTCATCTTCTGGATTATTCTTGTGCTTCTTTCATCTGTGGCATCTATAATAAGACCACTTTCCAAGGCACAGCTTACACAGCAAGCAGCACACAACCATAATTCTTGAGACCATAGCATGATTGTTTTGTAGGTCTTTCCTTAGATGTACAGGTATCTGAAGTACACCTTCAACATGCTTGTTCTGTACTTCTCCAAGAATCCAGAAGCTGCACTGACCTTGTTATTCTGTGGATGGTGGGTGTGGAGTTATCAAAGGAGGAGAGACCGTGGCAGAAGATTTGTCTAAGGATAGAATCAAAAAATCCTTATAGTGCAGAAAGAGGTCATTCAGTCCATTGACTCTGCACTGATCACAATCCCACCCAGGCCCTATCCCCATTACCTGACATATTTACCCTCTTAATTTCCCTGTGACTAAGGGGCAATTTAGCATGGACCATCAACCTAATCTACATGTCTTTGGAGTGTGGGAGAAAACTGAAGGAAACCCACTCAGACAGTGGGAGATTGTGTGGAGTTTGCACAATCATCCAAGGCCAGAATTGAACTCAGGCCCCTGCGCTGATCTGTCAGTGCTGAGATTGGCACTTGCACAGTGGCATTGCTGGCCTCCCAATTACTGGCTAGCCTCATGACCCCTGCATTGCTGACCCTCTTATCCCTTCATGGTCCAATCGCTGCAATCCCCCCCCCACCCAAAACATGCCTGGGTTGAGTCCTGACTTCATCCCCCCTCCTCGTGTTAGAACATAGAACATATAGAACATTACAGCACAGAACAGGCCCTTCGGCCTTCGATGTTGCGCCGACCAATATAAAAAGCAATGCCCCTCCAAACTAAACCATTCCCTTCTCTTCCATATACTTATCAACTAACCTCTTAAACGCCACCAAACTTGGCGCATCTACAACCGCTGCAGGCAGGGCATTCCACACCCGAACCACCCTTTGGGTAAAGAACCTGCCTCTGATATCCGTCCTATAACTATCACCCCTTAATTTAAAGCTGTGTCCCCTCGTGCTAGCTTTTTCCATCCTAGGAAAAAGGCTATCACTGTCCACCCTATCTAAACCTCTAATCATCTTATATGTTTCAATCAGGTCCCCTCTTAGCCTCCTCCTTTCTAACGAAAACAACCTCAAATCCCTCAGCCTCTCCTCATAAGACCTGCCCTCCATACCAGGCAACATCCTGGTAAACCTCCTCTGTACCCTCTCCAATGCCTCCACATCTTTCTTATAATGTGGGGACCAGAACTGCACACAATACTCCAAGTGCGGCCGCACTAGAGTTTTGTACAGTTGCAACATGACGTTGCGGCTCCGAAATTCAATCCCTCTACCAATAAAAGCCAAGACTCCATATGCCTTCCTAACAACCTTCTCGACCTGACTGCCTATGTGTTCTGTGTCAATTTCCCACCCTGACCCTCCCCGTCCCCAAAACAGGCTGCCCCATCCACCCCAATAACCTGCCCCGGTCACTGACCTCCCTCACCTTCCCCTCCATACATGACTGCAGAGAGGCAGCGGGACCACCACTCTCACTGATTTCCCCCCCCCCCCCCCCCCCCCCCAGAGTCCCTGCCCATTTGGCACTGCCTGATGGGCAGTGCCAAGGTTGTCCCTGGTCATTGCCATTTTGTTCTTTGGACTGTGCCACGGGGTCCAATTTGGCATTGCGAAGATGGCAATGTCTGGGGGCACTCCTTGGTGTTTGACCATCTGGGCAGCTTCAGTTGCACCCCCCCCCCCCCCCACCCCCTTCACTCCAGCAGGGTCAGGCTGCAAGATCCCAGTTAATGGGTTCCTGTAAACCCAGCTGGAGTGAAATACTCCTGGTGGGGATGCTGGAGAAGCTAGCGAGCTGGTCTGTCCTGGATGCACTAATTATACTTAATTTGTAGGGAAATTACTTTTTGAATAGGTAATGCAGCTTTGTGCCAATTTCCAGTGCAGAGCTGACCGTGCTGGAAACCTGGCACTGGGAGTTGAGCTCAGGGCTAGACACCCAATGTGAATTATGCAAATTGGCTGGTGCTTGAGTCTCCTGGCTGGCTGCACACAGGATGGGCAAATTGCCCTCAGTATGTTCCAAAGACTTCACCACCAACGAATCCATAGAATACTTGCAGGAGACCATTCAGCCCATCAAATCTACATTGACTCTCCGAAAGAGCATCAGACCCAGGCCCCATCCTGGGAAACCTGCATATTTACCATGGCCAATCCACCTAACCTGGACATCTTTGGACTGTGGGAGGAAACCGAAACACCTAGAAGAAATCCACGCAAACACAGGAGAAAATGTGCAAACGCCACCAATAGTCAACTGAAGCTAGAATTGAACCTGTGTCCCTGGTCCTGCGGAGCAGCAGTGCTAACCACTGTGCCATCACAGTACGTTTTGAAGTGTCAATGCTGTCACCCTGCAGGGAAATGTTGCAGCCAATTTGTATATAGCAAGGTCTTGCAGATTAATGACGAAACAGTGTGTTTGGCAATGTTGCTTGGGGATATATATTGGAAAATGTCATTGAGAGAACTTGCCTTCTCTTCTTCAGCTATAACTGTGATCCTTTATATTGATCCGAGAGGGCAGGCAAAGCCAAGGTTTAATTCTTAATCTAAAGGATGGCACATCTAGCAGTTTAGTACTGTTGAGGATTAACCAGACAGTGCACAGGGAATACTCAATCTCTGAAGGTTTTATTATTTGATGCAAGGAGAATTGTCATAGTGAATTTCACTCTGATGTTCTGTTGGTTCATACGGATAATCAACAGTTACAGTTAATTACAGCAAATGAGAAATTAGCAAATTTCCAATCCTTCATTTGCATACATAGTCCACAAATTAAAGCATAGCTTTTTTGTCCTTTCTTACCAATAGAAAACCATCTTCTTCACTAGTGTATGATGTCACCATATCATTTATCAGTAAACTGAAGTGTCAACCTGGAGTATGTGGTCAACTCTTTGGGGTAAGGCTTGACTCATGACTTGTGTGACAGAGTTGCCATTGAATTGTAGAATCATACAGTGCAGAAGAAGCCCTTCGGCCCATCGAGTCTGCACCAACACGTGAGAAACTCCTGAACTCCCATCTAATCCCACCTACCAGCACTTGACCCATAGCCTTAAATGTTATGACATGCCAAGTGCTCATCCAGGTAATTTTTTTTTAAAGGATTACAATCTGTGAAGTTGTATAAAGCTCACTTCTGCTAATGAATGTTCTGCCAATTGCAAACACTGTCAACATTCTGCATTCCAGAATAGAATGATCATTCTGTCTCCTCTCTAAATGGTGAGGGCACAAGGAGAAGGGGAGAAGATACCAAACGGCAATAATATTTACATTTTATAATATTTACATTTTATAATCTAACGCATCCAGAAAAATAATTCCATATTTTTTTCTCTTTTAGCTATTGATTTGGGAGGTATATTTCACCTCTCTGTTAAAGAAAATGAACATGGTGTATTATTACAGAGGGAATAGTCATCGCTTGCAGAGCACAAATCCGCTGGCTGCGGGATTTTACTTACATCAGCAGGTGAACAACCAGTTGGAACAAATGCAGTCAGGAGGGCAGCAGCCATTTATTCAAACCCTCACAGTGGCTGAACACTTAGCTGGTGAGTATTTATTATTTAAAGATTTAAACTTTATTTATTAGTATCACAAGTAGGCTTACATTCACACTGCAATGAAGTTACTGTAAAATCCCCTAGTCACCACACTCCGGCACCTGTTCAGGTACACTGAGAGCAAGGCCAACGTACCCAACCAGCAAGTCTTTCGGACTGTGGGAGGAAACCGGAGCACTTGGAGGAAACCCGCGCAGACATAGGGAAATGTACAAACGCTACGCAGACAGTCAGTCAAGCTGGGAATCTAAGCCGGGCACCTGGTGCTGTTAGGCAGCAGTGGTTGCCACTGTGCCACCCCATCTATTGCTATTTCCATTGATTTGATTAAATATAATTAGGCATTTTCTATAATGCACAGGAGATCTGTCATGTTAATTTCACAAACACTCTGTATTTTCAATTTCTCCTTTTTTTTAAACATCATGTTTCTTAAAAGTTTTTAACATTCATTACATAGGCCAAATCTTTTGAGAACAGATTTTAGATATTCAACTGGAATCTTTGACTTTGTCATTATATTCGCCACTGTTTCTTCGTTGCTGGGAACTTGCTTTTGCTGTTTGATTTTCTCTTTTGATTCTGTTACAGTTTAATCTAAATTTATCCTCTCAAAAGTTCAATTTTTCCCTCTCTCTTCTCTCTCTGCAGAATGACAGTTTTCCTCTTGTTCTGTTCCCACCCATCAAGATGCAAGTACCCATCCTTGTTACTGAGCTCTCCTGGCACTGTAGAGTAATTTCGGCACTCAGTAAAGGCGCAGACATTAGACACAAATCAAATGTGCTCTTACTTTGCACACTGTCATATTTGGATATGGAACAGTAATGATAACGATACTACACTAGAAATCTAGAAGTCAAGAGTTCAACTCACAAGACAGTTGAACTTAATTCAACAAATTTAGTAATTTTGGTTCACAAGGATGGTTCCAGGAATGAATGGTTTGTCATATGAGGAGCAGTTGAGGACTCTGAGTCTATACTCAATGGATCCTTTTAAACTCCAGTTGAAATTCTCAGAATAAGGGGGAGGATGTTTCCGCTAGTGGGGAGAGACTAGAACTCAGGGGCACAACCTCAGAGTGAAGAGACCCTTCTTTAAAATTGAGATGAGAAGGAATTTCTTCAGCCAGAGTGTGGCGAATCTGCAGAACTCATTGTCACAGAGAGCTGTGAAGACCAGGTCATTGACTGACACAGATAGATAGATAGATAGATAGATTCTTGATCAATAAGGGGATTGAGGGTTATGGGAAGAAGGCAGGAGAATGGGGATGAGAATCATGTCAGCCATGATTGAATGGTGGAGCAGACTTGATGGGCCAAATGGCCTAATTCTGCTCCCATATCTTATGATTGGCATCCAAAAATTCACCAAGGTAAAACCAATCTGGTTAACCAATGGTCTTTGCAGAAAAATACCTCCTACTCTCATCTGGTCTTTTCTGCACATAATTTTAATTCATACTAAGTTGGTGACTTTTAATGAAGTTTGAAGTGTAAAGGAAAAATGATCAATTAGAAGGTGGACCACTCCTCCCTATACTTACCAGTGAGGGGAAGGCAATAAATATCAATGTCATTCACAACCACAGTTTAAAAATAAAATTATGCAAGTATCATAGTTGTTGTTCAAAAGTGTAAGAGGTAGTGTCAGCCTTGCTATGGAAGACAGAGTTATTCGGATTTTATCTTGCTTTAATTGATGTTTTGCAGAAATAATCCTAGAGGCAACATATGGCAGTTGTCATCAGAAACAGAGACGGAGCAGAACAGCTTTTACAACCCAGCAGCTGGAGGCATTGGAGCGAGCTTTTCAGAAAACACACTATCCTGATGTGGAGATGAGGGAGAGGCTTGCCATGTATATTGATCTTCCAGAGGCAAGAATTCAGGTAAATTCAGAGAGTACAATCTGCCTGATAGAATTCCTGAGAGTCAACCTTCTGGAGGGATAATTGTACATCTGGATACCAAAACTGCCATTACTGAAACTACCCAGTGTTGCCAGTTCAGTAACAGACAGATTATTATGTGTGGAGTGCTATGTTATAGAACAGCTCTATATATCAATGGGGTGGATTGAAAGGAAAATGTAACATGTCCACATTCTTTCAACGATGATGTACTCCCATTAGCCGATTAGAGAATACTATGCATCATTGTGGAACATGTCTAATCTTCCAGCTAAATGAAACTGAGAAACTATTTTAACATACTTTGTGAAGTGAATATTTTCCATTTGTGTCTTTATAAAGAGAAATTTAGAATACATAGAATAGTAAATTAGCGTTTACTGGAAGTTAAGGAACAGGTATAAATATTTAGGATGGTAATAACCAGAAGTCAATTAGAGATTACAAAGGGGATTAAAACATAGAGGCAGTTGGCATGGTGGAAGTACCAAATGAGTACTTTGTATCTGTCTTTACGAAGGAAAAAGAGTCTGTTAAAGTCATGATGGAAGAAGAGGGAGGTAAGATAATGGAAGGGCTAAAAACCTATAGACAGGAAGTATTGGGGCATCATGGTGCATAGTGGTTAGCAATGCTGCCTCACAGTGCCAGAGACCTGGGTTCAATTCCCAGCTTGGGTCACTGTCTGTGTGGAGTTTGTACACTCTCCTTGTGTCTGTGTGGCCTTCCTCCAAGTGCTATGATTTCCTCCCACAGTCCAAAGATGAGCAGGTTGGATGGATTGACAATATGCTTTGTAAATTACCCCTTAGTTTCACAGGGGAACTAGCTAGGGTAAATGAACGGGGTTGTGAGGATAGGGCCTGGATGGGACTGTGGTTGGTGCAGACTCAATGGGCTGAATAGCCTCCTTCTGCACTGTAGGAATCTATGATTCTTACTATATTAGAAAGCTTGATAAGTCACCAGGACCAGATGGGATTCATCTGAGACTGCTGACTGAAGTAAGGGTGAGATTTGCAGAGGTACAGGTCATCATCTTCCTGTCCTCCTTTAGATACTGGGATGGTGGCAGAAAATTAGAGAACTGATACTGTTATATCCTTGTTCGAAGAATGCATATAAAAGATAAGCCCATCAACTTCAGGCTAAACGATTAAACATCAGTGCTGGGATAGCAATTAAATACAATAACCCAGGAGAGGGAAGACAAAAAGAGGATTCAATAAAGAAAGGCAGCACAAATTTCTTAAAAAAGTAAATAGTGTTTAATTAACTTGATTGAGTTTGTGATGTGCTCTGGGAGAGCTTTGTTTAGGGTCATGTGGTTGATAGATTTCCATTTGATGAAGTCCCACATAGTGGACTTGTCAGCAAAGCTAAAGCCCATGGGATAACGGTGACAAGTGGCAGCACGGAAAAGAAGTTGGCTGAATGACGAGAAGCAAAGTGTGTGAGCAGCTGAGTTTTGGTCGGCGCACTGTGATTAGCACTGCTGCCTCTCAGTGCCAGGGACCCCAGTTCAATTCCAGCCTTGGATAACTGTGTCTGTGGAGTTTACACATTCTCCCCATGTCTGCATGGGTTTCCTCCAGGTGCTTCAATTTCTTCCCACACTCCAAAGATGTGTAGGTTAGTGGGATTAGCCATGGTAAAGGTACAAAGTTACAATAATAGGGTGGAGGGGTGGGCCTGAGTGGGATGCTCTTTTGGAGAGTCAGTGCAGACTCGATGGGCCAAATGACCTTTTTCTGCACTATAGGGATTTTATGAGTCTAAGAGTCATACGGACTCAAAACATTAACTCTGTTCCCCTCTCCATAGAAGCTGCTAGCCCTGCTGAGATTTTCCAGTATGTTCTGTTTGTTTTTTAGAGTCCACAAGATTGTCTACTGAGAATAGGCTGAAGGATGAACAGCCAGATTTTGGGAATTGTGGGGTTTTGGAGGCTAACAATGAGACATTAGTGAAGTTGAATGTAGAGATATTGTAATTGTGGAGAGTTTTAGCAGCAGTGAGGGTGAGGTACAGTCAGTGCTAGTCCAGACTGAATAACCTAATTCTGAACTGAGGCACCCGTAATAAATTCCTCATGCACAAAGTCATGGAGTAGATTGTTTGTCTGTGCAATAAATACCATCTTTTCAGAGTCCTTGAAAAGAGAATTGAGTTATTTTCTGATTCTCCAATGATGTGGATGTGTAGCTGCTTCTGAATATTGGTGCATATGTACTTCACATTTCAAAAAATGACCATTGAAAAGACCCAAGGTATCTATTGAATAAGTTAAAACAACAACACAAATTGTTCATCCGATTTAGGTCTGGTTCAAAAATAGACGAGCCAAGTACCGTAAACACCAACGCATTTCAGAGAAGGATGAGCTTGTGACAAAAGAAAGTCATTGGATCAACAGAGGTGACAGGAGAGAAAGAAAAATCCAATTGGAAAAAGACAAACATCACATCCGACAAAAAGATGCGGAATTCCGTGATTCTGTGGAGAATACTTCAACAGCTGTAATTCAAAGCACAATTCTGGCTACACAGCAGTTTGAGAGAGAAAAGCCAGCAAAGCATATAGTTACAGCAAACGTAGGTAAGAAGCTAAGGACTGTATGGTTACAGATTCCTTTTTCAGAATGTATCTGCTTTTATATGTGGTTTGTATTTCTAGCTGAAATGATTGTGTGCAGCACGTAATTCCTGTATGTTTTCATCTCACTTCCTATTCCTGCTTTTGTTGTCACATCTTGTCAATTACCTCATAGTAAAGTAGCAATAAATCAGAACTGGAGTGTTGGGGGACATGTCGGTTGGAACAGTGGTTAGCACTGCTGTCTCACAGTGCCAGGGTTTGATTCCTGGCTTGGGTTGCTGTTTGTATAAAATTTGCATGTTCTCCCCTTGTCTGTGTGGGTTTCCTCCAGATGTTCCAGTTTCGTCCCACAGTATCAAAAACATGCTAGTTAGGTGCATTGGCTATGCTAAATTTTCCCTCAGTTGCCAGAGTTTGGCAACAAGTGGATTTTCACAGTAACTTCATTGCAGTGTAATGAAGTCACAATATAAGCCTACTTGTGACTAATAAATAAAACCAATCTTAAAACTTAGATGGGTCTTTTTCGTAACTGTATAAGAATGCTGCACTGTCCTCAGTAAAGGGGGTAAACAGAGTAAGAAGTCTCACAACACCAAGTTAAAGTCCAACAGGTTTATTTGATAGTAAACATCACAAGCTTTTGTAAGGAACAGCATTCTGAAAGCTTGCGGCGTTTACTATCAAATAAACGCCAGCATCTCCACATCATGTCCACCTCAGTAAAGGGTACAGGTTAAAGATGGATATTATCTAGAGAGATCTGCAAGAGAAGTTTAGAATAATTTCTTCAACATTTCACTTAATTATTCCATAATTAAACTGAAACATGTGGCTTTCATTTGGAACGTTCCTGTACAACTATCTTGAGGCTTGTAGGGAATTGATCAGGAATGAACTTCAGTTACATATTTCTGCAGAACAGAGAGGGTTTTGACTGTCTGCGTTTCAATTTGTCATTCTGTAAACAAATAATCTTATCCTCTAAATAATGTTTCCTGCAGGATCCATTGAAAAGCTTGGGCTATTGGATGAAAATTTCAGCACTCAGCTACCAGCATGTTCTGTTCGGCAACAACATGGTGCAGATCTTCAAGAACAAATTCAACGTCACATGGCTTTGGCAAGTGTTTTTCTGCCGGAATCACAGTATGGAATCCGTGCTCCAAACCTGAATGTTAATCCTGCCCTGTACCCCTCATACTACCAGAGGGCTTCCCATCCTCTAGATGTTTGTCCTGCCTCACTCATTCACCATTCCCATAAGTTGTCAGACTTGATCCCAAAACCCAGTAGTGTGGGGGGCCTGAGGCAGACCAAGCGAAAGGGGAATTTGCTGGATCTTAATCTCCAAAACTAAAGAAACTTTGTATCAATTACTGAATCTGTGGATCCCGGACATTTTGTATAGTGGAAATGTAAACAAAAATAAAATGAGTTTACATTGAAATATTGTTCTGTTGTTCAACTATTTTACTAGCATCACAAAAAATTGCTCACATGCGGAATAAGTGGTAATTCATTAAAGAATGCATTTATTAAATGCAAACACCCTAATGGGAATCTATGAGTGGAGCCAGAGGAAATGGGTGAGATGTTAAATGAGTATTTTGTGTCAATATTCATAAAAGAGAAGGACTTGGTGAATGAGGAGTCCGGGAAAGGGTGTGTAGATAGTTTAGTTGGGTTAGTTTAGGGGGTTTTAGTTTAGTTAGGCAGCAGGAGGGCCAAAGGACTGTTCCTATGCTGCAATTTTCTTTTTTCTTTGTATCCCATTTAAAAAAAAGTATAATGAATTAAAGGCCAATACAGTAAAGGGTCACTATTTTAGGGTGTTGCACAGAATCATCTGCATGATTTAAGAGCTATCACAGAAAGAAGTTAAAATCAATATTGCAATGGGGGCAAATAATTTGCAGTTTTTTTTGGGTGAGGGGCAGGGATTAGACCAGTGCAGTTTGGGTCTTAGCTTGTTGGGCTGTCATCATAGTTTCTGGATGGACAGCACACCTCCACATAGCACTGCAAACAGTGCAAGCAGATGCATGAGCAACTGAACTCATCCTGAAATTGGCAGGTTTTTTTAATATCCATTTATGGGGTGCAGGCATCACTGCCTAAACCAGCTATTATTTTCCAACCCCTAGTTGCCCTTCAGAAGGTGGTGAGCAGTTGCTGCCTTGAACCGCTGCACTCCTTGAGGTGTAGGTACATCCACAGTGCTGATAGGGAGGGTCTTCCAGGGTTTGGACTCTATGACAGTGGTGATATATTTCCAAATTAGGATGGTGAATGACTTAGAGGAAATGTTGAGACGGTGGTATTTCCATGCATAGGTGCCTTGTCTTTCTGGTTGGGAGCAGTCATGTATTTGAAGATAGTGTCTAATGAGTCTTGGTGAATCCCTGCAGTGCAGCTTGTAGATGGTACACACAGTTGCCACTGTTCAGCAGCAGTGGAGGGAGTTAATGTTTGTGGTGGGGTTTCAATCAATTGGGCTGCTTTCTTCTTGAGTATTGTTGGAGTTACTTTAATCCAGGCGAGTGGAGAGTATTTCATCATATTCCTAATTGTGCTTTGTAGATGGTGGACAGGAATAGGCTTCTTGGGCCCTTCAGCGTTCTCTGCCACTCAATGGCCGATCTATTTGTGTTTTGAATTCCACATTGCCACCTATCCCAGATAACCTCTGGATCCTTGCCTGACTGAGGAAATATCCTTACGTCCATCCGCAAAATACTGTGCATACTGGAATCTGAAACAAAAACGGAAAAATGCTGGAAAATCTCAGTAGGTCTGACATTATCTGTGGAAAGAGAATAAAGCCAACATTTCGAGTCTAGTTGACTCTTCGTTAGAGGGCCGTCTTTAAAACTCAGATGAGGAGGAATTTCTTCAGCCAGAGAATCTGTGGAACTCTTTGCTGCAGAAAGCTGTGGAAAGCAGGTCATTGATATCTTTAAGACAGAGATAGATAGGTTCTTGATTAATAAGTGAGCCAGGGATTATGGGGAAAAGGCAAGAGAATGGGAATGAGAAAAATATCAGCCATGATTGAATGGCGGAGCAGAGTCGATGGGCTGAGTGGCCTAATTCTGCTCTTATAGAGATGCTTCAGGCTTTTCTATACTTCGTCCCTTACTCTTCTGAATTCCAGTGGAAAGAAGCCCGGTCTGGCCAACCACTCAATTCAGATACCAAATTAGTAAACTCTCTCTGAGTCATCTCCAATGCATTTACATCCATCTCTAAATAAGGAGACTAAAATCAGGCACCATATTCAAGGTACAGTCTCATCAACATCATAGAAACCTTACAGTGCAGAAAGCCCATTGAGTCTGCACCAATTACAATCGTACCCAGGCCCTGGCCCCATATCCCTACTTATTTACCCACTAAACCCTCTTACCTATGTATCTCAGGATACTAAAGGGCAATTTTACATGGCCAATCAACCTAACATGCACTCCTTTGGGCTGCATTAACATCCTGCTTCCAATAAAGGGTATCCGTCCTCCTTAATTACTTGCTGTACTTGCAATTAACTTTTTGTGACCCATGCACTAAAACACCTAGATCCAACCGATTGGTGTTCTGAGACTTCTAAAGATTTAAGAGTTATGTTTAAAAATTTCATTCCTTTCCATCGTGTCCAGTAGAATAGTTATATTAAAAGCTATTCATTGCCAGTCAGATCTAGACTCGTATTCAATGAATATTCATGTTTTATAATTTATTCAGGAACAGAACTTTTATCTCTGAGAGGGACACTATAAGCTCAGCAAATAAGAACCCCACCAATGCAGAGGTGCAGAACTTTGAAGGTTGGAACATCTAGGTTGTAAATTTACTAATGGGTAATATTTTGGGGTGAGATTGGAAGGATGTAGGTGTAAACTCCAAAGGTCATTTTGAACTATTTATCTGCCAATCATCTGATTAAACTTGTCATTTGTGCTGTGAGATCTTCACACTTGTGAGTTGAGTTACAACCTCAGCATCTGATGGACATTACTTTGTGGTTGGTTGTACGCATAGTTTCCTAACTGCAAACTTCACTCTCATTTTGCTACGCTATTCCCCAGAAGCTAAACACATTTTATCTCTAGCATCTTGGGATGTTAGAGATCCAATGTGCTTCGACTTACTTTACATTTACACACTTCTGTTAATTTTTGATATGTTTCCTCTGCTTTTTGCCAATAAATTACTTGTTGACAGGAGGTTTCAGAGTTTCTCAATTAACTCTGACTCCTGAATTTTATTTATAACTTTCAATCCTTACTGGGATAAATCTTCAAATAATTCTCTTCCATATGTTAGGTAGGATTTTCCATCTGCGCTTGCCGCAAAGCCGGAAAATCTCTCCCGATGTCAATGGACTGTTGCACTACAATTTCTGTGGAGGGCGGAACAGGAAAACTCAGTCCATTGAGTCTACGTTTGATCATCAACTGTGCTATCAAGTAGCACTTATTGAACATTAACCCACTCCTCAATGAGTTCTGAAAGGGCCAGTTGGCCTCAGACCCAATTACAGCCTTGGTACAAACACAGACAAAAGAGCTGAATTCCATATGATATAAGGAGGCCTGTCCTTGACATTAAGATAACACTTGAGCATGTATCATCTCAAGGAGCCCAAGCAAATCCAAAATCAATGGGATCAGAGGGAAAACTCTGTAGCAGTTGTCCTCACACCTAGTATAAAGTAAGATGGTTATGATTACTGAGGGCCAATTCTCTCAGTCCCGGGACATCACTGCAGAGATTCCTCCAACATTCAGCAAGCTTGACACTGTCCAAGCAGCCCCAATTGACTGGCAGTTCTCCACCACTTTAAGCATTCATTCTCTCCAACACTGGTGCACAGTAGTGACAGTGTATGCCATTTCCAAGCATCATTATAACAACTCATCTTTTCCAGCAACTTTCAAACAGTGACCATCTAGATAACAGGGAGAATGAACAAATGGAAAATGGCAAGTTCCTCTCCAGGTCATACATCATCCCAATCTGGAACTATATCACCGTTCCTTCTCTGGTGCCGGGTCAAAATCCTGGAATTCCCTCCCTCACAGTGCTGTCGGTGTACCTACATCACATGGACTTCAGCGGTTCAAGAAGGCAGCTCACCACCACCTTCTCAAATGCAAACAGGGGTGGGCCCAGTAAGTGAAGCTCTCATCACATGAACAGGAAAAAGAAGCTTATATTCTTTGACATATTGCACAATATAATATGTTATTCTGAGCCTTCAGATCAAGGTTAATTACCAGCTCGATTCATATAACAGAATTGGCTATTATACTAATTACTGTATTAAAATTGCATGAAAATAGAATTATTTTGCCTGAGTTAGCTCACAAACTGTGTAAGCTGAAGGATGATGCACATCAGTGAAGGCTGTTTTAGTCTGTTCCATTAGCAATTAAGACATAAATGGGAAAATATGTTCAGGGTTGTGCCCTGTGATATAATTTACTGCTGGGAATCCAGTATTGCGGCACTAGTGTTTTGGTAATACATTTATCAATTCAGGCAAAAAACCTTATGACCAATTATCTTTTCCCCTACTGTTACCCAGATGTCTAAAATTTCATCTGACAAATTTAAGCAGCATCTATTTCTGTGGTTGGATTGTTTTAAGAAGGGTTTCACTGATACTGATATCATGTGGCACTTAAGTCAGTTGTGTGACAGTACTGTGCCTTTAAGAAACATATTTGAGTCATGTTGCTGTGTAGCACTGTGTTGTTACTGCAGCAGCATAATTGTCCCTAATTGCTAGAATGTTTGTTTTAATCTGATCTAATGCTGTTTTGTTATCTTTAGGGTTCTCCTGGGATTTTGCAGTGGCATTTGATTAGGTTGATTGACAGGTTAGGTTTTACAACTGGGTGGAGCTAGGCATACACAGAAACATTGGCTGGAATTTTATGAGAAAATTTCACCCACTTGGATGAAAATGGGATAGTTGCAGATCCATTTTTTGGGCACAGAAACCCAGCCAATCTTGTGCACAGCTGTGCCATGTGCCTGGTAAGCATTGCTAAGGTGCCAGATTGGCAGTGCTGAGGTGCCAGACTGGCAGTGCCAAGGTGCCAGTCTGACACTGTGGCAATCCACTTGCTTGCAGCCTTCCCAGGGGACCAGAGAGGCCAACATGACTGTTCCAGTTCATGGTGAGAAGGCATTTCCCTCACCAGAGAGCACCTCTCCCAGGGGGGCCATAAAGATAAGTGGAGACCTGATGATGGAGTGGCAGCCTTGCAAATGCCATGTAAATGAGGGTTACAATATATTTAATTTGTTTAGCCTCTTGCCGGAAATAGGTGAGAGGCTGACTTCGCTCGAAATCCAGCTCTGACTGACCCAGACGGGGTACCTGGATGAGCACTCAGCTCCTGCACAATCAGCAGGTGGTGCAGACATCTTCAACTTCTCGTTACAACAATCTAAGATCCTATCTGCTTTAAGAAGATGACCATCATCCTGATACATAATTAAAATCAAGCTGCATGCTTCAATGACTATTCTCCAGTGGCTCTGACATCCATCATTATGAGGTGCTTCGAAAGACTAGTCATGGCATGAATGAATTCCAGCCTCCCATGCTAACTAGATCCATCACAGTTTGCCAATTGCCGCAAGAAGTCCATAGCAGATCCATCTCCCTAGCCCTGCACTCAACCCTGCAACACCTAGATAACATGGACACCTATATTAGGTTCCTATTTATTGATTACATCTCAGCTTTCAACACCATTATTCCCACAAAAATCATCTCCAAACTCCGTGGCCTGAGCCTGGGCACCTCCTTCTGTGACTGGATCTTGTTCTTTCTAACTCACAGACCTCAATCAGCAAGAATACCTCCTCCATGATCATCCCAAACCAGTGTCCTACAAGGCTGTGTTCTCGGCCTCCTATTAATTCCTTATACACCCACGACTGTGTGGCCAAATTCCCCTCCAATTTGATTTTGAAGTCTATTGACAACAACACTGCATTGGGAAAGATCTCAAACAATGCCGAGATGGAGTACAGGAATGAGATAAAGAATCTGGTGAACTGGTGCAGCGACAATAATCTCTCCTTCAATGTCAACAAACTGAAGGAGATTGTCATCGATTTCAGGAAGCATAGAGGAGGACAATGTAGAAAGAGTTGAAAACTTCAAGCTTTGAAGTGTCCAAATCACCAATAACCTGCCCTGGTCCCCCCCCCCGCCATCACTGTAGTTAAGAAAACCCACCAACACCTCTATTTTCTCAGAAGACTAAAGAAATTTTGCACATCAGCCACAACTCTCACCAACTTTTACAGATGCAGCATAGAAAGCATTCTTTCTGGTTATATCACATCTTGGTATTACTCCTGCTCTGTCCAAGGCAGCAAGAAACTACAAAAGGTCATGAACGTAGCCCAATCAATCACACAAACCAGCCTCCCATCCATTGACTCTGTCTACGTTTCTCGCTGCCTCAGCGAAACAGCCAGCATAATTAAGGGCCCCATATGTTCTGGACATTCTCTCCTCCACCTTCTTCCATCGGAAAAAAGATATAAAAGTCTGAGGTTATGTATCAACCGACTCAAAAGCAGCTTCTTCCCTGCTGCCATCAGACTTTTGAACTCATGTTAAGTTGATATTTCTCTGCACCCTAGATATGACTGTGACACTACATTCTGCACTCTCTCATTTCCTTCTCTATATATGGTAATGCTTTGGTTGTATTGTGGGTAAGAAACAATACCTTTCAAAGAACAAAGAACAAAACAGCACGGGAAACAGGCCCTTCGGCCTAATGAGCCCACGCCGCCACCTCAATGTTCCCACTTCTACCCATGATTCCTATATTTATAGAAATCTGCATTGGAACTAAATTGCCAGTCAGCCTAAGAGCACATGTATGCTAATACATGACAATAATCAAAATCAAAAAAATATCAAATTAGAAGGATAGAAAGTTAACTTCTGTCTCTTGTTGTTGCTTGTTCTTGTTTGTTCTTCCAGATTTCCAATATCCATCTGTTTTCTTATTTAGCTGTGACTCATTCATAACTTAATTAATCAGATGAAAATTCAACAGATGTATTACACATCACCTGTATGTCATTTATAAAACAACATGCAGCAGATTAAGCCACATTCTCGGCTGTTGAATGGAGAAATAGAGGCTCTGTTGCCAGGAAAGCTCCAAAACATTAAGTTTATTTATTAGCGTTTCAAGTAGTAATGATATTATTGTGAAAATCCCCTAATTGTCACACTCCAGCACCTATTCTGGTACACAGAGAGAATTTAGCACAGCCAATGCACCGAACCAGGAGGTCTTTTGGACTGAGGAGGAAACTGGAGCAGCTGGGGAAACCCACGCAGACACAGGGAGAATGTGCACACTCTGCACAGTGAGCCCAAGCCAGGAATCGAACCTGGGTCCTCTGGTGCTCTGTGGCAGCAGTAACAGCCACTGTGCCACCTCTGCTGTGGTGGTTATATACCTAATGTGTGCAGGAGATATACCTGATTGCCTTAAAAGCATTTAACTGTCATATATGAAACAAAGATTGTATCGTATAATACCTGTATTGTACTTCTGTCTCCACAGATGCTGCCAGACGTGCTGAGTTTTGTTTTGTTTTTAATTTCAGATCTTCAGTATCTGCAGTATTTCTTTTTTTTTAATTATTCCTCATTTTCAATACTTACCTACTAGCAAAACTGTGGCTCGTCCCAATGGTTGAATTGTCACTGGGGAATTGACCGATACTGATAGGTTCTATAATGGTTAATGCAAGCAGGAGAAATCCTAAGGCTAGAAGACAACGTACCAGGCCCAAAATATGAGCTATATGTGGTCCAATTGACCAGGCCATCCAACTGACAACCTTTCACTGCCTGTTTACACCAAGACAATTCTGGTACAGAAGAACTGTACTCACAGGTGTATGAGAGAGAAAACACCAAAATCTTCTACAGCACAGATCATAGTTTTAGAGTAAGAGTTTTATTTGACACTGGTTTGGATTTTATCCTAAAATTGAGAAAAAGGATGAGTAAAAGTTATTATCTATCTACTGGGTGCTTTGTGAAATACATATCACAGGATTAATGAATCTTACTGATGGTCAATTTTTTATTTAAGTCTCCCACTTCACAAAGATGGCCTCTTTCTGTACTAAAATATTCTACAATTTTACAACTTTAGAGATTTCAGTGCAGCAGCTTTTGATTCAGCTTTGATAAGTTTATTCGTCAGAAACTTTCAGCTTGTCTTTAATGAATGTTGGAGGAATAGCAAATAAAATTAATCAGGTGCAATATCTTTTATAAACCAATGAAACAGAAATATTAGGATATTATATTCATGAGCAGCACAGTGGCACAGTAGTTAGCACCAGGGGCCTAGGTTCAATGGCTAAGATGTTCTCTCAGAGTTGGTGCAGACTTAATGAGCTCTCAATGTAGGGATTTTATGGTTCAATTAATTTTTATCAATCATTCAAACAAAATAATTGTACGTGAACAATAACATACAGCAAGATCACATATTAGCAAAGATTATTTTAGCATTGAACAAGAGGGTCAACGTTACAAATGTGGAACTGGTACAAGCTTGGGGATGAAGGGTTAAGTAACTTTCTTCTCTGAAGGAATGTTTATGATTCTACAGTTTTGCTAACAATTTACTTAAAAAAAAGCTTCCTACTACTTGGAGTTAAAACAATAAATTACTGACACTTTGACAAATGTTCCTACCTTGTACTGTGTGGACATCCACCAGCTGATTGCTACATGCCACAGGACACTGATGATTCATCCCAAATTGCAATCGAAGTGCTACTTTCAATTTAAATTATTTGAAGCAAATGCCGTGTCCACTAAAGTGGCCCTCTGTGCTTTATTTTCCACGCACACCAAAAGGTGGAACAAAACAATATTTTGCTGCTCATTAGCTGCCAGCAGCAACTGCCTTTTAAAAGAAAGTAATGAGCAGTGAAACAATATAATCAGATCAATTGACAACACTGAATGTGATCTTTTGATAACAAACAAGTTTACTATTCACATTTTAAGTAGTTAGCACCACTGCCTCAGCACCAGGGACCTGGGTTCAATTCCAGCGTTGGGTCACTATCCAACTTGTTTGTTATCAAAAGATCACATTCAGTGTTGTCAATTGATCTGATTATATTGTTTCACTGCTCATTACTTTCTTTTAAAAGGCAGTTGCTGCTGGCAGCTAATGAGCAGCAAAATATTGTTTTGTTCCACCTTTTGGTGTGCGTGGAAAATAAAGCACAGAGGGCCACTTTAGTGGACACGGCATTTGCTTCAAATAATTTAAATTGAAAGTAGCACTTCGATTGCAATTTGGGATGAATCATCAGTGTCCTGTGTGACTTGTACATTCTCCCTATATCTGTGTGGGTTTTTTCTGGGTGCTCCAGTTTCCTCCCACATTTCAAAGATATGCAGGTTAAAATGATTGGCTATGCTAAATTGTCCCTTAGTGTCAGGGGATTAGCATGGCCAATCAACCTAACCTGGACATCTTTGGAAAGTGGGGTTAGGTAGACAAGGCCTGGGTTGGGATTCAAACTCGGTCGGCTGAATGGCCTCCTTCTGCACCGTAGTAATTCTATGAAAATATCCTTAAGAAAGAATTGGTCCTCAATTTCTTGTTTTTAAAACTGCTTTCTTCCAAAATTCTCTGATACAGACTGGAATTAAATGTCAGCAATTAAAAGCTAATGGTGTCATTCATTATGACTACACTTAAGATAGAGATACTGTGTGTGACTATGAAAGTAAAGTCAGGACTTGCATTTATATGAAGTCTTTTATGACCTCAGTACATCCCAAGGCACTTTTCAGCCAATGAAGTAGTTTAAGTGTAGTGACTGTTGCAATGTAGGAAACCACTTCTGCACTTATTCAATTGCCAACTAATTGATGGGGACTTGGGGCAAATAATGGAACCATAAATCCACTTTTACTTCAGCTGTAAAATCTTAATTACCTTTTTAATGGTTGGCCAGTCATCTGTGCAACAGGATGGCTGGCACAGATACAGTAGACAAGACCCGAGGCCAGGATATTAAAGATCCTTATCACCAAATCTTTGAATCATGCAATATTGAATTTTCCAACTGGCCTTTTCTAATGCGCACTTGTATATCCATTATCCCAATTTTACTATAATGTATGCAAAATTACATACAGAAAAAGTCAGGCACAAGTTTTGGCGTAAAATGCACAGTAAAAGGATGACATTTTCAGCAATTTGGGACTGGAGTTCATGAAAGTTCAACAATTGCATGTCCTTTTCCTGAAAGTAACTACTTGACAGAATTCAGGTGAATGCCCACTTTCCAGACAGCGGTCATAATTCTTCCATCTTTTATGCTAGGGTTATTTAGTAAACAAGTCATTATTGTGTGCACCACACAATTTCTGCCATCAATAGGTCTAACTAAACTAGGAAAGGATATCCAAAGAATTGACAAGAGATTTTAAACAGGCTGTGTGAAAGCTGCTGGTCAATTGAAATTTTCAAAAAAGGCCCAGAGGTAATAGTACAGCAAAGATAACACAGTAAATTAATGTGAGTTGGGTGAATTGAGTTGAGATTCAGTTCAGTTGTGACCTTATTGATCATTACAGCAGACAAAGTCGAATTTTTCACTCCTGTTTTGTAAGTAAATGGCAAAAATGGAAGCTGGACACTTCCCATAATATTTGATCCCATTTTATTTCCAGTCTTTCTGATATTATTCATTCATCGTGTACCATCATGGTTTTAAAATTGAGCTCCCAGACCCTGGAGGCTCCCTGAAGCCATAACATTTCTATTCACTAGTGCATTAATGTACAATGGAAGTAAAGCATTTTCTGTAAAGATGACAATCATCCTTTAGTTAGAGGATATGCTGTTCTAGAATGCAGGATTTGGAGCCTCTGGGACTGTTACCATTTGCACAAGATGCCCCACAAAAAGAAGTTTTGAAACCATTGCAATCTATCTTCAATTGACAGCATTCATCAACATAGAAAATTCTGCCTTCAGTATATAACATGGCTGAAATTCCCAATCCTGTACTAAGGGAGTGCTGCAATGTCAGGACATTTCAAACTCCAGTGCCATCCACATCCCACAGTGAAGATGGATATCAAGGAACTATTTGAAGTGATGTAAGGAATTTTTCCTGACATACTAGGCAAACATTACAAAAAAAGTCATGACTTCACCTCTGCCATAGAATAATTGCTTTGATTACCTGCACAAGTTACTGGGCTTCAAAAATAATTCTATGGGTAGCATGTGTTATGTATCGTGGGGCATGTTCTTTTAAAAAACCAGTCAGCTGACCCAGGATTTGAGCTCCACCCTGGGTGGAGCTTGCCTTGACAGTCTTGTGCTGACTGTACCAGGATAAAGGTGTGTTAATGAACTCCTTCCGTTAGTTTACTACCATTGACGTCATCATTTACTATTAATTTCAATATCAGATCTCAAACATGATGTGATGTTATGGGACAATATGCTATACAAGTTCTGTCTTTAACTATTTCTGATTTTTTTCCAATCCAATTATTTACCCTTTTCTCTATTTTCTATTCCACTTTTCCCCATGTGCTTTCAATTTGGCCAACTTTTGTTCCATTCTTTGCAAGGATTGAATTTTTAAAGTCATTCTTATTTGAACAAAGAACAAAGAATAAAGAACAAAACAGCTCAGGAAACAGGCCCTTTGGCCCAACGAGCCTGTGCCGCCACCCTGATGTTCCCACCTCTAAACGTGATCCCTGTCTATGTTTATAGATCTATGGATTAAAAACCAAATTTGAGACAATTTAGGGAGAATTTGTTTTGCCAAATAGCCTACGAGCACATCTTTGGGATATGGGAGGAAACCGGAGCACTCGGAGAAAACCCACGCAAGCATGGGGAGAATGCGCAAACTCCCACAGACACAGGCCCAAATCCTTTGCATCAAGGGTTATTCAACAGTGATGCTGGCTATGAAATTACTTCAGAAATTCACATCACAGAACCTGTGACTGGTGCACAGCAAAAACTTCCAAGTAACAAAAAGACTCAAGATTTACAGTGAGGAAATGCAAGGTAGATAGACAAATAGAGTCTATGTGGCCTTTCAATGTTAGTTCATAATTTTGAATAAAGGGGGGATAAAAAAATTCTTTACAATCCACTGGACAGACTGCCTGCTAGCTAACACCAAGAAATGCTGCAATATAATAAGTTCAAAACCATTTGCTTGAATGAGGCAGGACAGTGGCAGTGATTAGCACTACTGCCTCATAGCCTCAGGGACCCAAGTTCAATTATTGCCTTGGGTGGCTGCATGGAGTTTCGCACATTCTTCTGTGTCTGCATGTTTTTCTTACAGGTGCTCTGGTTTGTCCAGAGATGCGTGTATTAGATTGACTGACCATGCTAAATTGCCCCTTAGCATCAGGGGATTAGTAGGACAAACACACAAGGTTTCAGGGACAGAGTCTGGGGATAGGGATTGTCATCGGTACAGATTCAATGGGCCAAATGGCCTCCTCCTGCATTGTAGATACTCTATGACAAATTAGTCGAAGATAGAAAATACTTTGTGTAATAGGATGAAAAATAAATGAAGAGAGAGCTCTGATATTTTTAAAAAACAGGACATCAAAAAGGTTTTATATTTTTATTGATTTATCGACACAAAAGATACAGCAGCTTGTCATTATTTTTTTTAACCTCCAAGAGGGAATGTTGATAGTAAATAATTTTAAACACATTGTTCAAAATCCTAGAATTAACACACAGGATTCCATGAGAGAACTCTACATGCTAAATTGACAGTTTTGACCATCAAACAAAACACCACTATTTTTGGAATAAACATTTAATTAAGACAAATTTAAAGTAAATTCCAGCCTCTGACACAGACTGGCAGACAGACTACTTTGGGTTCACAGCTGCTTGCACAGCACCACTACAGTTCAATTCTTCAGGAATGCAGTATCAATTTGAAATACACAAACCGGTTCAATACACTCTAGGAGTCTGGATATTTGAACGGCTGCTGGTCTCAGTAACCGATATAATACACATGGTTCATTATGAGATTGTGGTGAAACGATATGTGGAGTAGTGGCCAAAGAAAACAAAAAAAAACCTTGAACACGAGATTAGGATGTCTAACTGCAAATGACTGTGAAGATAAATAATTCACATGCCTTGTGTTAAGTAGCTCATGCTTTCAGGGGAAAACATAATACAGTTCTAGTGCAATTTACAGCGGCTCAGCACTTCTCTGTCAATGTCTGCTTCAATTCGTCAAGTAGATTCCCAAGAAGGGTAGAATCACTGCATTTCCCATCCACAGAGACGGAGCTATCTCCCTATTGAAAATAAAATTATAATGTTTCCTACTTAGTATAGAGATCAATTCACATGTTATAAGCTCTAACTTGACAAAGTTTACTTTAACATTCAATGGGATGGGATTACTCTCCCCCTCCATGATGCTTTCTGCAGCAATGAGGGCAACGCACCGTTTTCTGGCAGCAGGACCCATGATCCCTCTGTTGTCAACAGGATTTCCCATTAAAGCATTCCTTGCTGTCAGAAAATCCATGGTGAGGATGCACCATCAGTAAGAACTTAAGATCCCACTGGCATAAATACCAACAAGATTTTGGTGAATATTTCAGTTTGAAGAACATGATGAAATCATGAGTTTCCTTAATTAAAGGCGACAAATGCAATGCTGAGTGTGACCATGAACTATTAAGCCAAAGCTTTTTCATTTGTGCTGGGGCAATTTAGAGTATTATAACCAGCCCCTCTACTGACTGATGCATTGTTCAGGTGTGATGTCTTTCGTGGTCAAAATTGGTAAAATTCAACTATCTAGTCTTATACCACCCACTTCGGCTGTGGACATTTTTGGAACTCTGTCAGTATGATTCAGAAGAGGGAGAATATCAGAAAAATTACGTAATAGTGGGAACAGGATCAGAATTGACATTGGAACAGAGCCTTGCTTCCGTAAAAAAGACTCTCATTGGCAAGCTCTCTGCCAACATTTAGAGCTCTCAAGACAGGAGATGCAACACAGATGGTCAACATGGTGGCAGAGTGCTTAACACTGCTGCCTCACAGCACCAGGGCCCAGATTCAATTCCGACCTCGGGTGACTGTGTGGAGTTTGCACATCCGTCTTGTGAATGTGTGGGTTCCTTCTGGGTAGTCCAGTTTCCTCCCGCAGTCCAAAGATGCGTGGGTTAGGTTGATTGGGCATGATAAATTGCCCTTTATTGTAAAGGGATTTGCAGAGTAATTACATGGGTTACTGGGCATGGCCTAGGTGGAACTGTTGTTGGTGCAGACTTGATGGATCAAATAACCTCTCTCTGCACTGTAGAGATTCCATGATTCTATGGTCTCTTACAGGTTCCAGTCATGGGCAACATGTAGATTCTTGTCAATAACACAATCACAGATCAGCTGAAGATGTGACTAATGCAGTAGACAGGGGAACCAGTGGATATGGTGTTTTTAGATTTCCAGAAGGCGTTCAATAAGGTGCCTCACAAAAAGTTGCTGCAGAAGGTTAGGATACACGGAGTTGGGGGTAAAGTGTTAGCATAGATTGAGGATTGGTTATCTAACAGGAAGCAGACAGTTGGAATCAATGGGTGCTTTTCTGGTTGGCTTTGGTGACCACTGGAGTGTCGCAGGGATCGGTGCTAGGGTCTCAACTGTACACCATTTACATAGACAATCTGGAGGAGGGGGCTGAGTGTAGGGTAACAAAATTTACTGATGACATGAAGATGAGTGGAAAAGCAAATTGCATGGAGGGCGTGGAAAGTCTGCAGAGAGATCTGGATGGGCTGAGTGAGTGGGTGAGGACCGGCAGATGGAGTATAACGTTAGCAAATGTGGAGGTTATCCACTTTGGTAGAAATAATAGCAGGAGGGATTACTATTTAAAGGATGAAAAGCTGCAGCATGCTACAGTGCTGAGGAACCTGGGGGCCCTTGTGCACGACTTGCAAAAACAGTCTGCAAGTGCAGCAAGTGATCAAAAAGGTGAACGAAATGTTGGCCTTTATAGCGAGCTGGAGACAATATAAAAGCAGGGAGGTCTTGCTGCAATTGTATAGGGCACTGCTGAGGCCGCAACTGGAGTACTGTGTGCAGTTCTGGTCCCCTTATTTGTGAAAGGATATATTGGCCTTTGAGGGAGTACAGAGAAGGTTCACTAGGGTGATACTGGAGATGAGGGCTTATGAAGAGATTGAATATACTGGGCTTGTACTCATTAAGAGTTTAGAGGGCTGAGGGGGGAATCTTATAGAGACTTACAAGATAACGAAGGGGCTAAGTAGGGTAGAGTAGAGGTAGAGAGATTTTTTCCGCTTAGAAAGGAAAACAGAACTACAGGGCACAGCCTCAAAATAAGGGGAGGGCAGTTTAGAACAGAGTTGAGGAGGGACTTCTTCAATTAAAGAATGGTGAATCTCTGGAATTCTCTGCCCATTGAAGTGGTGGAGGCTACCTTGTTGAATGTATACAAGTCACAGGTAGATAGATTTCTGATAGACAAGGAAATTAAGGGTTATGGGGAGAAAGTGGGAAAGTGGAACTGATCCACTTCAGATCAGCCATGATCTTATTGAATGGCAGGACAGGCTCGAAGGGCTAGATGGCCTATTCCTGTTCCTATTTCTTATATTCTTTTGCAATGGGATACATGAAAGGATGCTTGTGAAGTATTACATACATTTTAAAATTGTGAACTGAAGTAGGTATTCCAGACTTCCAAAAACATATACTGAACACCCTTAAAAATGTAATTCCCAGAAAACAGTTTTTAAGTCAGAGTTACTGAACATGTAACTTAATTCTACTCCATTACACTGTCCTCTTGGATCCTAAAACAAACCAGCCATTTTAAAGCATAAAGTTATATACAATAGCTCTATGGAGTTTCTGAAGCAACGTTATCTTGGATTTTAATCAGCAGCAAGTTTGGAGCCAGTATAAATTTAGGAGGTAATGGCCTAATGATATTATCGTTAAGACTACTAATTCAGAAACTCAGTTATGTTCTGGGGACTCTAGTTCATATCCCACCATGGCAGATGATGGAATTTGAATTCAATGAAAATTACTTGGAATTAATAATCTACCGATGACCATGAAACCATCGTCAATTGTCGGAAAAATCCATCTGATTCACAAATGTCCTTTAGGGAAGGAAATCTGTCTTCCTTACCCAGTCTGGCTTACATGTGACTCCAGAACCACAACTCTCAACTGTTCTCAGGCAACTAGGGATCAGCAAAAAAAATGCTAGCCAGCCACTGATGCCACGTCCCATGAATGAATAAAAACCTGCAGATTCCTCAAAAAGAGCAGTGTGCTCATGGTGGCATTCTACAGGAATAAATCAAACCAGAAGTCTGACAGATAAATAAGATAGCTACACAAACAGGATATGCAGACAGCTTCACCCATTCTTTCTGATCAGAGAAGTCAATTTGCAATAATTAACTAAATGTTCTTGATGCGCTTCAGCTAATGGACTTACACCCTAGCTTTCAGAAGCTGATGGGATGATACACAAGTAAAAAGGATTCTGACAAAGATACACCACAACATTCGACTGATACTTACCATTTTCACCAAAAGACACATGTGATGACCCTGGATAGAACGGCTATACATTGATGCACATGAATTGATTCGTTCCACAACTGAGAGGATGGAAAGAAAAATAATTTCAAGCACAATATACAATTTCAAAATCATTTTCCAGAGAAGGAAAAATTCTTTTTTTTCAAAAAATGAAGTTTAAATTTCCTATTGCTTTGAAAAGATATGGATAGTACTGAAAGTAAACATAATTGCTATGAAACTATTTTCTAATTAAGCACAAGAGGCTGAGAAAGTGCTTGGAAGTGCATCTTCCTAGATTGGGGCTAGGAGAGAAAGTTTCACATTATAACCTAAACTTTCTCAAACACAACTTCAATCAAAATACTGCATTTTTCAGAAGGTAATGACCCATCATTATGTTCAGTCCCAGCAGCACAAGAGCTGTTTAGAGGACTCTGCATTCATAGATAAGAGGTAGCACCAGTAAATTCAAAGAAATTTAATGAAAAGTTTATCAATCATAAGTAAGGCTTACATTAACACTGCAAATAAGTTATTGTGAAATTTCCCTAGTCGCCATATTCCGTGTGCCTGTTCGGGTCAATGCATCTTACCAGCATGTCTTTCTGACCCTGGGAGGAAACCAGAGCACCCACAGAAAACCCATGCAGACAGGAGGAAATGTGCAAACTCCACACAGACAATGACCCTAGCCAGGAATCGAACCTTAGTCCTTAGTGCTGCGAAGCAGCAGTGCTAACCACTGTACTATTATGCCACCTTTATTATAGATTTTCTTGATTGCATGAAGATGTACAATCCACTCTGACTGGCCCCTTTTCCCCCCACAATATCCATGTCAATTTAGCATTGATATTATTGCAGTATGATCTCAGTATTAAGATGTGCTGATAAATGGCAAAAGCATTTGTTTAGCATTGTGGGCAGGTAAGTATAGATGGAATGACCAACGTTTCAGTATTGAATATCATGTTCCAGCAGAATGCCTGTTGTCCTTCTTTTCACTGAATGATGGATCTCAACATTCAATTGGGGTTCAAGTCCAGAAGACAAAAGTTAATTTTGTCCATTCTAAAAGTAATGATTTACTTCAGGTGCGATTTATTTAATTGTACCAGAATGAAGTATGTTCTAGTCAGAATTTTGAGGCTGCCTTTAAAGTCAACTTAAATACTTGTCCATGAAGTTTTTAAAAGAATCATGAGGGGGTAAACAAATGTTAACAAATTGAATGGATCGAACATCAAACTGGTCTGGTACATTACTAATATGTATTCAATAAATCCAGCATGCATGTATACTACTAACTGGCATGGCAGCTTTTCTCTCCAATATTTCGGCAAGAACTACACCTCAATTTCAAAGGAGATGTGCAGTGCATCAGTCTTAGGCAAATAGGAGTTAATAATCCTCAATCCATTGTACAGAGAATGTGACAAGACTCTTACACTTGCTTAGTGTGAGAGTTTAACTCCGATGCTGCATATCTACGTGATATTGACCAGGTTATGTTGGGAATTTATCATAGGGATAGAACATTTGTGCCAGTGTCAATTGTACTTCACAAAAGATGTGCTGGATTCAGCCAATTTTTGAGGGAGCCACAGTTTGGAAGCAATAAGTAGAAACATTGCACACGTTGGAAACTGCACGTGTCAAGTAAACATGCATTGTTGAAAACAAATTGCCAGTTTAGAATGCTTTTGTGGTGGATTGAAAAAACTGCCGATGCCATTTGCATTCCAGAACACTTTGTCTCCATTAAACTGATGGCGGAAAGCTACATTCAGCGACTGTAATACTTTTTTTCAGCTTCCATTACATTGTGAAAGACCAAGTACATTTTCTACAGGCTTCAAGCTTTCCACAATTGCTCAGAACTGATCAGCTGGCAATTTGTGGAGCTGTGATTTCCAGTCTATTTACAACCAATTCTTAAAAACTACAATGTCAGCTGTATACAGACAATCAACATACAAAGGAATCTCAAAGTGTGAATACAGCAAAACAAATACCTCACTGTGCATTGAAAAAAAGTACCTGAGAAGTGGTGATGAAAGCAAATCTTTGCCAGGAGGAGCTGGAAAGAAATACTTATTCCATCTACTTTTATCGAACACATC
The DNA here is from genome assembly GCA_024679065.1 of Sphyrna mokarran. NCBI lineage: Eukaryota > Metazoa > Chordata > Chondrichthyes > Carcharhiniformes > Carcharhinidae > Sphyrna > Sphyrna mokarran. The sequence goes on from JAGIQG010000026.1 coordinate 19,340,729, forward strand.
TTTAGATCACCAGATTCTAGCAATTTTGCAAATGCGTCACTGCAAAAATAAAGAGGAAGTATTTAGAAATGACACCAAAAGATTCTTGATTACAGAATAAAGGGAAGAACTAATTTGTAAGGCAGAGAATGTCAATATATCAAAAAGCAGTACAATGTGAGTTGACATGGCAAGCATAAACAATTCCCCAAAATTAACCTCAGCAGGAGAAAACTTTTATTTTAAAAGTTGACCTGTACTTTGCCATTAACTGTTCCATACATTTATGGTCAGTGAATTCTTATTATCACCAGCTGAAGAACAGTTAAAATATTAAAGTTATAAAACAGTTAAAGCTGTTGATCTTAGTAGCTGGCAACCCTACACCCTAGCTATGACTGTAACACTATATTCTATATCGTCTCCTTTCCTTCTCCCCAATGAATGGTACTTTGTCTATAGTGTACAAGAAACTATACTTTTCATTGTATCCCAATACATGCAACAATAATAAATCAAATCAATGCCACGTTCATTGCCTATCCTTAGTTTCCCTAGATAGTGGGCACTTTCGAGAAGTAATAGTTAACAATTGAGATACCCACAGATCAATTAATTGGCCAGCAAACATCATGATAGTGGAAATGGAGTCACATGTAGACTTGACTTGAAAGGAGTCATCAGGTTCCTTTTATTAAGGATTTTAGTGAACCAGTTGGGTTTGAGAACATGCTTTCATGCAACTTTCTTCACCTGTCTGTCCAAAAATTTAACCAATTTATTAAAGCTGCAACTCAAAGGGTGCATGCCTAATATCAATCATTAAATGATAATGCTATATTGGCTAGCATACCCCAGTTAGGATGCATCATAACTGCTTTTACTGGTCACAGGTTCAGAAAGTTACAAGATTTATATTAAATTAAAACAAAGTTCTGGAAATACTCAGCAGGTCTAGCCAGCACCTACAGAGAGAGAAACAGTGTTAACATGTTGAATCTATTTAGAACTGAAGGAAAATGGAAACGTTTTGGGTTTAAACTATTAAAGGGGGTGGGAGTGGAGGAGAAAGAACAAAAAGGAATAGGGCAGAAGTGATTAAATGACAAAGACGGCAAGGAAGTGGCAGTGATTATAATAAAAAAAAACAAAGCATTCATCCAGAGTAAATATGGAAGGCAGAATAAAAACAGCTCTATCCAAAAGTAAGATGACAAAAAACAGGATTAAGACTAGCACATGGCAAAAAAACAGAATCAGAATGAGGAAAAAGTTCATGGTCTGAAATTGTTGAATGTAATTTGAATCCAGAGGCTGTAAAGTGTATAATCGGCAGATGAGGTGCTGCTTTCATTCAGCTTCACTGGAACTCAGCAGTACGCAGAGGATAGAAATGGCAACAAGATAGTGAATTAAATTGGCCAATAGCTGGAAGCTTGGGATCACGATCTGTAAAGCGGTCACCTAATCTGTGTTTGGTTTCCCCAGTGGAGAGGGAGTAGCATTGTGAGCAGCAAGTACAGTATACTAACTTGAAAGTAGTACAAGTTAATTGCTGCTATACCTGGGTGTTTGGGGCCTCAAACACTAAGAAAGGGGAGGTAAAAGAACACATATGTTACATTCCCTGTGATTACATTGGAAGGTCAAAGGTTCTGGGGGCAACCGAGGAGTGAACCACATTGACATTGAGGGAATAGTCCCTTTGGAATATTGACAGGAGGGGGACAGTTGTGCTTAGTAGTGCCATCATGTTGGAGTGGTGGAAATGGGGAGAATGATCCTTTTAATGTGGGGGTTAGTAGGGTGGAAAGTGAGGACAAACGAATCCCTAATGTGGTGCTGGGGATGGAGGGGAAGGACGAGGGAAGTGCAGGAAATGGGTTAGACACATTCAAGGGCCCTGCTGATTACACTGGCGGAATTCCCAGTTGAAGGAAGACCTATTAAAAGCACAGCTGTTTAAGTTGCAGAAGAGACACTGGAAATGGAATGGAGTCCTTACAGGAAGCAAAGTGTGAGGAAGAATAGTCGAGGTACTGGTTGGGTGTTGGTAGCTTATCATGAATATTAGCAGACAAGCTATATAAAGCTGAGAAACAGGTGAAAAATGGAAGCAAAGTTAATGGAGTTTCCAGTTGTGGCAAGAGTAGGAAATGGCACTGAGTCATCAATGAATCAGAAAACAAATAGAGGAAGGACTAGAACAAGCAGTGGACCAAAACCCCACAAGAAGACTGGGAGGTTGAGGACTCATGCTGGTACTCAGAAGCTACTCCTTTTACTTGGAGGAAGTAAGATAGGTTAAGGAGAAACTGTTCAATGAGAGAATAAGTACAGTTGGTGGTGGATAAGTACTGCTCGAGTCTCTGATCAAGGAAGACCATTAGACTATTCTGGTCTCGGCTGGTGTTGTGGACAAAGATTCAAATTCCATAGGGAAGAGGAGGCAGATAGGGCCAGGCAACAACTGGAAATAGTTGAAATGCAGGAAGGTCTCAGAAGAGCCTGGGGCAAAAAAAATTTGATGATCATGAAGAATGGCAGAGTAGGCTCAAAGGGCCAAATGGCCTACACCTGCTCCTATTTTCTATGTATGTTTCTATGGAAGAGTCATGGATATACAGTGAAAAATTGGACAAGGAGGTGAAAAACAGAGCAAAGGTAAGAAGAAATAAGTTCAGTGGGGGCATGAAAAGTTTGACATGAAAGTCAACCAACAGAGTCCTGTTTATGGATTATGAAAAGGAGGTAAAGCAGATTGATATTAGTCATATTAGTGTTGTATGAAAAATACTACTACAAGAGCTAAACAGGGAGACCCTATCCGAGTTTGGCGTTTCAAGATCCTGTTTGTTTAGTTTTCAATTAAAACTTATTAAAACAAGATCTTTCAATTCCTACAAAATTAATCAGGGTTGTCCAATATATTTAAAATAAAACACTTGCAACATCTCTCAAACACTGATGCTGCTGTGTATAAAAAACATTGGAGCTATTCTATTGCTACAGATACTCCATTATAACGTTGAGTTATTATTGCAGATACAAATATCAGGGATTAAAACTGAGAAGATGGGAGTGAGGAAGCTTTCAATTGGACAAGTAGGCCATTTAGCCCTTCGAACCTGCTCCACCAATTAACATGATCACAGCAGATCCCTTATCTGAATGCCATACTCCAGCGCTCTTTCCACACTGCCTGACACCTCTAGTCTTGAAATCTTTTTCCTTCTTAAATATATTCAGTGATTCAGCCTCCACAGCGTTCTGTGGGAGAAAATTATATAGGTTCACCATTGAGTGAAAAGATTTTTCCTGATATCCGCCCTTTGTTCTAGGCAACAAAATCCCTATATCCAATCCGTCAGGATTTTATACATTACTAATAGAATCCTTTTAAAATCAAGTGACTACTGGTCCAGTCAATCCAATCTCTCCTCATTATACAATTCTGTCACCCCAGCAATCAGTCTACTGAACCTTTGTTGCAGTCTCTCTACAGCAAATATAACTGTTCTTAGGAAGGAGACTAAAATTGCATAGGATACTCCAGGTATGATCTCACCAAGGCCCTGTACAGCTGCAGTAAGATATCCTTGTTCCTGTACTTAAGAGCATTTGCAACAGAGGCCAACATACCATTTGCAGTCCTGATTGTTTGTGTACCTGCATACTTGCTTTCAGTGCCTACTGTTCCACGACAACATTCTCCAAATGTGGTGAGGCCACACCTGGAGTGCTGTGTACAATTTTGATCTCCTAACTTGAGAAAGAATATACTAGCACTGGAGGGGGTGCAGAGGGGACTCAGCTGATTCTGGAGTTGAGGGTTGGCTTATGAGACAGACTGAGTAGACTGGGGCTAATACTCATTGAAATTCAGAAGAATGGGGGGAAGATATGATAAAAACATATATTATGAAGGGAATAGAAAAGAAAGAAGCAGCAAAGTTGTTCCACTGGTGGATGAAACTAGAACAAGGGGACAGAACCTCAAAATAAGGGGGAGCAGATTTAGGACTGATTGAGGAGGAACTCCTTCACATAAAGGTTGTGAATCTGTGGAATTCCTTGCCCAGTGAAGCAGTTGAGACTACCTCATTGAATATGTTTAAGCAAGGTTTGATACATTTTTAAACAGTAAAGGAATTAAGGGTTATGGTAAGTGGAGCAGATTCCACAAAAAAATCAGCCATGATTTTATGGAATGGCAGAACAGGCTTGAGGGGCCAAATGGCCTACCCGTGCTCCTACTTATGTTCTAAAAACCAGGCGTTCCAACTGAAGGACTGCAGACTTTAAAAGGTATAGCTCTCCATCAACGAATAAAAAAAACTTGCTGTTTTATTCATTAATCATTAAAAAAAGTAGCATACTACCACATCATATTGATCATCACAGGATTAAACAATCTAGACTGCATATTCAACAGTATATACTGTTGCAAATAACTGGGAAGAGAATAAATGCACATTTGCCCAAGATCAATGAGCAATCAGGTGAGCATGTGATGCAAAGTATCACAAGCCTGGTTGCACATTTGACTTTTCTATTCTTATTTCCATGACTTCATTTTTATTTCCATTCCATGATTATGAAATGAAGCAGCATTTTTATTTGAACTGTTTTGGGATCCACTGATGTTCTTGTGGATCAAACCTTTCCCAGTAAAACAGAAGAATTTGAAAACAAACCTATAACAAGGCGTTGTGATCATGTACGAAGTGCAAGTGAAGTGCAACTTAAAATCAAGTTTTTCATGAGAAGATCCATCATCTGTCTGGAAAAAAAATAGTATTATGAAAGACGTGAATACAATTTGAGGAAAATGCAGAAACAGAAAACCTATCCAACACTTGAGCTTACTTTTACTATAAACGTAAGGGTGCCTTTCAGCTTCTGTGGCATGACTATGCTTTCCACAGTAAACACAAATCGAGCTTCATTTGATACTTCTGTAGAAATAAAATGGAATTCAACAGATTAGTTTTCTCAAAAATCATGAGATTTAAAAATAATTCAACTGCCATTAATTGACGACCAAGAAATATACAACGCTCAAATGGTTTCAGAATTTTATCATAACCGAAGAAGCCAGTAAATTTTCCATCATTTCTGGAAATATGTTGCTGTTCCTTCATCATTTAGTCAAAATCCTGCAACTCACCAAGTGCTCCTTCAGACCATACAGACTGGAGAAGTTCAAGAGGGTGGGTCACCACCATTATCATGTGGACAGCTAGGAACAGGAAATGTGTCTCCCACATCCCATGAACAAGGAAAAATAAAAGGCTGTGTGTTGCAACCTTCCAACATGCACTGAATTCCACCATTCCAAGTTGTAAGGATTCCCATCCCTTTCCACCTGTAAGTATATTTCACCACTAATGCTTATAGACAACAAAACAAGCATGGCAACACTAAGCAATCACATGCACAACTGAGCTAGGACATCATAGAATCCCTATAGTGCACAAGGCCACTGGGTCCATCGAGTCTATGTCAACGACAATCCCACCCAGTCCCCTATATCTATAACCCTACACAACATTGTTAAAATGAAACTGGAAAATAGGGAAATGTACAGAGCACGTCAAAATCCATAAAGCTGAGATCCTCTCTAACAACTCAAACATTCAGCTGCCTGGTCTTTTATAGAGATGCTGACTCATTTTAAGCTTTGTATTTATTTCAGATTTCTGACAACTGCAGTACCTCTTTTTAATTCCCTTTTTGTAGGTGTACATTACTGCCTTAGTTCTTCAGGTATCTAATTTGTTGTAAAGCTTAGGGAGTTTAAGACTAATTTCTAGAGCACTGCTCAAATAGTGAAGAGTTATTCCAAAATATAATTCTAGAAACAACTAAATTAATCATCATGGCATGTCAATGAAGTGTCTCACCTGGTGGAAGCTGAAAAGGAACGGATATACCATCATGTATGGAGGAGCCTTCCGGACGAACCAGTTTAGTGTTGAGAGAGTCTAAAACATTGAACTCCATTGATTTCAGATAACCATTACTCTGGTTTTCAAAGATAACTGATACAACAACTTGACTTCCATCCTGAAGATTTCCTTGAATATCATACATCTGGTAAAGGGTTCAAAAAAATACTGTTCATTTGAATAATAATTTTATGTTACAAAAATACTCAACAAACTCAGTACGCTAATCAATTCCCTATGTTGTTGCACAAGGAGAATAAAAACTTAGTAAATTTAATGCTTAAGGTGGAACAGTGAGAGAGGAAAGGAGAAAATAAGACAGGCCAGAATAGAGAAAAGGATCAGCAGCAAACATTCTTAGCTTGGGCTGTCATTACCAAGCATGCAGTTTTTTAACAGGTTGTTGTGCTCTGTTTGCCTATAAATGCTGACTGAATTTGAGGTTGTTGATCTGATCTGATCTTTAGAACATTCCATCAATGAGAGTTCTTGGGTTTGAGACAGCAGAGGCTGAGAAAGATGCTGAACATGACCTTTACATTTCAGTCACAAGCTTCCACTTTACTTTTTTAGATAATTAGTAGAGAAGCTTTCCGAACCAGCAGGCTAGCAAAAAGAACTTTTTCAATCTATCAACTCCACTGGAACAGACAGATGCAGTTGAGACTGCATAAAGCACAGCAGTCTTGAAAATACTCTTACAGAGAGAGCTATGTAAGTATTTTTCCTGCCAAAATTAAACACGTGACAATTTAGAGCAGCTACTTAATATTGAAAAGGAACATCACAGCACCACCTACAGGCACAACTTGTACTATAGGTAACTGCCAGCATTTAAAAGAAATACACAAATAAATGTGAATCTATTTGTCAGACTAATAACATACAGAACTCCCTTTCAAAACCATTCATTTCCTTAAATAAATATCTTGAAACAGTGAATGGCAAAGCATGCTGCAGTTCAGGGAAAATAGATCAGAGGAGTGAATGACTAAGGGCCTGTTTCCTCAAGCAAAGCAGTTAAGTCACAGCTCCTTTCCCTGCCATTCTCATACACTAGTCATAAAGAACTCTGAAAGATAATAGCATCATGTGCAATTAAAGAAATAATCTGTCAGCAGCAAAGGAATGATATCTGACTGCAGATGCGCAAAACAAGCTATAACCTAAACTGCATCCTTTCCCCACCTGCAGGAAGGTGCAAGTATATGGATGGATGAAAAAGTAGAGAAAATTGAAGAAATATTATTCTGGATCTTCTTCAAAATATATACTGCTTCACATAAAATGCAACTTGTAGAATAATATAGGCTCAAATATTACGGCACTCACCATTTTAACATAAGAATTTTCTGCTAGAAGGCAGTAACTGGACATCGGCTGCAAAATATTAAAAACATCAGTGGAACATACAAAAATGACACGCAGATAAAGAGCCATTCGTCTATCAGCCTGTGCACAGTTATAATTCAATAATCTGCAATCTCTGGGAATAGGGCAAGAAAACACAGGCCAATTTGGGGGCAGTGTGATTTGGTGGAGAAGAGAAACAGCAAAATTCCTCTCCACCTTCTTCAGGCAAATGAAGTATAATGAATCTCAGACAGTTTCACATCATAGGATACCTAGCCCACCTCAACCAAACATAGCCCATTCTCTTGCTTGCAGGAACACAATAAGCTTATTTGTTTATTAGTCACAAGCAAGACTTACATTAACACTGCAATCAAGTTATTGTGAAATTCCCCCAATCCGGCACTGTCCCAGAATGTGGGAGGAAACTGAAGCATCCAGAGGAAACCTACGTAGACATGGGGAGAATCAAACCCAGGTGCCTGCCACTGTGCTACCATGCTGGCCCATTTCTGCCATCATTTTTAGCATAAACTAGCAACTTACTGCACAGAGCAGCCTAATATCCAACATAATTCTGTCTTATATAAAAGACTTACAAAATTCATCAGCTTGATCCCTGTTGAAATAATAAGTCTGCATATGCACAATCTAGACCATTCAGTATTTTATACATCTCAACTTAATTACTTTACATCTGTACTTTTCAAGCGTACGGCAATCCAGCTATTGGTCAACACGGATTCTGCTATTTGAATAGGTGGTGGCATAGTGGCACAATTGTTAGCACAGCTGCCTCACAGCACTAGGGATCCAGGTTCAAGTCCTGGCTTGGGTCACTAACTGTGTAATTTGCACATTCTCCCCATGTTTGCTTGGTTTTGCTCCGGGTGCTCTGATTTCCTCCCACGTATGAAAGATGTGCTGGTTAGGTGCATTCAGCTGAACAGGCACCTGAATGTGGCAACTAGGGCAATTTCACAATAACTTCAGTGCAGTGTTAATGTAAGCCTTACTTGTGACTAATAAATAAACTTTTTTTTCCTGTTTAGGTTTCTTAGGTTTCATATTTTGTTTCCATACTTCTATCACTCATTTTGCCTTGCACCATTACGCTGTCATTTATTCTTCTGCCTTCCACCCTATCATATCTTTTGTTAGTTTTACCTCCCCAACCCCCATTCTTGTTTAAAAGATACTAAAAAAGTTTCTTTAACACTTTTCTAGTTCTGGCAAAAAGGTCATCGACTTGAAACAATAACTCTTCACAGATAATTCCTCACCTGCTGAATAAGTTTCCAGCATTTTGCTTTTATTTCAGATTCCCAATATCTGTAGTATAATGTATTTTGAAAGACATACTTTCTGGGAATTATATCAAATTGCCCAATTTCAATGCAAGCTCAGAACAAAACCTTCGACTAAGCAACGTATATGTGAAACCTGGTAGTTGTACATAGTACAGATCAGACTTCAGTTGAAAGTTTTAATAGTGGCTCAACACAACGACAATGGGCAGGATTTTAGACCTCACTCGGGTGAAATTGAAAATCCTGCCCGAGTCCAATGGAAATTTCAGGATGGTTGAAGCGGTAAATTTCTGGCTAATTTCTCTCTCTCTTGGGTTAGGTTTGCTTGATTTAAACAGAGAACTACTGTCTGTTCTTTCACACACCCCAAAATTCAGACATTAAATCAGTTGAAAAATCATCAGATGCAACAATGGCCAATAAAAATGAGTCATCACCACAACTCCCTCAACTGTATGCTAGACAGGTGCAATGGGCAGGAAAGAGGGGTTAGCTTAAAAAAAATAGCTTATGAACCTGAAGATAACTTGTAATATTTATTACAATTTTGCTAGATAATTCCATTGAACTCACTATGGTCAGGAAACTAAATATCTTGAGAACTGTTTTCTATTTATTTCATTCCCTTACAGAAAATAAGTACCACAGAAGTTCACAGCATGGGAGTAGCAACAAAAACACAACATGAATGTCTGCAGTATTTATTTTGATATCTTGTGTAAAAAGACCATTATCCTTATGAAGCTCAGAATCTGCTAATAGTGTACAGATTTACATACCGGTAAGGGTTCTTCATCCAAGCTACCATTCTGAACAGATTCTGGAGCCTCTTCATCGTTGTGGTGTTTCTTTTTCTTTGATTTCTTTTCTTCTTTTGTCTTATCTTTCTTATGTTTTTTCTTCTTGTGCTTTGATGATTTCTAAAGCAGAAGTGTAAGAGCAATCAGGGAATCTTAATATAGGCTCCATGCTTAGCAAGCAACAAGCTCATATTTATTGTACAAAAGTGACAATCAGAATCCATATGCAAAGTCTGACTTGGAAACATGACACTATTCTAAATTAAACTTTCGGTCACTGCTTCGGTTACCAGCTCCTTTGATTTCAGCATTCATTTTCTGGGCAAATCTCCAGAAAGCGCCTGCGATATTTTTTCTTCACAACTGCAAGCAGTTTGTTTAATTACCCAACAAACATAGACAGCTTATGACCAGCTTGCCATCTAAACTGTGTTGCTGTGTGGTCACCCAGCAATCCAGCATGTGCTGTACTGGGAACAAGCAGGTTACATCAATAGTCCATTTATGATGTGCAAACATGCAACAATCTTAAAAGGGACTAAAGCAAATGATAGGGCCATGCACAGCAAAGGTACATTTGAGGGAATGTTAGTTAGAGTATTAGCAATTTACAGCATGGAAACAGGCCCAACTTGTCGATGCTGCCTTTTTTCTTTAAATGTTTAAGTTAGTCTCAATTGCCAGCATTTGGCCCATATCCCTTGATGGCCATCTCACTCATGAAATTGTCCAATTGAGACAAAGACAAAATTGTACCTGCCTCTACTACTGTCCCTGGCAGCTTGTTCCAGACATTCATCACCCTCTATGAAAAAATTGCCTCTCCGGATCCATTTGTATCTCTCCCTTCTCACCTTAAATCTATACCTTCCGGTTTTAGACTCCCTTACCTTTGGGTAAAAACATTGACTATCTAGCTGATCATAAAGTTAGGACTGTATTTACCTCCATCTTTTACATAAAGCTAAGGTGCTGTTCATGACAGCATGTATGTATTTGCAAGTTATCTCCAATAATTTATACTTCATGATACTTAATTTTTGAAAAAACTCCCTTTAAAGCCTTAGACAATGAGTTTTATAGCTCGAGATCCCTGTTTGATTTTAACCTGGTGTTGACAGACTTCTTCCCATGCCCACCCCAGTCCAATGTTGGCATCTCCACATCTTGGAAAACTAAGTTCAGAGCAACCCAAGAGTTACAATGAAGTTAATATTGCATTCGCACTAAATTCTAATCACACTATAGTACTTTTAAGTTACTTAATAATGAAGAAGAGTTTATGCTTTCAGCAACAACTATTTCTAAGCAATGATTTTCAAAAGAAAAAAATCAGAGAACAGAATGCCACTCCCAGTTACATGAAAGACAATAATTCTCATTTAAGTAACGCTCAAGGACAGAATGAGGAATGCCAACATTATCAGAATGGATCTCAGGGTGGCTGTTAAGCAAGTTTGATAAACTGAAATACTTAACTTACTGCAGCACAGTACACGTACTTCAATAAATAGCAACATAATAGTGTAGAATTCCCTCATGAAAATTACGTGCTCAAACTTTTCTTTTTATGTTCACTTGTTACTTGTGCTTTTGTTTGCTTAAGGTTAATTGTCAAATCAGCCTCAAGTCGAAAAGGAACTTACTGCATCCTCTTCCTTATCATTTTCTTTTAATGCCTCTTCTGGTTCAGAAGTCACTTCATTCCTAAGTGGTTCTGGCTGCAAGAGGGGAAAAAACAAATTGCTCAACTGCTGAACTTATCCGGGTTACAATAATTTTCTTGATCCAATTTCAGCTCTTACTGAAATCCAACTGGTACAACTGCAAACCATCCCCCAGTAGCAACATATAATTAATGCCAGCACTGTAATGGCATATGTGCTCTCAGACTGTGGGAGATACCTGCAAAGTTTCTATTTGTGGATGTCCTAATATTGCTTACCAGGTTCCTTTCCTTAAAGGACAGAATTAAATTATTTGGGTTGTTGCCATTACCAGACAGCTGCCACGGTCTTTATTTTCTGACATTAGAATGACTGTTAGATTTATTGAATTCAATTTCACTCCTCTCGACTAGTTCTATACCATAACTAATACACACTGAATGATATGCCAGGAGTATTAATTCCAGAGTATTAATTCCAGAGTATTAATTCCAGAGTATTAATTCCAGAGTATTAATTCCAGAGTATTAATTCCAGAGTATTAATTCCAGAGTATTAATTCCAGAGTATTAATTCCAGAGTATTCCACTTGCATGCAGACACACAATTTAAGGAGTGCAAGGAAATCACTATGAGAATCAATTCTGACACAAATCCTTCAGTATAGATCAATAGGCAAAGGCTAACAAACAAGCTTCTCCAAAATACTGGTAGTAAAACTCTTGGCTATATTTTTTGTTCATTACACAAATGTATACACTATTCAAATGTATCGTTTCAACTCTATTTCAAAAAATAGAAGTGTTAGCAAAATGGTCATTCCTATAATCTATATTCGTAAGGGTCTGTCAGTACATTGTAACTCAGAAATAGATCCATCAAGACTCTGCCCTTGCCCTGTTCTTCCCCTTAAAGGGAGCAGCAAGGTAGCACAGTGGTTAGCATTGTTGCTTCAGAGCTAAGGACCCAGCTTCAATTTCGGCCTTGGGTCATTGTGCAAATTCCACACAGCCATTCTCCTGGTGGGTTTCCTCCGGATGCTCTGATTTCCTCCCACAGTCCAAAGGTGTGTAGGTTAAGTTGATTAGCTATGCTAAATTGCAACTTAATGTCAGGGGATTAACAGGATAAATGAGGGGGTTATGAGAACAGGGCTTGGGTGGGATTATGTGCTGTGCAGACTCAATGGGCCAAACGGCCTCCTCCTACACTACAAGATTCTACGATTAAGATACAGGTTGATGTCCATTTCCTTTCATAGTTTTTCAAGAAATTTTGATTCATTTTCTCAGGAAAATATGGATTCTGCCTTCTGAATTACAGATTCTTACTTCTGTTGATGTGGAAAAATACTTTTAACCTTCTCTTCAATTTTTTTTTGCTGTTATCTTAACATTTATATCTTTGTTCCTTGATGGAAATTGGAAACATTCCAACATTACTTAATATAACCAAATTCCAGAAATATGAATATCTCTATTCAGTTGCTCTGAACCAAGTTCTAGTGGAAAATAATCGCCAATTCTTAACTCCTCACTTCTAACATTACAGTAAATTATCGTCCCCCTTTATAGTCATACTTACTGAGGCCTACTGTTTTACTGATCCATTAAGGTTCCTTCATTCCCTCACTTCATTTAAAATCTTAACAATTTAAAGTGAATTTCCTTGCCCTATTCCCATTTCCAAAATATAATGGCTTAATACGTTTCTACTTTAAATCGTGCCTGCCACTTAGCTGCTCATGTTCTTCTGCAGTTTTTCATATTACAATTTATTCTGGCTGTTCTCAAGAACTTCACACATTGTATAATAAATAAACATCACACAATTTTCCTTCTGCAAACCTCTATAAATAAAAAGAAATGGTTAGCTCTTTCAGAAGTTGTTTGTACACTGCATGGAATCCTTTACAAACTATTCAGCTCACAAAGCATGGTATAAAATAAGTAACTGATTAATTAGCGAACAGGTCTCCAAGTATACCAACCTCTGATTTGCTTTGTGCTGGAGCATTAGATAACCAGAAGTCCAGATCTGACGCCTGAATGTGAAAAACAAAAACAAAGATATCAGCAAGATTATAATCAACATTTCTAATTATAGAACATGGAGTAAAAATTATACAAAGATGAGGAGAATAAAAAACACAAATATAGTGAGGGACATTGATGCAAATCCCCGTTTGTACCTTTTGCATCAGATTGTTGTCTTTGCCAGAGCACAAGCAACCTAATCAAACCCACAAATTAACTGACGAGACTGTGGGTATAAAGGTTTTTCCGGTCTTTGACTAGGTTGATTACTCCATCCTGCTCCAACATATCTCTTATGCTATCTAGCTCAGTGAAATTGTCTTTCCTTAGTTTTACTTAATTATCCAATCTTCTTTCTGCATTCCTTATTGCATTACCTCTGCAACAGCCCAAGGATCAAAATTGATCTTCTCTCTTCCTCATGTACATGCTTCCCCCCTTGAAGTCACTAGTAAATATGAAATCAGCGTCCACTTGTATGCCGAAGCTTTCGCTTTCTATTACCATCATGCATCTTTTTTTGGGAGACTTCTCTTCCAGTCTAATAATTTCACTTAGCTAAACATTGGTCTATGGACCAAAACTATGGTCTTTGTCTCTAATACAAACTCCTTGCCTTCATCACCGATTATTGCCTTCCATAAGTCATCTTTTCTGGCTGAAACAGATTGTGTGTAGCTTTGGCATGCTATTAGACAAGAGCTGAATTCTGACTCCATATCCTTTCACTGTATACTTACAAAACAGCTATAGAAACACAAAAAAAGGTGATTAGGCCAGTCAGCCTTTCAAGCTTGCTCCTCTAATCATTTTGATCACAGCAGATTATCAAAGTCAACTACCTTATCCCTCCTACCTCTCATATCCCCTTAGCCTCAAGAGCTACATCTAATTTCTTCTTGAAATTGCACAATGTTTTGGCCTCAACTACTGTGGTAGTGAATTCCACAGATTCACTAGTCCCTGGGGAAAAGAAATCTTTTTCTCACGTCAGTCCTAAAAGGTTTACCCTTTATCTCAAGTTCTGGATTTGACCACCACTGGGAATATTCTTTCTGAATCTGCCCTGTCCCGCCTTATTAGAATTTTATACATTTCTAAGTGATCCTCTCGCTCTCTTTAAAATACCAATGAATACACTCTAAACTGACTTGGTCTCTTCTCATACTAACAGACCTGCCATTCCAGGAGTTGGCATGGTAAACTTTGGCTGCACTCTCCCACTAGGCAGCAAGATGCTGTGGTTTGCCCTGCAGGAATATGGATGAGAGCTCATGCTTGGACTGAAAACAGATTCATAGAACACAGAAAAACTACAGCACAAACAGGCCCTTTAGTCCACAAGTTGCACTGAACATGTCCCTACCTACTAGGCATACCTATAACCCTCTACCTTACTAAATTCCATGTACTTATCCAAAAGTCTCTTAAAAGACCCTATCGAATCTGCCTCCACCACCACTGCCACCAGCCGGTATGATGTACCCACCACCCTCAGTGAAAAAATTACCCTTGACATCTCTACCTACTTCCCAGCACCTAAGCCTGTGTCCTCTTGTGGCAATCATTTCAGCTGAAGCTGGAAGATTCACCTGGCTTGCACAAGAGAAAAGATTTTGAGGCAAAAAGACCTCACTGTCAAAGACAGTCCTGACAATAAAAGTTCACAAGCTGAGTATTACCTTAGACTGAGAGAACAGAGAAGTAAATTTTTGATTATGCTAAAGGAAAATGGGGAATGTTCTGTTTTGTGGTTTGAAGTATATGGTGCTAATAAAGATAATGTTTAGTCAATAGTGTTTTGTTGAAAAGGAGACTTGCAGTCATCAGGGACAATGTAAGAATGCTAAATTTCAAATTATTACAATAATTTATACTACAGAAGAAAAGGAGTACTGATTAGTTGACAAGTCAACTGATTGGCCAAACTGGTATCATGCAGAAAGTAGCACTAAGTCTTTAGGCAAATCCGAAATGAACTCTTAAGTTTTAACCCATATTCTGGGTGAAACAAAAAAAGAAGAAACAGCAAAGGACAAAAGGCAAGCAAGAAAGATTCGGTAATTCCAACAAAAATTAAAAATCCATCCTTGCCCACACTATGGAATGCCATGCAGGTCTGCAAATGGGCTCCACATCAGAATGCACAATAGATGACTTTGCGCATGTGAGAAGGGGCCATCTTCAATAATGATGAGAAACCAACAATTTACTTCATAAAATTTTAAACTTTTTTTTAAGAAAGAGCGCAGAATGGACCTCTCCTGTGGACTTTGCATTTTCTTCTTCTTTGGACGTAGGTGTAACAATTTCTTCCTCTGGTGCAGTATGTTCATTCTCTGCATTTTCTGGAGACTTCTTAGGCTTTTTGCTGACTTTCTCTTTACTTTTCTGTACCAAGATAGCAGAAGCACAAAGCAATCACATTTATAATGAATATAACTGAATTCTCCTCACCCAGTAGGCAAAGGGTGCCAACATGATTCCAATTTATTAACAAACGCACTTTTAGTCAGTAAACAGTCTAGTACATTTTGCCTCCTGCTTGAATTGGAAAGTTACACAATATAGAATCAAACACAAGTAATTAATAGAAATAGACTCAACATGCATTGGTGACTTCCAGATGGAAAATATATTCATTTTTTTAAAATCTAACTTGCAATTCACCAGGGTATGACAAGATTATTCTTTCAAATTGCAGCACTTCAAAAATTAAATATGCTTCTAATAATTTTCTCTTTCCTGGTATGTGGGCACTGCTGGCTAAACCAGCAATTGTTCTCTATTCTTAATTATCTTTGAAAGTGGTAATGAGCTGCCTTTTTGAGCTGCTGCAGTCCATCTGGTATTGGTACACCCATAGTGCTATCAGGGTGGGAGCTCCAAGTGTTTGACCCAATAATAGTGAAGGAATAATGGTAATAGTTCCAGGTCAGGATAGTGCATGAATTGGTGGAGAACTTGCAGGTGATGATGTCATGAGAAGTCTGCTCTCCTGTTCTTCAAGGTGGTTGAGTTTGTGGGCTTAGAGGGTGCTGCCTGAGGTGGCTTTGGCATGTCGCTGCAGTGTATATGGTACAGACTCCCATATGATGTTGGTGGGAGTAAATGTTTAAAGTAGTGGATGGGATATAAATCAAACAGACTCCTTTGTCTTGGATGCTGTAAGGCTTCTTGTGTGTGTGTGTGTGGAAAAGAGAGAAGAAAAGTTACTAGCCTCTGACCAGTTCTCAGCCACAGTATTGACATGGCTGGTCCAGTTAAGTTTCTGATCAATGGCTGCCCATAGGATATTGATTCTGGGAGATTCAATCGTAACACTGTAATATTAGTATACAGTAATACTGCTGAATGGCAAAGGGGATAGTCAATAGCAAAAATAAACATTTCCCTGATATAACTTTCAACTAAGCAACAAGGAAAGTGAGTGATGTACTAAATTTCTGTGAAGTGAAACAGCGAGCATGAAGAACACATTCCTAAAACAAGGTATTAAAAGGAGTAAAAATTAGGCTAATGTTAAAAACTAAGTATTATTATTCTAAAAATGACCACATTCATCATCAATAATCAATTCTCCAATGTGGTTAAGATGATAAAGAATATCGATGATTTTAAGAGCCTGTCACTGCATCTTATGCTTTAAGCTCAGTTGATTACTGTAGCACAATCAAAAATACATACTGAAACCACTGAAACTAATTTACACGTTCAAGATCTATAATTGTTAAAATTATTCATCTCGTCTTCAGTAAATATCTACATTGTACAATAAATGTAACAATTTTATGCTGGAACAAGTATTTTGTTACCATTTTACATCACTAATTCACCAAATAAAAAGTTTCAGGTCATTAACAGGCTGAATAAAGCTCTTCCCAACTGCTGTCCTCGAAACTTATGCCTGAACTTTTAACTTTAGAGTAACATCCCACCACATCAATATAATTTAGTAAATAACTATTCTAGCCATTGAGGATCACATGGACTGCTCATTGCAATTATAAATGTTTTAGTTTTGTACGCAATTAGGACAACTTTAAGTTATTTTACAGCCATATTTGCACCAAATAGTCAAGGCTGGATCAGAAACAGATCCCCAAGATTTGGGGGTATTTGGTAAACGGACTTTGCCATGCAATGCTATCTAATATTTAGACCATATTTATCCATCATATAAATATCACAGCAGCTAAATAGTCTGCATTGTTCTAAATTAAGCTACCTAAATAGCAGCAGGGGACAACACGATTCCATAAACTACTGAAGATTCAAAATAGTTTACCTTTTTCTCTTTATCCTTCTTTTTATCTTTCTCTTTCTTTACCTTCTTAGAAGGTTTTTTGCTTTTATCCTCCACTGGAGCAGCTTCAACTTCTGGCGATTTCTTTTCAGTTGCTCGATGTGTCCTTACAGGCAGTTTTTCATTATCTGCTAAAGGCCTTTAAAACAGCATAGAAATAAAACTGAACAATTAACTGGCTCTTAGGTTTAATAAAATGATAAGATGTAAAAGTTTCAGTGCTCCATAATTTTAGCTTCATCAAACCAGCATATTTAAAAAAAACGCTTCTACAGCTCATTCACAGAACAACCCAGGTGGATTGAGATGAGAAAATCAACTCAAAATCCTAGGTAACACTCGCAAGATAGTTTGACAGACAGTTCTCAGCATATCCACATTTGGAAGAAATCTTGAATCTGCTGAAAACATGTTACTGATCTAGTCTTACCAAAAGGTGACCATTTTGACAGTGAGGTTGAGATAGCCAACTCAAATTTCCAGCTATTTCGAAGATCAATCCAAAATATGGAAATCAGGCAAATTAAAAATCGATTTTCTCAATTTGAATCACCGATCAACTGTAAAATGGAAAATTGGTGCTTCTGGGTATAGTTACATGAAAGCTTCGAGGATAATGGGAAGGCATAAAGCACTTAAAATAATCGACTGCGATTGTAATGAATGGTCAATTTTCATGAGGAACTTCAGAACATGAAAAAGCTGGTTAAGATCAGAAAAGCAACAGGCAACTAGTTAATGCACACAATCAAATACAAACTGTGCAAAGCATTTGCAAATTTCGAAGGTCAGAATGTCAGGAACGAAAGGAAAGTTTACCAAACTTCTTAAACAAGTCTATTTGAGAAAAATACTTGGAATTATCATACCAATTTCACAAAGAGCTGCCTTTATCAAGTATCCCAACCACAAATGTAAAGCAAGAAATGACTTATAGTTGATGGATGGATATAACCACAATACGCTGCCTATGTTGTGATATTGGGAGACTCATTAAAAGCAGAATTTCAACCTTTCCACAGTTTTCTAACTGATGCAAGTTTTACTGAACACCAGTGACCATATGGCACATGACAGAGTTTAACCCTTTGATGACAGAAATTGTGAATTTGAATACAAAGTACTAAATTGCATGAAATACATCTGTCAATATTTAGCTTTGACATCAGGTCATGTTTATACACAAAATGTGAATTATTGGGTAAATATCAAAGGTTTAAACCCTTAAAAACACACAGACCCATCTCCAAGTCAAATGTATAAAAGACCACAAGAAATTTTAAAAACAAAACATTACATTTTACATACCTTCCTTTTTTCATTGGATTTAGACTTTTGTTGGGACACAAAGATGATGATTGTGCAAGCAGTAGAAAGAAAGACAGAAAAGAAAGGACAGGAAAAAAAAATGGAGTGGCATGTTACGAGTGGAAAGAAAGAAAAAAAGTGTCACAGAACTAATTAAACAGCCAGAAATTAGTGATATTAATTTTGGAGCAATGATAAAATTCACTAAACACTGAAAAATTGTGTTGGCATAATGAATTTTGTGACTATTGCAGTTACATTTGGAATCAATAGCCTTCATGAAGTTGTATATCCAGCAATGTAATATTACAACAGCTCTGAATTTGTATTAGGATAGTGTGTGTCAGGCAATGTGGAAGTTTAGTGCGAGTCAAATCCTGTGTTTGTACGTTAACCTTGCTTCTGTTCAAAATTACAGTAATTCAGTCAATATTACATATAGTTAAAAATCCACCCATGCGTCTTAAGAACAAGATCTTATTTGTTTGGCTGAATTGTATGTTGTTAGCAATTGCAACATTGTCAATTACAATCTGTTTTAACTGGTGGAGACTCAATAAAAGCTTCAGTATAGATATGCCACTTCAGACTCTGTTTGCAATTTTCTAAACAACAAACACTTGATCATGACTGGGCTACTGAGGGAAATGCAGTGCAAGGGTTCAGACAGTGGGAGGGAAAAGAAAAGGAAGAGGAAACGAAAATTGAGTTAGCTTATGTGGCTTAGTCAATGAAAGCCAGTCAGCTCCAGGAGGTAACCACTGCCAGTCAAAATTCTATCAGATGTGATAAAGTAGCAAAGAAAGGAGAAGAAAGAGAGAACTAAATCTAAAGATGGGCAGAAGACATTTAAAACATACAAGGAGTAGACCTAAATTATGTCTTTACTTAAAGCATCCAAACTTAGTATATTAAAGTACAAATTCCAATCTTTTATGTTTAAAAATGCATATAAGGGAAAGACTCCAATTATCTACAAAAAACCCTGGTGAAATAATTTGTTTGAATGTACAAAAAACTGAGGAAACATTTGTTAACACACAAAATGATTGTTCTAGCAAACTAAAGAATAGCGAGCAGAAGTACTTGGGAATAATCCTTGTAGTCAGATGCATTAAAAAAGCCAGGAATTATCCAGAGCCTTATATGACTACCGGACATTGTTTTATGGCCAATTAAGTGCTTTTGCAGTTAGCAAAGAATGAAATGCGGCTGCCGATGTTTACACAGCAAAGTACATAAATGGCAATATGGTAACGACCAGATAATCTGTGTTTGCGCTAAGGGAGGAATGTTGGCCAGGACACTAGAGGTAACTTCTATGCTCTTCAAATTAGTGTAAAGGGACCTTTAACGTCCAGCTGAGGTGCAAATGTGGCCAAGCTTTACGCCCCATTCAAAAGGTGGCACCACCAACACTGCAGCACTCTGTAAGACAAGCAATGGACAGTCAGCCTTCATTTTTGTACTCAACTTCTGGAGTGAGGCTTCAAGCCAAAATCTTTAACTCTGAAGCAATTCAGTTGACCAACTGAGCCACAGCTGACACTACTTTAGAAACCACCTGAACATTTTTCCAGAATCAGTAATAATTTGCTTCAAGCAACTTTTGTATCTGTCAACTGCAAAATAGAAAAGTAGTTTTTCAACTTTGTGAAAAGAGCAAATGCATACTTACTTATCCAAGTCAATATCCAGTGCTCTATATGGATCATTTGGATCTTTATCATCATCATCACTAGGCAAGGCATTCTAAATAAAATCCAAAGACAACGAACAGTGTTGGTAAAGTTCAGTATGAAATTTTTTATTTTTATAAAACTGCAGCTCTAGGAGTTACATTTTGAGAGAAGAAAACATTGTTTTGCATGCACCAGGAAGTGTTTAAAAAGTACAAATCATTGATCATATTTTACAAATTCCACTCCCTTCCCACCTACTATTCATTTCTTTCAATACAAGAATCAGCATACTAGTTGGGATTTACTTATTATATTAAAACAATGACACAAATTAAAGGTTGTCATTAGATGGATAAATGAAGAGAAGTGAAGATCAATGGAAGGAGATTCTGAAGAGGAACTGTTGATGAAAATATCAAAGGATACATTATTAATTAAAAGAAACCAAGGAATATTATTTTTGTTAATTTGGCATCCACAGTGAAAAATCCATTATAATGAAACAAAGAAGGATCTTCAAGAATTAAGACAATATTTTCCGTCTAAAGATTTACAAATTATGTAAATTATAGGAATACTTCTGAATACATTAGTAGACAGAAAAACATAGTTGAACTTCAACAACGCTTTTATCTGGATCAATAAGGGTCTATTATTTTTATCCACCACTTCGATAGCATTCCACAGAATCTGCACATATAAAATACTTCGAACTAAGCCTAGGTACTTAAAAAGGCAATTTGGAAATTGCAAAAAACTTCCTTAAATGTTGAGAATATGAGCAAAACTTCAAGAGAAAACATAAATGATAAAACTTAGGAAACAATAAGTGCGTGCAAACAATGATGAAAGAGAACAGTGAGAGTAGATGCAAGAACAAATACACACAAGAGTGCACTAGCAATTGTACTCCAGAGAGCCTAAGAAATAACACCTAAGCAAAAGTGATGCAAAATCCAGATCAATAGTGAGATCAAGAGCATGCAAGAGGGAGAAGAAAGGAAAAGTAAATGCCCTGCCCTTGTATGTAATTTTCAGAGAAATTTGTCAAAGTACTTCATACAACATTCTGATATGCAGTGACTTAATATAGCCAATCTGCACCCATCAAGATTTTCCCAAATAGAACTACAATAAATGACCATTTTTGATCAAAATCTATTTCTCACAGGATCAAAGTTGGCCGAAGCACAAATTTCTTGCAAAGTCGAATATGATCTTACACATCATCTTGCACAGGAGCTGCCTTGGATTAATATCTCATCCAAAGATGGAGCAGTGCAATAAGTCTTTATGACTGCAGTAACATGATCCACCAGATATCTAATAGCACAATCAATGTTATGGGTTGCCTGTGTGCCCTGTCAGTTTGTTTAAACCATGACAGTATGATTAGATACATCCAGGGTAATAATGTCTGAATTTTTAATGGCATTCAAAATGCTTTCAACTGGAGCTTTAGAGACTTATTTCATATCCATGTCATCTTTTTCTCCCCATCATCTCTCAAACAGATTGCCAATCACTAATTCATTTGCTTCTGATAGCAAGATCCATGTGTAATTACTAACCTCAGGCATTTCTTCAGTGATAATATCAACATGATGAACTGGAGCAATGTCCTCATCACTTTCAGTATGAAGCGAATCATGACGGCGTTTCCCTTTCTTGTCTTTCTTTTGTTTTTTCTTCTTTTTCTGTCTATCCTGTTTCTGCTGTTGCCTGCGCTCTTCTTCCAGTTTAAGATATTGATCTGACATAGGCATTCCTGTGTACGTCAATACAACACAGATTATTGGATTGGAACAATCTACATATGGCCATAAATGTTTAGAAAAAAAATAAGCAATTAGGGCCCATTTCTCATGCATAGATGGCATGGTGGCACAATGGTTAGCACTGCTGCCTCACAGCGCCAGGGACCCGGGTTCAATTCTAGCCTCGGGTCACTGTCTGTACGGAGTTTGCACACTCTCCCCGTGTCTGTGTGGGCTTGCTCCAGGTGCTCTAGTTTTCTCCGACAGCCCAAGACATGCAGGTTAGGTTGACTGGCTATGCTAAATTGACCCTAGTATCTGGGGATTGGCAGAATAAGTGTGTAGAGTTATGGGAATAGGGTCTGAGTGGGATTGTGGTTGGTGCAGACGTGATGGGCCAAATGGCTTCTGCCTGCGCTGTAGGGATTCAATCATTCTATGCACAAATCTTTCTGCATCATGACAATTTTTTAAGCCTTTTCAGATTCATTGCTCATCTAGGCATGATCGTGATGCTAGACATCATGCAAAAAGAACTAAACTGTAAATCAAGACTGAGGAATTAGCTCAATTTTCCAAATCAGAAAATTGCCAATGCTAATGCATGCATTTGATAGCTTTAAGAAGGACTGAGCCATTTTCTCCAAAAATCTTTAGTATATAGATGATTGATAATAAGATATAATACAGAATATTTTGCTGAACAACTCAAGATTTATTACCCTCATTCGCTGCTGCCACCATCTCCCAAACAATCTTGTACACTTTTTCCTTGGTGGCAGTAAGTTCACATACTATTACTCATCCATGACAATGCAGAAGGGTACTTGTGGCAGAGGAAAAAACTAACTGCTCCTCCCTGGTAAATAAATTTAGTCAGCACATCACATTAGCAATGTTGGCTCAATGATTAACGACTGTAGAAAATTAGACTTGAGGGAAAGCAGCTTCACTGGGATTCTTCCATTTTGGCTTTGTGTGGTTGACGTATGTGGTTTACAAAACTGTCAGTGTAAGGTATCACAAATACTTACTACATGCAGTAACTGGAATGTGGAGAACTGCAATAGCTGCCTCAATTACCTGGTACTCTCAATGGTACTGTGAGATCAATTTGCACCACAGGTATGTGATCAACTCCACTAGCGTCCTGGTAATTCTAGAATCAAACAAAATAGTGGTTGTCAATTAAATTAATCATTCTTAATCTTGGTTGACAAAACTTCACATGCCCATCAAATGAAACATGTTTCTTAGTTTAAACCCAGGCAGTTATTATTGCTTCAAGAACAAATTATGCAATTAAAGTACAGTTGGTATCTTACTCCTTTGTAATTACAAATTTATTCCCAACAGCTGAATAGTACCTATCAACCGTAAGCCAAATAATCCAGTTTCATTTCCCACTTGATCCTCATAGGCTGCAAGATAATTTCTCTGAACTGCCCAATCTCCTTTTGAAACCCAACATTATTCTACAAGACTAAAACAAAATGTTTGTGTTTACTATCTTAGCTGCTCCCCATCCCAATTTTCTACCCACTCTTCCTAAAGACATCAATTCCTGCTGAGGAATGCCATCACAAATCCTGGCAAACCTTTAGTAACTTGTCAGAGTTCCTACCCTTCATGTCGAAGGCCAGGCAGCAATTGTGGATGTCAGTCATTAACAAAGATACAAGTGCAAGTTCATAGCTAACATGCACATTTGGGCATCTTCTACCCTGCTCATCAACAGAAATTGGGTTGAAAATTCTGGTTGATTTCTACCCTCCTTTTCAGCTTAAAGACAACACACAATGACCAAATACAGACTGTGACATCCCAAAATGTGGATATAGTCAAATAAGGAATCTTTTAGCTTTCCAATCTATGTGGCTTGGGTTCTTGTATTATTTACAAGCTCTCATCACTTTTTTGCTGGTCAGCCAAGTCAAACACTTGAGCAAGCCACATATATCGTGCCCCAATCTCAATCTGAAGACAGCATTCTCTTCACTACATAGCCCTTCAACTAAATAGGGGATGTTTGGCACGGTAGCATAGTAGTTAGCACTGCTGCTTCACAGCTCGAGGGACCTGGTTCGATTCCCAGCTTGGGTCACTGTCTGTATGGAGTTTGCACATTCTCCTCATGTCTGTGTGGGTTTCCCCCAGGTGCTCCGGTTTCTTCCCACTCTCCGAAGATGTGCAGGTTAGGTTGATTGACCGTGCTAAAATTGCCCATTAATGTCCTGAGATGTGTAGGTCAGAGGGATTAGTGGGTAAATGTGTAGGGATATGAGGATAGGGCCTAGCTGGGATTGTGGTTGGTGCAGACTCAAAAGGCCAGATGGTCTCTTTCTGCACTGTAGGGTTTCTGTGATTCAATGAAAATTATCGCAAAACATTACCTTCTGAGGAGATGGAGAACTCTTGATGTAAAATGGATTGTTTGCCTGTTCTTGTTTTCTTACTTCTCGCCGCTAGAAAACAAACAAATTTTATACATCTCAAGTTACACTTCATTGAAAGTTTGATATCAGCTTAAAGATTCTAAACTTATATTTCACATGGAAGTAATTGATCACAGTAAAGTAGCTTGGAGGAATATGGAGGATGGGGGGCAGGGGGGAAAGAAGGAAACTCTGATACTTCAAAAGGTTAATATAAAAAAGATATTTGCGCAATAAGACATACATACACGAGAAATAAAGCAGATGAGACAAAGTGTTTAACATAGTAACATTACAAAAATGCACAAAATACACTGCATTGCATATTATGGTATGTAGATTTTTTGAGTCCATAAATATCTAAGGTAAATGTACACTGAAACACATCAAAAGTGGAGGGGTCAAACACCAAAAATATTGGAAAATCTCTAAGTATGACAACATCTGTGGAGAGAGAACAGAGCTAACATTTCAGGTGTTGATGAGTCTTCATCGGTTTTCATTTGAGATTTCAGCATTCACAGTAATTTCCTTTTATTTTAGGAGTCAAACTGGTTGGTGTGGGGGGTGGGGGGAGAGAGCTCAAGAGAGTGGGAGGAAAGAAACATCCAGCTAGGCTGAAGGGTTAAAAGAGCAATTCAGATCGTACAATGTGATGGTTAAAACACACAACTGACAGCAGACCAAAGGACAATAAACTACACTTGAAAGATGAGGTCTGAAGTTGGATGCTGGGTTAGTGCTATGACAGGATTTTAAATTGAAAATGAGCATTTGAAGTCAACTTGGAGGCACAAAAAATCAAATTGTGGTCAGCAAGGATGGGGATGATACGAGAGTCTGAATAGGGGGGCAATAGGATTGTGTGTAATATGGTTTTGGAGAGTTGGAATTTAAGTGGCGTTCAAGAGGCTGCCAAGTAAAATTGGATTGGAAAAATTGAAATAAGTGTTTAGCAAAAAAAAATCAGTATCACACAGGGCCAAAGACAATTTATGGAACATTCTCCTTTAGAACTTATAAACAAGTAAAGTCATGAGAAAATAACTTGATAAAGGTACAAAAGTAAACAGATGTACCATATCAACCTTAACCTCTTTACTCCACTTCTGGTAATTTTGATTAATGTTGTCACAACAGTCCTTAGATTATATGCTTTTTAAAAACACAGATTGTGAATATACTAACACTGGATTGAAAAACAGCAAAGAAGAAGAAAATACATTTCAGGTCAAGAACACAACAACTTTTCAATCAAATTGAATTTCTAAAACAAATTAAAACTTTAGACATGGCAGCCTAACATTAAACATCTCATAGCAATTATACAGTTGAAAACAAATCAGAACCAAGAATTGGTGGGAGAGAATAGCGCTGATGCTCAAAGTAGATTTTAACTGAGGGAAGAGGACAACTGAGGTGCTATGGTATGGTTACAGTTTTCCAAAGGACAGATTCTAATCTGTTTAATGTTTTGCACATGAAAATGTAATGGAATGATTAAAAAGGGTAACTGCTTAAGAGGTTATGTTAGAAGAACAGAAGATCTGTCAATGAACACAGGCTGAATGAGCTTGCAAAAAAAAAGAGGGACAAGAATTGAAGGATTCTGCAGATAGGAGAATTGAGAAATTGACATTGGTGGGTGGAAAGCCATTGAAGTTTTAAGAGTATAGATAATGGGCCCTAGTTTACCATTTTGACTCTAAGTCTGGGCGAACTTGAAACCCGAAGTGTTTCAGATCTGACTTTTCGACCTCTTCTCAGGTGCCTCTGTGTACACACACAGTAAAAATCTCCAATTCCAAATCATACTGCACAAGCCTGTGGGCGGGGATTAACGTGCCCTAAATCTTGCAGCTCCATTAGTGCCTCCAACTGCACATGCATAAAACAAAATGATAGAATGCAGCTCCCCTAACACATTGCTCCCAGGCTAGATAATGCCTCCCCCTGATCCCACAGACATTGCCCAAATCCCCTGACTGACTCCCTTATCTTCCCAGCCCCTCTCCACCCCAAACGATCACAGGCCCCTTCTCCTTTACTGATCTCAGGCAGAGTGGCAGCGGACCCCCTTTTCCCCTAACTAATCTCAAGTGAAAGGTGTTAGATGCTTGGCACTTACCTGCTCACTGACTAGAACGCCTAGTTTTGTGAAGGTTCACTTCTGGATGGGCAAATGCGGTGGTAAAGGGGGAAGCTCTAGTAACGTTAGGTGTGCAGCCCATTAAGTCAATTTGAATGCATGTAAATGCATCTAAATAGCTCTCACACCCATTTCAAGTGTGGTCCCAGTTGTGGCCATTTCGGGACCCTAGTAAAGGGGGAACGGCGCAGAGACAGGCATAGATCGCGCTACTCGCCTCACACCTGACTTTACCAAGTTTTTGTGTCTGAAAACAGACGCAACTTGATGGTAAAATTAGGCTCAATGTGTTTTAAAGCGGGACTTTTGTTCAAACAGCAATTTGTTAAAGAGGAAAGCTCAGGATGCTGTAATATCAAAATATTCGAGACTGGAGGTGATGAGTTAGAAAGAGATAGGCACAGGCAGGCTCTTTAATGAAGAGCTGGACTAGAGCTCCATGTCAAATAGACACTAAGATTAATCATCATAGTTTCTTCAGAACAATCTCTATCAGAGAAAATTAAGAAACTGGGTGGCAAGTTATAGAATTTAAATGGCTTTTGGTCTGCAAGTGTGGAGCCAAAAAAGTTCCTTGTTTATTTGGACTTAATAATTGCTAGATAGTTCAACATAAATTCATGATTCAAGAATCGAGGACAGTCGCAGATAAGTAAATCTGAGTGTTGTCTGCGTATGTCTAAAAGTTTCCTCAAGTCTCCCAATGATAGTGCCAAAGCAACATACAGACAAGAAAAGTAGACTTTAAAGGAGAGATGCTGGAAAGGACTGAATTACTGATTTGAGTGAAGTGTTGTGAAAAGGTCAAGAGTTAGCATTGTCTGTTAGTGATGCAAAAAAAGTCACTGCTGCTCTTGTCCACAGTAGAATGAGTGGGGCAGAGTCCAAATTGATGGCAGTGAAGGGTACTAAATAGGCTAGCAAGATTTGTAAAACAAGGAAGGTTAGAGTGCAGCTAAACAGGACAGGAGGATCAAAAAAATTCTGATTTTCTCTGTAGAAGAACACAATCAAAGAAGTTACCCTAGCAAGCTCATCTTCATCCATTTCTGGTTGTCTGTGTTTTACACTTCTTTGTTCCTCCTCATGGAAGATCATTTTCTTTGGGGTTTCATCATCTGAAGAGCTTTCTGAAGGTGCATCATTAATCCAGGCATCAAGGTCCAGCCTAGAGGAAGAGAGGTCAAATAAAATTCATTTTATGTAGTACCACTACATGCATAAATCCATGTTTTGTCCTTGTTGTGTGTGTCATGCTTGTCTGATAGGCTAGGGCCAATGTAACTGGCAGTGTGGAAGGCCACTGCAATTCATGTATATGCTACCACAATACAAAGTCAACTTCCAAATGAGCTGGAACATCTATCATTCCTCCCTTCATTCGGTACATGCCCTGTATGATACAGATCCCCAGGCCCTTGTTTTGTGAAGAATTGTTTAAGATGCTAAGATTATCTCCAGTAAGGGAGGCGGCTTTGGCTTCTGAGAAGCAACTGAACATGGAGATTTTTCAATTTAAATTCTGCTCACCTGGCTCAATGGATCTGAGATTCTTTCAGGTAATGTAGAAGGCACTGTATGAAACAGACTCATTTTTAATCTCTTGGATAGAAAGTGCCCAAGAATCTTATTTAATGTATAGAAATACTAGACTGGAAGAATGCAAGAAAACAAAGACATCTTCTGGCAAAATCAGGGCATTGAATTTGATCATCAGCCACGACCATAATGAATGGTGGAGTAAGTTCAAAGGGCCGAATGGCTTAACAACTTGTATTTTCAATGCGTGTGTCTACCCCTTGAGGATACAAACAAATACTGGCAACATTCCTGTAGCGAATTTGAGGAATGATTAACGGTGAATTTAACTAGTAACATCTCCAAGTCAAAATCTAGGGATGTTTTTGCAAGGCCACCTGTAGCAACCAGTGTCATCTGGATCTCCCAAAATTGGAGCATGAGGAGGATAATTTGGCTGTGCCTGTGCCAACTGCAGCCTTGGCTCTGATATTTTATGCAAGGTTTAGTGAACCTTATACATAAAATTTGATCTTAGAATTCATACTCTTTTTAAAATTCATTCATGGGATGGGGGCAGCATTTGTTGCCCATCCCCAACTGCCCTCGAGAGTAGTTAAGAACGAATCATGTTATTCTTGCTCAACGAGAAAAAGCAAGATTGCTTCCAAATCTGCCTGTTGTTCGTTTTCCATGTTGTATGTCAAAAACACTGACTGAATTCAAGCAAGAATTCTGCATCTTGGACATCTTCAACCAGCACTTGTGCAATAACTCTGTAGCCGATCATAGATTACTGCTTCAAACACAAATTCAATCCTTCATCCGTTTTAATAACTATCATTGCAAGTAAACTCCATAACCTTCTCATGTTTTTACTAAAATAATTGTTTGTTTTAAGAATAATATAAAAAAGGAACTATGCACTCAGTCGTAGAATCCTGTGCCAAAAGATCCCACACCTACATAAACTTTAAAGAACTCAAGACAACTTTCCTCATCTAACTTTTCCCAGTCTCAAAACTCGACATCCTTGTCTCTTTTCCTACTGTCTATCCAGATCTCTTTTGAATGATCCCATATTGATTATTATCTGTTATAAGAAGTTTCATGAATTTAGCCCAGGCACACCTTGATTTAAGTTTAATGATAATATAAATGTCAGATTTAAGATTCTTTGATCTAACTCCCAAAGGTCATCATAGTTTTCTTTACACTGATTAAGGTATACACTAAACAGCAAGGAATTGGTATATTTGAGAATTTAATGGGTCAGGAATGGAATGTATGAATATCAACCGGCTGGACAATGGAAGGACCGTTACCACATACTGACACCTAATGATCACTTATGAGTGCATTCGGGGGGCTTAATGCATGCAGCATTAAGCTCTTTGCGATGGGGCTGAAAAATAGGTTGAATTTCTATTTTTGAGCAATCCACAGGCAAGGAGAGTTAGAGAGGTCAGACATCAAACTAAGGATCTTTGAGAAAACTGAGGTAAGAGCTTTGTTGATAACGGTTAGTCAAGGCTGTCTTTTGAGGGAGAAAGGCAAATACAGCAGTTTTTTTAAATGGAGAAAAGATTTGTTCATACAAAACGAACCACCTGTAATCAGTGAGTATTAAGGAAAAGTAGGTTAAAGACTGTCAGCTCACACGACAATAACCGATGAGATCCAAAGGTAACTGTCGTTATACGTAGAAAATGTCTGCTCAAGATATTATTTTAGAGTTCTGTAGATACTTGCCTTCCCCAGTACCTTCAAGCAACAGACCTTTTTTCATTTATGAGTCTCAAAGGTGTCTTCTGCTATTAAACGTCTGCAGTCACTTATGCCAACTGTGCACTCTCTTCAACAGGAGTCACAGACACTTAGCAAAAGCTTAGTTCTTTCCCTCCTAGCATAGGAATGCTCTGATCACTATCCTGAATGAAATCAATTAATCCATCCAGTTGAGTAATTTACTAGCCTTGAACTGTTGAGTCTGGAGAGCAACTATAATGTTCACCAATGGAAAGCTGCAAAACTCAATTATTTTAACAACATACTGTATTTAGAAACCATCAGTACTAAGATAATAGGATGAATCATGAGGTGAAAACATTCATGCTTTTCTTGACTAATGCAGTAATTTGTTTTCCAATGATAACTAAATTCAATTTAACTTTTACAGCTTTCGTTTATATTACAGAAGGATCGTAACTTTAAAAAAGCTTAATTTCTTTAAATTTACAATAATACTGTTAAATGCACTTGAAATGCTGGTCACAGAGGTCTCACCCATCCGGCAAAGGGACTTTCTTCTGTGCTTTAGGAGCAACAGGGTTAAGTTCTCCAGCAAACAAAGCCATCACTTCTTCCGCTACAGGGACATCTTTAGCTTGAAGCTTTTGTATGTATTTAATCAGCTGAAGAATACAGGAAGCCTGTAAATTAAAATTCAAACATGTGACTTACAGGAAAATATTTGTATGACATTGATGCTTTGTGATTTATGTTTACTCATCAAATGATTTTCATATGTAAAACTAAAGGTTTGAACCACCTGCTGTGGGGAATTCACAAGCAAGATTTGTGTTGTCTGGGAATCAACAGCAAGACAGCAGCGCAGAGACTGCTGTGCATGAAGCATAGCCAGTCAAAAATAAGTATCTTTAAAAAGAACACAGCTCAGAATAAGTTTTCAGCTCAAAGACGAGTTGTCATAACCAGGTTCATAAATTTACTTATTCCTAACAGAAACAAAAAAGACTTTACATGTTCAAATCTATTGATTTGTCCAGAAGGGGTTTAAACTCATGGATTAAAGATCTCAATCTAATTCTAGTGCAGGAACCTAGTCAACGAAAGACTGTGTGGGAGAGGAGTGGGGGAAAAGAAGACCATGGATTTTTGTGCAAGATAGGACATTGTGGAATGACTGTCATCTAATTTTTGAATACTTTGCAGCTGATTAATGGGATACAGCATTTTATACATGCCATTTTAGCAGAAAAATGATGGCTAATTTACATAACTGTTTATTTCTCAAATCTAAAGTTGTAATGATGTTTTCCCATGAAAATATCAAAGGTACACCACGCAAGACAGATTGTTAAGTGCTAGATGAAAAAATAGAAACAATTTTACAGGATCCAATACCAAACCCATAAGGATGAAGCACGAAAGTTTTTTCAAAAAGGCAAAAAGTGATGTTCTGAAAGAGTCTGTAACCTTACTACGGCTGCATTAATGAGTGAACAAATTGTAGGGACCAATGACTCTAAACCAGTTTGCAGTTTGTCATCAGCCAGTGTGAAGTTCAGTGCTTAGGCAAACAAGGGAATGATAGGGATGCTACACATTTTGTTTTTAATTCATTCGTGGTACAAGGGCTTCATTGGCTGACCAGCATTTATTGCCCATCTTTAGTTACTCCTGACGGAATGGTGAGTGAGCTGCCTTCTTGAAAGACTATAATCCAACTGCTATGAATTGGCTTACAATTCCGTTAGGGAAGGAATTCCAAGATTTTCACCCAGCAATGCGAAGAAATGAGGATATATTCCCAAATAAGGATAGTAAGTGGCTTGGAGAGGAACTTGCAGGTGGTGATGTTTCCTTACACTTGTTGCTCTTGTCCTTCGAGATGGAAGTGGCCATGGGTTTGGAAGATCTATTTAAGATCTTTGAAAATTCTGCAGTGCATCTTGCAGATAGTACACATTGCTGCTACTGAATGTTAGTAGTGGAGGGAGAGAACGTTTGCAGATATGGTGCCAATCAAGAGGTATGTTTTATTCTGGATGGTGTCAAGCTTCATAACTGATGCTGGAGCTGCATTCATCCAGGCAAGCAGTGAATATTCCATCACACACCTGATTTGTACTTTGTAGTGGACAGGCTTTGGAGAGTCAGGAGGTGAGTTACTTGCCACAGTATTCTTGAAGCCACTTGTTTGTGACAAGTCCAGTTGAGTTTTTGGTCAATGGTAATCCTAAGGGTGTTGATAGTGGGGGAATTCAATAACACCACTGACATTATAACAATGCCCTCAATTAATCAAGCAAACTTTTCCGAGGGTTCCAACTAATCAGCAACATTTACTGGGGCTGTGCGGGGGTTAGGGAAGAAAAAAAGGTAATGCTTGGCTAAAAGGTCAACAGTGACTAAGTAATCTCAATCATGGTTAAATACTTAAGAGTCACGTGGGATTATCAATTCAAGCAACATAGTGGATGATGACTACTTTTTCACAATACCAACTTGAATCAATGTTTTCAAAAAAAAAATAAAACTGATGAGAAAAAAAAACATGTACTGATTAATACTTTGCTTCTTTCCTCCAAAGATGCACTGGCTAGGTGAACTGGCCATGTTGACCCTTAGTGTCAGGGAGATTAGCAGGGTTATGGGGGTAGAGTCTGGATGAGATTATTGTCAGTGCAGGCTGGATGGGCTAAATGGCCTTCTTCTGCACTGTAGGGGTTCTATGATTCTTGTTTGGGAGAGGAAGATAGAACAAACCATGCAAAGCTCAGTTATTATAACCTTCAAAGCAAATTTACAATAGTAAGGGAAGAACTTATCAAAAATACTATTAATGATAGATCAAGTGAAATTATTAGATCATCTGAGGAGGAAGACTGTTCACATACCCGCTCCTGCACTTCAAGGTCTGCATTTTGAACAAACTGGGGTAGCTTGTCAATCAACATTTGTGTTATTTCCTGAGCAGCCTCCTTGTCACCAGATTGCTCATTTTGTTGCAATACTGATGCATACAATTTTCCAGCGTTCTGCACGTAGACAGCCTGGATATGTCCTGGTAGTGTTGTGACTTTGGATTTTAGCATAGCATCCAATGTTTGATTAGGCTCTCGAAGGTATCTGGAAAACACAAAAATTAAAACAAATTAGAGCACAGCGTTTCTGAAACTGGTTGTTAATTAATTTGATAGACACTAGTGTGAAAGAGAATGTAACAATGATTTTAGTGAGGTAAAGATGTTGAGGAATATGGAAGAAAAGACAGATCAGCAAAGATTGATGTGAACAGCGGAACAAGTTTAAGGAATTGGATGACCTATGTCTGCTTTCATGGGATGTGGATGTCACTTTTTTTTACAATAATCAGCAGTGGTTTCATGGTCATCATTCGACATTTAATTCCAGGTATTTATTCAAATTTCACCATCTGTTCGCGATTTGAACCCGAGTCCCCAAAGTGTTACAATTAGGTCACTAGAGTACCAGCCCAGAGACAATACCACTGTGCCACTGCCTCCCTCATTTGTGAAACATTTCTAGTTAAATAACTTCTTTCAAATTCCAGTTTAAAAAAAAACAAACAGATTTAAATTCTAAAATCATATACAACTTAATTATGTGCAGTTCCCATTGGCTTACAGGGTGAAACTGGCCTAAATTCTCTCTTATTTATTCATGGGACATAGGCATCGCTGGCTGGCCAGCATTTACTGGCCATCCTTAGTTGTCTTTCAAAAGCAGCTGAGAGTCAACCTGGCTCTGGAATCAATGTATGCCAGAGTAGGCAAGAATGGCAGATTTCCTTCCCTAAAGACATTAGTGAACCAGATGAGTCTTTCCGACAATTGACAATGGTTTCATGGTCATCCGTAGATTCTTAATTCCAGATTTGTTTTGTTATTGAATTCAAATTCTACCATCTGCCAAGGCAGAATTCAAACCTATGTCCCCCAAATATTAACTAAATTTCTGAATTAATTGTCCATAGATAATACTACTAGGCCATCGCTGTCATGCAGGATTAACAATGGCTAGTGTGAAAAATGGTGAAATAGCTCAATAGCGCAGTGACATCAGAAGAATTTTGTTACGCAGCATAAAGAAATTTTGCATTTGGTTTTTGCAACTTAATCTCAGAATTCACAACATGGATATTGTGGACCTGAGATGCAAGTGTTGTGTTTGCCAGTACCAAAATCATCTAATGGGAGAACAGAAATAAATGAAATTACTGTAAAGCAGCTTTGAATTTTCTTTCTTTTTTTTAAAATAGTATTTTAGACAATACATACTCTGAGAATTCACCGCAGATCCAGGCAGCAGCATACAAAACTTCACAGATACCATTTCTTTGCATGTTACCAGCAAGCAAGTGTCCATTATCTAACAGCATTGCCATCTGTGACACTGCAAATGCCCTGATTGCCTTCACTCGGATAGCTACGTCAAGCATTTGAGCTGCAATTAGATGGCCATGTCGCGTTCCTTCCAGTCGCGTCAACTCCACCAGGATGCTAATATACCTGTATTTTAAAAAATACAAAGCACACAAAACATTAAGTTGATCTGGGAGAAAAACATAGTTCAATAACTTGGCCAACATTTGTAAAATTTGAGGGCAGTTTAAAAAAAAAATCTATCAATCTTAAGGATATTTTACTTGTAGGTCAGCAAATGTAAATAATCTTTTTAAAATAGTGGCTAATGAGAACTCACCATTCAAAATTGGTAATGTACTGATAGTTGGACTGGCTGCAAATGTCTATGATTTTTGTGAGAAGTTCATCTCTGTACGTTGTGCCTTCTGCTTTATCTACATGAATCATTAATTTCTTTACTATTTCCATCAAGTTCTTCTTGGAAACCTACCAATATTGGAGTCAATAGGAAATCTTAAGTTCATACAAATTATAAATCATTAAGTAATTCACACTTTTTAATCACAGTATAGACTCAGTGGTGGATACCTAATCTTGTACAAAAACAACTCTCTGAAATGAAAACTACATTCCATTTTTTTCTAGTCCAGAACTGAGCAAGTCCATACTCTGATATTTGCTTCTTACTTCTATGCTGGCAAAATTTGCTTCCTAACACCAAACCAGCTATTAAAAAATTATAAACTGGCAGTTTAGAAAGAAAAAACAGGTTATGAAAAATGATGTGCTTGACCTGACACTAATTAAGAACATGAAAAATTAATTCACATATCCAAGATTAATAACTGAGAATCAGTAAGTATAAATAAAGGCTTGAGTCAGCCAACATTAGTTTTTCTCAAATTACAGACACCTTCAATGACCTATCTATATCCTTAACTGATGGCAGTCCTGAAATTAAGGAATGGTAGTTACAGATAGAGGCTGGTTAATGTTTTCAGTAAGTGGCAGATTCGATGTTATACTATCATTTATTTAATATGCATTTTATGATTTTTGAAGAGCTACCATTGAAAGCGATTAGCATTCCACACAAATCAAATATTGAACCGTACTTGAACGTTTCAAAAACAAATAATTTAACTCATATTGGTGATTATTTTCAAAATACATTAAACGAGAATCAACAGCAGTGTGGATTATAAGTAATGCTGATTATGACATGGTGGCACCATGGTTTGCACTGCTACCTCAGAGTTCCAGGGACCCAGGTTCAATTCTGGCCTTGAGTGACCTGTGCAAACTCCAGAGGCATTTTCCTTGTGCTTATGTGGGTTTCTCCAGATGCTATGGTTCACTCCCGCATCTAAAGGTATACAGTGAGGTGGATTGGCCAAGCTAAATTACCCCTTAGTGCCATAAATTGTGTCCGTTAGATGGATTAGCCATGGTAAATGTGGTTACAGGATTAGGGAAGGGGAGGGGGCCTCAGTAAGATAGTCTGTCAGAGAGTCAGTGCAGACTAGATAGGCTGAATGGCCTCTTCTGCATTGTAGAGATTTAATTTATATACTATTCCTGTGAACAGCTCAAATGTAATTCAGCAAAAAAATATGCAGATGTCAGCACAACATTATTCCAATTGCCAGGGTGCAGTACTTAGAGTTCAACAAATGCGGGAAGCCTTCTGAACATTACAGAAATGGCCATCTTTCGTGTACAAGCCGATAATGTATGCCTGGATAGAGCACTGAACTGTGTATAATTGTCTTACAGAATGTGGATATTTTTAATAGACTCCAACAATCATGGATTCCAACACACTTCTGGATCATTCTTTCCCTCTTGCCCCATTCCAATCCCTTTATTCGCTTTGTTTCCACAATCTTCTCTGTCCTTAAACCTCAGCAAAGGTCTCATCATCATTCCCTTAAGTGCCCAACTAGAGCT
Source organism: Sphyrna mokarran (assembly GCA_024679065.1). NCBI lineage: Eukaryota > Metazoa > Chordata > Chondrichthyes > Carcharhiniformes > Carcharhinidae > Sphyrna > Sphyrna mokarran. Next base: position 19,377,064 of record JAGIQG010000026.1, read on the forward strand.
GAACCTGCCACAACAATGATCTCTTCTTCAGTCAGATAACTAAAGCAAAATAGTTAGTTTGGAGATCTGAAAAATAAACGGAAAGCTTTGGTAAAACTTAGCATGCCTGGCAGCATCTGTGGAGAGAGAAACAGAGTTAATGTTTGAGAAGAGTCACATTGGACTTGAACCATTAACTCTTGTTTCTCTCTCCAGAGATGCTGGCAGACTTGAGGTTTTTTTTTTAGAAAGTTTGTTTTTACTTCTTCAATTAGCTTCACCTCCAAAATCACTTTTTGGCTAGTTTTGTTCCTACGGAACAGGCGTTTTCTCCCATCTTTAAATTCTTATTCCACCTCAATGCCTCCCTCAAGCCTCTTACACTCTGGATCTTTTCATTGTGAATTTGAAAGATGTCAGCTGTCTCAATTTTTCTGCTCGCTCACCCTGACCTATTTCACTCTGAATTTGCAGCACACTCCTCTTCAGGTTCAACATTAAGAGTGGCGCTATCATCGTTCGATGAACAAACCAATACCGAGAGGGGATTGAACATCTAAGCCAACGCTTGCCACAACATTCACTTCAATTGAGATCCCCACCATCGAACATCAAAATATCATTTTCAAAAATGTCACTGATATCATGTCTTTTGGCAATCTTCAATCCAAAGCCTCCAGTCTAAGTCCCCTAGCATCTCCCTTCAAAGATCCATAATCAGCATTGCTCTGGTTGACCCAACCTTGTCTCAATCCCTAATATTTTCTCAACTTATTTTCTCCTTCCACTTGCATCAGTGGCTCTTCCAACACCCTCAGTCTCCAGACTCTAAACCATCTCATCTCCTTATTCCTCATGGACACCCAATCCATTTGCACTTTCAGCCCCCAACAGGATGGTCTAAGAAGGAAACAAAGTGCCCTTAAAGGCTCAACTAGTTCAGATCGCTGAATATAGTGGCTGTATTTATATTTGGTGAAGGACCCTTTTTCAAATAAATTCATAATTACTGACCTGCGCCATTTAAATTATAATACTACATAACACGAAAATGCTCTGTATAACAACTTTAAAAAGTGACACACACAAGGAAGTCACAAATATTTTTGCCATTTAAATCATTGCTGAAAAGCTGCAGCGATCTCTTTCAGACGGTAATGTGGGGACAGCAGCTGAATGATGGATACCATACAGAAGCTGTGGAAGCATTTTGTGTCACCTGTCGCTATGATTCCTCATCTCACTGCAGAACACTGTCACAGGCTCAGGTTCAACATACGCATGTAAAACAGAACTGTACTTATTAAGTACTTTATAGCCTTGAGCTCAATACAGGGAGTTCAGCAATTTTTAATTTAAAATTTTGCCCCTTTTTTTTTCCAGACAGCATCTTTGGTTTCTTAATGTGCTTCATTACCATCACCTTTTGCTTGCATCATCAATCTTTCATCACTTAATCATTCCTGCCTTCTGTCTGAATATCTGGGGGATATTCTTGCCCCACCCCGCACAGACTTAGAATCAGTTACATCTCTTTTTCAATTCTGATGACAGGTCATCAATCTGAACATAAATTCTGTTTCTTGGTCCACTCATACTGCAGAACCAGTAATGATGTGCAACATTTTCTGTTTTTATTCCAGAATTCCAGCATTGCAGTATTTTTGCTTCTGTATTGCTGAAATTTCTATTTGTTAATTAAAAGCTCAACATAACCCATCTGATCAGTAAAGGACAATTATTAAAAATTACCATTCCATACAGAAGATCTAAAGCTCGGAGTCGTATTGATTCATCTTTGTCATCTAAGCACTGTAAAATAAGATCCTTGTGGGATTGTACAGATTTAGGGTGAGTCTTCAAAATTTTCGACATAGCCAGCAAACCCAGGTATTTCACTGCAAGACAGTTCAGAATCCATGACAACTGGACACAATAATTACCACATAAACAGATAATTAGTGGAAAAAATTAAAAGTTATCCGTAATGGTGATAAATTTTTAAACAATTACTCAAGTCCAGGATTCGAAGCTCGAGGTTTTCGTTAAGGTGGTAGTTCTCAAACTGGGGTCCATGAAACCAATGCCCCAGCAGGCAAGTGAGAACTCAAAAATTTTCTTCTCTCCAATTCTATAACCAGGTTTATGGAAGAGTTGTAAAATAATCAAAATCACCATCTAAATGAGGTGAGGATACTGATTTGGGGCCATTAGCAGTTTGCACTACCTGCAATCTGTAAAGTGATGTGTACCTGTAAGAAGAATTTTTTAATCGCATTATAGCAGTTCATTTGATATCACTGAACTGCAAGTGCGGCAATGTATATCTTTTGCCTCTATTTTCTTTCTATTATCTCATCGCAACATCAGTGAAACAGTCCTCAAATTGCTACTGTTTTCTCAAAAGTATGAATAAAAGCTGTTTGCTTGAAGCATTTTTCTGTCACAATTATATAAATGAGGGGAGGGGCGGTGGTTCCATGCTAGCTAATCTATCTTGTTTAGCAAAAGAGTTTGAGAATCACTAACTTAAGTGAGCAATTCTCAGAACTAAGCCTTGTCCAAAGTTTAAAAAATTAATTATCTGCAATGGGTTACATCCAGTAATTCAAGCCTAGGCATAGAGGTAGGAGCACATTGGACACAAAACATCTCTCCTTCACAGAAAAGGCCAGCCTGTGTCAAAATCAAAGTAACACAAATATTGTCCAAACATGGCTTGGCAATGGTAGTGGTGAAGCTCATGGTCAGAGAAGTGCATTGTTTCAGCAGCTTTTTCAGCTCAGATTGACAAGGATTCAAAGGTGGAATATTTAAAAACCCAAATAAAGCAAAATATAAGGGCACAAAATGCAACTATCCACTTACAGTTTTGGTCTGAATCTTCAATCAGAATTCGCAATTTCTGTACACAAAGCTGAATGGGAAAAAGTATGTTAAGTTTACACTAATAACAGGCATACAATCAGCAATTTGAAATCGTCAATAGAATGATGCAGTTTATTAAAAGGCTTTATAAAATGATCAGCAGCACAAAAGTTTTTCCAGAAAGTTAAAATAATATGTTCTTAAATCTTTGCAAAAACTTCACTATTTACATTTTAGCCAGTATTGTTCCAATATAAAAATCACGTTGGACAATGAAATGAATTTATTGAATTGTGTAAAACTGAAATTCAAACTCTGATCTTAAATGCACCAAAGTCAAATGACACCTAAGAAAATGAGCCTTGAATGAAAAATTGAAGTGTGAATAAATCATTGGTTTTAGAAATATATACATATGCAAACACAAAACTATGTAATTTGACAGAGGATCCTGTGTTTTGTAAGAGTTGTTACCTGGATACTTGCACTGTGATTCGGCATTCCAGTAGATAGAGAGATGAGAACTACAAAAAGAAATAAAAATTAGCCTGAAAAGGCAAACCTTTTTCCCACAAAAAGAGTTCAACAAACCAGTGAAGTTATTTTTCAAGCTTTGTATAGGAGAAAAGATGCCTGCTTCAAGTGGTGCAAATAATTTGTACGTGTATTGATAACACAATTTATTATCAGAATGAAAGGTGAGACTGTCAATGAAGTGCACAAATATGAATAATGAACCTTGGGGATGGCAAAAGCATGATGAAATGTGAAGCTCTATACCACTAGAACTGGCTCAATGACAGCTTTCCACTACCTCTTTTGACTGTCTTTTTACCCACAGTCCTTTGAATTCTCTTTTCATGTTTGTCCACTTCCCTCTTCAGAGCTATAACAGACTGCATGTCACATTCCATGCCCCAACAACCGAATGAATACAGATAATTACGTTTTCCTAACCACTGCCCCAGGTTCTTTTACTAGTTCTTTAGAACTTGTGCCCTCCAAGTACAGACTTGTTGATTAGTACAAAAAGTTTTTCCTCTCTTTTTACAAGCGCCCCATCTATCCTCTTAATTATCCTTGATTCACTGAAAAGAGCCCCAACTTCTTCAGTCTCTGAAGATCATAAGCTTGCCCTAGCTTTGATACCCTTCAAAGTGTCCAACACTGGATACAGTTCTACCTGTGGCCTAATCAATGATCAATGCTCGGCACTGCTTCTTTACTTTCTCCTGAGTTATAAAATAGAGGATGGTGTACTGTAGGTAGGTGGTGATGGTGATGGAGATGGATAGAATGCAGATTAGAAGCTCAGTTGGAGGTCAAGAAAGAAGCTAGATTGTGAACAGTAGACAGAAAATAGAACAACAAAAGCTCTGCAGTTTATGGCTGTGGCCAAAGTGGGACTTGACTGTTTCCTGTTTCTGACTGGAGAAAATTTCAGCTGATTCTGAACCAGATGCTGGACAAGTAATGTCACAAGAGGCAAAAGTTGAGGGAGAGAGTGGAAATGTAGACCTTGTAGTTATTGTACATGTAGAGAAGATTATCTTTGGATAACATCACTGAGTTATAGAAGAGGAGTGGAGGTCAGTATTAGAACCTAATCTAATCCTGAGATGCCACTATGAGGTAGAAAGGGAAACCACTGATAGAGAAACCCTAAATACAATTGGATGGCTAGGAGCGGAATTGTGGACAATGTCACTGAACTCGACAATGGAGAAAAATTAGTTAGAAGAGGATGGCATTGTTCACTAGATTAAAGACAAAAGAGAGATCAAGGAGTTAATGAATTGGAATATGCCATGATCACAATCAGTGACTTTGATTTGAATGCTTTCATGCTGTCGAACTGGCTGCAAGGTGATTAGGCAGATTAATATATATGCTAGAGGAGTGACAACTATGAACCTGGGATACGGCAAAATGTTTGAGAACCTTGGAGACAGAAAAAAGATTAATGATTGGTGGTGGTTTACAAGTCTGACAACACCAGGTTTAAATTCTGGATTTAAACCTGGTGTTGTCAGAATTCTTACTGTGTTTACCCCAGTCCAATGCCATCATCTCTACATCATGGTGGTTTACAAGGACAGAGGATTCAGGGGTTCCAGATAGGGGCAATAACAGTGATTCTGAAAAAAAATGGAGAACAATCCAAGGAGATGGAAACAATGTTAGCTAGAATAAGGGTAAGGGACGGAGGTCACATGCTCATCAACTTTGAAGAAATGGGACGAAAACAGCCAATTTTATGGCACGAGCACAAAGGAAAACAAAAAGTGAAACGACAGAATGATGGATTCAAGACAAAGGCAGAGAAATGCTTGGAAGTGATTGATCTAGTAGACAAGGGGGAAGGTGGGAATGCAGCATTTAGCGCTAAACAGATGGCCTCCATCTTAATATCAATGGCATCCAAGAGCACGTTACACTTTTGGAGATGAGGGAGGAGTCGTCAGGAAAAGGATTAACCAAGCTAATTAGTAGAGGAGGAAAGAACCAATGTTACATCTTGAGGATATTCAATGACTGATCATTTATGCAGGCAAACATGGCAGTCAACTTGTGTGCAACAGCTATGAGATGAATGAACCTGTTTTGTCTCAGCCACAACCGACAGCCAGAAGTCCCCCGCTACTCTTCAAATAATGCCACGAGATCCACTTAGTCTACCTCATCAGATAGAGGGGGTTTCAGTTTAATACCAAATGCAGCATTTCAAATGCATTAACTAATGCTACAATGATTAAACAGTGCTCAAGTCCGAGGACTGGATTCAATACAGGATTTGCCCGAGGCAAGAATGCAAACAGTGAACCAAGTTAATATGCCTCCCCACTTCTGCAAAAGTCCTTCATAGCTGATAACCATATACTTAAATCGACATTCAAGCTAAATCATGAAAAAAACAGCTAAGAGAGGAACAAATCTAAAATAAACTAGAGCAACAGTCTTTTTGAAATAAAGATAATGCATTCTGCAACCGCAACCTGCTACAGCACCCAAGTTAATCCTTACGTTAGATTTTAACTGCTTCCATAGTGATTTTCTGTGTAATGCAATCTTACTAAAGTGTTTATGGTTCCTTCGCAAATGTTAAAAGCCTTCATTTTCCAGAATACATTTAATCTCTTAATCTATAAGTTGTCTCTCCATAATTATTTTAGCAATGATGCAGCTTCTCAAATATGTAAACTTCAAAAATCTTGCACAAAGGCCATTTGCTCCCTTAAACCAGTTTTCAATCAATGAGATCAGGGCTGGTCTGCAAACTAACTCAGAGCCCATAGCTCTTGATACCTTTGGATAACAAAAATCTATAAATGTCAGTTTAAGATTCAAGTAATCAACTATAATTCAAGTAATCAAGGAAACAAGTTACGACTTTTCATGATCTGTTGTTTGCAGAAGTGTTCCCTAATTTTGCTCAAAAAAGATTAGATCCTAATTTTTACACAATGCCTCCTAATTCCAAACTTCCCAAAGCGTAACTTTTATACCATGGCCCCTAGTTCCAGACTCCCCAAACTATCGACCCCATCTGTTCTCCTTAATATCTTAAATGTATATCCAATGACCTTTTTTCAGGATATACAACCCCTAGTTTGTATATCTTTTAAATTGACTAGAATGATACCTTCATTCACAAATCTTAAGTGCGCTTGTTCAAAGACCAACGAATCTATCCCCAACTGGACTTGGTGCCCAGTACAGCACACAGTGCTTTCGGTATGGTGCTCTGATTGCAAGGGCCAGCATTACGTTAGCCTTTTGATTATTTTTGTACCTGTGATTTGTTAATGATCTATGTACCTGGATCCCGTCAAGCCTCTTTATACATAACTGCTTCTAGCCTTTCACCATTTAGGGAGTAGAGTCTTCTATCCCTTTTAGGGTCCAAAGTGGAATTATGTACAAATTGAAATCAGGCAACATAAGTACTTATTTATGAGGACTAAATCCATATGTAGCCATTTCATTTATTGTATGATCACCTTTAAAATTGAACAACATTCTACACCGCAAAACAAAAACACTCTAGATTAGCAGAGAATATATTACCTGCTATTACTGTGTTCACACATTCATACAAAAGGGACATGGCTGAGGTGCTGCAAAGAAAACAGAATGTTTACTTCACTAAATATGATATATTTAACATGTTTGGCATTTGTACAAAAAGGGGTCATAATGCATTCATTGTGTTTACATAACGCAATATGAACCACAACAGAGGTGTCTGAAGCCTTTTCCTTTATGCACTCAATTTCTCATTATACACACTTAAAACCACGGATTTGATATAGCGCAGGTTTATTCCTTTAAGGATTTGGCAAATTGCACTCCCCCCTACCCTTGCAAATTCCAAGATTCCCCTTCTCCAATTTAATCTGTCATAAATGGTCCTATTACAATTTTATGATTACTTTGCAATCCAATCTTCCAATTTGAGTTCTTCCTTCCTCCTATCACAGTTTCAAAGTGAAGGGTTGGTACTTCCCTTCCATTATCCCCACTGCCACTGTTCTCAGCTAAATGTTGCACTACCGTCTAAGTGTTCTTTTAGGTTCACATAATTAAAATGACAACATTGCATACGTTAGGTGGATAGCAGGAGAATTCACAATATTTGTACAGACCACTCAATTTTAAATTTTTTTTAATATACTGTCATCCCTTTTCTGGCCTCACTCTGCCTGTCCCACCACACACCATTTTCCAGGTTACAATACAAAGCATTTCGAAGAGAACCACAAGTTTCACTTTTGAAGGGGAGGGCAAGCACTTGCATAAACAATGAATGCAAATAGCCAGATTAATAATACATCTCGCCCCATGAACTAGCAATGTTTTTCATTAATTCTTCTCAAATGGTGATAACAAATATAAGTAGCAATAACTAATCTTGACTACATTAAACCTCATCTCTTTACTAGCCATATTAAAAGTGACATTCACACCAGCAGGACCAGTAATTTAGATTTGCTGCCACCAACACAAAAAGTTTCAAGTCAAGAAAGCACTGACAGATTGTGAATGAAGTCAGCTGAATAAAATACTACGTAATTAATATAAAAGTTTGAGGCCATGTGACTGACTTATGACAAACATTACTTCAATAACAAAATGTGCCATTAAAGTATAAGAAAATATTCAGAGCAGAGCTTTTATACAAAATTAAATGTTGAAATCAGAAAATGGTGACTGCCAAAAAGTTGTGGAATATTTTGTGCAAATTTTATTCTTAAATGAAGCTGCAATTGTGCCATACAACTAGATTTTTAAAAATTATAGTGGTTTTCCAAATTGCATGACTAAATCAAACTTTGAAAGGTACGCACAGCTTTTAATTATCTTCAGGCTACACTTTCGTTCCTGGAAAGAATTTCTTCAGCACATTTTGAGATCCTATTGCAACAGTGTTAGTTCAGAATTCACCCCAGAGAATTTGATGTTTATACATTATACTAGAGATTTTGGCAATCCATATATTACTGCAAATATTAACCTTGCTGAACTCAAGTAATAATGTAGAGTAAACTTGACAAGCAGGAACAGTGCCACTAGTCTTCTGCACATCATAAGACTTAAAATATGCAACTTACGTGCACACACTCTTGGGTGGATAAATTATCACCAAAATGGAAAATAAGCACCATGAAATGCAACTACTAACCTGTGTATTAAATTTGTCAGTGGTTCAATGAGTTTTTTCCCTAGCCGTGGCTCAAGCGGGGTAAGTGCTCCGAACTAAGAGAAAAGTAGATGTTAACACAAGTTCAAACATGTAAAAATCAGCACAAAATCTCACTCAAGAATCAGACAATTTGAAAATCTAACAAAATCTTATATTAGACACTGATTTGAGCAAATATCACAAAGCTTTACACTCTAGTTGGTTTGATGAATTGTGAATATTACCAACTCTGAATATTACCAACATTTATCCAGACAAATGTAATGCATTCTGGAAGTCTAATATAAATAGGAAATATAAAGTAAACGGCAGAACTCTTAAGAATATTGATAGGCAAAGAGATCTGTGTGTACAGGTATACAGGTCACTGAAAGTGGCAATGCAGGCGAAGGTAGTCAAGAAGGCATACAACATGCTTGCCTTCACTGGCCAGGGCGCTGAGTTTAAAAATTGGCACGTCATGTTGCAGCTTTATAAAGCCTTAGTTAGGCCGCACTTAGAATATAGTGTTCAGTTCCAGAAGGATGTAGAGGCTTTGGAGAGGTTACAGAAAAGATTTACCAGGGTGTTGCCTGGTATGCAGAGTACTAGCTATGAGGAGAGGTTGGAGAAACTTGGTTTGTTCTCTCTGGAATGATGGGAGGTTGAGGGGCTATCTGACATAAGTCTACAAAATTATGAGAGGCACAGGTAGAGTGGATAGTTAGAAGCTTTTTCCCAGGGTAAGAGTCAGTTACTAGGGGGCACAGGTTTAAAGTGCAAGGGGCAAGGTTTAAAGGAGATATACAAGGCAGTTTATTTATATAAAGCAATGCGAGGAACACATTGCCAAGGGAGGTAATGGAAGCAGATACGGTAGCGACTTTTAAGGGGCATCTTGACAATTACATGAATAGGATGGGAATAGAGGAATATGGACCCCGGAAGGGTAGGGGGTTTTAGCTAAATCAGGCAGCATAGTCAGTAGGGGCTGTTCATGTGCTGTAAGTTTCTTCGTTCTTTATAATAATCAGACCAAAGAGAGTTGAACATAGGCTATAAAGGACAGCATGCAAACCATCTTAAAATCGGGCAAATTAGGTTATCTTTACTGAACAATCAGCATAATTCCTTCAAAATTATTTTCAACTTGCCTGGCAGAAACTGATTTGTTCGTATTTTCTCCATATTTTGACAATGAGGCCATCAGTACCTGTTAGTTGAGGATTTGATCTTATTCATATTTTGGCACAAGAGATATCCAATGAGGTGCACAAACAGCAGCTTTCATTGCAGCATTTAATCCAACCTATAGATCATTTTGCATTATGGCTGGTTGATCCTGAACATCCCTATACATTCCCCAAAATAAACTTACCACATGTAACCACTGACATCAGCCTGAGTTTCAGCTCAAAAACTCAGCAGTGCTTTCACCTTCACATTTTCAGAAGTGTTCAAGTTAAATTCTGAAACTTGGCATAGGAAAATATTTTCTGCAGCTGTATAACATTGACCTTTTTTAAAAGTTTGTCAGGATTATAAGATAGTCACAACTTTTTGGGGGTAATGATCCAGTGATCCAAGTATAAACCCAGCTTTAGTGAATCTCAAGGCAAGTCATACACTAGAGCTCATACATACAGTCATAAATTGCAACTTTATTGGCTGCTCTTAATGAGCAGAAAATAGTCATAAATTACTCGAAGATGTCGCATCCCATATTGCAATGCTGACAACTTCAAAACTCGCTTCATTGCCTAGGAAGTGTTTGTAGACCTCCAGCAGTTGTGGAAAACACTACATGAACGCAAGTCGACCTGTCTTTCTTGAAGTTATACACAATCTGTGCGTGCTAAGTAAACACAGTAAGAAGTCTGACAACAGCAGGTTTAAATCCAACCGATTTATTTGATAGTAAACTTGCAAGCTTTCAACTCTATGGTCTTCGTCAGACCAGAGTCGAAAGCTTGCGAGTTTACTATCAAATAAATCGGTTGGATTTAAACCTGCTGTTGTCAGATTTCTTACTGTATTTACCCCAGTCCAACGCTGGTACCTCTAGATCGTGCTAAGTAAAACATCAGGAATGCAAGCTTTCTATATATTCAACTTTGATGCGAAACCAGTCTCAAACTCACATTATCTCATCTTGTCCAGATTAATTTGATCTTGCATTTCACTAAACTGCAAAACTTTAAAAATAGTTTTAGAAAATCTTCCAGTATCAAATTATCATTTAAATAGTCTACAAAAAATAGTCTACAAAAAAAAGGTGACCTTCAACTTCGTCCAATATTACCGTGAATAATAATAATTTCTGTGTTTAAGTCTAAAAGTTTGACAAGCACATTACACAAAAATTAAACTGCATATGACTAACTAAAAATTAATAGATTTTATATTGCTGCCTCAGTTCTATATTTAATACATTACACGAAGCAGTCACAACCTCAATATAGTAGGCCCAATCCATGTTTACATTTTTCTTGCGTAAAACCATAATTTAACTGTCAAAGTGCTAGAGTATTGTTTGCAGTTCTGGTCACCACACTATCACAAAGATGTGGAAACTTTGGAGACAGCGCAAAGAAGGTTCACCAAGATATTGCCTTGTCTGGAGGATATTGACAATGAGGAGAGGTTGAACAAACTAGGATTGCTTTCACTGAAATGACAGAGGCTGAGGGAGACCTGATAGAGGTCTACAACATTATGAGAGGCATGGATTGTTAGAGGCCTTTTCCCAGGGTCGAAGTGTCAATTACAAGGGGGCACAGCTTCAAGGTTGGGGTGGGGTTTAAGGGAAATGTATGGGTGAAGTTTTTCATGCAGAAACTGGTGGGTGCCTAGAATGCACTGCCTGAGGTGGTGATGGAAGCAGGCACATTACAAAATTTAAAAGGCATCTGCACGGGCATGTGAACAGAGCGAGAATAAAAATACACAGTCCGAGTAAGGACAGAAGAGTTTTTTTTTAAGTTCAGTTAGGCCATTGTGATTGATGCCTGTTCCTGTGCTGTACTTTTGTTCTAAAATATGGTCAAGCCCAACCATATTTCATCACAATAAACATAACAGTCCAAAGTAGGCTGCAGCTTTCCTTACTATTTTCCTTAATCTTTTTCCTAAAACATTGAGACTTACCAGTTTGATTATTTTAATGAGGACCCAATTATTAGTTGACGATGTCATTAGCTTGAAGAACAACGGAGCAAGGGAAAGGTAATTCTTCGGATTGCGGCGGGCAAGTTCACAGATAACATTCACGGCAGCAGACTGAACACCTACATGATAAAAGAGATATACATAATGATCACTGCAAACGATAATTTCAATTATAGCCAGTTCTCATTTGCATCACCTTTAACCTCTCCCATGGGGTATGCTCCACAATAGTTTGTGGTTTTGTGCAACACTTCTTTAAATATAAAAAGGGAATAATGAAGTATCAGTTGAGACATTTAAAATACTTAAAACTAGTGTGATGTGAAAAATTACTTCTATACGCCAATAACAGTGGTGGACTATGACAAACACTGCATAACTGGGCAGTGCTGCTGATTAATGGAAATGACGCAAATTTCATCCATCTTGAGTCGACTGAAAGAAATTTTATGAACTAAAGCTTCTGTTCCAGGAAGACTGGAACTAAAATAGAATCAGTACATTTCTTCAGACAGTTCAAATCGATTTTCTCTAGCATTTTACTAAATGGCTGCTGATACAATGGAGTCTTAAAATACTGTTCCAGCAGTTTGAAAATTTCACAGTACAATTATATTGCTATGAATTTCTTTATCTACACTGTCGGAATGTGAAATATTGCAACATGATGGGAAAACTTCAAAATAATTTGCACAATTTTCTTAGCACTCTGATATCGTGCCCTGTGAAAAGATAATAAACTCACCAGAATCTGGATCCTCCAGCTTTTCTTTAAGACGTGGGAAGGCGGGTCGTAGTGATTCTGGGTATTTAAGGAATACCTTGTACATAATAAGCACAGCTTTCTTTCTAATGTAAGGCTTCGTATGAGACATCTGTGGACAAAGGTCGTTCATGCTGTTAGTGTACAAGTGTAACTACAGATATCCAACAAGGAATTCTTATCAATAGCATGCAAGTTTCAAATAACTCACCAGTGTCATAATGTCATTTGCCAAATCCCTGGCAAGATCTGGGGTAACAAAACATGATAAACCAGTCAAAGCAACTCCAGTATCATACTGATTTGGGCTGCTGAGATCCTGTGTACACAGTAAAAACTTTCTATTACAATTAATAATGACATGATCAAACAAAAAGATAGTTTTATTTTGATTTTGCACCAGAGTGATGATTTTTAAAACTTAAAATACATCTACTCTCAATTTACCTTACGAATCTGATTAGTTGTCAACATGATCACATCAGTCCCTTCATAAAAACACTGTGAGGCAGCCAGATATCCTATCCTCTGCAATAAGGAAAAACAATTAAGAGAATCACAATTGGTAAAGATTTCAGGGTGCTTAATCACAGTATAAACCAGCATTTTTCAGCAATATGCATGTTCAAATCATCTTTTTCATTTATATTAGCTTAGATCAGCATCAAATATGAATTCCTTTCAAGAAAAAAATCCATCTGAAATACATCTCCAAAGAGGAGCAACATACAGAACGATAAGACTCAATTTGCTAATGTTATTAATCCTGCTGACCAAAATATTTTTCCTTTAGGAAATTTTTTAAAAAAATTGCGCTCATGTGAATTTCTTCTGGAAGATCTACTATCCCACTGGCGGGTTAACTAAAATAAACCCAGTATTGGGCATTACCTACTGTGGGGCTACTATGGACAAAGATTCAAGTTGAACTGAAAATGGGAAATTCAATTGCCAGGAAGCAGCATGGTTCATAATTATGAATGCGCGGGGAAACTCTAGCCTCAGGTCTAGTTGAAAACATTTGGGTACTGGACAGAACTTTGAAGTGCAAAGCAACATAGGCATTTTTAAACTTAATAGTGAATGTTTAAGACTAGAAGATCATATCTTATAAATATATTGATTCTATTTCCAGCAGGCCTCATGAAAGCAGCACCACAGCCCAATTCACTATGTTGCCCTCTATTAAACACAGTACCATGACACCAAATGCCCAAAATTGCAGTTTTAACATGACTGGGGAGTTGCTAACTGGTGCAGTGGCAGGTATTTTACTGGGGTTTCAAACATAGTGAACAAGATTGAGATCTACCAATTGGAATTATATATTCTTCCTGTTGCAGCAGCATAACTGATGTAATACAAAATGTATTATTCTGCAATATAAAGAAATATTGAACAATAGACAGCAAATATTGCTTTGAATATAAAAACTAAAAACTGAATACACAAGTTAAATTCCCAGTTCCCATATTTCAAAAAGTCACGAATAAACAGAGTAGAGATTTACAATAAATACCCACTTATTTTTGGGGGTGGCATGCTGGCATTATGGTTAGCACTGCTGCCTCAGTGCCAGGAACCTGGGTTCAATTGCGGCTGTGGGTCACGATCTGTGTGGAGTTTGTACATTTGCCCATGTCTGTGTGGGTTTCCTCCAAATGCTCTGATTTCCTCTCAGTCCAAAGATATGCAGGTTAGGTTGATTGGCTGTGCTAAATTAAGATGTCGGGATGCCGGCGTTGGACTGGGGTAATCATAGCAAGAAATCTGACAACACCAGGTTTAAATTCAACTGATTTACTATCAAATAAATCGGTTGGATTTAAACTTGGTGTTGTCAGACTTCTTACTATGCTAAATTAATCCAGTATCAGGGGATTAGCAGAATAAATGTAAGCAGGAATAGGGCCTGGGTGGGACTGTGGTCCGTCCTGACTTGATGGATTGAATGGTCTCCTTCTGCATTGTAGGGATTCTATTATTCTATGATCTCTTCAGTTAATGCTAGGGGAAGGTGGGGTAAAGTAAATTATATATAATAATGATTACCAGGATCAATACAGAAATAGTGGCAACAGACTGTTTGGTTAATCAATTCTTTAATGTTTATTCTCCACATGAACCACATTCCTCAACCACTAAGTCCCATTCACCATTATACTCAATGACCTATGTTGGCCTCCAGGTAAGCAACACATCAATGTTAAAATTCTCATCCTCTTTTCCAACTAGTGGATTCATCAATCCCAATTTCTAATTCCTCCAGCCCAACGCCCTTTAAGATTTCAGTACATATCCAATTCTGACCTTTAAACATCCCTGATTTTAATTGTTCCACCATCAGTGGGTGTGCTTTCAGATGATAAGGGCCAAACTCTCGAATTCCTTTGCTAAAACTTTCCTTTCCTGCTCCTTAAAACCTTGGCTTTGACCAAGCTTTTGGCCATCTGCCCTAATATCTTTCACGTGACCTAATGTCAAAATTTGTTCAACACTTTTGTAAAACACTTATGGGAATGTGATTAAGTTAACAGTATTATACTTCTACCTACGCAAAACTATTCTTGAATATTAGCACATTCCCCATCATATTCATGATTTTTTGGTAGGAGGCAAGGAACCGAACAAAGTTGTTAGAACTTGTAAGTATTGGGGAACTTGGGTGATGCAAGTGGAGCATTCATGTTAGGTACCAAAGGGGACTCTCAGACAAGCAAAAAGTCTCATCCCTCTAGGAAAGGAGTCCCAGAGCAGTGGAATGTGGGAGCACTGGGTTTTGCAATTATAACTAGCTATTAACCAGAATAAGGTAGGATGGGGATAAAACAAATACAGTTAATAATCAGGAATCAATATCATTATAGATTGGAATGACTATTTGCAGCAAGGAATAGTCAGACAAATAGGTAAAAATACAACAGTGTGGGATGAAAGGTTAGCATTCACATTGAAATAAAGATCAAACAAGAGAATGTGATCCAACAGTCACTTCATTACCTCTGTCCATTCACGCAACCATTTTCTGCCCCATTCCCTTCTGGATTCTTGTTCTGTTGCTTCTTTGCTTATTTTTGGACTCTTATTGCTCATTATAATTGGAAATGAGGTTTGATCTAACCTGCAGTCATGGACCAGTTAATATAGTGACCTTCTAGTCTTGCTATCTTTCTCACTTCCTTTCCTTCTGTCTCATTCTTTTCTTTCTCTCCTCTTTTTCAGTGTTCTTTTCTACTGCTCTACTATTTTCTATATTTTGATCCTTTAGATTGAAAGGGATCTGGGCTGCAAGCTGGCACTCGGACATAGGAGACAGTCCAGCTAAGGCTGCAGGCACCACAACAGCCTGGCAAAGATTAGGCCAAGACTGCTGACACAGCCTGGGGCATTATGATGGATACTTAATTTTAAATAATGGCAAAGAAATACAGACTTAATGAAAACTGAGAATAGCCTACAACTCTGGAATGAGTTCCAAGAAACAATAGTTGCCAGTTTAGTAAGCCTCAATTTAGTGCAGCAGAGCATCATTTACTTTGGTATAATTTGGGAAGTTTAAATATATATGGTGAAAGTGAGCAACACCATGACAGGAGCAATTACTTGCTGGAAATACTGGAAGTACGTGCAATCGGCAAAACTTGTGTATATTAGCAATGTTGAGGTACAGTTTCTATTATAAAAGTTAGCAGCATAATTTTCCTAAATTTGCCTAAACCAGTTCAAATGATCAAGGAACTTCAAGCACAGATTGGGGTTTGGTAATCCTTCATATTGATTTAAAAACACTGTGCTGAAAGCCAGCCTTTGACCACAAAACTGGCCAGCCCATAATTCATAAGCATGGCAAGCTTCAGCTAACTGACTTTCAGGAATAAGGGAGTGGCAATAAACTCTCTCTCTCAAAGATTCTTTCCCAGTTGTGCACAATAAGACATGTGAGCAAAGAAAGTTAAAACACATTTTACAAAGAACGCAAATTTCACTACTTGCCATTGTTACTAAATCTCCAATTAAATTCCAAGCAAAAAAATATGCTAATAAAACATTCTGGTGGTTCCTAGTTGTGTAATCGGCAATTTGTGTAACCATATTACAAACATTGCAGAATTGGGTGTCAAAGCATTGTAGAGGTTCAAAAAATTAAATCTACCTTGAATGTAAACTTAGATGAACTCATTACTTCTATAATGTTGAAGGCAGCCCAGCTGATATCATAACCCAGCATCTGCAGCTGTGGGGAAAAAAAATAAAGTATCACAGAACTGTACAGCCATTGTTTTTTTTTAAAAATAGTTTAAACCACTGAGGAAACAAGAGATTATCTTTAATATATTTCATTTCTTTTAGTTTTCCCCACATGTTTTTATTAAAAATGAAAAACTAGACCGAAAAATAGACTGCCAACAAGGCTCTCGTACCAAATCCTAGCTTTCAATATACACTCAGACTACAACTTTAATAACGATGTCAGCTTTGCATCAAAATTAAACTTGTTCAGACTAAATCTGGTGTCAAGGCCTGATCTGCCTCCAAAGCAAAACAAATCAAGACTCCCTCCTCCATTCTGCTGCCTTATCACATTGGAGTGTAAAATGTAGGTCATTTATGCTATGCACATGCGCTATAATTACAGTGATAGTGCAAAACAAAATGTACTTCATGATACCACAAGATGAAAGTACATGCTTCGCTAATATTTAGTACTTGGCGAATGGGGGATTGTGGTTAAGGAGAACAACTTCAATTATTAATGGATCTTGTTAATTGTGCCTTAACAACAAAAAATAAAGGACATGGAAAACATAAAATATCTTAGAAGACGTTGCACACAAACGTATACACCACCAAAAGACATTTAATTCAAGATACACTGAATTTAACTGAGCAAATGTATATTTACCATGCTCTCAGCACAGTTCATTTAGTTGTATTTAAGTAGGACATTTCTCAAATATGACATAATATACTTACATATGCAAGTTTGATGACTGCATTGGCCTTGACTGCAATATTATCCTGCTTCAGCTCCTGTTTTATTTCATCAATACATTGAGAAATGTACTTGGCCTGAAAGCAACAAATAAAACACCAGCAAACACATCAAAAGCTTGGTTTACTTGCTCGAACTACAATATTTTTTAAATTCACAAGAAAAACAAATGTTGTGATAATTTTAAGAACACAGATTATAAGATAATTTATTTGCATCAACCAACATCAGGTGATAAAATTGATCCAATATGTTTGTGTAGCACAAGTTTTTAAAAACTCATTCTTGGGACGTGAGCTTCGCTGGTTAAGCCAGCATTCATTTCCCATCTTTAAGTGCCCTTGAGACGGTGATAGGGAGGTGTCTTCTTGAACTGCTGGAGTCCATGTGCTGTAGATACAGCCACAGTGCTGTTAGAGACTTCCAGGATTTTGACTCAGCAGCAGTGCACAACTAAACATCCCAACTGCCTTCCCTGGAAAAGGGACAGGAGACCAAACTAAAATGAAATGTTTAAAATACAACATTGAGGAAAAGCATAATGAAATAACTAACAGTATATAGCAGCCACTGATAACCAAAGTCACTGACATAAATGTTTAACATTTTTAAGGTATTTGCAAGTGAAATATATTTTAGTCCATGAGATCCAGTTCTTCCACTGTCACCAAATTATCAGACTACTTATCTGACATCCAAAACTGGATGAGCAGAATTTTCCAACTACTAAATACCAGTAAGACTGAAGTCATTGACTTCAAACCTGCTACAACACTTTTTAGCTCCTGATTCAATTCCTCTACCAGGCAACAATCTGAGGCAGCAACAGAATATCTGCAACCTTGATGCCATACTTGTCCCAGAGATGAGCTGCCTACCACTTATTCCGACCACCACTATGGTTGCTTATTTCCACATTTTTAATATCGCCCGACCACGTTCCTGCCTGAGTTCACTCTCATCCGCCCTCTTCTGACCTATTTGACTACTTCAAGGTATTGCTGGCAAACCTCCCATGTTGTATCCTTCAAGTCAGGATTGTCTAAAATTCTATACTTTCTTGCACTGAGTCTCACGCATCCACCATCCTGTGCTCACTAATCTACAATGGCATCCAATCAAGAAAGACCTCAACTTTAAAATTCTCATTACCATTTTTAAGTGCTTTTATGACCTCACCCGTTCCTTCTTTTATCCTCCTTCTGCCCTACAAGGCCCTTGATTAAAAAAAGGGAAAATGTCTCAGTGGGTGAAATATCACCATTTAATTACATTTTGTCTAGTTTACATAATTCAAATTTTACTTAGAACTTGCACCTTAATTGGAAAAAAAAAGCAATCCAGTTCATCAACTTCGGATTGTAATTCTTCATCTTTTGATTTCAGTTGAAACAAAGAGGAGCACAGGCTGAGATATCAAACTGAACTGTGTACTGGTAAATTCTGACACACTTGCCAGTCCATCGCTGACAGAATAAATGCAGAGTGGATCATATACAGGAAACTGGGTGCATGGATAGAGAAAAAAAATCGAAAACTGGTAAACTACCATAAAAATGAATGCAAGGGACTACAATGTTGAACATATTTACATTTGGAAATGCTTTCAAAAAATAAAAACTGAGAAAGTTATTGTTACAAAGAAGTTTCCTTTGGGTGTTATTTCTCTGTAAAATAGGATTCCTCATTTTGGAATTTTCACTTTCACACTGTATCTGAATATGTAGTCACTCCGAACAAAGAACACACCCTTCCCTCCTGATTTTGTCACCTGAATGCGCTTTTACTGTTGAGGACCTTTCCTTCAAGCATGGTGAAAATCTAAAACTTTTATGACTCCATTGCTGCCATACACTATGTCTAAATTACCTCATGCACAAGTGACTCAGACTTAAAACAAGCTGTTTAGGTAGCAATGGGGGTAATAAATCATTTCCATGAATAGCTTTATCGAAACAATGTTAAATGCAGCACGTTGAAAATTACTTCAATATTTGAAGATTAGAGGAGTATTTGCATTTGAGCTAGTGTGCTGTCTTCTTCCCCAACACCATTTCTTTATGCACATTTGCCGAGAAATATCAATTACAATTTCAAGTAGACTTCGCCCTCAAATGTTGTGATGTTCTATGGAATATTAATATGCAAAAAATACCTAAAATAACAATTTGCATTTACATAGCAATTTGTGTGAATTTCTTGGAAATTCTAGGAGATATGAAAAAAGTGAATTACTTGTATCACAAGCTCAGCAAGTTATGTTTTACATTGAGAACCTTTACAGTAAATCCTTAAGTAATTAGGTTTTTACCCTATTTTTACTTTCTGCTTGTGAAAATTCTTCCGAACCCCAATTACATTTAATAGTTCTAGACGAGGACTCAGAATCGAATACAGAGATTCAGTTTAGTCTTATTTTATATTTTATCAGCAGGTTGAATGGTAATGGGGATAAGAAGCTGTGAAAGTGAGAGCTGCTTGAAGGAATGGTTAGAATAAATTTGACCAAGTATGCCCAGCCATCTTACAATGGTGCATTTCCATACCTGATCAGTTTAACCCTAAAATAGCAAGTGAGACAATGTTTTTTTAATTCATTCATGGAATGTAGGCATTGCTGGCTTGGCCAACAATCACTGCCCATCTCTAATTGCCTTTCAACTTCCTAAGCCATTTTAGGAGGTATTTAAGAGTCAACCACATTGCTGTGATCTGGTGTCATATGTAGGCCAGATCAAGCAAGGATGGTAGATTGCCTTCCCTAAAGAACATTAGTGAACCAGATGAGTTTTACAACAATTGACAATAATTCTGTCATCAGTAGATTATCAGACTTTTTAAAATTGAATTTGGGATACAGACCCAGAGCATCTGGCTGAGATTCTGGATTACTGGTCCAGTGACAATACCACTACAACAATACCACTTGTTTCTCAAGATAGCGCCATTTAATCCAGAGATGTGTAAAGCAAGTAAATACACTTAAATTTCAAAAGATAGAGTCCTGTTTTTATTGTATTTGTGCTAAAGAACAACATTTGGAATTGAATGAACTTAACTGAAAACCATTCTGTGCATTTATAACCTGGATGCAAGTTAATTTTTTTGATAGCAATTAGCCTCACGTCACTAGTGTGCCCAACAATCTCGGAGAAAGCAAAGAAATTTACTTGCTAAAAATCACAGCATTCACGTCACACAGATACCTTATTCTTTTGGTTCTAGCTCTAATGATATTCTTTTTTCCACCCTGCTGAGCTCTAAAGAATTCACGTGGACTTGAAACTTCTTTCTCTACAGATGCTGCCAGACCTACTGAATTTTTCCAACATTTTCTGCTTTTATTATTTATAATCCTTTAGCTAAAATTCTAGTGATAAACTCTCTAGTTCGTAGGGACTGCTATGTCCACTTCCACACGTGAACAATAATATCGCACCCAGAGACCATCTGGTGCAGACTCAAACTTTCCAACAGTCACTAAGAAGATCGTTTTGAGTAGGCAGTTCAAAAATATTCAGTTTGGGCAGTACATTGTAATTAAGTTCAACTGTCAGTGCAAGGATAGACCATTTTAATGGCTGGACTTGATTTAATTAAGAGAAGTCAAATGGACACCCAGATGTAGTTCAATAGATTCCAGACAATATAATGTTGGGTCCCAGAGGCCAAGTGTCAGCAAAGGCAAGTTATCAATGGTGGGAGAAGATGTCAGGAACACAGATGATGAAAGCCCAGGATCCTGCATGACTGGACTCCACAGATAAAAGTGTATTAAATAAAAAAGATTCAGGAGGGCTTCTGATGCATAAGATTGGAAAAGGTGGTTCTGAAGTTCTATCTATGCAATAGGATATGACCACATTTGTACACATGTATGATTTAGACAGGAACATCAGGTGCAAGGACTTTAACACAATAACCAGAATCAAAGAGGCTTAATGCTTTTTTTAAAAACATTTATGAGAGTCATCACTAAACTTCAAAAAAATTATTAACATGTGCTTTTAGCTTAATGAAAGGACATCTACTGCAGGTCATTTAGGTTTTAAAAATTATTTCCCACCATGAAAATGTCAATGTTATTGCCCAAGCCCAATTGCACGAGGAAATGGTGATGAGCCATCTTCTTGAATCACTGCAATGTGGTATAGAAATACCCACAGCACTGTCAGGAAGGGAGTTCCAGGATTTTTGACCCCAGCCATGGTGAATGAACAATGATATAGTTCTAAGCCAGGTGGTGTGTGGCTTGGTGGAGCGCTTACAGTTGGTCTTGTTGCCCATCTGCTGACCTTTGAGCTGGTCGAAGTCATGAGTTTTGGAAGATGCACTCATCCACACAAATGGAGAGTATGGCATCACATTTGACTTGTGCCTTGCAGATAATGGACAGGCTTTGGCGAGTCAGGGAGTGAGTCACTTGCAGCAGGATTCCCAGTCTCTGACCTGCACTTAGGTCATAGAGTTTATTAGCACAGAAAGAGGACCCTCATACCATTGTGCCTGTGTCAGCCATCAAACACCCATCTATTCTAATCCTATTTTTCAGCATTTGGTACATAGCTTTGTATGTTATGGCATTTTAAGTGCTCATCTAAATACTTTTTAAATGTTCAAGGGTTCCCACTTTTACCACCCTTTCAGACTGTGAGAATCATAAAATCCCTACAACGCAGAAGGCGGCCATTCAGCCCACTAACTCTGCATTAACTCTCCAAAAGAGAATCCTACCCAGGCCTTAACCCTGTAACTCCACATTTACTTGGTAATCCCCCTAACCCAAGTATCATGGGATACAAAAGTTTAGTTTATTTATTACAAGTAAGCTCACATTAACATTGCAATCAAGTCACTGTGAAAATTCCTTAGATGGCAATTCAGCACGCACAATCAAATTAACCTGTACATCTTTGGACTGTGGGAAGAAACCCACAAAGACCTATGCAGAATGTACAACTCTACATAAAGTCACCCAAGGCCAGAATTGAACCTGGGTTTCTGGCGCTGTGAGGCAGCAGTGCTCACCACTGTGCCACCCGTGAGTTCCAGATTCCCACCACTCTCTGGATAAAGAAGTTTTTCCTCACATCTCCTAGAAACTTTCTGCCCCTAAGCGTAAATCTAAGCCCCCTGGTTATTGATCCTCTGCTAAGGGGAATGTTCCTTCCTGTTCACCCTATCAATGCCCCTCAATTTTATTCACGTCAGTCAAGTTCTCCCTCAACCTTATCTACTCAAAGAAAAACCCCCCAGTCTTCCAGTTTCTTGTTAGCATAAGTGCTCCAGCCTAGGTAACACCCTGGCAAACCTCCTCTGCACTGAAGTGCAATCACTTCCTTCCTTTTGTGTGGCGATCAGAACTGTACACGACACTCCAGTCGTGGCCTAGCCAGTGTTTTATATAGCTCCATCATTATCTCCTTACTCTTATGGCAATGCCTTGGTATCCAGCTTACCTACCTGTCCTGCTGTCTTCGAATTCTATGGGCACGCTCACCAAGGTCCCTCTGATCCTTTTTACTCCCTAGAGTTTGACCATTCATTGTATATTCCTTTGCCTTGTTACTTCACACTTTTCAGAGTTAAATTCCATTTACCAAAGTTCTGCCCATCTAACTAGCCGATTTATATCACGTAGACTAAAACTTTGGCTCCTGTTTATCACATGACCAATTTTTCCCTATTTGCTTTCCTGAACAATAGCACCAGATTAGCTGTTGTCCAGTCCCCTGGCACTTGGTAATGGTATATTGGAGAGACCATGCAGACTTTATGACAACGGATGAAAGAATATTGCTCGACAATCACCAGGCAAGACTGTTCTCTTCCTGTTGGCAGACACTTCAGCGGTCGTGAACATTCGGCCTCTGATCTTCGGGTAAGCATCTCCAAGGTGGCCTTCACGACATATGACAGTGCAGAGTCACCGAGTAGAGACTGATAGCCAAGTTCCGCACACGAGGACAGCCTCAACCAGGATCTTGGGTTTACGTCACACTATCTGTAACCCCTACCACTTGCCTGAACTTGCAACATCTCATTTACCATTCTGTCTGGAAACAATACATCTCTCTTTAACTGATGCACAATACTATCTCCACTCACATTGTCTGCACCTTTAAGACTTGAGTAGCAGGTTAGCTGTAAAGACTTGCATTCTCATCAGTATTCTCTAAACTGTGTCTGCCTTTATATGCCCTTCTCTGATCAGAACTTTCCACACACCTGACGAAGGAACAACATTTCCGAAAGCTTGTGGATTTACTATCAAATAAACCAGTTGGACTTTAACTTGGTGTTGTGAGACTTTTTACTGTGTCTACCTCTTCTCTAGCCAGAGAAGACTTGAAAATTAGTGTCACTGCAATCACCTTCCCCCACCTCAAACAAGAATCTGGCATCTATCCACTTTCAAGCTTGTTAAAACCATTAATATCTCATCCATTCCAATGTTAAATTGTTCAAATAAATCACAATGCCTTTTCCTGATTTCTACACCCTCATTGCATCTATGTTCACTATGGAGAAGAAAATGCACTCATTTAAAATCTCACCTTCCGGCTCCACACACCAATTACCACATTGGTCTCAAATCGACCCTACTTTTTTGTGGTCATCCTCCTGCCCTTAACATACTTATAAAAACATTTTTCTATTTCCCTTTATTTTACTTGCCGGCATTTTTTCATGCCTCTTCTTCACTTCCCTAATTTCATTTTTAAGTAACCCTCTGCACTTTCTTCCTTTTGGGTTCTGCTGTTTTGATCCCTTGGTATCTGCCATAGCTTCCCACTTTTTCCTTCTCCAACCCTGGATATCCCTTGACATCCATGGTTGTCCGGACATGTTGCTCCCACCCTTCACTTTCACAGGAACATGCTGGCTCTGTATCCTGTTAGCTTATTGAATAACTGCTCTGATGTACATTTTCCGACAAGGAGCTGCTCCCAGTTAACTTTGCCCAGATCCTGATATCTTATTAAAATTGGCCCTCCCCCAATTCAAAACCTTTATTTGCAGTCCATCTTTGTCTCTTTCTGTAACTAGCTTAAACTGAGCTATGGTCACTGTCACCGAAATGCTCTCCCACTGAAACTTCTATCACTTGCCTAGCTTCATTCCCTAAAATTAGGCCCAGTACTGCCCCCTCTCTTGTAGGATGTATTGGTATGAAACGCTTTCCTGGATGCATTTTAAGAATTGCGGCATGTACTAAGTTCAGTTTTTGGTCAATGGCAAATCCCAGTATGCTGATAGCAATTCAATTGAATTGATTAACCACCAGCAAAAAGTATACTACAAATTGAAAGGGAAAAAAATGTCCGATGGATAATGATGGGAGGTGAACAAATTCATACAAATGGACTGTAACATTTTGGAAGAATTACTGAAGTTTGGACTAAATGTGAAGTTCAGTAGATTTTACATATTATTTTGTGTTGTCCCTTATAGATTTTACTGCAAGTGCATACTTTTCATTTTTCCTTCCCAAGTCCACTGAGGCTTTATTAATTGAGCCAAAATAACCATGCTACATACGGAACAGATAATGTTGCTATCCTACATCAACAATTACCATAAATTTAAAGCTGCTTTGATCTTCTCTGACAGTCAAACAATGAGACCATTAAATCATGCCTCCTCATTCTAACTTTTCCATCTGTAAACTGCCCCAATGCACTCTTATATAAGCCCTAACAAGCATTGATGCGAATTCATAAACTTTCTTTTTCAAGGAAATAAAATGAACATTCCAATTAATTCTGACTCTCTTTGTAAGGCAAGTTTGATATTGATTGAAAACTAATATTTTCTTATGTATTAATTGTGTTTTAAGCAAAAGGTTGATTAAGAAATCAAGAGATGTCATCTGAGTCCCAATGGCATTGAGACATATGTCAGGTCCAGATAATGATCCCACGATCAGGATTATGAGCCACGACCAATGGCGAAACCAGTGAACTTTAAGCGCTGATTATGGAAAAATGAAACCTTGAAAGGCAGCATTTGCTTACAGACAGGAGATGCTTCAGGGACAGGGCTTAAACAACAAAGCCAATAGGAAACCAACTCTTTCCCTCATCGTTTATTCATTTAAAATGGATGACTCTTTCGAATAAATGGAGAGGGAAAGCAAGGAACCATGAGGTGTGGAGAAAATGAGCTGAGGACCTGCCCTTGGGCAAATCGTTACATATCAAGCAATACCAGCAGGAACACACATGAAACATTTACCAATAACAAAAGATGTTTGCCCTCGCTCTGTATAAAACCACGACTATGCTTCCCAGTAAGGGGCAACTTCATTATGTTTAAGAATTTAGCTATATGGCTAGATACAAAGAGGAAAGATATATTATTGAGAAAATCCAGAATTACCAATTTAATAGTTTGAGAGAAGATTAAAATTCTTCAGATAAAAATCCAAAATGGTTTAATTCAAATACTTTAGCATTAAATTCCAATTTGATGGGTTGTTTACATTGCTTAAATAAATTTTTTGGCTAACTTTTTTTCACTATAAAAATGAACATTGAATTTTAGATTTCAATGTAAAAATCAAACTTTGAATTTAGATTTTTTGCAACTGAACTATCATTTCTAATGTTTGATATAAACCATACCACCAGTTATCTTCATAATTTTAAAGAAAAATAAAAGCTTGCATTATTCGGCACACTGCACAAACTGAGGACATCCCAAAGCGCTTCACAATTAATCAAATATATTTTGAAATGTAGTCACTATTATAATCTAGAAAATATGGCAATTTGCACACAACAAACAACCACAAACAGCAATGATAATGACTAGACTGTTTTGGGATGTAGATTGAGGGATAAAAATTGGCCAGGATATCACAGGGGGAAATTTATTTTACCACCTTTTTCATCACACTGAACTGTATATGCATTAGACTTATGTGTACAGTTACACAAGTCAAAGCACAGCCCCATTTAAAGCTATAGGGCAGGTTTTTACAACCTCACTCGACCACAAGTGGAAATTACTACCCAAGGTCAATGGATATTGCTCTCCTTTGAGATAATGTTATGGGACCTTTGACATCTATTTGCAGGCAGACAGGACAAATATTCTCTGCTCAGGAACCTTATTCTCTATTCCTCCAATGAGTCAATTAATATTTTTCTGGGCTGCATTTGTTGCCAATACTGGCCAGTGCAGTTCTGGTGTTTTACTCTACTGTGTCATTGTGAGTGACAAAATAAGCCGTGGCCCAACCTGTACAGGTTAGAAATATTTTTGTAGCAACGGAAGAAATTTCTCTGGAAAGAAAAGAAAAGTACGGGATCCTATTGTGGAAAAGAATGGAAGGCGAAAAAAACTAAAAACAAATATTTGTATCAACATTGAGTTGCTAGCCAGGGATCTACAAATTATGTGAAGCAATACAAAAAAAGAATTCTACCAGCTTGCCAGTGATGGAATCGAAGTTGACAAGGGATGGACAATGGTAATATCATTTGACCTCTTGCGTGACTGAGGCCTTAAAATCCTGCCTTACAGCTTTAAATGGGTCTACACATTGTTTTCTATGTACAGTTGCACAAGTCAATCTAATACATATTGAGTTTAACGTCATGAAAAAGGTGATAAAATGAACTTAAACAATAGGAAATAATGGGCTGGATTCTCTGACCCTGATCCCAATTTGGATTCTCCTGTCTTGCTGCAGTGAATGGAGATTTGTCTCAGCACCAAATTTTCCATTCTTGCTGACAGTGGGACATGAACAGCCAGAGAATTACAGCCAATGTCTCAGGAACATATCAAGACACAGTGGAATAATGTTATTGCATTTCTGCTCATGCGCAGACAAGTATCAGTGGCTAACTTGCACTGGCAGGAGGAGCAGTGTTTGTTGACATTGATCTTGAAAGTTTAGCTACACAATTCCATGCCTAACAGCCTGTGGGTGTAACCACACCACAAAGACTACAGCAGTCATTAAGTTCACCATCACCTTGAGAGCAATTAAAGACGGACAATAAATACTGGCTTTGTCAGCAAACACCCCCATTCCATGAACAAGTAATAAAAAATGTATTTGCTTTTCCCAATTCAAAAGTAACACATTAAATCAGAACTGATTCAATCATTTCATTTTTTGAAAAACTTGAGTCATGTACCTTCCAAGCTTGCTTTCTCAAAAGTAAACAATTGGGGCTAGCATTAAAACTAAGACTAGGTATTATTATTGTCCCTCTCTGCACTCTCTTGCTTCAAGACATGCAGGGACCAAAACTGAACACAGGATTCAAGAGCATTATTTATTTTGTACTGAATGGTATGTGCAATATAACAAATCCCACTATCTTTCTATACATGCACCTCATTATACACATACCCATAATACAACCTGTTTCTTCCATAGTCATTTACTTTTAGTGAGTTCCTTTATACAACTTATTGGTTCATCAGTTTTAAATCAGTAACCTGTGCAAGGCAAACATGTTCAAATTTCCTAACACAAAGCATCATTGTTACACATTCTGCTCTGACAGGGTCATCCAGATTCAAAACTTTGGTTCTATTCTCTCTCCATAGACAAGGTCATGCTTGCTGAGATTTTCTAGCATTTTCTGTTTTTGTTTCAAATTCCAGCATCCACATATTTTGCCTTTATTCTGCCTTACTGGAACCCATTTCCTTACTAAATAGGCCTAATGCTTTGGACTTAGTCTTTATACCTACACCAAGGTATGCGGCATGAGCAAATTTAGTAATAAAAGCATGAATATTCTCATCTAAACAATGAATATAAAGAATGATCAATAATGACACTAATGCAGAAGCTTAGGGAACAACTCAAATATCCCCATTCAGATTTACTCACATAACATACTTGTTTTTAAAACCACTTCTTTATTCAAGTGAAAAACATTGCTAGAATCCTATCGATTTTCTGAGGGGCTTTTTGTGAAAGCTAAAGTGATATATCAAGAGGGATGTTCTCATTACCACCCGGCCACTTAATTCCTCAAACTAAACTGAAAGTCACTAATAGTTATTTTCCATTTTCCTCCTTCCTCAAATAAATGAAACCACGTAAACTTTTATCACAAGAGGTTTTGAGTCCAGAATTCAAGAGGTCTTGCTACAATTTTAGCATCTTGATGAGAGGGCACTTTGAGTATTGCGCACAGTTTTGTCAACCTTATCCAAGGAAGATTATACTTTCCATAAAGGGAGGACAGGTAAGATTCACCAGACTGATTCCTGGGATGGTGTAATTGTCCTTTGAAGAGACTCTATTCTCCAGAGTGAGAGGTGATCTCATGCAAACATACAATTTTTTTTTAAATATAGGGGTCAACAGGACAGATATAGGAAGACCATTTCCCCTGGCTTGATTTGGCAGGGTGGAGGTTAAAAGCCAGAACCAGGAAACACTGCAGTCACAGAATGAGGGATAGGTCATTTAGAACTGAGATGCAAAGAAATGATCAATCTTTGGAATCTCTGCCCCAAAGGGGATGAAGGGAGCATAACAGACTCAATCATTGCACGTTAAAAAAAAACAAATCGACAGATGTTTGGATATTGAAGGCATTGAGGAATAGTGCACCAAGATGTCATCGACATAGATCAGCCATAATTTGTTTGAATAACAGAACAGGCTCAATGGGCTGAATTGCCTCTTCCTGCATCTTTTTCCAATGTTTTTAAGCCTCCCTCCAATTCACTAGAACCAAGCTGGGCCTGGTAAGCTACTGAAGCCAATGGTTAACACACAACCCTTCCCTGTGGCACTCTAAACTATGCAGAACTTGTTTCAGTAGCAATAATCAGTTTTAAGCCAGAACAATCTTTGCATTCTCTTAAATTGGAGCAATTCTAGCTGCACACCAATCCTACAGTGGCAGCACAAAGAGCACCCGCCCTGTTACAAGTTGCAACACCTGAAACTTGATACGCCAGCACTTCAGCTCCCGGTCTGTGTCCAACGCAGCATCTGGATGATCTTTTCCATTGCAAGTGTTAGGTTTCCATCATTCTACATATGGCTATGAACAACTTGGTCAAAACTTTTAAATTATACAAGTCGAATTGTTTGTTACGTGTGGACAATTTTGATACCCCATTTCCCTCCAGGCAAATTACACAGAATCTAAAACTTGTGCCTTAGAAATACTTTCAGTTCTGAATACTCCAGCCAAATATTTTAACTACATTAGCAAGAGAAAATAAATTACTATTAATCTTGAAAAACAAGATCCCTGTGCCCTTCACCATCCCAAAGTTTAACGTTTGAATCCTGAACAGCTCATCATTTCAAACCACAAAACAGAAGCAACATTGCAAAAATACTTCCAGATAAATGACCCAATAATGATGCTCCAGCTTAAACCAGTCAAGTAAGCATTTCTTTTCCTCTCTTACTTCATGGAGCTTTCGTTCATGTTGATGGATGGTCAAATATGAGACCAACTTTCAAAATTAAGCTACAATATTACTTTAAATCTCCCACACAACTATTGCTGTGAAAGGAATCTGATACTACAGTAACATTAGCACGAGCTAAGACAACAGAAGAGTTCATGTTGCAGTGGCATGGAGGTGTAACCATGGCATTTAAACCCTTGCGAAATTCAGAGACACACTGTGAACCACCCATGATATCTTTTCAAATGGAAGCTAGGTCATGTTTCATTTATTACGACTCAAACAATGGCAAGATTAACCTCTCAAAATTAACACTTGACTAAAAAACAGGATGATTTCTATTAACTGTGTAATAGAACTTGTTTGCCAAAAAAAAGTACATGCTGTGTTGCAAATGTTGTAATATTTGCAGATATATATGCAGTAAGGATATGCCTGATGCACTCCTGATTGAGTGCAGGGAGGGAAAGCAAAGGATACTGCATTCAGGAAATACTGATAGATTCTGAGCAAAGCAATTTATTCAGTCAGCCAAAAAAGGTGTCTCCAATTGTGATTTCGATGATTTAGATGACCCAAATTGCTTAAAACAATACCCATCGAATAACATACAGAAGTAAAAATATTTTGTGACCTACAAAGCAGTGAATATTTATGCAATTCACCAAGCAAAAGAGCCAAATATCCTGGAGGAATAAGCAAACTGCATGTGATTTATTACAATATAAACCCCAGTGCTCAAATTTGATTACTGCAATGTAATCAAACATCCAGATTTCATCCTTGCAGAAACTTCATTGTTTCAGTGGCAGCATTTCGATAAGAACACAACAGGAAGAAAACAAAGACAAAGATTGAAGATTTCCAAATGGATCTTTTAACGTAATTATCCACACAAGAATATTCATTTGTTCACCTACATGCACTAGCATAAGGCTTTGCATGTTGACATATAAAAAAAATTGCCCTGAAAAATTAATCTCTGTTGGTCTAAATAGAATCCAAAGAGAGTACTCAAATCTTCCACAGAATTGTGACATTGCCTCTTCCTTATTTTCATTAACTTTTATCTATAACAGGTTTCCATTTATCTATACAAAAAAAGGAACGACTGTAATGGGCTTCTTTCATGCTACCGAAATTCAACTTTTAATACCACATGCCGATTTGAAAAAAGATTACTGAAAAATTGAACAATGCAAATTTATCAAATGAATTATTGAATTAAAATGTAGATACAATATGTTCTAAGTCTCTTTTATCAGTATTTTTAAATAATTTCTGCACAGTTATTGACAAACCAGCCAACTAATTCAGATTACAATTCCAACATCTAAAAAAAATTGGGAAGCATAAAGGCAAAGACTTGCAACAGATTTTCACAAATTAAAACTTACATTATAAGTTTGAGAACCAAACATTTGATTTCTACTCCTTCCAAGACAAAAGTTATGACAATGCAAATAATATTTTTTTCTTCAATGTAACATGAAAGTAACAAATTCCCTCTATACCCAATACGAAAATAACCATCAAGTCTTGTCTGTACTGTTGATTCCTTTTTTGCCCTCCAGGTAAAAAGACTCCATCTCACAGCCCCATAAAGAAACTAACCCATGTTGATGGCGTAAAAGCAAGACAGATGCTGGAAAAATGAAACAAACTACTGGAAAAGCGTGACAAGTCTGGAGGTACGTACGGAGAGAGAAAGAGAGTTAACGTGAGTTCAAAATGACTCTTGTCTGGCACCAATGGTGTTGCAGTTCTGAACTGAATTGTTTTGAATTTGAAACAATTTCTCCACAGATGCTGCCAGATTGGAGTTTTGCAGCATTTTCTGTTTCTATTCCATATTGGTAGCAGTTTTGCTAGGGTCTTTCATCAATTTTCTCTTTTGGAAGTTGAATCTGTATGATTTCAAGGACCCGCTCGTTGCCTATAAAATGGAGCAGTAATGTCCCAAGTGCCAGAGGATGTAAGTTCACTTTAACCATCTCCCGGTATTAGGATCCTAGTTGTGATTATGCCATCAAGGAGTCATTTGAGCAGAGACAAGAATCTGTCCATCCAAAAGAGATACAACTTATTAAAACAGAGCCGTATGGTGTCTATCCATACAAATAGCTTGGAAATGGATTTCATCCAAGAAAAAAAAACATTGATTTTTCTCACATCAACATGCAAGATGAATTAACTAGCCCAATTCCTAAAAGGAAGATAAAGGTGTATTCACAAATTCAAGGTTATTCTCATCAGTTTAAGAATTCAATCAACTGTAATGTAAAACTCAATACAAGTAAACTGAAATATCAACAGGCAGGAATCTAATTTTCTCAGATAAGGTCACAAGATTTTCTCCAGACATACTATTCAGCCACTTATCTTTTCTTAATATACCTTCAGGAGAAAAATTCATTTCCTTAGCCAATACAGTTTAGAAAGCCCATTTTTTATTGGAAAATTAGCAGATCTTGGACAAGACGAAAAGTTAAAGAAAAATGATCAGTATTACTTGCATTAAGCAAAAGTTATTGCCGCAAAACACCTGCATGACATTAGTGTTTTCCAAGACAGAATTTGTTAAAAGAAAGCCACCGACTACACTGCTGCAGATTTTAAAATTTTGTAAAAAGATACCTGCTGCACATGGTGCTAAAACATGAATGCACCATCATTCATCATGGCCACATCTCACTTTTCTCATTCCTGGAACAACTTCTGTAAACCTCTTCTGGATTCATTCCAATGCATTTCATACCTGTCCTTTTGTGTGACACCCAGAACTGTGCATAATATTCCAGTTGAGGGCTAACTAATGTCTTGCATAGGTTTAGCATAATCTTCCTACTCTATGCTCCTATTAATAAAGCTCAAAATACTAAATACTTTGTTAACTACTTTTTCCATCTACCCTGCCACCTTCAGTGATCTATTCGCATTTATATCAAGGTCTCTTTACACCTATATCTTTTGAGAATTTTAGCTTTAATCTTATATTCTCTCCATATTCTTCCAACCAAAATGCATCACCTCACTTCTCCGCGTTAAATGTCGTTGTAGGCTCCATTCATCCCTTTGAATGGGCATTGGCAGCACTTGGTAAGATTTTTAAAGATGATTTTTATTGAATAAAATTTTAAATGAAAACTACAGAAGCAAAAAAAAAAGTTAAGAGAAATTGGCTTCTTCACTGCCAGCCCCCAGTGCTAATCTTGAATACTCAACTCAAAAATAAAACTGAACACTGAACTTAAAACACACAAATGCGCAATATGTTATTTGTAATCTATGTTACTGAATTTCAAAGTTTGCAGATGGCTGGGAGAGATTGTAAATTATAAAGACGACCTTGTGGAACTTCAAAAGGACATAGACAAGTTTGATGGATAGATGGACAAACTGCATCCCTAATTATCATAAACAATTGCAGTTGTGTGGCCATGGAAGTTTTAGCTCATGAGAAAACCTGTTTATCTTGCACGATTACCTTCAAAGCATGCAGTCAACTTCCCAAGTTCATCACAGCATTCCCAGCTGAGTTTTAAAAAGTGGCTAAGTTGGCTTTAAAGCTTAGCAAAGTTAGTTACATAGGCAGAAATATCTTAAAATGAAGGCTTTTAACTGAAGCAAGCCATACAAAGAATTCTATAGTCATCTTTCATCTATCCAAACTTGTCTATGTCCTTTTGAAGTTCCACAAGGTCTTCTTTACAGTTTACAATTCCTCCCAGCCATCTACACACTTTGAAATTGACCCCTGCACATCAAAATCTAAATCACATCAGATAACGCAAGAGTCTGAATACTTGCGTTTCAAGAACATCAGTACAAAGCATCCTCCATGTATTACTCTGTACTTCCTATTATTCACCCAGTTTTGCATCCATGTTGCTACTGTCCCTTTCATCCCATGAGCTATAAAACATTTTTCACAAGGCAGTTGTGTAGTACTGTATCGAAGTTTTGGAAGTTCATGTACACCACACCAACAGCATTGTCCTCATTGACCGTTATCTCCTCAGAAATCTTCAACAAGTTAGATGTAATTCACCCTTTAGAAATCCATGCTAGCTCTTCCAAATCAACACACATTTTTCCATGTGACTTGTAATTGCATCCTCAATTGTTTCCACAAGCTTGCCCACCAGTGATGTTAAAGTGACTGGCCTATCATTGTTGGAGGATTTTTACAACCTTTTTTGAACAATTTCCCAGACACAGTATGGTTGACTATACGCAATGAGGGTTAACTCAATTGCAAAATCCAGAGCTGGTATCCTTTCCTTTTTACCACAAAAAGTACCTTGAATCACTATATTAAATATTCGTCCAATAAATTTTATTCAATTTTGTTAACGTTAGTTTTTTAATCTTCTATTTTTAGTTAGATGATTAGCACAGTAATTGTTTATATAAAATACTTGTGACATAAAATGAATTTTGCTAAGTTTGAAACTTCAGAATAAAACTATGGCTATGATTTTTAAGCTAGTCACATCCAAACCGTGAAAGTAAATCTCCCTTATTACTTGCTACAAATGCATTTCAGTGTCCATAAATCACAAATCTTTTGGATACAATCAAAAGGGATTGTTCATGGCACAACATCTCCATCACTCCTGATTGTTTTTCTCTGTCAATAGTTGCACTATAAAAACTGGTTGTTAAATTGGCTCAAAAACACTCTTCTTCAGTAGTCTCATGAAATATTATTGACGCCAGGTTAAAATGAATATTAGAAAAAATTGCTGAAGTCTTGGCCAAAAAAGTATGCTTTAAAGCTAGCATTAAACAAAGTAGGAGGTTGCATAGTAGGTTTGTCAATGAATTCCAAACTATGGACTCAAGGCACCTGAAGAGATAACTAATCATAGCACAAAGAAGAACATGTTGCACAAGAATTTAAAATCAAAGATACAATATTGAGGGGAAGCAGTACTGCTGGAGAATGTTAATGAGATAATGAATGCACATGGCTGCACAAGGGTTGAAACTTATGGTTGGTCATTTTAAAACAGTGCCATTTGGAAACTGGAAGTGCACTTCAGTGAAGATGGCGTAATCAAGGAGTAGGACAAAATATGGGTACAGTTTAAGTTTGCACAGGTTAGTAATTAATGTGGAAGGAGATAAAAAGATGAAATATAATTTCAATAGCAGATGGAGAAAATTTGCAAGTCATTATGGTGGTGAAAATAGGTTCCTTTTGTGATAATTCAATAAAGGATCAGAACATACCAAGCAAGCAGCTGGTTCAGATTTTTTCTGGTTTACTTTGGTAACTTTGATTACCTGATCAACTCCCGAAAAAGGTGGGGTTATATAATCATCTCCCAATCTTACAAAGAAATTTAGTTGAGAAATTAGGATGTGCCTATTTTGTCATTAAGTAATTTCACTGAACAATGTTTCTCATATGTTCATGCGATTCTTGAATTTTGAACTGTCAAAATGCAGGATTATTTCTGCATTTTCCATTTTTCCCAATGGACACTATTGAATTCTGTTTAATTCTAAATCGTAATTAGGTTCAATATTCTTAATTAGTTTTAAAAAGTGAGGTCCATTCATGTTGTAAGTCATAATAGATGGTGAAGAATTAGCCTTCTCTGAACCAAACACTTTTTTCAGCTTTTTGGAAATTCACAACAGCTAAAACAAAATAGCTAACACCAGGCTAGATTTTATATATCAAAATAAATATGAGTTGCAAAATTGTGACAGCCTTGTTCTCTTTACCATTATAATTAGGAGCCCCACACTATATCAGATTTGTTAACTCAACTATAGTATTTGAGTTTGACAATTGGGCCCACACTATAAGAGACCAGCATTCAAACCAGGCCTTATAGATCAAGCTTGTTAATGGACAGTTTTACATCCTTCCATATCAAAGTAAAATCTAATGCAAATGCATAATAATTACTTTGGTTATCTTTTGTTTCAAAGCATCTACTAAATAACATTTGCTCCCACTGAACTTAATCTTTTGCCCTTCAAAGTAACTAGCATTGCAACAGCGGTCACTTAAATGTCAAATTTTTCTTCATGATTTAAATCCTAAGAAATTAGAACTCTGACAAAAGCTTTCAAAAAAAGGATGAACTTCAAATCTGTTAGCACCTAATGAATCAAGTCAAAGGACTGGTGTGTATCATAATAAAGTAATAGTAAAATATCTTGCCTGACGAATCTACAGCATGTCAGCTTTGTAGCCACTTCAATAAAGTTCTATAAATTGCGTTGATTTTGCTGGGTGCCACTTGAGATGCATATGAATTACTTGTGTCTCGATGGAGAACTCAATTCACAAAAAAAGACATCTGTTATTTTTTAATACTGTGGGAATAAGCCAGAGCTTATCATTCAGAACTGCTGAATCACTGGGGAAAACTCAGAATCACACAGCTCTTTGGCCCATCGAGTCAGCACTGTCAGATTAGAAACACCTGAATTCCCACCTAAGCCCATTTGTCAGCACTTGGCCCATAACCCTGAATGTTATGATGTGCCAAGTACTCATCCAAATACTTTTTAAAGAATGTGAGGCAACCTGCCTCCACCATCCTCTCAGGCAGTGCATTCCAAACTATCACTGTTTGGGTTAAACAGTTTTTCCTCACGTCACTCTAAACCTCCTGCCCCTCACTTATGTCTTCTCATGACAAACCCTTGAACCAAGGGGAACAGCTACTCCTTATCCACTCTGTCCATGTCTCTTAATCTTGTGCACCTAGATCAACTCGCCCTTCAGTTTTCTCTGCTCCAATGAAAACAACGCAAGACCATGCAACTTCTCTTCATAAATGTTCCATCCCACGCAGCATTCTGGTGAGCATCCTTTCTAGTGCAGTCACATCCTTCCTATAACGTGGTGACCCTAGAACAGTACTCTAGCCGTGGCGTGACCAACTCCAACACAACTTCTCCGCTTTTATCATCTATGCCTTGATTAATAAAGATGTATCCCATAAAGGTGTCTTTTTCGCCATTCTAACGTTCCCTTCCACATTCAGAGATGTGTGAACAAACACGCCAAGGTCCCTCTGTTCCACAGAATCTCGTCTCCTACCATTCATTTAGTACTTTGTCAAATTACTCCATCAAAAGTGTATTTTTCAGGGTTATTTTCCATCTGCCACTTACCTACTCATTTCATCAATATCTTCTTGTAGTTGAAAATGCTACACTTCACTGTTAATCACCCAGCCAATCTTTGTGTCATCCACCAACTTACTAATCCTACCTCCAATATAGTCACCAATGCCATTTATGTAAATGGTGAATGATAGGAGGTCCAATACAGATCCTTGTGGAATGCCACTGGACACTGGCTTCCAATAACTAACTGCTTTCTGTCATCATCCTCTGTCTTCTACAGCTGAGCCAATTTTGAATCTACTTTATCAAATTACCTTGTATCCCATGTGAATTTACCTTCTTTACAAATCTCCCATGTGGGACCTTGTCAAAGGCTTTGCAGATATCCATAAAAGTACATTAACTGCACTATCCTTGTCTACTCACTTGGACACCTCCTCAAAAAATTCAATCAAATTTGTTAGGCATAACCTCCCTCTGACAAAGATATGCTGACTATCCCTGATCAAGCTTTGCCTCTCCAAATGGAAATAGATGCTCTCCTTCAGAAGTTTCTCTATTACTTTTCCTACCACTATAATTTATTTGAGCCTGATGTGCTTTATTCTACAATGTTAGATATATCAGGAAAACTATCCAACTGCATGTTTATAATTATTTCAAATGTTGGCACTGCAGCCAACAGCTGTAAGTGGAACAATGGCAGTTCACTTTTCCAATTTTGCAAGAAGCACCAAAATTATTGGAGGCTTTATAATCTGTGTTCCATCTTACTTTTCTTCGATCCAATACATTTGACCACAAAATTTTAGTTTCTCAATTATATTTGCTGCCGCGCACCAGGGGGGTTACTCTTATTGTATTTTTACTGAAGTTCAACATTGCAACTGACATTGCAGTTTAATTGAGAAACATCGTGTGATTATTAAAATAGTCTATATCCATCTCACGCAATAAACCTTTACATCCTTCCAAAGTAATCCAACAGAATTGCTTCATGTCTAAGTCAAACTTAACTTGCACCCAAGAAAACTTTCACACATCCTTTAATGCTACACTAAAAACTTAGCAGGAGGCTCGTTAAAACCACTTGTTCGTTAGGAAGGCAAATGTCAACATCAAAAATTGGAACCAAATAGCCTATCCAAGGTTGCAATTTCAACATATTCCCTTATGTGCTTACTATTTAAAATATAGAAACAGAGGATGGAGTTGGGAATTTATAGTGTACTTCTGCAACAGCCTTCTTAAATTCATAATTGTTTAAAGTTTATTATTAGTGACAGAAGTAGGCCTACATTACACTATAAATGCCCAAGTGCCTGTTTGGGAACACAGAATTTTAGCATGGTCAATGCACCTAACCAACACGTCTTTTGGACTGTGGAAGGAAACCACACAGACATGGGGAGAAAATGCAAACACCACATAAGAGTGACCCAAGCCAGGAATCAAACCCCAGTTTTCTGGCACTGTGAGGCAGCAGTGCTAACTGTGTGCCATCCATCTCAAATGATAACGGTAAATACCAATTTCATTCCCTATTCCGATATCCTTATCTGACAAGTTATGGTCTAATTCAACAAATTCCAGAAATATTGAACAAATTCTCAATTTAAAATAAAACTAAGCTGAGACTCAGAGGAAAAAAGGGACAACCATGAAAGTGATTGAGCAAAATGAATCCTGGTTGTAATGGGTAAAGTGAATGTGATGTGCTCAAGTGTCAAAATATCCAAGTAGATTAAGCATCTTACACTAGCATACCAAATTCTTTAAGCAAAATATAAAACCAGACTAAGCTATGTCATCCCTCAACATCTGTTCAGGCCTGATATCACAAGCTTCCAGGAAATTTCTAAGTTTAAAAACAGATTGAGTTTAAAAAAGTCTCAGCCTGTAATATCACATTGAGCAAAATATGTAAAAATTCAGATGTGTACATATATCATCCAATGATGACTGTAAAAAGCACCTGCAGTCGCTATTTTCATGCTGGGAGAAAAGTATGAGTCATCTCATTGAAATTCACTTCAGAAATGTGGCATATCTGGTTTTATGCATTTTTCTAAAAACGTCTGGTCACATATACGCCACTTGAAAGTTTGCCATTAATATTGAACCAGATAAAAATCCTGTGGTGCTGAATGCAAACTAAACACAAGTTAAAGAAATTATTTTTCTCCACAGACAGTGCATTGACTACTGACTTCCAAATAAATGATTGAAGAAAAAGTCAATCTTTTCCCTTTCTGCAAAGCTTTTAACAGTTATTCTCTTCACACCAGTACCTGACAATTTCTTCACACACCACACTGTAAGGCTCACACATTATGATAAAAACGAACACCACATAATGCAACACACTGTACCATGTTTATTCATTACTCTATTTAGGCAAATATTGACACTAGTATAGATATTAAGTGCAATATTTCATGCACATTGTATCACCATACTTAAATGACTATCAAAATATCTCTTTGGTTCCATTCAGCAATAACGAAGTTCAAAGCTAATTGGCCAAATTCTGCCTCCTTTCAATTTTGACAAAGGGTCTATGACCAGTTAACTATGTTTCTCTCCTGGTAGACGCTAGCAGACCTGCTGAGTTTTTCCCACATCCTCTATTCTTGTTTCAGATTCCAGCATCTGCAGCGTTTTGCTTATTTTATTACTGTGGCTCTATTTAGGATATCCATTATTATTTTAATATCTATGTCAACTAAACATGATGTAACTGCACAAAATACAAACTTGTTTCCAACTAATATGCAGAACTTAAATTTTACATACATATATTTACCAACCGATTACAAACCATTTCTTTCACTTCTACTTTCAAGTTTTACTTCCTCCAGTTTGAAGGATTCTGGGCTTCAGGAAATGGAATCCCAAAAGGTTGCTTTGCTTAGCAAAAATCACTGTCATGAAGCAAGATCTCACCACAATGGGCCTGGAGATAGAGCTATATTGCAAAACACTAAACGGCTTTACTCAAAGAAAAAAACAGAACACAAAGAAAACACAGAAAAATTTTAAAAACGAATCTGTAATCAATATTAAAAAAATCATACTTATGAAAAGGTATGGTAGCTCAGCCATAAGAATAATGATAAAGGTAACTGAATTAATTTAGTTTGCGATTGCAAATCGCAAGTTAAAAACTGTTCTTTTTCAGCTGTATACCTTCCAACATCTTTTCATGAATGGTTTCCACAGCCACAGATTTTTACAAATACTTAGAAATCACACAAGCTTTTGATACATTAGAAGTTTCTCCAGCCTCAACATTAAAATTAACCAGCATTTCATCTGATGAAGTGAGGCAAATTACGATCACTCAGTAACCTGCAATGCAGTTTTCTTTTTAAAATCACTGACTAATTGTATCCAGTTCTCATGATACTCTTGCTGGCCTCCAACTTAATGCCCTGCATTCAAAAGGCAACAAAAGATTACTAGAGATGGTGCACAACAAAGGGGACATGAAACCATCTACTGGAAAAAAAACTGTACTACTCAGATTTAAAGTATATTTGATAAATCAAACTATCAATCTGGCTAGTACCACTTCTTCATTGACAAAAGTTGTAGTAAAACTGCATCCTAGACTACGTCAATAAAGAATACTTGCAGACAAAACTAAGAATCATGTCAATTAAATTTAAATGGCTTTTGATACAGTTAATGTAAGATGATGCAATCGCACACTCCCCGTTAAAATTAGAATTTCACATTAGAGGAATGCAGGCAGTAAAAAACCACAGAACTTCACCAGTGAAATCCTACAGAACACTTTGCTAGAATAATCCAAACCAATTCCGTGGTCCTTTCTTTTCTTATTATTCTTGTAATTTCCTTTGCTTCATAGAACTATTTATGCATGGAACTTCATAAAGTTTAATAGTCCCAATAATTTACCTATTTCAATTTGTAGCATACATTCACAAAATGAGGCAAAGATGTCAAAAACAGCTCTTTCCAACCCTCAGACCTACAAATTTGAAACAGGATACAAAAGCACACAAGTGCTATTAGATTGAATTGTTTTGACTTCATACTAGGTAAGCAGGACTTCAGACTCAAAGGTTGTAGTTGGATATTCCTGCTGCAAGTGGCTTTACCACTTTTGGGAGTATGCAACCACTGAGGTCAAAGAACAACACAGCACAGGAAACAGGCCCTTCAGCCCAACGAGCCCGCGCCGCCATCCTAACGTCTTAATGACATATAGAGACCAATATAGGGACAATTTGTTACCCAATCAGCCTAAGAGCACATTTTTGAGATATGGGAGGAAACTGGAACACCCGGAGAAAACCCACGCAACCACAGGGAGAACGCGCAAACTCCCGCAGACACAGGCCCAAATCCATGTGTCTGCACAGCAACAGCGATAGTCTCTGAACTGTCATGTTGCCCATCTGATGGTCCAGTGTAAGCATACAATAATGACGTGAAGCACTAGGCCATTCCTGAAGTAACCTCCAGGAGCAGCCCTCACACGACCTGCCGAATGCATGCACCTTGTTGGTCAACAAGGTGGACCGAATAGCCTGTGGAAACAATTAAAGTATTTAAACAGTCCTCATATATCCCTCTATCTGCAGACCGCTCATGTGGCTGTCCAAGAGACCCTTAAACAACCCTAGCGTGCCTGCTCCCACCACTTTACTCAGTAGTGCATTCCACACCCCCGCTACCCTTTGTGTGAAAAAATGCCCTCTAATATTAGTCTTATACATAGCCCCCCTCACCCTAAGGCCGTGACCCCTCGTTCTATCTGAATCTAATGGTGGAAAAAGCTTACCACCATTTACTCTATCTATACCCCTCATAATCTTATATACCTCTAATAGATCCCCTCTCAGCCGACGTCTTTCAAGGGAAAACAACCCCAGTGCGTTCAATCTTTCCTCATAAGACAGCCCTTCCATACCAGGCAGCATCCTGGTAAATCTCCTCTGCACTCTCTCCAAGGCCTCCACATCCTTCCGGTAGTACGGCGACCAGAACTGGACGCAGTACTCCAAGTGAGGCCTAACCAACGTTCTATACACTTGCAACATCAAACTCCTACTCTTGTATCCTATACCCCTTCCTACGAAGGCTAACATACCATACGCTTTCCTTATCACATTCTCCACCTGTACTGACACCTTCAGAGACTTGTGAACCTGCACCCCCAGGTCTCTCTGCGTCTCTATACTCCGGATAGTTTTACCTTTTATCCTATAACTCCCCTCTACAGTATTCCGGCCAAAATGCATCACCTCGCATTTATCCGAATTAAATTCCATTTGCCATCTATCTGCCCAATCTACCAGCCTATATCCTGTTGTATTGCTTGGCACTGCTCCTCAGTCCCCGCCAATCCAAGTATCTTAGTGTCATCAGCAAATTTGCTGATCAATATAATGAGTCAAAATACAAAGCAATTTGACACGGCCCTCAGAGTGTAGTCCATCTCCTGTGCCATGACCCTCATACTCTCCCCTTCCAGAATAAGGATAGAGTCCTCCCTTGTTGTCACATTTCACCCCACAAGTTTCCATATGCAAAGCACAATCTTCTGCCATTTTCGCCAACTCTACTGTGATGCTACTACCTTCTCCCATCACTCATGGCATCTTCTCATGAAATTGCCGCGGTCTAATACTGCCTCCTTATCTCTTACATGTTACCATCCAAGGTTCAAAACACAATCCAAGTTAAGCAGTGTTTCACTCGCACCTTTTTCAATTTGATCTGTTGCATTTGCTGCTCCCAATATGGTCTCCTCTATATCGGAGAGACCAAATGAAGACTGGGTGATCATTTTGCTGAGCACTTTCAGTCTGTGTGCAATCGGGACCCTGACCTGCCTGTTCCTTGCCATTTTAACACAAGATCCTGTTCCCATGCCTGTCCTTGACCTGCTGCAACTTTCCAGCAAACTTCTGGCTAGGCACATTATAGCCTTCTGGTCTCAATACTGAATTCAATAACTTCAGATGATTCGCTCTACGCCACCTTGATCCCTTTATTTTCATTTTATTTCATTATAACTGTTCTCCACTTTTTCTTTATTGTCTTATTTTTCTTCCCCCCCATTTTATCCCCCCTTTTCTTACCTTTTTCCCTCTTCGCTTCCCAATGCTCTCTCTCCCTCCCCCCACATCTCCATCTGTCACAGCTTACCCTCGGATTTCAGCTTCTCTGCCATTTCGCCATTTACAGCTTCTATTCTGTGGACTGCCATTAGCAGCTTTTCCCCTTATTTTTGTGGCTATGACTCATCTTTCATTCTCTCATCTTAATGTAAATATTTCCCACTTTCTATGCCTTTTAGCTTTAACAAAGGATCATCTGGACTCAAAATGTCAGCTCTTTTCTCTCCTTACAGATGCTGTTAAACCTCCTGAGATTTTCTAGCATCTTCTCTTTTGGTTTCATATCCCAGTATCCGCAATAATTTGCTTTTATCCAAAAGTCCACAATCCTTTTCTGCACTTTCCAAGAAACTATATCATGCATACTATTAAATTTACATTCTTTTTGCCAATCAAACATGTTTTTTCCCTCAAACCCTTATTAACTTGCCAATTCCTAACTCCCAAGTAGCACTTCCTTGCAGTAATACAGAATGCTATAGCATCTTGTACAGATGTTTCAAAGTGCTTTTGAGCCAATTAAATACTTTTGAAGTGGTTACTGTTGTAAATGTAGCAGCCAATTTGCAAACATAGCAATCTATTTTTCATTGAGGTATAAATATTGCAAAGACACTGGGGTA
This sequence comes from Sphyrna mokarran, assembly GCA_024679065.1. Taxonomy (NCBI): domain Eukaryota; kingdom Metazoa; phylum Chordata; class Chondrichthyes; order Carcharhiniformes; family Carcharhinidae; genus Sphyrna; species Sphyrna mokarran. The sequence goes on from JAGIQG010000026.1 coordinate 19,420,808, forward strand.
AACATCTCACCCCCGCCCCTCAAGCTCTCCTTATGCCACCTGAACATACAAATGGGACCTCTGTTTGACATTTCATTCTGAAAAATGGCACCACCAACAGCACAGTAATTTCAAAGTGCAACACTGGAGTGTTAACCTTGAATTCTACACTTGTGTGTAGTGGGACTTGAACTCAGAATCTTCCAACAGAGGTGAGAGAAATACCAACTGAATGAATGCTGGCACAGCATAAACAAGTAAGACAGGAAGTTGGTCCAGAAAGCTTGTCCAATCCAACATGATGCAACTATGCATATCACCATCATTAAACCCATCCACCACCGCTCCAGCTCTTGTACACTCTTCCAGGAGAGATCAGGTATGGGAAAACTATAGAAACTAGTTTTAAAAGGCTGCAGTCCAATTAGTATTTTTTTAAATGAACTAGAAAAGGTTCACTTGTAGCTACACTTTTTAAAAAAATAATTAGACTTGGTAGTATAAATAAATTATATTCTTTCTTGAAATTTGTATGCTTTTAACAAATGACAGACTTTAAATTTTCCATTCACCATTTACAAAAGAAAACATTTCATCCTAAAACTGAAATACAAACTCAGTAATGGTAGAGCGAGCACAAGGTAGCCCAAGTACAGTTGTGCTCAACTTACTTCATTGGGCTTGGATGTGCAACTATTTTCTCCTTATGCAAGTGGGTGTTTTCAAGCAGGTACAGAAAGTCTATTCTGATAGCTATTCTGTTGCCTGCTGCAATATAAAGTGGGCAACTAGATTAATTTGACAACAAAATGAAAGCAAAATATTGTACAAAATGCTGGAAATCTGAAATAAAGCTAGAAAATACTGGAAGAGCTCAGGTCTGCAGCATCTGTGACACGAGAAAAGAATTAACATCGAGTCCATAAGACTCTCAACATTAAAACTGGTGGATGAAGCAACAAAAGAAACACAGGATCAAGAATAGTGCCAGAATGATCAAACAAGAAATAAACATGAGTAAGCCAAATAATTTTACCATGCTCAGCCTGCATTCTATAATCTGGATATTAGCAAGGAGTTTACAACTAACGATATAATAAATGATATTCTGGGGAGTTCTCAATTGTTACATACCGTAACAACTGCGTCTATAGAAAAAGGCAAATTGAAACACCTTGCTCAGAAACTTATTACAGCCATTTATCATGAACTGAACACTCTTCCATATCCTATAACACATATATATCGCAAACCTAAAGCACTCATTTGCATTACTGGGTAAGCAAGGAGCTGACAGCGAAGTCAGAAGTTGGAACACATGTCTCTCAACTATCAGATTACCAGAAACCCATGTCAGCAAAAGCATCAGCTGATGGACCAAAACACACTTGGACCCTGAACTGTCAGCGGCCAATTTGTGTTACTTTCAGGGGAAAGGAATGGGTGAGTATTTTACAATAGGCTTGAGTGTTTCCTTTAAAATAGTGGGAGGGGTGGGTTCTGTTAAGAGAAAACCCAAGGCCAGGCAACAAAACAGAGATTCAGGGGGACGAGGTGTAGACTCTTGCGACAACAACAGCCAGCCTGATTTTTCAGGCGGGATTATGAACTATCCTGGAACTGCGGGCCCGGAGAGAGGGAGGGAGCCGACCTGTCCCGCTGCTATCATGACTAGGCCTCGGGCTGGATTCAGGTTTAATGGCTAATTACTTTTCTTGTGTTTTCTTTGCCCTCCTTCAAGGCTGCGGGGCCGCGATTGCTGCGGGGCGGGAGGGAGGGAGGGAATGCGCTGATGGCCGTAGGGGAAAAAAAAACTCACCTCGTCATCCTTGTGGTTCCTGATGCCACGTACCAGGTCCTGCAGATTCTTGTCAAACATTCGGTCAATGCTACCTTTCACGATTTTCAAAGCCATGGTGGGGCCGCCGCTCTCCTGATCCTTTTTCGTTAATTTGCCTCTCCCTCCTCCTCTACTTCTTGCCTTATAAATCCGTTTCCTTTTCACTGGACGCCGCGAAACATGCCAGCTACTTTTTTATCCAGATACATAGATTTCTGGAAAGATGGGAGAGGTGAGGATCCGACTCTGCTGTGCTTTGCCTTACACCCCCGGGGCCACTCTCACCTTCTCACAGGCTCCGAGTAGCAACAGAAAATGGCGGCGGCGGTGGCCGGTCTGGAGTCAGGTGACCGACTGCGGGATAGGGAGGGGAGGAGACAGGGCGGGCCCGCGAACCTGAGGGCGGGCTGAAGGAGCTAAGAGGCGGGGCCCGGTGTGGGAGTGGGCGGGGCCAGGGCTGGCGCAGGGCCAGTGTGTTGGGGGCGGGCCCGGGAGCCTGGGAGGAGGGGCCGGAGGAGCTGGAAGGAGGGGCTAGGAAAGGGTGTGGCGGGGAAAAAAACAGCTTGGGGGCGGGGCCAGGGACTCGAGGGCGTGGCCAGAGTTGGGGGCGAGGCCAGACAAGGGAGCCGGGGGTGGGGCCGGTGAGCTGGGGACGGGGCAAGGGAACTGAAAACTGAGGAGCCGGGGTGGGGCGACGCCAGAAAACGGGGGGCGGGTGCCAGAAACCTGGGGGGGCTGAGCAGGGGGCTGGCAGAGACATGTAGGGGCGGGGCCAGTGTGCTGGGGCGGGGACTAGTAATATGGAGGCGGGGGCCAGTGATGGGAGGAGCCATGGGCTGAGTGCTGGGGCGGAGCCAAGGTGGAAGCAGGATCAATGAAGCTGGGGGCGGGGCTAGGTTGATGGGGGCGGAGCCAGGGGCAGCTACCTTCACCCCGCCCCACTCCCTCTGCCACCCATCAGCACAAGAGAGCTAAGAGCATGCTTTCCTTTTTTTTTATTCTTATTTGCACTTATCTCCACCTAAATTCTTCCAAGCTTCCTTTTTTACATAGGGAAAGTTTAGCCACATGAGGCACCGGTATAGTCTTCTGCTTTTCTTTTGTATTTTTGTTTTGGATGGGTGGGGAGAGTGGTAGAACTTGGTGGATTTGTGGTGCTAAATTGGGACATGCTAAATTGAACTAGGGCAAATGGAGACTAAAACAAAAACAGAAAATACTGGAATATTTCAGCAGATCTGATAGTATCTGTGGAGAGAGAATAGAGCCAATGTTTCAAGTCTGGATGACTCTGTCAGACTCTTCACATCACATAGAAACGTAGAAAGAAACATAGAAGATAGAACATAGAACAGTACAGCACAGTCCAAGTCCTTTGGCCCTTGATGTTGTGCTGAGCTACGTCCGAATCCAAGATCAAGCTATCCCACTCCCTATCATTCTAGTTCTAAAGTGTCTGACTCCACTGTCACAGCAGGCAGTGCATTCCACACCCCAATCACTCTCTGAGTAAAGAACCTACCCCAGATATCTTTCCTATATCTCCCATCATGAACATTATAGTTATGCCCCCTAGAAACAGCTACATCCACCCGAGGAAATAGTTTCTGCATGTCCATTCTATCCTGCTCATCATTTTATAAACCTCTATAGGAGCAGGAGGAGGCCATTTGGCCCTTCAAGCTCGTTCTGCCATGCATTACGATCATGGCTGATCAACCAACTCAGTAGCCTAATTCTGTTTTTATGGTCCTGTCCCCCAATCCCATAACGCAGCAAGTCACTTTAGATTGAGCACTGCACACCGGGAGAGAGTTTCTCAGGAGCCTAAGATACTCTCTTGTTTCAGTTGAAGGGAATCCATTTTTTTCAAATAAATTTTGATCACAAACATGGGTGGAAATTACTGACCAGACACGTGGATTGGATTTAATGGAGGGGAAAGCTGGCAAGAGCCCCACATTGCTCCTTGTGGAGAAAATATGCTGAATTAAGTTGACAAGTTAGTGGCCATCCTTATCTGGTCTGATCTACATGTGACTCCAGAGCCACAGCACTGTAGTTGACTCTCAACTGCCCTCCAAAAGCAATTAGGGATGGGCAATAATTGTTGGCCAACCAGCAATGCCCATATCCCACGAATGAATTCAAAAAATACAGTTCCATTATGTCATGTAGTGTAGCAGAGTATTATTAACCACTACCTGAAGACTAAAGGCAGAAAATGCTGGAAAATTTCAGCAGGTCTGACAGCATCTGTGGAGAGAAGATAGAATCAATGTTTTGAGTCTGGGAACATCTGGAATCTCGAAGGATGGAAGCAGTGGAAGTGTGTGTTTCTGAATGGAAGGCTGTGACAAATAGCATTCCTCAAGGATCAGTGCTGGGACCTCTGCTGTTTGTAATATATATAAATGATTTAGAGGAAAATGTTACTGGATTGATTAGTAAGTTTGCAGATGACATAAAGGTTGGTGGATTTGCGGATAGTGATGAAAACCACCAGAGGATACAGCAGGATGTAGATCAGTTGAAGGCTTGGTGGACAGATGGCAGGTAGAGTTTAATTTGGACAAATGTAAGGTAATGCATTTTGGAAGGTTTAATGCAGATAGGAAGTATACAGTAAATGGCAGAATCCTTGAGAGTATTGATAGCAGAGGGATCTGGGTGTACAGGTACACAGGTCACTGAAAGTGGTAACACTGGTGGAAAAGATAGTCAAGAAGGCATATGGCATGCTTGCCTTCATCAGCTGGGACATTGAGTTTAAAAATTGTTGCAGCTTTATAGAACCTTAGTTAGGCTGCACTTGAAATATAGTGTTCAATTCTGATCGCCACACTACTAGAAGGTGGCTTTGCAGATGGGATAGAAAAGATTTACCAGGATGTTGCCTGGAATAGAGGGTATTAGCTATGAGGAGAGGTTGGAAAAACTTGGTTGTTCTCAGTGGAATGACCGAGATTGAAGGGTGACCTGATAGACGCCCACAAAATTATGAGGGACATGGACAGAAGTTTTTCTCAGGATGGAAGAGTCAATTACTAGGGGGCATAGGTTTAAAGGAAAGGTACAAGACAAGTTTTTTGCATAGAGGGTGATGGGTGCCTGAAGCCTGCTGCTGAGGAAGGTGGTGGAAGAAGATACTATGTTAACTTTTAAGGGGCATCTTGACAAATACATGAATAGGATGGGAGTGGAGGGATATGGTCCCCAGAAGAATAAGGGGTTTTAATTCATTTGAGCAGCATGATCAGTGCGGCTTGGAGGGTCGAAGGCCCTGTTCCTCTGCTGTAATTCTCTTTGTTTTTTGTCCTTAGAAGGAAATAATACTTCATAAAAGTAAAGAAAATTAACCTAGCGAGTTTGTGGTTTTCTTTTATTGACATCCGGCCATAATCTTTAATCAGCAAGAATGACACAGATTGCAAACATAAGAAGGAGGCAGTAGTTTTTGGATATGAACATAGATACAAAGATATATACAAAGAGTAGGAGTAGGTCATTCAGCCCCTCAAGCCTGCTCCACCATTTAATAAGGTTATGGCTGATCTGATAGGAACCTCAAATTTGCATCCCCTTGTCCCTGATAACCTGTCACCCCACCTCCTAACCAAGAATATGTCCACCTCTGCCTTAAGGCACTGACACAGTTGATAGTCAGAGGCTTTTCCCCAGGGTGGAAGTGTCCATTACAAAGGGGCACAGGTTGAAGGTGAGAAGAGGAATGTTTAAGGGTGATATAGGGGGAAGAATTTCCACTCAGAGAATGGTGGGTGCCTGGAAGGCGCTGCCAGGGAATGTAGTGAAAGCAGGCAAATTAGCAATGTTTAAGAGGCATCTCGATGGGCCATATGTGAATAGGGAGGGAATAGAGGGATACAGACCGAGGCCTTTGTAAAATTTAGTTAGGGCATCATGATTGGCATAAGCTTGGAGGGCTGAAGGGCCAGTTCTTGTGCTGTACTTTCTTCATTCTTTGTTTTACAAACACTGTCAACCTTCCCTCAGCATCTCAGTGAGCTACTTGTTGCAGTGGGGAGAAAATAGGAAGACATGCTAATGTTGTCTCTCAACGGGCCCATGGTTGCTGCTGGTGAGTTTCAGGTTTGTTTAGCATCTTCAACTCTATCCTACAGGTGCTTTGGTCCACCTTGTTGTCTAACGAGGGGCATACAAGCGATGGGTCGTGAGAGGGCTGCTCTTGGATTTTTTTTGAGAGTATCCTAGTGCTTCACGTCATTAGTGTACGCTTGACCTGGACCATTTGATGGGCAACACGACAGCTCAGTGACTATCGTTGTGCTGTGCAGATACATGGATTTGGGCCTGTGTCTGTGGGAGTTTGCACATTCTCCCCGTGCTTGCGTGGGTTTTCTCCGGGTGCTCTGGTTTCCTCCCACATCCCAAAGCTGTGCTCTTAGGCTAATTGGCAAAACAAATTCTCCCTAAATTGTCTCAAATTTGGTTTTTAATCCATAGATCTATAAACATAAACAGGGATCACAGGTAGAGATGGGAACGTCGGAGTAGCGGTGCGGGCTCGTTGGGCTGAAGTGCCTGTTTCCTGTGCTGTTTTGTTCTTTGTTGTTCTTTGAAACAAGAATTTTGCTCATTGAAATAAGCTGGCTAGACACTGCAGCCATGGCTAAAATATACTATAATCATCCAGGATTTCTTCCATTTTCTAATAAGCAACCCTTCTGGGCAGCATGGTAGAACAGTAGTTAGCACTGCTATCTTCACTGCCCTAGAGACCCGGGTTCAGTTCTGACCTTGGCTGACTGTATGTAGTTTGCACATTCTCCCCATTTGCATGGGTTTCCTCTGGATGCTCTGGTTTCCTCCCACAAATGAATGATGTGCAGATTAGGTTAATTGGCTGTGCTAAATTGCCCCTTTCTAGCAGGGAGACTAGCAGAGTAAATATATGGGTTTACAGGGATAGGGCCTGGGTGGGATTATTGTGCATGCAAGTTTGATAGGTCAAACAGCCTTCTTCTACACTGTAGAAGTTTTATGATTCTATGATTGAGAGAGCAATTTTCCCTGCAGTAAAGGTGCTACATAAACTCTAGCTGTTGCATTTTGAATATCAGGTGAGGATATGATGAGGCTCAGCTGTGAAATCTTCCATAGACAAATAATCTGCCACACAGTGCAGAGACTTACACATAAAAAACTATCATATTTGTGTTATACTGCCACACTAACGTTGTGCATAGAAGCATGCTGGAACAAGGGTCAATATTATAAAGACAGAAAAGAAAAATGTAGAAGCTGGACTGCGGTCTGCATTAATTGGATTGCTCCTTCCAGAGAATGAATTTAATTTGTGGCTCCACCTTGATTCAAAAATTGTAAGACTATACCAAATGTCTAACCGCCATCCTAATGGGTGAGTATGTAAAACTGTTAATTTGCAGAGTTTTGCTGTTGGGAAAATCTCAATCATCTATCTGTATGCGATGGAGTATAGAAGAATGAGGGAGTATTTCACAGAAACTTACAGAATAATAAAAGGCTTGGATGGAACGGATGTGGGGAAGATATTTCCATTGGTAGGAGAAAGACTAAGATGCAAAGGCACAGCCTCAAAATCAAGGAACAACCCTTTAGAACCAAGATGAGGAAGAATTTCTGCAGCCGGAGAGTGGTGAATCTATGGAATTCATTGCCACAGATGGCTGTGGAGGCCAGGTCATTGAGTGTATTTAAGACAGAGAGAGATAGGTTCTTAATTGGTAAAGGAATCAAAGATTACGAGGAAGAAGCAGGAGAATGAGGTTGGTAAACTTATGATTGAATGGCAGAGCAGACTCGATGGGTCAAATGGCCTAACTCTGCTTCTATATCTTATGTTCTTGTCTAGATAGGCATTTGTCTCAATAGACATATAAGATGATCAGAGGGTTAGGTAGGGTGGATAGTGAGAGCCTTTTTCCTTGGATGGAGATGGATAGCACGGGGGCACATTGCTTTAAATTAAGGGGTGGTAGTTATAGGACAGATGCTAGAGGTGGGCTCTTTACTCAGAGGTAGTAAGGGCGTGGAATGCCCTGCCTGCTGCAGTTGTGGACTTGTCAAGTTTAAGGGCTTTCAAATGGGCAGTGGATAGGCATATGGATGGCATTGGAATAGTTTAGGATAGAGGTCATAAAATTGGTTACATTGGTCGGCGCAACATCAAGGACCGAAGGGCCTGTACTGCGCTGTAATGTTCTATGTTCTATTTGCTCCATTTGTCTTGCGGTTTCTAATCCTCAATATACTAAAACAGGTTACACTTCTGTTTAAAAAACGAGGTCAGTCACTTGCTGGCAATTCTGCTTTTTCCTTTCTCTTTTCTACTTCGCTAATAAACACTAAAAGCTTTCTCATTAAGAAGAAAGTATTACCCTAGACTTCATCTTATTCTCAGTTTAAGGAAAAGTAATAGGACAAAGTAAATGTTTAAGGAGACACAGAAAAAAAAAGAATCTTAAGAATTGTCACATCTCCAGTCCCTTGGGAAATCATTACATGAAAACTAGAGATATTGTTCATTGACAGCTGAGATCCAACACTTTGAAAGATCCATGAATGCAAGGTGCAAAAATCAAGAGAATTCTCAGAAAATCAATTGCGCCAATATAACCAGCTCTGGCTCCAACTATCTGCTGTGTGAATTTAATTGTAATTTAGTCTCCTGAGCTGTGAGAGCACCCACACAAGTTGAATGCCTCAGCAGCTGATCTGATTGATGAAGGCAGCCATCGTCATGACACTGACATCAAACAGAGCAGTTGTTTTGTTGCTAATAACTAACAGTAAAAGAGTAAAATTGTAATGTTGTATCATCACACACATATTGCAGCAACACTGTTCGAACATGATCTCCTAAAAAGATTTATCAAACACATCATGAAAATGGCACCCTTAGCAGTATGTTATGGTCAGTCTTGTCACATTTGTACAAATGAGACTGATAAGCTAGCTTACCACTCAAAAGTGAGTAACACTCACCTTGCAAAGTGAGATATTTATCAAGGATAAGAGCTAGACTACATATATTACAATGGAGTACACGGGCGGGATTTTCCAGCCACGCTCGACTTAAGACTGGAAAACCCTGCCCGAGGCAACGGAACTTTGCATGGTTTGTCCCTGCCCGCTACAATTCTCATGGCAGAAGGGATAGGAAAACTCTGCCCCATATGTCAAGACATATGAATGTTTTCTGAGCCACAAGGAACATTAATTGTTCCATGGAATACATGAGGTAGACTTTATAGCATCTGATTTTGTATCATAAACTCAAATAGTTGCTAATTGTTTATTCTATGAAGCCAGGCAGTGAAGGATAATCACTGTGGTTACATGTCTTAAGCGAGGTTAGAACTTTTGAGTTAGTCAGTCAATGATCAGTCAATGAACAGGAGGATGTAATTGTGAGTCAGGCTGGTTTGAGCAGTACTGCTAGGATCAGTGTTGGGCCTCAGTGATTAACAATCTAAATTAATGATCAAGTTAAAGCGACAAAGAGTAATGTATTTAAGTTTATTGATGAAACAAAGCTAATTGGAAAGGTAAGCTGTGATAAGGACACAGAAAGATCACACAGAGATATAAATAGGTGGAGTGAGTGGGGCAAGAAGATGGCAGATGGAGTATAATGTAGGGAAGTTTAAAGTTATTCGCTTTGGTCATAAAAATATATGACAGGTGGAAAATGCCAAAGTTCCTGGTGGGCAGTGACAGACTACCAGGCTGGCACTGCCAGGGTCCCGGGCTGGTAGTGCCACATTGATAATGCCCAGGGGGCACAGCCGAGCGCTACCCCTGATCATCTGGGGCTTTTGGTCCCACCAACGAGGCTATCACATGTGGTGCCCGTTGGTGAGGACCATTTGTGATCTTCAGGGGTGAGGACCTCCACTGGCGGGGTGGGAAAGGCGGTGACCTCAGACTATTGTGTCCTGTGCTAGTTAATAACATGCAAAATCAGCCTCACCCACGCTCTCCCCAGGCATAAGGCTGATTTCGCTGGCAGAAAGGAATGGCAACATTGCGGGAAATCAGACACAAACCTAATTTTTCACCTCCTGCTCATATTTTCTATCCCACTACATACTCGACTGGCGCAAAGTGGCGGAAAAATCTTCCCAACGCGAATGTGAATTCCACTTCTCTGTCAAAAAGCTTACTCCAATTTAACTGATTCTTAACCAGTTTCTTCCAAACAATTTTCATCTTTTCAACCTTTACTTGAATCTTGGGGAAATTTGCACATTGCTCCTTGTGGGTGGCTGGAACCAATAGCCTTCTCAACATGGGGACTTTCTTTCCTCCATGACTTCATAGCACAATGCATGATTTTTCATGTTGCTGCGATTCAAGAATGATACTATCTTATGCTCCTGTGCCAATTTCTATGTTTACTGGTGCTCCATCCAACACTACTTGGGCTATAATGCCGTGCAAATTTCCATTAAATATCCTTGTGTTTTGGGCTGTATGGGTCTCAATGACCCCTCATCAGCGTAGCACTGGTGGATATTCATATGCAGTGACTGCTGTTTTCACCAGCCAGCATTTTCTTCTTTTACATTTTTCCAACATGCCCTGGCATTGTGACATTTCTTCTCGCCGCTGTAGCACTGTTCCTTCACATGTGGGCAATTCTGCTTCCAATATTGATCGAAGCACTGGTAATGAGATTTGTTAGTAGTTGTACCTTTGGTACTTCAATAGCTGATTGGCAGTTGTTAACTTTGACTTCTCTCTAGTTACATTCCGCCAAATCTATGGACAATGTCGTTTGGCAAGCTATATTGGAAGTTAACTTTGACAATGACAGCAACTTATTGCAAATGTGTTCACTTTTTAAACGCACACACAAATCCATTTGGCAATGCTCTGTCTTGAAATTCTCTAAAATGGCAGTGAATGGGACAGCTTTGCCAAAGCCGTAATAAACTCACCAAGATCGTCAATGGGCAACTGATTCCTTGTTCCAAACTGATAGCTTTTAGCAATCTCTGATAGTGTAGGATTTTAGTGCTGCTCAAGGTTACACAACTGCTGCATGACTTCAACCTGGTATTGTAAGACTTCCTACTGTGTCTTGTGGATTAGCAGAGGCAAGCGTTTCATACACTTCTGAGCCTGTTTCCAAAATATTGCCCTTTTCCTTTGTCCCACTGCCTGATTAACAACTGGATTGTCAAAATCTTCAGCAATATTATTAACAATGAAAAATATCTCCAGCCACTCGATATATGGACTGAAAGACTCTCAGTCATTACTATACTCTCCTAGTTGCCCAATCATATCTGTTGATGCAGCCATCTTTGTAGGTCACTCTATCCATGCGCCTTAACAGCTTTTCTTTAAGATCCAACTTTTAAACCAAACAAGTACTCACAGTTCCTCTGCAGGTTTGCTGGAAGCTTCTCCAATCAAATTTATTCAGCTAGCGAATCCGTAATCCAATCCTAATCATCAGACTGCGATATATTTGCAAGTCAAAAAGAGACTGGCGTAAGCACATAGAGTTCAAGTACCCGAATAAAACTCGTTTATTCTGGTTCATTTATATACATATGTACACAAATGGCCACAAGCAAAAGCTATTACTGTTAGTAACTGATTTTCCAATAGAAACTAAAAGCCAAAATAATATATGTGGAAGGTCAGCAATCCTTTCTTCCCAAGGATTTCAAAGAAGAAAAGCTTTTATTGATGCTCTTTATTTCCTTTCCCATTACAACCATTTCCTTTCAAGTAAACAATCCAAGAGTTTAACACATTTTACAGCTTGTGAGTGGAGGTGTTAATGCATTTCCTTCATAAATTTTCTTAGACAGATATTTTGCTGCTATAATGGATTCCCATCCTGACTCAGTAATTGTAGAGAATGGAATTATTTATTTCTGGACTAAAAAATGGATCGCATTCACTTTTGAGCATAATCCAACCCACAGAGCAACTGTTACTGATTGCTTTTTGGTCCACATCATGAACTATAGATAAGGTTTGCTCCATGAATTTGCAGTGACATAATTTAATTGAGACTAATGGAAGGTGTGATGTGGCATAGGGAATGATATATAATCCGCCAATGTACTGTGGAGAATGGAAGCAATAAAATCAGTTAAAATGTGTTGCTTTGTGCCACTGGACTTACACAGAATTGCTACTTGATTTAGCATTACAGCATGCATTGGTTACAAAGAACTATCGATCTGTGTCAGAAATGTGTAGGTGATGATATCTGCAGGCAAGTTACAGAACGGTTCAGCATCCATTCCTATTCGATGTCTAGTAGAACAGTACAAGAAACAAGAAAAACACTAGAATTACCAGATTATAAAAGTTAATTGTAATTTACAAGCCCTGTTTCAAACACAGTCTTCAAGCTTTCCTGTAATAACACCTAACAACACTTTGCTTTCTCTTGGATACAGGGGAGAACTTCTTTCTGCTAGTAAAAGTCAGCTCTAATTGTTGAAGAATTGGTACCATTTCAGCCAGAGTGGCTAAGTGCTGACAGCTTTCAAACTTCCTGGGCATGATCATTTGCATCATTATTCACAGAACCAGGAAGGGGGAGAGAAGATTAGGTTGTATGTGAGTGAAGTGTAAGAAAACATGAGGTGGAATGTTATGGCAGGGGTCTCTTAATGTCAACAGAATGAAGGAGATTGTTACCGGCTTCAGGAAGTGTCAAGGACAACATGCCTCTGAGTACATCAATGGAGACGAAGTTGAAAGGGTCGAAAGCTTCAGGTTTTTCAGTGTCCAGATCACAAACAACCTGTCCTGCTTTCCCCCATGCCAACACTATAATTAAGAAAACCAACGAATGCCTCTACTTTCTCAAAAGACGAAGGAAATTTGATATGTCAGCTACAACTCTCACCAACTTTTAAAGATCCACCATAGAAAGCATTCTTTCTCATTGTGTCACAGCTTGGTATGGCTCTTGCTCTGCCCAAGACTGCAAGGATCTACAAAAGGTCACGAATGTAGCTCAATCCATCACATGAACTGGCCTCCCATCCATTGACTCTGTCTACACTTCCCACGGACTTGGCAAAGCAATCAGCATAATTAAAGACCTCATGCACTCCTGACATTCTTTCTTCCACCTTCTTCCTTCAGGAAAAAGATACCAAAGTCTGAGGTCATGTATCAACTGACTCGAGAACAGCTTCTTCCCTGTTGCTGTCAGACTTTTGAATGGACTTACCTTGCATTAAATTGATCTTTCTCTACACCCTAGCTATGACTGTAGCACGACATTCTGCACTCTCTTGTTTCCTTTTCTATGAATGGTATGTTATTGTCTGTATAATGTGCAAGAAACAGCACTTTGCACTGTATGCTAATACATGTGACAATAATAAATCAAATCAAAGATATTGGAGTCAATCTGAAGTCCATTGCCTTTGACAGGACTGGAAAATCCCACCAGCAGGAGGGGCTGTAAAATTTCACCCATGGAAAATTAGAGGGAAGGTTAAAGGTCACAATAGGTTGAGAGAAAGTGCAGAATTTCCCTTTAGGGTTGCCAAGCAAACAAATCCCATGCCTGATGTACAAAGTCGGCCCTTTTCAGGAATTGCCACTGGATTAAAAGCAACTTGGAGCAAGTGCCAGGTCTTCCCTGTCTTCCCTCAAGCAATTGAGAGTATAAATAATCACAGAGTTGTTATGATGCAGGAAGAGGTCATTCAGCCCAATTCATCTGCATGTGATTGTCCGTGGAATGTCGAAGCCTAGGTCAGTCATCAGGCTGCAGTTAGTGATGTTTGCCAATGAGAGGTGGGACTCTCATTGGCAGTTTGCAGAATGTGGACTGTGTTCCATTTGGGAACACTGGACTCGGGATTTCATAAAATCCCTCCAGCGCAGAAGGAGGTCATTTAGTCCATTGTGTCCACACCGACCACAATCACACTTAAGGCCCTATTCCTGTAACCCCACATATTTATCTTGTTAATTCCCTGACACTAGAATCAATTTAACATGGCCAATCAGCCTAACCTGCACATCTTCGGACAGTGGGGGACAATTGGAGCACCCAGGGGAAACTCATGCAGACATGGAGAGAATGTGCAAACTCCACCCAAGCCAGGAATCGAACCGGGTGACGCAGCAGTGCTAACCATTGTGTCACTGTGTCCCCCCCCCAGATGTGCATCTGGGATTTTCTTGAGATCCAGCATCAATTATTGTCATAGTAATAATTGTCATTAGCAGTCAGCAGTCAGTTAGCAGTAATACGGGCTTTTGTCAGAAGTTGACTAATTTGGCATTGCTCCACCTTAAGCATTGTTGACTATATAGAAGAAACTCAATCACCTCATTGAGTACAATGAGAACTCTGAGTTTGATTTAAATCTGGACATCTCCATTAAATGAAAATAGAAGTTTAAGCTTGCAGTGTACAATTGTGCAGGATGGAGTATTAATTCTAGAAACACACTGCAAATGACAAAAATCTTATTTTGGCAGCTAGATATAATTGAAATAGCAAATCAATCAATAATTGGTGGGATTCTCTGATCTCGTTCACCCCACAAGTTGCTGCAAGTTCAGCCAAAACTCCATTCACTGCAGCGGGACTGTAGAACACAGTTGTGAGCGAGTCCGGAAGAATTCTGGCCAAGAGCTTTACACGTTGCTTTTGCCAGTGAAAATGAATATTTCTTATTTTTTTAAACAATGCAACAAAAACATAGAGAAACTCCTTCTGAATGAGTTTTTTGTTTCATTGAGCTTTGGTAGTTTTATGCATTGTAAAGTATTTAGGATATTTTAATTGCAAGGAATCATAAAATCCCTACAGTGCAGAAGGAGGCCATTTGCCCATCAAGTCTGCACTGACTCAACTTGCCCAGGCATACTCCCTGCCCTATTTCCCTGACCTACACATCTTCGGGCACTGAGACCCTCCAGCATGGCCAATCCTCCTAACCTGCACATCCTTGGACCTGTAGGAGGAAACTGGAGCACCTGGAGGAAACTCACCCAGACACAGGGAGAAGTGTAAACTTCACACAGATAGTGACCTGAGGCTGGAATCGAATCAGGGTCGCTGGCACTGTAAGGCTGTAGTGCTAACCACTGTGACACCATGCCACCCATTCATTCTCTTGGTAAGTAGGTTCTACATACTTATAAAACCCTGTTATTAACGACGAACTTCTGAACACTACTTTTCAGGAGAATCACCTAATCAAGGTACTTCCTTAGTTTGTATATAGATTGCCCATCCATATTGTAAAACACAAATGTCAGTCGCTCAAATGACTTATGATAAATTCCACACGTTTCAGATAGTTATTAAGCTTTGCAGAAGAAAGTGGTGTGTTTTGATTCCCACAAGGAACCAGTAACTTTTCAAAAGAAATTTGAACTTCCAGTTAATAGCTGAAAGAATCACACATCAAGATTCACTTTTTAAGACATTTACTATAGCAAAAGATTAAAAGCATTATTGACTATACGTTGTCTTTGTAGGCAACTTATGCCATAAGTCATAAAACGGATTACCCCTTCCTTATTTTAGCCCAGTTAGAACAAAAACACTATTGGATATACTCTGCCCTGTAAATGGACATTCAATTCCCCTGAGATCAGCTCAAGATTATTTTTGGCTTCTGAGCGTTTGCTGCTCTTTTTCTTCCTCAGCTTGGTAACATCTCACTCCAGAATTGTCTTTCACACTGCTAGTATTACTGGGGTGCCTTCTTCTAGCACAAGCTAGATGAATCTTACGGTTTCATTTTATTCCTCCAACAATTTGATCTTCTCAGTCTGAATGTAAGCTCCCATGACATTCTGGTGCACTGAACCATAAAGACCTTCAACCTCTTACTGCTCTTTCTCCTGGAGACTGTGACTTTTCATGGATATTTTAGAAATTCTTCCCCTCTCAAAGGTGATTTCCATGGCAACATGAATCACATGGGCCTTGAATAGGGTGGGGGGCAGGGAGGAGCCATAGATGGAGGAGGCATAAACTGAAGTCTAATGAGATCTTGGATTTGAGCAATGGGGAATAGGGCAAGAACATGGGAAAGGCTGTGAAGAACAAGAGGATTGTGAGTGGTGAGGGCGAAGATGGAGAAAGGGAATCTGAGAGGAGAGGGGTAAATGGAAAAGGGGACTGTGATTGGGGGTAGTGCAGATAGAGAAAATGACAGTGAGGGGGCAGGAGGCAGATGAAAAAAAGGACTGCAAGATGGGGAAGGGGACAGTGGGTGGGAAGGCTGATGGAAAAAAAGGATTGTGAATGGTGGCAGATGGAGTAAGGAACAGTGAGTGAGGGGTGTAGATGGAGAAGGGAACTGTGAATGGGGACAGATGGGGAAAGGGACAGTGAGTGATGGGGCACATGGAAAAGAGGACGGTGAGTGGGTGGGCAGATGGAAAAGGGGACAGTGATTGACGGGGGTAGATGGAGAAGGGGACAGTGAGTTGGACGTGCCAATGCAGAAGAGGACTGTGAATGCGGGCATATGGAGAAGATGAGTGTAAATGGGGGCAGATGGAGAAAGGGACAGTGAGTGTGGGGAGCAGTTGGAGAAGAGGGGAGTGGGGATGCAAGAGGAGACTTTGAGTGTGAAGGGGAGGTAAGGAGCAGGTGGATCTACTTACCTATCCTCCCACCCAGTACCATCTCACCTACATAACTCACCCACTCCCCACTCACACCTACATACTCACCCATTCACTCACATCTTCATTCATTCAGTAACCACTGAGATGCTTGAGGACATTTAAACATCTTTGGAATTTGGAAGGAAACCAGAGCATCTGGAGGAAACCCACGCAGACACGGGGAGAATGTGCAAACTCCACACAGACAATGACCCAAGTGGGAATCAAACCAAGGTCCCTGGCGCTGTGAAGCAACAGTACAACCGTGACACTGTAGGCTAGATCAGGTAAGTTCAGCAGATTTCCTTCCCTAAAGGACATTAGTGAACCAGATGTGTTTTTCCAACAATTTGACCAGAATAAGACTATGAAAAGGGGTAGAGACCTCTGAGCAGATTCTCTTTGTTGCTCTCCTTGAGGAATCTTGCACTGGGGGAATTCTGCAGGGTCTGTCATCAGACACTGGAGTCTTTTCACGATCTGCAGGTGAGTGGGCAAGACTTTTGTCTGATCAGAGTCAGATACAAGAGTTCAGACTCTGACTGGAAGTTTTGGGATAGTTGTCTTAATGACTGAAGAAAATAAATGTGAAAAACACTTCAATATCTGTTGGGGAAAAAAATGCCAAATCATTGTCCCTGACTAATTTGTTCTCAGGAAAAATAAACCCTATTTGAAAAATGAGAGGTAAAATCATTTGATTTAGCTCACTCACAGTGACTGATAATTAAAGTAGCCCCTCACTTACATTTATTTAATGTGTATGGTGCACAATCCAATGTGATTAGCAGATCTATACAATAGACAAAAGAAAGATAGAGCTTGCACTTATAAGTTAGCTTTGATGTCCTGAGGGTGACTCAAAGCGCATTAAGGTCAGTGTGGTCACTATAGTAATGTAGTAACAGTAGCAGCTATTTGAACAGTTGATAATGTCCTAGTGGTATTATCACGCGATGATTAATCCAAAAACTCAGCAAATGTTCCAGGGACCCAGGTTCGAATCCCGCCATGACAGATGGCAGAATTTGAATTCAATAAAAATAAAATATCTGGATTTAATAATCTGCTGATGACCATGAAACCATTGTTGATAGTTGGAAAAGCCCATCCGGTTCACTAATCTCCTTTAGAGAAGGGAATATGCTGTCTTTACCTGATGTAGTCTAGGGCAGCACGGTGGCACAGGGTTAGCTCTGCTGCCTCACAGCACCAGGGACCTGGGTTTGATTCCCAGCTTGGGTCACTGTCTGTGTGGAGCTTGCACGTTCTCCCCATGTCTGTGTGGGTTTTCTCTGGGTGTTCCAGTTTCCTTTCACAGTCGGAAGATGTACAGGTTAGGTGGATTGGCCATGCTAAATTGCCTCTTCCTGTCAGGAGAACTAGCTCGTGTAAATATGTGGGGTTATAGGGATAGGAGCTGGGTGAGATCGTGGTTGGTGCATACTCGATGGGCTGAATGGCTTCCTTCTGCATCATAGGATTCTATAATTCTATGTGACTCCAGAGCCACAGCAACGTGGTTGGCTTTCAACTGCCCTTGGACAACTAGGGATCGGCAATAAATACTGGCCAGCCAGCGACACCCATGTCCCATAAGTGAATAAAAAATTAACAACCAGATCATCTGCTTTAGTGATGTTGATTGAAGGACAAATATATGGCTAGAATGCAGGAAGAACTCTCCTGTTCTTCCTTATAATACTGTCAAGGAATCTTATATGTTCATCTCCGGAGGCACTCGGTGCCCTGGTTTATTTTGACAGTGTGATCCCTGCTTACTGTGTTAAAGTATGAACTTATGTAAGAGTCTATGGAATGTGGCTTGAACCCTGAATCTTATGACCAACAAAAATGATCTAACCATTTACATTATTTGGGAGCAGACCGTAATACCTTATTTAGGATAAGTGGATAAATATAGCCATGTTTTATGATTTCTTGTAGTGCTGAAAAGCAAAAAATGCCAATCCTGAGGAATGGAGAACTTCCATTGGCATCAAGGGCGGCATGTGGCACGATAGTTAGCACTGCTGCCTCACAGCACCAGGAATTCAGGTTCAATTCCAGCCTTGGGTTCACTGTCTGTGTGGAGTTTGTACATTCTCCCTGTGCTTTTCCTTTGGGTGCTCAGTTTCCCTCCACAGTCCAAAGATATGCAGGCTAGATTGATTGGCTATACTAAATTGACCCTAATGTCAGTTGGATTAGCAGGGTAAATACGTGGGGTTACAGGTAGGTGGGATTGTGGTCAGTGTAGACTCAATGGGCTAAATAGCTTCCGCCTGCACTATATTGATTCTCTGGTTCTATGAAATACTCTCAGACTTCACCAGGTGAGTGAGCAAATATTCCGCTCTACACCTCCGCCATTAAAAAAACCCCTGCCCTAATCGCAGAAGACCATATATGCAACATTTTTGGTAATGTAGAAAATGATAGCTGATGTCAAAAGACCAACTTTTCCATCACCATGGGCTGCAGAGGAATGAGATTTCACTCTGTTGCTTGATTCTAATGGGTCACTTATTGCTTTAGAAAAAAAGGTGATAAACAGAGCCAGAGGAATGCAAACAGACATCAGGACATCATTTCTCAGTAAATCCTAGCATCTCCAGTTTAAGGCAGGACTGTGTGAGACCTGAGAACTATCTGCACCTCCTCTTGGTCATCGATAGTTCATGCTCCAGGAGACACAGTGGAGAAAAATAAAGGAGAAAATTTGAGGGCTAATATGCTGATATAAAATGTGGACATCCATTTTTAATGCAGATGCCATTACAGAATGGGCTTGTAAATCGCTCTGAGTTTTGACAGTGGTATGTAGGTCAGTAAGCATCAATCTGCAGAGCCCAACTCTGCTCAGCTACGATCCTCCTGAACAAAAGGATATAATTAGAACTTAACATATCAATTTCACTAGCTGGCTAATTTTTCAATCTCCACCCTCTCCCATTTTGCAGTATTTGTGGAACAGATGCTGCTTGCATTTATTATGTCTCGCACACCAAAAGCATAAAAAACCCCAGCTCTGAGTGTTGTTGTATCAGAGTAAGTATGATGTTGAGAAAAATCTAATACTTGAGTTTCTCTTCGCACACATAGCGGTGCACTGACTTTCATTTGATTCCATAGCAAGATTTTCCTGGAACAAGTCATTGGCCTGTTGCCAGAGGCTGAGAACTTGAGGGACGCCACTCAAGCATGGCCAACCAGGTGTCTCTTCCATTCTTACTGCCTGCCACAGACATGTTGGAAGGATTTTGCAGGTTGATACAACACAAAACAGAAAACACTGGAAAATCTCAGCAGGTCTGACAGCATCTGTGGAGAGAGAATAGAACTATTAATTCAGATCTGGGTGATCCTTTATCAGATAATTAACCTGTTTGATCGCATTATGATTGCACGTTCCTTGGTCACCACCCTGGGCTGCGACTCAACCCCAGAGTTTCCAACTCAAAGGTAGGGACACTACCCTTTCCACCACAAAACTTCCTGGTCTAACAGTGAAGTCACCTTAACTTCACCAGTGTGGAATTCTAAAAATGTAACTGAACGTTCTACTTTATTTATTGACACTTGGATTCTCATAATTTTGGCAGATATTAAATTAAGTTTATTTATTTGTCATCAGTAACATTAACATTGCAATGAAGTTACTGTGAAAATTCCCTAATTGCCACACTCCAGCCCCTGTTCAGGTACACTGAAGGAGAATTTAGTGTGGCTGATACACTGAACCAGCACATCTTTTGGCTGGTGGGAGAAAACCAAAGCATTCAGAGAAAACCCACGTGGATAGGGAAAGAATGTACAAACTCCAGACAGACAGTGACCGAAGTGAGGAGTGAAACCCGGGTCCCTGGTATTGTGAAGCAGCAGTGCTAACCAATGTGCCACCGTGCTGCCCAATTAGAAAAAGTGAAAAAAAAAAACAGGGAAGTTTTTCTGAACATAGTTTTTGGAGATGGAAGCTTTATAACGGAAAACAAATGCAGTTGGAGGTATATTAGAATGGATGGATGATTGGTGAACTAATAGAAGGCAGAGGGTTGGGATTAAAAAAAAGGCACTTTCAGGATGGCAACCTGTAAGTAGTGAAGTGCCTCAGGGGTCAGTACTGGGTCACAATTATTTACAAGATATAGTAATGACTTGGATGAGGGAAGTGAATATACTAGTGCCAAGTTTGCGGATAACACAAAAATAGCTGTGCAGATATTTTCACTGGATTTACAAAACCACTTACATTGGAAATAATTAGAAATGCAGATTGTACCCTATAAAAGTGTTAAAATCTAACCTTTCACCAGTACAAACAGGCTTACTTTCCCTACTGCTAGACAAGAACATCTGAGATCGAGTCCAAAGCCAGGACTTGTTGGCTATGGAAGGCCAATGCAGTTCAACAGGCTAATTGATAACCAACTTAGAAATCCTTTCGGTACTTCCCCTATCCATCTCCAGAGGGAATAAAAAGTATGGGTGTAAAGATACACCAACAACAGAGAACTTATCTGGCACAGTGGGTAGCATTGCTGTCTCACAACACCAAGGCTCAGTTGTTTGATTCCCAGCATGGTCACCATCTGTGCAGAGTTGCACATTCTCCCTATGTCTGCGCGAGTTTCCTTCCACAGCCTGAAAGGTGTGCTGGTTAGGTACATTGGCCGCACTAAATTCTCCTAAATATACCTGAACAGGCGCCCGAGTGTGGCGACGAGGGGATTTTCACAGTAACTTCATTGCACTATTAATGTAAGCCTACACATGATGCTAATAAATAAAGTTTAAACTTTCCCCTCTTGTCCCCCCAAAGCCTGTCCACTATTTACAAGACCAAAGTCAGGATACTTGCTTGGATGAATGAACTCAAAAAACACTCAAGAAAGTTCAACACTATCCAGGACAAAGCAGCCTGTCTGTTCAACACCCCATCTGCTGTTTTAAATATTCATCTCCTCCACAATTGGCACATAATAGCAGTACTATCTGTACTATCTATAGCTCCAGCCAGGTTCTTTCCTCTGTATCTTCCAAATCCTCCATCTCTATTGCTTACAACAACAAGGTAGCAGATACATGGGAACACTACCACTTGGAAATTCTGTTCCAAGTCACACACCATCCTGATTTCGAAATGTAGAACCATTTCTTCACTGTTCTGGCTCAACATCTTAGAACTCTCCTGCTAACAGCACTGTGGGTTTCCTACAGTACAGAGATGGCTTTGGTTCAATAAGGCAGTTCACTATCACTTTTTTAAGCAATCAAGGCTGGTCAATAAATGCTGAACTTTCCAACAGTGCGCACTTTCCCTGAATGCATTTTAGAAAAGGATATTACACAGAAAGATGTCTTGGATGCAAAGGGACATTCAAAGATCAAATGTGTTGTTGAATAGATAACTTTTGTGGGGACATTGAGGGTTTGGAGAGAAAAGGCATTGATGATTTCAGAAGAGAAATTCAGATTAAGAGATTGTGGTGACTGAAGGATAAGTCCTCTGTTGCTGGTGTATCTTCACACCCATACTTTTTATTACCTTCTGGGGAAGGATGGGGAGAGTCCTGAAAGGATTTCTAAGCTGCTTATCAGCCAGCCTGTTGAACCATATTGGCCTTCCATGGCCAAAAAGTCTTGGCTTTGGATTCAATCTCAAAACTTCTGATCGAGCAGTAGGGAAATTAAACCTGTTTGTACTGGTGAAAGGTTAGATTTTAAAACCTTTACAGTGCACAATCTGCATTTCTAATTATTTCTAATTGAAGTGTTTTTGTAAATCCAGTGAAGATATCTGCACAGCTTGAACTTATTTGAAAATGACATTGCTTGTGACTTTACAAGTCCTGGTTGCACAGTTTACAGAAGTGATAATTAAAACTAAAAATATATTGCAGCTGCTGTACTTTACTCACGTTGCATAGAAACATCCTGAACATTACAAAGTGAAAAGGCTGGCTGCATAGAGGAGAGTTTAAAGGGGACTGTTTTCGGAATTAGGAGGACAGGACCGCTGTTTTGACGGTAAGTCATTGACCCAATGAGTCAATTCTGTTTCTCGCTCCACAGATGCTGCCTGACCTGCTGAACATCCCCCACATCTGCTGAGTTTGTTCTTTTACTTCAGATTTCCAGCATCCGCAGTATTTGTCTTTCCACTGTTCAGTCCATTAGGCGTCTATAGTCTTTTGACAGCCTTCCAATAGTAACCACATATAATTACAGGACTTTGCCTGCTCCAATCTGCTGCATGCTAACGTATGCCTGTGGTAAATTAGGACATCTGATCAAGGTGTTTGCTTGAATTATTTAACCTTACTGCTGTAGGGGATGGGTGTCAGAAGCTTGCCCTACACAAATCAACTTGACTCATGGTAAACGAAGAACAATTAGCTTGCAAAGTCACTTTTTGAAGATTGAATGGCTCGTACCAATGAAACTATAAATAAACGCAAGAACATTATGTGATTTTTATCATTGAATTCGACAGTCGATGGAAGATCCATTGTATGAAGATATAACACCATTTCTGAAGTGCTGGGAGATTCACAGCACTGCTGCAAATATAGCTGCACTGTAACACTTAGACTGAAAATCCTTCTAGTCCTCTTTCCCTGGGCCAAGTGACTCAGTTTATTTTCAGCTCAGACACAGTATTGTTGAAAGTAGAATCAATATTGCAGCCACAAAGGTCATCAAGTGTTAGAATAGCTTAAATGAGGTAATACTGGCTCTAGTATTCCAACCAGCAGTTAACTGTGTTTTTAGTTACTTTGTATAATATCTGGCTTGCCCCAGTCCATTACACTATGTTCAGGTAGAGTTATTGTAGAATACAAGAAGGCAGCAATGATGGTAGAGTGATTAGCACTGTTGCTTCACAGCTCTAGGACCTGGGTTCAATTCCCAGCTTGTGTCACTATCAGTGTGGAGTTTGCATGTTCTCCCTGTGTCTATGTGGGTTTCCTCCAGGTGCTCTGGTTTTCTCCCACAATCTGAAAGACGTGCTGGTTAGCTGCATTGGCCATGCTAAATTCTCCTTCTGTGTACCCAAACAGGTGAAAGAGTGTGGCAATTAGGGGATTTTCACAGTAACTTCATTGCGATGTTAATGTACTTGTGACACTAATAAAAATAAGCTTTTTAAACCCAAGTTCAGCATGCCACCCAGTGCCACAGAAAACACACACGTATGTGAACATTTTAAATTATCACTGTAACTTCAGAGAAAAAAAAATCAATTGCACAGTTTACTTTGTTGTTAGAAGTTTATTGAGCCTTTCTGCTTTTGGTCCAGGGGCTGCAGAATTCATGATTCGATGGCACTCAATATTATGGTACAAGCTCATCCTTCCTGAGTGCGCTCAGACAGTGCTAGAATACCATTCTTACCTATAAGCTTCTCAAAGAATCCTGTAACACAAGAGGGTGGCTAATCGGCCCATCATGTCTCTGACTCCTTTGACAGAGCTGTCCAATTAGTCCCATTTCTTATGGTTACATACATCCCCAGAGAGGAAACCTGATATCGTCTCAGCAAAGAAATCGCATTGACACTTCAGCAAGAACTCATAGGGGAGGCCTTGTGGTAGACTGTTAACCCAGAAACTCAACTAATGTTCTGGGAATGCAGATTCAAATCCTGTCATGGCACATGATGGAATTTTAATTCAATAAAAAAACCTGGAATTACGAATCTACTGATGACTATGAAACCATTGTTCATTATTAGAAAACCCACCTGCTTCACTGATGTCCTTTATGGAAGGAAATCTGCCATCCTTAGCTGGTGTGGCCTACATATGACTCCAGAGCAATAACAATGTGATTGATTCTCAACTGCCCTCTGAAATGGCAGAGCCAAGGATAATAGAGATGGGCAACAAATGCTGGCCAGCCAGTGATGCGCATGTGCTATGAATAAATAAATAAATAACATCACCTGCTACAGCATCGGAAAGAAATGCAGAAACAATTAAAGGAGCATGCATATCATTTATTTTTAAATGTTGAAGGGAGAATAAGGCCCTAGTGGCTCCAGGAAGTGTTCCTGAGGCTCTGGGACTCTTGTTGGAGATATGGGGGGCAGAAGAATGGGCTATCATAGAATCAAATTCGACCTGATAGAGGTTTATAAGAGGTTTATAAGATGTTGAGACGAATAGATAGAGTGGATTCTCAGAGGCTATTTTCCAGGGCTGAAATGGTTGCTACGAGAGGACAAAGGTTTAAGGTGCTGGGGGGGCAAGTACAGAAGAGATGTTAGAGGTAAGTTTTTCATTCAAAGGGTGGTGAGTGAATGGAATTGGTTGCCATCAGTAGTGATAGAGGCGAACTCGCTGGGGTCTTTTAAGAGACTTCTGGATGAGTACATGGGATTTAATGGGATTGGGAGTTACAGATATTCTATGGCCTGGTAGATATAGATATGATCGGCACAACTTGTGGGCCGAAGAGCCTGTTTGTGCTGTAGTGTTCTATGTTCATAGAAATCCCACAGTACAGAAAGGGGCTATTTGGCCCATCGAATCTGCACTGACCACAATCCCACCCAGATCCTACCCTACATCCCTACATATTTTACCCACTAATCCCTTTAATCTATGCATCTCAGGACAATTTTAGCACAACCAATCAACTTAACCCGCACATCTTTGGAGATGTGGCCATTGTTAGAGTCTTTCTCTCCAAAATGGTCACCAGCAGGTATCTGGAGGTTCTACCAGCAAGGAATGCCATCTTTCTTCCACTGGCACCTAAGATCAGCAGCATTTCAGTGGGGGGCAACACATCTGTTGTCGTTTCTTCAGCCTACAATCCTGTCACCATTTTTGTGTATAAGGGCAATTAGACATCTGATTCTTCTTTTGGAAATAAGGCAGGGAGGAAAAAAGAATTGACCATTGTCCTTTCAGTGTTCTTCGTGGATTGGGAGTCCCAGTTCAGCTTTCAGATTTCCTGATGGAGCAAAGGTAAAGGACAGGGTTTGACAGGTAGTCAACAGGGAGAGAAAGGCAAAGTGCATGCCAGTATGCAGTTAGTCATGTACAACAAAGACACGTAGGGAATGAGTGCGGAGAGCATAGCGAGTGAAGGGTATAGTATGCAGAAAAAAACAAAAAGAGATTACAGAAGAGCCAATTGGAATATAAGTGTCATAGACTGACAGATAAAATTTAGCAAAAGCATGCAAATCATAGAAAGAGAGGCAAAAAAAATTTAAGGAGATTGAGCAAGGTGTAAAAAGTGACATCGTGGATGACGAGCAGATGGATAGGTCTAAAAATAATTTGAGTAACCCCACAACAGAATATTCAGCTCTGAAATCCTTTCTCCCCCCCAAAGTTTGGCATCTAACTTAGTCCCTCATTAGCAGAATGGTCTGAAGTCTCACTAATGGTCTCACCAACTTTTACAGATGCACCATAGAAAGCATTCTTTCTAGATGTATCACAGCTTGGTATGGCTCCCGCTCTGACCAGGACCGCAAGAAACTACAAAGGGGTGTAAACGCAGCTCAGTCCATCATGCAAACTAGCCTCCCATCCACTGACATAGTCTACTCTTCCCACTGCCTTAGAAAAGCAGCCAGCATAATGAAGTCCGGACATACTCTCTTCCACCTTCTACCGTTGGGAAAAAGATACATAAGTCTGAGATCACTGACTCAAGAGCAGATTCTTTCCTGCTGCCATCAAACTTTTGAATGGACTCACCTTATATGAAGGTGATGTTCCTCTACATCCCAGCTATGACTGTAACACGACATTCTGCACGCTCTTCTTTCCTTTCTCCCTTTGTACTTTATGTTTCCTTTTGGTTGCATTGATATTTGTTTTGGCACAGTTCATCTGAAATCGGCCAAATTGGTGCAAAGAAATCACAGACGTTTTAAGTGCAGATTGGGTTCAGCATTACGCGAGAGTCTCCACAACATTTTGTATTCAATTCAAAACACATTGCGCTGGTAGCTGGCTCCGGTTACAGCGTTCACTATGAACCCAACTGGCAGGAATTGCATTGCCAATTTCTGCCCATTGCAATTGTGCGCAAACCTTTAAGGAAGCTCAAGTTAAGTAATCCTTTAAACACAAGAACAGCAACTGGCATATTTTAAAACTGTCTTTTTAAATTTACGGCAGAACTGACAACTATACTCCAATCTAAGGAACGAATTATTCCATTGAGCTTTTAAAGATAATTTTCAGTTATTTAGAATAGAATCATAGAATCCCTACAGAGCACTAGGAGGCCATTCGCCCCTTCAAGTCTCCGAGTGAGCATCTCACTCAGGATCTAAATACCCTGATTTGCAATACAGGGTATTTACAAATCAATACCCTGTATTGATTTGTAAATGTAGGGTATCCCCACATATTAATTCTGCTAATCCTCTTAACCTATACATCTCTGGACATTAAGGGGCAATTTATCACAGCCAACCCTCCTAACCTGCACATCTTTGGACAGTAGGAAGGAACCCATGCAGACATAGGGAGAATGTACAAACGCACACAGACATTCATCCAAGGCTGGAATTGAACCCAGATCCCTGGCACTGTGAGGCAGCAGTGCTAACCACTGTGCTACCATAAAGTTGGTCTACTTGTATATTGGCATTGAGATTAAAAGATGTTCCTTTTTTGTGATAAATATGTCTTCAACAAACTGCACCAAGTTGTCACTCTTAAATATATCAGGAATATTTTTTAAAGCAAAAGGTTTTTCAGAATTGCATTCTAGAGATTGGACTGGTTCATGACAAGGGTCTGTGTCTGGTGTTATGCAAATAGGTTAGAGCAGAGACATCAGGGTAAAAACACTTGCTCAACCCTTTCCCCATTTTGGGCTCAGGTTTCACCAGTTTGCTGGGTTGTTCCTAAAACAGAAACTCTGCCCTATTACCTCCATTGCGGCACTTATACTTACTGCCCCACGTAGAAAGTAAAACTTAAGAAGTTACAGAGCAATAGAAGGGGAGCTGGGAAGAAAGAAAGGACTTTAAAGGCAAACCTTTCCAATGCAAAATTCACAGCAATTTATTTGGACTTCTCAGCCTTTTGGCTAAGATCAAGTGTAGTTTTGCTGTCCTGCACTTGAACTGCATTTCCAGGACTTTTGGCTAAGATGCAAATGAGATCAAGCACTAGAGGGGGTACAAAATGCTTGGATCATATATCAAGCCCAAGACAAGAAAAGGCTTGCCAGTCTTGTCAGCTTGGATCTGCAAAGTGGTTGAGATTTTGAATTAAACTTTGATTAGATTTGACTGGATTGGATTGGACATATCTAAAAAAAATTGTTTGAACTTTTTATGCCAGACTTTTGTTTTTGTTTATTAAACATATCCAAGCATCATGGCCTGGCTTGGCTCCTAGTGAGAAGGGCTGTCTCTGTCAGATTCTTCATGCATACCTAAGTCTCAGCACCATCGCACATTGCCTTCAAAGTGGCTGTGGGGACGATGAGATGGTCTCACGCTCCTTGCGGAATGTGCCTTTGCAAAGAAGATCTGAAGAGAGATAGAACATAGAACACTATAGCACAAACAGGCCCTTCGGCCCACAAGTTGCGCCGATTGTATCCATTCTACCAGGCCTATCTATAACTCTCAATCCCATTAAACCCCGTGTACTCATCCAGAAGTCTCTTAAAAGATCCCAGCAAGTTCGCCTCTACTACCACCAACAGCGGCCAATTCACTCACTTACCACCCTCTGAGTGAAAAAGCCCTCAGACAGTCTATAAACACTAACTGGGAGCAATTCTATTAAAGCACTGCAAAGTGCAATTTGACCAATGTATGTGATTTCATAAAGAACTTTGGACTTGCATTGAAATGTATGTCACATTCTTAGACTCAACACAAAGTAAATTTGGATCTCAGAGAAAATGTAAATATGACTGTACTTTACTGCTGTAATGATTGGAAATGTTTTTGTTGTTTTTTTCAGATTATATATGAATAAATTATATTTTTGAAATTAAAAAAGTTTGAACTTTTTATGCCAGACTTTTGTTTTGTTTATCAAACATATCCTGTCATGAGTATCAAATATGGATCAGTTGGTTAAACAGTGGTTCCTAACTCACAGGAACGATGAGTTAAACCCTAAGTAAGGTTTAAGTATGATGCTAGAACATTAGGTGCTTGCACTATAAGAGGGGCCATCTTTCAGATGTTAATTGAGTCCCCATCTGCTTGCTCGGATGGATGTAAGCAATCCCATGACACTACCAGAAAGCAAAACTAGGAGGTTACCATCATAGCCAGTAGTACTACCACTGCTGCCTCACAGTGCCAGCGACTCGGGTTCAATTCCGACCTTGGGTCTCTGTCTGTGTGCAGTTTGCACATTCTCCCTATGTCTGCGTGGGTTTCCTCCAGGTGCTTCTGTTTCCTCCACAGTCCAAAGATGTGCAGGTTAGGTGGATTAGCCATGCTAAATTGCCTCTTAGTGTCCAAAGATGTATAACTTATGTGGATTACCCCGGTAAAGGCATGAGAGAGGAGTAATAAACTGTTTCAGAAAGTCAGGGTAGACTTGATGAGATTCTATGGTGTCTGAGCCAATTTTTAATCATCAATCAACATCACAAAAATGTATGTGGTTAATGTAACATTGCAGGCTATGGGCACTTGCTGTGTTTATATTGGCTGCTTTGTTTTCTACATTACAACAGTGCAAATTAGGAAAGTATTTCTTTGGCTGATAGCTTTAAGATGTCTGGGGGCCATGAAAAGTGCTACTTAAATGCAGTCTCTTTCTTTAAAAGTGCTACTTAAATGCAGTCTCTTTCTTTTATGTAAATAGTGCCCTCTGGTGCTCATCAGCTAACTTTCAGTTGAAGCTGTGGAAACATCTCGCAGATGCAAAGGCTTTATTTGTTGGGATATTTCGAGGACAAAATCTTAAGCAAAATAGAACCACATTATGTCCTTGTGTTTCCTTCATTATTTGCATCCCGTTTCCTTTTCTTCATGACAAAAACCACATAATATGGCTTTTGTCATTCTTGTTATTTTGTCTTTGTTCTTGTGCCTTTAGAGTAAAAACCAAAAGTTTGAAGATTCTTGGTTATTAACCAATTTCTATTTCTTACCAGGAGATGCTTCTCCTCTGTTGTAACGAAGCTAGTTTTGCTCAATTGGCTGGATGGTTGGTTAGTGATGGATGTTTAGCTCAATTGGATGGATGGTTGGTTCCCAACAGTGTGGGTTCAACTCCTGTACTGGCTGAGATTATTCACGGAGGCTTGTCTTTTCAACCCTGCTCCTTGCCTGAGATATGCTGATCCTCAGGTTCAATCACCACCAGTCTCCTCCCTTTTTCCATTTGAGGCGGAGAGTCATCTTGGACTATGGCAACTTTATCTTTCAATGGACAATGTAGCTTCCAATTTTGCCACATCTCAGTGAGTGTGAGTAGTTCTATTAGCTCATGGTCCTTTTCCTGCGACCACGGTGTGCACACCCAATATTTATTCACTAAACAAGTCCATTGTGGTATCTTCCAGACTGCTGCATCAGACACACAGGAACATTGATTAAAGCCATGGTTTTTAAATCTTCTGCACCAAGGACTTGCTGCAAATATTGACACATTTCCACAGAGCGTTCTGAAAGCCCCTGTGGAACGCTGGTCAACTAAACAATAAAACTATTGTGGAGAATGTTCTTCATTACGGAATCAGCAAGAGGAAACAATAACAATGATATTAGGTCAAAATGATAACAGAAAGCCACAAGGGCCTGATGATGGCTTATTCAAATCTATTTGCTTCAGCTCACCAAAGATACTCGTGTAAGGATGTAAATACGAGAGCAGTATCCTGCAAAACGGTGGCCGCAACAACTGTTAAGAGCCATAGGCCAGAATTTTACAGGCAGGCTTGCAGAACAGAATTTTTCATGGGCTTTGGGCAGGATTTTATAAACCTTGCACCATTGAGATCGTAAAATCACATCTACAGAGTGGTATAGGACAAAAAAGGCCTAACCAGCACATCTTCCAGAATGTGGGAGGAAACCGGAGCACCCAGAGGAAACCCATGCAAACATGGGGAGAATGTGCAGACTCCATATAGACAGTGACCCAAGCCAGGATCACTGTCCAGAGCCCTGGCACTCTGAAGCAGCAGGGCTAACCACTGTGTCACTGCGCTACCTCATAAGGGATATGGGTGACGACACTGGCTTTGTGGCCCATTCCCTTGCCCTGTGCCGAGCAGACTCTCTTCCCCCCAAACACTGAGATTGCTCAATGGCAAAAACGTATCAATTTGGTGACATCCAGTCTGTGTTTTTTCTCATTTATTTTATTTATTTACTCTTTATTTAGTCAACTAAGTCAATTGAGAACCA
This sequence comes from Sphyrna mokarran, assembly GCA_024679065.1. Classification (NCBI taxonomy): domain Eukaryota; kingdom Metazoa; phylum Chordata; class Chondrichthyes; order Carcharhiniformes; family Carcharhinidae; genus Sphyrna; species Sphyrna mokarran. Next base: position 19,451,653 of record JAGIQG010000026.1, read on the forward strand.
ATTCTTATTTACAATAACGATGGGCGGCACAGTGGCACAGTGGTCAGTACTGCTGCCTCACAGCACCTGGGACCCGGGTTAAATTCCGGCCTTGAGTCACTGTTTGTGTAGAATCTGTACGTCCACCCCATGTCTGCGTGGGTTTCCTCCAGGTGCTCCAGTTTCCTCCCACTTTCAAAAGGTGTGCAGGTTAGGTGGATTGGCCATGTTAAATTGCCCTGAGTGTGTCAGGGGGATTAGCCAGAGTAAATATGTGAGGTTACTTGGATAGGATCTGGTTGGGATTGTGGTAGGTGCAGGCTCGATGGGACAAATGGCATCCTTCTGCACTGTAGAGAGTCCACGATTCTGTGACTTGGCTAAGAGTTGAACGTCGCAGCAATAGAAATAACACAACAGTACAATTCTTTACAGCACTAAAAGCAATCAAATACAAATTAGCAGAGTTCAGCAAGTACAAGCATCACCCAACAGAGTCTTAATCCTTCAGCAAAAGGATTACCCACAGTAATAAGTAAGTAGAGGGATCCAATTTACAGATTCTGAGATTGGCTTTCAGAATGCCTTTGTATTTAAATTTGGGATATCCTGTAGTCCAGGTTCTCGTGCTTAGCTGGATTAGAGTACTGACTTTGGTGTGTAAAAATCCTCCATGTGACCCACACGGCTGACCCAGTGAAGCTGACCTCCGATGAACATGTTCCCTATTCCAGCATAGAAGGAAATTCTGTTCAGTTCACTAGAGGGCAGCAGACATTATTTAACGCTGGTTCAGCCACACAGATGTATTCTTACCTTTCACTCGATACTTTGCTCTCAATTGCTTGGTGATGGCAATCAAAAGTTATAAATCAAATCTGATACATATCGGTCCTTACTTTCACTTTTCGTTGGAATTTGATCCCATTGCCACCTCCCTTCCTGCATCGCCTTACCCAATGCCATTCAACAATCAGTTGGCAGGCTGGGTTGTGTCTGTTGGGTACAACAGGCTGTGACATCAAGCCCGCAGGTTAGGAGTCCCCCCACCCACCGCCGCACAAACTAGCTGGCAATCGGCTGCATTGTTCAAAAAAGGGTTGAGAGGATCTGACTGTTAATTTGAGCTCACAGTTCACTGGTTCGAGGTCCATTGTTTGCTAATTATACTAACACCCTCCCATAACACCATAAACACTCAGTCACTGACAAAAGAACAAGGATCGAGACAATGGAACACACAATAAAATCACAATCAGATAAGAGAGCTTTCTGAAAATGAAATCTGGGCAACAAAACTGTAACATTGTACGTGTGGCTAAAGAAGTTTAAAGTTTTATGTTTGTTGTCTCCTTAAATTAGTCACTTGTGAAAGCTCATAATTTATGACCACCAATATTATGGCGTGGGCGGCGCAGTTACACACTGATTAGCTCTGCTGCCTGATAGCGCTGGGGATCCGGGTTCGGTTCCGGCTTGAGTCACTGTCTGTGCAGAGTTTGCATGTTTTCCCCGTGTCTGCGTGGGTTTGCTCCGGGTGCTCTGATTTCCTTCCACAGTCCAAAAGACTTAGGTGCATTAGCCATACTAAATTCTTCCTCAATGTACCTGAACAGGTGCTGGAGTTTGGCGACTAGGGGATTTTTACAGTAACTTCATTGCAGTGTTAACATAAGACTACTTCTGACACTAATAAATAAAACTTTAAACTTCCTCTTCATGACTGAAATGTGCCTCCTTCTCACTGAGGCTTCTGCTGTCAGCTCAGCTCGCGATGATGATCAGCAAAGGAAAATAATCTGAAAAAAAATTGAAAAATGCAATTGTAGCTCAGCTTAGCATCTGCAAAGAGACATGGATGTAGGATTCTAACATGCACAATCAGCTGGCATGGTCATGATGTGGAGATGCCAGTGTTGGAGTGGGGTGGGCACAATAAGAAGTCTCACAACACCAGGTTATCTGTTTTATTTGGTAGCACGAGCTTTCAGAGTGCTGCTCCTTCATGGGTGACATGGTGGTAGAGTGATTGAAAATGAGTAAGAACTCAGAGAAAGAGCAGAGTGTCTGGGCTTTCTTCTGACCTTTTAGCAAAGTCACAGCAGAAGATCAGGACAGCTCCTGCTGCAGTTTGACTCCTGTCACTGTCACTGCGACGGAGACCAATTTGCTAAATTCAGATTGGGAGGTATCCCTGCGGCCTTTTGGTCTGTATGGCTCAGCTGCACACCCATTTTTACCACATTGGGAAGTTTGAGCTGCTCTTATCTGTCAATGGTAAAGCCAAGGCCTAGCTGGATGCATTTTGTGTCATTGCTGCTTTTGGGACCTACTGAGCAAATTGGCAACTGTGTTTCTCTACATCGCTGTAACCACTGCACTCCACTGGCTGAGAAGCACTGTGAGATGTCCAGAGCTGACAAAAGGTGCGTTATAAATACAAATTCCTTCTTTCAAGAGCACCAAGTTCTTCTTCCTCTATTTTCTTTCATCTCCTGAAAGTAATTACAGACATAGGCTGTAGTTAAATTATTGTCACTCAGCCCCTGGGTTCCTTTCCAAGTGCATAATTTGCAAACCATAGAGGGGTGTGGGCAATGGCTAGTAATATTATCACTGGACTACTACTCCCAAAACTCAACTGATGTTCTAGGCATTGGGGTTCAAACCCTGCCACAGCAAGCGGTGGAATGTTGAATTCAATAAAAAATATCTGGAATTAAGAATCTACTGATGACCATGAAACCATTGTTGATTATCAGAAAGTCCCATCTGCTTCACTATGCTCTTTATGAGAAAAGAAATCTGTTGTCCTTGCCCAGTCTGGCACATACGTTATCCCAGAGCTACAGCAATGTGGTTGACTCTCAATTGCCCTCAGGCAAATGGGCTAGTCAATAAAAGCTAGAAGAAGTCACGGTGATCGAAAAGAAGTTTGATGAGGACTTGTCTGTTGAGGTAGTATGGGCTGAGATTAGAAACAGGAGAGGAGAGGTCACCCTGTTGGGAGTCTTTAAGACCTCCTAAAGTTCTAGAGAGGTGAGGAAAGGATTGCAAGTCAATCTGTAGGAGTGAAAGTATAGGTAATTGTATGGGGGACTTTACTAATATTGATTGGAATAGCTATAGCTCTAGCTCGTTAGAGGGGTCAGTTTTCGTACAGAGTGTGCAGGAAGGTTTTTTGACTCAGTATGTAGATAGGCCAACTAGAGGTGAGGCTACATTGGATTTGGTGCGGGCAATGAGCCAGACCAGGTGTTAGGCTTGGAAGTTAGTGAACATTTTGGTGATAGTGACCACAATTCGGTTACGTTCACCTTAGTGATGGACAGGGATAGGCATGAAGCTGGGGGCTGTAGTATAGCTGGGGAAGGGTAATTATGAGGCCATCAGGAGAGAATTAGGGTGCATAGATTGGACTAGGGAACTACAGGGACTGGGAACATCTGGAATGTGGTGCTTATTCAAGGAGCAGCTGCTGCGAGTCCTTGATAAGTATGTCCCTGTCAGGAGGGAGGAAATGGCGAGTAAGAGCCTTGGTGTACGAAAAAAGTTGATTTGCTGGTTAAGAAGAAAAAGGAGGCTTATGTCAGGATGAGGCTTGAAGGCTCAGTAGTGCAATGGATAGCATAGATTAGCCAGGAAGGAGGTAAAAAGTGAATTGAGGAGAGCTAAGAGGGGACACGAGAAGATGTTGGCTGATAGGATTAAGGAGAATCCTAAAGCTTTCTTTCGATATGTTAAGAATAGAAGATTGTTAGGGCAAGATTAGGGCCAGTCATAGACAGCAGTGGAAGTTGTGCGTGGAGCCTGAAGAGATTGGTGAGGCACTGAATAAATATTTCTCTTCGGTATTCACGCAGAGTGCTGGAAATGTAGCTGTGGAGAGCACTGAGGTACAGGGTTGCAATTGGGGAGATTGTAGTAGATAGGGAGGATGTGTTAGAAATTCTCGAGGGTTGAAGTTGGATAAGTCCCCTGGGCCGGACGGGATTTACCCTAGGATTCTCTGGGAGGCAAGAGAGGAGATTGCAGAGCCTCTGCTCTGATCTTCAGGTCTCGTTGGTTAGGGTGTGGTTCCGGAGGACTGGAGGATAGCGAATGTGGTCCCTTGTTAAGAAGGGGAAGAGAGACCTTCCAGGGAATTATAGGCCAGTGGTCTTACTTCTGTTGTGGGCAAAGTATTGGAGAGAATTATTAGGGATAGGATTTATAGTTATTTAGAGAAAATGAATTGATTGGGGATAGTCAGCATGGTTCGTGAAGGGTAGGTCATGCCTTACTAACCTCATTGAGTTTTTTGAGAAAGTGACAGAGAGGTGGATGGGGGTAAGGCGGTTGATGTAGTATATATGGACTTTAGTAAGGCTTTGATAAGGTGGCCCATGAAGACTTCTACAGAAAATGCAGATGTGTGGAATAGAGGGTGATTAGCTAATTGGATTAGAATTGGCTGCAGATAGAAGACAGAGGGTGGTGGTTGATGGGAGATATTCATCGTGGAGTTCGGTGACAGTGGTGTCCTCAGGGGTCTGTTTTGGGGCCCCTGCTGTTTGTAATTTTATAAATATCTGGATGAGGGTATTGAGGGATGGATCAGTAAATTTGCAGATGAACAAAGTGGTGGAGTGGTAGATAGTGAAGAGGGTGTTTTAGTTTACAGAGTGACTTGGACAAGTTGCAGAGCTGGGCCGAGAGGTGCAAATGGAGTTTAATGTGGAAAAGTGTGAGGTAATGCACTTTGCAGGAACAATAAATGTGTAGAGTATAGGGCTAATGGTAGGGCTCTTAATAGTGTTAGGAACAGAAGGATCTTGGTGTATGTGTCAATAGATCTGAAAGTAGGCAGTCAAGTGGATAAAGTTGTTAAGAAGGCATATGGAGTCTTAGCTTTTATTGGAGGGGGATTGAATTTAGGAGCCGCAGCATCATGTTGCAACTGTACAAAACTCTAGTGCGCCGCACTTGGAGTATTGTGTGCAGTTCTGGTCGCACATTATAAGAAAGATGTGGAGGCATTGGAGAGGGTACAGAGGAGGTTTACCAGGATGTTGCCTGGTATGGAGGCAGGTCCTATGAAGAGAGGTTGAAGGATTTGAGGTTGTTTTCGTTAGAAAGGAGGCGGCTAAGGGGATCTTATTGAAGCATATAAGATGATTAGAGGTTTGATAGGGTGGACAGTGATAGCCTTTTTCCTAGGATGGAGAAAGCTAGCACGAGGGACACACTTTAAATAAGGGGTATGAGTTATAGGACGGATATCAGAGGTAGGTTCTTTACTCAAAGAGTGATTAGGGAGTGGAATGCCCTGCTGCAGCTGTTGTAGATGCGCCAAGTTGGTGGCGTTTAAGAGGTTAGTTGATAAGTATATGGATGAGAAGGGAATGGTTTAGTTAGGGGGGCATTGCTTTTTATTTTGGTCGGCACAACATCGAAGGCCGAAGGGCCTGTTCTGTGCTGTATTGTTCTATGTTCTATTTAAGTCTGACAACACCAGGTTTAAGTCCCGCCAATTTATTTGATAGTAAACTCACAAAGGACAAACCTCGAAAACTTGTGAGTTTACTATCAAATAAATTGGTTGGACTTAAACCTGGTGTTGTCAGACTTCTTATTATGTTTATCCCAGTCCAATGCCAGTATCTTCACATCCATAAATGCTGGCCAGCCAGCAATGCCCATGTCCCATGAATGAATATAAAAAAACATATTAATTTGATTTGATTTATTATTGTCACGTGTATTGGGATAAAGTAAAAAGTATTGCTTCTTGTACTCTATACAATAAAACAAACCGTTCGTTGAGCACACAGAAGAGAAGGAAAGGAGAGGGTGCAGAATATAATGTTACGGTCATAGCAAGGGTGCAGAGAAAGATTAGGGTTAATATATATTCACAAGTTTGATGGCAGCAGGGAAGAAGCTTTTCTTGAGTCGGTTGATACATGTTTTCAAACTTCTGTATTTTTCTCCCAATGGAAGAAAGTGGATGAGAGTATGTCCAGGGTGTGTGGGGTCCTTGAATATCCTGGCTGCTTTTGTGAGGCAGCAGAAAGTGTAAACGGAGTCAATCGATGGGAGGCTGGTTTGAGTGATGGACTGGGCTACGTTCATAACCCTTTGTAGGTTCTTGTGGTCTTGGTCAGAGCAGGAACCATACTAAGCTGTGATACATCAGGAAAGGATGTTTTCTATGGTGTATCTGTAAAAACTGGTGAGCGTCATAGCGGACATACCAAATCTTCTTAGCCTCCTGAGAAAGTAAAGATGTTAATGGGCTTTCTTAGCTTTAGCATCAGCGTAGATGGACCAGGACATGTTGTTGATGATCTAGACACCTAGAAACCTAAAGCTCTCAATCATTGCCATTTCATCACAATTCATCAGTGAGTGCTAGCAGGTCTTTTGAGAGGAGGGATGTCACATTGCTCTCAGTGCTGCCTTCGACCAAAATTCACATACGTGCACTTTCCAGGAAGAGTCGCTGGGCATGGATCCAAAGTGCAAACACTCATTGATTTTTGTTTTCCTTCCCTAGTCCAGAAATGTTGAAGGCAATTGAAGCAACTCAACCTTCACCTCAGTCAGGCCTGCTAAGTTATCCTTCCTGGTCTTCTGGCTTGGCAATATTGACAATTGATAGAACTTGGTTGAACTTATTGTTTGTAGTGTACTTAGTCCTGGTGACAGAAAAACCTATTTAAAAATGGATATTTAAATAATTTAGAGAAGTAAAATGAAAGTTTTTAAACATTTAACGAGAGTTGTATTGTTTTATAATTATTATGGGCAGAAACCGTTCAGCCTGCGACGGGAACCATAATGGGTGGAGGACAGACCATGCAAAGGGCCATTGACCTCGCATGAGATTTCCTGGTTTAGGGGTGACCAGAGAATCCCACCCTGTATCTTTTGATATAATTATGGAAACAATTATCAGTGTAAACTTTGAAATATTTCAAAATATTTGATGAGAATACTGCTGAACTGCACATTGATACTTAAGTTACATGAAGATTTATCAAGTGACCAGCCAATGAATGGCTGGAAGACTGAGGGATGATCCTTACTTATTCTACAAAATCTAGACTAAACCAACTAGAGCAAAATTAAGAAATAAAGTGATTACTCTGAGGCCTTCCTCTGTGCCCTGCCACAATGAAGCCGCTTGTAATTATGTGTGCAGAAGAGGGTGCCCATTTGTGTTAACTCTGAAGGTGTTTTCTGCTTACGTTAGTATCCACATGGTATCCACATGGAAAACAATAGGCCACTTATTACTTTGATAACCCCACACAGTCCAAGAGGAATCACTGATTGATCTCCCTATGGGGCTCATTGAGTATGAGCTCCCCTGGTAACAGGCAATGAGTGGCCTGCGCAGCTCATTACCTGAGCCGATTATAATGCTGGCCCAGGGGTGAGCCTGCTGAACTATAGTCCTAGGCAGACGAGTGTGCGTACACCACGGTATTGGTTTTACTATGAATTCTGTGATAAACTATGTTCCTTTCCAGTTGGCCTTCCTCAGTCATTACAATTATATTATATTAAGTTGTTTTAAAATGGAAGATTTAAACATTGAAGGTTTGAACAAACTACTTAAAAAATTTACATTACTTTATCTTGAGATTAAATTCTGTTATTAGTTTACATTCACGAATTTATGCTTAGTTATCATAGTATCAAGAAATCATGCTGAATTGAAAACATTGCATTGGTGCATGATCATCATTAAGTGCATCATCTTGTCATGTGTATTCTAACGGGCGGCACGATGGCACAATGGTTAGCACTGCTACCTCACAATATCAGGGACCCAGGTTCAATTCCCAGCTTGGATCACTGTCTGTGTAGAATCTGTGCATTGTCCCAATGTCTGCAAGAATACCCTCCGGGTTCTCTGGTTCTCTTCCACAGTCTGAAACATGTGCTGTTAGATGCATTGACCGTGTTAAATTCTCCCTCAGTGTACCCATATGGGTGCCAGAGTGCGGCAACTAGGGATTGTCACAGCATCTTCATTGCAGTGTGTATGTACTTGTGACACCAATAAATAAACTTGAAACGTAACTTCTTTCCCCAAAGCACAGCATTAATAAAAACTGACCTGTCTGATGATGAGAATATTGTCTGTTGTTTGGGCAAATATTCTTTCACATGTCAGAAAGCTGCATAACTGGAGCATTCAGTCTACTCAGCAAATGTCAAAGCCCATTATGTTGAAACAACTAAACTCCATCTGATCCAATTTATCACTGGACTTACAGCTTGGCAGTTTAGACGACATGCTGATCAAGTTTAAAAGCAGCTGATAATTCCTTGAAAATGTTTATTTTGTGTAAATTTATCTCCAAATGGCCAACTTAACTATTCACCCATCAGCTTTATAAACTGAGTTAGTTGTGAGTGTTTGGTGTAGTATTAATGTTGTATATTTTTGATCCATCGTCACATAATAGTAACTCTGCGATAGGGAGAAAATAGCTCACTAATACTAGCAACATGCTGTAAGTGCTTCAGTATGTGCTCGGTCAGATTTTGGCTGGCTGACTTGATGTTATCGGATGGAATATTTTAAAGAGGGTGCTACATTGACTTAATCATTTCAGCAGTGGCTTCAACAAACATGCAATTTTGGTCAGGATTTTGTATTAGTGCTGAGCTGACAACATTGTGATGAACTTAACTAGCTGTAAAATGTGGCCCCAGATTCCGCTGGGGTCATCCCCAGCGCCCACCCCATACCTGTCTCTATGCTTGAATTTGGGACCCCTGTTACCCCCGAAACATTTTGGCTATAATAATGTAGGAACATCAGGTGATCATTCAGCTCCTCACGTCTGTTCTACTGCTCACTTAGCTCATGGCTGATCTGCACCTCAACTCCATTTATCCCCGTTCGTTCCATAATCTCACCATACATGATATTGGGACAGCACAGTGGCACAGAGGTTAGCACTGATGCCTCACAGCGGCAGGATCCCATGCTCAATTCCAGCCTTGGGTGACTATGTGGGGTTTGTACATTCTCCCTGTGTCAGCATGAGTTTCTTCTGGATGTTCTTCCTACACACCAAAGATGCATGGGTTAGATGGATTGGCCATACTAAATTGCCCCTGGGTATCCCAAGATGTGCAGATTAGGTGGATTGACCAGACTAAATTGCCCTTTAATGCCAGGGGAATTAGTAGGGTAAGTACAGGGGTTATGGGGATAAGTTGGGATTATTGTCAGTGCTGACTCGATGGGCCGAATAGCCTCTGGCTGCACTGTAGGGATTCTATGATTCTTTTGAAAATTCAGAGAAGTCGGAGTACACGACTGAAGTGGGATCTTCTCAGTTTTCCTCCATTTAGCAAGTTAATAAGTGTTCATGGGTTTAGCAATCGCTAATAATGTATAAAATATAAAAATACGTCAACAATTGGGAGACATCTGAGTAACTTTATTGACTCATTCTAGTAATCCACTTGCCTCTTTGACAAGAACACATTATTGGACTGGTAACAGCAACTGTAAAATAGTTTCAGCTACATTACTTTGCCAAGCTGACTAAAACTTTTCAAACTTGGTATCACACTTGCTGCAGAGATTATGTGATGACGTACCAGACATCAACATTCACTGCTGGCATCTAAAAAAAAGACTTAATATGGAGCAACTGGAGAAATCTTTAGAGGGATTAGTCATTGTCTTGACATTGCACTATATTGCATTCTTGCTGAGTTCAAAGGTTAAAACCTTCACATAGTTTTGAGAATTGCTCTGAAAGTAACACTTCAGCGACAGAGAATAGCCCAGAATATTTGCTTTGGCAATGATGGCATCTCGCAATAATTTTGAGTAATGGTCATTGGAATGTTTTTTATGGCAAATCTGCTGTGAAGTTGAAATGCTGACTGGAATAAAAGTAAAAAGTTTGAAGTTCTTTTGTTGTATTGTATAATGACCAAATTAAGAAAGAAAAAAAGGGCTCAATATTTATCGAGTGTTGGGGGTTCCAGAACCCCGATAATTTTTCTATTTTGATATAGATGTGAGGAAAGTATGCTTTGCATCAGGAGTAATTTCATTGACAAATTAGGGATTTTTTAAAAATCAAAACAAGCTTTATTAATAACACAATTTAAATGTAACTTTAACAAAATGAAACAGTGTGGCCAGAATTTTATTCAATCGCCATGGGATTTGGAACAGTCGAGGGGCGGACCATGGAAAGGTTCGTTGACCTCAGACGGGATTTTCAATTTCAGGACAGGTGAGGCCATAATATCCCACCCTTTATCTTTTAATCATTGAACAATTTTTAAACATGAAAAAAAAACTCATATCTTCTTGCTAATTACTATTCAGTTCCAATTAAGCAATATTTCTCTTTATAGACTTAAACCTCACTTTAAACATAATGAGCAAATCCAGGCACACTTGTTTTGACTGGGAATAACAGGGCTGGAATTTTCAGGAAGGTCTTCAGAGAGAAAGAGCCTCTAGGTTTCTGCTTTTATCCAGCTGCAGTCAGCAACTGTCATTCTTAAAATGAAAATGAAACTGCTTTTTTGCTACAAGTCTCACTGCTCTCATTTCTAAACTCACACGACCCTATCCCTATATACTTAATTCATCTTATTACTTTAATGAAAAACAACCCTTTAAACCTTCTGCTAAATAAATGCATGGCTGAAATGAGTAATTATCCTGCTCATCTGCTGCATTCCTTCCACTACCTGACTCTGCAGAAAAACACTGCCTCTTAAAGCACACAATATATTCATAGCACGGTATCATCACAGTGCACCTTCCAGGACCTCTGGAAAGGGGGACAGTGTTGGTGTAGAGGTAATATCACTTGCCTAATAAATCTGAAGCTCAGTGTTCTGAGGATGAAGCACTCATGATTGGTTGATTTGTTATACTAAATTGCCTCTTAATGACAGGGGGGATTAGGAGAGTGAATACATGGGAATATGTGGATAGGACAGGACCTAGGTGGGATTGTTGTTGATGCAGGCTTGATGGATCAGATGGCCTCCTTCTGCACTATAGATTCTATTTAATTAGCTGCAAAATGTTCTGAAACTTCATTTATTCTTTCATACGATGTGGACCTCACCGCCCAGACCAGCATTTGTTGCCCATCCCTCATTGCTGTTGACATGACTGACTTGCTAGGCCATTTCAGAAGGCAGTTAAGAGTCATTGCTGTGTCACACCAATTACAATGGAATCTTGATTAATTGGCCTAGTGGACTGACTAATGGTAGATGGAGTTTAATTCAGACAAATGCAAGGTGATGCATTTTGGTCCATTGAACTAAGGCAGGACTTAGTCAATGGTAGGGTGTTGGGGAAAGTCACAGAACAAAGAGATGCGGGGTACATATTCATAGCTTCTTGAAAGTGGAATCACAGATGGACAGAATGGTGAAGAAGGCATTCGGCATGCTTGGTTTCATCGATCAGAACACATCGAGGCCGGATCCAGGTAAGAATTGCAGATTTCCTTCTGTAAAGGACGTAAGTGTACCAGGTGGGTTTTATAGTTTAATGGTCACTATCGCTGAAACTAGCTTTCAATTCCAGATTTTTTATTAACATTCCATCAGCTGCTGTGGTGGGATTTGAGCCCTCACTGCCAGATCATTGGACTTTGCCCCTTGGGCAGTGCCAGGAGGCTGATAATACCAAGGTGACAATGTTCAGGGGGCATCACCTGGTGCCTGAGCCTCTGGGGAGGCTCAATTTTCTCCTTTACTTCAGTGGGGTCAGGCTGCCAGCTCCCCGCAAATGGAGGGCTATACTAAACCATGATGGAGTGAAATACTCCTGGCTGGAGCAGGGGGTGAGATTAGTGGGTCTGGAGACTTCAGTTCTGGAGACTTCAGTCCGAGCCCACTAATAGGATATAAATTATATTAAAATTACCTGCTGCATATTTTAAGCCCAGAGATCCAGCACAAATTGGCCATTGCTAGAATCTCCCAGCCCACTGCACTAAAAAAAGTGCAGCAAAATGGGAGAATACGTTTTGCTCAAGATCAGCCATGGTGTTGGCCTGAGTATCAACAGCGATCTTCATGAATGAATCAAAGCAATGGCGATACCTCTAGAGAAATAAGCTCATTATGATCCCGAACTTCTGATGATTGTAGACACAGATGCATCATCAGCAGAACTGTGAGAAGTATTATTCTGGGTTCTGAGGAATGGAACAAGAAGACCTGCCTATTTTGCCTCACGTTTTTTTAATAAGACTGAACAACTGTCGTAGAGAAAAAAGCTTTCACAGCAACTTGGGCAGGTGAAAAATTTACTCTTCTGTCACGGGCCAAAATTCAAGATCAAACTGATCACCGACCGTTGGTAACTTTATTGAATGCCAAGGAAATCAGAAAGATGCCATTCTGGATCTACAGTTTTAAATTGCGATTCATGCAATACAATGGTACAATGGAATCTGTGCTGCGTATCTATCAAACCACATCTCTGTCACGGATCCTCCATATCACAGTGTGTAATTCAAAGTTCATTATACAAGAACGACAGTGCTTAGGTCACCTTCTCGATAAACGAGTCTCCAAAATGTAAGTAATTTGGTTAACAAATTACTTTCAATGTAATTTAAATAAAAAAAACTGATCTAAAATAGGCAGCCTACACAAAACAGAATGTTTCTGGGAGAACTGCACAAAGTTTCTACAACCTTACAGCAATAAATGAAATGAAAATGCCGATTCTTGAAATGCTGAAAAAAGGTCATTTTAGGATCACCAGAACATGAAGATAAAACTTTCATTGGGGGGAATGTGGTCTTCATGGCCTTGATACTTACCAGGAACAGAGCAGCGGTTGTAAGAATTTCGAGAGGTTCAAAGGCAAAGGTGTATGATTCTTGCAGGTTCATACACACTGCCATAATGGGTGGCCACAGTAAATTCCTAGTAACCCCACACTGAACAACATTGCCAAATTAGCATTATAAATGACCTCTTGGTCATTGCTGTGTCATGACTACTTAGTGGGACCACAAGTACTTACTGAGTACTTAGTGGGACCACAAGTTTTCCTCCTAGAAGTCCATCAAAAGGTTGACTAAGGAGATCTTGATATTACCAAGTGTCAGGCCCGGACATAACAATTCATTTAGTGGTCAGGTATTTCACACTCTCGGTGACATGGTCTCCACCTGCATCCTTCACAGACAGGAACTGTAAGAGCCACTTCTGCCCTCCTAACCCCCATTCAGATCATGGCAATACTTTGATATAGGCCTTTTTGAATTCAAAGGAAAAGTGTTTCTCGTTGTGGATTCTTATTCCCACTGAATTGAAGTGCAAAAATTATGTGGCCTCTGAAGCTGTAATCATATTTCTGAAGAGAATGTTTTCCACACATTTTTTTCCAAACATTGTTGTCTCTGACAATGGGCCACAAATTGCTGATGAGATTTCCCAACACTTTGCAGCATCACATAGATTTGTCCACATCACAAGTTTGCCAAAATACCTTCAGGCCAATGGAAAGGCTGAGAGAGGAGTACATGTATGGTTGAAGAATTCCTCAGGCAAAGTGAAGATTTTGAGTATAGTTCAGCTATTTCTCCACATGGTTACAGGCTAAGAACCCAGCTTCCTTTCATTTCCCAGACATTGATACTAAACATCACAGTAATACACCATGTTTGATACCAGACAAAGGGAAGAAAATTACAGAGCAGATCAAGCCCTCACTTTGACACAGGACTCGCGGTTTTCTCACTCCTCAAAATAGAGAGAGGCTGTGCATTTGATAGAAAGTACTGGAATGAAGAAGTAAGAATCATGGAAGAATCATAGAATATCTACAATGCAGAAGGAGGCCATTCAGCCCATCAAGACTGCACCAACAACAATCCCATCCAGATTCTATCCCCGTGGCCCCACATATTTACCCTACTAATCACCCGAATACAAAAGAGCAATTTAGCATGGCCAGTCAACCTAATCTGCACATTTTTAGAGTTTGAAGTTATAACAACTAAGATCATATCAGGTCCAGACAGAAACAGATGTCATCCAAAGAAACAGGAGTGCCTCGATTTCAATGAACAGGAAAGCATCAGCAGGGTGGGGCGTAAAGCTTGAACCCTCAGGAGGATGTCACACCTGCAGAACCACAAATGAGTGAAACAAAGAATGACAGGACTCAAGAAACGAGTTTGGTGTGAATAGGTCTTCAAAAACCTCAAAAAAACCTTCCATACACGAGAAAGAAAATTGGTGAAACTGCCAAGGAAACTGTCCCCTTAAAAACAGAGGCCAGGATTTTGTGCGCCCGCTCACCTCTTCTTTCCACAGTGTGTTTTCTGGCGGCAGAAGCAGCTTGCCATTGGCTGCTGGTAGGATCTTCTAGTCCGGCCAAAGTCATGGTCATTTGCGCTGCTCGCCAGCCCCTCTGTCAGGGAATCCACCATGGAGGGGAGGGGGGGTTGCATTGGGCGAGACTGGAAGATCTCACCAGTGGAAAGGGCCAGAAAATCCTGGCCAGAGACCTTGGAGGGAAGTATAGGAGGACATGTATGTAATAGGGACAAAGGCTTGGAGGGAGATGTAGAATTAAATACTACTCTAAAATTAGCATGTGCATAAGGAGCTGTGTCATTATGGTGACATTTAGAGATGAGCAAGAAAATCGTAAAAAGGAAACAGTATCTTCTGTAATGTTGCATATAGTTAGTTATGTATATCAAAGTTATTGTAAGGAAAGATGTTTGACTTCAGCCATATCTCTTACTACAGTAAGACACCCTGAGCAGAATTTTCCAGCTCACCTTAAAACTGTAAAATTCCACCCGAGGTCAAAAGACCTTTGCGTGGTCCATGCCCTACACACTACAATTCTCATGGCGGGTGGGATGGAAAAATCCCCCCTGCCAATGTCTCTCAGAACAACTCAATAATTAGTTTGGCACAGTGGCATAACTGTTAGCACTGCAACCTCAAAGTGCCAAGGATCCAGATTCGATTCCGGTTTGGGTCACTGTCTGTGCGGAGTCTGCATGTTTCCCCCCGTGTCTGTGTGGGTTTCCTCCGCGTGCTCCAGTTTTCTCCCACACTCTAAAGATGTGCAGGTTAGGTGGATTAGCCACGCTAAATTACCTCTTAGTGTGAGGGGGATTAACTAAGGTAAATGCATGAGGATATAGGATTGTGGCTGGTACAGACTTGATGGGCTGAATAGCCTCCTCCTGCACTGTACGATTCCATGATACTATGAATAGCCGATCAACCTGTTTGCTATTTGTAGATGTATCAAACGGCAAGGTCAACAATTTTGTTTCCTTTTCCGGTGAATAACAAAGAGACTTAATTCCATTGCATTACCTGGATTCTCAAAAAATCTATGGAGTCATTGGTGATACCATGTGATTTTATGAGCTCCTAGACACAAGAATATGGATGACGTTAATTGACAGAGTTGTTGTCAGAACCTCCAGAAACTCTCGATTAGATAAGGCCACATTGGCTTCCCAGGCAGCTGTTGCAATGTTTTCATTATGAGATCATGGGGTTTTTCATGGAACTTTCATAGATTCCCTACAGTGCTGAAGAGGCCATTCAGCCCATCAAGCTTGCACTGACTCTCTGACAGAGTATCTCACTCAGGGTCTCTCTCCTGACCTATCCCTGTCATCCCACGCATTTCCCATGGCCAATTACTCTAACTTACACATCCAGGGACACGAAGGAGCAATTTTAGCATGGCCAATCCACATAACCCGCACATTGTCAGGTTCAATAATGTCCTTTAGAGAAGGAAATCTGCCATGCTTACTTTGTCTTGCCCACACGCGGCTCCAGAGCCACAGCAATGTGGTTGACTCTAAACTGCAGCTTGCGATGGGGCAATAAATGCTGTCCTGCCAGTGACCCCCTTTCCCACAAATGAATTTTAAAAAATCCTTGGTGTGTGGGAGGAAGCTGGAGGACCTGGAGGAAACCCACATGGACACAGGGAGAATGTACGAACTCCACACGGACACCATCATTCATAAATTTCTCATTAAGACACCAGTATTGTTTACAGTCACATCATGCTTTCTTCATTGTCTGCTACGATTGACGATTATAGCTCTGGTTTTGATTAATGCCATAGCATAATCTCATTTCCCTTCCTCCACTCCGCTGAATATCATTAAAAGAAACAGATTTCCTGCCCTGCAGTTTGGCTGCTTATTTTTCAGGCAGAAAAAGTTCAAGTTGGCCTGCAGGAAGCACCAGGTTATTGATTCCCATTGTCTTGCATAGTTTGGATGTTTTCGCGCCTAAATAAGCAGTTTTTAGACAAGTTCTCCTCCGTTTCCCAAGCAGATGTTAATGCAGCAATGTAGTTTATGCACAAAATGATGTCAGCCCTAAAAAATGCACTACAGTTTAATTATCACCTTCTCTTCCCTCAGAAATCACTCTTTTAATAGTTTTGATGGCACAGCAGCACAGTGGTTAGCACTGCTGCGCCAGGGACCCAGGTTAAATTCCTGCTTCAGGTGACTGTCTGTGTGGAGTTTGTTCATTTTCCCCGTGTTCTGGTTTCCTCCCACAGTCCAAAGGTGTGCAAGTTAGGTTGATTGGCCATGCTAAATTGACTCTTAGTGTCAGGGGAAATGCAGGGTAAATATGTGGGGTTATAAGAATAGGGCCTGGGTGGGATTGCTGTCAGTGCAGGCTTGATGGACCGAATGGCCTCCTTCTACACTGTGGGGATCCTATGATTCTTCTATGCCATGATTATCAAGAAATATACCATCCCAACATTAATTGACTTTGGTAAATTAATAATTCATATCTCTACTGGGAGAATTGAGACAGGCCCATGCACTATGGAAATACAATATTTAAATCTACAATCAAAACTTCCACTGTCATTGTGTGCAACTAACATTTATAGATAAATGGGAATTGCTGATAATATCCTTTGTGTTTTATCCTGAAGGTAGCAAGACATTAGCATGATGGTTTCCAGAGCAAAGTACAATTCTATTTTGTCGTTTTTTTTCAAGTCCTGCGTTTAATCATTCTAAATGTTGCAAACTATTTTCTAAATTTGACTAGTTACCAATTTCAGTCCCAAATGACTTGATTTATACAGCCATCTCTTAATTTCCTAGCTAGAAATCAATCACTTAACTGATTGCTTACTCAAATTGGCACGGCAAACCCTGGTATCAAGAAGCTGTGACAAGATTTGCAATCATTGTGTGAAGTTTGATAGAATAAGTGTAAGCACTTAAGAATATACAATGGGTTGATGTATTGCTGCATTGTCCCACGGAATGATAGAATCTAGGTCAGACCTGGAGTGCTCAATGCATCACAGGAACTCTCACTGCAGTTAGCATTTAACTCAGTTGGGTAAGTGCACAGATGAGCTTCTAGAACGGTTAACTGATCAGAAGATAAAACACATAAAGATCTATTCAACCAACTGAGACATTTCTCACTGAAGAAGAGAAGGCTAATGGAGGATAATGCAGAGATAGTCAAAACACTGAAGGTTTACAAGCAATATGATGAGGCAATTTGGAGGCCAAATTGGGTCTTACATTATAGTATAAGAGTGGTACAGTGTCTTACCTCTCCCTCCACTTCACCTCCCCCTACTTGCCAACCACCCCCATCCCCGGTGACAACGGTACGTGTAGACTATATAAATTCTCACGTCCTGCTTTTGTCCCTCTATGTGGTGGGAGATTTCAGAGCCCTGGAGATGGTACAAATGGGAATGAGCAAAATGATGCCCAAGCTTAGTGTTCGCACTGGTCAGGAAGGGACTCTGATAGAGGCTGAATGGAAAAAGGCCTTTAAGACCATTTAAGGACATTAAGGAAAGTCTTCCCATCTGTGGTCCAGCCTACTCCAATGTAAAATTGCTCCCAGATCAGGATGGGTGGGATCAAGGAGAGAATTCCCGCTATGCAACTTTATGCTCCCCCTATCATTCCCTTTCCGATTGCAGAACTCACCGGACTAAACCTAAAATTCTGTCCAGTGATTACCTACTTTGCTTCTGTCCTTTCTAAAGGAGATGATCAAATAAAAACTCCAGGTGAGGCTGAGTTTAGAGGGAATAATGGTAAAGTTGGGATGAAAAATAATTGATGAACTGGAGAAACTAAAATGGGATATAACTCCAAAATCTGGGTATTAGAATGTAACTGGCGACAACTTTGAATTGGATTTTATGTGACCAATAGAACAAGATGTAAGAATCAACTAATTCTTATAACTCACTAACATTCTTATAACTTCTTATAACTAACTTATAAGAATAAGAATTCTTATAATTCTTATAACTCTTCTTATAAGAACTTGGTTCTTATAAGGAACCAATTAGAGAGTAATGTAATAGTCAGCTGACCAACTAGTAAATAAGGAATTATGTTAAATTGAGGGAAGCATGGAGTGCCCAGTTTGAAGTAATGATGTTTCTTTATTAAACATTTTCTTTGATTTATAAATTGGAATCAGTTTTGTTGTATTTTCATTGACTGCATTTTGAAGAATTCCTTCTGAAGAAACAGAAGGCACTAACAAACACTGAAGAAAGCTAAGGAAGAGATATCAGAAACGTTGTTTTTATGTACAAAAATTCTACAGAAGACGGGGCAGTGCCAGAGGAAAAGTATACAGCTAAGCTTGTTCCGATATACAAAAAGGAAATTAAAATAAGACCAGGGCATATGGAATATTGACTGCTTAGGCATTTATTTCCATTCCAATTCTCTTCCCACGCCAGTGGTGCACTAAGGCAGACATACGTCTGTTTCCATAACTAGTGATTCCTGGAACAGGTCACTAGTCTGTCGCAGCTTGAGGGGCATCACTCCACATCAAGTGTGGCTAACCAGGAGTTTCTCCCACTCTTAGCACCAGCCATTAGCGTGGCTGGAAAGATTTGCAGACTCATACTCAACTTGTTTGGCCGCAGTCTGAATGCACCATCCTTGGCCATCAGGTTCTGGAGTGGGACTTGAACCCAGAGCTTCTGACTCAGAGGCAGGGACTCTACCCATTGCCCCACAAGAACTTAAGGCACTTACTTGGCATCTGAAAAATGAGCAATCCAATTTCTAAACCTAACTCTTTAAAATCCCATCACTCAACCAGATTTTAAGCTTTATTAATTACAACTAAAACGTAACTTTTTGAGTTATTTTCTTCCCCCATGATATCAAATTACAGAACAGCAATCCAGGTATCAATTAGAAAATAAATAATGTCATTTCAATGTTGAAAAGAACGCGCAGAGGCATTCAGAACGTCAGGTTTTAATTGTAGACTTCAAAAACTGAAATTCCATAGTTTGGTTCTATTACATTGAATTGGGTGAAAAAGAACTTCAGAACATCTGGGAACTGTTCTCCTGATCCCAACAAAGTTAGCAGCATCTGATCTCCTGAAGTGGCAGATAACGTGGAAATCCCATCATATGAAAGCTGAATTGATTGCTGCTGCCTTCAATCATAGAATCCTGACAGTGCGGAAGGAGGCCATTTGGCCCATTGAGTCTGCAATGACCTTGCGACAGAGCATCTTAACTCAGGATTGATCACCCCCACCCTATCTCTGTAATTCTACATATTTACTTCACTCATACTCATCTTGGGACAGTATGGGGCAATTGAGCATGGCTAACATACCTAACCTGCACATCTTGGACTATGGGAGAAAATTGGAGAACCCGAAGGAAACTCATGCAGACATGGGGAGAATGTGCAAATTCCACAGACAGTCATCAAGGCCAGTACTGAACAACGGTCCGTGGCGCTGTGGGACAGCAGTATTAAACACTGTGCCATTGTGCCATTTGACGTCACAATTAATAACCAAGAGTGCCTTGGTGCAGAGTGACACTATTCAGAGGTTCTGTGCTGACAACTGCCTGGATTTGGGGAGGGAGAGCCAGCAAGCAGTAAAAAGCCTGACAATGGAACGATGGAAGCAAGCAGGGGCGTACGTTTCTATGTCTCGTCCATGGTCCCAACTTGGGATGGGATGAGCACAAAAGTTTAATGGCTTCTACAACATTTCCGCGGCAAGTCAGCATTCTGGTGATAACAAAATAAATCAATAGATCATTATCCCAAGATTCCCTTTATGGCTTTAGCAGTTGCTACAGCCTCAGGGCAGGAGAAGGCAGGGAATGCTGCCAATACTGGTCTTTGTAAATGCACAGGAATACTCACTTCACTCTGTTTCACTTGGCCACATTGCCATGTCACAGTGCCAACCCAACTGACTATTGAACGGGCCAAATATTAAGCAGGACCTGTGCCAGTAGAAGGCTCCTTTCAGTCAAGTCTGCTGACGGTTGAAATAGGCACTTTAATACAATTCCTGACACATCCAAACAGTATGACATATTGAGGAACTAATTAGTAAATCAGGCATGATCTTGAAACACCATATATAAAGGTATTGAATGCAAAATCAGGGAAGCTATGCTGAATTTTATTAAAACTTTAGGAATACAAATATACATATTTATAAATATATTTTTGTAAAGATATGGAGTTGGTGGCATTGGACAGGGGTAGGCATGGTAAGTAGTCTCACAACACCAGGTTAAAGTCCGACAGGTTTATTTGGTAGCACAAGCTTTGGGAGAGTCGGCCCTTCATCAGAGACTTCCCTAATGAAGGAACAGCGCTCAAAAGGCAATAACACAGTGGAATTGTCACTGGACGAGTAACCTAGTGACCTAGGGTAATGTCCTGAGAAGCTGGGATTGAATCCCACCATGGCTGATGATGAACTTTGAATTTAATAAAAACCTTGAATTAAAAGTCTAATGATGAATTGATTTGACATAAAAATGCATCTGTTTCACAAATGTCCTTTGCTGAAGGAAATCTGTCAGCTTTATCTGGTCTGGCCTATATTTGATTCCAGATCCACAGCAATGCCCTCATGGATGGGCAATAAATTTTGGCCTAGCCAATAACGGTCACATCCCATGAACGGATTAAAAAAATAAGAATTAAGCTATTAGGAAAAGTAATGGAATGTTAGCCTTTATTGAAGAGGATTTAAGGACAGGAGTAGTGACGTCTTGCTTCAATTGTATAGGAGCTTGGTTGCCAAAAAGGATATTTTTATCATCGAAAAATTTTGCCTGTAAAAGGTTCACCAGATTTGTTCCGTGGATGGTAGAACTGTCTTATGAAGAAAGATTGGACAAGCTGGGCCTGTTTTTTCAGGAGTTTCGAAGAATGAGGGGTGATCTTGCTGAAACCTACAAATTACTCAAAGGAATAGACAGGTTAGTTGCAGGTAAGATGTTTCCCCTGGCTGGGGAGTCTAGAATCAGGGGGCACAATTTCAAAATAAGGGGAAAGCCTCTTAGGACTGAGATGAGATGGAATTTCTTCACACAGAGGGTTGTGATTCTTTAGAATTTGCCATCCCAGAGCTCAATAATTGTGTATGTTTAAAGAGGATTTCTGATGAACAATAATGCAAAGAGAGATAATGGGTGCGAAAAGCATTTAAGTGCCTGACCAGGCATGATTGTATTAAATGGCAGAGCAGGCTTGATGGACTGAATGGCCTACTCCAGCTCCTATGTTTCCAAGCCACTCACCATCCTGACTTAAAAAGATATTGTCATTCCTTCACTGATGCTGGATCCAAATCCTGGAACTTCCGCCCTAACAGCACTGAGGGTGGACTGCTTTGGTTCAAGAATGCAGCTCACCACCTCTCAAAGGCAATTAGGGATAGGTAATAAACGCTGGCTTTGCTAGTGCTGCTTATGTTCCATGAATGAATTTAAAACAAAGCTAGTCCCTCTGCTCCATCTTTTCTCCACAGCCCTGCATTTGTTTTTTTTACCTTCAGGTAGTTGTCCAATTCTTTTTAAATGTCTCGACTGAATCCGTCTCCATCAATCTGTCAAGAAGTGCACTCTGAATCCTAGCCATTTGCTGATTAAAACTTGATTTTCTTTATGTTGCCTTTCTCTTTTTTTTCAATCACTCTAAATCTGAACCCTCTGGTTCTCAATCCTTCTGTTGACAGGAATAGTTTCTCCGTATCTTCTCTTTCCAGTCTCCTCATGATTTTGAACACTTCATTCAAGTCCCCTCTTAATCTCTTTGATTTGATTTATTGTTATCATATGTATTGGTATAGAGGGTAAAGTATTATTTCTTATCTACTATACAGATAAAGCATATCATACATAGAAGGAAATGAGAGAGTGCAGAATGTAGTGTGACAGTCATAGCTAGACTGTAGAGACAGATCAATTTAATGCAAAGTAAGTCCATTCAAAAATCTGATGCAGCAGGGAAGAAGCTGTTTATGAGTTGATTGGTACATGACCTCAGTTGGTTGTACCTTTTTCCCAACGGAAGAAGCTGGCAGAGAGAATGTGTGGGGTCCTCAATTATGCTGGCTGATTTTTAGAGACAGTGGAAAGAGTAGACTGTGTCAATGAATGCGGGGGGCGCTGATTTGAGGGATGGACTGGGCTTCATTCATGACTCTTTGTAGTTTCTTGTGGCCTTGGACAGAGCAGGAGCCATACCAAGCTGTGATACAATGAGAAAGAATGTTTGTATGGTGCATCTGTAGAAGTTGATGAGAGTTGTAGAGGACGTGCCAAATATCCTTAGTCTCCTAAGACTAAGTAAGAAAATAGAGGCATTGTTGAGCTTTCTTAACTATAATGTCAGCATGAGGAGGACAGGACAAGTTGGTGACCTGGACAGCTAAAAATTTGAAGCTTTCGATCATTTCTATTTCATTCCCATTGATGCAGACAGGGACATGCCCTCTGATACGCCTCCTGAAATCAATGACTACGTTCTCTTCTCCAAGGAGTTTCTCCAGTCTATTATGTAACTGAAGTTCTACA
The DNA here is from genome assembly GCA_024679065.1 of Sphyrna mokarran. Taxonomy (NCBI): domain Eukaryota; kingdom Metazoa; phylum Chordata; class Chondrichthyes; order Carcharhiniformes; family Carcharhinidae; genus Sphyrna; species Sphyrna mokarran. Next base: position 19,474,532 of record JAGIQG010000026.1, read on the forward strand.
TCCCTGAAATTGCTCTCATGAACCTTTTCTGTACTCTCTCTAATGATTTCACATCCTTCTTGTGTGGGGCCTCAAATTGTGCACAATAATCCAGTTGAGGCAGAATCAATGTTTTAACTTCTTCACTTTGTACTTTCTATCCCTATTTATAAAGCTAAAATCCCGGAAGCTTTATTAACGATTTTTACAACCTGCTTGCCAACCTCAATGATTTTTGCATTTATACTCCCAAGTCCCTCTGTTCCATTTAGAAATTGTACTCTTCAATTTAAATTGCCTCTCCTTATTCTTACTACCAAAATGAATTACTTCACACTTCTCTGGCCAGAAGAAATTGGCTATTTGGCTCTTCGAGTCTGCTCCACCATTCAATGAGATTGCGACTGTTTGATATGAAAATTTTCAACTCCACTTTTTCACCTTATCCCCATAAATAACCCTTAATTCTTTTATTGATTAAAAATATGGTTATCTCAGCCTAGAACATACTTAATAATCCAGCCATGACAAACTTCTGTGATTTGAAAAATCCACAGATCCACTATCCTCGGAAAGAAGAAATTCCTCCTCATCTCTGTCTTAAATGGACAACACCTTACTCTGGGATTGTGCCCTCTAGTTCTAGACTCTCCCACAAAGGGAGATCTACTATGTCAAGAGCCCTGAGAATCCAATATGTCTCAATATGGTTGCCTTGCATTCTTCTAAACTTCGAGTACCAGCCCAACCTTTCCTCATCGGAAAATTCCTTCACACCTAGGATCAACTTAATGAATCTTCTCTGGACAGCCTCTGATGCCAGTATATGGTTCCTTCGATAAGGGAGCCAAAACTCTTCACATTAACAGAGCTGTGTTAATTTGATCTGCCACGTATCCACCCATTTCTACAGTCTTTCTATGTCATTGTGAAATTTAGCACTATCTTCCCCATAATTCACAATATTCTGAATTTTGTGTCATCTGTAGAATTTTCTAAATTGTGCCCTGTGCATCTAAACTTGTGTCATGAATGTATATCAAGAGAAGCAGGGATTCTAACACAGACACCATGGGGAACCCCAACATGTACCTTCTTCCAGGTACTCTCTTCCCCTGAGCTAATGGATAAGGGATAGGAAACAAAAAATATAGTTCTTGGGCCAGAGATGCAGGACAGACGTGAGGAAGCATAATTAAGGATCCCAGGCACCCCAGACATTCTCACTTCCAGTTTTTTCCTTTGGGAAAAAGATACCAACCAACATACCAGCCAACTCAAGAACAGCTTCTTCCCTGCCGCCATCAGATTTTTGAATGGATCTACCTTGCAGTAAGTTGATCTTTTTCTACACCCTAGCTATGACTGTAAAACTACATTCTGTACCCTCTCCTTTCCTTCCCTATATACGATATACTTTATTGGTATAGTGCAAAGGACCAATACTTTTCTAATACATGTGGCAATAATAAATCAAAGCAAATCAAATCAAAAGATTTTTTTTACACACATTTAGTGATAATGGCCTGGAGCTCATTGCCTAAGAGAACAGGAGAAGCAGAGCCAGTCAATAATCTCAAAATAAAAGGGATGGACACTTGAGCACATGAGGGAAATAACGAACTTGCAGAGCTACAGATATAGAGCCTGGGAATGCGGCTGAGTGGATTGTTCTGCCGAAAGCTGGCAGGAGTTTGATGGACTGAGTGGCCACCTTCTGTGCCTTAATGACTGTATTACTATATATCTGCTTCCAAGAGAAGGGGAGTAGAAGGGCTACCCAAACACTGAGACTCAACTGACCTGTCAAGGAAATGTATATTCACATCATGATCTTGTTCCTGTAGTCACAGACCACCTATATAGTGGTGGAACAATCAGCCTTTCTATTCATGAATGGAGCTGCCTTTGAGCTAGGAACATGTGTGGTGAAATGTGCTGTCTCTTATATCTTGCACTCAGACAAATCTGGCTGTGGAGGTAGAAGTGCTGGGCTATTTCTTGCTGCTGGCTGTTTTTCATAGGAATAGTGATGTAAGCCCTGAGGCTGACAAGCAGTTACTGACTTGAAGTGATTTTGTATTGAAGGTTGAGATGTCGCTGAGATTTCTCACATAGGCCTGGAATGAGCCTCCTGCAGCTGTAACCTTGACTGGATCACAAAGCTGTCTCTGTGCTGGAACTCATCTGCAAGCCTTCAGGAATGCATGCTGTTCAGCAAAACCTTCCTCTGGGATCCTTAGTCAGCGCAGGCAGGTTTCTTAAAGTAATGCTCGAGCTGTATACTTAATGTCAATATAAGGTTGTATTCAAATAGCAATTTTAAGGTTCAATTCCATGTGCTTGGCCGTTCTCTTCTGATAAGTTTCCTCTTCCAGAACTTATAAATAAAGTAGTGTATCCAAAGGAATGCCCATAGCCAGATGGTAGTAAGCTGTGGACTGTTGCAGTGGTGCAAGATGCAATACACATTTAAGTGTCTATCAGGAATTTTTTTACAAACACAATTTGTGCTACAACTTGGACTAAAACTGTGCAGAAACAGCCAGCTGTTCAGAAATAAAATAACAGGAGCTAAAACTCCTTTAAAAATAAAGAAAATGTTCTGCTTGGCAGGCAAGAGACGTTCAAATCGGTGCCACCCATTGCATTATGACAAGGCACCAATGATTTAGTCATCTTGGAGACTAGAATTAGTCTTATCCACAATATTGAGGATTCAAGAGGCAAAGTCACCCCAAAATGTGCCTTAATTGTTACTATCCAAGAATACAATTCACCCCAATGTTGTAACACCAGCCTTCACATCCTTCAGGCCCAATGAGGTCTATTGAAATCAAAATACATTGATAATCATAACAGCATATTACAGATGTTCCACACAACAATTCAACCTTTTTCTTGTCTGTTGCCTCGTGACGTTACTGTACTTTTAAGAAAGTCCTTTTCTTTTAAAACATGATTTTTGCAGCTCTTATAGCTTCTGTGACGTCATTGCTGCTGATTTGACTGCAAGTGTCCTATTATTTCTATTTAAGTGGTTTAAATGGGGTTGTTTGTGTTTACTCTGGGATTAGTTTTATAATCCTGCATTGTTAAGAGGATGGCCATGTGTTTTTGGACAGTTTTTAAAAATTTTTTAACTTGGAGCTGCAGGTTCGAGTTTTAGTTTTAAGGGACTGCAGTTTCTCTGCTGTTTTGAAAATTTTGTTGTTTAGCTGAAAACACAAGCTTGTTTTTGTATAGGGTGAGATCTAATGTTGTTGAGGGCTGGGCCAGAATCTCTCTGGTGTTTTGGGAAGCTGTCTTATCTTCAAACTGCTTGGAATGAATCCAGAGAACTGTAGACTTCAATCAAAGGACTCAATTTCCAGTATCATGTGATTTTGTTGTATTGAACCTGTTTGGAGAGTTTTATCTATGAACAGGGTTTTGTTTTCATTGGAACACATTAGATATCTTTGTTGAGGATTATACATTATAGTGGTTGTTTGTAATTGATAAAAGTTCTTGCTAATTTTCTTGCAGTTCATGTTGACTATATTCTTAATAAAGTTTGTTTGAGAAAAGCTCCCTAGTGGGTCATTTGAATCATACCTGACTGTGTGACATATCATGCTCACCCTAGCTAAATTCAAGACACAAAACTTATGATCCATAAAACACTTTGGAGTTTCTGACCTGAACCATAACATCTTTTCGTTAGGAGTTTCAAAGAACTACCTAGTGGACCGTGTGTAAATCATTACATGAAAACTGAGATCTTAAGCTTTTTGTGCTAGTGCTTCGTGCCATTTAATTGACAGAGAGCTTAACTTTACCTGCCCGATGGAATCTGGGTAAATGGATACTTAATGTGCCCTGGGTTACGACCCACTACCTGCCTGGATTCTGTCAAATCTGATGTAAATCCATCCCCAATGGGCTGAATGGCCTCCTTTTGCACAGTAGGGAGTCTATGATTCTGAGCTATCTCAAGGCCTAATGGCATTTTAGCTCATGCTCCATTAGGGAAATTATTATAATATACCCCTAAGACAAAGAAGGCCAGGAGGGGGCCAAGATCTGATATTCCTGAAAAGTAGACTTTCCAGTCCATTGCAGTGGCAGATGGAGAGGGACGGAAAACAAGTGATATTATCCATCACTAGCTGAGCATTATTTTCAGCCCATTATTTTCTCCTCTTCCCTGTTTTGAGTGCTATCTGTTGCAGAGACAAATCCTCCACCTATGTAGCTTAGAACAGGAGGTTGACACGTGTGTGAGAGTGGCCTAGAGGTAGTCCTGCCATTAACATGCCCTGTCTGTGGAGAAGCATCTGGAACTCTGCTGAGGCCTTCTCCATAGAGACAATTAATATTGTCAGAATTCTGATCAGACCCCCAGAGATTGCTCTGATGCTTGGAGATGAGCTCTGCTGGAAGCGAAACTATAAAATAAACCAGGCTAGAAGCTGGCCACACATTAAACTGCAATTGTGGGTGTTTACATTTCATTTTAGCTTTCAATATGTGCAATTTTAATTTGACAACAAAATTTCAGAATTTATGCAGAAGTTGTTTATTTGGTGGACAATTTACAGTTTTTGGCTTTAGAAATTTTTGCTTGTTTGCTGGTTTAGTAGTTACGTAATGGTACCAGGTGTTGGAAATATAGCTAGAGAAATCACAGACACAGACACAGACACGCGCACACGTGAGCACACACACACACACACACATATATGCAGGCACACCTGCACACACACACATAGACACACATACGTGTGCGTGCACACACACATGCAGACACATGTGCAGACACACACAGACACAAACGCAAGCGCACACGCACACAGACATAAACACATACACACACACACATGCAGACATATGCACATGTACACACACATACATGCGGACATATACACACATCCTCGCAGACACATGCACACACACATGCAGACCCATACTCACACACAAGTACATGCATGCACACAGACAACATGCAGACACACACGCACACACGCACACACACAGACACACAGACACACATACAGATACAAACACACACATATGCAAACACATACACACACACACATGCAGACGCATACACACAAAAGATGAACACATGCAAACACACACGCAGACGCACTCACCCACATACACACAGACACACACACACAGATACATGCATATGCACATGTGTATACACATACACACAGATGCATGCACACAGACACAAACACATACAAATGCAGGTACACATACACATACATGCGGATATGCACACAAACGCAGACACAAACACATGCACATGCAGACACATACATACACACACCCTTGCAAACACATGCACAGACACACACAAACAGGCACACACATGCAGACACATACATCACATAGATACACACGCGCGCACACCCATGCAGGCACACACATGCGCACACACGCACGGGCGCCCACACACGCGGGTGCACACTCACATGCAGAAGCACACACAAGCACATACATGTATGCTCACAGACACATGCGCACACACACAGACACACATACACACACACACACACACATGCAGACGCGGACACACACACGGACACACACAGATACATACACACAAGCTCACAGACACAGACACATACACAGACACACACACACACACATAGATACACATGCACGCACACATGCACACACACACACACACACACAGATACACATGCACACACACGCATAGATACACATGCACAGTTGGCACAAAAATGGGCAATGACAGTAAGAGAACCGTGGAAATTAATTTCAGGTCATATGATTTCCAGAATTCGAGATGTCAAAGTTCAGAGGATGTTTCCTTTGTGCAGACACCTGTCTAGCTGAGATTCTGGTAAGAGGCAAAATTGCACAAATCCTTGACAATTGATGATACAACAAGAGCATGCTAAGAACAAGAGAGTACTAAGATCATTTGGCAGGCAATGAGCAGAGACTGTTAAAATTAAAAAGTTTTGGAGAAGTTGGGAGATGGTGGTTGGCTGCTTGGTTAGCCTGGAGATCCACTGCAGTTCTTTTTGATTGCTGTTAAATCAGAAGACTGAGCTGCGAGGCTTAAAACGGTTCAAAACGTTAGCGGCATGGGGTCATGTGACGTGGCCCATGAATGAGTTCATTAAATAGTGCCAGCAGTTTCTGTGTTTCTGGCCAAAATCCATTGTTTCCCTTCAGATCAAAATGGCAGCTGTTTACACCCCTTCAGATTTTAAAAAAAGTTTCAATGCCTCTGCTTTTTGTTATCATTCTGATGGAGAGGAGTGAGTTCATCTGTTAGTTATCTAGGTTTTTGATTATGATGTGGCTTTACAATGGGGTGTGAGATCCCATAACGACAAGAGTAGAACTCTTTTGTTTGAGCGATCTCTTCTCAAACAATGTGACCTGTAGCAGCAATCTTGTATTTCAACAAAAGTCTATTTTAAAACAGCAAAATGAATAAAGTTCTGATACGCATTATTTTTAACTTAATTTCATGTCTTATTAACATGACAAAGTTATCACAAACAGCATCTAATAAAAACATGATATATGGTTGTAAAGGAAGCAGATAAGTAAGACACACAAAGGTAGTGGAGATTATTTGAGGTGATTTGAGGGAAATCATCCCATTCAACATTTCTAGAGATGTAGTAAAGAGTTGATGATTTGGCAGAGAGTGTTGTTACATTTTCACAAGCAGAGCAGTAAGGTGACCTGTCCATATGAAGGTTGTAGCAGGGATGGGGGCTCCACTGGCAATACCCTTGAAGTTGCATGGTAACAGGGAGACGGAGTGAGAGCAAGCTCTGTATACTGCCCTCTGCCAGGTTAGAAGTGGCCTCCATCAAACTTCTTAACAGTGACAGGAAGCTGTTGGGAAAGCCAGATAATATACCCAGCATCTTGGTGTGCGTGCCCATCAGTTCTGCCCTCTATGCTGCCCTATCAAGTGTCCACTCCTGAGTCCCAAAGACGTAGACATAGAGGTGTACAAGATTATGAGGGGTATAGATAATAAACAGGGTTAAGCTTTTTCCTAGAATAGACTCAAATAGCATGAGGGGTCACAGGCTTAGGGTGAGAGGAATAAGGTATAATTTGGATGCTAAAGGGAGTTTTTTCACACAGAGGGTGGTGGGGGTATGGAATGCGCTGCTAAGTAAAGTGGTGGAGACAGGTACTCTGGAGTTATTTAAGAAATACTTGGATGGGCACATGAACAGAGTGGGAATGGAGAGATACAGAAAACTGATTTAAAATAGGGATCATGAGCCTTGGGAGTGCTGGGAAGTGTGTAAATAGATGATGATATTGATGTACTTGTACTTTTTTTTATCCTACAGATGTTTGGCCCACCTTGTTGTCTAACGAGGGGCATACACACGATGCGTTGTGAGAGAGCAGCTCTTGGATTTTTTTTTCCGAGAGTATCCTAGTGCTTCACATCGTTAGTGTACACTTGACCTGGACCATTTGATGGGCAACACGACAGTTCAGTGACTATCGCTGATCTGTGCAGATATATGGATTTGGGCCTGTGTCTGTGGGAGTTTGCGCATTCTCCCTGTGCTTGCGTGGGTTTTCTCCGGGTGCTCAGGTTTCCTCCCACATCCCAAAAATGTGCTCTTAGGCTAATTGGCAAAACAAATTCTCCCTAAATTGTCTCAAATTTGGTTTTTAATCCATAGGTCTATAAACATAGACAGGGATCACGGGTAGAGATGGGAACATCGGGGTGGCGGCGCGGGCTCGTTGGGCCGAAGGGCCTGTTTCCTGTGCTGTTTTGTTCTTTGTTCTGCTAGACTGGCAAACAGATCATATTTTACCCTCTGCAAACCACTCATGTCCAGTAACTCTCCTCATGCAGATGGTTGGGGCTGGCACGATGGCACAGTAGTTAACACTGCTGCCTTACAGTGCCAGGGAGCCCGGGTTTGATTCCCAGCCTAGTAGTTGTCTATGCAGAATATGCACATCTCCCCATGTCTGCATATGGTTTTCCTCGGGGTGCTCCAGTTTCCTCCCACAATCTAAAAATCATGTGGTTAGGTGCACTGGCCATGCTAAATTCCCCTTTAGTGTACCCGACCGGGTGCTGGAGTACGGCAACTAGAGGATTTTCATTTAACTTCATTGCAGCATTAATACAATCATACTTGTGGTACTAATAAAGAAATTTAAAACTTTTGGAAAATCAGCATGGATTGATGGGCTGAATGGCCTCTTCTGCATTGTTGGGATTCTGTGATTCTAAGGTGCAATCAAAGACAGATGACTCAATGTGGTTTAATGGAAGAATAGTGTTGTAGATTCATTTCAAACTATGTTGCTCAACAGGAATTTAATTTGATTTATCCCGTTTTCCAAGGCTTGTGATTCTACTGGGTGTTTCTAATATGCATTTCAACCTGATTTGTATTATGCGCTGCAGGCTACTTGGATGTACGAATAGTTGAAGTGTTGTATGGTTGAATCGCAAATACACAACTTGCTCAACCAAATTGCAATCCTGGGGATATGGATCCCACCTCCTTAGCTTGTGACCTTTCAGCAGTCATTGTTAAGCATACGAGTAGTGCACAGACCTTCAGCATTGAAGAATTGCTGTTGTCAACTTAATGAATGCCAAAATCATCACCACAGCCAACACAACTTCTCCTTTGGTTCCCTGCCTGAGCGAAGTTTTTGGCGCTTATTTGCAAAACCACAGCGAAGTGTCATGATTTTTTTTTAAATTACGGTTAGGACCCAGAGGCAAGCTCTGAGTCTGCCTTGGCCAGCGCTGGGATTAATCCACATGCCATTGGCATTAATTTGATCCATATGCTAGCTGACTGAACTCACCGGCCCACAGAGAACACATATAGAGATGTTAGTAAGTACTGTGCATCAGAGTTTGCTAAGTAGGAAGATATTAGACAGAAGGTGAATCCTGATCTGGTTAAGGTCGAGATGAACGTCATTGTGATGGATCAAAGGGATATTTTAGTACAATTAGTTTGCCTCAAGGAAGACGTACTGTGATGGAATCTTCCCGCCATCTGAAGGGAGACCGGGAAGGAAGTTGCCAAGGCTGTGGTAAGATACAGTTCAGGTCTCAGTTGACTGGGTGGATATTGGAGGAATGCAGGGCCAACCTCGGTAATTACAGGGTAGTTCATGGTCAGGAACATTTGAGAATCTTTAATTAAGGATGAAATTAGCCTGCATCTTGGTAAAGAAAAGACACTTAGAAGTCAACAGCACAAGTCTCAAATAGGGCAAACAAACAGTCATTTTATAGCAAAGAACTTGAGTATTGCTGAAAAAAGGCACATGTTGTTGAAGTTTTCTGTTTTGCACTCATCAGGACAATTTGCAAGAATACCAAATGTAAAGCGAACAACAATTTGCACTACATGAAAAGAAAGAGCTGCTTGCTTGGCAAGTAGAAGCTGATTGGCAGAGATATTGCCATAGAGAATGCACCAGTTGGCTGATGACTGACAGTTAACTGCCAACTTTGCTAGAATCATAGAATCCCTACAGTGTAGAAGGAGGCCATTCAGTCCATCAAGCGTGCACTGGCAGCAATTCCACTCAGGCGTAAACCCATGTGTTTACCCTGCTAGAATCAATGAAATATTTAAACAAAGTCTTTTTCTGCAATACACAAACAGGCTTGCTAAACATAGAGTTCCTTGAGAAGGAATCACATAAGGTAGATGGAGGAATTGCAGTCGATGTTTCTTTGTAGGAGAACATTAAAAGAAATTGAATAATGGAAAGAATAGCATGATGGATTAAAAGTTTCTTGGGATGGAGGAAACATTAGGATGTTGGGAGATAAAGGCAGTTTACCAAATGGTTGGAAATGGATAGTGGTGCTCCACAGATCGAATTCTGGAATTATGTCTGTTCACTAGGAAATCCAGGATTTGAATATAGAACTAAAAAGAATGAATGTTGGAATTTGTGATTAACAGGAAGTACAGTTACTTCCTTAGAAGGCAAAAATAAGCTGGAAAGGGATATTGATAAGACGAGGGTCCAGGCTAAGATGTGGTAGATGTGATATGATGTTATTCATTTTGCTGTAAATCGCTTTAGTGCATTCTAAGAGAAAGTGGGCTCATTGATTTGGATTAACAGACGGATTTGCAGGTTGAATAGCCTCATGATGTCTCATGGCATCAGGTCAAACACGAAAAGCACACCCAGTCATAAGCAAAGTGATGGAAGGTATTCCTGACATTGCTATCAAGTGGCGTACATGTAGCAATAACCTGCCCTATGGTACTTACTTTGGTTTCCACCATTGTTCCATACCTCTTGGTCTAAACATTGATGAGAGAGGTGAGGGGAGAATGACTGACTTTGATAATAAGGTAGCATTTAACTAAGTGTGGTGTTAAAGAGTAAAAGTGAATCAGGATGGGGGGGAATCTCTCCACTGGCTGGAACCCTAGCAAACAAAAAGGAAAGTCACCTCGGTTCCAGGGCATGGCTACAGAGTTGTGTCCGAGGCCCAATCTTCATCAACGACCTTCCCTCTTTCTTGAGGTCAGAAGTGGGAATGTTTGCTGATGATTGTACAATGTTCAGTCCCACTCATAACTCTTTAGAAACTGAAACAGTCCATGTCCATATTCAGTAAGACCGGAACAACATTTAGGCTTGGCCGACAAGTGCAAGTAACACTCACACGTCACAATTGTCAGGCATTGACCATCTCTATCAAGTGTCACGGTGACAGGAAACTGTGACGAAATGAGAGCTATCTATAACCTCAGAAGCTAACCACAAACCTACTGAACCGTGTAAGGGTTTTTTATTAAAAAAAAGAAACCGATTAAAAAAAACTCAAGTTGCCTGATGGCTGATACTTAAAGTTGACCATTTTTCTGGAAAGTTTTGATCTAAATGACACTGCAGACCTGATTCAAGGAATTTTACATCTGGGGGTGTCAAGTTCCACTTCAAGCAGGGGAAACTCTCAAAAATAAAGAATCAAAGATGCAAAGTGCTGGATTTTGATCAGATACTCACCAAACATTCAAAACCACTCCACATGGAGAACAAAATAACTCATCTCCTGTTGATTTATACCTTGAAATGTGTCACAAGTCTCAGAGATGGAAAGATATAGAAAATGGGATTTCTCAGTCTGCAATGAGAAATACAAGATATGCTAATCGGATTCTTTTCGGGGAATAAACAGAAAAGAATATTTAAAAGCCAACTCTGTCAAGCAGAATCAGGAAAAGAACAAGCAGGATGAAAAGGAAACATGACGGTTGTGTGTGTGTATGTGTGGGTGTGCATATATGCATGTGTGTGTGCATGTATCTGTATCTATGTGCATCTGTTTCATTTGGTTTGATTTTGATTTATTATTGTCACATGTATTAGTATACAGTAAAAAGCATTGTTTCTTGCGTGCTATACAGACAAAGCATACCATTCATAGAGAAGGAAAGAGGACAGTGCAGAATGTAGTGCTTACAGTCATAGGTAGGGTGTAAAGAAAGATCAACTTAATGTGAGGTCGTCCATTCAAAAGTATGATGGCAGTGGGGAGGAAGCTGTTCTTGAGTCGGTGGGTACATGACTTCAGATTTTTGTATCTTTTTCCTGACGGAAGAAGATAGAAGAGAGAATATCTGGGGTATGTGGTGTCTTTAATTATGCTGGTTGCATTGCCGAGGCAGCAGAAAGTGCAGACAGTTAATGGATGGGAGGTTGGTTTCCATGATGGATCGGTCTACATTCATGACCTTTTGTAGTTTCTTGTGGTCTTGGACAGAGCAGAAGCCATACCAAACTATGATACAACTAGAAAGAACGCTTTCTATGGTGTGTGTGTGTGTGTGTGTGTGTTTGTCTTGCCAGGTCTTGATTATTTTTTCTCAGTTTTGTAACTAATAAACTTTTTTATTTGAAAAAAACCTAGTTTGGTTGGCTCCTCATTACTAAATAAATTTTGGATTGGGAAAGACATTTATGGGGAAAATCAACTTGAAAAATCCATTGTTGTGGGTTTGAATGGAATTCACTCCACCTCAGCTGGTCATAGCAAAGTTGGAGACATGTTTCTGAGTTAAATTGTTCCTTTGAAAACAGTTTATAAGGTTTTTTTGAGTCTGTGATGCGAAAGCTCAAAAATGTCCACATTTGATGGAAGTGCTTGTCCAGAAGAGAAGGGAAGTACAAATAAAGATTTCAAAGTTCTGCCTCTGAAAGAGCTAAAAGGACCAGCAGGCCTGAAGGTTAGAATTGCACCCAAAAACCAGGGAATCCAAAATTTTAAAAAGAGTGGCCAAACATCTTGAGAGCACTGAAGCAGGTACATTAGGATTAAACTTTTTTATTATTGTCACAAGTAGCTTTACACTAACATTGTAATGAAGTTACTGTGAAAATCCTCATGTCGTCACACTCTGGCACCTGTTTGTTTACATTGGCCACACTAAACTCTCCCTCAATGTGCCTAACCTGCACAGCTTTTGGACTGTGGGAGGAAACCAAAGAAACTGGTGCAAATCCATGCAGACACGGGGAGGACATGCAAATTCCACACAAGCAGTGACCCAGAATTGAACCTGGCACTGTGAGGCAGTAGTGCTAACCACTGTGCCACTATGCTGCCCATTTTGCCACTATGCCGCCCATTAGCCCAGCAGAAATTGGAAAAGGAATTTCAGGAAAGGGAAAGAGAAATGGAGAGAGTAGGACAGGAAATGGAAAATGCTTTTAAATTATAGTAACTCAAACAGAGAAGCAAGGATCCCAGAGTGTCCCTTGAAGACACAACTATGTCAGACTTTAAAAGCCAAGGCAGTATAGTTTTCCTATTTTATCTCTACATTTGAAGAAATAGAGGTGGACACATTGTGTATCTTTTTCAAAAAGTTAGCTGACAGGCCCAACAGATAGTTTGAAGGCAAATGGCATTTTGGCCTTTATTGCAAAGGAGTTTCAAAGTAGAGAGGATGCGTTGCAATTGCACAGGGTGTTGGTGAGCCCTCACTAGAATACTGCATTCAGTTTTGGTCCCCTGACCTTAAAAAGGATATAGTAAGATTAGAGGCAATCCAAAGGAGATTCACCAGGCTAATTCCTGGGATGAGGGGTTACCCTATCAAGTGAGAGTAAATAGTCTGGGGCTGTACTCCTTGGAGTTTAGAGGGATGACCTTATTCAGACATATAAGATCCTGAGGGGAGGCTTGACAGGGTAGGTAGTGAAATGTTTTCACAAGTGGGAGAGTGTCAAACAGGAGGACAGAGCTACAAGACTAAGGGCTGGTTGCTTAAAACTGAGATGTGTAGAAATTTCTTCTCACAGATGTTCATGAATCTCTGGAATTCTCTGCCCCAAAGGGTTGTGGAGGGTGGATCTTGAGAAGTATTTAAAGTAGTAGTAGATAAATATTTGATCGAGGGGTTGGAAGAAATGGTACAGAAAAGAAGTTGAGGCTTGCATAGATCAGCCATGATCAAACTGAACAGCAGGGCAGGCTTGAAGGGCCTACTTTTGCTGTTATTTCTTGTGCTCTTCTGTGTGACAGTTAGCACATCAGTTCAACTGTCCAGTATAATACTTCCCTCTTACAATAAAGGCAAAATACTGCAGATGCTGCAATCTGAAAATGCTAGAAGATCTCAGCAGGCCTGACAGCATCAGAGGAGAAAGAAAGGGAGCTTTAGGAACTTTCAAACAATCATTGGAAGGCGCATGGAGCTCTCCAGAAGTATAGGGAGGGGATAGCTTGATCTTGGGATTGGGCTTTGCTGGGTACAACATTGAGGGCTGAAGGGCCTGTACTGTGCTGTAATGTTCTATGTACTAGAATAGAACAAAGAAGAAGAAGAAGAAGAACAAAGAAAAACAAAACAGAACGGGAAACAGGCCCTTCGGCCCAACGAGCCCACGCTGCCACCCTGATGATCGCACGTCTACCCGCGATCCCTGTCGATGTTTATAGATCTATGGATTAAAATAGAAGCAATGTCTATGGAAGCAAAGTCCCTGTCATTGCACAGTAACCTTTCAGGAAACGCTCACAAGGTCTGTTCCTGCTTGCCTAAGGAAAATGTCACAAGTTATAAGGTGACAAAAAAAAGGCTATTTTAAGTGCATACAATGTCAGATGCATACCGTCAGAAACTCTGTACCCTCAGGAAACAAGCTGATCAGATGTACTTGGAATTTGAAAGATTTAAACAACTTCAGTTTGACGTCACGACAGCAGTTCAAGAGGTGGCTCATTCTAACCTTCTCAAGGATAGTTATAGATGGGCAACAAATGTTGGCCTTGCCAGCTACAATCAGGTCCCATGAATGAATACAAAATAAAAAGCAGAATGTTATTGTTCAGGTCAGAAACTCCAAACTGTTTTTTAGAGCCTGCCTGGATCATACATTTTGCATCTTGAATTTGGTGAAGATAAGCATGATAGCTTCCACTTCAGGTATCTTTCAGAATAACTCACTAAGGTGCTTTTATCAAACAAAGTTTATTTAAGAATATAGTTAACATATATAGTAAGAATATGAGCAATAAATTCCACCAATTATGAACAACACCAAAACAACCAGTCAGAACAGCTTCCCAAAACACCAAGAACTTGAGGCAAGCCACCAACAGCAGATTCCTTCCTTCAGACCTTGTTTTGAGATAACCATCAGAATTTCCAAATAAAACATAGGAGAAAGAGAAACACTTCTTTTCAACTTGTTGTCCCTTATTAAAAATGACTCTAACAACAGTCAAACAGAGAATGAAACCTTAAATTCACTAGAAAGGAAAGAAAAACTGTCCAAAAACACATGACCATCCTCCTAACAATGCAGGATCGTAAAACAACCCCGAGTTAAAATAAACCGACCCCATTTAAGCTATTGAAGTGGCAATAAATGACCCCTCGTAGACAACTCAGCAGAAGTGAAACCAAACTGAAAATGATCTGCGTACAACTGCAGAGAATAGGATTAAAAAAAATTTCTTAAAGGTATACTAATGTCACACCTCCCTCTTAAGAAATGAACCATCAACATTCACAGATGGTTCAATCACTTTCAGTTTCTCAGTACTAATACTCTACAGTAAATATACATATGTTATACAAAATCCAAAATATGCAAACATAATAGTAATATAATCCATTTCAGTTTTTGTCTTCCACCATTGAACAATCCTTTTATTATATTCGTGACAAGATATTGGCAATCGCATTCTCTCTTCCTGCTGTATGTATAATTTTTTAAATTAAATGCTGCAATAATAGACTGCATTGAAATAGTTTGGCATTTTTAATCTTGAATTCCTCCAAAAATGTCAATGGATTCTGATTACTATGCACAATTGCCTCACATGAATTAGTGGCAACATAAATGCTAAAATCTTGCAATGTCAGCACTGAACTCAAGATCTCTTTTCCAATCATTGAATATTTCTTCTGGCGATCATTCATTTTTATTAAAAAATACCTAGTCGGATGCTCTATTCCTTTGTCATCTTCTTGTAAGAGCTTGACACTTATGTCGACGTCACTCACATTGACAGCCACCTTGAATGGTTTTGTGTAATTTAGTGTGGCCAACACAGGGGTAATGTTTAACACAATCTTCAAACTGTCAAATGCCTGTTGACACTCCACTGTGCACTGAAATTTGCTTCTTTATTAAGCCAATCAGAGGAGCAACCATGCTGTTAAAATCTGGCACAAATTTATGGTAAAATCCATTCTGGCCCAGAAATCTCATTATTTCCCTCCATGTTGATGGTATTGGGAACTCCCCAATAACTATTGAAGTAACATAAAAGAACATAAGAAATAAAGGAGGAGTAGACCATCTAGTCCCTCGAGCCTGCTCTGCCATTCAATAAGATCATGGCTGATTTGAAAGTGGTTCAGTTCCACTTACCCAACCGCTCCCCATAACCCTTAATTCCCTTATTGGTTAAAAATCTATCTACCTGTGACATGAATACATTTAATGAGGTAGCCTCTACTGCTTCATTGGGCATAGAATTCCAAAGATTCACTACCCTCTGGGAGAAGAAGTTCCTCCTCAACTCTGTTCTAAACTGACTCCCCCGTATTTTGAGGCTATACCCCTTATTTCTTGTTTCCATTGTAAGTGGAAATAATGTCGCTGCCTCTACTCTGTCTAGCCCCTTCATTATCTTATATGTCTCCATGAGATCTCCCCTCAACCTTCTAAACTCCAATGAGTACATGCTCAGTCTATTCAATCTCTCCTCCATAAGCTAACCCCCTCATCTCTGGAATCAACCTGGTGAACCTTCTCTGTACTCCCTTCAAAGCTAACATATCCTTTCTTAAATAAGGGGATCAAAATTGTACACAGTACTCTAGGTGTGGCCTCCTTAGAACCTTGTACAGTTGCAGCACAATCTCCTTGCTTTTATACTTCATCCCTCTCGTGATAAAGGCTAACATTTCATTTGTCTTCTTGATTACCTGCTGTACCTGCAGACTGAGTTTTTGTGATTCATGCACAAGGACACCAAATCCCTCTGCACAGTAGCCTGTTGTAATTTTTCACAGTTTAAATAATAGTCCATTTTACTAGTGTTCCTTCCAAAGTGGATAATCTCACACTTAGCAACGTTATACTCTATCTGCCAGATCTTTGCCCATTCACTTAGCCTGTCCAAATCTCTCTGCAGGCTTTCTGCGTCTTCTATGCAATTTGCTTTCCCACTCATCTTTGTGTCATCCGCAAACATTGTTATCCTACACTCAATGCCCTCCTCCACATTGTCTATGTGTATGGTAAATAATTGAGGCCCCAGCACCGGTCTCTGCACCACACCACTAATCATTGATTGCCAACTGGAAAAAGCACCTGTTTATTCTGACTCTCTACTTTCTGTTAGATAGCCAATCTTCAATCCACGCTAACACTTTACACCGAATTCCCTGCACCTTTATCTTATGCAGCAACCTTTTGTGAGGCACCTTATCGAATGCCTTCTGGAAATCTAAATACACCATATCTACCGGTTCCCCTCTGTCAATCGCACTCGTTATATCCTCATAAAATTCAGTAAATTAATCAAAAATGACTTTCCCTTCATCAGTCCATGCTGCATCTGTTTGATTGAACCTTTGTAGACAACTCAGCAGCAAGGAAGTCAAACTGAAAAAGATTTGCATACAACTGCAGAGAACAGGATTTAAAAAAATCTTTCTTAAAGGTACACTAACATCACAAGAGTGATTTCATTCATTTTCTCAATTCTATCCATACATAACAATATGCATCAGTCTTCTTCAACTGCAACTTTACATCCTCCTCTTTTCAATCATATTCTAATATTTTTAAAGTAACCTCTCCCCTCTTTTTCTGTGTTTAATTTCCAGTTTGCAATTCTTTTGTGAAGGTATTCAGGAAACTATGACCCTTGTATTCCCAAATTAATGCTTGTTGATGGTTGACAATCATCCTCCTAGATTACCCTGGAATTTTAAATAGACCAACATTTTCCTTCCATTTCTTATTTCTTTCCATATGCTTTACATTCATATTCTGGTATTTGCTTCCTATTGCTAATCTTTTCCCTTTTGTTCTGAAGAGGGCTTTTTGTTGTTCTTTCATATTATCCAAAATAGTCCTTTGATTCCTGTAACAAAATTAAGTTTTTGTTATTTTTGTCCAATGATTGTGCAGAGTTGTGCAGCCCAACACGATTATAATGTGTTAAGTATTATGAGAACGCCAGGAGCAGGAATTGGAAAAGACCATATCACTCTTCAAGTTTGCTTCATCATTTAGTAAAATCATGACTTATCCCCTACATCAACTTCACTTCCCCAACCTACCTCCTTAACCCTTGATTGCCTTTGGTACTGTATTTGACACAAATCTTTGATCACATATCCACCCCAGCACCAAGACCACTTACTTCCACCTCCATTAAAATGTTAACTCCGTCCCTGCCTCAACTCATCTACTGCTGAAATCCTCTACAATCCCTTTAATAGGTATAGATTTAACTACTCCAATAATCTCTTGTCCAGTTGCTCCTCTTACTCCCTTCATAAACTTAAGCTGATCCAAAATTCATAGAATCCCTACAGTGCAGAAGAAGGCCATTTGGCTTATCAAGTTTGCACTGATTCTTTTGAGAGCATTCCGCCCTATTCCTGTGACCTCATATTTAACGTAACATACATATTTTGGGACACTAAGAGACAGTTTAGCCTAATGTGCACATCTTTGGACTGTGGGAGGAAACCAGAGCACTGGGAGGAAACCCATACAGACAGTGACCCAAGGCTGGAATCGAACTCAGACCCCTGGCACTGTGAAGCAGCAATGCTAACTACTGAGCCACAATCATTTCACCTCTCAATTTCTTTCTCCTTTAAGATGCTCTTTCATGCCAAACTCTTTGTCCAAGCTTTTGATCATCTGTATCTATTACCTTTCTACGTTGCTTTCGTGTCAACTTATTGTTCGATATAAAAAAGCATATTGTTATTGCTACTGGCACATAACTTGTCCATGAGCAATATCCTTTATTAACGTTTAGGCAACGCTAAGCAGAGCTGAGTCCATGAAAAGATCAGCCATGATCTTATTGAATGGTGGAGCATGCTCGAGGGGCCTCCTGCTCCTAGTTCTTATTAAGTGATCTTGTGCATATTCAGGTTGTCCACAAGTAATAGATAATGATGGATTACTGACCACTGTACATTCATCTGCACAATTTCATTTCTACCTGCATACATTTATGTAAGATGAAAAGTGCCTTCCCCCCCAAAAATTCAAAGCTTTGCAGTGATCTGTGATTATAACTCCTTCCCCACAGCCTTGGATCTCTTTATACTGTTTTTTCTCTTCTCGACCATCCATTTGAAAACCTTTATTCAGACATCATAAGAGGTACACAAGGATCTGTACCAGAAATAAATCTTCAGGAACTGAAAAGTCTGGGTTGACCTGTGCTCTTGGCACCAGCACACACTTCTGTGGCCAACTTCTTTCCTTTTATTTGATTGGCAAGCTGTTCAGTGATTGAAAATGCAGAGGACTGATTGAATTGAGCTGGCAGTGAAAATCAGATGGGATACCCCAAGGATAGCGAGCACAGCATGCGAAGGAAAACTGTAAGAGTAATAATCTTTAAGTAGAGGGATAGCCTGCTGATTTATATGAAGGCGTTTGGCTCAGGGATATGGAGAAGCAGGTCACAACTTATATAACTGTGACACCCTGAATGTTCAGATAACTGCTGCAGAAAACAGCAAAAACCTACTTGAAGTTGAAGTTTATTTATTAGTTTCACAGGTAGGCTGCAACATAGTTACTGTGAAAATCCCCTTGTCGCCACACTCTGGCTTTTGTTCATGTACACTGAGGGAGAATTTAGGACCTAACCAGCATGTCTTTCGGACTGTTAGAGGAAACCGGAGCATGGGGAGGAAACCCATGCAGACACGGGGAGAATGTGCACACTCTGCACAGTGTGGGTGACCACAAATCGGGAATCGAACCCTGGGGCCCTGTTGCTATGAGGCAGCAGTGCTAACCACTTTGTCACCGTGTCGCCTTGTGCCACCCATGCTGCTTATTATCCTAGACTGGGGATAGAAGAGAAAAGAGCTGCCTTCACAGATGAGGAGCTGCAGAAATGTTGTTAGTGATTAAATAAAAAGATGCTGGCACATTTTCTTTACTCCACATTAGAAAATTCTAAGTGGGCACGGTCATCCTCCATGTGCCAGATGATTGCAAAAAACATGTTTCAACTTGAAGACAATGAATGAAGTGAGGGCTCCATGGGTGCTTGGTTTTATTATACTTTGGAACCGTTTCTGGCTTTGCAAACAGCACTCAAGACAGAGCAGTTATTCCAAAAGATATTTGTGAACTGCTGATGCCTTTTACAGGGAGATTTTCCTGGCTCTCTGCCCAGGCACATCAGATGGCCAAGGTGCAGCAAATGTTCCATTCCAAATCACTCTAGATCCTGACTTGGAAATATATCATTGTTCCCTCATCCTTGCTGGGTCAAAATCCTGGAATTCCCGACTGGACATTGCAGTGGAATTCACCACATGGACTGGCACTGGTTCAAGAAAGCAGTTGGTCATAACTATCTCGAAGGCAACTTGGAGTAAACAAAAATCTTGGCCTTGCCAGTGTCACCTATACTCCAGGGATAAACAGATAAGAAAAAAAATAACAACTTGCCTTTAGATAGTAGTTGAAACTTTCCCACTTTTCACACCGGTGGGATCTCCTGATTCTGCTGGTTGGGCACCCTGCCATAGGTATCACAGAAACGAGAGGTGCACTCAACAGAAAATCCCGCTGATAGCAGAGAGACCAAAAGGTTTCACTGGCAGCCAGTGGTGGACAACCACCCACCCTGCCAAACACATGGTGAGTTGTGTGATAAATCCCACCAGTACATTTGACATAATAAAATGATCCAAGATGCTTCACGGAGACACTGAACTTTGTTTATTCATTCATGGGACATGGGTATCTCTGGTTGGCCTACATTTATTGCCCATCCTTAGTTGCCCTTGGGAGGGTGGTGATGAGCTGCCTTCTTGAATGGCAGCAGTCCATGTGCCATGGGTTGATCCACAATGCCATTAGGAAGGGAAATTCCAGGATTTTGACCCAGAGACAGCGAAGGAACAGTGATATATTTCCAAGTCAGGATGATGAGTGGCTTGGAGGGGAACTTGCCGATAGTGGTGTTCCCATGTATCTGCTGCTCTGGTCCCAGTTGGAAATGATCGTGGGTTTGGAAGTTGCTGTCTAAGGATCTTTAGTAAACTGCTGCAGTTCATCTTGTACATACTGCTGCTACTGAGTGTCAGTGGTGGAGGGAATGGGCGTTTGTGGATGTGATGCTAATCAAGCAGGCATTTTTGTCCTGGATGGTGTCAAGCTTTCTGAGTGTTGTTAGAGCTGCAGTCACTCAGTCAAGTGGGGAGTAATCCATCACATTCCTGATTTGTGCCTTATGGGTGGTGGACAGGATGTAAGGAGTGAGGAGGTGAGTTCCTTGTTGCAATAAGCATAGTTGAAGAGATGGGGTTTAACAATGTTTTGAAGGAAGAGAGCAAGTTGGAGAGGTGAAGATGTTTAAGGGGGGAGTGCCAGAGTGGAGAGTCTTGGTAGCTGGTGGAACCAGCACCTCTGATGTAGAACAATTAAGATCAGGAATGTACAAGGGATCAGAATAAGAGCAGCACTAATATCACAGAGGATTCCAGGGGTGGAGGAAATTCCAGAGACGGGGAAGGGCCAGACACTGGAAAGATCTAAAAATTTTAAAATCCAAGCATTGTTTTACTAGGAGCCAGTAAGTATGAATGCATGGGAACAGGGTTTGTAGTGAGCCAGGTCACAGAGAACAGAATTTTGGATGACCTCAAGTCTGGGGAGTGTAGTATGAAGGAAAGTGGTCAGGAGAGCACCGGAAACACTCAGGGATGAGTGCTTCAGCAGCAGTGCTAAATCCCGGGTGGGAAGTGAGTGAGCAGAACTGTTCGTTTATGGAGGTGGAAACAGGTGAACAAACACAGCTATGAAGTTGCAAGCTCATCTTGGAGTCAAATACGACACTGAAGTTACAAAGGGTCTGACTGAGGTACAGAGAGTTGTGAGGAAGAAGGACAGATTCAATGGTGAGGGAATGGAGTTCATGGCATGCTCTAAAGGCAAGAAGCCGAATTTTCTCTGGATTGCTCCAAACACGGTGGCAAGCGTGAAAAGTAATCTTTTTCCCGTCGGCTGCATGAGTGGACTTTTTTGCCATATTGTCTGCTTCCTGGCATGTTCTGCCTCATTAACATGCATGCGTGGCCAATACATTGTCAGATTACAGGCAGGCAGCCTCGGAGTTGTTGTTACCTCAGTGCTCCTGCACTCTGAATGCCATATTTAAATTGTGTCAGAGTGCACCCTGCTTTGTGTTTGCAGAGGAGGGCAAGATGACCCTGAAAACCAGGAATACAACATCTCCAGATTTACTGACCCCTTACTAGAGCACCTTTGAGATACCGTTGGGGCCTGTGGTGATGTCTTGTGCCCTGCTTCTGGCTGCCAGAAGTTCATCAACATGGATGCCTTCATCTCAAGTGAGAACACCATCCACCAGGTACATGGTACGTATACTTACAACATTGTCTACCTGATATGCTGCAGGAAAGGATGTCCTGAGGTATGATACACTGGGGAGCCTATGCAGACGCTACGACAACAGATGAATGAACACCACTCGACAATCACCAGTGTTCTCTTCACGTTGGGGAACACTTCAGTGGTCACAGGCATTCGACCTCTGATCTTCAGGTAAGTGTCCTCCAAGGCAACTTTCATGGCCCACGACAGTGCAGAGTTGCTGAACAGAGACTGATAACCAAGCTCCGCACACACAAGGATGGCTTGGGTTTATGTCACACTATCTTAATCCCCATGACTTGCCTGGACTTGCAAAATCTCGCTAATTGTCCTGTCTGGAGACAATACACATCTCTTTACTGTGTTTAATGTTCTCTCCACTCACATTGTCTGTATCTTTAAAACTTGATTACCTGTAAAGACTTGCATTCCAATCATTATTTTATAAATTGAGTTTGTGACTTTACCTGCCCTGTTTGTGAATAGAACTCCCACTCACCTGATGAAGGGGCAACGTTCCAAAAGCCACTGGCTTTTGCTACTAAATAAACCGGTTGGACATAACCTGGTGTTATGAGACTTCTTACTGTGTTTACCCCAGTTCAACGCCGGAATCTCTAATCAAGCTGGAGATTCACAGACTCACCAAGCTGGCCTGGGAGGTGGTGGCAGCAACAGTCAGCACCAACAGAGCATGGAGGAAGGCAACCGACCACTGCAGGAAGAGGATGAATGATCTCTCCTGCTCCATCAGGAGAAGTCAACTATCTCGACACTTTTAGGGTGGCACAGTGGTTCTCACTGCTGTCTCACTGCGCTAGTGTACCAGGTTCAATTCCGGCCTTGGGTGGAGATTGCACATTCTCTCCATATCTGCATGGGTTTTCGCTGGGTGTTCCCATTTCCTCCCACACTCCAAAGGTGTGTAGATTAGAATGGCTTGGCCATGCTAAATTCACCCTGGTGTCAGGGGAATAGCAGGGTAAATATGTGGGCTTACAGGAATCGGGCATTGAGTGGGATTATGGTTGGTACAGACTTGATGAGCTGAATGGCCTCCTTCTGTACTATAGGAACTCTAAGACTCTCAACACATACTTCAAACTCTTCACACATCCACAGGGATCTCAAGAGCCAATATCACTAACGCTCACGCACCCCCTCACCTCTCTATCAAGCTCATATTGTCTGGAGCTTACGTCTTCATCCCATCCGCTCACCACAGAAACATGCCACACACCCTTATCATCTACAGTGCCATGGGTCCTTCTTTCCTGACTTCATACAGGTTCACAATACTGGGCATGGAGTGGCTGATATTGGGTCTCTCTTATCAGAAGCATACCAGTTTACTGACTGTGAGGACATCCCAGTGCCAGCCGCAACAGAGAAATCTGCACCAAACACCCACATGGCGATCCTGCCATGGCGATCATTTGGATGCAGCTTTAGTGTAATGACTTCAACAACACCCATGAGGTTGTCCTCTTGTAGTGTGAGCTCCCTGATTGAGGTAATGATTGCCTGTCTCTTTCTCACTGAACGAAAGTGTTTCCTGAATGGGTTGCTATTACACACTTTCCACTAATGTTTCCTCACCCATCGCCCGGATACACCTTGGCGGGCCTGTTATCGTCCAGCGGCAGAGATCCCCAATGGATGGATGTTGAGGACCTGATGGTGCATATCACTGTTCCGTACAATAAAAGGTGAAATTGGTTCACAGACTCCCAAGCAAACTGTCCTAATTACAACCTTGTAGAGTCTGTGGACCATGTCTACGTTTAATATTATGGACTGCACACCCTTTTTAGTTTCCTCAAAAACCTTTTGTTGATGTTTTGTTTGCACTTCAGTCCCACATTTCCGACACCCAATGCGGAGGGAGGGGGGCGCGGGGAAAGGCAGAGGACCTCCTTATGAATCTGCTCCTGGGTCTGGCAAAGCTTGCCGTAAACAGCTCCAGATAGCGGGCAATGACTGTTTGCCCCTCTGTCGCGGCTCTGTTCGTGGCTGGGTATCTCTGGAGAGTGAGCGTGCAAGCTCGAGGGCAACATTAACGCCTTCTGTACCCGTTGGGCACGGGCAGAGACTGGGGTGCATTATTGACCTCTTTAATCACGATTTGATCTGATGTTTTAAGTTTCCTTTCTGCTTTGTCTCTCCCTTTGTCCCTTTTTAGTTTGCCCCCTTGTCAATTTGATTTAGTTGGCCAAAAAGATTGGGCAGGCAATCATTACCTATGTATATATTGAGGAGTGTCAAGTCTTGTAGATTCTGACTTTGTATCTGAAATACTTGTAGGAGTGGAGATAAGTTTGTAAATAAAGGGAATTTGGTGAAGAGACACTGGCATCTGAAGGGTTACTTCAGCTGGAGTGTTATCACCAATTTGTGCTTAGATTGGCAGATTTCCACCTTGCACTGACTATTCTTTTCTCTTTTGGGTTCTGCCGGTGAGAATGGCAGACAGCTACTCTCTCATCTGTGCTTTGTGAGCAGCTGCGAGAAAGCACACAAGAGAAACCTCGAGGCAGTTACTCAGCAGATCACTTTCCAGGCAGGAATCAGTACATGGTGACTCACAGAGCTGCGGGCCAGGAATACAACACAGTGCTGAACCAACATGGTACACTACCCACGGTGTTCTTTCATCCAGTTTCCTTCTCGCCTCTCCCAAACAAGATGATTCATGCTGAGGCAGCATCGTGATGTGGAAAGATCCCTCTGAATGCAATGTGCCAGCTTCCACTGCTGTGACTCAGAGACATCCCATTGTCCACTGGCATGAGAACACAGCAGCGTGACGAACTGAAGCTGAGGCAGGCACAGTGACAATCGTTATGCAAATCGAAAAAAAAATCACAAAGAAGTAGTCAAGGATCTGCAGTTAGTGAGGGTGGTTTCAGTCACTTTAATGCTGAGTTCTGGCTTCGCGGGGGGGGGGGGTTCAAACTGGATTTGCCCCCTCTTTTCTCCCCAATACTCTGATTAGACAACAGCAGGTGGCTCTGATAGAATTTAACATCCAAACCAAGGAATTTTTGCCCAAAAGGCACATACTGAAAATGTTTAATTCAGCCTTAATTATTATTGGGGATATGGAAAAGAAATGTATTCTATACAGAAATCAGAGCTTAGTTCACAAGAAGCCTGGTTCCAGTCCAGGAGCTGGATGCCAATTATGCCTTGGCTAACAATGAAGCTATCTATCGAATCAAATATAATAGAACATTAATATCTTTGTTTCACTCCAAAATGCCTAATTATAAACAATAACATAAACCATGGAAGGGATATAAAGGACTCAGTTATCTTACTAGATTGCATGCTACAATACTGAAGGATCAAGTGACTGCTTAAGCAACCATGAACCAGGCCGGTGCCTGTTTAATTTACGACATTGAGCAGAATTTAATGCAGATGATGCAGATTTGGCCCGTCGATGTGAGAAGTATCGCTTCTCCGAGAGGCACCTATTGCATTGAAACAAAATCTGGCACTTCAGTGGGCAGCCTCGGGCATCCCACAGAACTAAGACTTTAACAGTGCGAAAGTACAACCCCCCTCTCCAACCCCAGAGCTGCCATCCAATCAGAGGTTGGTAGCTTTCCATGATAGCAGTGCCCCCGGGAGAGTGGCTGCTCCTGGTAACTTAATCCAGCCTACATCTGGGATCATTGCCAGATCCAAGGGAATTAAGGGTTATGGGGAGCAGGCGGGTAAGTGGAACTGATCCACTTCAGATCAGCCATGATCTTATTGAATGTATGTTAGGCTCGAAGGGCTAGAAGGCCTACTTCTGCTCCTATTTCTTATGTTCTTGGGGACAAGCCAGTGTGGGTAAATTGGAGGTTACTGGTAAGGTGGGAGGGGGAGATAAGGTGGGGTCAGATGCAGAGAAGTGGCCCCCAGTAGGCAACTCCTTTCCAGTGCTGAATTCCTCAACACTAAATGCCTTTGAAAGAAATATCCTCTCAAAGGCCACCGGAAAATCCCAACAGGGTTTATTGGACAGCATTCAGAAGGCACGGGAGAAGCTGGATAAGTTCAGGAGAATCCCTGAACAATCACGAAATGCTGGTCGGCCCAGGAATAATAGCCTTTAAGTGCTTCAACACTGGGACTAATTAGCCAGCAGTAGCTTTCCCAGATCACCCTGTTTCCCCTCTTGACAAAATGGCAGTCAGCTTTCCTGCTGACAGAAATGGCAATTTCTCCATAAATATACGGTGGCCTCCCACCACTGAGCCCATTCTGGCAGATTCCATTAAATCCTGGCAATTGTGACAGAATGTATGGCACTGTGGCACAGTGGTTAGCACTGCTGCCTCATAGCATTAGGGACCTGGGTTCGATTCGAACCTGGAGTGACTGTGGAGTGGAGTTTGCATATTCTGCCAGTGTCTGCATGGGTTCCCTCTAAATGCTCCGGTTTCCCCCAACACTTCAAAGACTTGTGTGGGGTTAAGTGGATTGGCCGTGCTAAACTGACCGTTAGTGTCATGGGGATTAGCAGGTAAATACATGGATTACAGGGATGGGGTCTGGGTGCTATTTTGTTGGTATAGGCTTGATGGGATGAATGGCCTCTTTCTGCAGTGCAGGGATACTATAATTCGATTCTATGATTCTATAGCAAGCCCAATAAGCAAGAAAATAACTGTTCACTTCAGATTTAACACTTAGGTCTGGATTTTCATCCCTTAGCCAGAAGATGGGACTCAAGAAATTTCCTTCTAAACTTTGATTCCAAATAATCTCATCTGTTAAAGTAACAACTGACACTTTGACTGTGGAAGCTATCACAGTTGCAGAGACAAGTCTACAGCCTCAAGACCCTCACTTCCAGAACACAACATCTTAACTTAAACGATTCTTATAAAAATTAGGCAGGTTTAGGCGATATTTGGGTACAGGTCTGATATCTTTAAAGTTAAGATGTTGTGTTCTGGAAGTGAGGGTCTTGAAATAGAGTTAAACGATTCTTATAAAAATTAGGCAGGTTTAGGCGATATTTGGGTACAGGTCTGATATCTTTAAACTCTATTTGTAAGTAATATTTGTGTTTGTATCTATAACTTTATCTATTCCTGAGTAACCTCTAAAATAATCAAGTGAAATAAACTCATCTTTTCTATTTTGAGTAAAAATAGCTGGATTGCTGCTATTTGCTGCTGAATTGTTTGAAATTTAGTCCAGAATTGGGATTGAGACACATTCAGTGAGACACAGACACACACACACACACGCACACTCAGACAGACAGACAGACAGACACACACACATACACACCCACTAACACATACAAATGCCCCCATTCACAAACACATACATACATACACACGCATGCACACACACACATTCAGACACACCCTCAGTCGCATACATACAACTACACACAATAACACACACATGCACACACACACACTAATACACATACACACAGCAACACACACAAACACACAAATACATTCATACATACATACACTAACATAAACACACAAATACATTAACACTACCACACATAAGCGCGCACGTACACACACACGCGCGCACACACACACACACACACACACGTACACACCACACGTACACACACACACACACACACACACCACACACACACACACACACACACACACACACACACACACACACAACACACATACACACACACACACACCACGTACACACACACACGTACACACCACACAACACACACACAACACGTACACAACCACACACACACACACACACACACCACCACACACACACGTACACCACACACACACACACACACACACACACCAACACACACACACACGTACCACAACACACACACCACACCCACACGTACACACACACACACACACACACACACACACACACACCGTACACACACACACACACACACTACCACACACACCACACACGTACACACACACACACACCACACACACACACACACACACACCACACACACACACACACACACACACACACACACACACACACACACACACACACACACACACACACACACTTCATGGGCAGCTTTTGGGAAGCATTTTTTAATGTGTCCGTGGCAATATTTTTAACATTGCCAATAATACACACTTCACATTGTCCTTTAAATAGACACTCACTTCTCCCAAATTCAGCCCAAACTGATTCCTTGCTCCCAAGGCTTTATTTCTATGTACTCCCTTTCTCAGCCTGGAACTTCCAACCCTAGAACTGTCTTTCACAATGTATGTGGAGATTCTCCCTCTTGGACAAGCAAAGACAGCCTTCCGGCTTTGTTTCAACTCCTTCTGAATTTGGCTTTTTCAATCTGAGTGTGAACTTATTCCACCCACATTCTGGCACAACGAACCATAGCAATTTGTGGCCTCAGGTTCTTCTCTATCTCTCACTCTCCTGGATCCTGGCAGACTAAATCCACATCATAAATTCTCTACAGTGCAGAGGGAAACCATTCAGCCCATCGATGCTGCGCTGACAATAATCCCATTTCACTGTAACCCCATGTATTTACCCTGCTTGTTTCGTTAACACTAAGAGGCAATTTAGTAAGACCATTCAAGTTAATCTACACATCTTTGGAGTGTGGGAGGAAACCTACACAGACACGAGGAGAACGTGTAAACTCCACACAAACAAGTCACCTAAGGCCCGAATTGAACCCGGGTCCCTGGTGCTATGAGGTAGTGGTGCCACCAACCCACTATCTGTGTAATAGATAATCAGTAATTCTTGTGATGTGATTGAGGGATCAATATTGATTAAGACACAAGCTTTAACTTGTCAATCCTTCTTCAAAATAGTGTAGAATGATCTTTTACACCTACCAGAGAGATAATATCTCATCATAAAGATTGTGCAGCCCTCCCTCAGATGTGTCAGCTTAGAATTTTGAGCTGAAATCCTGTTCTGACTCAGAGGTGAGTGAGCAACCAGCTGAACCATGGCTGACAGATGGCATATGCAAATCCCACTGAGTAATGGGGCCGTAGGCCTCACATAGGACAATGACCATAGAAAACTGATTTTAACAATGGGTGCACATCACAATTGAGCCCATTCAATCATCAGCACTCCATAGTTCAACATAGTTCACTGGATCGTAAATAAGGGCAGGAATTGCAGCTGATTTTGCCCTCTGGTAACCAAGTTTAAAAGAGTCATGGAGACTCGAAGCATTGGCTCCATTCTCTCCCCACAGATGCTGTCAGACCAGCTGAGATTTTCCAGCATTTTCTATTTTTGTTTCAGATTCCAGCATCTGCAATGTTTTGCTTTAATTTAAAAGCTTATTTATTAGTGTCACAAGTAGGCTTACATTAAGTTTCTGTGAAAATCTCTAATCGCCACACTTCAGTTTGGGTGTAGTCGCTTGTTTGGGTACAATGAGGGAGAATTTAGCCTGGCCGATTCGCTTAACCAGCATGTTTTTCGGACTGAGAGGAAACTGGGGCACCTGGAGGAAACCCACATTGACACGGTGACAATGTGCAAACTCCGCACAAAAAGTGACGCAAGCCGGGAATCGAAGCCCTGTTCCTGGTGCTGTGAGGCAGCAGTGCTAATCAACCGCAACCTAGAAGCATGAGTATACCTCACCACTGTTCTACTCAAAATCACCAAAGTTTATAAGCAGCCATCAATTAAATCTAGACGTTAAGAAATAAATTGCAATTTCTGGGTTCATCAAGGCAAGAATATTTCCATATCAAAACCAGATACTCGTGGGTCAGTTATTGCGGGATTTGATAAATGTCGATTTAATTTTCCTCAATTATTGCACAATGTTTATCTTCTGTGCAAATTGCAGCTGCGTACCCAAGCTTTGTTGGCAGCTCAGCTTTCAATCTCACCATTGTCTTTCTTCAAAATGGTTTCAAGCCAGCAAGCCTTGAGGCTGTTGATGGGAGTGCCACACATGAGCAAAGTAGGAGATCTCAGCAGGAGGAAAACTCAGTCAGAAAATTGCTACCAATCCACTTTGGGGATTTTTTGAACCAGAATGAATTTGATTTTTACCGTTTCGGTTAAAAGGCCTCAGGATATCCCATCTTCCCAGCTGGAAAACACCTGTGTGAAGGTAGGAAAAATGGGATGAAATGTAGGAACAGAGGAAACAAATCAACCAGCCATGATAATAATAATTTGGCCTTTTATGTCTGCACTGGCAGCAATCCCACCCAAGCCCTATCGCCATAACCTCACATTTTTACCCTGCTAATTCCTCTAATACTAAGGGGTAAATTTAGCATGGCCAATCAACCTACACTGCTCACCTTTGGACTGTGGGAGGAAACCGGAGCACCCGGAGGAGATCCATGCAGGTATGGGAAGAATGCACAAACTCCACACAGAGAGTGACCCAAGACGGGAATTGAACCTGAGTCCCTGGAGCCATGAGGTAGAAATGCTAACCACTGTGCTAGTGTGCCACTGGCAAGGCCAGCGTTTGTTTCTCATCCCTAACTACCCCTCAAACTAAGTGGTTTGTTTGGGCATCTCAAAAGATAATTAAGAGTCAACAACACTGTTATGGGTTTGGAGTGTCGCATAGGCCAGATCAGGTAAGGACAACAGATTTCCTTCCTTAAAAAGGTATAGGTGAACCTAATGGGTTTTTATGACAATTGACAATGGTTTCATAGTCACGATCAGATTTTTAATTCTAGATTTTTATTGCACAGCACTATCTGCTGTGGTGGGATTCAAACCCAGGCCCCCAGATCATTGCTCTGGGTCACTACGTTAGTCATCCAGTGATGATATTACTACATCACTGCCTCTCCTTAATCCTAATAAATGAATGTTTTTGAATCACAGTGTGGTCAATTGTTCGAAAATATAAAAAATGTTGAAAGAAATTTTACATTAAAAGTGATTTGCATTTATATTGTGTCTTTCCAAACTTTTGAAGTGCAGTCATTGTTAACAATTTGTACACAGAAAGATCCCGCAAGCAACCAGATATTGACCAAATAATCTGTCTGTGATGATGTCTTCACAGAACATCATGAGAACTCTGTTTTCTAGTGGTAAGGAATCTTTTACATTTATCGGATGGGGAAGACGAGGATTCACCTTAATGTATTTTCTCTCTCAAAGAAAAGCTACACCTCAGACATTGCAGAACTCCCTCAGTACTGCACTGAATTTTCAGCCTATATTTTATGTTCAATTCAATGAGCTGGAACATGAACCCAAACCTTCTTACTCAGAGGAGAGAATGTTACCCATTGAGACCGATTGACATCACTGGACAATTGAAAAGAAAATGACGAAATAATGTAAACCACTAATCTTCCTTCAACCAATGTAAGTCAGTGTAGTAAAGATCTGGTAACTGAAATCATAGGGAGGCGATGGCCTAATAATATAATTGCTAGATTATTAATCCAGAAACTCAACTAATTCTCTGGGACCCAGGTTTGAATCTGGCCACAGCAAATGGTGGAATTTGAACTCAATAAAATAATCGGGAATTAGGAATCTACTGATGACCCATTGTCAATTGTCAGAAAAATTAATCTCGTTCACTAATGTCCTTTAGGTAAGGCAATCTGCCACAACAAATGATGGAATTTGAATTCAATAGAATATATCTGGAATTAACAATCTAAAGATGACCATGAAACCATTGTCGAAAAAATGCACCTTGTTACTAATGTCCTTTAGGGAAGGAAATCTGCCGTCCTTACCTGGTTTGACCCACTTGTGACTCCAGAGACACAGCAGTGTGGTTGAGTCTCAACTGCCCTCTGAAATGGCCAGTAAGTCACTCAGTTCAAGGGCAACTAGGGACAGGTAATAAATACTGGCCAGCCAGTGATGTTCATGTCCAACAAATGAATAATAAAAAAGATTAGTTTTAAAACAGTCCTGGCTTTCTGAAATTTAAAGTTCAAGCTAAATCTGAACCTTTTGTTTTTCTTAACTGCAGATTTTATTAGATCTGATTAAGTTAAACCCTCCCACTGTGATTATAATGATCCCATTTTCCGCCCACAGTACAGACTTGAAGTAAAATTGCTCAGGTTGCTTATCATGGTAACTGTTGAAGGCAAGGAGCTCCAGGGCCTAATTCCCACAGTTTAAAGAGTTTGCAACGTAAGGACTCAAGAGACTTCATAATCCCATTGGAGAACATGTCAGAATTGAATAGGATCATTCCTTATTTCAGGCTTTAAAACATGTTTGCATTTATGGGCTGGGTTGTCTGATAAACACACAGGGCTGACTCAGGATGCCACGGAGGGACGCCACGACTGCAAAACAATAATTTTGCAATGATTCAATCATGATACATTCTGCATGTTGAATTGCCGAGATATAAATAAAACATTGAGCTGAGGTTTTGTCATTATCGTGCATGCAAGTTCTGCATTGTGCAGACTTTCCATTTGGAGGGACCTGCACTTTTAGAGGTCTTTATCCAATCTATATAATGTTTCTTGTCAGTGTGGACAAACATTTGCAATACCCTTGAGTATCCTCTCGTAGCTCAGAAGCTCAATGACATCTATCAACCTTGTTACCCTTCCTTGTCCTCTCTCCAAGACTAGGGAATCCTCAAGTGCTGCAATGCTGGCAACAGT
Source organism: Sphyrna mokarran (assembly GCA_024679065.1). Classification (NCBI taxonomy): domain Eukaryota; kingdom Metazoa; phylum Chordata; class Chondrichthyes; order Carcharhiniformes; family Carcharhinidae; genus Sphyrna; species Sphyrna mokarran. Next base: position 19,507,297 of record JAGIQG010000026.1, read on the forward strand.
ACACAACATTCATACTGGGGGTGGTGCAGAACCTTTGAAAGTTACCTGCCAATTCCTGTGCTCTATCCCTCAAGCTGGAAACCCTCGCTCATATTTTATTTCATTACTGCTGTACTCCGCGGTGGTAACTTGAGGATGTTTTCTCACAGGTTTTCCAACAGCAGAAGTGGATCGCCAATGGCTGCCTGGTGGGATCTTGCAGTCCCGCTGAAATCCATGGCAATTTGCATGGTTCATCCCATGCCACTGCTGGGAATCTGCGGCAGGGGACAGGAAGGGCCAGAAAACTCCTATCCTCAGAATTCCTGACGTAGCTCATTATCTGTAATATTCCTGTTTACTTTGCATTCTTGTTCTCTCACCTGGATTTTCTATTCCCAAACTGCCACCAACAATGAAGTGGCTAGGGACAGAAAGTAGGCAGCAGTTTTTTTCCCCTCAAAATATATATTATTCATAAAATATCTACAAGAACATTCCAAAATATTTCAAAATGGTCAGTCCAGAAAGAACAATAATACTCACCTTTTTTCCTGTTGCATTACATTGCATTTTGAAATGCTTCACTACAATTGCATTGACTTTAGAATATGATTTCTATAGTGTGGAAAGAGGCCATTCTGTCCATCAAGTCTGCACTGACTCTCTGACAGAACATCTTACTCAGGTTCTATTCCCATAACCTTGCTAATCCACCCTAACCTATACATTTTGGGACACTAAGTGGCAATTTAACATGGCCAATCCACCCAACCTGCATATCTTTGGATTGTGGAAGGAAACTGGAGCATCCGGAGGAAATACACGCAGACACTGGGAGAAAGTACAAACTCCACACTGTCACTCAAGGCTAGAATTGAACCCAGGTCACTGCAGCAGGCAGCAATGTTGACCACTGTGTCACCGCGCCACACTCAATGACGAGCAAAAAGCCTGAGGGGTTCTACATGATTACCAACCCCTTGGTGTGTTATGGCTGGAAGGTCTAACACAGAAACCTTTCCCTGAGAAAATAGAGCAGCAGTTCAACTTTGTCGAAACAACACCCACTTTGCACCCTACTCAAGCTTTTGAACCAGAGCTATTAACTGCACCCACCTCAAACATGTGGATGTTTTATTTTAAATGTTAAATTTGGTTATTGGAGACATCCCCCACATCATTGCTTAGTGTTCTATCATTGCCACATGTTGTATGCAAATCACACCCATCTGAAATTGGTTTTGTGATTGTTAGGTAGGATTTAGTATATGCAAGGAGAGTGTTCATTAAGTTCTAATAAGTTTAATTCAGACTCTTTGCCTTTTCTGTCCTGGGACATTGGGTCCCACGGGCCTTTGTGATAATTATTGTCAAATAAAATGGTCTCCAGGAAAATGATGATTTCTCACTGTGACTCCCCAGTCCAATCTCAGAAGGTGAGAACCGAAGAAACACTGTCAGGGTGGTTCATACAGCCTGTCAGTACTTACATACGATATCTCAGACTGATGTAAGCGCACCATTTTTTGACAGGCACACAGAGGCTCCTCCTATCAACACAAACTGAAGTAGCAGACCCAGGTGTAGCATTGTAACATGTGAAGATAACCAACTAGACAATTACATAGTCCCTGAGAAGCACTCTGAATGCAGTGTGCCATGCTTTCATGGTGGCACAGTGGCATAGTGGTTAGCACTGTTGCCTCACAGTGCCAGGAACCCAAATTCAATTCCGGCCTTGTGTCACTGTCTGTGTGGAGTTTGCATGTTCTCTCCATATCTGCGTGGTTTTCTCCTACATTCTAAAGATGTGTGGGTTAGGTTGATGGGCCATGCTAAATTGCCCCTTGGTGTTAGAGAAACTGGCAAGATGAATAGGGTGGGTTTGCAGGGATAGGGTCTAGGTTTGATTGTGTTCGATGGAGACTCGATGGGCCAAATTGTCTCCTTCTGCACTGTCAGGATTCTATGATTCTACAAATGTCACTTCATGAATTGAGCTTTGCAGGGCAATCAATATCCTACTTGAACTGACAATACTCATCAACAATATCTGTAGGTCTTGGTACACCCAAGACCATAAAGCTCCCTGATGCCAATACCACGAAGCAGAGAACTGTAACATCCATCACTAATTGAGGATGGTTCAGAGGCCAAGATATCATGGTTAGTTCGGATAGCACGGCTGACCACGTTGAATGCTGTCAAGTCATTTGGACAAATATAAAGTGCTACCAGTTCATAGAAGAAATCATAGAATTCTTTCTGTGCAGAAAGAGGCATTTGACCCTTCGAGTCTGCACTGACCACAATCCCACTCAGGCCCTACCCCCATTTCCTGACACATTTTCCCGCTAATCCCTCTAAGCTATGCATCTCAGGATACTAAGGGGCAATTTTAGCATGGCCATTCAACCTAACCCGCACATCTTTACATTGTGGGGGAAACGGGAGCACCAAGAGGAAACACATGCAGACACAAGGAGAATGTGCAAATTCCACACAGACAGTGACCCAAGCCAGGAATTGAATCTAGGTCCCTGGAGCTGCGAAGCAGCAGTGCTAACCACTGTGCTACCATGGTCCCTACAGTTACAGCCACCGAGAATATTGCTGGCAACCTCTGTGGGGGTGGGGGGTGGGTGGGGGAAGGGAGGGTAGGTGACAGGTTAGCTGACAGGATTCAACGAAGACAGAGTCTTAGAATCATAGACGGGAATTTTACCAGCATGCCCGCCCCAAACGGAGAACGGCATTCTCTGTTGGCCTCGGGCGGGATCGTACAAACCTCGGGGAGACGAACCAGTAAAATTCCACCCATAGAATTCTACAATGCAGAAGGAGGCCATTCGGCCCACTGAGTCTGCGCCCTCTACAATTACACCCAGATGCTATCCCTACAACTTGATGCATTTTACCCTAGCTGACACTAGGAGACAATTTAATATGGCCAATCCATCCAACCCACACATTTTTGGACTGTGGGAGGAAACCGGAGCACCCAGAGGAAAACCACACAGACACAGGGAGAACATGCAAACTCCAAACACACAGTGACCCAAGTCAGGAATCAAACCGGTATCCCTGGCGCTGTGAGGGCAGCAATGCTAACCACTCTGCTGCCATGGTTACTTAGAGAGGAGGCAAGTGCGAAACCGAGGAAGCAACAAAATGTTCAAGCATCTTAAGTGAGGAAAAGACGATGCAGTAGTTGAGAGGACATGCAAATCAGATGATTGCAATATTTAATTTAAAAATTCAAATAAAGAAGTTGCAAACTTTCATATGCGTGACTGTCTGAAAATTGCCTGTTGGGATTAGGTACTTAATGATACAAGTCACTGATATGATTAATCCCCAGAGAGCAGTGAATCATTTTGTCACACTGGATTGCGTCTTTCTATCTAGATTGGTTTTCTTGGCAAATACATGATCTCACGTCCTGCAAACTGGGATCAGCATACTTCTTATTCTTGGTAATATTACACTGTGAACTGAGGGTGACCTTGCTATTTATTTCGAGTCTCACATGTGTGTGCAAGAGGGGGTTGGATCTGACGACCAAGACAAACCATTTGATAAAAGACAGTCAGACAGATGTTCCAGTGATTTTAAAATGGAGGGCGACAGGCTGATATCAGCCGTTGCAGTAACTGGGCTCCCGTCCAAAACTGCAAGGCAGTGGCGCGGACTGAGAACTGTGCTTTCACTTTCTGTCCTCAGTAACAAAATAGGTCTCTAGGAACATTCCACATGTATAACTTGCAGCAGGGATAGAATATCTGGAAGATTTAGTGGTGTTATATTGTGTTTCTTTGGCCTCCAGGAGATTCACTAAAAACAAATTATACTGTGATGGTGCAGCAAAAGCAATATTTCTTATGTAGGGGACTTTCATTTTTATTACTTTGGCAATATTTAATATTTTCATTTGGATGAGGGCTCTCTATCCTGTTTGGTTTTTCAAGCATCTTACATTTTTAATTTAGGTTTCCATCAAGCAAGTTTCTTTTATATTGATCTAAATCACTATTTATGCTTATTGCTGAATTTTAATCATTTCTTTTGCATTCCATCTCATAGTTTCCTTCTTCTGATCTTCCCCTGAACACTACGTGGGGGCTTCAAGCCCCCGTGCAGCATTTCCTGAATGGGGGAGTTGGATGTGGGGCTGGGTATTGTGTGTGGTGGGAGGGAGCTCAGTTGACCTGTACGCCAAGGACTCTTGAGCCAGCTTAGCTTAATTCGGCAAATATGCCACACACCGCTATCACCCCTTCCGCCCCCCCACTACCCCTTCCTGGCCATAACAAACTGTATGTTGATTGTCACTTAATGATCACATCCTCCTTGTTAGAATGTAACCAGTGACAACTTTGTATTGGATGTAATGTGACCAGTGCTGGAGGGGTCAGCTGACCCAGTACACCATGGAACAAACGACAGAATGATGTAATAGTCAGCTGACTTATTATAATTAAGAACCTGTTTGGAGTTTGGAGAGCTTGGAATGGCCCAGGTGAGGCCCCAAATTTGGAGTAATGAAGTTTCTTTACTAAACTCTTTCTTTGATTTATAAGTTGGAATAAGTTTTGTTATATTTTTATTGTCTGCATTTGAAGAGTTCCTTCTGAAGATACACTCCTCGTGGTTGTGCAAATGTCAACTCTTCAACTAGCACACACCTGTCAGCAACAGTGCAAACTACGCTTACTATTCCTGCTTGTACCAGGTTGGATCAAAACCAGGTTGTACCAGGTTAGGCTCTCCCACAGCCTAAAAATATTACAATAGCAGGGCTGGTATACTTTCCTGGAACTCTGCTGCAGAGTGGTTAGCACAACTACCTCACAGCGTCAGGGACAGGGGTTCAATTCTGGCCTCGGTCATTATCTGTATGGAGTTTGCACATTCTCCCTGTGTCTGCATGGGTTTCCTCCAGATGCTCCAGTTTCCTTCCATGGTCCAAAGATGTGTGGGTTAGGCAGATTGGCCATGCCAAATTGATCTGAGTGTCAAGGGCATTAACAGGGTAAATATGTGAGTTTATGAGGATAGGACCTCGGTGGGATTGTTGGCAACAATGGGCTGAATGGCATCCTTCTGCACTATAGGGACTCTAAGACCAATCCATGCATCCATAATCATGAAAAATTTCAATCCTGATTTTTAATCCCATGTCACAGTTAAATGAGGCAACTTTCCTCACAGGAAGTCTTGTTTTGTTGCCATTGTTTACATTAAAGCAGCATTCCAGATCTCCATTTTCAATCCCTTTTAACTTCTTATCTGCCTCAATAATCTGCCACTGATTGGCTCTTTTGAAAGCAAAATTCCTTTGCTCACTTCATTACTTTATCTTCTGACAATGCAAATAGGCTTATTATTGCCCGATGTGAAATTTGTGAAAAAAATATTGTTGGAATATGGGCGTCGTTGGCTGGCCAGCATTTATTGCCCATCCCTGGTTGCCTTTGAGAAGGTGGTGGTGAGTTGCCTTCTTGAAATGTTACTGTCCCTGAGATGTAGGTGCGTCCACAGTGCTGTTAGGGATGTAATTCTGGAATTTTGATTAAGCTATAGTGAATGAGTGGCAACATATTTTCAAGTCCGAATGGTGAATGCCTCCCTTGTGTGCCGGTGACCAATACTGGATACTGTACTTGAGATGTGAGGGGCAATTTTACGAGAAAAATTCCAAGTGTCCAGATAATGTGAAAGCAGGATAGATTCAGGTCCATTTTTTGGGCTGGTTTTTACTCCCAATCTTCTGCATTTTGTGCATGAAAAATGTGCTAGGCTGTCTTCAGCCACTGGGTGCAGTGGATGGGGCATAATTTGGCAACCAGCTTGATCAAGCAGCAACAGTAGCTATTGCGCATGTGCAGACTTCTGTGGCTGCACATGCCGAGAGTGAGAATGCTGTCAGGCCTCTGCTGCTGCAGTCGAACTCAAAGAATCAGCAAACCCCACCGATCATCTGCAGAGTGCCTGTGGGGCCCCTTTCCCCCCTCCCTGATCAGGCCTGCCCTCACCACTTGAAGGCACTGCCCCTTCAGCTCCCACACCTTTCAGACTCCACCCCAGAGGTCCTCAATGGCCTCCAGTTCTACAGGCAAGGGCAACATGACTGTTCCCTATTCATGGGTAGCTGGTGTTTTCCTTCTATCGAGGTCACAAAGGCAATTGAGCCTGGATGATTGTGTCCTGTGCTCGCTAAACACATGCATATTAACATTTAAATAAACTTAAATAAATTATTCAGTCTCTCACCACAGAGCTGGTAAAATCCCGCCTTTGGTCTCACCAGAACACTGAATATTCAAGTATGACTTCTCCTAGAGGGTATTCTACTGTTTTGACTATATAGCAGGAAATATCCAAACTTCCTGAACTTTAGAATCACATGTGTACGATTCTGTTACAGAAAAGATATTATTAAACTCCAAAGACTACAGAAAAGATTTTTACTAGAATGCTCCTGGAACTTGATGGTTTGAGTTATAAGGAAAGGCTGGATAGACTGGGAAGTTTTTCTCTGGAGTGTAGGAGACTGAGGGGTGATCTTAAAGAGGTCTATAAAATAATAAGGGGCATAGATCAGCTAGATAGTCAATATCTTTTTCCAGAGGTAGGGGAGTTTAAAATTAGAGGACGTAGGTTTAAGGTAAGAGGGGAGAGATACAAAAGGGTCCAGAGGGGCAATTTTTTTCACTCAGAGGGTGGTGAGTGTCTGGAACAAGCTGCCAAAGGCAGTAGTAGGAGCAGGTACAATTTTGGAAGTGTTATCATGAGTAAGATGGGTATAGAGGGAAATGGGCCAAATGTGGGCAATTGAGACTAGCTTAAGAGTTAAAAAAAGGGCAGCATGGACAAGTTGGGCCGAAGGGCCTATTTTTGTGCCGTCAACCACTATGGTCTATACGAGAGACTCCAAACAGAATGAAAACTGCAAAACATGGACAATGTTTAATTGATGGAATGTTCCTGCTGCTCATGCAGGCAGGATTTTTGGTTCCGCTGCAGTGAACAGAGATTTGGCTGAGTGCCAGTTTCTACCCCTCACTTGCAGCGGCAGCGGAGTGTGAACAGCCCGTTGGATCACATCTACTGGGTGGAATTTTCTATTCTGGAGACTAAGGATGGGATTTTCCAGGCTCGCCTGCTGCCAGGGTCATCTAGTCCTGCTGGAAGTCATTGCTTTTAGAATCCCTCTTGGTGGCAAGATGTTTGCAAGAATGTTTACTAATGTGTACATTTTTTTAATCTTGAAAAGAAATTGGAAAGAAGTTGGTTTAAGTTGACAGTACTTTTCTTCTGGCTCTTACTCGCTATTGTAGATGGCAACTTATGCATCTTTTTTAAATCCTGGTCCTTCTGTAATTCCAACAGTTTCAATTCCTCAGTTTCTGACAACCGTCATTGAAAATATTAACCAAATGCGTAAGAACATAAGAACCAGCAGCAGGAATAGATGCATCAGCACTTCAAACATGCTATGCAATATAATCATGGCTAATCTTATCTTGACCTCATCTTCACCTTCCTGCCCACTGCCCATAACCTTTCACCTGCTATTAATGAAAAAACCTACATATCTCCTCCTTAGATGTGTTTAGTGTTCTGGTGTCCACTGCATTTTGGGGTAGAGAATTCCACACATTCATAACCATTTAAGGAAAGTAATTCCTTTTCATTTCTGTTGTAGATCTGCCATCAGTTAGCCTAAAACTCTAGCCTCTTGTTCTAGAATACCCAACATGGGGAAACATCTGCTCTATCTCTACCTTGTTAATTCTTTTTAGCATCTTACATATCTCAATAAGATCTCCTCTCATTTTTCTAACTTCAGTGAGTATTGCCTAAACTGCTTAACCTGTCTTCATCATACAAGTGCTTCATCCCTGGAATCAATTGAGTGAACTTTCTTTGAACTGCCTCTAATGTATTTACATCCTTCCTCAAGTAACAGGACCAAAACTATGCGCAGTACTCCAGATGTGATCTCAGCCATGCCCTACACAACTGCAAAGCATTTCCCTATTTTTATACTATATTCCATTTGCAGTGAATGCCAAAATTCCATTTCCCTTCCTTATTATCTGCTTCACCTCATAGAATCCTACAGTGCAGAAGGAGGCCGTTCAGCCCATCGAGTCTGCACTGACTCATCTTACCCGAGCTCACCCCCACCCTGTCCTATTTCCCCTAACCCTATGCATGTACCCCATTAACCCCACCCCCCCCCCCCCCCCCCAGCTTAATATCTTGGCGCAATTTAGCATGGCCAACCTATCTAACCTGCAAAGTAACAATTCATGCATGAGGACACCCAGATCCCTCTGCGCTGAAGCATTTTGAAGTTTCACTTCATTGATAAAAATGGATAACCTCACACTTAACCACATTAAATTCCATCTATCAAATTTTGGCCCATTCGTAGGTAACTTTTCCATATCCATTTGTAAATTTCTTATTTCCTCATTGCAAATTGCTTTCCACCTATTTCAGTGACATTTGCAAATTTGGCGAGAATTGATTCTATCACAGCACCCAAGTCAGTCAGTTAGCTCGGTTGGCTGGATGGCTACTTAGTAATGCAGAGTGACACTAACTGTGCAGATTCAATTCCTGTACCAGCTGAGGTTATTCACAAAGATCTGTTTCTCGCTCTGGCTTGAGATGTGGTGATCCTCAGGTTAAAACACCACCAGCTCTTTTTGAGCTCTCTCACTCAAAGAGAAGAGCAGCCTATGGTCATCTGGGATTGTAAGTAAGTATATTTAATATGGATTATAGTAAAGGGAAGCAGGATCCCAGCTTCTGCACATAAGCTTCTGGAAGTCAACAACAAATTGTTGCAATTTACCTTTGTACAGTGAAACCCCAATTTTACATGCCCCAATTTAATAGGAATTCGGATATAACCTGATGAATCATTGAACCGTTCTTTTTTACTCTTTCTGGGGAACTGAAAAGTTTTTGGTGCGTTAATTTCTTGCTTTCTTAAATCAAAATGCAACAAACTGCTAGAAAAAGAAAATCTTGGGAAATCTTAGTGGGAAAGTCTGGGCAGCAGTCAGCTCACCATGTGTTGCGAATTGCTGGGAAGAGGATCTGGGGCCAGCCTTTGTGTCACGCCAATCCATCATGGAAGATGATGACGAGCCAGATTTTTACAGCTTCTCTGAGAAAGATGCGCATGAGACAGAGAAGCTGTCTGAATGTAGCAAAAAAGAACTACACCACTGGCATGCTGTGACGACAAATGCCCAACATATGAGCATCTTGGACACCGAGATCATCCGTGACATAACGGTAGCACCAGCGGAAACAAGTGTATCAGTTCTCAAGCCACAAGATGATAATGAACAGCCTCCACCCCCAAAAATGCCTGAAGCCATTGAATACCTCAAGACTAGCTCCCATTGGTTGGAGACCCAGAAGGTAGACTACATACGAATCCTCCAACTTAGAAGTATTCTTGATTTTACTCGCAGCCAGCGAAATGCTATGTTCAAACAAAGAACACTCAATCACTTTTTTAAGAAATAAACTTATTGTTTTGTTTATTAAAAAACTTTACTAAAAATTAACTTGTATTTTAATTTCTACTGTAACAACAAAGATTTATTCATAGAATTCTTTAAGAATAGCGACTTTTCCTCGGGTGGACATAGCTGTTACTAAGGGGCATAACTATAAGGTTCATGATGGGAGATATAAAAGGAATGTTTGAGATAGATTCTTTACTCACCGAGTGATTGGGGTGTAGAATGCACTGCCTGCTGTGAGAATGGAGTTGGACACTTTAGGAACTTTCAGGTGGTTATTGGAGAGGCACATGGAACACACCAGAATGATAGAGAGTGAGATAGCTTGATCTTGGGTTTGGACATAGCTTGGCACAACATTGAGTGCTGAAGGGCCTGTACTGTGCTGTATTGTTCCATGTTCGATGTTAAAAAGTAATTTAGTTGCCGGATGGCAAAGGGCGATAATATGGGGTGTTTTAGGATGTTAGGTCAACATTGGGTCGGTTTGAACACTGAATTTTTTTTGAAAGCCGATTTAGTGCGACCCTACTTTTCTCACGATAACATTTTATGGACCCCAACTATAGCATTTTAACAGGGAATTAGTGTATTCCTCCAGTTTCTAATCTACTTAAATTTTAGCAAATCTGATAAATCTAGTCTTGAGATGGAGGAAGTGGCTGGACCTTTTTAACAGTGGTTTTATTCGAAGCTTGATTTTATTCTGAAAATGGAAACTGTTTTTGTAAAGTCAGAAATCTTTCCCCTAGAGTAGCAAGTCAGGAGTTTGCAGGTGTTGTATTATATCAGTACAAAAGCTCGGTTCCTACTCACATTTGCCATCTTTCCATTGTGGATGTGACCTTTTCTTTTCTTTCATGAAAGCAATGATAGACTCAAATAAATCAACAAACCTATTCAAGATATTGCTGCTTGATAAGCACCTCATAATGCAGGGGAAGGAAACTTCATTAAATTTGTCTTCAAGATCTAGCTCCTTGGTGAAATTTCTGAACTGTCAGCATGTTTTTCCGTCTGAACAAATTAAATCGACAATTTCTAGAGGAGTTTTCATAACATTTCTCTTTCTGAAGTATGTGCTTGTTATCTGATCAAGGAGAATGATGCAATGAAGGATGAGAAACTCTGGGAATTTGAAGTTAGTTTAGAGTTTGAGAAAGCCCACTAATCTTTCCATCATTCCTGGCGCTCCATCCATTGCAACAGTACTCACTGGAGTATAACATCTGTCAATGCTTTTGTCAAGTGCATTCTTTACATCAATCTCTTTTAGCAGTATATGTCCAATATTTCTTCTTTAGTAGATACATCTGTAGAAATATGACAAACAGATGGTGTGGACAACCCACGTATCTTTGGAATTCGTCGAGTGCTAAAGTGAATGCTAGAGAATTCTTCAGATCATTTTGCAGCATCAGTACTGACCTGGGAAGTATGACTGTCTGTAAGTATCATACAAAATTGGAATATTTGATATTGGTCACTGAAGTCTTGTGTTATTTGGATCTAAAATTGCAGTATTCTTTTTTATGAATTCTCCATCAGACTATGAATGCTTGGCATGAACAATATTCCATCACGTAGCGAAACTAGCTTCAGTCATTGAGTAAGCTGGTGATACAGTAGTTAGTATCATTGGTTCACAGTGCCAGGGACCCAGGTTCAATTTAACCTTGGGTCACTGACTGTGTGGAGTTTGCACATTCTCCCATGTCTGGGGTGGCTTCCTATAAGTGCTCGGATTTCCTCCCACATTACAAAGATGTGTGGGTTAGATGGATTTGCCATGGTAAATTGTCCCTTGATATCAGGGGGACTGGCTTGGGTAAATGTGTGGGGTTTCAGGGATAGGGCCTGGGTGGGATTGTGGTCAGGGCAGGCTCAATGGGTTGAATAGCTTTTTTCTGTACTGTAGGGATTCTATGATTCAGCCTATAACGTGCAGTGAAAGTACAGAATGCTGTTTAGGTAAGATTTTAATATGGCCACACTTGTTTTACCACAATTCTGACTGGGGAGAATATTCAGATGCACGGTTCTTGTGGTTCATTTTGTGGTGAAGTTACAAATTATGAACTTTGTTGTGAGTGAGCGAAACATTGCAGATAAGGCACATAGGTATCTCACTTTTAACAGTGGCCACAAAACCTTCCTCCCATTCTTGTTTAAAACTTCGAATGTCTTCTTTATGCTTCTATTTCTTATAATTTGACATTGCCATTTTCATCCACAAAAGGTTTAATTCATAGAATTCTCCAGTTCAGAAGGAGGTCATTCAGCCCATTGAGCCTGCACTAGCCATATTCACACCTAGGCCCCATCCACACAACCATATGTGCTTACCCTACCTAGCCCCCTGATACTGACACCAAGGGACAATTTACCAAGGCCAATCCATCTAATCCGCACATCTTTGGACTGTGGGAGGAAACCCATGCAGACATGGGGAGGATGTGCAAACTCCACATAGACAGTGACCCAAGCCGGAAATTGAACCCAGGTATCTGGCGCTGTGAGGCAGCAGTGCTAACCAATGTGTCACTGTGCTGCCCATTCAAGTTATATTTTCATCAAAAATTTCTCATTCCACCCTCCCAGGTTTTGAAGTCACTGGAAGCAGCTCACATATCCATAGTAAGGCCGAAGGTGGCGTAAGCGGGGCCAAGGCCCGTTGTTTTACCGGGTCAGAGAAGAGTTGTGTCCCAGGCACATCTCACCCATTGTCACATTGTCAGGATCAGGAATCTCTTACCAGGAGATCCCTGATCATGAAAGGATGAGGAAAATCACAAACTCTCTGGAAGAAAACTCACTATTTGAAAGCCGAAGCTGCTCCCTATGCCTCTCGCCTCTCATCTCCAAAGCCCTTGCTTACAACAATGGGTTTAGGAGGAAGCGACAGACATGGGAGTCGAGGGAGAGCAGGGTGCAGGAAGTTAGGCAAGAGCAAGGTTTAGAATCTGGGAGCAATAGATGCCGTAAATCGGAGAGTCAATGACAAGAGGGTGGGTTTAGGAGATGGAGAGACCATTCCAAAATGGCACTGATCTATATCAGACTGATGGGAAACAGTGTTAAAATGTGGTGGCATGGTGGCACAGTGATTATGCACTGCTGCCTCACAGCATCAGGGAGCCAGGTTCGATTCCCGGTTTGAGTCACTGTCTGTGCATAGTCTGCACATTCTATTCTGGGTGCTCTGATTTCCCCCCACAATCCTAAAGACATGCTGGTCAAGTGCATTGGCCATGCTAAATTCACCCTCAGTGTACCTGAAAGGCGCTAGAGTGTGGCAACTCATGGATTTTCATATTAACTTCATTGCAGTGTTAATATAGCCTATTTGTTACAGTAATGAAAAAAAGGAATTTTGTTATGCGAGACTGGAACACAGGTCCCCATTAATTAATCAATGTTAAAGCAAAACAACTTATAATTGGGAAATGTTAAACTAAGTCTGGAAATTTCCAATGCAGTATGGCTACAAGCAGGACAGGAAAATCTGGAGAACTGTAACTTTAATCACACATATTTCCCAGAATGAGATAAGTTAGTAGACTTGTCCCATCCAGTACCTGTGTAGCTCATGGAGGGAGATAATGCACAGAGCTTGGAGATAAATTACGCCCAAATTTTTCCATATGCTGCACTCTACATGCTAAAGAATCATATATGACTCACAAACTGCGGTTTGGCAACGCCCGCTGTAATAATTCAGCTTTTCTTTGCTTCATTGATCGCTATTGCTTGGACATATTAAATGTCAGAACTGTTGGAGCTCTTTCAACTTCACATTTAGTTAATTCATCATTCACGTTGCTCACTGCCTCTTCTTGCATGAAGAATTTATATCTGCCCTTATTAAATTCATCATCTCATTTTCCATTCCCATGTTTTTGCATCTGATCTTGTAATTCCCACATGGCCTCCTCAGAGTCAACTGCCCCTCCTACTCTCGTATAATTCACCAACTTATCTAGAACCAGGGGATATTAATTCAAAGTTAAGTGACAATAAGTGTAGAGAGGACATGTATTAAGTCCTCAGGGACAGAAGTTCCTTCACCAAAATTCCTTTATTTACAAGTTTGATACCAGCTTATAGAGTGCTTTCAGTTAACCATCTACACTGGGAACAAAGAACAAAGAATGAACAAAGAAAATTACAACACAGGAACAGGCCCTTCAGCCCTCCAAGCCTGCACCCATCATGCTGCCTGACTTAACTAAAACCTCTTCCCCTTCTGGGGACCATATCCCTTATTCCCATCCTATTCATGTATTTGTCCAGATGCCTCTTAAAAGTCACTATCATATCCGCTTCCACTTTCTCCCCTGGCAAAGAGTTCCAGGCATTCACTACTCTCTGCAAAAAAATCTGCCTCATATATCTCCTTTAAACCTTGCCCCTCGCACCTTAAATCTATGCCCCTTAGTAATTGATCCTTTCACCCTGGGAAAAAGCTCTGACTATCCACTCTGTTCATGCCTCTCATAATCTTGTAGATTTCTATCAGGTCTCCCCTCAAACTCCGTTGCTCCAGTGAGAACAAACCAAGTTTCTCCAAACTCTCCTCATAGCTAATGTCTCCATACCATTCAACATCCTGGTAAATCTTTTCTGTACCCTCTTCAAAGCCTCCACATCCTTATGGTAGTGTGGCAACCAGAATTGAACACTATCTTCTAAGTGCCGCCTAACTAAGGTTCTATAAAGCTGCAACATGATTTGCCAATGCTGTATGCCTTCTTGACTACCTCCTCCACCTGCATTGTCACTTACAGTGACCTGTGTACCTGTATACCTAGATCCCTCAGCCTATCAATACCCTTAAGGGGGTCTGCCATTTACTGTATATTTCCTATCTGTATTAGACCTTCAAAATGTATTACCTCACATTTGTCTCGATTAAATTCCACCCGCCAACTCTTTGCCCAAGTCTCCAACTGGTCTATTTCCTGCTGTATCCTCTGATGGTCCTCATTGCTATCTGCAAATCCATCAACATTTGTGTCATCCGCAAACTTACTAATCAATCCAGTTACATTTTCCTCCAAACCATTTATATATTACAAACAGCTAAGGTTCCAGCACTGATCCCTGAGGAACACCACTTGTCACAGCCCTCCATTCAAAAACACATCCTTCCATGGCTACCCTCTGTCTTCTTTGACCGAGCCAGTTTTGTATCCATCTTGCCACTCTGATCCCATGTGACTTCACTTTCTGCACCAGTCTGCCATGAGGGGCCTTGTCAAAGGCCTTACTAAAATCCACGTAGACAACATTTACTGCCCTTTCCTCATCAATCACCTTTGTCACTTCCTCAAAAAATTCGATCAAGCTCATGAGACGCGAACTCCCTTCACAAACGCATGTTGCCTCTCACCTTATTTCTATGTGGGAATGAATCTGTGTTGAGATAAACACGTCCTTTCTTTTAACATGATGCCCCCCACCCCTCAGAAGATTCATCCTAAATTGAAGATGTAACAAGTGAATGACCTGCTTTTCAGCACTCTACAGCACACTGGCCAACTTAATGACTGCAGCAAGGCCCATGTAATTGGCCTCTTGGAGTATGAGCTCCCTGATTGAGGATTTGATTGCCTGCTCAATCAGGAAGTCTCAACTATGTATATATTGAGGAGCGTCAGGGCTACTGATAGGTTGGATTATGACTTTGTACTTGAGGCAAACTTAGGAGTGTAAATAAATGGAGTATAGTGAGGGGACACCAACCTCAGAGAAGTCATTTCATTGCCCATCACAGAAAACGTCTGATCAGTTCTTTCTTGTTCTCTACTTTTATCCCCGGAGATCTCAGTCCTTAAGGACAAGTGAGAGTTGATTTTTCAACTTGAAGGCTGAATGGTTAGCCAAAGACGAACACCAATATATCAATAGTGTCACTTTGTGATCATCATGAATTTATTAGCATGAATGTATTTTTATAAATGTATTGTCTTAAACTGAGCCAAAATCTGCTCTAATCACAGTCTTTCAAACATTGTTAGAAATGTAAGCTATGTCAGAAAACTGAAAAGTTACCAGAATGGAATTTCTGTTTAAGGAGGGTGTAAGAGACAGATCAGACAACTACAAGACATAGAACTAAACATCAGTGATGGCTAGACATTAAAAAACTAGGGGATAAAATTGACATGAGTCAATTACAGATAGATAGCAAGGAAAAGACAAGAGCCTGACAAAACTGATCTGGGTTTTTAAAGCTGACAGATTTGGTGGACGGAAGATATACAGCAGATGTGATTTCAGGAACTTTCAAAAGTCATA
This sequence comes from Sphyrna mokarran, assembly GCA_024679065.1. Lineage (NCBI taxonomy): Eukaryota > Metazoa > Chordata > Chondrichthyes > Carcharhiniformes > Carcharhinidae > Sphyrna > Sphyrna mokarran. Next base: position 19,523,133 of record JAGIQG010000026.1, read on the forward strand.
GAATCATAGAATCCCTTCGGTGCAGAAAGAGGCCATTTGGTCCGTTGAATCTACACCAATCACAATTACACTCAGACCCAATCCCCATAGTCCATGCATTTACTCTAGCTAATCCCACTGACATTGAAGGGCAACTTACCATGGCTAATCCACCTAACCAGCATACTTCAGACTGTGCAAGGAAACAGGAGCACCCAGAGGAAACCCACACAGACACGGGGAGAATGTGCAAACTCCATACAGTGATCCAAGCCGGGAATCGACTCCAGGACCCTGGCGGCGTGAGACTTCAATGCTAACCAGTGTGTCATCATGCCACCCCTTGTTAGACAAGGCACTGTAAAACTGGCTATTGGAGAAAATGAAGAAGTTTCTTCACTCAGAGGACAGTGAACATGTAGAACTAGCTACAGATAATGGCCAAGTCATTAGTGATAGGTAGTCTTCTAGACAGTAAAGGAAGCAAGGGGTATGGCGAAAGAGTGGGAGTATAATGTTGAGATACAGGATCAGCCATGATCATGTTGAATAGCTGAGCAGGCACAATGGGCCGAATGGCCTACTCCTACTCTTTTACTCCTTCAGAGAAAAATTGCAGATTAAGTTAACATATTCCCCACCTCCTAGACATTCCCCACCTCCCCGATATTCCCTGTCTCCCAGACATTCCCCAGCTCCTCAGCCCCCCTGCCACCCTAGGGTCTTTCAGTGGGAGTTGCTATAAATGAGCCGAGGAGTACAAAAGGAAAACTTCAGTTTAAAGGTTAAAGTTTATTGATTTTTTTTGAAGTTTACTTATTAGTATCACAAGTATGTTTACATTAACACTGCAATGAAATAACTGTGAAAATCCTCTAGTCACCATGCGCTGGCGCTCGTACAGGTACACTGAGGGAGAATTTAGAATGGCCAACATAACTAACCAGTACGTCTTTAAAACTGTGAGAGGAAACCAGAGCTCCCAAAGGGAACCCTCGAAAACTGGGGGAGAATGTGCAGACTCTGCACAGACCCAATCTGGGAATCAAACCTGGTTCCCTGGCACTGTGAGGCCATGATGTCGAGATGCTGGTGTTGGACTGGGGTAAGCGCAATAAGAAGTCTCACAATACCAGGTGAAAGTCCAACAAGTTTATTTGGTAGCACAAGCTTTTGGAGTGTTGCTCCTTCTTCAGGTGAGTGAAGAGTTGTGTTCATAAACGGGACATACAGAGGCACAGGTTCAATTTACAAAATAATGGTTAGAATATGAGTCTTTACAGGTACAAACAATGTGAGTGGAGAGAGGGTTAAGCACAGGTTAAAAAAGTATGAATTGTCTCAAATCAGGACAGTTAGAGAGACTTTGCAAGCCCAAGCAAGCCATAGGGGTTACAGAAAGTGTGACATGAACCCGAGATCCCATCTTATGTGTGCAGAACTTGGCTATCTGTGAGGCAGCAGTGAGGATGCTGTGAGGCAGCAATGCTAATCACTGTGCCACCGTGCCATCCCCATCCCATAAAACTGCTGTGATTATACTGCTTGTGTTTTTTGGGTTTATAATACCAGAAATCTGAATCAAAATGGTATCAAGGTTTTTGAAAAGTCAGTATCAGGGGTTTTATGTGGATCGTGCATTTACAATTTTAACACAGGTTTTTGTGTGAAAAGCAAGCAATTATTTCGTGACAAATTTTTGAATTAATTGAAGAAACTAATTATAAATCATGCTGCATTATCTATTCTGATGCTAGCTCAGCACGGATGGCTGGAGTTAAGAAGCAGAGCGTTCAAATCAGAACTATCCCTTGGGAAAAGATGTGAATGTGCTAGGCAGGTAAATGAGTATCTTCTGTTGAAGAATTGTATGGGTGTAGCTCCACTCATAAATCCCAAAGGACAATATTCATTTCAGCTCCTGACACAACTTGAGTGACATCTCTGTGGGACAGAAGGGTTGTGTGAACATAATTGTTTTCTTTCACACAAGGCAAGGGGGATTGGGTGGTGCAGTGCTATAGCACAACTTGTTTTTCACCTCTGGGATCGACATTTCAACCCAGCCTAGATCGAGAACATCTGGACCGAATTTTAACATAAACCTACAATATACTTGTGAACCTTAATCCTTCTTCACTGTACACACAACTCCAATGTTAATTGTGATTACTAATCAGACAAGTCACATAATACATTTTTTCTATTCATTAGTCACAAGCCGGCTTACATTAACACTGCAATAAAGTTAATGTGAAAATCGCCTAGTTGCCACACACTAGCACCTTTTTGGGTACACCGAGAGAGAATTTAGTACGGCTTATGCACCCAATCAGCAGGTTTTTCGGATTATCTGAGGAAACCGAGGAAACCCACTCAGACATGGGGAGAATGTGTAGATTCCAAATGGACAGTGACCTAAGCCGGGAATCAAACCTGGGTTTCTGGTGGTGTGAGGCAGCAGTGTTAACCACTGTGCCAAATTCTTGGTTTGGGAGCAAAAATATGTCTGGGCTTCAGATAGACCTCTGCACAAAATAGAATGAACTGGAACAGGAAAATGGTGGCCGCGATTCCCCCATCTGAAAAGTGCCAATAGGTCATTATGAGGAACTCTGTAGTCAATCCAACTGTTCCAAAGGGCTTTTTAAAGGCTTGGAAACAGGCTATCTCAGCAAACAAAATCAGTGACCCCCCCCCACCCTCTACCCCACCACTGACCAGTGGAGGACCACAAACTCCCCACTTACCCACAAATAGAAGAGTTATCCCCTTCTCTTTCCCCACCTCCCAACACCACGCAGGTGCAGTCAATGGCCAAGGGAAATAAAAGTAAACACAGGTGGCTGGAGGATGATAGAACTTCATTGAGGTGTCAGTTGAATCTTTTACCGGGACTGCACATTGAATTTGATGCAGATCAAAAGCTTCAAGTGCAATGGAGAGTGTTTCAATGATTTCAGCTTGCTGGGAAGCCTCAGCAACTTCAAATCAAAGCTGTGTTCATACACAGAGGCTGAGTAGATGGCTGTGCAGAATGGAAACTCATCCCTGCAGGTGAAACTGACATCCTGCTGGGGAGACGGGACTAACAGGAGATAAGTGAATCAGGTTTCAAGCCAACTAATTATTGGTTAGCTGACCAACTTGAATATTTAATATCAGATTCTCACCCACTATGGGTGGCAGAATGGGTCAAGGAGGCACAAACATATTTTTGCGCCAATGCCCAATTCATGGGCTATCACAATTCACGGTTCGAGCTGAGAATTCCGCCCCCCCCCCCCCCACCCCCCGATATTGTGTTCTTCTGAAATGTATATTTCTCACAGCGCAACTTTATCAGATCATACTGTCAGCTATTTCTCCACTCCTCCAGCAACTCTGATATTCAAATGTCCACTCTCCTCCCCCCACTTCTCTGTGTCACGGATCCAGATTCAACTCGCACTCCAGGGCTCAGGGGTACAAAATTCAATTCCAGTGAAGTACTAAGAGAGTGCTGCACAGACAGAGGTGCCAGCTTTTCAGCTGACACTTTAAACCGCTGCCTCCATCAGCCAACTCAAGTGGATATAAAAGATCACGTGGCACTATTCCAAAGAAGAGTGAGAGAGTTATCACCAGTGGCCTGGCCAAATATTTATTCCACCATCAACATCACAAAAACAGATGGTCTGGTCATTCTCATATTGCTGTTTGTGGGAGTTTGCTCTGCATGAATCTGCTTCCACTTTTCTGACATTAACATTTCAGAAAGTACATCTTTGGCTGTGAAGAATTTTGAGATATTCTGTGGCTGTGAAAAACACTCTGGCCAGGATTTATCTGCTGTTCATGCCATGGGGCCTTCTGGTCTTACCGACAGTGTACCCTGCCACAGATTTCCCGAGGGCGGCATGCAGTGCAGCCAATGGGGACTCCCACTGATAGTAGTGCAACCAAAGACAAATGGCGCATTGCCTTCCGCTGTGATAAGTACCCTGCGGGGGGACTGGAGAATTCCCCTCACCCGCCCCCCCACCCCTCCAATTACAATATTTTTCCTCTTCTCTCCTGACCATTGTTCTGAAATGTTCCCTCCTGCTGATTTGAATCTGACTTGAAATGAGCAGTGGAACTCGGTCTCAAGTTGCAAATGGGAAAGGAGATTTTACATTTAGGTATTACAGTGCAGGAAGAGCCAATACCGCTCCCCCAGCACAGTGGGATTTAAGAGGCAATTCTCACTTCTGGCTCTTAACTTCAAACTCCACTCCTGCTAGTGATTTAAAGCCGGAGTCAGGTTACAGAGCTAAGAGATTTAAAATTAGCAGCAAGAGTATGGACTGGGCCAGCTCATATTAGAGTGCTGTAGGAGAAGATTTCATACAACAAGTTACAACATCAGCTCCAAATATATAAGGACTTGTTTTGCAAGGTTGTATGTTATTGCATAAAAAAGCTTATATGTTTGAACAATAACTGCTTGTTAATAACAGTGACGATACACATTGATACAGGATGCAGTCCTGACCAGGTATCTTCATGTCAACTTCTCTCAGGCTGATTTGACTCTCCACATGATATTCCTATTTCCTAAGACCCATATTAATCCTTACCATCCCGACCTTAAATCTGCTTCTTGTGAGGTATAACACCTATGATGGAATGGGAGGTGTTACATGGAAACACAAGGTACTCTCTTGTGAGGAGAGTGATTATTGGAGCAGAATGCAAGTGGCTGTGTTATATCTGAGCTGTGAGTCAGTAATGACACCAGGCCTGGATTTTCATGTGCAGGTCTCAGAGAAATGTGATTTGTGTCCTTTGTGTCTTCCGAAACGCATACATAGAAGTGCAGAAGAAGGCCATTCAGCCCATCAGGTCTGCACCGATTACAATCCCACCCAGGCCCAATTCCTGTAACCCCTCATATTTAACCTACTAATCCCCCTGACACTAGTGTTAATTTAGCACGGCCAATCAACCTAACTTGCACATCTTTGGATTGTGGGAGGAAACCGGAGCACCCAGAGTAAACTCACACAGACAAGAGTGAGGATGTGCAAACTGCACACAGATAGTGACCTAAGGCTGGAATTGAACCCGAGTCCCATGGCGGTGTGAAGCAGCAGTGATAACCACCGTGCCATGTATGACTTTGGCTGAGATTTTTGTTTTTTTTTCACATAAGGTTCAAATGGTAGAAGATGGAATTTGAATTCAGTGAATAATGCCTTGAATTAAGAATCTACTATGTCCATGAAGCCATTGTTGATTGTCAGAAAAACCAATCCAGTTCACTAATGTCCTTTAGGGGAGGAAATCTTCCATCCCTACCTGATCTGGCCTATATGTGATTCCAGAGCCACAGCAATGTGGTTCAATCTCAATTGCCCTCTGAAATGGCAAACCACTCAGTTTCAAGAGCAAGTAGAGATAGGCAATAAATACTAGCTTGCCAGCAACACCCATGCCTGAGGAATGAATTTAAAAAATTATAAAAAAAATTATAAAAATAGGGCCCCAAGCTTGGAAGATGTGTAGCCAAGACCATCCCAACCTGCAGAAAGATGATATGACAATGCCTGATAATCAGAGGAACATTGTTTCTCCAGCAAAAAAAGGGAAACTAAGGACAGCCTTTTACAAGCTGATTTGCAAATTCAATGGGAGATGAGACTCTGAAATGGAAGAAATTCCCATTCTCAGCATGTGCATTACTCAACTTGATGACTCAACTTTGGCATTTCAAGAATCAAAACAAACTTGCATGATGTATGTTAGAATATAACCAATAATAACAGTGGATCTGTTGTAATGTGACCAATGGTAACGAGTTGTAGGGGTCAGCTGACCCAGTAAACCATGTAACCAATGACAGAACAATGTGATGATCAGCTGGCCAACTGAATCAGTGTAATTTAGAACATTTAGGGAATTAAGGGGAACTTGGAATGGCCCAGGGTGAGACCTCAAGTTTGGAGTAATGAAGTTTCTTTATTAAACCTTCCTTTGATAAGTTGGAGTAAGCTTTGTCCTATTTTTATTGTCTGCACTGGGAAGAGTTCTTTCTGGATCAACAGTGCATAATTGGAAAATGGAACTACTTTCTGAACTCGAGTACTATAAAATTATGCAAGGAGATTCACCCACAAAGCATTAATGGAGGGAGGGTTTTAAAATTGGGAAGCCAAAATTAAGTTTAGGACTCTATTCACTTTGTCATAATGAAACATACTTGCTTGATTTCTCAGCTGGAATTTTACTGCCCCACCCACTATGGGAATCGAAGCAGTGAGGGGCAGACAATGGGAAGGTCTCGCCCTGGATTTTACAGTTTCAGGATGAGTGAAATCCTATAAAAAAATCCCACCCTATAATCGCTGTTAGAAAAATATATATTTCGGCCAATAGATGTGTGTCTGCCATTGGTTGTTAGATGGGAATGTTACAGATCTCCTGCTGAGACAGACAGAATTTGTGGAAAGTGGCTTTCTGAGAAAGTTGTCAGGCTGACAGAATGCAGGAATCAGTTAAAGCTGTTGAAGAGACGGGGACAAAAGGCCAGGCCAACAGAATAGAAATGCTTGAAGGAAAATATTTATTTCATTATTTACTTAGGCAACAAGTTGATGGATAAGATTTACCTGCAACTTTTAAAACAAAGAAGAACTAAGAAAAATACAGCACAGGCCCAGGAAAAGGCCCTTCAACCTTCCAAGCCTGTGCCAATCGTGATGCCCTACCTAAGCTAAAAACAACCTTCAGCCCTTACTCAGTCCATATCACTCTATTCCCTCCCTATTCATGTACCAACCAGGTGCCTCTTAAATGTTGTTAATGCACTTGTTTCTACCACCTCCTCTGGCAGTGTGTTCCAGGCACCCACCACTCTCTGCATGAAAAATTTCTCCTGCACATCTCCCTTAAACTTTCTCCCTTTCTCTTGTACATAATGGCCAAAAAATCCGAATGGTTCTCTTTATTGCAAAATAAAGCAGAAATGCTAACTACAGTCAGCAAGTGACCAGGCATGAATTTGCATGTAATATGGTACATACATATTTATAGGCAAGTTATTTTGCATTTGGCTGCTGATGCTTCGAGTTCAATATGAATCCTATTGGACTCAAAACGTTAACTGTCTTTCTGTTTCCACAGCTGCCAGGCCGAATGAGCTTTCTTTGCATTTTTTGTTTTTATTTCAGATCATTAGCATCCATAGTTATTTGCTTTCATTATTGCATTTGGCTGTATTTACTTGTGCCTGCAACATCAGGGACAGCACTTTCTGCATATGCGCAGTTGCAGTGTCAAAGTGCAAGCCATCTGCATTAAAACAAACAAGTTGGCTTGACACAGACTAATGATAAAGTTCAAGTTACCCATATTTAAATCTGCGCAGTCCAAAATCAATTGAAAGTTCTTGGATCTAGTTCACCCATCATTTAGCAACTGTTACAAGTTTCTAATGATTCAGGAATTGATGGAAATATATAATCAGGAAATTTCAGTAAATGAGAGTCACAACATATAATCAGTAGAATTTTGTTTAAGGACATAATTTGACGAAAATTGACAGAAATGTGTTTTGACTAAAATAATAAAGAAGAAAAATTATTACCAATCTGGGTCTTAAAGTGATGACTTTGGGATTTGGAGTCATGTCGTAGCACACTGATCTAACTTAAGAAGGCAGCACTCACAAAATCTAATTGATATTGCAATCACATTGCCAGGTTTCCTCCCGTAGTTTGGGTTAGGTTGATTGGTCATGCTAAATTGACCCATAGTGTCAGGGGAAATAGTAAATAGCTGGTGTTACGGGGATAATCCCTATGTTGGATTCTTGTTAGTGCAGGTTCAATGAGCTAAATGGCCTTCCTCTGTACTGTTGGGATTGTATAATTGTATGTCATACCTCAGAGTTACCGACAAGAATACAGCAGTCTAAAATCCAAAGCTGTATTGTTGGCAAGCTGGGTGTGAGGGTCCAGAATGTTTCCACAACTCACCAGTCTCATTTCAAGAATCCTGCCATTCTACCTCTAAAAGCCTCGCTCCTGGCCTACCTATCCCAGTGCAGCGACTGGTCTCTGTGTCTGGTTCTCACTGGCACATTCCAAAGCCCAGGACTATGTGCTGAGGAACAGCTTGGGGCAGCTGCCCAGAGGCACAAATTGGGGAAATTCGCTGATGAAGACATTTTAATTACACTGAACCAAGGACAGCAGAACCTCCTCTAGCCAAATGATTCACTGAATGCATACAACATACAGTGAATATGAGATGTGTCTCAGTTTTACTGAAACACCTCAGAGTGCAACTTGTTCTATGTATGCAAATTTTAAAATAACTTACCAACATTTGTAAAACCATTATAAAATGTCTGAAACATTTCTTTTACTGTACCAATACATCTCAGAATGTTACATGATGAATGTAAAGAGCCTGAATATTATTACTTTTTGTGTGGTGGTCATTTTGGAATAATTATAATGTTCTCACAGATTAATGAATAAAATATATTTTTGGAAAGGCAGGTGGACATGAACAAATTTTTGAGGTGGGATTTTAGTACATTGAAAATTTTCTTCAATAGCACCTCCAAAACCTGCCTTCTTTACCACCCATAGAGCAGCGGGCACGTGGATACAACATTACTGACGAGTGTCCCTCCAAGTCAAACACCATCATAACTTGTAAATGTATCATCTTCATTGTAAATGAATCAAAATTCTGGAATTCCCTCCCTAACAGGATTGTGGGTGTGCCTTCATCACATGGACTGCAATGATTCAAACAAAATAGATAGGAGCAGGAGGAGGTCATTTGGTCCTTCGAGTCTGCTCCGCCATTCATAACAATCATGGCTGGTCATCCTACTCAATAGCCTAATCTTGCTTCTTCCCCACAACCTTTGATCCCATTCACCCCAAGTGCTATATCCAGCTGCCTCTTGAATATGTGAATACCTCTTGAAGGTGGCTCACCACCACCTACTTAAGGGCAATAAGGGATGGGGAATAAATGCTGGCCTAACCAGCAGTGCCAACATTCAGTAAATTAATGCAAATAAACCTTATATATCCAACATATCTTTAATTATTTATTTTCTACTGTTGATGGCGTTCTGGTGAAGCAGGAAAAATATTCCTGAAAATAATAAGCATAACAGAAAGCAATGCATAAAAGCAAGTCTTTTCAAAGTCATAAAAATGTGATATGGGAAGTTACTGGATCACTGAATCTCTCAATTTCCAGATTAGATTTGGGAATAATTTTAATACCTGGAGATTTATGGATGAAACTTGGCAACAACAACCTGAAAATGAACTACTTTAAGAGCAATCGACAAGCTGAACATTGCCATTTTAAGGGGAGCACTCAGAGTGTAACTATCTGCTTTGTACATGCTGAGGAGTCAGAACATGGGGAAAGCCACTGGCAGTGCTTTCTGATGCAGTGAAAATGACTTGCTTAATGGTAAATGTTATGTTTGTTTTGATGTGGCATGATTTTAATCTGGGAATAAATCAGTACTGTTAGTGCTGATGACTTTAAGTGGAGGAAATTCAGGCCTCAAGACCTCCTTATAGTAATGCCACCACCATCTTTCCCCCTCCCTTAACCCCAGTCTGTTGTCAGGAGCCCCCTCTGCCATAGTCAAGCAGTTAAGATGGCTGTTGGCGACTGCAAAAATCTGGAGGTTTATTGGAAAATCCCAATTCCCTTTAATTGGCCTTAAATGGCACTTAATTACCTGGATTAACATCCCTGCCACCAGCTGCCCCACCATCCCGTCTCTATAATAATGTCCTGAGGGAGGAGTGGAAGCAGGAAGCTAGCACGCAGGTCAGTAGCACCATTTTAGCACCTGTGCTTCCGATTCCATTCCCAGCAAAGGTTAAAAAGCTAGCCTAGGGTTTCTAAAACAAAATTAATACAAAGCAGTCACGGTAACCTCCTGTACTTCTCATCCCTTCCGCTCTCTCCTTAATCAGTGTGATTAGAGTATTGATAAATATATTGCGTGAGATGATGAATTAGACTGGGTCAATTCAATGTCATGTTAAATACAGAAACAGAAATAAAGAGAGAGAAAGAAAGATTAGATCAGGTTTGTCTAATGTTGTCTGGGTGTGGCCGCAAAGATCCCCTCAGTGAGCCCTGGGCGTATTTTTCCAAATGTAGTGAAAGATTCTGAAATTAACTGTTCCTTCAATCAAAGACCATTCTTCATGAATGCGCTAATCAGCAGCAAATGTGGGAGAGAAGTAATTTGTGATTGGAAGAGCAGCAACACTGGCAGCAGCAAATGGGCTCTGGAAAAAGGAAGGAGAGAGAAAGGAGACAGAGAGAGAGAGAGAGAGACTGCCATTCCGTTCTGTGTCATGCCATGCTGGGTTGGAGAGGGAGAGGCTTGATTCATTTTGAGCTGGGTTGGGAGTGAAAGGCCGTTGCTGGCTGAGATAGCGCAGACAATGGAGTCAGGGTTATGTGGTTAGACTGAAAAGCTTCGCTGTCAAGGAATTTTGGAGATTGAGTGAATGTTTGTGGGAGAGGGAAAGTGAGAATGAGTGAGTGAATGATTGAACAGTGAGTGAGAGGCGTGTGTGTGTGTGTGTGTGTGTGTGTGTGTGTGTGTGTGTGGGGAGAAAGGATGTGTTATCATAGAATTAATACAGTGCAGAAGGAGGCCATTCAGCCCATTGAGCCTGCACCAACCCACAATCCCACTCAGGCCCTATCCCCATATTTACCCTGTGCTTCTGATTCCATTCCCAGAAAAGATTAAAAAGCTAGCCCAGGATTTCTAAAACAAAATTAATACAAATCAGTCAAGATGGCCTCCTATATGTTTTATCCCTTCTACCCTCTCCTTAATTGATGACATTGATAGATGTGGTGCATTTGATGGTAAATTAGATTGGGTGAATTCAATGTCATTTGAATTCACTAAGGGCAATTTAGCATAGCCATTCGACCTAACTTGCACATCTTTAGAGTGTGGGAGGAAACCGGAGAACCCAAAAGAAACCCACACTGACATAGGGGAGAACATGTGAACTCCACACAGTCACTTAAAACCAGGCCCCTGGCACTGTGAGGTAACAGTGTTAACAAATGTGCCACTGTGGAGCCCTCAATGAATGAATGAGTGAGAGCGAGTGAGTGAGTGTGGAAGAGAAAATGAGAGATATGAGAGAGAATGAGCGAGTAAATGTTGGAAAGAGAATTAATGAATGTGGGAGAGAGGGTGCGTTAGTGAATTAGTGACGAGAAAGAGAGAATGAGGGAGTATGGGAGAGAATGTGAGTGAATGAGGGAAAGTGTGTGTGTATCTGGCTCAATCATAGGAATTTTTCCATCCACTACAGGAATTGTAACGGGCAGGGCAGGATCATACAGGATGTAATGGGTGTGACAGGACCGTACCAAATTCTGTTACCTCAGGCAAGATTTTCTGGTGGCGGGGTGAGTGCAGCGGGAAAATCCTGCCCATTGTCTCAATTTCCAACAACAGTTCACAGCCTGAAGAGGTGGAATTCACATCATAAATTATCATTTTCTGGACATGAGGGGTTGATCATTAGTCATTAACAGTTGTCCTGACACTAAAAGGTTATTCACTGCTCTAAATTACTAACCTTAACTTTCTCCAGCAAGTTCAACAGAAATTTCACCAAAATCATAGGCAAGTTAAAAGTAAAATGTTGGTTCCGTGCAGCCAATGGTGAAGTAGCACAAATTAGCTATCCTTGTTTGGTGGTTCACAATTCGTGGAGTAACCCTTCCTCGCTAGAAATTGCTTGTTGACTCGTGCATTAATACCAGCATGAACAATTTAGACATCATGGACCTGAACTGGAATTTACCAGCCCTTCTGATTGAGGTTTACACATGAATTTTACCCACGATGGGACCAGAATCGGATAAGCTCTCCAGCCCAAGGAAGCGGACAGTTCATTTCCATGAATGAAAGTCCAGTCAATTGCTGTTTGACGGAGCCATTGTTATTTTCCTAATAGCAGATTGAATACCCGGCCTTGTGAGGATACCGCTGGCTCTTTGGAGGGAGCCTCCACATGGCAGATGGTGGAGGGGGTGGTTTTGGAGAGCAAAGAAGGAGCTGCTGTGGTCCCCAGATGGGATAGCCGCCAGTACTCAGCCTGGGAATTTTTTTTGTTAAATTCTTTTGCCTAACGTCCATAGACTACAGGAGCCCTGTCTATCTCAAGAATGACCACCGCTCCCGATGGCGCTGTTGAGGCTGCCAGCCCTCTGATTGGACTTGTGGCCCCTTGGGGGCAGGACTGCCATCCCAGTAACAGCAGAGTCATCAAATCTGTGCAGTGTGGCAAGAGGCCATTTGGCCCATCAAGCTTCACCGATGGCTTTCCTATCCAGGCCCTATCCCCATACCATAAGCCCACAAAGATAGAGATGTGCAGGTTAGGTGGATTACCCCAACTAAATTTCTCCTTTAGGGCCAGAGGGACAAGAAGGGTAAATACATGGGGTTACGGGGAGACGACTTGTGTGAGATTGTTGTTGGTGCAGCCTCGATGGGCCGAATGACCTCCTTCTGCACTTTAGGGATTTTATGATTCAATCTACCTAACCCACATATCTTTGGAATGTGGCAGGAAATTGGAGCACTCGGAGGAAACCTATGCAGACACGTGGAGAACGTGCAAACTTCTCACAGCGTTACCTGAGGCTGGAATTGAACCTGGGTCCCTGCTACCCACTGTGCCAGCGTGCTGCTTAACTTGCAGTCCCTGAAATTCAGAGAGAAGGCTCATTAGTTGCTCCATCAGTGCCAATGGCATGCATTTTCTGAGGCTGTTGGGCTCCCCCCTTCACATGTTCTCCCCCCCATATCCACCCCATCCACCATCCCCTCATACCCCGATTCCCCCCCCCCCCCCACCATTGCCCCATACCCTCCACCCCCGTCCTCAATCAACAAATTTCTTTCCAATCTGGGCTGAGATGCTTTAGAGTTTACCTTTTGTGATCCTATTAAAGTCTATAAATAGTGATAAGATTGCCTCAGTGTTTATTTGCTCATGAGGATCTCACCAAGTTTGACACAAAACCGAGAGCTAAAAATGCCCCAGAGGCTTTTATAAATGGACTCTTTTATTAGTATGTTCTCTCCGAGCTATTAAATGCAAAATAGGAAACAGGATGATTCACAGCCAATGCGGCTCATGTCACCATTCTCTACAACCTACGTCTGACTTTTATTTGTAATGATTTGGCAGCGTTCCAAAATGCTATGGCCACACCCAGTGGTGAACGTTGCCTCGTGCATCTGCCTCTCCGATTCTGCCAGCTTCTCAGCTGGTGTAAATACAGGGAACGCAAAACAAGAAACAAATAGAAATGAAACAGGATCTATTTTAAATACAGTCTTTAATTCATGTACTCTATAATCTCATGACAACATCAAAGAGCTGCCACTATAAAGAGCACTGCCTTACTATTCTAAATTGGTTTTCAAACCTACGGGCTGCCAAAACTTTTCAATTTTTAACTTTTTTTTTCCCTCTTCCATACAATTAGCAGATATAAATAACAGCCTTGATTTTTCTTTGCTGTGGGAAGCAATGGTGTGCGTCAGTCCGTGTGTTGGGCACATCCAGAATGTTCATACAGCTGCACTGATTTTGAAGGCAGGTCCTCCATTCAAATAAAAGACTTGGAATCCAACCCAATGCCTTGTCAGACTTGCCACCCGATTGGTGGACAGCAGCAGAAATTTGACTATAGGAAGCTGAGAAGGGAATGGTCTGCGGCAGTTGAGTCAGTAAAGTAAAAGTTAACGTTTAGTTATTAGCCACAAGTAAGGCTTACATTAACACTGCAATGAAGTTACTGTGATATTTCCCTATTCGCCACTCTCCAGCATCTATCTGGGTACACTGAGGGAGAATTTAGCACGGCCAGTGCAACTAACCAGCATGTCATTTGGGCTATGGGAGGAAAGTGGAGTACTCAGAGGAAACTCACTGCAGACACGAGAAGAATGTGCAAAGGCAGTGATCCGAGCCAAGAATCGAACACAGATTCTTGGCCGTGCGAGGTAGCAGTGCTAACCATTGTGCCACCCCTAGGGGTACCTGCAGTTCTAGTGTGATCAGGGGTACGCTTATGGACTTACTAATGCATGAGGGAGGTGACAAATATAGGGCTTGGATGTGATAGTGGTTAATACAGATTTGATGGGCTGATTGGCCTCCTTCTGTACTGTAAGGATTCTATGAATGCCTTTTTTAACACAGCCCACCATTACGTGAAATTCCGCGTGGATTAAAGACGTCAGGCTGCCAGAACTATGAGACTATCATAGGCTTTCTGCAAGTGCAGCGTGCCATCGACTGCACACATGTGGCCTTGAACACTTCCTGGCAGCAGCTGTGGGATTCATTCATCGCAAAGGATTTCATGCTCTGAAAATCCAGTTAATTTCTGACTGCAGAAAGCAGATCAATGTTGTGCCAGGTACCCAGGAAGCTGACATTACTGAGTCACTCCCAGTGGTGGAGATATCTAAGGGAACTGGAGGAGTGGCCCTTCGGGAATAAGGGATAATGCCACCTTTCTTCGTCTACAGTGAGCATTTGAGGAGACACACAATGTTGCACATTCAGCCGTGAGATCCTTCATCCTGATCTGTGATCACGACAGCATGCACCCAAAGCTGTGAGTTAAATTAGCATTGTCCTCTTGGGAACTGGGTCAACAGGACCATTGTACAATTATCAACATATATTTAATAACTCTGCGTTCCTCAGGAGAATGCCAAGTCGTGCATTGCCTCGGTATCTGAGAGAGAGGTGACCCAGACAGTTTCTACGCAGCAGCTAATGAAAGCTTATCCCTTTGTCAATACTGCTGAACACTCAGCCAGCGCACTGGTTTCACATCATGACATCCCTTGACATTGGGCAGAATTCTCCGGCTGCGTGTGCCTCAAGACTGGAAAATTGCACCCGAGCTCAACGGAACTTTAAATGGTCCATTGAATTTTCTTTTTCACCCGCCATAATGGGAAAAATGGGAAAATTTTGATTATTGCCCACCTCATAAAGGCCAATCTCAGAGGCCTAAGTCACTGAGTGTACGGTCTCAGGATCGATGACACATCAATTTGCAAGCTGTGACTTTGGAGGGATTCTGTGAAGCACCATTCAGCTCCGTTCAGGAGAAAACGGGGATCCTTATAGGTAAGTGGATGGATTCATCTGGATGAATAAACACCCATGTCACCATTGTTCATTCAAAATGGTGACACTACTGCCTCACAGCGCCAGGGAGCCAGATTCAATTCCCGATTTGGGTCTGTGTGGAGTTTGCATTTTCTCCCCATGTCTGCGTGGGTTTCCTTCAGGTGCTCCAGTTTCCTCTCACAGTCCAAAGATGTGCAGTTTTGGTGGAATGGCCATGCTAAATTGCCCCTGAGTGTCAGAGGGACCAGCTAGAGTAAATGTTATAGAGATAAGGCCTGGCTGGGATTGTGGTCGGTGCAGAATCGATGGGCTTAATTGCCTCTTTCTATATTATAGGATTCTATGAACTTTTACTGCTACATCTAGGTACAACACCAACATCTGCAACTGATGTGGGGACAGCCTGCTGACTGCTATTCTCTGTCGCCTGAGATGGCTTTGGCTGACATCCCCTGGAAACCCAAGGCCTCGAGGACCCCAGCATGTTCAGAGTCTCCTGTTCTGGAACAGGTGCACCCTTCTTGGCCTGATCTGCTGGAGTTTATGGAGTGACAGGCAAAGGGGGGATTTATTGCATCAGGACAGCATTGGGTTGCCTGGCTGATGCTTCTACTCTGTTTAGATGCCTGGAGGCCAATCCCTGACCCCTTGAGGAGAAGGGTCACCTGGAGGGTGTGTCGAGGTGCCGCATCTCACTCTTACTTAATCATTACTGGAACATACTTGTGGCTGGAGTGATGATGTGGAAGTCTGAGCAAAATTAGACAGAAATTGCTGGTCTTCAAGGCAGCCACCAGCCTCTGCATGGAGACTTTGACTTGATGGCATGCTGGAACCAGGTAGAACGCAGACCAACTTCTCCATCTTTTATTCCAGTCTGGTTTCTGATGACTCTGCTTGATGTTCCCCTGCCTGAATCTGCATCTCCACCATTTCACTCAGGGCCAATTGTAGTGGCTCATCACAGGCCTTAGACTTTGCATAGAACATAGAACATACAGCGCAGTACAGGCCCTTCGGCCCTTGATGTTGCGCCCGCCAGTGGACCTTCTAACCTAAACTATTCCAATATCATCCATATGCCTATCCACCGATCATTTGAATGCCCCCAAAGTAGGCGAGTCCACAACTGCTGCAGGCAGGGCATTCCACGCCCTCACCACCCTCTGTGTAAAGAACCTGCCTCTGACATCCGTCCTATAACTACCACCTCTTAATTTAAAGTTATGTCCCCTCGTGTTGGTCATCACCATCCGAGGAAAAAGGCTCTCACTATCCACCCTATCCAATCCCTTGATCATCTTATACACCTCAATTAGGTCACCGCGTAACCTTCTTCTCTCTAATGAAAATAACCTCAGGTCCCTCAGCCTTTCCTCATAAGGCCTTCCCACCATACCAGGCAACATCCTGGTAAACCTCCTCTGCACCCTTTCCAATGCTTCCACATCTTTCTTATAATGCGGCGACCAGAACTGTACGCAATACTCCAAGTGCGGCCGCACCAGAGTTTTGTACAGTTGTAACATAACCTCACGGCTCCTAAATTCAATCCCTCTACCAATAAAAGCTAACACACCGTACGCCTTCTTAACAACTTTATCAACCTGGGTGCCAACTTTCAAAGAGCTATGTACTTGTACCCCAAGATCCCTCTGCTCGACAACACTATTAAGGGTCCTTCCATTAGCCCTATATTTCATATGCCTGTTATTCCTACCAAAGTGAATCACCTCACACTTATCCGTATTGAATTCCATTTGCCACCTCACGGCCCAGCTCTGCAACCTATCTATGTCCCTCTGCAAACTGTAACATCCATCCTCGCTGTCTACAACTCCCCCCACTTTGGTATCGTCAGCAAATTTACTAATCCAACCCTCTACACCCTCATCTAGGTCATTTATAAAAATGACAAACAGCAGTGGCCCCAAAACAGATCCTTGAGGTACACCACTTGTAACTGCACTCCAGGTTGAATATTTCCCATCAACCACCACCCTCTGTCTTCTATCAGCTAGCCAATTCCTAATCCAAACTGCTAAATCACCTTCAATCCCATGCATCTGCACTTTCTGCAGTAGCCTACCATGGGGAACCTTATCAAACGCTTTGCTAAAATCCATATACACTACATCAACTGCCTTACCCTTATCTACCTCTTTGGCCACCTCCTCAAAAAACTCAATAAGGTTTGTGAGGCACGACCTACCCTTCACAAAACCGTGCTGACTATCCCTAATCAATTTATTTCTCTCTAGATGCTTATAAATCCTATCCCTTATAATTCTTTCCAAGACTTTGCCCACAACAGAAGTCAGGCTCACCGGTCTATAATTTCCAGGATGATCCCTACTCCCCTTTTTGAACAAAGGGACAACATTTGCCATCCTCCAGTCTTCCGGCACTATACCTGTAGCTAACGACGACATGAAGATCAAAGCCAAAGGCTCTGCAATCTCCTCTCTAGCCTCCCAGAGAATCCTAGGGTAAATCCCATCTGGCCCAGGGGACTTATCAATTTTCATACCCTCAAGATTCGCTAACACCTCCTCCTTATGAACCTCAATCCTGCCCAGTCTACAACCTGGTATCGCAGTATTCTCCCCAACAACATTGTCTTTCTCCTGCGTGAATACTGATGAAAAATATTCATTCAGTGTCTCTCCTATCTCCTCAGGCTCCACGCACAACTTCCCACTGCTATCTCTGACTGGCCCTAATCTTGCCCTAACCAATCTTTTATTATTTATATATCTGTAAAAAGCTTTAGGATTCTCCTTAATCCTATCCGCCAAAGTCTTCTCGTGTCCTCTTCTGGCTCTTCTCAACTCCCTCTTTAGCTCCTTCCTGGCTAATTTATAGCTCTCCAGTGCCCTAACTGAGCCTTCACGTCTCATCATTATATAAGCCTCCTTCTTCCTCTTCACCAGAGATTCAACTTCCCTAGTACACCATGGTTCCCTCACTCGACCACTTCCTCCCTGCCTGGCAGGTACATATTTATTATGGACATGCAGAAGCTGTTCCTTAAATATGCTCCACATTTCAGATGTCCCCAGCCCCTGCAATTTCCTGCTCCACCCTATGCATCCTAAATCTCTCCTAATAGCCTCATAATTACCTTTCCCCCAGCTATAACTACTGTTATTCGGTATGTGCCCATCCCTTTCCATCACTAAGGTAAACGTAACCGAATTGTGGTCACTATCACCAAAGTGCTCACCCACCTCCAAGTCTAACACCTGGTCTGGTTCATTACCCAGTACCAAATCCAATATAGCCTCACCTCTTGTTGGCCTATCTACATACTGAGTCATGAAACCTTCCTGCACACATTGAACAAAAACTGACTCCTCTAACATACTTGAACTATAGCTTTTCCAATCGATATTAGAAAAGTTAAAGTCCCCCATTACAACTACTCTGTTACTTTCACACCTAATATGGGCATGGGCATGGTATTACATGAGCATTTTATTACATGGGCATGATATTACATGATCTCTTGGTGAACTTTAACCCTCAGACTGATGCTCAAATGAGAATGTGAGTTTGGAGTGAGTAGAAGTTTCACCTAGACTGGCAGAGTGCATAAGATTATTCATTTGTATTCTGCAGTGCAGGGCCAGTCTTTTTTTGATTGGCTGCTGATCTCCCAGTGACTTCCTCCCAGAGCAGCATGGTCTGCTGGGAGTACCTCCTACTCCCATCTCTTGGCAAGAGGACCTCCTCTGTCTAGTCTGCCTGGAAATGGATTTTGCTAAATGATGGAGCTAAAGGTTTGGTGCACCTGGTCACAATGATAATACAGACTACCTGGATCTGCTACAGTTTGCCTACTGCTGCAACAGGTCCACAGCAGATACATCTGCTTGACCTTGCATTCAATCCTGGAATACATAGATAACAAAGACATCAATGTCAGGTTCCTAGTTATTGACTACAGCTCAGCCTTCAACACTATTATTCCTACATAACTCATTTCCAAATCTGCAGCCTGAGCCTTGGCTCCTCCTGAATTTCCTAACCCACAGATCTCAACACTTAGGATAGGCAACAGTGCCTTTTCCACAATCATCCTCATCACTGGTGCCTCACAAGGCTGTGTTCTCAGCACCTTATTATATTCCTTATACATCTATGACTGTGTGGTCAAATTCCCCTCCAATTCGATTTTCTGATGACACCACCATAATGGGTCGGATCTTAGCAATGACAAGACAGACGGGAATGAGGTAGAGAATCTGGTGAACTGATGCAGTGACAATAATCTCTCCCTCAACCTCAACTAAATGAAGGAGATTGTCATTGACTTCAGGAAGCATAGTGGAGCACATGCCCCTGTCTACATCAGTGGGGGTGAAGTAGAAATGGTCAAGAGCTTCAAGCTTTTAGGTATCTAGATCAGCAGCAACCTGTCCTGGTTCCCCCATTCTGACACTATAGTTAAGAAAGCCCACCAATACCTCTACTTTCTCAGAAGACTAAGGAAATTTGGCATGTCCACTACGACTCTCACCAAATTTTATAGATGCACCATAGAAAGCATCCCTTCTGGTTGTATCACAGCTTGACATGGCTCCTGCTCTGCCAAGGAACTGTCCAAGGAAATATTTTTCAAGGCACTGCACACTGCAAGAAAATCCAAAAATAGCGAATGTAGCCCAATTCATCACGCAAACCAGCCTCCTATTCAATGACTCTGTCTACATTTCCTGCTGCCTTGGCAAAGTAGCCAGCATAGTTAAGGACCTCACGCATACCAGATATTCCCTCTTCCACCTTCTTCCGTTAGGAAAAAGATACACAAGTCTGAGTTTACATACCAACAGACTCAAGAACAGCTTCTTCCCTGCGGCCATCAAACTTTTGAATGGACTTACCTTCCATCTTGATCTTTCTCTACACCCTAGCTGTGACTGTAATTAATACATTCTACATTGTCCAGTTCCCTTCTTTGTGAACGGTATGCTTTGTATAGCGCGCAAGAAGCAATACTTTTCACTGTATGTTAATATATGTGACAATAATAAATCAAATCAAATCAGGCATTCAGCCGACAGCTCGCCTGTAGTGAGTCAGTGTCTGTGTAGGCGCTGTTTAAACATGGCGTTGGGACATTTGACTCTATGAGATAATGGACAAAATTTTACCGGCATGTCTGCCCAAGTTCTGAACGATCCTGCTCAGGCAATGGAGAATGCCTTTCTCCGAGCCTCCTCCACCCCTGGATTTGCAGTGGGTGTGCAGGTAAAATTCCGAGCAACGTCGGGGTGGACAATTCATTGTCTGCTCCACCGTGAGATTCCATGAGGTTTTGATTAATGAGTTCAAAAGCGGAAATGAGGAAAGCCACCCAGACAGCAAATTTCTCGCCCACCAGTGCATTTAGTCTCCAGAAAGGAAAGTTTCACCCAAAAAGTACAAACAGAAGCAAATTGCTTCTGGCCAGTCAGCTTCTTCTACTGAGGTTCTGCTGTCATAAAGGTTACAGACCATCCAGGACTCCACTTGGATTCTTGTTAATATCATGTTGGAAGATTGCTGATACCATTAGACCGTGATTTCTGAAGGTTAAATTGGCCCCTGCCTGCCTCTGTGGGAGTCTTGTGTCTGTGTTTCGATTCATCATCATAAAATCCAGGAACGCAGCACTTGCAGCCAGGAGCAGGAACTTTCTTACTTTAACCGACATACACCGCACCCCCACTGCCCCCCCCCCAACCCCCCGACCCCGCCACCTCCACATGCCCCACTCCCCTCAATCTCTCCTTCCCCCCTCCCTGCAATCTCCAACAAACCATCATCAGTGGGAGGAGGGTGGTTAAAGTCTTAGCTAAAAAGAGATCACACCATATTTTCATGTCCACAAAACAAGAAGTCTGACACACCCAAAACCCCACAAAACTGAAACAAAGCAAAGCATGTGAGTGTTTTCTGGCGATCAGACCAGAGAGAGTTGAAAGTTAAAGTTACCCATCTGAAAGATTGTACTTTGCTTCCTGTCATATCGTTGTGTACTCTTGGTCAATTTTCTTGACAACCAAATCATTACTTCATCGTGTAAACAGCAAACAAATATTACTGGCAGTGTATTCTAGCCAAATCCAATATTTTGATGACAAGTACTTAATTTACTTATTTGGTAACAAGTCTCACAACACCAGGTTAAAGTCCAACAGGTTTATTTGGTATCATGAGCTTTCGGAGTGCTGCTCCTTCAGCAGGTGAGTGGAGTGTGACTCCACTCATCGATGAAGGGTAATGGGCCATAAAATCTTGCCTGTATATTCTTTCACACGTGCCAATACAAATTGAAGCAAATTTTATTGGGTTTTATCTCATAAACCACTATTAAAACTGAAGATGCAGTCAGTTAGAAAATTTTCTGTTCATCTCAACAATTTGGTTTTGAATCTATTGTGGATAGAGGGTTTTACTGTTGCCCTTACTTCTGCTGATCCTAAGTTTATATCATTGCTAAAATTTTAATTCCAATTTTTGTTTGATTGGCAAAATCCATATTGCATGGTCAGACAAAGCTGGCTCTCCGACCCAGAGGCTCGGGTTCAATTCTGGCCTCGGATCACTATTTGTGTGGAGTTTGCAGTTTCTCCCTGTGTCTGCGTGGGTTTCCTCCGGTTTCTTCCCACAGTCCAAAGATGTGAGAGTTGGGTTGATTGACCGTGCTAAATTGGCCCTAGTGTCAGGGGGATTAGCAGGGTAAATGTATGGGGTTAGGGGAGTAAGGCCTGGGTGGTGGGATGTGGTCAGTGCAGACTCAATGGGCTGAATTGACTCCTTCTGTACTGTAGGAATTATATGATTCTATTCCATTCCAAGAACACTGGAGTGACAATGCTCAGATTAGTGAGATCAAATAAACAATTATCAAATTCACTTGATTTATTATTGTCACGTGTATGAGTGCACAGTGAAAAGTATTGTTTCTTGCATATTATACAGGAAAAACATACCGTACATAGAGAAGGAAGGGAGAGGGTGCAGAATGGAGTGTTATAGTCATAACTAGGGTGTAGAAAAGGATCACCTTAATATGAGGCATGTCCATTCAAAAGTCTGATGGCAGCAGGGAAGACTTTTCAAGGTTGGTTAGTACGTGACCTCAGACTTTTGTATCTTTTTCCCAATGGAAGAAGGTGGAAGAGAGTATGTTAGACTCGGTGCAGAGTTTTGGTCTGGTACTGGCAACCAAACTGATGGAAGATTCCTGGGACCAGATTAAATTCAAAGGGATGTTCACAGTTCATGGCTTGTTTCCTAATCAGTGAAACTTCACATGTCATCAGGAGAGTGCTAGGAAATGAATCCTGCTGTGTAAATGTGATAAATTTGAGAGTAGATCTGACTCTGAAGCAAAGCGGCACAGCACTTCCAGGGGAAGAAGTTGAAAATATACCTGAAATTCAGCAGGTTGGTGAAAGTGGAATGGCAGCTCAGTTGTAGATGCAGTTTAACGGACCTGGGGAAGAATATTAGGGTGACACAGGGGTTAGCACGACTGCCGTACAGTGCCAGGCACCCAAGTTCAATTCTGGCCTTACGTCACCCTCTGTGTGGAGTTTACACGTTCTTCCCGTGTTCGCGTGCGTTTCCTCCAGATGATCCGTTTTCCTCCCACACTCCAAAGATGTGTAGGTTAAGTGATCTGACCATGTTAACTTTCCCCTTGTTATCCAAATGTATTTAGAGGTTAGGTGAATTAGTCATAATAAAATATAGGGATAGGGCCGGAGCTCGGGGGGGGGGGTGATGCGCAACGCAGACTTGATGGGCTGATTGACCTCCTGCTGCACTGTCGGGATTCTATTGTTCTATAAGGTTGGGAGCGGTGTGGGGGGGGGCGGGGTGGTGTGATCTGATTAATAGCTCATCCTCAGGAAAAGGATACAAAAGTCTGAGGTCACGTACCGACCGACTCAAGAACAGCTTCTTCCCTGTTGCCATCAGACTTTTGAATGGACCTAGCACACTCTAGCTATGACTGTAACACTACAATCTCCCCTCTCTCTTTTCCTTCACTATGAATGGTATGCTTTGTCTGTATAGCATGCATGAAACAATACTTTTCATTGTATATTGATACAAGTGACAATAATAAATCAAATCAAATCAAAGGGATGATGCTTTAGGTAAAGGCATATTCTTGATGTTTAGGGATGCAGATAAATGTTAAATGGGGTTAATTCAAGTATACTGCATGTGTTTGGCCATTATGCTGTTAATTATTTTTTGTATTGAATTTATACTTCCTATATATTTCAGATTAATAGACATTTTTTCTTTGAATTATTACAAGACTTAACCATTTCTCACTGGTTTCAAATCTTTCTTCACATTACACCAAACTACAAAATGAACACTTAAGAACTGGCATTCCAAATTATCCTTCTGGGTTTTATGATACTCTTGCATCTAATATCAGTTAGATTTTTAACACTTCTCCTTATAAATAAAAGTAAAAGTAAAGATGCCATAATCCCAGGTGACTATAGGCTGCTCATCCCTTTGAGGAGGGAGAGCTGATTGGTGGTGATTTTAACTTGAGGACTAATGCACCACGGGCGGGGGGATACAGTCAAGATGGTGGGACCTTCATTATGGAGTCAGTTTAGCTCAGTTGATTGGGCAGCTGGTTAGCAATGCAGAGCGAGAGCCATTCCTGTACTGGCTGAGGTTATTCATGAAGGCCTTACCTTTTTAACCTTGCTCCTCGTCTGAGGTGTGGTAATCCCCAAGTTAAATGTTCACCAGCCAGCACACCGCCTCAAAGAGGAGAGCAGCCTCTGGTCATCTGGGACTGTGGTGGCTTCACCTTACCTGATTATAAATACCCTTCCAAATGCTGAAAATGAACGCACCCAAAGTAATCGCTTTGTCCTTTGTCATAAGGCGGCATCCATTCTGAATTGAAAGGATGCAGTGCTGACCTACAAGTTCTTACAAAAGCAAATAGTAAAACGTTGAATGGCGGCATGATGGCACAGTGATTAGCACTGTTGCTTCACAGCACCAGGGAGCTAGGTTCAATTTTGGCCTCAGGTCACTGTCTGTGTGGCATTTGCACATTCTCTCTGTGTCTGCATGGGTTTCTGCCGGGTGCTCTATTTTCCTCCCACACTTCAAAGATATGTGGGTTAGATGAATTGGCTGTGTTAAATTGCCCCTTCGTGCCAAGGAGATTAGCAGGATGAATATGTGGAGTCATAGGGATAGGTGGGACTGTAGTTGATGCAATTTCGATAGGCCAAATGGCCTCCTTTTGTAGTGTAGGGATTCCATGATTCTTAAAATGTTGAAAGAAAACAAACACTGATCTTCCCCAGTGCAGTTAAATAAAGCACATAAGCGCGAATGTTTATTAAAGCACATGGTAACAAGCTTTTTGCATACCTCCCTGGCACAATTGTAAATAGAAAGTAGCCTCCAAAATACTTGTTTCACTTTTTAAAAAAATATGGAACGTGTTCCAAGACAGTAGCACTAATCAGAGTTGGGATAATGATTAGCCCCTCAAGAGGCAGGCTCGTTAATCCAAGCAATTAAAATCATGCAAGAACTGCCATTCATCACTTTAATTCCATTAAATGTCTACTCACCAAATGTAAATGCAAAAGACAAAGCAAAACAAGATCTCGTTTTCAAAATGAAAAAAGATGAAAATTAATGCACATTAGTTAACCATTTAATTTTTAAAGGTACACCATGAAACAAATGAGTTATCGAGAGATTTATCAGATTGAGGTTAATCTTGCAACCAGCTGTCTCCATTGAGTTTTCTGTATGTTGCGTTGCTCATATTAGATAAGCATGTTATTTCATTAAGTTCATCATTTCAATCTAATTTACTAAAGAATTTTCCAAATAAGACTTCTTTAAAATACTAACACCATGCAAACAAGCCTCCCATTCTTTAACTCTAGTCTGTATTTTACAACCTCATACAGGCAAAGCTCGTAAAATCCTGCCTGAGGCCAGTGGAGAATTCTGTTCTGCGAGTCTTGCCTGGGGTGGATGTGCCAGTAAAATTTCAACTATTGTTCACACTTTCCGCTGCCTGAGAAAAGCAACCAGCAAAATCAAGGACCCCATGCACCCCTTCTTCCGTGGGGATAAAGATACAAAAGTCTGAGGTCTTTCACTATTGGGTCAATTCTGGTGGCAGCTACCCACCTGAAGACTAGAATCTCATAGATTCCCTACAGTGCAGAAAGCAGGCCATTTGGCCCATCAAGCCTGCACTGGCAACAATCTCATTCAGCCCTATCCCCGTGACCGCATGTATTTACCCTGTTAATCCTGCTGACATTAAAGGCAATTTAGCATGATCAGTCAATCTAACCCACACATCTTTGGACTGTGGGAGGAAACTGGAACATTAGAACAAAACCCACACAGACACAGGGAGAACATGCAAACTCCGCACGGACAGTCAGCCGAGGCTGGAATTAAATCTAAATGCCTCGCTGAAGAGCGGCTTCTTCCCGTCAAACTTTTAGATGGACCTACCTCGCATTAAACTGATCTTTTTGTGCACCCTAGATATGACTGTAACACTACACTCGGTACTCTCATCTTTCCTTCTCTACGAACAGTATGCTTTGTCTGTATAGTGCACAAGGAATAATATTTTTCACTGTAAACCAATATATGTGACAATAATAAATTAAATCAAATCAAATATGGACATGTTAAAGCCACTGATGTTTAAAATAGATGGTCAGAATCACTTTCTTTCATGTCACTTGTTCTTTCTCGATCAAATTACTTGTTCTGCTGAATGCTAACCTTTAACACTAGAAACTGAACAGATTGCTTTGTGGATCATGATCAGCAATCAGGCCGCATATTGTTAATTGTAGAATTTGTGTTACTTGGGTTGAATTTATTTCACACAGGATTAAAGATCGTATGCCTGCGAATTAGTTTCAACAGGAATATAAACAATCTTGTAGCATCTTGAGAATATCTGAAAATAAACTTCAGAACTGAGCAGGACTTTAGATTTTTCTCTGTCAACTATATAATTTAGTTTGTACACTCTCGTGAAAAACATAGTAACCCCAAAGATATCAAGAGTTCCTGTGTATTGAGTAAATTCAAAGTACATTTTTGCCCTCAGTTAGGGACCATAAGAGCTATTACTAACAAGGCTATTATTGTACAAAAAAGCCATTCTACAAGTTTCCAAGATGCCAATAAATATAAATTAATGTAGGAAATTGAACAATAATGGCTTTGAGTTCGAAGTAAAAGTCTTGCTAATTTGTTTGAAAACTTTTCAGTTTAAATTGCCAATTTGTCAGCAATGCTTTCAGGAAAGCATATAAAAATATACAGCAGTGAATGTGCACTATTTTACAAATTTCAATACATTTAATTAGGTGTATTCTGGCATGAAAAATGTTTGCGAACTTCTATGCTGAAGATGCAGACCTCCCATATAAACATCAATATTAAATCTGCCGTAACATGTTCAGTGAAGAATGATTCCCTAAGAAAGTGTGGTCCCAAAATGTAGCAAACACAATCACTGTTCCTGACAACATCCTCAGCTAACAAGGCTCTCAGCTCCTGACTTAAATTGCTTTATCCTGTATATTCATAGACCAAATCTAGCCTCAAAAATACATGGAAACAATTTACTCATGCTAATTTACTGAATGGTAAGTCATCTTTTCTTTGCAGTGAATGAGTGCTCACAGTTAACTTAAGAACCGCAAAGTATGCTTTCTGCTTTTCTGTGGGATAATAACACAATGAGGATAATGATATGGGGGGGTGTCACGGTAGCACAGTGTTTAGCACAGCTGCCGTGCAGCACCAGGGGCCTAGTTTCAATTCCAGCCTTAGCTGACTCCGTGCAGAGTCTGTATATTCTCCCTGTGTCTGCGTGGGTTTCCTCCAGATGCTGCAGTTCAAAGATGCATGGGATAGATTGACTAATGCTAAATTATCTTTAGTGTCAGGGGGATTAACAGGATAAATATGTGGGGTTACAAGTACAGGGATTGTTGTCAGTGCTTGCTTGATGGGCCAAATGGCCTTCTGCTGCACTATAGGGATTCTATGACATTTTATTCTTTTATGAATAGTTACCACCAGAATTGACTCAATAGTGAAAGATAACACAGCAAGATCAATTAACTTCCCACAATCTTAAGAATTCTGCAGTAAATCTGATAAAGAAGGTGATTGTTAACTTTGAACTGCTTGTACATAAAGAGTTCCTTTTCTCTTGAATGCCTAGTTTCACAAAGGACTGAGTTATTCCAGTCCCTTGGAGACGGGATTGGAGACAGAGGGAGTGGCTGACAAAATAGGTGCTGCTTCGGGAATGGCTTCCTGACACATTAGCACTGTCGTGGAATTTTCCCAGGGGACGGTAGGAACTGGCTTAGCTGCTTGCCTCTGAAATTGAAGTAAGTGAGGAACCAAGTGGGTTATATTCGTGACAGTGCAGATTGCAGAGAAAAATTCCAGCACTACAATCAGGCTGCTCTTGGGTCTTTGCTGTGTCCAATACGCATAACCATTTCTTCATGTCTTTTGCAATGAAGTCAATTGGCTCAATAGTGGCTTCTGTAATGGTTGACCCTCAAGAGGGGATGGAGGTGAATCATCCAGCACGTATTGTTAAAATGATAGTTAACACTTCAGTTTTGTCTTTTGCACTGAAGGCCTGAGTTCTGTCAGAGGGGGATGTTTGCGGAGTTAGTTGTTCAATTTTCACCTCCATTTGCAACTGGATGTGACAGTCTGGCAGAACTTTGATTTGATCTGTTGATTGTGGAAATACTTTACTCTGTCCATAGCATGGTATTTCTGGTGTTTATCATGCATGGAGTGTGTGCTGTAGCTAAATCAGGTTGACATTCATTTTTTAGATGCATATAGTGTTGCTCCTGGCATACTATTCTACATTTCTCATTTAACCAGAGTTCGTGAATTGGCTTGATGGTAATGGCAGAGTGAGGGATATGTTGGGTCACAGGCATCCAGAGTAGCATGATGGCACAGTGATTCGCACTATTGCCTCACAGTGCCAGGGACGCAGGTTCAATTCCAGCCTTGGGTTTGTACATTCTCCCTGTTGTCTGTGTGGTTTTCCTCTGTGTGTTCTTGTTTACTTCCACATCCCAAAGATATGCGGGTTAGGCGGATTGACCATGCTATATTGTCCCTTAATGTTGCAAGATGTGCAGGTTAGGTGGATTAGCAAGCAGGGTAAATGTGTGGGGTTATAGGAATATTGTCATATGGAGGAGGGGATGGTTCTGATGGATCTCTGGTTGGGATGGGTGGTGGTGGAAGATGGGGGGAGGATGGACTTGGGAGAGAATCTCCTTCACCAACCCCCCAACCAGAGATCCATCTGAGCTCTCCCCCCACCTCCAGCAGACGCCAGCAGAAGGCCAGGAAGGTGCTATCGGGATGTCCAACGAGTGCAGTAAGAAGTCTCACGATACCAGATTGTCCAACAGACTTTAACCTGTGAGAATTCTTACTGTGTTTATTCCAGTCCAATGCCGGCATTTCCACATCAATGAGTGCAGATCAGAAAGACAGTGGAGGGAGAGGAGGAGCAATTCAGGTAGATTGGAAGTGTGCTCTGCCGAGGGGAGGCCTGCCTTTCGGGGTGGGGGGGGTGGAGGCAGGTGGTGGAGGGAGTGGGCTGCCTCCCTGGGGGGGGTTTGATGGGGAGGGGGGGGGGGGCCTGCTTCCCAGAGGGGTTCGATCGCGGCTCATTCTCCAGCTCCCCCACTCTCTCTGCTGGTTTTGTCTTTCGTGCCCAGGTGCACTATTTCAAATTTTTTTTGAACTGCGCACGCACAGTTCAGAGCTCCCATCATTCTGACAGCGCGGACCAGACCGGAGCCAGTAAAAAGCTTATGGGCGCGCTGGAACCAGGATTCTGGGCTCGGATCTGTTTTACATCTGGATCCAGCCCTTAGCCTCCAATTGTTAAAATCAGGTCCAGGTGTTCTTACCTTTTACTATTTTGGCTCAATTACCACATTCTGCCATTTTGAACCCAGTATTTATTTTCATATCCTTTATTTGAATGGCTTTTCACGGTTTGCTGAGAAATGGCCGGATTTCACCTCTATCCATTTCTTCAAAAATAAGTGTTTGCTGGTGAATTAGCCCATGAATTCCTTTCCGTGAAGGGATCAGCGTTCCTGATGTAGAGATGCTGGAGTTGGACTGGGGTAAACTCTGTAGGAGGTCTGACAACACCAATTATAAATCCAACCGATTTATTTGATAGTAAACTTGCAAGCTTTCGGCCTTTGTAGCCTTCCTCAGGTGAATTACAGCGATCTGTAAAGTGTCTGTGCTGATATGTGTGCTATCGCAGACCAGAACACCTCATTCGCCTGAGGAAGGCTACAAAGGCCGAAAGCTTGCAAGTTTACCATCAAATAAATTGGTTGGATTTAAAATTGGTGTTGTCAGACCTCTTACTCAGCATTCCTGACACGCGACTTTTATTTGTTACAATAAAAGCAAAATATTGCAGATGCTGAAAGTCTGAAATAAAAACGGAAAATGCTGGATCCCCTTAGGTTTGGCAGCATCTGTGGAGGGTGAAACAGATTTTTAATTGGTAATGTGTTGAAGAGTTATGAGGGGAAGGCAGGAAGATGGGGATGAGTAGTAAATCAGGCATGATTGAATTGCAGAGCATATTCAATGGGCTAATTCTGCTCCTTTATTTCATGATCTCATAAAAAAGTTAACATTTCCAGTCCTGTGTGACTGAAAAGCTCTGAAGAAGAGTCATACGGGATGCAAAACGTTGAGCAGGATTTTACGGCCTTGCTTGTCCCGAAACCGTAACATCCTGCCAGAGTCAACGGACCTTTCCGTGTTCCACTCTTAACCCCTTCCAATTCCTGGGACAGTAAAATACATGCCATTACCTCTGTTTTTCTCTCCACAAATGCTGCCAGACCTGCTGAGTTTAACCAGCATCTTATGTTTCATCTTTTACTTGCTGTCCTCTTTGCATCCAACTTTTTCTTTGGACCTTTTAAGGGTCCCTCCTATCTTCCAAGTTCCAGTTGTCATCAATGTACCCCTGAAGCATTAAGGTACCCATCACCTCTATATGTACCAAGAAACTGGTATAATTCCATAATTTTCTCTTTTTATCTAAGGAGAGACACTGGAGTATGGTGACTGGGAAATTTTCACAATAACTTCATTGCAATGTTAATGTAAGCCGACTTGAGACAGTGATAAATAAACTTAAATAAACTTTTTAAACTTTAAACTTTAAATATTTGCAGGTTTTTCTTGTCATTTGACAGTAAGAACCAAACTATGTGAATGGGTTATTTTAAAATAAAGCTTTATTTGTCAGCAATATTTTACATTGCCATTACATTTCTATTCTATCACCAATTAATTTTTTGCGGTTTCAAAAATCTGTTTCCACAAATTAAAAATATCATGCGAAGAGGTGCGACGTTACAAACACAAGCAAAATACTGCTGACGCTGGAAATCTGAAATCTCTCCAGAGACTCTGCCAGACCTGCTACGTTTTCCCAGCATTTTCTGTTTTTATGTAAAGTTATCAAGTTTGACGGGAAAAACTAAGAGAAGCAGAATTTTATTTTAATGGTGAGAAGTTGGAGAACATTGGTAACAGGGGGACCCGGTGGTCCTTGTGTTTAAATTACAGAAATTTAGCATGCAGTTTCAGCAAGCAGTTAGGAAGGCAAATTATATGTTTGCTTTAATTGTGAAGGGATTGGAGTACAAGAGTGAAGGAGCCTTACTGCATTTGATGAGGAATATTATAAGCAGTTTTGGTCTCCTTTTCTGCACAAGTACTTTTTTATTCATTTGTGGGTCATGAGTGTTGCTGACTGGCCAGCAATTATCTCCGATCCCTAGTTGCCGTTCAGAAAGTGGTGGTGAAATGCTGCAGTCCACATGCTGTGGATTGACCCACCATGCCATTAGGAAGAGAATTCCAGGATTTTGACCCAGTGACTGTGAAGGAATGGCAATATATTTGCAAGTCAGATGGGGAGTGCATTGGAGGGGAACCTCCAGTCGTGGTGTTCCCATGTATCTAATGTCCTTGTCCTTCTAGATGGAAATGATAGTGGGTTTGAAAGATACTGTCTAAGGATCTTGGGTGAATTGCTGCCGTACATTTTGTAGATAGTACACATAGCTGCTACTGAGTGTGGGTGTTGGAGGGAATGGATGTTTATGGATATGGTGCCAATCAAATGGCTGCTTTATCCTGAATGGTGTCAAGCTTCTTGAATGTTGTTGGAGCTGCACCCATCCAGCAAGTGGGGAGTACACCTTCACACTCCTGGCTTGTGCCTGGTAGGTTGTGGACAGGCTTTGGGGAGTCAGGAGGTAAGTCCAAAGAAGGTTCACTGGGTTAATCCCATTTATAGAGGGATTTTCTTATGAGATGAGGCAAAATAGGTTAGGCCTGTACTCATTGGAGTTAGGTGAATGGGAGGTGCCCTTATTGAGATATATGGGATTTGTAGAGGGCTGAGATTTTGGTTAGTTGGCTGAGAGATCGTTTCCCCTTATGGGAGAGTCTAGGGCTAAAGGGCATAATCCCAGTGTCAGGAGTTACCTGTTTAAGGTGGAGACAAGGAGGAATTCTTCTCTCAAAAGGGAGTGAACCTGTGGAATTCTTTATCACAGAGGACTGTAGAGGCTGGGTTGTTAAATATGTTCATATCTCTGAGATAGACAGATTTTTAATCTGCAAGGGAAACAAGGATTATGGGGATAAGTCAGGAAGGTGGAGTTGAGGATCATATTAGATCATTATGATCTCATTAAATGGCAGAGCAGACTCTATATGGCCAAGTGACCTATTTCTCTTAAGATAAGACTTCTTATGGTCTTATCTTAAAAGATGGCAGACCTTAAATGTACTGTTGCCTGAGTGGAGCGTGTTTTGGAGACCACTGAAGGCTACCTCGATGTCCTCTACCCTGGCTCTGGCTGCAAAAGGTCCTGACGTAGAGATGCCGGCATTGGACTGGGGTAAACTCAGTAAGAGGTCTGACAACACCAATTTTAAATCCAACCGATTTATTTGATAGTAAACTTGCTAGCTTTCGGCGTTTGTACCTTCGTCAGGCGAATGAGGTGTTCTGGTCTCCAAAAGCACACATATCAGCACAGACAGTTTACAGATTGCTGATTAGAATGCGAATCCTTACACCTAACCTGCTATTTAAGTCTTAAAGTGGCTAACAATGTGAGTGGAGGGAACACTGAGCACAGGAACACCTCAATTGCTCCTTAGTGTCAAGGGGACTAGCTAGGGTAAATACATGGGGCTATGGGGATAGGACCTGGGATTATGCTCGGTGCAGACTCAATGGGTCAAATGGCCTCCTTCTGCACTATAGGGATTCTTGCCTGGCACTTGAATGTTACTTGCCACTTATCAGCTCAAGTCTGAATATTGTCCAGGTCTTGCTGCAAATGGACATGGACTGTGTCAGTATTGGAAGAGGCATGAAGGATTCTGAATCATTTACAAACATTCCCACTTCTGACCTTATGGTGGGAGAAAGGTCATTGACAAAACAGCTGATGATGATTGCACCAGGACGCTACCCTGTGGAACTCATAGAATCCCTGCAATGCTGAAGGAAGCCATTCAGCCCATTGAGCACCTTAAACAATCCCACAGTAATTTACTTTTCTAATCCCTCTGACATTAAGGGGCAATTTTGCGTGACCAATCAACCTAACGCGCACATCTTTGGACTGAGGGTGGAAACTGGAGCACTCTGAGGAAACCCTTGGAGACATGGAGGAACTCCACATGGACAGTCACCAAGGCTGGAATTGAACCCCATCTCTGGCACTTTGACTCATTAGTGCTAACCACTGCGCCCCAATTCCTATTGCAATGTCTTGAGGTTGAGATAATTGACCTCCTAAAACCACAACCAACTTCCTTTGTGTTAGACATGACACCAGCCAGCAGAGGGTTTCTCCCCAATTCCCATTGACTTCAATTTTGCTAGATGTTACATTCAGTCAGAGGCTGCCTTTATGTCAATGGAAGCCAAGCCAATTTTGGACAATGGCTGTATGAGGTCTGTTACCAAGTAACCCTGGCGAAACCCAAACTAAGTGTCATTGAGCAGATTATTGTTGAGTAAGTGCTGCTTTACAGCACTGTTGATGGAATCCTTCATCAATTTATTGATGATTGACAATAAGTCTGATGGGGCAGTAATTAGCTGGGTTGGAATTTTCTTGCTTTTGGACATATCCAGGCAATTTTCCATGTTATTGATTGATGCCAGTGTTGTCGGTGTACTGGTTTGACAGGTTAGATGCTAGGAAGATGTTTCTCCTGTCTAGTGAATCTAAAACTAAGGGTTATAATTGAAGTATAAGGATTCGCTATTTAGAACTGAAATGAGGAGAAGCTTCTTCTCGCAAAAGGTTGTGAATCTTTGAAATTCTCTGCTCCAGATAGTTGTGGATGCTCAGTCACTGAGTGCATTCAAAACAGAAAGTTTTGGATACTCTGAGGATCAAATGATATAGAGATGGTGAGGGAAGATGAACTTGAGTAGATCAGACATGACCTTTACTAACGATGAAACTAGGTTCAAGCCAAATGACTTACTCCTGCTCCTTTGTCTTATGTCCTTAAACTGAGCATAAGTTGCAGTCATACTGGCGTAATGAGAGCTTTGTCCATATGTTGAGGAGTATCACTGCTGTATTGCGTTTATGTACAATTTCAAGAATAACTCTGTGTGGAAAAAATGAACTCGCTGAATGGAAGAATTTCGTGATATTCATAGAGATGGTGATGTCACAAGCAAAACTTTCTGCGTGGGTGAGTTAGCAAAATGATGATTCACGTTACGAAGAATCACTTTGTCATGCTAACGTTAGCATCAAAACTCCCACACCTTTGAATCACAGTAATTGCTGAAAAAGATCTTTTTCTGAAAGACAAATGAATCAGTGATAAAACAAACATGTGACTCATGTTAATCAAAACGATACCATTCTGCAAATATCAAAGTGATGAATCTCAGTGTCATCTGTTTGCATTGACAAACTGTCATAAACGATAGTAAATAACCTTACAAGTGTGAAAGTTTTGAAATTATTTTACTATAATCTGGTTACCATAACGAGCCAGCATGGGTTGAAAATTTCTGATTTTTTTTCGTTAGTTATTCATGAACAATAGAGGCATGTTAGTTACCCTGTTTTTTTTTTCTCTCATGAATGGGAACATGTCTGGGTTTGGCTTCATTGTTTTAGTTATTTTCTGAGAACTTTGATATAATCCTCAGAGAAACCTCTCAAAAATCCTTCATGTTGCTGCTAACCAATAATCCTTATCTTACATGCATCTATTTTCACTTTCACTTCTCGCATGTTAAATATTTGTCCTTTGACTGGCAAATATTTCTTCATAATTGAGAATAAACGATATGTTTTAAAATTAGTTCAGCAAGAAGATACGTACTCGTTTTTCAAGGTGGATGTGGTTTTCGTACCCATGACGTTGACGGGTTAGACCACATACTACATGTCTCGCAATTATATACCACACACTCCATTGGTCTTCTTGGTGATCTTTGTTTAAATCATGCACTTAGTATGAAATGATGCTTTTTCTGTCTGTGCTGCTTCCAACGGTGGTTCTTACTTCCTTTGAACAATGGAACTATCTTTCCTTTCTAAGAATGGAGCAAAAGAACTTCTCAATGGGAGATGGAAAACGGAATTGTAGACGTTGTGCATCAGTAACTTTTTAGATGTCTGTCTTATTTTGCCACACTAGCAAGGTTGAATATTTTTAATCAATAGAACTACATGTGCAGAATTAAGCTGATTTTAACCTGCGCAAAATCCTTTAACTTGAACAGTGAAATTGATTTGATTTGATTTATTATTGTCACATGTATTAGTATACAGTGAAAAATATTATTTCTTGCGCACTCTACTGACAAAGCATAACGTTCATAGAAAAGGAAATGACAGAGTGCAGAATGGAGTGTTACAGTTGCAGATAGGGTGTAAAGAAAGATCAGCTTATTGTGAGGGTAGGTCCATTCAAAAGTCTGCTGGCAGCAGGGTAGAAACTGTTCTTGAGTCGGTTAATACATAACCTCAGACTTTTGTATCTTTTTCCTGACTGAACAAGGCAGAAGGGAGAATGTCCAGAATGCGTGGGGTCCTTTGTTTTGCTAGTTGCTTTGCTTAGGCAGTGGGAATTGTGGAGAGAATCAATGGATAAGGAGGCTGGTTTGTTTGATGGATTGGGCTACACTCATGATGTTTTGTAGATTCTTGGGTAGAGCAGGAGCCATACCAAGCTGTGACGCAACCAGAAAGAAATTGGGTCCAGTATGACCCTATTTGCTGTTTTACACTTAGTAATTGGAGCTAAAAAAACTCTTCGTAATTTGATGAATAAAACAACATTTAATATCTATGCCTGCTACCAAATCGCTTGTAACTACTTTTTCAAAACCTGAACCCCTTTAGCGGTGTTTTCCAGTGATACACTAGCTTATGTATAAGAATATGTTTAACATTTGACAATCTCAAGATTTTGTTGGTTAAGTGAATCTATGATTTTTATGTTATTGAAGTTCTAGAATAATTGGCAAGTAATGTTTGTATGTAAAGTTTAAGCATGCTGGCATGTGTTTCACAAATATACAAAAGCAAAATACTGTGTATGCAGGAAATCTGAAACAATGACAGAAAATGCTAAAATAGTCAACCGATCAGACAGTGTCTGTGGAGAGAAAAACAGAGTTAACTTTGCAGGCCTGTCGAAGAGTCATAGAACATGACAGCTTGGAGATTATTCCGGAATTGTACAAAGCACTAATTGATAATAGCTGGAGTGCTGCATACAATTCTGGTCATTGCATAGTCGGAAATATGTGGTTGAGTTAGATAGGATGCAAAGGAGATTTATGAGGATGTTGCGTAGGCTGGAGAACTTTAGGTGAGAGCAAAGATTGGATCATGTAACGTTGTTTCTTGTGGAACAGAGGAGGCTCAGGGAAGGTGACACAGTGGTTGGCACGGCTGCCTTACAATTCCTGGCTTGGGTGACTGTCTCTATGGAGTCTTTATGTTTTCCTGGTATTATGTGGGTTTCCTCTGGGTGCTCTGGTTTCCTCCGTTGTAGTCTGAAAGATGTGCTGGTTAAGTATATTGGTGATGCTAAATTCTTCTTCAGTGTACCCCAACAGGCATCAGATGAGGGGATTTTCACAGTAACTTGATTGTAGTGATA
This sequence comes from Sphyrna mokarran, assembly GCA_024679065.1. NCBI lineage: Eukaryota > Metazoa > Chordata > Chondrichthyes > Carcharhiniformes > Carcharhinidae > Sphyrna > Sphyrna mokarran. The sequence goes on from JAGIQG010000026.1 coordinate 19,559,666, forward strand.
ATGTAGGCCTACTTGTGACACTAATAAACAAACTTTAAAAACTTTAATTGTAGTACGTAAAATTAGGAATTAGATTGAGTGGTGGGAAGGCCTGGTCCCATGGTCCATAACAAAGGACGCACAATTAGAATAAGAGTTAGAATGCTTCGAGGGGATTTGTTTTCATCCAGAGTGTGGTGTGGATCTGGTGCTCAGTGTTTAAAAGATCAGAAGAAGCAGCAAAGATATGATATTTAAAAAGTATGTAGATATGCAATTGATGCATACGGCCTACAAGGCTGTGAACAAAGAGATAGAAAGTGTTACGTGGCTGGATGGCTACTTTTTGGCAAATGTGGATAATTAGCCAAATGGCCAGCCTCTGTCCTTTAATTATCTGTGAGGTGTTCACCAGTCTCTCCAGCTGCATTCAAGAAAAATACAAAGGCTTTATACCCTTCAAAAGGAAGAGATGCAACTCAACAACTCAGTTATTCATTTCACCAAAAGTTTCTGTCACATTTCAGCTGTCAGCCTGTTCAGAAGAAGCACTCTTGCTTTAAGTCAGCAGATCAGAGACTCATGTTCCATCGCAGAGACAAGTAAATGATCTAGACTGACACTTTCATATTGTACGAAGAGAATGCTGCACTGTCAGATGTATGATGTGGAGATGTCGGCGTTGGACTGGGGTGAACACAGTAAGAAGTCTCACAACACCAGATTAAAGTCCAACAGGTTTATTTGGTAGCAAAAGTCACTAAGTTTAAGAGCACTGCTCCTTCGTCAGGTGAATGGGAGTTTTCTATTCACAAACAGGGCATATAAAGACACAAACTCAATTTACAAAATAATGATTGGAATGCGAGTCTTTACAGGTAATCAAGTCTTAAAGGTACAGACAATGTGAGTGGAGAGAGCATGAAGCACAGGTTAAAGAGATGTATATTGTCTCCAGCCACGACAGTTATGAGATTTTGCAAGTCCAGGCAAGTCATGGGGGTTACAAGTAGTGTGACATGAACCCAAGATCCTGATTGAGGCAGTCCTCATGCATGCAGAACTTGGCTATCAGTCTCTACTCAGTGACTCTGTGCTGTCGTGTGTCATGAAGGCCGCCTTGGAGAATGCTTACCCAAAGATCAGAGGCCGAATGCCTGTGACTGCTGAAGTGTTCCCCAACAGGAAGAGAACACTCTTGCCTGGTAATTGTCAAGCAATGTTCATTCATCCATTGTCATTGCTTCTGCATGGTCTCCCCAATGCCTTGGGACATCCTTTCCTGCAGCATATCAGGTAGACAACATTGGCCAAGTTGCAAGAGTATGTACTCTATACCTGGTGGATGGTGTTTTCATGTGAAATGATGGCATCCATATCAACAATCCGGCACGTCTTGCAGAGGTTGTTGTGAAGGGTTGTGTGGTGTTGTGGTCACTGTTCTCCTGATTTCTTTACCCACTGTTTTCTTTACCCAAAGGGTGGTTCGGGAGTGGAATGCCCTGCCTGCAGCAGTTGTAGATGCGCCAAGTTTGGTGGCGTTTAAGAGGTTAGTTGATAAGTATATGGAAGAGAAGGAATGGTTTAGTTTGGAGGGGCATTGCTTTTTATATTGGTCGGCGCAACATCGAAGGCCGAAGGGCCTGTTCTGTGCTGTAATGTTCTATGTTCTATGTTCTATGAAGACTGGGTTGCTGTCTGTGGACAATGGTCTGTTTGAGGTTGTCTGGTTATTTGAAGGCAAGAAATAGGGATGTGGGGATGGCCTTGCCGAGATGTTTGTCTTCATCAACGATATGTTGAAGCTTTGGAGAAGATGTCATAGCTTCTCTGCTCTAGGAAAGTGCTGGACAACGAAGGATACTCTATCCACCGTGTCCCATGTTTGTCTTCTGAGAAGGCTGGTGCAGTTTTTCGTTGTGGTGCGTCAGAACCGTTGATCGATGAGTCGAGTACCATATTCTGCCATTTGTCGGCAACTGCCAGTTTCCAAATGCAACTTTACTACTCATCTGCTTCATCCTGGACGACAATGTCTCGACTTTCAACAACTAGTTCTTCATCCAGATGCACAGAACAGCCATGGGGAGCAAATTCGCACCTCAATATGTCAACATCTTCATGCACAGGTTTGAACAAGACCTCTTCACCTTCACAGGACCTTCAACTGATGCAATACACTAGATAATTGACAATATTTTCTTCTTTTGGACTCATGGCGAACAAATACTGAAACAACTATACGATGACATCAACAAGTTCTATCCCACCATCAGATTCACCAGGGACTACTCTCCAGAATTGGTTGCATTCTTGGACACACACATCTCTATTAGCACTTCACTGGACCACAATAACCTCACGATGCTCCACTTCTCCAGCTTCTACCCTAAACACATTACAGAAGCCATCCCCTACGGACAAACCCTTCGTATACACAGGATCTACTCAGATGAGGAGGATCACAACAGACACCTCCAGACACTGAAAGATGCCCTCATAAGAGCAGAATATGGCGTTCCACTCATCGATGGACAGTTCCGATGCATCACAGCAAAATACCGCACAACCTCCTCAGAAGACAAATATGGGACACGGTGGAAAGTGTACCCTTTATCGTCCAGTACTTCCCCGGAATGGAGAAGCTAGGACATATTGTCCAGATCCTTCAACATGTCATTGATGAAGATGAACATCTCGCCAAGGCCATCCCCACATCCTCACTTCTTGCCTTCAAACAACTGCACAATCTCAAACAGATCATTGTCCGCAGCAAACTACCCAGCCTTCAGGAGAACAGTGACAACAACACCACACAACTCTGCCACAGAAACCCCTGCAAGACGTGCCAGATCATCGACACAGATGCCATTATCTCACGTGAGAACACCATCCACCAGGTACAGAATACTCTTGCAACCCGGCCAATGTTGTCTACCTGATACGCTGCAGGAAAGAATGTCCCGAGGCATGGTACGTTGAGGAGACCATGCAGATGCTACGACAATGGGTGAATGAACAACGTTCGACAATCACCAGGCAAGAATGTTCTCTTCCTATTAGGGAACACTTTAGCGATCTTTAGGTAAGTGTTCTCCAAGGTGGCCTTCATGACACACGACAACACAGAATCGCTGAGCAGAGACTGAAAGCCAAGTTCCGCAAACATGAGGATGGCCTCAATCGGGATCTTGGGTTCATGTCACACTATTTATAACCCCCATGACTTGCCTGGACTTGGCAAAATCTCATAACTGTCCTGTCTGGAGACGGTACACTTCTCTTTAACCTTTTAATGCCTTCTCCATTCACGTTGTCTGTACCTATAAGACTTGATTAGCTATAGAGACTTGCATTCCAATCATTAATTTGTAAATTAAGTTGTGTCATTATGTGCCCTGTTTCTGAACAGAACTCCTTACTCACCTGATGAAGGGACAGCACTCCGAAAGCTAGTGGCTTGTGCTACCAAATAAACTTGTTGGATTTTAACCCGGTGTTGTGAGGCTTCTTATTGTCAGAAGTAAGAGAGGGATGTAGGAATAGACCATTCAGTCCCTTTCAGATGAGACATTAAACTGGAGTCCTGACTGCTCTTGAAGAAGGATCTATAAAATCCCATGGTACTATTTAAGAAAGAGCAGGTCTCTTGGCCAATATTTAATCCTCAACTGGTTACTAAAAACATTGTTGGACTTTTCTGAGTGCAAATTGGCTACATTACAACATTCACTACAATTTAAAGAAATAATTTATTGGCTGTGAAGTACTTTGAGACATGTCCTAACGACATGGAAAGTGCTAAGTGAATTCAAGTCTTTTTTTTATTGAGCAGTCATAAATATCAGCACATTATTAGGAAAGTCTAAAATTAATCTGCAAGTAAATATACTTGATTGTTGTTAAGGCAAGAATCTTTACATTGCAAATAGATATAATTGGCATTTGGCATATTGATAATAATAGGAAGTACAAATGAAATTCTGCCAAATGTATTATTTACAGAATAAATGAAACATTACAACATTTGTGCTTTTGCTTTCTTTCTTCTCCAAATTGCAGCAGCATACATAATTTAAAATAGAATGGTTGCAATGATGTAGAATATATACAATTAACATCTGATTGCAGATTGTATACAAATCACATCTGATTACTTTCTGTATAGTCAAGACCAAGTTCACTGACCATCTCATCTTCTCAATGCTTACAAGATCAGGTGTTTATATGTTATAAAACAATATACGGGCACAAGATACCCACAACATACATTCCATAAAGTTATCTCAAAGCATAAATCTAGATCTTATACATTGGCAGAAGGATACCAGAAATCACTGGATGAAACATTTGTGATCAACATTCCCTTCATCAATAAATCAATACTGTCAAGATCTCTGTGACTCATGAAGAACAATAGGAATATACTTGGAAGCAACCAACATATCACATTGAGTAACTCATTGTTTGGATGAAGTACAGCGCATTCAAGATGCCCAAGAAATTCATTGAATATCACGGCAGCAGAAATTCCTGAAATGGGGACTCTAATGTTGTTCTTTATGATATAATTCACAAAAACATGTAAGGTGATTATGGTACATTCAACTTTTAATAGACTCTCTATCCTTACATAGACAAAATTCAGAATTCAACCACAATCCTCTCAAACTTTCATACTTCAGAATAATATATAAACTAACTAAAGAGCAAAAAAAATTAAGGAGAACTGGGACTTATCAGAGATGAATTTATGTGAATTTATGTGAATATTCAGGGGATGCAGGAAGAGTTTTAGATGAGATTGTATACAGATCACATCTGATTACTTTCTGTATAGTCAAGACCAAGTTCACTGACCATCTCATCTTCTCAATGCTTACAAGATCAGGTGTTTATATGTTATAAAACAATATACGGTTGTCTTTATATTCACGTAGAGAAAGGATGATGTGGACATAGTTATCCAAGAGGATCAATGTGAAATATTGGATAAAATAATTATACCAAGCAAGGAAGTGTCAGAGGAGATGGAATCCTTAAAAGTGGAAAAAGTGTCAGGGCTGGATGTTCAGTTCCCTAGGATGTTGAAGGAGATCAGGAAGGAAATAGCAGATGCTTTGAGGGTTATTTTCCTTTCTACATCAGACACAACTGAGGTGCTAGAGGACTGAAGGTACACAAATGTGATTCCATTGTTTAAAAAGGGTACAGAGGAAATGCCAGACAAGTATAGGCTAGTCAGTCTTACTTCGACGGTGGGCAAATTGTCAGAATGAATCCTGAGAGATTGGATGAACTCTCACTGAGAAAAGCATGGAGTAGTCAGGGATGGCCAGCAATGTATGGAAGGTCACGCCATACAAAATTGATTGAATTCTTTGATGATGTGACAAGTTAGATCGACGAGGTTAGTGCAGTGGATACAAGGGTTTTACTAAGGTATTTGACAAGGTCCCACATGGTAGACTGGTCAAAAAAGTAAAAGCCCATGGGATACAGGGTAATAAGACAAATTGGATCCAAAGTTGACTTAGTAACAGGAAACAAAGGATAACAGTCAATGGCTGTCCTTGTAAGTGGAAAGCTGTTTCAAGTGTTGATCTGCAGGGCTCAGGATTGGGTCCCTTAATGTTTGTTTTCTATGTTAATAATTTGGACTTGAACGTGCTGGGGAAGAAGGGGAAATTTGCAGATGACACAAAAATTGGCTGTGTAATGCATAGTGCAGAGAATAGTTGTAAGCTCCAAAATTGTATAGGAAGTTGTGGACTTGGCAGCAAAGTGGCAGGTGGAATTTAACTCTGATAAGTGTGAGGTAATGAATTTAAGGAGGTCAAGTAGTTAAAGGGAACATACAATGGAAATATACTGAAGGGGGTAAATGAAGTGAAAGATCTTGGCGTGCAAGTCTACCATTCCCTAGAAGTAAAAATATCAGTGGATAATGTTGTAAAGAAGGCATATGGTAATGCTTTCCTTTGCTGACAGAGGTACAGAATACAAAAGTAGGGATACAATAATGAAATAGTATGAGACACTGGTGAGGCCACAACTGGAGTATTATGTGCAGTTCTGGTCACCACATTACAAGGAGGACATAATTTATGTGGGGAGAGTACAGAGAAGATTTACTAAAACATTTCTGGGACTGGAGAATTGTAGCTACGAGGAGAGTTAGGGTAGGTTGGGGTTGTTTTTCTTGGAACAGAGAAGGTTGAGGGGTGACAGGAATGAGACTTACAAAATTATGATGAAGTGGATGGAAAGAAAATATTTCCCTTGGCGGAGAGTTCAAAGATCAGGGGGTCATAGATTCAAGCTAAGTGGCAAAAGGATTAGAGGGGACATAAGGAAATACCTTTTTTTTATGCAGAGGGCGTTAAGGGTCTGGAATTTGCTGCCTCATTTGGTGATGGAGGCAGAGACCTAAAACTCACTAAAAAGTATGTGGATCTGCACCTTAATGCTGTAAGTTGCAGGGCTATGGATTGGGTGCAGGAAGATAGGATTAGATAGGGCACCTGGGATCTTTGTATCAGCATAAAGAAGATGGGCTCAATGGCTTTCTTCTGTGCTGTATCATTACTATGGTTCGATGAGTGCTGCATAAAGAGATAGGTTGAAAGTTTAAAATGGATGGAAGTAAGCAGGCTTCTTTTCAGGCTTAAGAACTTTATGATTGCAAATAAAATCATAACTACTTCTTGACTTTTTTGATAGTTTTCACTGGGATTTTTCATCATCTTAGTTAAAGATTAATTACTTTCTGAAACACTAAAGGAAATGACATCTGAAACTAAATATTACATATTGACATCCGAAAAGCAGCTTCAAGATGAGACAGCTATTCCACACACTGATTGCTAAGACTATTACTATCTCCCCATTATACTCCAAAGTAAATGTTATTGAGAACTTGGGAACAAATACAGCTCACAATTCACTATGGGTGTCGCGGTGGCACAATGGTTAGCACTGCTGCTTCACAACAGCAGGGACCTGGGTTTAATTCCTGGCTTCGGTCACTGTTTGTGTGGAGTTTACACAATCTCCCTGTGACTGCGTGGGTTTCCCCTGGATGCTTCGGTTTCCTTCCAAAGATGTGCAGATTAGGTGGATTAGCCAAGCTAAATTGGTCCTTAGTTTCAAGGGATCTAGCCAGGCTAAATGATTGGTGTTAGCGGAATAGGGCCTGGTTGGGTTTGTGGTTTGTGCAGACTCAATGGCCAAGTGGCTTCCTTCTGTGCTGTATCACTCTATAATAATTGCATGCTATTATTATTAAGGCAACACAGTATGGAGTTCCCTTCTTGAAGTGAAATAGTTAATTAAAATTTCCTGACTGAGCACGCTCTCTGTTCTTTGAGTTTTTTTGAAGACAAGGATACACATTCATTGTAATACTTTTTCATAAGAACTCTCTTAGCCATGTGTCTGATTATTTTTGGCCAAAGGAATTATTTTGGCATAACTTTGGATGAGCTTAACCATTGATTCTTCTCCATAATGCCCCTCATGACATGCTATAATTCACCCCAACAGGAATTCTTATTTCTCTTAATAGGCTTTAACTAATTTTTGTGAACCAACATAGAATTTACTTGGTTAAACTTTCAAACTTTGCAGCTGAAAGTTTTAATTTCAGCTGCAAAGGGAAGAAAATTGCTCGTTACATCACCTACTATTGAATCTACTTTTTCAGCTGTCACAATAATCCACTCCAAACATCATGAACAGAAATACTTGTCTGTAGTTAAGTATCTTGACATGATCGCTTGCAGCACTTAGCCACTCTAACTTGGTGGTCATTTCTTGTTATGAGGGCCAAAATGCAATTTTTTCTATTAATACTGGGCTTGATGCTTCAAGCAGTTCATAACCACTTATGCCAGACTGAACCAGATCATATGTAGATACCAAGATTTTGGTTGACCTTAGATGGCAAGGTAAAAGGACAGTTGCCATTTACTACCTTTTACATTTTCTTACCCCCTTTCCAATTTGTACTGATAACAATACATTACATAATAGAACTATAATTTAAGATGATCTTCTTGTGTGATTGTTAGGCTTTATGGATGAACTCAACGCATAAATTCCCCTTTATATCTGACATGTCAAGGTGCCATTGGGATGACTCCCAAAATGTCCTAAATCAGATTCCACACCTTTTTATCCTTAGCTGTCTGATGCCCATTGCAGGGTAATATCTCAAGATTTTGAGGGAAGAATGAAAAATAATGTTTGTACCTGGTGAGATCAGGAATTTGGGATGGAGTCTGCCTTTGTCAGGAATTTTAATATACAGGCTGTTTAAATTCCTATCATAGGGCATGTATGGGATGTTCTGTGACTTTCTGGGGAAAATCCGCTCATTCTTTCTTCAAAAGGGCTCATGAGAAGCCATGTAATAAAAACAGAAAATTGTTGGAAACATGCAGCAGGACAGGATATGGAGAGAGGACGAGATGGTTCACATTTCACACTTTATGACCCTTTGTCAGACCTGCAGAATGGAAAAAAAATTACATCAGTGTGAATTCTGCTGAGGGCTTTAAGAAAACCCAAACTTATGCTCAATTGGTTTTAAAAAAGGTCTGCGTCCAAATTGAAATAAGCTTTTTTCTAACAACATGTGATGTCAGTTTTTTTTGTTCTTATTTCAATGACCACTGTATATTTGGAAATCCCAAAATGGGGTTAGTGTCAGTGCAGAGTTGCCAGTTTGGTTGCAGCAGTAAGAAATGACCTCTAATGCAGAAGAGATTGGTTTGAGTAGATGTCTGACGATGACACACAACTCTCAACTCTTTATAAAGAGTTTCACTCTGATCGACGAATGTTGCGGTGGTGCATGGTGACACAGTGGTAAGAAGTTTCACAACACCAAGTTAAAGTCCAACAGGTTTATTTGGTAGTAAACAAGACTTCTTAGTGGGTTTAGTCCAATCCAACGCCAGCATCTCCACATCATAGTCTCACAGTGCCAGGGACCCAGGTTCAATTGCCAGCTTGGATCACTGCCTGTGCGAAATCACCTGACGTCTGCGTGAGTTTCCTCTGGGTGGTCCCATAGTCCGAAAGACGTGCTGGTTAAGTGTATTGGCTATGCTAAATTCTCCCTCAGCGTACCCGAACAGGCGCAGGAGTGCAGCAACTGGGGGATTTTCACAGTAACTTCAATGCAGTGTTAATGCAAACCTATTTGTGACACTAATAAGTAAGAATTAGGTGGGCTTTTAAGCTGTGGCAGACACCAGAGCTCTCAGCCCAGAACACATTCCAGAGAACCCAGCAAAGGGAACACACCCTTGACTTGGTCTCCTGTGCTTCCCTGCATCACGTGCTGCCCTTGCAAACCCCCAGCCAATCAGCATGGCCGTCCAAACACACCCCCGCATCCCAGAGTTGGTAGAATCGCCAATTCACTACCATGTTCCACACTGTGGAGGGACAATTCAGCGGAAGTTTTCGGGTGGATGAAAATCTTTTCCGGGGTTAAGATACGGGAGTGGATTTTGAAGACTTGATGATGCGTCGCGTTGGCGAAATAACGTGAATGAGAGGCGTAGAGCGAGAGATGATTGGGTTGGGAGGTGCTCGTACACCCCTGTATTGGCGAGTTGGTGCAGTCTGCGGTATAGCGCTCTCGGTCGTTCAGTTCACGCCGGCCCCAAGATGGCTGGGCTTTGGGGCTCTGGTGACAGGGAGTCATGAGAGGCAGATGATGACAAATTACCTTTGAACTTTTTTTTTGACTCATATAAATCAACGCCCCCTTTTTTTCCCTCCTCTCCCCTCCTCCTCCTCCTCTTCGGCTCTTAATTTCCTCCCCCCTCCCCGGATTTTTTTTAAAAATTTTTTTCTGGCCAAATCTTTTTCAATCCGTCAAAGACATAGCATGATAGTACCAGGAAGAAAATGGGCGAGAAGCACGAACTGCGTCTTAAAAGCCCGGTGGGCGCGGAGCCCGCTGTGTACCCCTGGCCGTTGCCAGTCTATGTGAGTAGTGGAGATTGGGCGGGGAAGGGGGAGGCTGTTCGCGGGCTCTTGTCGGGCGGCAATCCGGCGGCTGGATGATGAGGGGGATGGGGGAAGAGAGAGAGAGCGGCATCGATGGGCCCCAACAGCAGCAACCGAGAGCAAAATAAAACCCATTCTCCTCTCTCTGTTTGTGTTTCTCGGAGGGGATTACTTTTATCCAAACTTCTTCATTTATGTTTAATATAAATATATATAAATAGAAACGTCGATCCATTTGGGAGGGGGGCGGTTGGAGAGAGAGATTTTTGAGAGGATTGACCGGTTTGTTTTTTTATATATATGTGTCCTGTGCTCTCGATTGGTGTCGAGCCGGTGCCGGCGGACGGGGAGATATTTATTCCCTTTGTCTCTCAGGCCCCGTCTTACATTCATTGTGGGCTGGGCATTAATCGCAGTGTCCAAGCGTCCTCCATCGCCGGGAGCCTTCCTTTCCAATTGTATGTAGACCTATATGGGAGGCTGTTGTCCAAAACAATGATTGTGTGGATTATTTTGAATCCTTTTCATCTCCCTTCTCTCTCTACACCCCCCCCCCACCTCCAATCTCCATTCAATTGTATTACAGAATGACTTTTAGTCATTGCCCGGCTTTCCATTCCTTCCCACCCCAGTATGTAGTTGGAGGTGACCTCCCCTCATCCCTCATGACAAGGAAGTCTGAATAAATACATATTTGGCAAGGACATGTGTGCCAAATTTTGTTCGGTTGATTCCACACAATGTGTGTGTGTGTATTTTTGGGGGGATTTGCTGTAAGTCTACTTTCAGTTTGTAACCGTTACCACGTGTTGGATTGCCTCTGTGTCTGTCCATGGTTTTTTTTTGTTATGTTTGAGTTGGAGTCAAGAGGAAGAGAGGTGGAATGGCAAAAAAAGCGTGTGTGTGTGTGTGTGGAAAATGACTGTCGCTGTCTGACTCCGGAATGACTGGAATTCATGAGGAGCCACTGCTTTTTATGGACGTATGTCTGTAACGACTGTGCGTTATACCCCTGCCTTCAAGGGATCAGAAGTAGGGGTGTGTATATATATATTTTTTCCGACAATGAATTCAAAATCCACGAAATGTCGCCAATCCGGGCGATGATAGGGTAGACGTGGACGTTGCCGGTGTGTTTCTGATATGATGACTGTGTTGTTATGGTTTGATAGTGTACGGCCCCGTGCTGACGTTCCTCTGAGCTGTGGGAGGGGAGATTCATTTTGGCAGATCAGCATCAAACAGCTGTTGGCTCAAAACGATACCGTGATAGATTAGCCAAGGAAAAGACGGGGTGTTCTTCTCTGAAGAGGTCGTGTACTGCCTTCAGCTGCGTGACTTGTTACCAGAAGTGCCACATAATGTTACAAACTTATTGACTAATTCGTTTGTAACAGTTACGTTCGCTGTAAAGTTCAGACACTTCTGTACTATGTAGCGATTTATGATTCGACTATGAGTCACTCACCAATACGTTGAAGCAACAAAGTAATTTTTTTTACGCACGATTTTGAAAATGTGCACATTCATCTGTATTGCCACTGAAGGAAATGTGGTCAAATAGAATATTTCAAACCATAGTCTCCTAATAAAAGTCACGATTTCACATTAAGTTCTAAAAGTATTAATGAGTATTCATCATTTTGTCTTTAAACTATTCTTTTTGCGTGTGAAAAATGCTTTATTGATGGCAAATACTTGACCTATTTATATATGTTTTGGGGAAAAATTGGAAGGGCTAAATAATAACTGGTTAGTTATTCAAGCAGAAAACTTAATTGGGTTTAAAACGTACACTTTTGATTCCAAATAATACGTTATTAACTTTTGGATCACAGAATACCACATTTTTTTTGCCTCATGAGAATTTAATGCTTAAAATAGAATACTTCAGTTAATATAACTCCTACTTAAACATTAAACTTAAAACTCTCAACTATGGTCGTCTATCAGAATAATAAAGGATTTTTTTATGTTGCTGTCATTGTTTACTAATGCTGTAATGTATATTGAATTCTATACTGTGTTAACCAAATTAAAGTTCATATAAATTTTCTCATGACAAGGAATGATGTGAATATGATAAATATAGCATGGCTTGTCAGAAAACGTAAACTGTAAGGTCAAGTGAATTGTAATACCACAAGTGGCAATAATAGAGGTCTTGCTGTGAATGATAACAATGTATTTTTATTGAACACTAATGGTTACTATCAGTAGGATGGAACATTTGCAATATTCCACATTAGCATAAAATTCTAATGCTGAAACAATAGCACTTGCATTGATACTGCACAAGCTAAAGCTATGATGTACAGATGCCGGCGTTGGATTGGGGTGGTAAGAACTCAGTAAGAATTTAGCAACACCAATTTATAATCCAACCGATTTATTTAATAGTAAAAAAGCGAGCTTTCGACTCCTGTGTCTTCAGGCCTGAAGACACAGGAGTCGAAAGCTCGCTTTTTTACTATCAAATAAATCGGTTGGATTATAAATTGGTGTTGCTAAATTCTTACCAAGCTAAAGCTAGCCAGGAGAGCATTTTTGCAAGAGTTGCGAATAGCAGTTTGGATTTCGATAATGCCGATAACATATTAAAATATCCCAAGATACTTCACAGGAGGGATTCAGATAAAATTTGACACTGGATCATATACTACCCCCACCCTGATACATACATATACATAGACATGCACATACCTCTGCAAAACCTAGGGCCCTGAGGCCATTTGGAATTTTGTAATGGTTGCTTTGGCTGATATCAGCAGATGGCTACAGGGAATTTGAACTGGAGACTTTCATGTGAAACACACTAAGTTGTGCTTTTACTCATTCAACCAATAGGTGGAGCTGCCTTAATAAACTCCTAATGACTACGTCAAATTTATTAGTTGTCATGCAGGCTAATTGGGGTTTTACTTCAGTAACTGCTGTTCAACATTTCCAAAATGACTATTGTTTATTACTTTTTCACACGGTTGGATTTTTTTCATTTGTTTACATTCTTTCCTAGTCTACCATGGCTAGTGGTACATGCCATGAATGTTATGTAATGTTGAACTTTTATCTATTAACTAGCAGTTTTCTGTTTAAACTTAGGTGCTTAGCACATTTGAATATGCAAACTTTCATTTTGAAAGTCCTATGATATTGCTAAATGGATGGCCTACCTTTAGAGTTTGATTAACTCTAATATTGATAACTGGTATGTGATGACATCTCCACTTAATTCCCCCAGCCCCCAAATATAGCCTATGGTATCTTGGTGTTTTCTCCTTCCATCTGTGATATTCAATTCAGGCATTGAATGAAAAGGGAATTGGACCTTCTATGTTTTCTATGAAGCAATGCATGTTTAAACATTTAAAAACAGGAGTGTGATAACTTCTGGCCAATTTATATCACAACTCTGCTTCAACGAACTATTTCTCAATATGGCTTGAGACTTTGCTGTAGGATTCGTGGTAGTTGTGAAATCTTATAACGGTTTTTATATCTATGGTTGCATATGTAACAGATTCCTCATTTGTTTTGGGAAAGTCTGTACCAGCCAGTGAGTGGAAACTAGACCATTGGCTTTCATTTGACATGAAGTCAATGATTAGACATAGGAAATATTCCTGGTAGCAATGTTCGTAATTTCCAATCTATTTAAGAGTTGGAAGTAGCGTAGTTTTGAATTTTATCATGTTGCTGCTATTGATAGACTGGTAAACAATATCAGTAGTTTGTACACCATCTCTACTTATTTCTTGGGTGTCATTATTAGAAATTGAAAGGAGATGCAATTTGTAGAATAGTTATTGAGGTTGACAGCATGGAAACTGGCACTTCAGCCCAACTTGTCCACGTGCCCAATTTTTATCCTTTACATCCCAATTATCCATGTTTGGCCCCTATCCCTTTATACCTACCTTACCCATGTAAGAAAGTGCTTTTTAAAAGACAAAATTGTACCTGCCTCTACTACATCTGCTAGCTCATTCCGGTTCTCACCACCCACATAGTGGATGGGGAGTGGGTGAGGAAAATTACCCTTCTGAACCATTTTATATCTTTCCCTCTTTAAAACCTAAACCCTCTAGTTTTAGACTCCCCTACTTTTGGAAAAATATGTTTACTGTCTACCTTATCTATGCCCCTCATTTTTATAAACCTCAATACTGCTATCACCCCAAGCCTTCTATACTCCAGAGGGGGGCAAAAAATCCCAGTCTCTCCTGATAACTCCAACCCAAGTCCTGGTAACGTCCCAGTAAATCTTTTCTGCAATCTTTCTAGTTTAATATCCTTTCTAAAATAGTGACCAGAGCTGTGTACACATTAGCAAGGGCCACACTTGGAATGTCCTGTACGATTTCAAGACATCCCAACTCTTGTGTTCAATGTTCTGACTGATGAACCCAAGCATGCCAACTGACTTCACCACCCTGTCTACCTGTGACTCTCCTGTCAAGGGGCTGTGAACCTGTACTCTCAATCTTTGTTTTTTAACTCTCCCCAGGGGCCCACCATTAATTAAGTCTTGCCCTCGCTCGTTCTACCAAAATGCATCACCTCGCATTTATGTAAATTAAACTACATCTGCCATTCATTCAGTCCATAAGACATAGGAACAGAATTAGGCCATTCAGCCCATTGAGTCTGCTCTGCCATTCAATCATGGCTGATATTTTTCTTATTCCCATTCTTCTGCCTTTTCCCCATAATCCCTCATCCCCTTATTCAAGAACCTATCTATCTCTATCTCTATACCCTTTTGCAGCAAAAAATTCTACCAATTCTCCACTCTCTCTGGCTGAAGAAATTCTTCCTCCTCTCTGTTTTAAAGGATCGTCCCTTTAGCCTGAAGTTGTGTCCTCTGGTTCTAGTTTTTCCTACTAGTGGAAGCATTCTCTCCAAGTCCACTCTGTTCAGGCCTCGCAATATCCTGTAAGTTTCATTAAGACCTCTCCCATCCTGAACTCTGAGTACAAACTCAGAGTTTGCAATCGTTTCTCATGCGACAAGTGCTTAATTTCAGGGATCATTCTTCTGAACCTCCTGTGAACCTTTTCCAAGGCCAGCACATTCATCCTTAGTTATAATGCCCAAAACTGCTCACAGTACTCCAAATGGGGTCTGATCGGAGCCTTATGCAGCCTCAGAATACATCCCTTGTATTCTACTCCTCTTGACATGAATACTAACATTGTATTTGCCTTCCTAACTGTTGACTTAACTGTAAAAGAATCTCGAACAAGGATGCCGAAATCCCTTTGTGCTTCTGATTTCGTAAGCATTTCCCTATTTAGAAAGTAGTGTATGTCTCCATTCCCCCTTCCAAAATTTATAACCTCACACTTTTCCATTTTGCATTTCATCTGGCACTTCTTTGCCTATTCTCCGAACCTGTCCAAGTCCTTCTGCAGCCTCCTGCTTCCTCAGTACTACTTGTCCCCCTCCATATCTTTGCATCATCTGCAAACTTAGCAACAGTGTCTTCTGTTCTTACTTCCAAATCGTTAGTGTATATTGTGAAAAGTTGCGGTCTCAGCACCGACCCCTCAGACACATCACTAGTCATTGGCTGCCATCCTGAAAAAGGTCCCTTTATCCTCACTCTCTGCAATCCTCTATCCATGCCAGGATCTTACCTTAACCCCGTAGGCTCTGAAACTATTTAACAGTCTCCTATGCTGCTCCTTATCAATGGCCTTCCGGAAACTTAGATAAATTATGTCTACTGGTTCTCCTTTATCTAACTTCCTTGTTATCTCCAAAGATTTGTAACAGATTTGTCAGATATAACCTCCCCTTGACGAAGCTATGCTGACGCAGTCCTATGTTATCATGCACTTCCAAGTACTCTGCAATCTCATTTTTAATAATGAACTCTCAAATCTTGCCAGTTGATCAAGATCTTATTGCAATCCTAGTAACCTTCATTGTTTGCTATGTCATAATTATCTGCAAACTTATTAACCATGCCTCCTAAATTCTCATCCAAATCATTCATATAAATCCCAGAGAACTTTACAGATTAGATAAAGGCACATGGAGGGGAAGAATTGATTTAAGGGATGAAAATGTAATTGAAATTACAAATCTTGCACATGCTTTTGAAACCAGGAATGGAGAAGGTGCGGCTATAGGACTTTGGGGAGAGTTACAGAAGATGAAGGCAAAATGGCTAAAATAGTGGCTGCCAATAAGGGAGTAAATTAAAGGAGGGAAACGTGAAACACCACTGATGGATATAAAGTACGAGCACAAACCACTTAGATATAAAGTATGAACACGTGCAAGAGTGAAGATCATAAACTAGTACTTCATCTGTGGCTTATTCCCATTTTCCAACTTTTAGTCAGTAACTGTATGAGTATGAACTTGTGGTAGTATGTAGATATGCACTTCAATATTTCTTCTATTATCTCCTTGTAATCAGACAGTTCCAGATTTGAAAATTTAACTTTGCATCTCCTCTTAAGCCTCTCCTTATTCCAAATCTATGCCCCCCTGTTTATGGAGCCCTTACGCAAGATAAATAGGGCCTTCCCATCCGTTCTACTTTGACCCCTTGAAATTTTACACACTTGCTTCAGTTAGGTCTGCCCATCAATCGCTTCTGTTCCAAAAAAAATCCTAATCTATCCAGTCTGTGTTCATCCTTAAAATTCTCCTTTCCTAGCTCTGAGTCAATTTTGGATCTAATTTGTTACTTTTCCTTGGATCCCATGGACTGTTGTTTTGTGACTGGTCTACAATGCTCATCAAAAGCCTTACTAATATCCACGTGGATTGCATCAAATGCACCATTCTTACTGGCCATTTTTGTTACATCCCAAAATTTAATTATATCAGCCAGATACGTATTTCCCTTTAAATCAGTTAAATGTGTGGAAATACGTTATATTTGTGGGAGCATGATGTTGGTCAAGTATCAAATCCTGAGGGTTACCATTGACCAGAAACTTAACTAGTCATATAAGTACTGTGGCTACAAGAGCAGGTCAGAAACCAAGAATCCTGCAGTGAGTTACTCACCATCTGACTCCCCAAGGCCTGATCACAATCTGCAATGAGAGAGTCAGGAGTGTGATGGAATATACTCCCTCTTGCCTGGATTAATGCAGCTTCAGCAACACTCAAGAAGTTTGACATCATCCAGGACAAGCAGCTTGCCTGATTGGCACCCCATCCATAATAATTCACTTCCTTTAGCACTGGTGAACAGTGGCAGCAGTGTGTAACATCTACAAGATGCACTACAGGAATTCGCTGAAGCTCCTTAAACAGAACCTTCAAATCCTCAAGCACTCCATCTGGAAGAACAAAGGTAGCAGAAAGGTAGGAATGCTACCATCTCGAAATTCCCCTACAAGCCACTTGCCATCCTAACTTGGAAATATTTTGCTGTTCTTTCATAGTAGCTGGGTGAAAATCCTCGAACTCTCTAACAGTACCATGAGTGTATCTACACTACATGGGCTGCAGTAGAAGGTAGTTTGCCAATACCAGGGCAACTGGGGATGGACACGTGCTGGCCTAGCCAGCAATGGCCGCATCCTTTGAATTTTTAAGAAGTCTGGCATAGTCAGCAGTAATGGAAGTGTAATGCTTTCATGGTTGGTATATGAACACTGGCATATTTTTTGGATAGAATACAGCTAAAAGTGCAAGAATTAGACTCTGGCAATAATGCATTAGTAGTAATAAAGACACATTATCTTGGACAGATGGAAAAAGGCAATCTTGCTGTTGACATGAACATGGAGTTTCTGATATCATTGTTTTTAAAATGTATTAACTGCAAAAAGAACATTTTATCTGGCACAACTGGTCAGACCCTTCTATGTTTGGACTTCGCAGAGCTGACTCATACTCGACCCAATTAGTAAAGTCAAATGCTTTGAATATTTTCATTAGGTCATCCATATTATTGAAGATTACTCTAACTTGGTTGATAATCCAATGTAGTAATGCAACTTGATATACTCAACATTTTTCAGTACCAATTTTAACCCTGTTTTTCTTGAACTGAATTGTGACTATTGAATCACTTCTTAGATATTTGGAAACAATTTTTAGTGTTAATCCAGCAACAAAAGGGAACCAAATTATCAAATGTTGACAAAGACAGCCCACCCCACAGTAATAATATTAATTGCATTGCAATCACAAAAATATGATTGTATTGTATAATATGCAGTTGAGCATACAGTATGACATTTCGTTGGAAATCTAGTTTGTATTTGTGTGTGAAAAGTGCAGTAGTTCTAAAACATGAGTAGCGGTTGGAACAGACCCATAACAGTATGTTGGAAAGCTGAAAAGAGATTTGCACACAAGTGGAATCGAACACAAATCAGATGAAGGGCAGTGTTGTTCAAATTTGGGCACTTTGGCCACAACCTTTCAGAATTTAATGCAGCCAAAATGTAAAACAACACATTTTAACAATAAACTATTCCCTGCAACAATGATTAAAAATCCTTCCACAAATTCACCCTATTTGTTGGTTGGCATTGACAATTTTGTGTTATGCTGAGGGAGGGTAATTGTCATTATCACCTTTGTGTGTATTTTAGTTTTGATTGTACAAACATTTCCTACATCAGATTTCACTTAATTCACCTTTTCCAGAAGTGATTCAGTTAAATAACTTTTGAAATTACGGTATTATTAAGCTGGAATCCTTGCTATTCTTCATTAGCATCTTTGTATTTTTGGAGCTAATATTGTTATTTCATCCAAACAACATGCCTACTTTCCTCTTGTGACTATTTATTGTAAATCTTGATGTCACTTTATTTCACTTCTGCCACGGTATCTCCATCAATAGCAGATGTCAATTCCACTTGTTAATATTTGAAATAGCCATCCCATCCTCAAGTACTCAATCCTACCCTTCAAATCTCCTCCCCTGAACAATTATTTGTGTCAGGAAGCAGAGGTTACTTCAAGTAATCTCTGTGTTGTGGGATTTTAGAGAAGTTATTGATTTAAGTGGGTTCAATTTAGTGTTTTGGTGTCAGAAAGTTTACGACTCTCATTAAACAAAAGTGTTTGCATGTTTTGGGGTTTTTGGTTTAAACTGTGGCTATATTGTGCTGAGTTTACAATGGAAAAAGTAAACATGATTTTGGGGAAAGAATGATATGTTGCTCAGCAACCAGTGGCCACCTTAAGCAAGATAGATCTTCTGATGGATTTAGCTGAATTCATAGCAGATGAAACTAGAGAGAGAACAGTCCTCAGTTCTAACAAGAAAAAGAGCTTTGCAGAGAGATGGGAGAAATCTTTCTTGGCTTTGTTCAAAAAAAAGCCATAAAATTGAATAAGGAGGGGAGGCAGCAAGTGCCAGAAATCTAAAGAAAGGTTAGGAGGAAGTGAAGTTTTGAGAAGTCTGAAGCCAAAGAAACAAACAAACACCATTAGAATATGGTACTGTTCCTTGAAGTTAAAGACAAGGCAGCTGAGTACTAAGCAGTTGGCTAATTGCAAGCCAAAGATATTTGAAGTGAGTCTAAGATTTGTAACACCTTACTGTAGCCTATAAAGTGATAGTTGGAGGAACTGGTCGCTGAATCACAGGAGTTTGGGAAAAGCTTAAAAGCATTCAAGACAAAGGAATGCTTAGAGTTGTAAAACCTAGAAGCAGATCTTTGGGAACAGTTGAGACAAAGCAGTGTTTGAAAGAAGATTCTGAAGTGTATCTTCTTGAAGTAGAGTTTCGTATTGCTTGTGAGGAGGCTGGAGTCCAATGAGGTAAGTTGTCTCATGGTATAATAATCATCTGGGTGGTTTCTGGGGAGAAATCCACAGTTCACTTAGGAAATGGTGGCTACTTGGTCTTAGAATGGTGTGTGTCTTACCACAGCCTATAGATTCAAAGGGACTGCATGTTTACTGAGAACGTTATGGCATAAGACATATTTTGTAACCTGTATTATTCTTAAAATCTGTGAATGTTTCTGAAGACAAGTGAGTGAAGGAGTATTGTATTATAGTCAAACTTTTCATGTCTAATATTTTTGTTAAAATCTAATTTGTAGCCCTGTGATTCTCTGTTCATCACATTCTGTAAAAAAAAAAAAAGGTACAAATTATGGTCTTTTGAGCCAGTCTTCCATTCTGCCATCTTCCTGTCTAGTAGTAACATTAGCTGGGATTGTAACATTTGCTTCATTTGTACAGTGCATCTGAGCTGTGCTGCCATTAATCATGTTAAAGGGTCAAAATTGCAATCAAGCAGCATCACATAAGCCTTGTGTTGGAGGCTGTTGAGTTTGTGGCCGTCTGCATGTTTGTGTACAAAGACAAACCAGGGATAGTGTTCAGAAATCGACTTGGAGCCAAAGCACATGTTGCGGGACACTTGGTAATGCCAATCTTGAGCTTATTTTGTTTAAATATGCTGGTCCTGCTGTGTTGTTTACTGTCAAGATTATGATTATCAGCTGTAAAAGTAACATAGCAAGATTCACAGTATATTGATAATGTATATCCTAAAAATAATCTTGTCTGACATTCATTTTCTCCATCTTCCTATTTTGCATGCTGGAAAGGTTGATTGGCTTGGCCAAGATCAAGTGTAGTATCGACATGCTGTACTTGGTTGAAGTCATTAGGTTACGTTTTAGCTTCATTTGAAGCAATTTTTTAAAGTGGCACCTTGACCTTTTGGCTAAGATGCAAATGAGATAAAGCCTTAGAACATTGATCATAGAACCCTACAGTGCAGTAAGAGACCCTTTGGTCCATCGAGTATGCATCAAACACAATCCTACCCAGGCCCTATGCCCATATCCCTACATATTATACCCACAAATCCCTCTAACCTCCGCTACCCTGGACACTAAGGGGCAATTTCTTAGCATGGCCAATCAACTTAACCCAAATATCTTTGGACTGTGGGAAGAAATCGGAGCACCTGGAGGAAACCCACGCAGACACGAGGAAAACATGTAGACTCCACACAAACAGTGACCCGAGTGAGAATCGAACCCAGGACCCTGGAGCTGTGAAGAAGCATCCTTAGAGGAGGAGCTATGCCTACTCCAATTAGCTTGGATCATATAGATCAAGCCCAAGACAGGAGATGAGAGCCCTGTCTTGTCAGCTTGGATCGGGAATGTCTCAACTTGTTGGGACTCTGAATTGGATTTGATTTGTTTGGATTGAATTGGAATCAAGAATAAAAAAAAATTGGTTTTTTTTTTGAAGAGGAATTTTGAAATTTAAAGAATCTGATTTGGAGTTCACCAAAAAGATATTTCATTGGTTACACTTGGAGGAATACTTTGCAAGATTGATATAGTTCTGAAGTGTTTCATTATGTTAATTGGGAAGATAGTGGTTTTGATTATTGCATTTTCCCACAGTAGTGCAATAAACCATAGTGTTCAGGTGTGTTTCCAGTTCACTTCTCAGCCAAATGTTGATTAAATTTTAATCTTGGTTATACTGCCATCTCTACAGGAAGACTGTCCTAAGACAAAACTAGGTCGGAGATCAATGGATATTGGATCTTGCTCAACTCTGAAATGGTGACCCTGGAAAATAATAGCATGTTACTTTGTAAATCGTGGAAAGGATACTTAATTTAGTTTCAGTTGGAAGTTTTTTTTTACAGTAACTTACTGATTTTTTTTTTAATAATCTTTCCACTAATTATTTCCCTTTTTTTTCAGTATCTCTCCTCATTCTCCTTGATGTGCACACTTCCTTTTATTAGTATTTCCTGCCAATGCTTCCTTACTTTCAATTGTTCGTTTTGATTTTTAATTCATTCGTTGGCTAGGCCAGTGCTTATTGCCCATTCCTTATTGCACTTAAGGTGGTGATAAACTGCCGCAGTCCATGTGATGTAGGTACACCCACATACTATTATGGAGGAGTTACAAAATTTAATCCAGAAACTAAAGAAACTGCAATGCAGCCTTCAATACTGTTATTCCTATGAAACTTACCTCCAAGACCTGGGCGTCCATTGCTTCCTCTGTGACTGGATCCTGAACTTTCTAATTGACCAACCACAATCAATAAGGGCAGGCAACACCTTCCCCATGATCAGCCTCAACATTATTTATAGTAGGGGTGCTTATACACCTGTGACTGTGTGGCCAAATTCCCTTCCAGTTCAATTTTCAAATCTGTTGACAACATCAGTGTAGTGGGTCAGTCCTCAAACAATGATGAGAATTGCAGGAATGAGAGTTTATTATTGCTGCACCAGTTTCTCTATCTCTCGATGTCAACAGAACAAAGGGGATTGTCGTCGACTTCAGGAAATACAATGGAGAACGTGCCCCTGCCTACGTCAACAGCTGGTGCTTGCGGCAGTGGTGGAGGAATGAATGTTTGGATGGGATGTCAGTTAACTTCTTGAGTGTAGTTGAAGTTGCATTCGTCCAGGGAAGGAGAGTAATAATTATTTGGAAATTTTGAAATTTGAAACAATTCCAAAATATTTATCTAATTTGTGTTAAGGTTCAGATTAGAAATTCAAGCCCATCTCAATCATAAGTTTTGCATTTAGCGAGGATAAGCATGAAATATTTTACTTCAGGTATGATTCAAGTGACCAACTTTTATCGAACATATATAGTAAAAAAAAAATTAGCATGCAAATGACACTTTTCTCATAGCACCGACTAATGCTCACGTGATACTGGAATCAAAGCTGTTAGATGAATTCTGTAATCAGATGTTGCGATTCAAATAGTTTGAAGTAAAGATAGCTTCTCAAAATGCCAGAGGAACTTTGGTCCAGCCCCCAACAACAGCAGATTTTTATCGTTCAGGAAAACAAGAACTTGTTCTCAGCTAACCAACAGGGAAAGAGGGAAAGTACTTTTTTTTAGCTTGCTGTTCCTTTTAAAACTCAACTTTCAGTTTGAAACTGAAAATCCCTGTTACCTGAGCTGCGCACAGTTTTTTCTCCTCCCAGCAATGACATCACCTAAGTCCATGAGCATTAATTAAAAACACGCTTAAAGGGACGCTAACATCACGTGTCAAATCCAATACTTCAGGCCACTGCTGCTGAGATCTAGGTCCTCGCTGTTGTTGACTGCAAGCCAGGTTTTAACATCAGTGGCCTTTCTGACCCATACCTGGCATAAAGTTTAATTTTGTTGTTTTCGATCCATCCCATGCTTAGTCTTCAACTGCTGTCCTGTTCTCACCAACTTGGGTTTGTGCATCCTGTACCCTAGTTTATTAACTTAATTCCAATCCCTTGTTATTCCTCAGTTTGTCTCCTAACCCAAATATTGTCAGAAGCTTGTGATTTTTTTTTTTTGTGGCTATCCAAATCATTTTAATCATCTGAAGCATATTAATTACTACAGAATTAATGACTGGAGATGCAGAGCAATATTATTATTTTTGATGGTTCACCTATATTTTCTATACTTCAGCCATTCTTACCACTTTGTAACATTTTTACCACCTATAACAGTGAGTATATTAATTCTTGTAACAATATTTTGCCACAGTGCTTTGTCATAGTTTTGAATGTTTGCTTCATTTCCTCTTATCCGTTTTTGCAATCTATTTGAGGGACTCAATTTAATCTTAATCTGGAACTAAGTGTGGAGACCTGCAATGGTACTGAGGGATATATAGACTTCTATTGGACCTAACACACAAACTCATTACACAGTTACATCAAATATGTAACAATCCTTGCTGGATTTGTGCCTAAGGAATGATTAGGTTTTTGGTATCATGGAACTATACTTTCAAGATTAGAATATTCTTTTTGATGGAACAATAATTGAAAAATTCCAAGAGCAGGCAAAAATAATTACCTGTTGTAATAGTTGAAAAAAGTGCATTAGTCTTCATATTACAATATGCAATCTGATTCAAAGATTTGTCGTGCAGTTCGTGGCCGTAGTTAGTTTCTTCCCTTCTAGGTATTTGGGTCATTTTTGTTTTGAGTCTTCATGTTGCTTTCTATTCTTTTGGGCATTTCAGGAATTTTGTCAAAAGTCTAATTTGTCTACATGTTTCAATTGTATTTTAAGCAATTTTGGGTCTTTGAAGGTGAAAGAGCGAAGTCACCTGAATTGTGCTCACCTAACTATTTAATGTGATAATGAAAGTTAGACTAAGCTTTATAAGCTGACCTAATTCTTCCATAAAATACTTGTAAATACCAATGAAATGAGTTGGATTTTATTATGAATGCTTCAAACGTTTTTGAGATCTTCCTTAGTTATGAAATATCAGGTTCTGGCATCATGACATTTGTGATTGGAGCTGTAAAATGTATGATTGCCTGTAGAATTTCCAATTTCCTAAAGTTTAGCAAAGTTGGACTGAGTGAGCAACTTGGTATTTCCATCAATGTATAATTAAGAATCTTAAGTTTCTATGACTTGTCAAATTCATATGTCCATATTTAGAATGGCAACTGCTTCTAAAATGTTCTAAATTAGTACATGCTACCCAGTACATGTCATATGGTTCATACAGCCATGAATTTTTAATGTGTTAATTTGGTGTCATTATGTTTAAACCAAGCACTGAATGTTATTTCAAGGGAACTGAATTATGTTGATGTATCCAGGACCACACCAGGGGAGATGTTAGTCAATTTCTGCCCAATTTCAATTATTGAATGTCTGCATCCATTTAAACAATATAGGCCTCCAGTCACTATCAACAATCTGGAATGAATGCATTGAATAATTACTGTTATTCAAAAGCTTTACACTTCGACTGAAGGGAGTTTCTGTTTCTCCTTAATAATACTGTTAAAGATTTAAAACCCCTGCAGACATGGGGAGAATGTGCAAACTTCACACAGTATGCCAAGATGGGAATCAAATCCAGGTCCCTGGATTTATGAAGCAGCAGTGCTTAACTCTGTGCTACTATGTCGCTCCTAAGAGTTCATTCGACAGGTCCCTGAAATGAGGGGATTTTTTTATGAGGAGAGATTAGATTGATATTGCTTAGAATTTAGACAAATGAGAAGTGAACTAATCACAACAGAATTGCTTAAGGGGATTGGCAGGGTAGATCTGAAAAAAATATTTCCCTGGCTTGGGAATCTAGAACACGAGTCACTTTCAGAATAATTGGTAGACCATCTGAGACAAATGAGAACCGCCTTCACTCAATGTGTTATGAATCCTTGGAATTTTCTATCCCAAAGGATTGTGGATGCACTGTCATTGACTGGGATAAATTTTCAGTCATCAGGACTTGAAGGATATGGGGAGAAAAATAGAGTTGAGGGAGAAGATTCTCAATGATATTGAGTGGTGGTGCAAGCTCAAAAGATTGTGGTCTGCCCTTGTTTCTTATGTTCCTATGGATGTCAGAGTCAACAATTGGAGGTTATTCCTAAATATTTCATTCATGGATGAATGTGGACCTATAATGGATGATAAAGAAATTAATTGAGTACTTTTGTGCTGACTTTCATAGTGGTGAAAGAGGAAAAGAT
Organism: Sphyrna mokarran; assembly: GCA_024679065.1. NCBI lineage: Eukaryota > Metazoa > Chordata > Chondrichthyes > Carcharhiniformes > Carcharhinidae > Sphyrna > Sphyrna mokarran. Next base: position 19,585,122 of record JAGIQG010000026.1, read on the forward strand.
ACTGGAATAAGCAAATTTTAAAATTAGGTTAATGAGTCCAGGACTTCTGTGCTATGTAATTCGTCACCTGACACTCCAAAGCCTGGCCACAATCTACAAGTCACAAATGTGATGGAACACTTTCCACTTATCTAATTTAGTATAGCTCCAGAAATACTCAAGCTCAACACCATCCAGAACAAGGCAGCCTGCTTAATTGGCACTCCATCCACTAACATTCACTCCCTCCACTACAAATGCATAGTAGCAGCCATGTGTCCCATCTATAGGATGCTGTGCAGACTGGCTCTGACGGTACCTTCCAAAACTACAACCCCTCCAATCTTGAAGGGCAGGAGTAACAGATGTATGGGAACACTACTCCTCATCCTTGGAAATACATTGCTGTTCCTTCACTTGCTGGGTCAGAATCCTGGAACACTCTCCCTAACAGCGTTAGGGGTGTCCCTACACTAGATGATTCAGGAAAGCAGCTCATCATCATCATCTCGGGGGCAATAAGGCTGGGTAATAAATGCTGGCTCAGTGAGTGAAGCCCACATTTCTTGAATGGTGGCAACACAGCAGTTAACACTACTGCCTCAAGCACCATGGACCTCGTTCAACTCCAGCCTTGTGTATTGTCTGTGTGGAGTTTGCACTTTGTCCCCGTATCTGCTTAGGTTTCCTCCCCAAAGTCCAAAGATATGCAGGTTTAGTGGATTGATCACGGTAAATATGCAAGGTTACTGGGACAGAATGGAGGGGGGAACCTAGGATGCTGTTTTAGAGAATCACTGCAGACTTGATAAACTCTCTGCTATATTTTATGGAATTAATTGAAAACATGGAGCTGAATTACAAGTTGGCGATGAAATTATCCAATTCAATTCTGGTGCAGGCTTGAAGTTGAATAGCCTATTCCTATTCCTACATTTCCAATAATCATCAATGTCTAACTGGTTTAACAGTGTAATTTGTACAAACGATTGCTAAGTGCTTGGAGTTTTTTTTTGAGGCAAATCTAGACTGAGCTACTTTGAGTTAAAGCTGCTCGGTGATGTGTATACTTGTCATTCAGTCCGTATCCAATTCACCATGTGAGCATCTGTTTCTATTAAATAGATGAATATAAAATGCCATTTTCTCCTTTTAAATTGCTACACTTTTTTGAAGCTGCTATGTTTTTTTTCAGGACAAACACCATGATGCTGCTCATGAAATTATTGAAACCATCCGGTAAGAACAGAAGTTCAGTTCTATTAATTTCTTTCGTAGTCAGAATAACAATGTTCATTAGAGCGCTAAAGTCAGCTGCTCAGATTCACCTATATCTTGTAAATGTAGTTGTATTTAAATATGTAACTAATATATCCAACTGATCAGACACTGATACGGGGAACTCATTTTATTTCTAAGCTTCAATATTCCAGTTGATCAAACCTTAAAAGTCTATATGATTATATTTGCTGCATTTTTATACCTTTCTCAGATACTTGCTCCATGACAGTTGGCATGTAGCTATGTTGCATGAATATGCCAAAAGTTTAAAATAGTTCTACTTGAGTAATTAAAAAGAAAAAAAATACCATGTCAATAACACTGTTAATAAGCAGAGTTCCTCGAGCTCCTTTTTTCTGTTCAGCTAATGAGATTGGCATAACCCCTTATTTTTGTCGTCTTAACATACATTTTTTTTCCTGTTGCACATAATTGCTGTTCAACCACAAATTTATTGCCCTATATTGCTGTGCACCTCCCATTCCGTCCAAGGTCTTCTTGACCGACAACTTCAACTTAGAACTTAAAATTTTCACAGATGTTTTCTTCTGGGTTAACTCGTGTCTTTTCAGTCGCCGATCCTTGCCTATAGATGGCATAAACTGAAGAATCATCACGTACTGCAAATCTTCAATAAACCTATTCCTTTAGGGCACATTTTCTATCAGGTGGCTACTTCACACAGTCATATTACAACTGCAGTTTAAGGATCAATTTTCGGTTCAGTGGTCACTGTTTTACAACTGCTGTACAATGGTAGCTTCAATTAGTTAAGCTGTAACTGCATAAAGATCGCATCTCAAAAGTAATTATGCCAATTCAGTTTGTGAGAATGATAGTCTGATTAACACTTCCCTTAAATAATCCCTTTGATAACTTGTACTGCCTTAATTTAATGCATCCATCCAGTAAGCTAACTTATTGTGATTGGGCCAGAAGTCGTGGGCTGTGGTTTTTCTTTCAAGATTTATTCCTACGTTATTGCAGTGACTATATTTTACGAATACAAGTTACTTGTTTTCTTCCATTTGGATTGTTCCTGTTATGATGAACCCATATCTAAACTCCAATTTATAACTTTCCTGAAGCATTACAGACATTGAACTCTGGTTGTAGAGTGCTTGCTTGCATGCTGTCTTTGATGTAGGCACTTGGTCCTCATGGCTATTTCTTAACATTCCCACAGATGAGGAAACATTCAGTTCACTTATATCCATCGTGAAGGACTTGCATGATTTTTGTTCAAAAATATTTTCACTTTATCCACTTCATCTGCAAGCCCATTCTAGGTATTCATTTGTGGAAGGAACTACTTATCAGTCTTAAAGAAACCATTCACTCATTTGATCTGTCCCTGTGTCCTAATTTTTCAGACTAATTTATAGTAGTATTCCAGATTTAGTACTTCCTGAAACACACCTTCTTTCCAGGCATTTGAACCAACACTCCAATTTAATAGTGAAATATTCAAATTGTCTTGAGAGCAATTTTGCAGATAGTTCATCCAGAATGTTAATTGAGATTAGCAATCCAGCGTCTCATAGTTTGAGATGCTGGATTGCTATTAGCTAAGATTTGAATCCAGAGGTTGAACATTAATCTCGTCTAATTTGTGAATTGGAGTACTGCAAGATGAAAGGATGTTTTCTTTAAGACAAGATTTTGAGCTACAGTCTCTAGACGGATAAATGATCCGAACACTTTCTTTTAAACAAAAAGGTAAGATGTTCTCTGTGTCCTGGCCTGCAATCCTTCCTTTAACCAGCTTCACCAAAATCCGATTTTAACCAGGCATTTAGTTTCATCTGCAGGTTGGATGCTGTCATTGCCTGACCAGTGCACTTAAATAAAAATAATTGGATCAGACATGCTTTGGCACATGCTAGTGATGTGACGAAGCGCTATATAAAAGGAATTGAATGTTTGTTTTTTTCCTGTCTTTCACTTTGTATAACATCAGATTTGAATGCTTTTTAGCAGGTTGTGTTTGCAGTATTCTCCTGAAAAAATACTAGTTGTTAGATACAGTATGAATTGAGCATTTGACGCTCGACATTGTCAAAAGACCTCTACTTGCTATACTTAATCTGTAAAATCTCAAAGCTTTGTTGTAGATTATGTATGATTTTGCTTTGCGTTTTATCTTGGTTGTTTGCAAAGAAATTAATTTTCTTGGTTTAAGGAAGATATTGGCACTGGTGAGATGCACTTGATGAAAATGGTGGCCAAGGAGGAAATAATGGATTTTCATTAAAATTGAATGACTACATTTTGAATTTATTTCAGATGGGTTTGTGAGGAGGTCCCTGATCTTAAACTTGCAATGGAAAACTACGTGTTAGTGGACTATGATACCAAATGGTAAGATATACGATGCTCCTTAATAATTGTGTTGAGTTTTGTGAACACAAAAAGCACTTTCATTTGGAAATCATGCTTGCGTTGAAAGAATAAACTGTGATTCTTATTTCAGGAGCACTGGGAAGATTAGAGAAATGGAGAAGCCCCTTGAACAAATTAAATACCTATGTTGTAAGACATTGAAAAAATTTGATTTATTAAATATGAGGGAGGCCTATTTCAAGTCAAAAACTGAGGGAATATAGAGAGTTGAAGACTTGAGCTTATTGCATCCTTGTTTAACTATACTGCTTGATGAAAATTGAGCAAGTTTTCTAATTTGAAACATCCAAACTGACACTGAAATTGGTATAGAGGCTATATTTCATTATTGCGCAGTGACATTTGAGGTGGCAAACCATTTCAGCTGTGTCAAGTATTTGTACTGAGTGAAGACAATTATATAGAAGCAGATGAAGAGAATGTAAACTATTATACTAAAGTATGTCCTTTTAAAAGACTGTGGATCCACATTGGATGTATTGGGTGGGGGAAGAAACATCAACATTATTAGGAGTGTAACAAATGAACCATCTAATTAGAATCCAGGTTTGATTCTGTGGTAGATGTGAAATGAATTTTGTAATGTTCTGTTTATTTTGCATTTAGGCAAGGGCATGGTTATATACTGTGGTATCTTTGTGAATCATTGAAGCTTCATGTAACTATTTGTAAAAGTCAAGGAACTCTAACAAGAAAAAGTGGGGTAATGTGAAATAACTTTAAAGTGCTGAATAGCATTAAACTGTAACTTGTACAAGTCTTTTTTTTAAATTGAGGATGGGAGCAATGTGTTCAGGAGCTTGGAGAATGTATACCTACACACTTATGGATGTCTAACAATAACTTCCATAATCGTGAATGGTGTGTGTGTGTGTGTATAACTAACCTGTCACTGAGCAAGCTATATATAAACACTGGTGACATTTTAGACACCATCAAAGCTGAAAAGATTAGGTTATCTTGATCAAACTGACTTTAAAAAAAATACTCATTTGTGGAATGTAGGCATCACTGGCAAGGTTGGTAATTATTAGCCATCGCTTACTGCTTCTGAGATGATGACTGGCTGTTTGCATAGAAATTCATTTCCTTAGTTTAAGGAAGATATTGGCACTAGTGAGATGCACTTTATGAAAGTGGTGGCTGCTGATAACCATTTAATACAATTGAGAGGCTTGGGAAATAGTTTGCCTTCTGCTGTAGAGTAGAGTCACATGTAGGACAGACTGGTAAAGCGCAATAGATTTCCTTCATGAAAGGGCATGAATGAATTTAGTGGACTAATTTCCCCTCTGCATAAAACTGCTCACCTGTCTTCCTAGGTTTGTCCATGTTTTTGCATCTTTAATTTTTGCCCTAATCATTTTGAGTTGGGCATGTAATTGCTCCATGTGTAAAATAGCCATGGGTCTGTAGACAATGTTCTGATGGTGACATGGACTGCAGTGTTTCAAGAAGACAGTGCATCGCTATGTCTTGACAGCAATTGGAAATGGGCAATATATGTCATCAATGCCCATATCTCTTGAATGAATTTAAAATAAGACTTCAAAAGTATTTAATGGACTAAAATGCTCCAGTGAATTCTGAGATGTTGAGATTAGTTTGTCCTTTATAACTTGAATGAGATGCTCAACTATCTGCAAAAACGGGTGATAATGTGAATTTGTGACTTGGAGCTTTTGGTTTTAGTATCCAGTACTTAAATCAATCCAGTATTGTTGGGAACGTGTCAATAATTCAACATTCTATTTTACCTTCAGCTTGACAAATTTTGATGTTGTATCTTTTTTTAACTCGTAAATAAGTACTTGTTTATGGAAAGACCTTGGGTTAGAAAATGCAGTTTCATATATATTCCATGTACATTGTACATATAAATTTAGCTGACTAAATATTTTCTTCACCTAGCTTGTTTTTGTGTTAGCAGTACTATGGGAATCTCCACTTTGACAGCATTGGCATATGGCATTTTCATTTGCTACTTGTGAATACTAGGTATAACCTATAATTAATTTAAGAAATTTAAGTTATTTTTAAATGCTTTTCTCATTTGGCAATATGATCTCTTCTAGCTTTGAGAGTATGCAGAAGCTATGTGAAAAGTACAACCGGGCAATGGATAGCATTCAGCAATTGGTATGTATTGTAATGTTGATTGCATAGTGTTTTTCAAAGGTACTAATTGCTCTCATTCTACTTTACAGTTTTCACATGCGTTCTCATGCCCTCTCTGCCTTTGTCCCTTTTTTTAAACTTCTTTTCTCTTCAGTATACTTCTCCACGTTTATTGTGAATGTGTGATGTTTATTTCACTCCACTCTGAGGCCGGGATCCAGCTTTTGAATGTGATGTTTTGCCTTGAGCTCTGGATGTGACCTATGATATCTACTTGGGCCAGATGCCTTTTTTCTGGTCTTGCATTGATTATGCAACTGTGGATAAATGTAGCCTTTTTATTAATGGTTTGATTTGAAAATGGGGGGAAGAAACAGGTCTAATAGATGGTTAAGAATGTACCTATGTTGAGTATGGGAAAGAAAACAAAAGATCTGATGGGGTTTATATTGGGGGTCTAGTCTGGCTTCTGATCCATACCCTAATTTAACAGTCAAATGATGAAATGACCTTTGATTAAATATGTTTTTGCACTAGCTGTCTTGCTGCACACATAGCAACAGATTATTTATAGTGAAGGTCAAATTTTGCTTGAGCTAACTGGTGGAGATGAGAAGATAGGATGTTCCTTTCTGACTATTAGTATTGTATGGGTTATTTCCTTATGGTGTAGAGATGCTGGCGTTATTTCCTTACTTCAAATACTTTCTTCAAATGGCTTACCTTTCCATTTGGGAACGAAAGGGAGGGGTGGAATCCTAAATAGTTGATTACAATTTCATGGCTTTGTTAATGTCATTGAAATACTTTAGAACATGTTAGAAAATAACTTGGTTTCTGGCCACTGATAAAGTTGATCATAAATGTATAGCTTCCATTATAACGAGTGCAAAACAGTGCTGTTCAATAAGCTTTCCCTTTTGAAGTTAAAATTTTGAGTTCTTCTGGTAATTCTCTTGTGCATATTCATTATGCTTTCCAAAGAAAGAGAAACAATTATTAATGCAATACTTGCATATTTTTAATTTGAGAAATTTTTGGTTGGCAGGATTAGTTGAATTCTTCTGTAGTGTTTTTTTTTATTTTGGCATCCCACATCAGACCAATAAACGGTTTAAATGCCAATGAAGTGTGTTTTAATTGGATTATGGTATCTTTTGGATAGGAAGTTATTTGGTTTTCCTCAAGTTTTTTTAAAAAAAGCCTCCATTTTGCATTTGTAATGATGGTGAAGCTGTTAGTTGTTGTTACTGTGTGAAACTGACAAGTTACGGCCGTGACATATGCAGAAATTCATATTCTCTGCTCTTCTGCTTGATGGGAATGTTCAAATCCCTGGAAATAGAAATCAGTTTAAAATCACTGATTTTAATCAACTTTGACATGTAATGCAGTTTATCTTGCTGTAAAACCCTTGTGTTGTCAGTGGACTTTTAAAACTGTATCAAGTTCATGAGTCTTTTCAAGCAAACTCTTTCTCTGAAAATTAATATTATGTTTGTGGAGTGGCAAATTTCTTCTAGCCTATTAAAAGATTCTATAGATTTTAAAAAAAGCGTTGTGGTTTTGTTTTCAGTTTTTACCTCTGTCTTTTGTATGTTCCAAACTTCATTTCATTTTGCGTAAAATTACAAAAAGTGAATGATGAATCCTGATTGTTCCATCCAGGTTTGCTGTCTGCAAATTTTCCATGTGATTGGCTGCATAGGCTGCTTGGTTGTGTCATCTCTCGCTAAGCACTAGAGATTTTCTGTAACTAGCGCCAGAATTCAATTGATGTTGTGCAAACTGAAATACACCTCACAAAGTTCACTACATATTTTTGTGGGCTGCTTCCTTTGTCAGCAGACTGCAAAATCCAGGCAATGTAGTTATCACTGTTTGAGAGTGATGTTTGAAAATCCTAAGTTAGAAACAGTGTCCCAATTATTATGTTCATCAACTTGTTTGGATATTGTCCATAATTTTCATGATGCATACTTTATATGGTTTTTCTGAATGTTTCAGAGCTCCATGTAGAATCAAAACCAAATTTTTCTCCCAGTGCTTATTGACATTACTGCTTTGTTTTCCCAATTCTAACAAGCTCGAAATATATTCTCTGAAGAATAAATTAGGGGTGAAATCTCATCAAGAGCAATCATTGTTAATTACGAAAATATATTGGGCACTGCAATTGTGGATGGGTGGGATTAGGTGGTGTCAATTTCTGACATTGCTAATTTGCATGGATTTTTATTAATTTAGTTATGATTTCCCTGCATTGTGCTATTACTGAAGTGGTGGATTTGTTAGTGAGCTAAATTGCCTAGCGGATGCTGTTGGACTTGGCCTAATTGAAAAATGTCTTCAATTTAATGTAGTGGAAAGGAACGACACAGCCTATGAAACTGAACACTCGGCCTTGCAATGGCCTGCTACGACATATTCTGCAACAGGTCTACAACCACTCAGTAACTGATCCAGAGAAACTGAACAACTATGAACCCTTTTCCCCTGAAGTTTATGGAGAAACGTCCTTCGATTTAGTCGCTCAAATGATTGATGAAATCAAGATGACTGAAGATGATACCTTTGTTGATTTAGGAAGTGGTAAGAAACTCCACTTCTTTTGCAAATTTTAGTGAACTATTGATTGAAAAATACATAAAACAAGGCTAATATTATAATTTAAATATCAGGTGACATTTAGCCAGTATAACTGCTGTGGTTTTGCAATTGTCATTTTTGTAAGGCAATAGAGTAATTTATTTGAAACTAGAGTATTCTGGGTTATATTGTGGTAGTGCAAATTGTTTGTATTGGCTGTCAGTTGTATTGAAAACTCTCTTTCCTTATCCAAGGAGTTGGTCAAGTTGTGTTGCAAGTTGCTGCAGCGACACAGTGCAAGCATTACTATGGTGTAGAAAAAGCAGAGATTCCAGCCAAATATGCAGAGGTAAGTGTCAAATATTGTGAAAAATTCCCAATTAAGAAAAAAAACACAGTATAATTGTTTTTTGACCTATGCAGACAATGGACACAGAGTTCAGAAAATGGATGCGATGGTATGGGAAGAAATATGGAGAGTACACAGTAAGTTTTATGCAAAGCTTTGGACGCCACATTTCAAAACAATCTTTTCATAGAACTAAATTATTAAAAATGTTTTTTCATTTTTAAATTCTTGTGCATTTTCTATCTCTAAAACATCATGTTGCATAGTTGTTGCTTGTCAATTTATCCCATGGTAAATGCATTACATTTGTAGCTTCAGTCTAGTTATCACCTATTCTGTCATCCCATTTCACCTGATGTCCACATTTAGCCTTGATTCCTCATTTACAGCAACATGGATGTGAGATCTCTTTTTTGTTGCTTAGACTTTCTTGTGCTCTGACAAGCACTGTCTGTTTCATGATCCTTTTTATTTATTTGCTCTTTTTTTTTTCTCTTAAATTTTTTTTGGTTAGCTGCTGTGCAGACAACGGAGCTGTGTGGAAAGAGATTGCATTTCCAGGTGGCCTATGTATAGAAAATGAGGTCTTGGTTGCTCTCGTCCTAACTTGGCCTCTGTCTATCTTGGCCTTTCATATCATTCCTCATTATTCCTTTCCTTGTCCTCCGATATGTCCTATTTTACCTCCATCACTTCCTCTTTTGTTGCTACCCAATTTCTCCTTTCCTTGTGCCCTTCTTCCACTATCCCCATTTCTCTATTTTCCTCTATCTAACTGGTGTAATTATCCATTTTAAGGCTTCCAAACCTTCTCCCCATTTACTGTTGTGGCGTAAATCAAGATGACCTGTCTTAACTTTAGACAATGCAAAACTCATGAGGCAGATATCTTTGTATTAAGACGTAACATTTATTTAAAGAAAACAAGCAGCTGCAAAAAGGTCACCAAAAGGATTAAGTAGCTCTGAGCGCAAGAATCTCTTCAGTCAAAAGCAGATCAATTATTGTTTTTCTTATCAATCATTCCTGCTTTAAAATCAATTATATACAAGCTAATTCCCATCTTAACTAAAGTCACTTCCCTGTTTCCAGGTTACTTTAGTTGCTCACTGTCGAGGTCAAAGTGAATGTTCCCACTGGATCATTGCCAGCTGGATAGGATCATATGTCTATGTCCGAGCACATATCTGTCCTAGACAGTCCAGTATGTGTCCCCACAAACTTTTTGATATGAATTTTGCTAACTGCAGAGTTCCCAGACCTTTGCTTCTGAACCATTCACCTTCACCACCATTCCTTGTGATAACTTACTTAGGATTAAAGTGAACAATGATTCATACAGTACTTAAAATACATTAAAATACCAGCATATATGTTTTAAAATAATTACTTTTTAATTCTCTTATTGTATTCTTGTGTAAACTATTTTTGTGTTTATTAACTTATTTCAAGAATCATTCAACTCTTTTTACTGATAGTCCGTCAGTACTTTATGCTGTCTAAAAACCTTATTAACTGGTTAGAAGTCTCCAACTTGACCTACATTTGGTAATCCCTGGTTCCCTGTCTTACATGGATTAAATTTAAATTCTTTATCTACAAGTTCCTCCTTTCCCATGCTATGTTTGGAATCATTCAGAGCTCTATCTATGTTTCAACATACTATTTCCTCTGATTCTGTCCTTGTATGAACATCCTACACTATTGGCTAATCACTAGTGGCACAGTCTCAGGAACATAGGAATAGGCCACTTAGCCATTTGATTCTGTTCCACTATTCAATTAGATTATGGGTGATGTGCAACAGCCATGAGTTATCATGTCCTTGAAACCCTAACTCTGAGTCTTAAGTCCCTCTCAAATGCAGTATTTATATTTTTGATACAAAATTATAAATAAATTGTCGGCCTTTTGGCTAAGATCAAGTGTAGTATCAACATGCTGCACTTGGTTGAAGTCATTAGGTTTCATTTCAGCTTCATTTGAAGCAATTCTTTTAAAGAAGCATCTCGGCTTTTTGGCTAAGGTGCAAACAAAACCAAGCCTTGGAGGAGGAGCTATTCCTATTCCAATTAGCTTGGATCATGAGATCAAGCCCGAGACAGGTGGTGAGAGCCCTGTCTTGTCAGCTTGGATCGGGAATGTCACAACTTGTTGGGACACTGGATTGGATTGGATTGGATTTGACTTAATTAGATTGGAATAAAGTTTAAAAAATTTAAATTTTTGATACTTTGCACTTGGCCTCTGGACACCTTTTCTAATCTTACCCCCTCAGCTTGGTATCAACTTCCCTTGCTTACCTGTCTGTGAAAGTGTAAAAGAATGTGCACTTAACTAACACTTTATCATGATAGTAGAAGATTTGACAAATAAAAGATTGCCTTTGAGATGCACTCTGTAGGTAAACATGATGACCAGTTCATTTTATAATTCTGAAGGTAGGAACATCAAGTTTCTGTGGAAGTCTCAAAAAATTTTTGTATTTCACAATATTGACATTTCTAATGAGTTGAAATACAGAGAAAATAAATCATTGAACTGTGATGTGAATTAAGAGTTTTGAAAATTACTAAAGACCAGTTCATACTTTATGATTGATGTTGCAAAATAATGTGCAACAAATTGGGCAATTTTCGTATTAAACATTTTATTATTCTTGATCTGCAGCTTGTGCACAAATGTAACAGAATTTTATATTATGATTTTTGAGAAATTTCTGTTTCTTTCAGCTGGAAAGAGGTGATTTCCTATCCGAAGAATGGAAAGAAAAAATTGCAAGTACAAGGTGACCAGTTTGGAATAATACATAATTCAGTGAATTTTTTTGTTTGCCTGTTAAGAAGTTGTGCAGTGAACCCTTGAGTAGAATTGATAATTTTACAAATGAACTGTGACTCTTTTCAGTATCATTCATGTGCAAAAATGGGGTATAGTCAGTTTCATAATCTCACATCCTTGCTGAGTCTAGCTGCGATTTGGAATACCTCTTGTAGTGCCTGTCATTTCTTTGTTTGAGAAAATAAATTTCACTAGTATTGGATACAGTCCTTATTGTATTAATAGAAATATCAAAGTAGAGTTTCTGCTGGGTTTCAGCAGACATAAGTCAAACCAGTATAAAAGATTGAAATATTTCAACTGCAATTTTTAATCCTGTTTTTGAAAGCTACATTGTCCTGGAAACTGCCCATATCTCCAGTAAACATAGGTTATTTCCTGTAATCAATATAACCCATCTTAAAATCTTGTGTTCGACCTCATCGCGTTCACTAGTTTTTCCTTTATTTCTGGGAGAAATAATTTCTACTCCACCCATCCTTGAATTTGAATGATTTCTATTGCTGGTTTATTGTTCACTAAATTTGTCAACAGTTTCCTTCCATTCAAAACTTTTCCTTTCTAGTTTAGCATTCTATCAAAATTCTTTTTTTTCCCCCCCCCTTCACCTTTCTGCCTTTAAACACAATTGTTATTATTCCTAGGCCTAGATATTCATGCTTTTTTTGGTCCTAGGACACTTTCCAAAGCCAGGCTGAACAGCAATTTTGCTTGCTATAATTGTAACATAACTCCAAAGTCTTGAATGCATTCTGTGAGCCCTTCCCTATTTGGAACTGTTGTAGCCTGAGATAACAACATAGCTATGTAGTTCGAGTGTCTTGTTATCAGTGCTCGATTCTGAAACCTTCTTTTGAATTGTGTACAAATCTCTTCCTGTATTTCTCAATTTGTTGCATAATAAAAGCCCAATGATGATGTCAAGTCATTTAGTTTCCAATTTCAGATAGTCAGTAGAAACATCAATGCATTACTTGAGCTGTTGTATATTTCAATTTTGTAATAATATCTGCACTATCTCACTGCTGCATGTAAGGCTTATAAATTAATTTCTCATTCCAATCATGTTGCTATAGAAGCCATGACGTCCTCTTTTCTAAAGTAGTTGATTTGTTTCTAATTTTATTTTTACTTTGCTTATTTGTATACAAATACTTGCCCTTGGTTCTCTGGCTTTTCCATGCTGGTTTTTCTTGATCTTTAAGTTGAGATTTTGCATTCCTAAATTTTTAACAATGTAATTTAAGCAGTCGCTTATTGCATGGTCCTTGGAGGTTATCAGACAATAGATCCAGGCTGTTTTCTTTGACTGCTGGCTTTGAATCCTGTTGATGGTAGAATTAGAGGAAAGAGAACTGCAAGGTATAGAATGACTCAAGGTCAGAACAACTGGTTTGTGTGAACGTGTGCTTTAGTTTATTTACTACAAGTATATTGAGATCATTTTTGCTGTGTGCAACTCAATTTCTGGAAGTTAAATTTGTGTGATTAAATACTGAAGTCAAGTTGTGTCATGAACATCACTTTTTATACTGTTCGAGCCTTTTTCCTTAGCTTCTCAATACTGTGCTTTTCCTGTTATGACTTGAGAAATGTCAATTTCTGCTTGGAAAATTGGAAGTTAAAAAATTAACACTAATTTATGAGCAATTGGAGGTTGTTTCCCTAGAACTCATCCGTATTGAATTTGTTGCAACATGATTTGACGTATGTCATCAGTGATCCTGCTAAGCTGTTTGGGTAGTGGCCTTACAACCTGGAAGATACTGCATAGGCCTTATTGCATGATGAGTGGTATGGGTGCAAAGCTGCACAGAAAAATTTTCAGGGACTATATACAACATAATTTTCATTAAATCTTAAAAGCAATGTTGGATGGCATAATTTGAAAGTGAAGACCTTTCAGTATTTTCCAGTCTGAAGGTAATATTAGGATAGAAGCTCATAAGCGAGGAGTATAATGTAGATGCCTTCATTATTTTATTACGCAAATATGTATTATTATGAAATAAAAAGAGAAAATGCTGGAAATACTCATTTTGTCAGCCATATTGATCTGTGGAGAGACATGGTGTTAACATTTCAAGTTTACTCCAGAGACAACCTGAACTGCCAATCACTTCCAGCATTTGACTGTTTTATGTCAAATTTCCAGCATACACTGTCTTCTAATTGTATTTTAGTATTTATCTTCTTGTATAATTTTAACTTATTTCCTTGGACTTTCTTATTAGCAAATTGTGGAATTTCTGCATTCTCAATTTTATTGGCACAATATACATCAGTGATAAGTGTTTCTAAAGACTATTCATTTTTAAGCCAGAAATATTTTTCATGCTTCATTATAAAAAAACTTGTATATTTTGTCAATGTTTCATGATAAAAATGAACTTTGTTGTAAGTATCAAGTGATGCAATTATTAATTCACTCTGTATGGTTATTGATGATAAGAGATTATATTTTCAGTATTTCTTTACAGTGTTGTGTTTGTGAATAATTTTGCCTTTGGTCCCGAGGTGGATCACCAGCTGAAGGAACGATTTGCAAACATGAAGGAAGGTAAGAATATTTGACTTTATCCATGTTTTTATTAGCATCAGAAATTAGCCACCTCAAACCAACAAGTTAATTGTTCCTACCCTTTTTCAGAATGTAAAATTAATAAAACGTGAACTTTGCAAAGTAATAGAACTCAGTTGAGCTTGGATTGAGTTCAGGTATTCAAATTGATATTCTGTATTGTTACATTACAACTAGTGTCAAGTAATAATCAGTTTAAAACTGTGGAAGTTGGTGCTTCATAATTTGCAGTTAGGATGATACTGTGGTGGACATGGACTTTAAGTTTAAAACGTCTTAAATGAACTGCATTTAGCTGTGAGCATGGCCTATTTTGTTGGGCTAAGTGGCATGGGGTTACTTAAATTGGCATTATATTTACATATATAAGCACAATTGGCATTTTGCAACCTGTCCAGATTGTCACAAGTCAATTAAAATTGGAAATATATTATGCCACATTTTTTCCAAATTACTTTATTTGCCTCAGCTTGCACATTCTAGCTGAATAGTTGGATGATTGACTTTGGGCATGGTGGTAGTGCCAAATCAGAGCTATTTGCTTGGGGGAGCATGTTGTGTCTGGGCCACAGATGGCTGGACAACTAGTGATGCAGAATGAACTGCATCGGTTCAATTCCCGCATTGACTTGAGGTTATCAATCGCAGCCTTATTGCTTGCTTCAGATTAGATCACCACCAGTCATCTCTCACAAAGGAGAGAGCACCAGATGGTCAATCGGGACTATGGCGACTTTACTAACAATGCTGTCCAAGGTTCATCTTATACTCAACTAGAGATTTTAAATTTATGTTCCCCTATGCCCCATTTGCAATCACTGAAAGCTGCCCATTTCTATCCATTCTCTACAATCCCACTATAATTTAAAAACATCAATCAAATAATTTTTTTGATTAAAAACAGCCCCAGTTGAAATAGGTAAATTAGTTAGTTATCTATCTTTGTATATGGGGCATAAGTTCTACTTGTTGGGAATGGACTACATGGACTACTTAAAAGAATGAGTTACGATTAGCAATTCTTGCATCAAATGAGGCTTTATGCAAAATGTGCAATTTTATTGAAACTTTATGGAAGGTGCCTTAGTTATGTATTTGATCTGTACAAACATTTTGCATTTAAATTAAGATCAATCCATTTAGATTTCATTTTTGACAAGTTTATAAAAATGATTTGAAAGGACTTGGCCTACACTTGGAGAAATTTTTAATTAATTATCATTATTGCAGGTGGCAAAATAGTCTCTTCCAAACCCTTTGCACCATTGAATTTCAGAATAAATAGCCGGAACTTGAGTGGTAAGTTTTTTTTTTTATTAATCTTGGCTTTATTAACTTGGCTCAATGTGGCGGTAGTGTCCCAGCCCATCATCCCTTAACCAGTTTTTAAAAAATGTCATAAATTTATGATGAATTCAGTTGTGAACTTCATGACAGATTTTGTGATTAGTTTTTAATATTAAATTGGAGGTAATACATTAGGAATTTTGATATTTAAGTCTGCTGAGATTCTGTACTAAGCTGGGTACTTGAATCTTTTCAAGATCTTTATTCCCAAAAATAGTACAAACATTATATTTGCTAATTGTGAGATTTCTGTGCTGTTCCAATTTACATTATGGCACTTGTTCCCACTGGCATTGATTTAGTGGTTAATCAAATAATTGTTCAGTGGAATCCAAGATTTTATTGTTCTGACTCATCAAATTTATCATTACTTCAATGCTGTTTGTGCCCATGTTATTTTGTTAGCTACACAACTCTTTCCTAAACTGTCCACAGAACTTAACTGTATGCTACATTGCTGCTCAGATGGTGCCAGTCCTGCTACGACATGGTGCATTACTGCAGGAAATTAAGTAACACTTGAACAGGAAGTTGCTGAAGTTACGGAGAACCATTTATTACTGTGTTTTAGTATAATTGACAGCAATATCCAATATTTGTAAGATGCCTTTTTTCATAGGGTATTTAAAAAGCAGAAATTGATGGGAGGAGGTGAGAGGTAACTTGAAAACTGAGTCTAAATTTAGGTACAAACATTTTTAAGGCTTGAAAATTAACAGTGTAGCCAAGGGGTTTAGGAAAGCAAGGTGTGAAGAAAAGGGTCATGGTATTTGAAAACTTGGCTCCAAATTGGAGTTTGGAAGGGCAAGACTACAACATGGCTGGGGGAGGTCAAGTAAAGTCATGGAGGAATTTATACAAGAGAAGATTTTCATATACACTGAGGTCAAGGAGTTAATTGAAGTCAACAATAATAAAGTGAAGAGGTAAAATTTGATATGGAATGGAAAGCAGACTGTGGATTTTGGTGGGTTATAGATAGGTTTTTAGGGGTTTTTTGAATATTTGGGTGTAAAACATTATAAATTCTAAATGAATAAAAGTGTTACCTCCTTGTAGCATCAATCTCCCTAGAAATAAAAATTCAGATTGCAATTAAATGGAAAAAAAATCTGCTCACTGAAATTATAATATTTTGAAACAAATGTCATTTTGGAAGTAATATCTCTTAAACTGGAGGCTATTTTTAGAATACTTTGAGGTCTTTGTTTTTCCCCAGTACACTTATAAAAGTTGTAGATGTAAATGTTTATCTGATTCTGAAGAAACTATGCAGATATTCTATTTGATTAGATTGATCCAACGCAATTGGGATTTGTTGCATTGAAGGTCTGCGTGAAGCTTGCATATTCTCCTTATGTCTGCATGTGTTTCCTCCAAGTACTTAAGCAAATGGCCCTGAAAATAATACATCCATTGATGGTTATTTTCCAAAGTTTTTTGGACTCTGGAATAGTGCTGACAGATTGGAGGTTAGCTAGTGTAAACCTCTTTTTCAAAAAGGGTGGTGGAATGAAAACGGGGAACTATAGACCAGTGAGCCCCTTGTGGTACTGCGGAAGTTGCTGGAGTATTATCAAGGATTTCATAACTTAGCATTTGGAAGGCAATGGTAATATCAGACAAAGTCAGTATGTATTTACAAAAGGGAAATTATGCTTGATGAATCTATTGGAATTTTGTGAGGATATAAGAAAGAGTTGACTAGGAAAACCAGTGGATGTGGTTTATTTAGACTTTCAGAAGGCTTTTGACAAGGCCTCACACGTAAGACTACGTTGTTAAGTTAAAGCATCTCGAATTGCAGATAATGTCTTGAGATGGCTGGAAACTAGTTAGGAAAAGATAGGAAACAAAGAGTTGGCATAAATGAGTCTTTTTCTGATTGAAGTCAGTGACTAGTGACGTTCTACAGGGATCTGTGCAAGGACCCTAACTTTCACATTATGTATTAATGATTTGGAAGAGAGAACAGAATGTATTATCTCCACATTTTTAAATGATATAAAGTTGGATGGGAAGGTGATCTGTCGGGAGGATGCAGAGATTCTTCAGCGTGATTTGGACAGGCTAAATTAATGGGCATCTACGTGGCAGATACAGTATAATGTGGATAAATGTGAAGTTATCCACTCTGGTAGCAATAATAGGAAGATGGATTATTACTTGAATAGGTGTAAATTGAGAGAGGTGAATACTCAAGACCTTGGCATCTTTGTGCATCAGCCACTGAAAATAAGCATGCAGATACAGCTGGCAGTAACGAAGGCACGTACCAATATGATTTGAGTATAGGGATGGGGATGTTTTGCTGTGGTTGTATAGGACATTGGTAAGGTCACGTCTGGAATTTTGTGTGCCGTTTTGATATCCTTATCTAAGGAAGGATGCCCTTGCTATAGAGGGAGTGCAGTGAAGTTTTAACAGGCTGGTTCCTTGGATGGCAGGTCTGTCATATTCAGTTAGGATGATATTCAGTGAAGTTTAGAAGAATGAGGGGAGGATCTCACAGAAACCTATAAAATTCTAACTGGGTTAGAAAGGGTAGATTCAGAAAGAATATTCTCAATGGTAGGGGAGTCCAGAATGGGAGGTCATAGTTTGAAGAAGAGGGGAATCAGGATATTGAGTTTGATCAGCCATGATCAAAATGTATAGTGAAGCAGGCTTGAAGGGCAGGATGACCTATCCTTGCTTCTGGTTTCTATGTGCTCCAATTTCCTCCCACAGTATGGATAGGTTAGGTGGTTTGGCCATGTCAAATTTCTCTTAGTGTCAGGGATTTTAGCAAGTTAAATACTTGGGGTTATGCGTATATGGCCTCGAATTGCTGTGGGTACAGACTCGATAGGCTGAATGGTCTTCTTTTGCACTGTAGGGATTCTATGTATGCTAAAGCTTCATACAGAAAGACCTGTTCATTGATAATTTTGTACTGATATTTGGAAATAGCAGTAGATGGCATGTTGGCGCAGTGGTTAGTACTCACAGTAACCAGGGACCCAGGTTCAATTCTGGCCTCAGGTCACTTCTCTCTGTAGAGTTTGCATGTTCTTCCTGTGACGCTGTGGATTTCTTTTGGATGCTGTGGTTTTCTCTCTCACTCCAAAGATGGTACATCAGCATCCCTCATAACAACAGCATTGCAACAACTGAGTCAATTCTCAGCATCGACAGTTGAAATCTCCAGATGCAATTTTGCAACTCATCCGCTTCATCCATAATGTCTTCACCTTCAACAATCAGTTCTCCATCTAGACATATGGAATAACCATGGGAATCAGATTTGCACCTCAATATGCCAACATTTTCATATAGTTTTGAAAAAGACTTCTTCAACTAATGCCATACACTAGACACACTGATGACATTTTCTTCCTTTGGACTCATGGCAAGCAATCACAAACAGTTGTATGATGATATCAATAAGTTCCATCCCACCATCAGACTCACCATGGACGACTGTCCAGAATCAGTTGCATTCTCGATCACGTGTCTCCATCAAGGACAGTCACATCAGCACTTCACTGTACTGCAAGCCTATGGATAACCTCACGATGCTCTACCCTAAAAACATTAAAGAAACCATTCCCTGCAGACGCCCTCCACGTACACAGGATCTCTGCTACACAGGGCGGCATAGTAGCACAGTGGTTAGCACTACTGCTTCACAGCTCCAGGGATCTGGGTTCGATTCCTGGCTTGCCTCACTGTCTGTGAGGAGTTTGCACATTCTCCTCTTGCCTGTGTGGGTTTCCTCCAGGTGCTCTGGTTTCTTCCTACGTTCCAAAGATGTGCCATGCTAAAAAAAAATGTCCCTTGAAATCCTGAGGTGTGTAGGTTAGAGGGTTCAGTGGGTAAATATGTAGGGATATGGCAGTAGGGCCTGGGTGGGATTGTGGTTGGTGCAGACTTGATGGGCCAAATGGTCTCTTTCTGCACTGTAGAGTTTGTATGCTTCTATGAGGATCATAAGAGACACCATCTAGATGCTGAAAGATGCCCTCATAAGAACAGGATATGGCACTCGACTCATCAACAGTTCTGACGCACCACAGCACAAAATCATTGACTCCCTCAGAAGACAATCACTGGACACAGTGGACGGAGTATCATTTGTCGTCCAGTACTTCCCCGGAGCAGAGAAGCAATGACGTCTTCTCCGGAGCCTTCAACATGTCATTGGCAAGATGTTCGTCTTCATCAATGACATCCCCACACCCCCACTTCTTTAAACAACTGCAGAACCTCAAACAGGCCATTGTCTGCAGCAAACTACCCAGCTGTCAAGAGAACAGTGACCACAACACCACACAGCCCTGCCACAGCAACTTCTGCAAGATGTGTCAGATCATTGACACGGATGCCATTATCTCACATGAGAACACTATCCACCAGGTACACGGTACATACTCTTGTGACCTGGCCAACATTGCTTACCTGATACACTGCAGGAAAGGATGTCCTAAGGTGTGGTACATTGGGGAGACGGTGCAAATGCTATGACAACAAGGAATGAACACCACTCAACAATCACCAGGCAAGAGTGTTCTCTTTGTGTTGGGGAACATTTCAACGGTCACAGGCATTCAACCTCTGACCTTTGGGTAGGCGTTCTCTGAGCCGGCCTTCACAACAATGCAGAATTGCTGAGCAGAAACTGATGGCCAAGTTTCACACACGAGGATAATCTCAACTGGTATTTTATCTGTAACCCCCACAACTAGACTGGGCTTGCAAAATCTCACCAACTATTCTGGCTGGAGACAATACACATCTCTTTAACCTATGCTTAACCCTCTCTCCACTCACATTGTTTATACCTTTTAAGACTTGATTATTTGTAAAGATTTGCATTCCAACTCATTATTTTGTAAATTGAGTTTGTATCTACATATGCCCTCTTTGTGAACAGAACTCCTAGTCACCTGATGAAGGGACAGTACTCCAGAAGCTTGTGGCTTGTGCTATCAAATAAACCTGTGAGACTTTAACCTGGTGTTGTGAGATTTCTTCCTGTGTTTCTCCATTCCAATGCTGGCATCTCCACATGATGACCCCAAAATGTGCAAGTTAGGTTAATTGGCAATGTTACATTGCCCCTTAGTATTAGGGAATTAGTATTGTAATTACAGGATGACGGGGAGGCCTTGGTGGGATTGTTATTGGTGCATGGATCGAATGGCCGCTTTCTGCACTGTAGAGATTCAGTGAAATGTTTTCCAGTCAACACTAAACTGGTAAAATGCTCATGTAATATTGGAATCGTGTATGACCAGTATGTTTTCTGTGTTGCTCTTCAAAGATATTGGCACTATCATGAGAGTTGTGGAGTTATCACCACTGCGAGGCTCAGTTTCGTGGACTGGTAAACCAGTCTCTTATTACCTGCATACAATTGATCGGACCATAGTAAGTATGTTGTTTTTAAGTTGTTCAGAATGTGCAATTATTGATCGTGGTGGGGTGGGTGGCATTATTAGTGACCTTTGCCATAGTTTTAATGTTTTTTGTGATGAGTTATAAGAGAAGTTTTTTCAAATGTCAGTGAAAAGTAAGCTGAAGAAAGTGAACTTTGAAAGGTGGCCTTATTTTTAAAGTTACAATTTACTTTCACTGCAATTTTCGGTATCTATGATTGATTTACTTTTCCCACAGAGATTCCTTTTCTTGCATTGTATGCCATATTAGCTTTATGCTTAACTGAATTCTTATGTTTGCTAACTCTAATGGAGTTAATTGTCATATCTCAGTGCAGACTAAGGGACTTTGTTGGGTTGGGTCAATGGTAAGTCCTTGTTTCTTTTGGTTAGGTGCTGGAACACTCATGTTGGTAGCACTGGCTGGGCTGGTTATGGGAGATTCGGGTGGGCTATGTGCTGGCCTACTGCACATGTTCCCATTTCTTCCAATGTTTCTTCAGCTTCAGGTACAGAAGATGTAAATGATGCCACAACAGGGAGAAATATCTTGCTGTCATGAATTTATTTAGTGACCTTGGGTTTTGGGCAGAGAATGTGAAAGGTGGGGAATTGGAAGGGTGGGAGATCTCCTTCTGTTAGTAGAATGAGAGGTATACCTAGACTTGAGTCCAAAGAAATGAATACACCTGCCTTGGCTTCAGTCAGCTCCAGAGTCTGTTTGCCAGATGTTATTGGCAATCAAATAGTGTATTATTTTCAAGACATAACAATAAGAAAGCAAAACTTGTTATTTCATTTCAGCTTGAAAACTACTTTTCTAGTCTCAAAAATCCAAAACTCAGGGTAAGTCGTTTTTGCTAGCTTATTGAAATTATTTCTGTCACTACGACAAGCTCATGAATTTGAGATCAAAGAAGGTTATTCTTGATCTAACATATTTGTTTCTACCTCCTGGATATTAGAAGTATAATCATCTACAAATGTATCACTATTCTAATTTCTTCCTCTTTCCACTCCCACCCTTCCTTTACTCGCTACTTACATTATGAATAATAGTAGTTTAACATTTGTTACAGGAGGAACAAGAGGCAGCTAGACGTAGACAACAAAAGGAAAATAAAGAAAATAAGAGCAGTACAACAACTCCAACCAAGGTACTGTGCAGTGTTCAGTTCGAATGAAATAAGTTTTAGCAGCCTGTCTGATGTTCAAGCCGCTGCAGCAAACACTTTGGGAGTTGTAATTTGTGTCATTGGGAGTATAATTGTCCCTTTCTGATATTATTACAAGTTGGAACTTTTATGTTTTGTCCATCTGATGTCTAGAGCTGCTGTTGATATGTGCATCGTGACTGACTGAATACTTGATTTGCAGATCAAACTAGCTGAATTTTGTCTATTAGAATAAATGAAATAATAGGCCAGTGAATAATTTTCAGCTTTTCCTGAAGTGTCCTGTTTAAACAGCAGGCCATATCATAATAGTACAATAGAAAACCTGGAATATGAAAGGACAGCTTACTCAGAAACGAAAGCATGTCATGATTTGTTTCCTGCGGGTTTCAATAAATTAGGTACTGCATTTTCTTTAGTCTAATGATTGTGACTTGTTATTGGCAGGATTCTGGTCCCGAGGAGGAAAAAACTGGGGTAACTGGGATTAAAAAAGCATCTTCACCTGCTAAACCACGTAAGAGTAAGATAATTAACAAAAGCAAAAGAATTGCAGTTAGAAAACGAGGCCGCCCCAAGAAAATGAGCACTGCAATTTCAAAAAGGAATACCAAGAAAAGCCAATCTGCACTGGATCTTTTACATGCTCAGACTCTGTCAGCATCCTCACCTCAGGGTAAGTCTAACGTCAGTTGCAGTTCATCATACTTCATAACTGTAGGCAAATAAAAACTTGTGCTGAGTATTTCCAGCCCATTTCTGTTTTTATAGTAAATAAAAACCTTGTTTTCCTTGAGTTGGCTTGCACACTGGTTTAATTTAAACTGTCACCATAAAAAGGCTTCTGCGTTCGCCAAAAAGTGTTTTTATGATTAGCTCAGTATTCTTTAGACCAAATACAATTATAAAATTTGTGATTGATTGAAATGTTGTTGGCAAGTTGGAGGTAATTATTTTGAGTTGAGTGCCATGATTCTTCATTTGTAGAGGCCTTTAATGTGCCTCTTAATTTCTAATAGTGAACGTATCTAATGTTGAGGTGAACAAATCATTTCCAGTAGTTTCCACAATTTATTCAAGTAATTCTTGGAAGATGTTTGTCTCTGATTGCTTTTCAAAACTCATGAAATGAATTGATTTTCTCTTTTATTTACTAAATAGACATTGAGCTAAATTTAACCTGATCACTCACTGATTTATTTTGTGGTTCCGAAAGTGCTAATTTTATGCAATTTATGCTTAAACACTCACTCTCTACCCAAAATTGTGAACATTATTGATACCACATGCAAGGGTTTCTTTGTAAGAATGTTGGATTTAGTTGGCTGCTTGATAAAGTTAACTGATCACTTATTTTGCTTTTCTGATCAGTTACTGGCGAATAATATAATAGCTGTTTGAGATATAAGAATAAGACAAAACTGGTACATGTACTTCATAACATACCCCAAAATGTGCAATTCAGTTACTCGTGGCTGTATCCGACTTGAAAGTAATTTGGCATGCGAAACAATTGCCATTAAATTTTGTTTATGTTAATCATCTTCCAAATGTTCTAATTGCAACAGAAAAAATTCAGTACTAATTTGGCATTGCCTGCATATACCGTAGATTTGCTTCTCTAGCAGTGCAACCGTTTCAGAATAATGGACGGTTTGGTTGAGATTATTTGTATTGAAACTGATAATTATAAACTGATGGTTCACCAAATTGAAATGTGTTTGCTTTTGTCTTTCCAGATGCATACAAGTCACCTCATAGTCCATTTTACCAACTACCTCCCAAAGTGCAACGCTATTCACCCAATCAGTTTTTACTGGGTCCTACACCACCTGCACTACAGAAGCTGCTAGGTAAGTATAGCTGTGTTTTGGCATTTGTCTGATGTAACTTTATGGCTATTCTGACATTTCTATTAATGTAAGTAAGCAGCACTGTTCTGTACAACTTCTGCTTGTTGCTGTTCCAATTGTTGTGTTCTATTTTCTACCTACTACTATTTAAGTTTTGCTTAAGATAGTCAAAACTATCAAACTGTTAAGTCTTTATTCATTTTCACCTGACACAATTGTCTAATCAGTTGGTTAAATACCTTTTGACGTTATCATTGAAATGTAATTAGCGTGCAACTTAAATGATCATTTGAGTCTTTAATTTGTTGGTGAGAATAATTCTTTCTCTCTTTTTATAAACCTTATTGCTACAGTTCTGGATTAGAAAATCTATCTTTTTTACTTCCACTTTTAATACTGGAAAGTTAATAGACCTGAATGAGTAACCCTGGAATTTTGTGTTTACTGTAACCATTTTGTTCTTGATGTGTCAGAAAATTATTAATCAGTTTTACACCTTGCCCACCTGTCAGAGAACTTCAAGTATTTCACTGTCTCCTCAATTTGTTGGCATTCGTGTTGGCTACCTTATCTGTTGTAACTTGCCCATTTGGTTGGATGTTTCCAAAGGGCATCTTGGATTCCTTGCAAGTTTGATTGCAGTTGTTTAATGATGCACCTTGGGCTTTATAGATCTTGGAGCAGGGTTTTAGATTTTGAGTCATGTACAATCAAGGGGCAAGAACTTGGCATTCTGAGAAATAAGGGTTTAACAGAGAAGAGAGAGGCCAGCAAGCATACTTAGACATGTGGTGTTCTGAGCAAGGTTATAAAGTAGAATTAAAATATGATTGACTTGTTATTGTACAGCAAGTATATAAAATCTTGACAAGTAGGGGTAAATTGCTGAATTTGATCATTACTCAATTCCTAGAAAATTACTTAAAAGTAGTCATGGATGCAAACTTAAAAGCTAGTCCTTTGGAGTCTGGATTGTTTGAAAAAATGCCAGTGACTTGGATAATATTGTTTGAACTCTGGAATCTTATTTTAGATTTAACATTATCTCAACTTAATAGATGTTTCTATGTTGCAATTAGACTTGCAAAATAAAGAATTCTCTGACTAGCTAAGTTAATTAAAATTTGAGCAATTGTCATTTATGAGGACTAATAACAATGGCCTACAGATGCTGATTGTACTCTCTTGCCATCTTGACAGCAGATTGCAAGAAATCTAGTGTTTTTAAACAGTGATGCAGTGATTAGCATGAAGTTTCCCAAGCTGTGGGTCGAGCCCCACGTTAGGATCACAAGATTAAATTTTGGAATCACAAGGTCTGAGGCAGCAACAGCTGCTTCTGGAGCTTGCCTGAATGTTAACAGCTGCAAGACCCTGCAAGTTCGTGCACTTGTTTCTAATAGTGAATGTGGCTATTAATCTTTTGAGGCCTGATTTCTGCTCTAAGAAGGGCCTGTGAAAAGGTAAGTTTTTTTTTCAGAAATCCCTGCAGTTTAAACCCTACTTTGCTCAACCATCTCTGTTTGTCTGTCAGTGAGTGTCTCTTTTTCTTTTTCTGCCCCACACTTCACTTCGTGTTCAACAGATGAAACCTCCACCCCCTGCTGTTAAACTTTTGACCCCCTCACATCTTCACCCTAAGGCTCAAAGCTTGGGATGTTAAAATGGGGTCACACTGAGAAAAAGTTAGGGAAGCACTGGGTGAGCATGTTGGATTGGCAGCCCGCATGATATTTTTCAAAATATAATGGATTGCATATAGTGCAGATTGTATATTGAGTGTGCTGGTCCATAAGCCCTTATTTCTATATGGATGACTGTTTGAAACTTTGGTGGAAGGGTTTATCTCACAGTACCTTAGCAAAAATGAGTTTGAGTGCAATTTGTAGTAATGCTTCCTTGATAGATGATATCAAGACAAAAATGAAACTAGTCAGACATGCTGTTTTTGCACTTTTTTTTTAAATTGTATGGGAAGATCTGGTAGATGTAAAACCCATCAGACTTCTTGCATATTATTAACTAGAAACTGATGCAATGTGACAGGTCTCTTGTTGTGGCCAAATCAGCGGATAGACCCTTGAAGCTGGGCAACCTTCATTGATCTTGGCTGAAGATTGCAGTCTACAAGGCAAAAGTATTCCCCCTTCTGTATAACCCAAGCACAAGGGATGCTGCTGGTAAAATTGCGTTTATTTTTGACTCCATTAGATCCACCTAAATAAGGCTAGGATTGAGTACTTTTTTTATTGCTGTCTCTTCACTTTAAACTATTTTCAAGACAGTGCAATTAGTCCAGAATGAGAGAGTAAAAGCAAGGTTTGAAGGGGGTTGGTGAAAGCTTGGAAAAAGAAGCAAGATATTGCAGCTAAGTGAGTTGCTGCTGATGGTAGTTTTGGAGGGATTCAGAAGTCAAGGGTACAAGAAACAGTGTAGTGGGGGACCACAAAAGTAAGGTGGATTGAGATCCTGCAGGAATTGGAAAAGGAGGATTGAAATTTTAAAAGAATGCTGGTGCATTTAGCCAGTGGAATTGGGTAAGAATGAACATTATGGGCATGTAAGAGTTGACATGGTTGAGCATTCAGAATGCTGTTGGGCTGGGTTGATGCTTAGGGAATATGCTGGGAGTCCAGCTGTAAGAACGTGGGAACAATTCAGCTTTGAGGTCATGAAGGCATGGGTGAGAGTTTTGGTATTAGGACAGGAGAAAATTAGGTGAAGGTGAAATCAATTGGTTGAGCTGGATGCCAATGGGCAATATGAGATGACTGGCTGAATTAATGGACTTAAAGCTAAGGTGTTGATGGAAAATGGAAGGCTTGAATTCTCAGGTTGTACTTCATTTACATCTTGGTTTTTTTTATATATATGTGTATTTATGCTCTGAGAAGGTGGCAATAATCCTTATGTCAATGACACAAGGAGGTCAGAATGTTGTCATTGTACATGTTGAAACTGCTGTGTAGTTTGTCATTCAGAGTGAAAAATGATGGATGAAAATATGTTGTTAATTATACCAGAGATAAATGTGCAGGCAGAGGAGGAAAAGCCATTGCCAAGCATGTTCTTATTGATTAAAGGGGAGCATGGGTCGTGGTTGTAAAAGATGAATTGCAGTGGAAAGATACTGGAGAATGATATTGTACTTGTATTAATAGGTGGAAAGGTTAAGGAAAATGAGGAATAGAAAGCCATGGACGTGTTCCACAGGATGCAATTTAATTTTAAGTAGTGTTATTTAATGCCATGGATGTGGCAGAACTATAATGGTGGTTGAAGGAATTGTGAGAGAATTATGGTTACAATTCAATGATGCTAAGCAGGTTTCTTTTAAATAATTTTCCCCAATCCATGGCTAAAAGTTGAGTTATCAACTCCTTTGATCCGAGAATGCCTTACTGTACCCTACTGTTAGTAATATGGCTCAGTGATTTTTATGCTCCAACTTTATTTTATTGTATCTCTTTAGCATGATCTGTCCGGAAAGTGCCTCTTGTCATACTACACATTGGTGTAGAATGGTAGCGGTGCCCATGTACGTTGTACTGTCATTTCTTAAAAGCTTACTTGTTAGTGTTTAACAACATTCTGAAAATGTGATGAGATTTTGAATACTGTTGCACTTTTAGATCTGTTTTACTTATCTTCTATTGCTAGAATGTTACCCAGCTATTGTCTCTTCCAAAGCATCCATTTAAGTACTTGGAAGAGCAACTTTACATTTGTTGTTTATTTAACCAACTTCAATTTTATTGAAGAAATCCATCGTCAAGTGTTCTGGATTCACTAAAGTTCAAAATGCAGTTGATGTTTTGAATATTTCCCTCCAAATGCACAATATTGTCGTATTTTAGTTTAATGTATTTTGGTGGTAGGAATGTGTTCATTTTATTTTAAAAAAAAATGAATAATGCATTAACTAGTCTTGATCAAATACAGAGTCTTTCAGGTTACAATATCTGCAGTTCATGGCATATATGAAGACACCTCAGTACAAGACAAACTTACAGCAGTTACTGGACCAGGAAAAGGTATGGCATTTGAATCACTTTTATCATGTTTATCGTGTGGTTAAAAGAACAGAATATTCTGTCAGTTTTTTTTTGAGGCTTTTTTTCAGATGAGATGTTAAACATTGTCTCCAATTATGTAAAAAAAAAATAACATGACACTTTCACCAAAGAGCAAGGGAGTTATCCCTGGTGTCCTGGCCAGTACTTTTCCGTTAGCCAGCATCATTAAATGATCTGGTGATTTTCACACTGCTGTCTCTGGAAGCAGTTGTGCACAAATGGGTTGAGGTGTTTCCTATACTACAACAGCGAATCTGCTCTGCTCCTCTGTCTCTGCTTTTCTCACCTGCCAGCTCCCTGTACTTTTTCCCCCTGCTTGCTCTGTCCTCTCTTTGCCCCCCCCCCCCCACACTGCAATTCTATAAAGTTATTATTTTTTATGAATCAATTCCTTTAGATTATTTCCTGCAAAAGTTAAATCTTCTTGTTATCAAATATAATATAGTAGCTGAAGAATGGACAATGAATCTTGTTTTCCATTTGAATGTTCATCAGAAATGCCTTTGAACTGCATTGTTAATTTAGAATTCACTCTTTTTTTAAAATTATGGTATTAGCAAAAATTGAGGAGTTTTCAAACTAGACCACTGGAGAAGCTTTTGAGAAGTTTAGCACTAAACACTGTGCATGATCTTTAATGTAGCATACCAATTGATTTTTAAAAAAAGCAAATTACCGCGGATGCTGGAATCTGTAACCAAAAGAGAAAATGCTGGAAAATCTCAACAGTCTGGCAGCATCTGTAAGGAGAGAAAAGATCTGACGTTTCATGTCCAGATGACCCTTTATCAAAGTTTTGACAAAGGGTTGCCTGGACTCAAAACATCAGCTTTCTTCTCTCCCTATAGATGCTGCCACATCTGCTGTGATTTTCCAGCATTTTCTTTTTTGATACCAATTGATGTACTTATTCCATGTTTGTATTTAAGAAATGCAAGCCAATTGGGTAGCTGTGAGTGAAATGTAATCCCTTTTTTGCAGTTGAAGAACATGCAGTTGACGGGAACAGCACAGCAGTTGTTTCGGCACTGTCAGACACAGAAGGAAGAAGTCCGCCTTCTTTTTCAGCAAAAACTTGAAGAGGTATAAGCTGTATGGCCATATCTGTAAAATATAAAGCTACTGATTTGAGGGCTGAATTTTTCTGAATATAGAATTTATTTTCCTTTTTATTGGTAAAATAGAAATTCGTGTTTCAATTGAAATCCTTCCTGGAGTTCTGAGGAAGAACTTATGGCTTTGCAGCGCTGACATTTTCTGTTCTTGTTTGCTTTGTATGCAGGAAGTTCTATTGCTATTGTCTCTGGATTTATGCCCCTATTCTCCAGCCTCTCAAAAAGTGGTCACTGTTAAACTCCTCCAGGTTAATACAGTTGTCATTCACTTCCCTTTTATAAAGGGGGACTTTAAAATATGAATCCTTAGTAATAGGCATCTGCTATCTTGGTTGTCTCAACTGAACAGTTGATGTGATGGGTGGAGTGTGGAGAATTTTTCCCTTCACCCGTTTTTGGCAACAGTCCTGTAAAATGTCACAATAGCTCAGCGCTGGAAGCAGCGGATTGGACTTTACATTGAGCCATTAAGGGACGGTCCTCGCTGTTCACCTTGCTCACAGCTGCTTAACAGAATAGTTGTGGATTTTCTTTTTGCTGAGCTGCATTTCAACTGATATCTGTTTCAGTACACTTCGTTCCACTGCAACCTGTGAGCATGCCAAGGAAAAGCATGCCACTTTAACCAATCAGATTAAAGAATCCTGACTAGTACATATAAATTCTAAAGGAGTATTATTTAAGAAATAATACAATTTTAGTACTGTCTGCAACTTAGTGATGTTTATAGAAAATAATCAAAGTACTTTCTCTTAATTTTTAATTGAATGGGGCATGAGTGATTGGCTGAGAATTTGTTTTTTTTTAATCATGTCAATCTCAACTATTTTTCTCAATCAAATTTCATACTAACAAAATGCTGGAAAATCTCAGTAGGCTGATAGCATCTGTGAACAGAGAATAGATTTAACATTTCAAGTCAGGATAACCCATCGTCAGAGCTCCATTCTTTCTCCACAGATGCTGTCAGACCTGCTGATAGACATGTTGATATTTTCCAGCCTTTTCTGTGATTTCAACATTGATAGTTCTTTATCTCCAACCCATCTGCATGCCCATGAGCCAGTTTTTTTAATTCGATTATTTTTAAGTTTTAATAGTATTGGCCGAAGTTAACACTGCCGTGAAAATCCCCTAGTTTCCACGTTCCAGTGCCTGTTCGGGTACACTGAAGGAGAATTTAGCATGGCCAATGCACCAGCGTGTCTTTCAGACTGTGGGAGAGAAACCGGAGCACCCGGAGGAAACCCATGCAGACACTGGGAGAACATGCAAACTTCACACTTTGACCCAAGCTGGGAATCGAACCTGGGTCCCTGGCACTGAAGCAGCTGTGCTAACCACTGTGCCAGCATGCTGCCCAGTTTATTGATTGTAACACATGTATACCAATTTTAGTGATATGTGCAAGTAATTCTCATGTTTGAGGCTATTTGGTTGATGCAGGACATTTCATTGTCTGGTTTTTGGTGAATATTAATTGAAATCAGTGATGTGTAAATTCAGATATTTGCAGATTTTAAACACTAACTCTACTGAGTGATACAAAGTATTATTGGAGGATAGGAACCCAATTAATAAATATCTTGTCAGATGTTTTCAGATTGCTTCAGATGTTTTTGGATTTACCAACCAACAAGTTAATTTTCAAAATTACTTCAGTCAAAAATGCGATGCAGAATTCATCAGTAAAGTTTTTTGTTTGGAAAATTTATTAAACAGCAATAATATGTGTAAGAATTGTAGTAAAGAATTAACAATTAGCCTTCTAAGTTGTACCAAGTGTTTTAAAACTATATTTTGGCCTACATTTTTTTTTCTTCCCAGTTGGGTATAAAGGCCATGACATTCAACGATTTACTCCAAGCACAGAAAGAGATCATTGCTCATAACAGGCAGCTAAAAGAACAGACGAAGCAGCTGGAAAAAGATAATGGTGACCTCAGGAAACACAGTCTACAGCTGGTAATTAATGGGTTTCAAGTGGGATATAATTAAAACATGTCATTTTTGATTCCTGTTGCAGTCTGAGCAGCTTGACCTCTTGTCAGTTGTAATTAGGCATTCTATAATAGAAGTTATTGCCAAACTCAGTTATGAAGTATTTATAAATAAATCTTGAATTCATTAATGTTTTTGTGCTGTCATTATGGTGTTCTTTAAAGAACTTTTATTACAGCATTGTTAGGGAATGCAATCTATTGCACGTCTTCAGTTAAGTTTGTCATCAGTTTATTATGAATTGTTGAATCAAGATATGATGCATTCTCTATGAAGGAGAAAATGGTCAAATTGCTATTCTTTTCCCGAAGCTGCTCAAAGCCAGTTAGTGATTTAGCTAGAAATGAAGATTTGGTTTCCATGTGCAGCATTTCTAAGGACAAATGACTTGGGAAGAAAGACCTTTATTAATGCAGTTAGAAAAGATTGTGGTTTACACATTATGGAGAATTTTGGAATATCAACATCTTTATTTGGGTGAGAGTTAGTTAAAAGGTTCTTTACTTGGGTCATAAATGTTACAGCTGAAAGCACGATGTGAAGAGCTGAATTTGGATTGGTCTTCTCTGTCTTTGGACAACCTGCTGAAGGAGAAGCAAGCCTTGAAAAGCCAGATCTCAGAAAAACAAAGGCATTGCTTAGAACTCCAGGTAGGACAGTAAAAAGCTATTACTTGTACTAATTTTCTAAAACCAGAAATTCAAAGGTTTGAGTTTGGTTTCCTTGTGTAGGTGATGTCATTTTTTTGGATGAATCTAAAATTACGTGTATGATTGCAAATTGAAATAAAGTCCACTTTTCGGCAAAGTTATTAGTCAGATATGAGAAAGACAGACCTGCAAAATACCCTTAATGACTGATCAGTCAGCTTGACTCATTATGTGGGAAAAGTGGACAAATAGCTAAGAGCTGAGATTTTTCTCCATTCAATTTTGATACACTTTTTCAGACCTGTTTGATTAGGGTGCTTCTGGTTGGAGAATCAGTGAGAAGCTTCACCTTTCCACGTACAGTTGATTTGTATTAAGTTAAATTCAACAATATTTTTGAGTATGCCATTGGATTTCAAGCAGTGGATGTTTTGAACATGTGCCTACACACCTTGAGTTTAGTGCATGTGTTTAAAAGGGAAGATTACATGCTCAGTAATTAAACAAACTTTACATTTGTGCATTTCTTAGCATTACTCTGTTAAACAATTTTTTTTGTAATCACGCACTAACAAGCTCATGAAAATTGGCAGATCTCTTATTACATAAACATGTTGTTATTTAACTTGAAATTTTGTAGCTTTAGATTGGGAGAAGAATTTATTTCCTCTCTGACAGTGCTGACTCATAATTTAAAATACCTGATTTCATTATTTCATTCATTATAATCTTATGCATGTAGGTTCAGTGTTGAACCTATTTCCCTAATAGCCATGGCTATCTAAAATTTAGAACCTAATAGGTAATAAGGTTAGGACAGCACAGTGGTTAGCACTGCTGCCTTACGGTGCCAGGACCTAGGTTTAATTTCAACCTTGGGTCACTGTCTGTGTGGGGTTTGCACATTCTCCCTATGTCTGTGTGAGTTTCCTCCCACTGTCCAAAGATGTGCGGATTAGGTGATTGGCCATGCTAAATTGCCCCTTGGTGTCAGGGGGATTAACAGGGTAAATACGTAGGGTACAGGGATAGGGCTTGGGTGGGATTGTTGTTGGTGTGATCTCAATGAGCTGAATGTCGTCCTCCTGCACTGTAGGGATTCTATTCTCTGAATAAATAGCCTAAATATAAATACATAAAATCTAATGAATTTTGACATGATTGTCAGTCCTGCATATATTAAATTTATCACTTTTCACAGCCATGCCCATCATCAATCACTCAATCATTGTATTGGCTTGGAAGTAGATAATAGTATTATTCTCTATTGTAATTTTTCTGTGTGAGTTGAGGCTGGCTGTTTAGAACTACATCATGTGAAATAATACTATGCACTTGACTCAAATGAAAGTTTATTGGACAATGCTGAAGTTTGGTTTGCTTACAATTCATACAGCCGTCAAAATAAAATGCAGCTACTTTTGAGTGTCAGTGGAGAATTTACACACACTCTAAACAATTGTTGCACAATTGCTGGCAATCCCAATGTGAACCAGTTGGATTCACTGAGGATTGTATCCAGAAATGCATGTTTTTTTTGGAATTTATAGATATTGGCTTTATCAAATCCATTATCAATATCCCAGTGTTATCAAATTAGGTTTTGCATTGTTTGCTTTGAACCATCTTCTGGATGAATATGATTATTTATTCCATTGTGCTGTTTTAAGAGGAAGCACTTTTATAGTTTATAATGATCTATGGAGGGATTAAATTGGCTTGTAGGCATTTAAATCAAATAATTTTCAGATCAATCTAAAATTGAAATTCAGTTAGTTTTTTTTTCAGTTTGCATCTCAGGAAAGAGGTTATGGAGCTGGTAATTTGGCGTTGCTAACAATATCTGGATGCTGATGGAATTTAGCTGATTTTTTAATTAAGAACTTTGTGTATTTGTACAGACTTTAAATATTAAACCATATGCTGTTAATGTAATAATTTGAAAAGATGGGATTAAGAATATTATTGTTTTCCCTCTTGCCTCCCTGGCATCATTAGATAAGCATTGTGGAGTTGGAGAAGAGTCAACGTCAGCAAGAGCTAATACAACTTAAATCTTATATGCCATCAGATGAAGCCTCTCTTCAGCTACGCCACAAAAATAAAAGCTATGACATGGACACAGAGAGAAATAGATATCAGCTTGAAATTGACTGTCCCAAAATCCCAATGGCAAACATGAATGGTCTGAGCCCCGAACTCTCTATTAATGGAAGTGCAACACCTTTTGAAATTCATAGTTCGTTAAACCGGCCTCCTTCCAAATCTCAGAACGTATACAACACTGTGTTCCCAGACCAGGAGAATGGACTGTGCATTCCAAACCTTATGAGTAAACATAAAGCAGATCGATTACAAAGTCACTCTCTTCCTGACTACACTAGGTTTTCTCCTGCCAAAATTGCTCTTCGTCGACATTTGAACCAAGATCATACTGGAGGTGAAAAGCTTGCACATGACATACAAACAGCCTGTGCTCAAAGGTCAGTGCCATGCTGCTTTGAAATGAAAGGGCCAAGTAATGTTACATTAAAGTGTTTTGGATTTTTCCTATCAAGCGAGTGATGAGTATTTCCACTTGAGGATATAATTATTGATTATCTGATATTAAAGATGATGTGGAGATGCTGGCATTGGACTGGGGTGGATACAGTAAGAAGTCCACGTTTATTTGGTAACACGAGCTTTCGGAGCACTGCTCCTCACTCTCATGAAGGAGCAATGCTCCAAAATCTCATGCTACCAAATAAATCTGTTGGACTTTAACCTGGTGTTGTGAGACTTCTTACTGATATTGGAGACATTTTTGTTTTCGCATGGAGTTCAATTAGCAAGTGTATATGTTTGGATGGATTTTTTTAATTATCTAGTATCCAAAATTGGAACTTTAATGCAAGATTTTAAAATTGAAACTTTACACAATTCTTACTGTGGTGATTAGCAGTAATCCACAAGGACCTCAAGCATCTCTCTCCATTAGAGGGAGACAGTTTGTTATATAGCTTGAGGAACATCATTACATGTCAAATTTGGCACAAGATAAGGAGGCATAATCTACCACAAAAATATGATCAAACAAAAAAAAAATTCAAAAATAATTTATACCTGGCTACACCCAGGAGGCCTGGACTTACTGTTATGCGAAGGGCAGATCTATGGTTCAATCCATACCTGAAACATTTGGTATGCAAAATCAGTCCAGAACATGAATGCACACATACACACGCATTTATTATAATCCAGGAATAGAATAACTTTGAATTTGAAACTCAGAAAAAATGCTAACTGACAGTTGACCATTTTACTGGGCTTCAAATTAACACTCTCACCTTGCCACAAAGCGAGTTGCTGCCAGGCTTTGGAATACATCTACTGTGGGAAAACTCTTCTTCTCAAGTATTCTACATACAAAGAGTGGTGGAAATTCAGCTATCTCAAATTGCAGATTATACTTAGCCAATTGATAATTTAAAATCTGAGATTGATGTATTTTTGTTAACAGAAGATATAAGGGGTTGTGGGACAAAAGTGGGTATATGTAGTTCGATTAGAGATCAGCCATTTAATGGTGGCATAGGCTCAAAGATTGAATAACCTAATCCTGAATTATAGAGATTTAACCAAGGGTACCAGATGCAATATATTTTGTTCTGTATATTTATATGTATCAATCAGTTTAAACTTTCACGTGAAAGTGAAATTGATGAATTGCAGGATTGAAAACTTAAAAGAAACTGGCCTCCCACATCAGAATCCCGGCATTCCAAATGGTGTCCAGCATGGTTCAAGTGAACAACAGCAACCTTTGTCCCCTTTATCACAGCAGATGACGTCTGAGAAAAGTGCAGAAAAGGTATTATGAGTATAATGCTTACAACTTTGTTTCTAAAGTGTATTCATTGTGATGTGATTCATGCTATCTGAACTTTCTTGTTTTTGTCTTTTGTTGTTAAACTTTTGAATTTCTCCTGTTTCTAGATTGTTGTCTATTCTTTCCACTTGTGCCTATATTAGGATGTAAACGATCCTCTCATGAGTGGGTGAAACTGGTAAATCTGAATTCGGTCATAAAGTGTGGAAACAGATTTGGTCTCCGTTACGAAGTACTTTTGCGATGTATAAAAGCATGCCATTTGTAATGATTAGATGGTGTTTCTTAAATAATCAAGACCTTTTGCCTCTAATATGAGGTTGTGCTTGGTGATAATCTATCTTAATGTGTTCTTAATGAAGAAAACCTCCTGGAAGGAGTATTGGCCATAGCTCAAAATGGAGATCCTTGACTAATCCAGATCTGATGGATAATGATGTTCCTGTCTAGGCACTGAAGTATTATCAAGGATGCAGTTATAGAATCATAGAGGTTTACAGCATGGAAACAGGCCCTTCGACCCAACTTGTCCATGCCACCCAGTTTATATCACCTATGCCTGCATTTGGCCCTTACCCCTTATAATCCCATCTTACCCATGTAACTGATTAAATGGTTTTTAAAAAGATAAAATTTTACCTGCCTCTACTACTATCTCTGGCAGCTCGTTCCAGAAAGCATCCTTTGAAAAAAAAACTACCCCTCTGGATCCATTTCTGTATCTCTCCTTTCATTTTAAACTCTAATTTTAGACTTCCCTACTTTTGGGAAAATATGTTGACTGTCTACTTTACCCATGCCCCTTTTTATTTTATAGACCTCTAAGATCACCTCTAAGCCCCATATGCTGTAGGGAAAAGAGTCCCAGTCTATCCAGCATCTCCTTATAACTCGAATCATCATTTCTTTTCTGCACTCTTTGTGTCCTTTCTGTAATAGGCTGGTCAGAACTGTACATGGTTTTTGGTATCCTAAAGTAGTTCAATTGATTTTGGTGGTGTTGGTTTTGAACCAGTCTGATTTGAATTGATTTTCATTTATTCAGTTTTGTGAAAACACATTGACTTGGTGTGAAATTCCCCACGAAAGGTAGGGTGCGATTCTCCCAGCCCACTGTGTGCCAGTTTTGTAGCAGAGGTCATTTTGCAGACTCCCCGTTGGACGCCATGGCCTCCATGTGTCTCTACCAGCTGGATTTTCTAGCGCAGAGCTGTGTAAATTATTTAAATTGTCATTTAAAAATATTTTAAATCCCATCAGTGGAACCTGGGACTGAAATCTCCAGGCCTGCAAGTGCAAATGCCCAGGGCACTTTGGCACTGCCTGTGAGCAATGCCAAGGGAATGGGGCCTAATGGAGTGGGGTCTCAGGAGGGTGATAGTTGGGGATGGGTGTTTTGTTGCCACTCTGCAGAGGGATTATAAGCAGAAGGAGGGAGGCCAGTAGTGTGGGGCCACTGCGCATGCACTGATCTTGGTGCTGACAAATCAGTGCATGTATAGTGACTTGCTCAGTGCTGTGTTGTCAACCTCTCCAGCGGGAATAGATCCTGCCCACTGATTTTTTTTTTTTTTTTTTGGATTAAACATGCTAGAATAATCTATGAAGCACAATGTATGGGAGATTCATTTTGAAACTTCCACTGAAAAATCTGTGATTTTTACTCCAGTTTTTATGTGAATTTGTTTTTTCACACAGAGGGTGGTGGAGGTATGGAATGTGCTGCCAAGTAAAGTGGTGGAGGCAGGCACTCTGGAGTTATTTAAGAAATACTTAAAGGGACACATGAACAGAATGGGAATGGAGGGGTATAGAAAACTGATTTAAAATAGGGATCATGAGCCTTGGGAGTCCTTCAGAAGTGTGTAAATAGATGATGATATTGATGTACTTGTTTTTATCCTACAGGTGCTTTGGTCTACCTTGTAGCCTAATAAGAGGCGTATATGCGATGGGTCGTGATAGGGCTGCTCTTGGATTTTTTTTTTTGGGTGTATCCTAGTGCTTCGCGTCGTTAGCGTACGCTTGACCTGAACCATTTGATGGGCAACATGACAGCTCAATGACTATTGCTGTGCTGTGCAGATACATGGATTTGGACCTGTGTCTGTGGGAGTTTGTGCATTCTCCCCGTGCTTGCGTGGGTTTTCTCCGGGTGCTCCGGTTTCCTCCCATATCCCAAAAATGTGCTCTTAGGCTAATTGACAAAACAAATTCTCCCGAAATTGTCTCAAATTTGGTTTTTAATCCGTAGATCTATAAACATAGATAGGGATCATGGGTAGAGGTGGGAACATCGGGGTGGCAGCGTGGGCTTGTTGGGCCGAAGGGCCTGTTTCCCATGCTGTTTTGTTCTTTGACACTTTTTTTTGGGAATGTTGCCCTTGCAGTCTTTCAAGCAAGAATCGCTCTGTACAGAAATTGAGTTTGTGTTCAACTAAGAAATAGACTTTGCAGCTGCAAGTCAGGAGGAAGAATTGAGCACAGGTAGAATCTGCACATGCACAGAATCATGTGGTATGCCAAACCTGCTCCAAATAAGTATAGTGCAGCCTTGCATATCATTGTTTTTCATTCTGGACTTTGCTGCTCCTGGAAGAAGTGAAATAAAATTTTTGACAGTTCAGGAAATTCTTCACTAGTTTTTGATGACAATTAAGCTAGTTCCAGAAGCCCATGCTAACTCATGAGTATTCATAATCCCAGCTACCTTTTTAAATTGAGATGCCCTCCTCTGAGAAATTTATTCTTCCATCCTTTTTGAAGAATTGTTGTGAATCTAAGCTCAGTGTATTGTTGCAGAGGGTAATGAATCTTTAAAAGTAATCACTTCTTATCTAATCCACTTATACAGTGGCATAGTGGTTAGCATTGCTATCTCACAGCACTAGGGTCCTGGGTTCGATTCCCGGCTTGGGCCACTATATGTGGAGTTTACATGTTCTTCCTATGTCTGCGTACATTTCTTCTGGGTGCTCTGGTTTCCTCCCAAGGTCTGAAAGATGTGCTGGTTAGGTGCATTGACCCAAACAGGCACCAGTGTGTGCCTACTGGAGAAGTTTCACAGTAACTTCATTGCAATGTTAATGTTACTTGTGACTAATAAATAGAGAAAAAAATTGTTTAATCATATCTCCTAGTTGCCTTATTCTTATTCTTTTTCATCTGAAAAAAACCCTAACAACTGAACGTAATTCATCAGTTTAAATACTTGAAACATAACTCCTCTAACGTGATATTTGGCTAATGAGAATATCCTTGTTTTCTCAGCCTGTTTGGTTAACCAAGAACTCCAAGAAGTTGCTACTCCAGACATTTAATTTTAGTTACCTTTTTTATTTTCACCTGGATCACAATATTGTTACTAAGTAGAAATCAAAACTGGAAACTACTCCAAATGAGACTCAAAGCTGCCAAACTGACATTTGCATCATACATCTTGGCATTCTTTCAGCACTCTCGGGCAAATGTCAAGTGCAATATCAGAATCAGCATTGAAATGGTGAAACTCCCACCTACAGCCATTTCCATGTGTAATTATAAAGTACTTTCTAGCTACAAAACTGGTATTAGCTTCTCAACTGATTTCTGGTTTATGGCAGTATTGTGATCTGGCATTAAGTTTTTTTACCTTATTCATGGGAGGTGGATGTCACCAGAAAGGCCAACACTCTTGCCCATCTATGATTGTTCTTTATGAAGGCAGAAGTGAACTGCCATCTTGCATCATTGCAGTCTGTGGTGTAGGTACATCCATGTGCTTTTAAGGGGGGGAGTTTCAGGATCCTGATCCAGTTGCCATGAAGAAACAATGATATAATTCCAAGTCAGCATGGTGTATGACCTTGAAGAACAACTTGCAGGTGATATTGCTGCCATGCATCTGTCCTTGTCCCTCTTGATAGAAGGGATTGTGGGTTTGAAAAGTGCTGTGAAAGGAGCTTTGTTGAATTGCTGCAAGAGTGTTTTGTAAATGGTACTTGCTACTGCTATTTGGTGTTATTGATGGAGGGAGTGAGTGTTTAAAGTGATGGATGGGGTGCTGATTAAGATGGCTGCTTTGTTTTGGATGGTTTAAAGCTTCTTGAGACATTATTCATCTGGGCAAGTGGAGGGTATTTTATCACATGCAAGCCCAAGTTATAAGTTGTTTCCTAAAGCTAAGTAGTTTCGGAATTTCTCATGCAACCTACACATTTTTGGCTGCAAGGGATTACGCTAAGTTTCTTTCAGAATTCCCATCTGAACCTTAAACTCCCAATTTGAATACATTTCAGTGAAATGACTGGTTGCGCCTAACCAAATTTGTAGAAATTCAGTTTTGTGGGCGGACTTTTAGGAGTTGGGTAGTGTGTCACTTGCCACAGAATTCCTAGCCATTGATTTCTTGTAGATGCAGCATTTAAATGGCTGGTCCAGTTCACTTTTTTGTCAATAATAACTTATTGTGTTGATGGATAAGGAACTCAGCAATGGTAATTCTGTTTGAATCTAGGGAAAATAAATTCTCTTGCTCAGCAACTGTCATGTCACTGTCACTTATCGTGCATCAGCCGCAGGCTGAATATTGTCCAGGGCTTGGACTGCTGCAGTATCTGAGGAGCTGTGAAGGTACTGAACACTACACAATCAGCTGTGAACACCTCAGCTTCTTACTTGTGATGCAGGGAAAGTCATTGATAAAATAGCTGAATATGGACCTTGAACATTACCCTAAGGAACTCCTGCAGCAGGGTTCTAAGGCTAAGATGATTGGTCTCCAACAACCACAGTCATCTTCCTTTTTGTGCTAGGCATGCCTAAATTATGGAAAGTTTTGCCTGATTCCTATTGACTGACTTTAATTTTACTAGGCTACCTTAGTACCATATTTCAACAGATGGCTGCTTTGACATCAAGGGCAGTCGCACTCATATCTGGAGTTCTTTGTCCATGTTTGAACCAAGTTTGTAGTGAGTTTTTAACTGAGTGGCCCTTGTGGAAACCAAACTGAGTATCATTTGAGCAGGTTGTTGCTTGTTACATGCCAATTGATAGCACTATTGACAACGCTTTCCATCATTTGGCTGATGACTTAGAACAGGGTGATTAGAATGGCAGTAGTTGGTGGGATTCAATTTGTACTGCTTTTTGTGAACAAGACTTACCTGGGAAGTTTTGCACATTAAGGTGATGTCGGTGCTCCACTTGTATTGAAACATCTTGGCTCTAGGCATGGCTAATTCTGGCATGTGTCTTCAGTGCTGCATTTGGAATGTTGTCAGTTTCTATTGCATCAGCTGTAACCAGTGCATTCTATGTTTCTTGACACCACATGGACTGAATCAAATTGGCTGATGACTGGCATCTGTGGTGTCTAGGGATCTTGGAAGCAAGCTGAAATGGATCACCCACTTAGCATTTATGGCTGAGAAAGCTTGCAAATATTTCAATGTTGTCTTCTGCACTGATGTGCTGGGCTCCTGATTATTGAGGATGAGAATGTTTGTGGAGCCTCTTCCTCTGTTAGTTGATTGTTCTTGGGAGTATGGTGAAATTCGAGAAGAGCAGTATCTCTGGATTATGCTTTTGCTCTTTTTGTGATTTAATAATTCTAATGGAGCTTGGCAATAAAAAAGAAAACCTATGATAAGTAAGGTAATAATTCAATGTCTGGTCGCTTCTAAAATCTGTTATGAAGAAATAAGTTCTTCTAGTTTTTTGTTCAATGTGTAAAGATGTTTTCAGTGAAGTAGTTCCAGATCATCCAGAAGTAATATTCTTTTCGATGTTGGAAAGTAAATAATGGCATTGCAATTTGTTACTCTTGTAGATCTGTAGCATTTGTTGACTGCTTTTGTGCTCTGTGATGCAAAATTCACTGTTTTAGATGGCCCTAACATTGTTTTTCTCAGGCCCGGTTGTTGAAAGCTAAAATATGTTCTGCCTTCCACTGATCATCGTTCATTCTCTGACCATGTCCCTTGTTGAAAAGATAATTTATCTTCCAGCAAACATGGAATGGATAGGTTACCAACCACAGTTAGTCATGGTCAATGTATCTTTACAAGCGCCTCCACGTGTTGAATGAGCAGTGCTTGTCCAAGAAGAACTGCTGAACCACAATTAGCCAAACTGAGTGACTGGATTCCTCAAGATTTAGTGTGTGTTCATCTGAAGTTACAAATTCAGTATTGCTAGCCCTGCTGCTTTATCATTCCGTATTGATTACCATTGAATTGGTAATGGACCTTCTTGTCCATCACTTTTATTTTTCTAAAAAAAAAAGTGAGACAAGAGTGCTCTCATCCCTACAAGACCGTTAGGGTCCATTGGCTGTAAAATTTAGATTTATCTATTTGATTAATGGCACTTGCTGTATTTTCCAGAAGTCAGTGAGAGAATTCCAGAGGCTTATTGTATTAATTTAATCCTTTACACATTCAAGGTACACAGTGATATATCTATACATGAGAACTACAAACATTTCAAATGGTCTTGGAAAACCTACTCCCGTCTGTTATTCATTTGTGTGCTTGAAGTAGGTCAGTGTCATCAACGAGTTGTAGTTTAATGAAAGGCTGTACTTTGTATGTCCCATTTTGTGAATGTTGCCTTTTTTTCCCCTGTAGCTTTCTAAAGATGGCAGCAAAAGTCCAGTTAATAATTCTGAAACCATAACTAGCCTACCAATCAGTATTCCACTGAGCACTGTTCAACCAAACAAGTTGCCTGTCAGCATTCCTCTGGCCAGTGTAGTTCTGCCAGTCCGTGCTGAAAAAGTGGTAAGTAATATTTGGCTCAATTTGAAGTATAGAATTTTTTTCAGTTGGCTAAAATAACATTTCCATGTCCAGTCTCATCTTAGTGATTTTGTGCCCTAGCTAGTTGAACAAGGGGTTATAATGCCAGTAGATATGACATTTGTCTTGACTTTAATTTCTTTCTTTCTTCCATCCATCCCTTCACATGGTATAATGCCCACTTAAATTGCTGTAACTGTTCCAAATTTCTGAACAACTAGTTTCTGTCTCCCTTGCTAGGCCCATAGCTTTGCTTCACCTTGACTTGGATGTCTTGAGATGAGCTCTATATGGAAGGGATTGCTGGGTCAGAGCAGCACCTGTGCTGTTCCAGTTCTGACATTCACTTTCTCTACCTCAAACTTCCAGAGAGTAATTTGTATTTCTCTGTGACCGTTTGTTCTCTCACTCAGTGTCGTTTAGTTACGTCATCCATAAACCTACTTTCATTTGCTTGTAATGCATAACTGTAACTCTCTTCCATTATTCTTGCCTTTACTCTTACTGCTCCCCTTCTTGATGGTCCCTTTGAGACAACATTTGAGGTTCCTCTGGCACCAGCTCGTCAATTCTCCATCTGCCGTAATTAGTCCAAAAGATGTAAACTTCGAGTTACTAATTTCATTCTGAGCTGTTCTTGTTTTTTGGTGACTGCTTTTTTCCTATCTCTGGCAATTCCTCCTTCTCCCATGGTGAATAAAACACTAATTTGCACCATTACTTAAAATACTAGCTTTCAAATACTTCCCACTAATTTTTTCCATTTATTTTCACCTATTGCAAATGTCAGTTATTACAGAACTTCCAAGTTCCCCCTTCTGCTAAAGGTTCTTTGTGCCGACAACTTTAACTTTTCCCAAAAATACTGGCTCCCTGCGATATTGATTTCCACGTCCTCATTTTTTTCCTAATCCCTCCACTGTTTCATTGCCCCCTTATGTCATGAATTTCCCTAAGCGCTTGTTCTATCATTGGAGGTTGATTCAAATCCATTTTAACTTGAGTCTTTATGTGAAAGCTCAGTGCACCTTTATCTATTTAACCTTGTCTCTCCTCCTTCCTAAACTCTGACAGGATGCTACGTCAAAGGTTTTTGCAGAAAATAAAAGCAAGGATAGAAGATTAATTGGCAAATAGGAAAGAGTGGGCATAAATAATATTTTCCGGTCGGCAGGATGTAATGAATGGTGTGCTACAATGGTCAATGCTCAGAACACAAGTGTTTACAATTTATATAAAGCACATGGATGAAGGGACATGTGCCAAGTTTGCTGATGAAATCGATAATGTAAATTATGAAGAGCTGAGTAGGAGGCTACAAAAAGAAAGGTTAAGTGAATGGGCAAAGATCTGCCACATGGAGTATAATGTGGGCAAATGTAAAATCATCAATCTTGATCAGAAAAAATATGAACTTAAAAGTATAAACAAGCAGAATTAAAAGTTATGGTGACAAAATTGCTGAAGTATTCTGGCTTGGAGCTATACATAATATATATGTTTAGCAATAATTATACATTTTCTTATATATAGGTTTGGAATGGTGGTGTTGCTGTGATCATTGGATATGAATCTCTGAAACAGGGCTTTAGTAGTGGAACCACCATTAAACAAAACATAAATATAAATGATGTTCAGATTGAGCTGTCACACCCTTTCAGTTCCAGAGAAATGCATAGGAGCCAGTCTTTTAAAATTGTAGTCAAAAGATGCTTTTAAATTACTCATTCACTAAATTGGTGGGGTCAAACTGGTTAGCACTACCGCCTCAGCGTCAGGGACCTGCATTCGATTCCCGGTTTGGGGCACTGTCTCTCTGTGTCTGCATGGGTTTCCTCTGGGTGTTCCACTTTCCTTCCATAGTCCAAAGGATTAAGTAAATTGACCATGTTAAATTGAACCTTAGTGTTGGGGGGACTAGCTAGTGTAAATGCACGGGGATAGGGCCTGGGTAGGATTGTGGTCAGTGTAGACTTGAAGGACAGTGCATCCTCCTTCTGCACTGTAGGATTTTGCAAATAAATTAAAGCTCTGTGATACTCTACGGTTCCTTTTCGCATTTCATTGTTCTTGGTTTCTGAGAATTTTTCAGCAGGAGACATTATCAAACATTAGTTTTCTTGTATATTTTATAATCAAATCATGTTTTTGTACAAAT
This sequence comes from Sphyrna mokarran, assembly GCA_024679065.1. NCBI lineage: Eukaryota > Metazoa > Chordata > Chondrichthyes > Carcharhiniformes > Carcharhinidae > Sphyrna > Sphyrna mokarran. The sequence goes on from JAGIQG010000026.1 coordinate 19,629,711, forward strand.
CAGTTAATTTGGTATTTCTTACAGAGAAGCACACCTAGTCCTATTCATGTTTCAAATCGTGATATACCAGTGCTTGACAAACAGTATGGTGCTACCTATGGAAATGCGGCTGGAAATAAACCACCGTCTTTGGCTAACTCAGGTACTTGTAGTTTTGAGTTAGTGAGGTGGAGCAGGTTACCTTTTGCATTGATTAAATGACCATTTGAATGTACTTGACAAATTGGTTAGATCAGAAATTTTAATTTACCTTGAACGTAATGAATATTAGTGAATGTTATATCGTCCACTTTTATTATGGAGTCTTTGTCATTACCCCAGCATGTTAATACTTCTAATAAATTGTTGGCAGAAGAGAATCTCAAAAGCAAAATATATTACCTTTTCAAAAATATTATTTATGGGAAATTTCAAAGTAATTGAAGCTAGAAGTATTATAAAGCGTAAAATAAAGAATCTAGATTTTAGGTCTTCGTGTGGCTGTGAATGAATGAAAATGGATATACCATGTAGTTGAGAAATCAATCGTTGGTATTTGGGCAAAATTTTCATTTTGTTTTGCATTTTAATACACCTGCCAAGCAATAATAAAAACTGGTAGAGATTTAGCAAAGCTAGTTTGCTACACTGTGATTATCATTTTGCAGGTTTTTGTTACTCAGCTGGCTCTGTGGCGGTCAATGGAGTCCATTCTGGTTCTCCCATCCAGTCAGCCCTCAATAGTCATGACAAGACATTGTTAGAAGATTCTGACTCCACCAGTGTAGGTGGCCTTGCCAACAGTTCTGTCCTACAGAGCATAAACCAACAGCATCCAACAATGCACCTGATGCAGTCTCGGAATTCTGAACAGAACTCTCCAACTACACAACATTCATCCAGTCCGAGGCTGTCCAGCTCTCAAAATCAAACATCCAGTTCTCCAAGCATGGGTGGGGTTTTGCAGTACGCGGACACCCAAAAGGCCTTCTCGGAGGTAATCAAAAAAGATTTACAGTCAGACCAAGGTATCTCGGATCAGGAGAATGAATCCAAACGGAGAATAATATTTTCCACTGCTAATGGTGGAAATATAAAGCAGACTTCTTTAAATAAACAGGCTCCTGTTACTTCAGCCATCAAGTTGGAATCTGGGCAGACAATGTCACAAGATGGAAAAAAGAAAGGCAGAAGAAAACGTTCTTCTTTGACGTCCAATTTAAATGCAGGCAACTCTCCGAAACGGAAATCCCTGCTTGCTGCACTAGGAATTTCTTCAGGATCTCCTTTGAATATAAGTTCCATGGTATGTGATTTGATTTATTCCCATTTTTGTCATTGTTTTGGAACGTGACACTTGCTTTTGATTTCAAACTGACCCTTAAGATATTGTACTGCAATAAAAATGTCATTATATATTCGCCAATGGATGTTGCCTTAACATGGGCTATTTTGTTAAAACAGTGCAATTGAGGCAATTTTTTTTAAAAAGTAGATATACTTGCATTCATTCTTTAGTCTCTATTGAAGTTATCTTAGAACACTGTCCTGTTTAAGAAAATTTGTGTCTTGGGTCTAATGCAATATTTCTTGCATCATATTGCTGTCATTAAACCACAAAAAGAGTGTGTGTTTTTGTTAGTTGCTAAACTTCCTTCACTTATCAACTGAAGAAGTTCCATTTATTTTAAAAGAATCACTTCCTTGAATTTAGTTTATGTTGTAAAAACCTATTTTCTTGCTGTTCAGTGGATCATATTCTGTATCATGGGCTGTTCAGGTATGCCTTGATCTCAATCTTAGTTGTTAAGCATTGGAGGCATATGTTGGTTCACAGCGGAGCGTAGCTGTAAAACTTAATTGGAAATGTGGTATGTCTGAATAACAGTTGGCTAGATCCTGGTTCCTCATTTCATGTATGAAAACATGTCCCCAAGGCTTGTGATTTTGTGTTTTGGCTGCAGTTAGTAATGGGGCAGCTTTAGCATCACCCAGTGTAGAAGTACCAAAACTGGGTAAAGTTTCTTTAAGTTTCTTAAAGAAGTGTCTAAGTTTCTTGCTGATAAACTAACTTACGCTCCCTTGTTCTGAGAACCATGACAAGCAGGAGGCAACTTTTTATTCATCCATGACAAAAGAACACTCTATAGGATGGACTTCAAAAGCTAGAGGTAGAAGTATATACAGATGTAGTCAGCACATTGTAAAGGATTTGAGACCCATAAACATTTGGTGATTGGTGGCACACAACTCATTACATTTTGTAAGTAGAAAAAGACCCATTTATGCTGACTCTGCTTCCTGTTACAGTCTTCTATTGATGCCAATATGTTATTTTCTAGACTGAGCTTTTATTTTCAGCAATAACCTTTGATGTGACATCTTATGAAATGTTTTCTGGAAATCCAAGTATGTACATCTACCAGCTCTCCTTTAACCACAGCATTTCTTTCTGCAGAGAACTCCAATAAATTGATTAAATATAATTTCCTTTGCACAAAAACCATGTAGACCTTGCCTAATTAGCTTGAATTGAAGTGTCTTGCTATACTGTCTTTAGTAATAGCTGGTAGCGTTTTTCCATTAGGAGATGTTTCCTGCCTTCTGTTCTCTGCTGCCTTTCCTCCCTTTTTTAGGGTTAGGATTAAAATTACTTTCATTATTTCACTATGCAGTAGAGCTTTCCCAGAATCTGGTGATGTTTTGGAAAATTAAAACCATCACATTAAATATCTCCCTGGCTGCCTCTTGTCAGCATGAAGTCCATCAGAACCCAATGATTTGTGAGCTTGCAGCTCCAATTTCAACAGGACTAGTCCTGTGGCCACTCTCTGCATTTCTTCCTGCTCTCATTGTATACTGTGGGTATGGAATGAGTAGAACATTGGGCCGTGACTTTGTAGAATTTGCACTCTGCTTTTTGTCAGTATATTTCAGATACGACTGGTTCAATCTGCTATAATTTTTATCTATACATTGAAATATAAAGTGATCTGATCCATTGCATGCAGAGATGGAAGCGAATGTATAATTATTCTGTTGATGCTGTCTGTTTCAGTTTTCAGTTCTTTATTATGTAATCAAGAAAATTCAATCTAACGTGAACAGCCGAATTATTTCTGAATTGTTTTCATAGTGTTGCTGAATAAAGGGTGGGTCACTAGTTTTCTTTTGAATTGATAATCATTATAATTACATCCCACCACTTACTGCTCAAACTTCTTGGAATATGAACTGTTTTCAAGATGCAGGGAACACCAAATGCAGAAATGTTGCAAAATCGTAAGTGTTAAATTTGTTCTTTTAGGTCAATAACATTAACCAACCTTTGGAAATAACAGCAATTTCATCACCAGAAACTTCAGTGAAGAGCTCTCCTGTTCCCCATCAGGATAATGAAGGACCTCCAAGTTTGAAAAAGAAAAAGGTATTTGCCTCCAATGGTGTTCATTATTCGCCACTTACATCTGATGAAGAGCAGGAGGAGGAAACTGAACAGATTAATGGAAGGTAAGGCAAACAGAAGTGCATATACTTTATAACTTTGTAGGATTTGTATTTCAAAAATGGTAAGTTCAGAAATATTTATTTAAAGTGCAATACAATAAAAGAATTATTTCACTGTCTCATTGTATATTCCTTGGGACTTGAACAATGATCAAGTTTGTTGCAAGTGAAGGGAAATATGACCTAATAAAATTAATTCATAGTTTATTATCCATCGGCCCGCTGTCATTTCTACAAAACTAATGTGCACTTAATTACTATGACCTTGGTTCAGTTTGAACTAACTGGAGTATTTTATTGGAATAATTTAAGAAAATGTTGCAGCGATTGGCAGAGTGGGGTAGAACGTGATTTGATTTGAATGAGGATTTGGAATAATGGTAACCAGACTATAGTAATTTAGAATTAACAAGAAATGCATGTGAGTCCTTGATTATGTAGAAATTAGATTAATGGACTTACTGAAAATAGCCACATCTTGGAGATCACTTAGTTGTCAGTCTCTTTCTAGATGCAACAATTAGAGTAATTATATCCTATATGGAATCTTACAATTGGCGTTATCTATACCTGAGAGATTGCTGCACAAGTGTTACATGAAATCCTGACAAAAGCATTGTTTTACCAGTAGCATGAATTTGAATATCAACATTTTGTGAAGCTTAAGAGGTTTGTCTTAACTAAGTTTTTTTGCTCAGTTCAGTTTTCATGTGAGTAGATTGTTCTATCATGAGAGATGGAAGGAACATTTAATACTATCCTTCCAAGAAATTTGTCTGTGGTGAACAATTAACTGTAAGGCTGCAGTATAACTAAGGCATTAATTTTTCTGCCAAGCAGCGAACTTGATTATAGTCACCCTGAAAAGTCTTTGTAAAAACAGTACAGTTTGCTAAGTTTCTTTCTAGTTCTGTTTGGTACCTTGAGGCCAGAATTGGCAGAATGCAGGGATCTAAGTGGTTGTTGGGCTGGAGGAGATTAGAGACGGCATGAGATGAGGCCATGAAGAAACTTAAAAATCAGGATGAGAATCTTAAAGATGAGATCTAGTTTAAACAGGGACCCAATATAAATCTGCAAAAACAAGTGATAGGTGAATGGGAGTTGGACGAGACATTAGCAATATAGTTTTGGATGATCCACAGTTTAGAGGATTGAATATGGGAGATCAGCTTACGGTGAGTTAGAATAGACAAGATTGGAGGCAACGAAGGCATGGAGCAATGTTTTAGCAGCAGAAGAGCTGAGGCAGAATCTGATGTGGAGGTAGGAATAGATGGGCGTGGTTAGAAGCTCATCTTGGAATAATACTGAATTCTTCTTGAAATATAACATCAAATTAATGGCTAGGAACTGTTTGAGGACAAAGGCAATGGCTTTAGTTTTCCCAATGTTTAATCTCCATGTTTTAGCAAGACTTCTCCCACATAATTACCTGTTTATTATTAGTTTGAGCAATTGACGAGAACTAATCTTTCCTCTGATTTGGTTTTACTATCAATGTTGTATCACTAGTGCATGACAGGGAGAAATAGCGAGAGATGTCAAACCTCCACTTCATGCCTGGTTTGAAAAAGGACAATGAACTATGAGTTTCCTCCAGGTTCTCCGGTTTCCTTCCACAGTCTAAAGATGTGCAGATTGGATGGATTGGCCATGGTAAATGTGTGGAGATAAGACAGAGTAGGGGGCTGGGTAAGACACTCTCTTAGAGAGTTGGTGCAAACTTGATGGATCAAATGGCCTTTTCTGCTGAGAGGGATTCTGATTCCACCTCCTGAGGTATCAATGTCCCACCCAGATTTTTGAAGGCTGCCCTAAATGCAATGGTTGTATTTTGCATCATACATTTTGCTTTAAGATTGCAGCTAATGTGTTCAGTTGTGACATCAATCTCAGCTCAAATACCAATTACAACTGTGGCTGTTTTACTCTGGTGTCAGTATCCACCTTGTTTGTGGTTGAGTGGATTTCAACTGGGCTAATAGATGTTGACGACCAGCAGGTGCTACAATCTCAGTATTCCTAAGACCTGAGTGCTCAATTACTTTTGAGTGTGGTGACCATTTGTGGATGTAGTACCTTGTACTAATAAGTGATGGTTACAAATCAACATATATGCACAGTTTAAGCTTTTTTCTCTTCTAAGAAAAACTTTGAATAATCTGAGTTACTAATGACTTCCAGGCTCACTAAGTCAACTGAGTTCTCATGGTGACTGAAGAATATTTACCCAGTTTGTTGACCCAACAGTCTTGAGTGCTAAAAGAGAAATTCCTCACCAAAGATGGTTACTTTTTTCCCTTGGGACAATGAAGTCTTGAATAATATATTATTTTCAAAGAGTGCTGCAAAATTAATTGCTTTTGATTAAACTTATCAAATCATATTTGTGTACAAACTGTTCAGATTGGAACTGAAGACTCACATGGTTCATCTTATTGGGGAAAAAGTTAACATTTAAATAGCTGATATGGTAATTTCTCTGATATAAATGAGTTAGGAGATTGCCGTAAGCCATTGTACAGCAGATGTGTTGGAATACATGGGTATACACATGGATCTCAGATTTTCACCTTGACTGTTAAAGTGTTACTTGGACCCACGGTCCAGAGAAATATTATTTCTAGAGATGAAATGGGAGCTTGAATAACAAAGGTGGGTGTCATTCTATAATGAGACCAACTCAACTGCTGTCATATTTGATCCATGGAAACCTGGCAAAAGGCAGCAAGCTTTGTTTTGGAAACTGGATTAGTTATTCAGAAGGTAAATCTCAACTTGGAACTGAAGCTGGTGTGAGTAACCCAATAACCATAATTTAAACCAATGAATTTGTGTGGAGTATTACTGTTCGTTAGGCATGAATCCTATCGAGCTGTCAGATATTCAGAATCTAAGAACTGTTCACACCAGATCAGCAGTTGTGTCTCCCTTTGCACAAAATCTGTACAAGGTTTTTCTATCAACTCCACATTTTCGCAGGTCATTTATGCTCAGAGCAAGTTTGTCTTGAACGTTTCTAAATTTATTCATGATTGGTGGGCATTGTTGGCTAGGCCAGCATTTACTGCTCATTCCTAATTGCCCTGAGTGGCTTGCTCAGCATTTCACAGAACATTTGAGTCAATCACATTACCATGGATCTGGAGTCATGTAAAAGCTAGACCAGGTAAGACTAGCAAATTTCCTTCCCTAAAGCACATTAGGGAATGAGGTGGGTTCTTAGACCTTTTTAAATCCAGATTTTTATTATATTCACGTTTCACCATCTGACATGGTGGAATTTGAACGCTGGATTTCTCGATTACCAGTCCAAATACAATACCATTGCACTACCATCTCCCAAACCACTGTGAAAAGCAGATGTTTCCCAGTAATTTTTTTCCCCCCACAATAAAAGATTAGTTTGTACATTTCAATTGAAAACTGTTGGAGTAACACTAGATTTAATTATTTCTGTTCTCTGACAGGAAACTTTCAGCTCAGACTATTGGGCAGTTACTATTTCATGGATGAATAGCAGAGAATTCTTCTGCAAGTTATTTGTTGAGCAGCTATAAAGAAACTGTTTATATTATCTTTATGCTGAGTTGACAGGAACATTAATAGTCCAAAACAGTACCTCAAGCCAGCCAGTAAACATTTTGCAGTTCAGGGTTCAACTTCAGTAAAACCTAGTTAAATTTGAATGAACAAATTTTGTGTGTGATATCTACGTTTTTAATTTAAAAAAACAATTTCAAGTTGTGTATGCAGCTTCAGCCAGTGCACCATTTGATTTTTTTTTTGACTTAATCGTGGAGTTATGTTTTGTTGTGGAGCTGGAAGAAGAATTGGGTCTGTATCCATTGGAGTTTTAAAAACAGAGGTGATCTGATTGAAACACAGGTTCCTCAGTGGATCTAACAGGATGCTGAGAGGATGCTTCTCTTTGTGGGATAGACTGGAATTGGGGAACACAGCTTAAAAATAAGGGATGTCCCATTTACGGTTTGAATGGGGGGAATTTTGTTTTGAGGGTTTTTGGTCTATGGAATTTTCTTCCCCAGGGAGTGGTTAAGGCTGGGTCATTGAAGATTTTTGAGGCTGAGTTAGATTCTTCCTGACAGTGGAGCTGGAGAGTATGTTGATAGGAATCAAATTTTAGCAGATGGTGAAACAGGCTTGAGGGGCCAAATAGTTGCTGCCTAATTTGTGTATATTCCTATGTCTTTATTCTTGAAGCATGTTGATGACTCCTTGTGTTACAATTGGAGAATTTTGCAACGCACAGGGAGACCCTTTAGCTCACCATGCTTGTGCTATGCTCTCAAAGAACAAAACAGCACGGGAAACAGGCCCTTCGGCCCAACGAGCCTGCGCCACCACCCTGATGTTCCCACCTCTACCCGCGATCCCTGTCCATGTTTATAAATCTATGGATTAAAAACCAAATTTGAGACAATTTAGGGAGAATTTGTTTTGCAAATTAGCCTAAGAGCACATCTTTGGGATGTGGGAGGAAACCAGAGCACCTGGAGAAAACCCACGCAAGCAGGGGGAGAATGCACAAATTCCCACAGACACAGGCCCAAATCCATGTATCTGCACAGCACAGCGATAGTCACTGAGCTGTCGTGTTGTCCATCAAATGGTCCAGGTCAAGCGTACACTAACAACGTGAAGCACTAGGATACTCTCAAAAAAATCCAAGAGCAGCCCTCTCACGACCCATCATGTGTATGCCCCTCGTTAGACAACAAGGTGGACCAAAGCACCTGTAGGATAAAAACAAGTACATCAATATCATCATCTATTTACACACTTCCCAGGGACTCCCAAGGCTCATGATCCCTATTTTAAATCAGTTTTCTATACCTCTCCATTCCCATTCTGTTCATGTGCCCATCTAAGTATCTCTTAAATAACTCCAGAGTGCCTGCCTCCACCACTTGGTAAGACATTCTATACCCCCACCACTCTGTGTGAAAAACTCCCTCTAGCATCCAAATTATACCTTACCCTCCCTCACTCTCAGCCCGTGACCCCTCATGCTATTTGAGTCCATCCTAGGAAAAAGCTTAACCCTGTTTACTCTATCTATACCCCTCTTAATCTTGTACACCTCTATTAGATCTCCTCTAAGTCTACGTATTTCTAAGGACAACAGCCCCAATTTGCCTAACCTCTCCTCGTAACTCAGACCTTCCATACCAGGCAGCATCCTGGTAAATCTCCTCTGCACTCTCTCCAGAGTCTCCACGTCTTCCTGGTAGTAAGGCGACCAGAACTGGACGCAGTATTCCAAATGAGGTCTAACCAATGTTTTATACAACTGCAACATTAAAGGCCAGCTCTTGTACTCTATACCCCTGCCTATAAAAGCTAGCATACCACGTGCTTTCTTCACAACCTTCTCCACCTGCTCTGCCACCTTCAGAGACTTGTGCACCTGCACCCCCAGGTCCCTCTGCGTTTCTATACTCTTAATATGTCTACTCTTCGTCATATACCTCCCCCCTACATTCTTTCTCTCGAAATGTGAGGTGATGCATTTATCAGGATTGAATTCCATCTGCCATCTGTCTGCCCAAGCTACCAGCCTATCAATGTCCTGCTGCATCGCCTGACAATGCTCCTCACTATCCGCAAGTCCAGCCACCTTTGTATCGTCTGCAAACTTGCAGATCACTCCACTTACTCCCTCTTCCAAGTCATTTATATATATTACAAATAGAAGAGGTCCCAGTACCGAGCCCTGTGACAGACCTCCAGCTAGAAAAGCACCCTTCCACTATTACTGTCTCCTATTACAAAGCCAGTTACTTATCCATCTAGCTACCTGTCCTTGTATCCCATTAGCCTTGACCTTTTCAACTAACCTCCCATGAGGGACTTTGTCAAATGCCTTACTAAAATCCATACAGATGACATCAACAGCTCGCCCTTCGTCAACCGTTTTCGTCGCCTCCTCAAAACGTTCTACCAGATTCTTAAGGCACAACCTCCCTTTAACAAAGCCATGCTGCATATCCCTACGTATTGCAACGCTCTAAGTGCCTATACATCCTATCTCTAAGAATCCCCTCCAACAGCTTCCCTACCACTGATGTCAAACTCACCGGCCTACAATTTCCAGGGTTATCCCTGCTACTCTTTTTAAACAATGGTACAACATTCGCTATTCTCTACTCCTCTGGGACCTCACCTGTGTCCAAAGAAGAGACCAAGATTTGCGTCAGAGGCCCAGCAATTTCACTTGCACCTCCCTAAGCAGCCTGGGATAAATGCCATCAGGCCCTGGAGATTTATCAGTTTCAAAACTAACCCTTCCACCTTGCTCCTACACCCTTTTATAATTAAAACAAAATCTTTATTTATTCCTTTTTAGAAAGCTTGTGTATTTTCTTTTTGGCCTTGACTCCTATCGGAAACAATGTGCTAACAACCTTCCTTAGATACGGGGCCCAAAACTGCTCACAATACTCCAGAGTCTGGCCAAAGCCTGATACAGCCTTAGAACACAGCCCTGCTGTTGTATTCTAGCCCCCTTGACATGAATGCTAATATTTCATTTGCCTTCCTAACTGCTGACTAAACCTGCATGTTATCCTTCAGAGAATCTTGAAGAATGATTCCCAAGAATTTGTGCTTCTGATTTACTAAGCATTTCCCCATTTAGTCTGTGCCTCCATTCCTCCTTCCAAAGTGCACAACCTCACGCTTTTCCACATTGTATTCCATCTGACACTTTGCCCTCAGCCCTCTTCCCTAACCTGTCCAAGTCCTTCTACATTCTCCAAGTTTCCTCAATACTAGCTGTCCCTTTACATATCTTTGTATCACCTACAAACTTAGCCACACTGTCTTCAGTTCCTCTTTCCAGATTGTTAATATATTATTATGAAAAATTGTGGTTCCAGCACCAACCCCTGAGGCACATCTCTAGTCACTGGCTGTCACCCTGAAGAAAGACCCCTTTATCCCCACTCTCTGCCTTCTGCCAGTCAGCCAATCCTCTGTCCATGCCAGGATCTTATCCTTAACACCATGAACACTTAACTGATTTAACAGTTTCCTATGTGGATCCGAATGGACATCTGTTGGTTGTAAATGAACTGAGACCTAAATCTCAAATACGTAATAGCCTCAAAATATGTATCTAGACAGTTAAAACCACAAAGTGCTAAAGATTGAAGCCAAGATGTTGGAATCCATAGTTGTGAGTAGAGACTCAAAACTGCAATTATTTACCCTGGAACAAGAAAGCTGGAGAATTTTACTGAAGACTTTTTCAAAATGTTGAGAACTCTTAATAGTGAATAATGAGTCACTGTTCAGGGGCCTCAATGTAAAATCATCATTGAGGAAGGAGACAGTTTGGAAGAAAGCTCTTCTCGTAGCAAGTTGTTGGAGAATGGAATATTTTCCTTGAGTGGTTGAGGTCAGGACCAATTGCATCTTCTGTGGGATGATTGGACTATTATTTACTGTAGAGAAATGTATAAGCTAAGGACAGTGGGGTTAATTGTTTGTTCTGGTAAACATTTGACAAACCTTTGGTAGAATAACCTTCACCTTTTGATTTGCCGATGTGTATTGAGGAATATATAGTAGACTATCATTATCTCAATGCAAAGGTCTTGTGATCTTTTTAACTGAAAATAACTGACATATTAAATGAGCTATTAGTAAGTTGTAGTGTTTTCTGCAAGTAGACCTGCCCAAAGTAAAGCCCAAATGAAGACTTCATCTATAGTAAAATATTGTAGCCTCAGCTAATGCTGAACTACTTTGATAGATGAAATGGCTGTTTGATTTTAAAAATGTACCACCACAATTTGGTAAAGTGGCTTTATAATAATGGTGGGGACGGCTCTAGGTTTTGTCAAATGATCCTATTTTTAAAGCATTTTTCTGCAGCTATAGGTTAAATTCCTAAATCATAAGATCTGTTCTTAGTTGAAATAGAGTTTCATGCTATGGATTTCATCGCAGCAGCTGAGGCTTGTGTGACTAGTCTTTCAGTAAATGGTCCGTGCAAATCCATTCTTTGAGGCGTCAGCACACAATCAAGAGAGCATTGGTTAATTGTTATGTTTCTTTTTAGGATTGAAAGAAAAATGACTCAAAATCAGTGCACTGTATCAATTGAAAGTAAAGAAATTCCAACTGTTTGTGGAGAAAATGACCAAGGTAAGAAATTATGGTTGTGCAATCAAATTGAAATAAGCCTTAATTTTTTTTCAGATATTTCAGAAATTCATTTATCAGCAATTCCCCATATCTCTCAGCAGAACTGGGCTTTGAACTCACGGAACAATGTATTTTTGATTTTTAACACTGAGCCAAGTTTGCCTTTCCTTCCACTTCTCCAATCCACCCTATTTGAATCAGAACAACTATCTTGAGAGCTTGGGAGAAGAGCAGCAGTAAGGTTGCAGGTTAGATTGTCACTAATATAAAAAAAAAAATTGTAGCAGTGCTAGTTCAGTACTTCTGCACCATCAAGACTCTCACCTCCACAGCATTGGGGCTTAGGCTTTGGATCAGGTCCAGATATGGAATGAGAATACAAGACTAGGATAGGAAAGTGAAAAGAGGTGAGTGGGGGCATGGGATGTTTAGTGAGATGGTGCGCTGGGGGTGGGAAAGGAGGCAAGAAGTCTGACAAGACCAGGTTTAAGTCCAATCGATTTATTTGATAATAAACTCTCAAGCTTTTGAGGCTATCCAATGCTGGCATCTCTACATCGTGGGAAAGGGCACAGTTCAGATGTTGGGGTGGGAGGGCAAGCAGGAAAGGTCACGGCTCAGAGGGGGCTGCTGGAAAGGCCACAGCTTGCAGCCCGGGGAGAGGCTGTGCCAAAATGCGCCAATCCGGTCACACAGGAAATGTTAAAATGAATCTCGTGACATTCCACAAGACCTTGGGCCCTCTTAACATACCAACATTAAATTGAAACAATTTAAGCAAAGATTTACAGTTCTTAGATTTTCCAGAAACCTGTGCTCAAAATGTTGCTGCTGATTCTGGGAAATTCCATAGAATGTTTGGCTGAAAGAAAGGTAATTTTGGGAGACGGATGAGATGATATTGATTGGAGCAAGAGCTGAGTATGCCAGTGATGAGCATGCTAGAACTGACTAATGTGCAATGATTGCTTGGATTCAAAAAATATCAAAAATCATTGAAATTTGTGGATCTCCATCTCTGGAGGAGCAATAAGTGGGAGGATGTAAATTGTGATAGATCAAAGGTATTTGATCAAACATAATGACACGATGGAGCAATGCCAAATGCAATTGAATAGTACAAGTGAAAGCTACTACACTTTGGAAAATGAAGGTTAAATGAACATTTTACAGTTTATTTAAAAGCTGAAGGTTAAGTTGAATGGGATCTGGGGCAATTGCCGTAGATTTGAGACTGAATTTTATTGTGCAGCAACGGTATATAATGTTCTAGTGTATTGCTTGTTCAGCCAAGTACTAGGTCAACTATGTGCAGTGATTGTACCATGAGTGTTCAACTACTTTTTGAAGGCAAGCAAACCATTCAAGAATAGAAGCTGGGAAGGTAGAATAATGAGCTTTGATCGCTCGGGATAAAAGGATTAATTTACAAGGAAAGTGTAGATAATTGAGACTCAGTCTTGATAATTTAGGATGAACTGAGACCAGGCCAATACTAAACTAGAATAGGGCAGTTCATGATCTTTATAATGAAGAGCTTTAATCAACACTTGAAATGCTAGAAGTAAATATTTTGGGGGATAGTATAAAAATGGAAGAAACCGGTGCAGGAATAGGCCATTCAGCCTCTTGAACCTGTTTGGCCGTTCAATAATTCATGTGAGCGGGAGAGAAGTGTGTCTATTTCCCTCCTAAATGAATAAGCTCAAAGTGGCTAACTCGCCTCACAATACTCATCTGTTGTGATTCATGGTTTTTATGTCTTATCCTTGCTGATTTCTGGCTTTGTAAATCTTACCCTGTCAATATTATTTAGTCAGAGTTTTGATATTTCCATCACGTGTACCTTTTACATGTGTTGTTCTCTTTGTTTACTTTGAGAGTTTCTTTCTAAATGTCTCTGTTTAATGCTATGAATATGATTTGTTCATTGGATTATGAAATGGTTGTATTGTATCAAAGTACCAAAGCATCCCCAAATTCTTCAGTGATTAACTTCTTGTGTATTATTGATTCAACTCTAACTTGAAAGTGAAATTAAATTTATATTGTTTCTTTCACTCCCAGTTTCTTCTTGCATTGACTGTTTTTAAATCTTTGTAGGTGGAAGTTTACCAATACGGAAGCAAGGTCTCAGTTCCAGTACTTCAGACAACAGCAGTAAATGGAAATCCACTTTCTCTCCAATATCTGATATCAATTTGACCAAGAACTCTGACAACACGTCCCAGTCCGCATCTGCTTTATGCCAAGCATCTCCTTTTGGCACCAGGCCTATTACAGGTGAACTTTCAGTCAGTGATGCTAAAATGGGATCCCATCAGAGGAAACACATCACCACCCCAGTCTCGGTGGAGGAAAATGGTTGTCATACAGCCTCACCTATCACTTTTAATTACAGTTCTGGACGATCTGCAGATATCAGTTTACATGATTATAATGAAGGTGCTTGTTTAGCTCGTAAGACTTCAGAGATGGTGGGGTTGAATTCCAATGCACTGTACCAGCTGACCAGGAACAAAGCTGACTCCAATATTGACTCAAATCTCTCTTCAAACAAGAAGCAACCAGATGGGTTGACTGGTGCAAAGGGCGATGAGCTGAGCAAGTCAGGGGTCAAAGGTAAAGAAAATGCAGGAGGAGTAAATTATTTGGGAGGCAAAATGGAGAAAATGCAGTGCCATTTAATATAAAGATTATCAAGTTGCATGAAGGAAAGTAGAAAATGTAAACCTTTAGTTTAAGTGACCACAGTTCCATTGGGAGGAATACTGGATGGTCAAAAACATGCTAGCTGCAGTTTTTCAGAAAGCAGTTACCCGCAGCTAAAAATTATGTTCACTTCAGTTGCACTTGCACTGTTCTGTTGCAGGTTCTTATCCTGATTGACTTACCACAGGATTACAATAACCAATGAGATTACAGGGAAATTCAAACTCCATTATGTGGCCAACAGAATGGTGGCCTTTCTTTGGTTTGACACCAGCTGATGCAGACATGGTTCCTGTCACAGCTGCTGGTGCTGGGTTGACATTCTTGCACTCGTGCTAGCTTTTCCATTACTGATATTGATGGTGAGACTGCAGGAGATGGGTATGCCAGAATATACTGCAATTAAAAGCAGGGTACTGCACCTAGAAACTGGGATTTGCATTTCAGGAAATTGATAGTCTAAAAGCTTTGTTAGCATACTGACATGTTTAATAAACTTAATCAATTTAAATATAAATAGTACTTGGATTGGTAGGGAGATACTTTCAGTTCAAAGATTTCTTGCCAATTCCATAAACATTTCCTGCACTGTGACACATTTGCCACTCTCAGAAGAGCGCCATCTACTGTTTGGTAAACTGAGTGCGAAAGTGAACACACTTGTGATCATGAGACCATCTCCCTTTATTAGTCAATTTTCTATGCACCATGAGGGACAGTTTCGCAGAGTAACCTTATGCCTTGTGGATTGAAACACTTGAATTAATTTTCTGTTGGATGTTAGCAGATAGAGAGCAAGGTTTCATCTTGTTAGGATAGGTTGTATTTGAATCCGTAGATCAGAAAAGCCAATGTAATCAATGTTGATATTCAGTTCTCAGTGTATGATATATTTTAAGACCCCATAAAGGACTAAAACATTTCATTCTACTTTTGGCAGGCATGGATTTGCACATTATTAGGCCAAAAGTTGCTTACTAAAAACATATTCG
Source organism: Sphyrna mokarran (assembly GCA_024679065.1). NCBI lineage: Eukaryota > Metazoa > Chordata > Chondrichthyes > Carcharhiniformes > Carcharhinidae > Sphyrna > Sphyrna mokarran. The sequence continues at coordinate 19,645,079 of JAGIQG010000026.1, forward strand.
CATGAATAATTTCGGCTATTGTTGCAGGACAGCCTTATCATGCCTCAAGTAGCCATTAATAAATTTCAGCAAGACAACTTGCATAATAGCAGTGAATCTTGCATCAGGAGCCTGATTTAATGTGGTGCCCTATGTCTCCGTAGCCGGACTCTTGACACCACAATATTGCACTGTTGGGGGAAAAAATACATTAGCAAGTGCACAATATATTGATGCGTTCCTTTTATTTACATATTTATCTCTTTTTAAACTAACCTCTTCCCCTATAAGGCGGGAGGGCAATGGAGAAGAGAAAGAGGTTAATGTTGAACTATAGATTTATTTGAGACATTGGATTTTCTCTGCAGTTGTGGCTAAGAAGCTAGGAATTGCAAAGCAAAGTTGCTGTAGCACTTCCAGTTGTGGGATGATGTAATTACAGTAAGACAAGTTTACCTCTGGCTATTTTGAACTTTGGAATTTATTATGGGGGAAATACTTATATCAAAGAGTGACAAAACAAAATGTAGGTTTTAAGCTAAGAGTGCAGATATTTAAAATGTCTATAATGTTAGCAGTAAGTAATATATCTAACTATTGGTGATCAGAACTGGGACCTGGTTTTGAGTTTTGCACCAAACTTTTTATGCAATTTATTCTGGTTGCTATTGAAAATAGCAGGACAAAGAAAATGTGTTGACCACTTGTCTAAATATTATAATTTAATTTATTTGTAACCCTTTAATATTGCAAGTCATTTAGAAAACCAAGTACTATGGCCTAGCAGAATTATTTAGGAAAAATCTTTAACTGGCAGATGCTCAAGTTGCTATAGCAAATGGACTAAAATCCATCTCTATCTTACATTGATACAGTATAGTGCAAAGTGCACCTTTTTTGGCAATTTCTTTTGTTGTGTGCTTATGTTACAGGTTGCGTATCCTTTATCTGAAATCCTTGTGGCCAATTGTGTTTTGGATTTTAGATAATTTTGGATACTGCATGTAGGCCTTGACCTGCTCACATTACCATGGCTTAGCTGTCATCTAAAGTAAAAATGGTTAGAACAGTAGGATGTATTACTAAATAATAAGTTGGTGAGGTTCATGTTAGCTTGGGTCAGACTACCCATGCTAAATGTTGATGAGGTTAAAATGTAAGAGTTTTGGATGATAAAGGATACTCTTTTTCAAGGTGATGAGATTTATCTATTTTTGTCTTTCAACACAATGACTTATGAATATTGTTTGAATATTTATTTCATTGACAGTTCAATCACCAGTGGCAAAAATATCAACATGTCATTTTCCTCACTGTAAACTTGGATAAACATTCAAAGGAAGGAGACACTATTGGGCACTGAATTTTTCATGTATTTTATATCATAAATACTGGACATTTGGCATACTATTTTTTTCAGTTTCTATGCATGTACAGGAGTAAAAATAATTGTGTAATCTTTTGCCTTTCCTAAGGACATACCCTTTAGGGTAGGAGGAAGTGGTGTTTGATTCCTTGCTTAAATTATTCAAATCCTTGAACAGTTCTGTTAGCTAGTTGTACAACAACACTGATAAATATCTGGGGTCAGCTTGTTATCGTTCTGTGGGTTAATAATATATTAATGGTATGCTGATCTTTTGGAGGTAACAAGGAGAGAATCAGTTTTTAATGTTGCCTCTTTCAGAGGCAATTAATCTTTACAATGCCATTCACAAGTATGTAATGACTTCCATAAGAGACAAGAATGAGTCTTAGGCTGGAGAAGGTGTAATGGTGGAAGAATAGGGTGTTTTAATTTTTCGATGAAAATTAGATGGGTCAAAAAGTTGTGAAATGTAGAGTTATACCTTTTCACTGAATTTCCTGGAATAATGCTGGACTTTGTGGCATTTTTACTGATCTCGTGTTTCCTGTGTTGCCACATTTTAACAAACACTTAATTGGCTGTAAACTGCTTTGAAATGTCCATGGTTATGAAAAGCGCTATATAAATGCAAATTTTTAATGGTTAATACTGATAAATATTTCTGCAAAAACAGATTTTATTTGTTTGCAGAAAGTAATAATGCTAAGCTCAAGAGACCTATTATTCTTGGTCCAACTTGGACCATTGACCCTACCGCCACTTTGTTGCAAGTTTTTGAATACCTTTTGCCTACATCCTTGTAGTTGTAGTTTTTAACCAGTGGTAATCTGTGCCTTGTTTAATAGCAGTTGGAAAAAAAGAGGAACTATGAAGATGGTGATTAGAAACCACTATTTTCGTGAATTTACAAGTTACAAAATTGTGTTCAGACCTTTAAGTGAACTATGAAGATGTAAACAGCAAATGCAGAGGAAAAGAGAAGAACATGGAGTGGTGGGGAAACAAGTCATTTGGGTTTCTTTTACATAACTGTAAGCAAACAGCTCCAAACCGTGGCATAAGGCTGTGTGGTACACAAAAACCAAGAGTAGAGTTATTCTTTGGAAACCTCTCTTTATGCTGACCTTTGACTGGAGAAGCATACAGTTTATTATGAATTACTATTGCCATTTTTAGTATGGATGATCTACATAAATAATCAATATATTGGCTCACACTGGCAATGCATGGAATCAGTTCTCGACTTGTCTTGTTACAGTTATCCAGGCTTTTTTAATGTTTATCTTATTAGATTATTGGTGGTGCCTTCATCTTCAGTAGTTGAAAGAAAGAAGCTAAGTTCAATGTTGGAACCTTGCATCTGAGACAAAAGCAGTTTGATGTCATGAAACCTTAGTATTGTTCCACATCAAGTTTGTGATTAGTCATCACATTCTGCAAAAACGTTTTGATGGATATGACAAATGATCACATGATTGACCATCAAAGTATGATTCAGAAGCCATGGCATTCTGTTTTTGTTTTTTTAACCATATCAGGAGACCATTCTCCAAGAGCAGTGTACAAGAAGACAAGAAATTAACACCACTTTTGTCTGACTAAAACTAGCTTTTTATGTAATCTTGTGCTACTGATTCTGGGATTTCAAGATCCATTCAGCATCAAATATTCATTCAGTTCAGCCTCTGGTACCAACAGCTAGATTTGAGCATTGCAACCAATAGTGGCGTCCAAATTCTGTAGTTTCTTTTGGCAAGGATTGATGCTAAAATTTGGGTATTGAATGTCAGCATTAGTCTTTACTAGCTTTGCTACTACCCGCTTGCAAATCAAACATTGAGCAATATAAACTTGCTCCTCTGCCAAATCGTATTGATGCCTTTGCTGCAGTTTATTTTTCAGCCAGCCATCTATTACTATTGATGCCTTTACATATTGGAATCTTTGAGTTCTAAAGCTGAGCCTGGAAGATCGTCCATCCTTAGCCTAATGTGCCCTACAAAATAGTTTTGCTATTTGTACTGCTTTGGCTGCCTTAAAAAGGGAGAGAGAGATTAAACCCAATTCTGTTGTTGCATCCTTTTGTACTTCTGTATTATGGCCTCATGAAATAGGTGTTGGAAGAGCTATCTGACTAACTCTACTTCAACAATTATCCTTGGATTGGTTTCTTAGGTTGCAAAGAATTTTAAGTTCTGAATCAGCAACAGATAAGATGGTGTAGAAACTTGCTGTTTCTCTGAAGCCACCCTTCTGCTTATCCTAATTTCTGCAAGTCAAAAGGTGCAGGATAAATAATTGACAATGCTGGGGATTAATACAATATCTCCAATTCTGTGGATGGGCAAAGTTCCTCCTACAATTCATTGTGTTACCTGTTCAGTTGATCCAAACTTCCATGAAGTGTTTTATTTAGAAGTGAACACCTTTTGTGGGATCTCTAAATGGGGATTCCAATCATTTCTGATCCTCAAACTCAGTTCCAACTTGTACTCGGAATAATTTGAAATATCCAAGATTTAGATGGCTGCCATTGACATAAACACCAATTTCCATTGGCTTTTCATCTACAACAGTGGGATTCCCTGTATAAAGGAAGATATCATATTTGTATCAACCCTCCCTGAAACTTGCAGAACGAGGGGCCACATGCTAACTTATTGAAGACAAATGTGTTTGAAACAAAAACTGATCAATACCTGGAACTGTCCTTTTTAAAGTAGGGTTGTGAAAGCAAAAACTTGAATCGAGGGTCGTTAGATGATGGGACAGGGATTCCAGGTTTCTATGCAAGATTGTGCTGGATGGTTCCTTCTTTTGTAGTTACTTGTAGCTAAGTACTATTAACCATAACATTGAAAAGGTGACGCCTAATATCCTGACTGCGCTCTGTGCAAATTTCTCTGTTCTTGAAAAGCACACGTCATTACAACACAATCACTGATGTACTATTAAATAGTGAATATAGTCACTGGGTTTCATTACCATTTTCATTAATCAAAAAATTGACATACATTTTTATTCAGTCCATCCTTGAATTCTTCTATGGCCTTTCACGTGGCTAATTGAATAACCTAAACACCATGAAATAGTAAATGGCATTTGGTTTGATTTTACTGGCATTTAGAGCACATTATCACAGTCCAAAGTAAGCCATTTCCTGAAGCGCCCTACAGTATTTTGGTAAAGTGCAATTTAACAAAATGTTTACAATATAACATCTTGGATAGATTGAACTTGCTGGAATGCACAAGAGGTTGAAAAATGATTCAGAACTGATTTGCAGAGATAAAGGCTCAAGGTTAAAGAAAGAGCTACGGCATAGCCAGCCAAACCAACTGGGTGTGCAGGAATTAATCTCTGAGCTGGTGATGGGGTTAAATTCTTCAGGAGTCCCTTCCTAGTCAGTGCATGAATGTCGTTATCTGGTGTGATCAAGGATCTCTCATTGTGTTAGTAGTTCAGTAACAGTCATGATGTAGGTGCCCATCAATTAATTTGGAAGGGAAGGAAATTTTTGGTGGGTGGGAGGAGGGAGCAAAATTATTGCAAGTGACTTTAGGGTATGGTTGATAAATTCATATTATTTACATTTGTACTTTTACATAAAAAGTATATTTATTTAAATATACTAGAAATTGACTGAAAAGGAGAGTTGCAATGCTTTGGTTAACCTGAATTGTTTTGCTTTTTTATAAATCTATTTTCTTTTGTTGCCTTTACTGTGCTTGCTGAAACAAGCTGTAGGGTGTGGGCTTAGCTGCTGTATTGATGCTTTGCTTCCTGCTGGACAAAAATCTTTGAGCTGTTTTTTTTCTCTCCTGTTTCAGGTATTTTTAACCATGTGGTGCCTTCAGTCTCTTCTCATCAGTTTGGAGCCAATTTCAGCAATGTTCCAGTATCTAGTAGCACGATGTTAAGCTTTAACCCACTACAGGCTGTTCCTACTACTACTCATTCATTTCTTTCTGTACCTACTAGTACATTATCTTCCACTGAGAGCAGAGTGGCCCCCTACCTTACCAGAGCACCTACACAGTCTGTGCTTAACACACCTCCCCCCAATATTTCCTTACCACCACCCCCTCCACTGTTAAATTCAAACAGTTCTGATCCTTCACTTTTCCGTAATATATCCACCGTAAGTGATGGATACTTGTCTTCTTCCATTTCTTGCTCTTCTTCGACTGCTTCGCTTCAATCTGCTAACACTGCATTAGCCATGAAGCTTGCATCTTTGCAACCCAAAGCTTCTCACTCTTCCTTCACAGTGCATCACCCACCTTTGCCACGTACAGCGCTTGCTCAATCAGCACCTCTTATCTCTCAGTCCAGCACAAATACATCTGCAATGTGGGTCACACTTGGCATGCAGTCTCCTTATGCTACACATTTCTCTGGGGTTAAGCCTCGATAAGAACTTGCGTACTTTATCAGTCTTATAAGGTAAGGTTAGAAAAATGTGCAAGGTTAAAACAATTTATCAGAATGTGTACAGCAATGTATGAGATATCTTGATGAAATGCAAACTATAGGAGTATATAAATTAACTTTGCAATATTAAGATATCTAAAATATCCCATTTAGAAATGTTTTATTTGTTTTTTATTTAGTATAGGCATGCGCTTCAGATCGGAAATGTAGGTACAGATATCTCCAATTTTTTAAGAAAGCAACTATCCAATTCAAAGCAAAATCCCAACACTTAAAGAAACAGAGGTAATGTTCCAGATCTGTGACCTTTTCAGATTTGTGACGTTTCATCAAAGCTGGGGAAAATTCACAGACCTGACATGTTAACTCTATTTTTCTTGCCCAAAGATGCTGCGTGACCTTGCTGAGTATTTGCAGTATTTTCTGATTTTATTTCATGTTTCCAGCATCCACATTATTCTGCTTCTCCACAATAATATACTGGCATTGTGATCATTAATATAGCACTGATTAATTCAGGATTGTAGCCTGATTAATCATTTAAGTTTCATGCACAGACCTATCATCTTTGCATTTTAGTGGACATTTTCTTATTTAAAATTACATTGATATTTTGCTGTTTGACTAATAAATTTAAACTTGGAATGTGGATATCTAAACTTAATCTGTGTTAAACTGCTGTTGATACTTAAAGGCAAAGGGGATTTTGTACTCCCTTGCCTAATCGTTCTTTGATTTTTGTATCTGAAACTAAAGAATGGTGCAGTTATTAATAGAAGGCAGATGATGTACGTTTCCCCTTTTATCTCTAGGTATTTAGGAATTCTACCTCAAAACAATGTGACCTATGCAAGGACGATGTGGACCAACTTCATCCACTTCCATCAAACAAAAGGTGCTTGAGTGGCCTGCAAACATTGTTTTGCTTCTTTACTACTGGAAAATAAAAGCAAATACATTTTACTGTGAATTGGTTTTAGTGTTGCTGCAAAAAACATGGCTCCTATTGTATGGTGTTTTAGAAACTATTTATCTTTTTTCCAAGTGATTGGGACTCATCATTGTTCCAGCAAGCCTATAGAGGCTTTGAAGTGTGAAGTGCAGCGCACACCAGCATTCATTTGTTAACCTGCTGTTGGTGCTATTTTAACCATCACAAACTGTGCCTCTATGGGTTCTGATCCCTGGTGCTTATTACTATTCTGAAAGGTTGAAAACGAAATTGTTAGCTGAGACCAGTTTCTCTGCAACAAGTGATCTTGTAATATTTTGCATCACTTGTTAACAGTTTGGTACTTGATGATGCAAATATTGCTCGGCCTCCTTCAGTTTACTTTATACAAGTACAATCCTGCTCTCCTCTTCCATTGATTGTGTCTCTGGTGTTTTTTGTCTCTGGTCTTTTGTATGTTAAGTGATTTGTTCATGATAACACAGAAAAATACTGTCATCACTGTCTCTTTCTCATTAATTTAATGGTGTTTTATAGCATTGTAAATTGCAGTTCAAACAATGTAATCTAATGCCATTAGATAAAGATTTATTATTATACATTGAATTATTGCTGTGTAATTTTAATTGTAAGCAATAGCACATTGATTTTTCTGGTAAACTTAGTAAACAATGAAGTGTAAATTTTACCATTTTCTACACGTTTTGTTCGAGAAATATGTATTATGTATAAACAATCCAAGAGAGCAAAATGTGAAAAGGAAGACTCAAATTTAAAATACAATGGGATTTCATAGGCTGTAGGTCATTTTAAAAACGTATTTTAAAAATTTCTTTTTCAAAGTTTTATACATTCAAGGTGGGACATCTTTACTAATCCAGTTTTAAAAAGTACCTCAAGTTTTTTAATATCCTTAACAAAAGTTAAACTTTCTGGTTAATGAATTCAACATTGGATTGTGCTTGAAACTGATTTTTTTTTTGTTTTCTTTTTATCAAATTATTTAAAGAAGCTATGTTTTTTTTTAAGAAAAGGTCTGAAGCAAAGAAATTGCAGTAATTTTTTACATCATTCTATTCACTAACCAAACTGCAGTAAGACCAATGCCAAGCGTTTTTGTAAGTATAATAAAATGATTAAATAAGTAACTGAGGGTGACTTAAAGGCTCTTAGTCCAGCAAAGAACTGTGTTGTTCATTTCCAGGTGGAACTGATTCACGTGTCATGTATTTATTGCAGTGCAGCACGCAGGGGCTCATATAACATAATATTATTTAGCATGTTAAGTAAATAAATAACCTATAAAATGGGTTGGGGGGAGGTTGGGAGTTAGGGGAGACTTATTCTTGGGTTCTGCTGACTGTTTTGAAACCACATTGCAGTTTAAAACTGTTGTATTTTACCTGAGTGAATTAACTTTTTTTTGCTTTTGAGATGTCCAGAAGATTGTTTAGTTTTAGTAGTGGCTATGTGGGAATTTTGAGTTTGTGACTGAGTAATTGTAATAAAATGAAAGCTTGTAAAAGTGTGGGCAGAAATGTTGACTTTTTACAGTATGGGAGAAACAAAAGTTCTCAAAGTTGAGCTTGATGGTTCTCCAATGTGCATGCACCTTGATGCATGACTAGCGTTTAAATAATGACGACACATTTCTTACTCGTTCAGTGCTACATAATGTGCAGTATAGTTTAAAATAGTAAGTGTTCAAGTGCAAACATTGATTGGACACCTTCCATTGACTGGTTACCAGCATCAGTGCTGAGTCATGTTAATGTTTTGACCTTTACTTGAAACTAATATTTATTCAAGTTTAAAATACCATAATGTAGTACTGTGAAGAGTTGTACTTCCCTTTCTGTATTCTGACATACTCCTGGGCAAGACCCCAAAAAATGTGTAATTGGGAAGAAAAATGATTGGAATGCAATCTTTTGTTTTCTTCCATTTTGAAATAGTTAAAGAGGGTAATTGAACTAGGAAATAGTTGACTAAAATTAGACCTTTAGTCTGGTACTGGTACAGATGCAATAGTTATCAGGTATTGTAGACTCTGTTTTTGAGGTGCAACAAATCAAAACAAAATCCAGAGTACTGTTCTATTGAAATAGACACTAAAACTGCAAGAAATCGAAATTATTCAAGAATATGGTGTTTAATTGGATTTCAGACCCATTTGAACTATGATGTTGACTGCAGATTGATTATTTTGGGTATTACATTCTACTAGAAATTTCATGGAAGCATAGGAAGATGATGAGTCAGTTATAAATTGACTTCATTTTGGTGAGAGAATTCACTCTAGTACATGGTAGGTAGCTCACCATTAACTGAGTAAAACATCAAACAGTGGCAGGATGTTCTCATAAGTAGCCTTAAATTTATAGGTAGATTAAGGTGTAATTACATGCTGTGAAAACTGAGCCATATAACTTAATAGAAAAAAAGGTGCATTTATGTCATTTTATGTTGGTTTATAGTAATAAAACAAACTGCTGTTCGGAAGCAGTCAAAATCAATTTGTACAATCCATCAGGGGTACCTTGATCATGCAGAAACTGTAAATGAGATTGCCCCTTAAGAATTGAACATCTATTGTGATCTGTACACTATTTATCAAGTTCAGTTTACTGTAAGGAAAATCTTCTGTACAAAGTAATACTATTATTTTAATATATATATTATATATATAATTACCAAAATGCCTGAGATATATTAGAAGCTATTACCTAATTTTCTTGAGTATTCCCAAATACTTTGGAGGATATTTTTTTTCCTGTTTGTAATGAAATTGTACATTTTACTAGTTTGGAAAAAGGAAGCAATCCTTTTCCAACTGTCTCTGAACCATCAAAAGGCACAGATGATATTTTTCAGCACTGAAAGGTAATGTCCATCCTATGCTGGATTTTAAATGTTAATTGTATTTTACATGCATCTTTCACTTCACCCAACTGCACTTTGGGGTATTTGAACATGGTTTTACACTTCTAAAATGCTTATGTTGGGAAAAACATTTGAGATACAAGTATATTTTAATCCTCATCGCACTGCATCCTGAATGAGCATTTAAACCATGTATATATAACTATCTAAATTCATGTAATAAAATTTTACAATGTAATGTAAATCAAGTAGCCAGAGAGTTCAGATTGAATAGGTGTTAGGTTTATTTGAAATTAATCAGTTAGTACAAATTAAAATGCAATAAATTCCATAAATATGAAGTGTACTGTGATTGTGGGATACGATAAAGAATATTTCAGGCACATACTATCTTCAAAATATTTGCGATCAGGAGTTAGGACTATTAATTTAACAATTAATTGAATTGAAAACTGAATACCTTACTTGTAAGATGGAAGAATCTGAATTTTTAAATGTTGTCCCTCTGAAGTCCCTTCATAAATTTAAGCTTTCAACATCTCAGACATAAGTTCTCATCACTTTGTAGTATTTGATTAGAAGACTATGTATTATCCTGTGTAAGATGGATGTTATCTTTAAATACACAAGTGGAGGATGAATCAGATATTCTTTGCACTTGTACCATACAGTCTGTCTTTTTGTGGCTATAGCTTATATTGTAAAATGCTGCTTGGTGTGGAAGGAGAAAAGCTGTCCGAAATGAACACAATGTTAAGGAAATAAAATCTGTGGTTATTTAAAAATTCTGAATATACAAAACTTGTTCAATATGTACAGATGAGAAGCTGATAATGCTCAAGAATTGGCTTGTGACTATTTTGGCATGGCTGTAGAATCTGAAATATAACTAGATATTCACATTGACAGCTGATTCAGTTGACTTTTTTCAAATTTTTCATAATGTAGACTTGGTGCATATACTGTGTGGTAGAGAAAGGGATGTTCTTGTGACTACAGTTGCCTAGTGCTTATTACATTTTGTGAAATTTGTGAAGGTTAAATGGCAAGCAGTCTAAAGATCTGTTGTTGTTTTGTTTGTATGTAATGTTATAGTGGAACTGCTCTTCCTTGTTGTTTTCTGTCATTCCATCCTTTTCTAAAAGTACTGTAAGTCCAGTTTAAGTTGCAACTACTAAAATGTTTTTTGGAGGAATAAATTTTTGTTGGTCTGGCATTTTTGACATTTTACCCCCAAATTATTCTTGAATTTTGTCTCTGGTGTTTGCTTTGCCAAGAAATTTATGCTTTAAAGGTTTTTTGCTTTTTAATAAAGTTGTGTATTTCTAAATATATAATGTTGTGTACTTATTGGGGAAAAAACATATCTTTGGAGCTGCAAAACTTGTAGAAAATTTCAATTCAACATGTCTGTTCGTAAGTAATCATTATCACTGCTACGTCTATGATTTAATAACTACATTGTCTAATCTACTTTTTCAAATTTATTTCTATTGCAGATTCAATTTTGCTAATTACTTAAGAATATAAGAACTAAGAGCCGGGAGTAGGCTATTTGACCTTTGAGCCTGCTGTGCCAGTCAATAAAATCATTGTTGATCTTTTTATGGATTCAGCTCCACTTACTCACCTGCTCACTACAACCCTTAATTCCTTTACTGTTCAAAAATTTACCTATCCTTGCCTTGAAAACATTTAATGAGCTAGCCTCAACTGCTTCTTAGTCAGGGAATTCCACAGATTCACAATTGTGTGTGTGAAGAAGTTCTTTCTTAACTCAGTCCTAAATCTGCTCCCCTTTATTTTGAGACTTACTCTCGTGTTTTGGTTTTACCTGATGTAGGGATGCCGGCGTTGGACTGGGGTAAACTCTGTAAAGTTTTACAACACCAATTTTAAATCCAACCAATTTATTTGATAGTAAATCCGCGAGCTTTCGACACTATGTGCCTTCGTCAGGCAAATGCAGTGTTCTGATCTGCAGAGGCACTCATATCCACACAGAAGTTACAGATTGCTGATTAGAATGCGAATCCTTACATCTAACCTGCTATTCAAGTGTTAAAGTGGCTAACAATGTGTGTGAAGGGAATCCTGAGCATTGGTTAGAGAATTGTGTATTTTCTCCAGACAGCACAGTAAGTGAGGTTTTTTGCTAATCCAGGCAAGTTACGGGGGTTACAGATAGTGTGACATGAAGCCAAGATCCCTATTAAGACTGTCCTCGTGTGCGGAACTTGGCTATCAGTCTCTGCTCAGCGACTCTACGCTGTCGTGTGTCACGAAGGCCCCCTTGAAGAACATTTACCCGCAGGTCGGAGGCCAAATGCCCACGACTGCAGAAGTGTTCACCCACAGGAAGGGAACTGTTTTGCCTGGTGATTGTTGAGCAATGCTTATTCATCCGCTGTCGTAGTGTCTGCATGGTCTCCCCAATGTACCATGCTTTTACCTGCCAGTGGAAACAACTTCCCTGTTTTTGTCTTATTTTATTCTCTTGATGATATGTTTCTATAAGATTTCCCCTCATTCCTCTGAATTCCAATGAGTATAGTCACAGTCTGTTCTCATAAGCCAATCCTCTCAATTCCAGAATCAACTTAGTGAATCTCCTTTGCATGCCCTTCAGTGCCAGTATACCCTTTCAAATTAAGGAGACCAAAACAGTACACATTACTCCAGTGTGGCCTCACCAACACGTTATACAGCTGCAACATAACCTTGCTGTTTTTAAACTCCATCCCCCTAGCAATGAAAGACAAAATTCATTTGCCGCCTTAATTATCTGCAAACCAACTTTTTGTCCATGCACAAGGGCACCCAGGTCCCTCTGCACAGCAACATGGTGTAATTTTTTATCATTTAAATGATAGTCCATTTTGTTGTTCTTCCTATCAAAATGGATGACTTCTCATTTATCAACATTGTGCTCCATCTGCTCGACCCATGCCCATTCACTTAAACTATCTATATCCCTTTGCAGACATTTAATTGCCTCTAATGCTAAATTGTAGGTGCATTGGATGTGCATTTGTTACCGCAGGTAATGAGTTCTAGTTGTCCATCCTCCTTGATGCAAGTGTCTTCTGATAGCCAAGTACAAGGACAAAAAATATTTGATGGTGGGGATCCTCATGTTTGTATACCCAGGCCAGAGCTAAGGAAAAATAATTAAAGTTCTTTGGGCTTCATTTCTGGCAAACTTTTAAGGATTTGCTGTATTGGTAGAAGTGGTTCCTTTTGGAAAAGATGTTAAATTAATGTTCCACTTGTCCTGTCAAGATGTAAAAGATGCCATGGCGCTACTCAAAAAGAGCAAGAAAGCTCTCAATGTCTTGGTTGATATTTATCTCAACAAAAAGAGATTTTCTGACTATTCCTTGTTGCTCTATGTGGGACCTTGCTGTGTATGAATTGGCTGCTGAGGTTCCAAACCTTTAATTATAAATGTACAAATTAGGAATAGGAGTTCATAGCCACTTGGCCCCACGAGCCTGCTATACCATTCAGTAAGATAATAATCTGATATTAACTTTAGAATTTCAGAGATTCATGAACCTCAAAATATTTCTCCTTGATTGTTTAAATGAGTGACTCATTTTTAAACAGGGACCCCTGGTTTTAGATTCTCTGACAAGAAGAAATATCCAAATCCACTACGACTCACCAACCTTTACAGATACACCATAGAAAGCATTCTTCCTAGATGTATTATAGCTTGGTATGGCTCCTGCTCTATCCAAGGCTGCAAAAAACTATAGAGGATCATGAATGAAACCCAGTCTATTACCCATTGACTCCATCTACACTTACTGCTGCCTTGACAAAGCAGCCAGCATAATTAAGGACCACACGCACCTGGACATTCTCTGTCTCACCTTCCATCCGGAAAAAGATTCAGAAGTCTGAGAACAGATGCCAACTGACTCAAGAACAGCTTCTTTCCTGCTGTCTTCAGTCTTTCAAATAGACCTATCTTTCGTTAAATTGATTCCTCTGTACACCCTAACATGCACTCCTTTCCTTCTCCATGAATGGTATGCTTTGTATAGTGTCCAAGAAGCAATACTCTTCACTGTATACCAATGTGATAAATCAAAATTAATGCTGTACATGATACTTCCCATGTCCTATACAACTGACACACAACTTCCTGCCTTGTGCAAGCAATTCTTCTCACAATGAATGATAACATTCTAATAACTTTTCTGTTTCTTACTTACCTATATAACTAGCCTTCTGTGATTCATGCACTAAGACTCGCATATTCCTCTGCGCCTCAGAGTTCTGCAATCTCTCACCATTTAGATTATTTTTTCTACCAAAGTGGACACTATCACATTTGCCCACATTACAGCTCCATTTGTCAGATGTTTGCCTGCTCAACATCCCTCTGCAACCTCCATGCATCCTGTTCACAATTTGCTACCTACCTTTGTCAGCAGCAAATTTAGCAACCATTCTGATGTCTCTTCATCCAAGTTATTTGATGGGATAAATTGTAAAAAAGTTAAGGACCCAGCACTAATCCCTGTGGCACATCTCTCTTCATATCCAGCTGATTAGAAAAAGACTCATTTAAGTCAACTCTGTTTTCTGTCAGCTAGCCAATCTTCTATCCATGGCTTTTATTTTGCACAACCTTTGTGGCACTTCTTCAAATGCCTCTGGAAATCTAAGTACAGTTCTCCTTTATCCACTGCATGCGAATCCTTCAAAGAACTCAAGTTGGTTAAATGTGATTTTTCTTTCACAAAGGCACATTGACTCTGACTCTGTCTGATTGCCTTGAATTTTTCCAAGTGCCTTACTATAAAAAGATTTAATAATGGCTTAAATTGTGGCTACATTTCAAAGATACACTGGTTCTGAAATACTTGATAAGTTTGTGATTTTTTGATGTAATTTCTTCAAATAGCTTGATAATTTCCCCATAATCAGACCACATCTTTGGAGATCTATGTATTTCACATTAGTCTACTGATTTGAAGTCACCTGGTTTTAGCAATTAATTAACTTTTAAACAGGTGTTTACTGGAGTAGTATGTGCAAATGCACTCTGTCTAGAGTAACAGAAGGCAATCAATCATTTAGTATAAGCTTAAGTACAGAAAAGATTTATTTACAATACAGTCTACAGCTCATTTGACTTTGGTGGTAGGGAAACTTCTGGAAACTATAATACAGGACTATAGTTCAATCATCACTTAAAAGTGCAGGATAATTAAGGGAAACCAGCAGAGATTCATTATTGGAAATTCATGTTTAACCTTGAATATTTTTTGAAGAGGTAACAAAGAAGAGTGAGGAAAATGCTGTTGATGTGGTGTATAAGGATTTTCAAAAGGCATTTGATACTCTACAAGTGGTGACTAGTTGGGTACCATAGGGATCAATGCTTAGTCCCTGGCTACTCTCAATATATATGTTTAGATGTAATATTTCCAAGTTTGCTGATGAGATAAAACTATGTGGGAACGAGAGTGATGAGGAGAATGTGAAGTGGCTTCAATACAATGTAAACAAGTTGATGTGGTTGAGTGTGGAATTATCCATTTTGGTAAAAGAAATAGGATGGCAGAGTATTAGTTAAGTGGTGATAAATTGGGATGTGTTGATATATAATGGAACAGCAGTCACTGAAAGCATGTCGGTAGAGCAAACAGTGTGCTGGTGTTCCCTACAAGATAACTTGAGTACCTGATGTCTTAATGCAATTGTACAGGACCTTGATGAGTCAACACCTGGAACATTATACTGGCCATTGAAGATGTGCAGAGATTTTTCACCAGATTGATTGATTCCTGAGATGTAGGATTGTCACAAGAGATTGGGTCAATTACGCTTGTATTTAGAGGGAAATCTAATTGAAACGTATAACTGTCTGAAAGGGCGAACAGATTGGATGCAAAAGGTGATGCTTCTCCTGCCTGGGGATATGGAGTAGACATTTAGACCTGAAATTTCTACGTTATGTATTGGACTTGTAGAATTCTTTTCTTTGAATATATTTAACAAGGAAATAGATTTTTTTTTACACTTATGGGGAGAGTGGGAAATTGACATTGAGACAGAACATCAGTAATGATCATATTGAAAAGTGGAGCAGGTTTGAGGGACTGAATGGCCTTCTATTTTGTGCCTATAACAAACTTGTGAGCAAACTTCTAAGCAAACTTCTAACTCATGGAATAAAAGGAAAGTAAGCATTGGATAATATGCTGAGTGACAGGAAACTAGTGCTAAAATGTTTTTTTTTGGAGGAAGGTTTGTAATGGAGTTTTCCAAGGCTGTGTTGGGACTCTTTTATATTTCCTAATGTATAATGACCTAATAACACCCTGTGGTATTCAGGGCAAGTTGCAGGTAATCTGAAGATTGGAACAGTCAACTGTGATGAGGGTAATGTTGAACTTCAAAAATTGAGATGATTTATTTTGGCAGGAGGAATATGGCCAGTATAAAATAAAGGGACAAACTCTAAAGGGAGGTGTAGAAATACATTCATTGCAGATGGCAGAGCATGTTCATAAAACAATTAAAGCATGTAGTATCTTGAACTTTATTGGTATTGGTAATTTGAGTATTGTGTCTATTTTTGGTCACTATTTGAGGAAGGATGTTCTGAAGATACTGGAGAGAATACAGATTCACAAGAATGATTCCAGGGATGAAGTACTATAGGTATGAGATAGAAAAGATGGCTGTGAGGAGACTTGACAGAGGTATGCTAGGTCCTGAGAGGTACGTTTCTATTGGTGTTAAAGACATTGAGGGATAAGGGGGAATTGGGGTATTGAATTTATTGATCAGCTGCACTGAAAACAAATGGCAGAGCATTACTGAAGGGCCAAATAGCCTACTCCTTCTGGTGAAAACTGTGACAATCATATAGATTTTTGTTTTTCAACATTTAAAATATTTACATTAAACTGACAATTGTGCAATGAATCAAATACAACACCTTAGATTAATTACCTGAAAGAGAATCTTTATTTTGACATTTTTGGATCAAAGAATTAATGTTTGAGACAAGTTTTCAATAAATGCTTTAAGTGAAAGCAATATACTGCTCAATTGTTTGTGAGCAGTCATACACACCACTGTCTGTTAGTCTCTTGGTCACTAGACCCCAGTTTAAACTGTTGGCAGACAGCTGGAAGCATGACATTTTAAAAGAATTGAATAAAACTTGCATTCAGACATTTTAAATTAACTTGGAGGCATAAAACACAATAAGCAGAAATTCAAAGATGGGCAATTCTTGTAGATCATGACCTGATATACAGCAGCACTATCAAACATACCTGGCAGGTGTTATACATTCAAGTCAAAAAATCCTTGGCAGGCAGAAGAAAATGCAAGGCAAAGGCAGTGTTAGCTAAGGCTGGCCTGTGAAGTCTCTTTCAAATATGACTGAATCTAAGGTTAAATTTGATGTCAAACCCTTAATGGCTACTGGAGATTTCCATCAAAAAAAACTTTCACTTTCAAAAATGTTAAGTCCTATTTTAGTGTTTGGATAGTCAAATTTCCATAGGTCACAATAAATTACTTAATTTGGTTAATGTAAGAAATCATAAATGCTCAATCTACATAGATCTATGAACATTTTAAACAGAAAAGTTCAAATTAACATTGAGACAGACTAAGAATATAGGAATGGCAGGAAAAATAGGTGGTTACATCAGATGAAAACTCTTGTTCAATCACTTGCAACAATGCCATTATGGATTCCTTGCCCCACAATGCAATTTGGTCAAAGAAACCACTGAGGAATTTCCTGTTGAATTTGGATTGAGGATTTTAAGTACAAAATGACAAAGTCAGGTACACATCTTCCCCCTTCACTTTTCTGAATTTTAAACTTGTTACTTTGTGATGGAAGTAGTTAAAATTAGTGGTATACTGCATCAAAATTGTTATTGAATGCAAAACTTTAATTGTCTTTTTAATGTTGTCTTTTTACACTGGTTTTTTTTTTAAAAAAGCAGCATTTTAATGACACAAAGTACTCAATACTGCAACATGTGGAAAGTTAGTTTAGCCTCTTATGGAGGAGACAGGTTCTTATTCAACAAAACATCAAGATAATTTGTTAAGCTAAACCATGAGGTGGCATGAGGCCATATAACCAAAACCTGAGTCAAAGGAGTGTCATGAGGTGGTGCAATAGAGAAGCAATTTAAATCTGCTGCTGTTTGGGGAGGCTGGCAGAAATTACAAAGAGGGAGGGGCTAAGCCTTGAGTACTTTGAAAACCAGGGCATGAATTCCAAAATAAGCATTCCTTAACCAGTACCCAGCATAGGTCAGTAACTGAAAATGAGATTTGCTGCACGTTAGAACAAGAGTTCCTGAGTGTGGGATAACTTCACACTTAAGAGGGTAGAAGATGGGAGTTTGCACAAT
Organism: Sphyrna mokarran; assembly: GCA_024679065.1. Taxonomy (NCBI): domain Eukaryota; kingdom Metazoa; phylum Chordata; class Chondrichthyes; order Carcharhiniformes; family Carcharhinidae; genus Sphyrna; species Sphyrna mokarran. The sequence continues at coordinate 19,663,107 of JAGIQG010000026.1, forward strand.
AGTAGATTATCTGTAACACTCAACATTCATCATTCTCACAGGAAGATCTGAGGTGGTGCAGCTGCAGAAGTTTCACAATGAACTATGAAGTGCTAGTTCTGAGGATGGTAACACCAATCCCACGTTTCATAGTATGTCAAAGATTTATACACAGCATTTTACGAGATCAGCTTGTAAGTGTCATTTGAACATCAAGTTATACCCCTGGAAGACACTGGCCCTGAAAAAGGTGCAATTAAAGCTATTGTAGGAGTTCTGCAATAGTCAAATGCAAAAAAAATGTACAAGAACTGGAGATAAGCATCTCCCCATTAGTCTAGTGTCAGTACCTATAAACTAATTGCTAACTGCTGAGTTCAACATAGCAGAGGTCAAATTTGCATTTTAGCTTGTGCTCTGGTTCTTGTGTTGTCTGACTAAACACAGGCTTAAATTTCACTTTCTAAAATTGAACTAAAAAGGTTAATTTCCAATTGCCAAAAGACAGTTTTTTCTGGATCAAGTCTAATAATAAAAGGCGCAAAGGCCTCAGCAGCAGATAGGTAACGTTGTGAAAATAGGTAGTCTTGCTAAACAAAATATAAGTGATAGATATGCTCAAATCAAGAAGCATCCATGACAAGTAAAATCAATATTCCAGATTAAAGTACCTTTCATCAGAACTGGATAGTGCTTAGCACTGGTTAGGTTCAATACTCAGCTTGGGACACTTTGAGGAGTCTGCTCATTCTCGACACGTCTGTGTGCGTTTCCTCAGGTGCTCTGGTTTCCTCCCACAGTCCAAAAGATGCACTGGTTAGGTGTATTAGCTATGCTAAATTTTCCCTCAGTGTACCCAAACAGGTACCAAGGTGTGGCAACTAGGGGATTTTTACAGTAACTTAAGTGTTAATGTAAACCTACCTGTGACACTAAACCAAAATAGCCTAGGAAAGGCAAACGTAAAAGACTAGCTGGAACAGGTCACAGGGCAGGAGTGACTATGTTCGACTGAGTCCAAAAAGGTGATTCTCATGCTGGTAGAGCTGGCGGTTTTGTCTTGTGTTTTACCTATAGCTATATTTGTTGGGTTAAAAAAAGGGGAAAATATTTACAGCACTTACCCCAGTTTCCAATCTGCTTTCAACCATGGGTTGAATCCTCCTGCTTATACACTTGGTTGATTTAATATTCTTCAAAGTTTTATTTAGTAAAAAATGATTTTGGGGACATGTTTCTGCATTTTATTTCTGGTGATAAGTTCAGTTTTCAATACCTTGTTGCACTTTTTTTCCAGACAGATGTCCATGCATAAAAATAAAAGCTTTGTTTTATTTTCACAATGTTGGAGTTCAAGTTCAATGGAGTTTCATTTCAAGCTTCTACATTATGGCAGTACAGAGCACAAGTGTACAGTTGAGGTTCCAAGGTCACAAATCTAATATACATGCAAGTTGAAAGATCTACAGTCATGATTCTCAGCTAGCAAGAAAGTCCCACCTTCCTGGTAGAATTACTGTGTATGTAATATTTACATACATACACAACACCATCATTACAATTAAGCATCAGATCTTTAATTATCTTTCTATTGTAGAACTAGATCAACATAAAATGAAATCTTTTGATGCTTTATTCCAAACAGAAATAGGTTGTTCACAGTAAGTCCATTAGCCACACATTGCAATTTAATGAGAGAAATCCACTAACAGCATTTACTTACAAGCATCACCACATTTTCTCAAACTGCTACAGAAACATAAATAGGATCTAATCAAACCATTTTATAAAAGCTGTACTTCATTCACCTTGCACCCCTATGAAAAATACCACAGTTCGTTCATACTAAAAAAATGTTTAAAACCTGAAGTTAAAGTAGAAAGTGCTGGAGGAGCAAAAAAAGTTCATCAAAACCTGTAAAGAGAGAAAAAATGTTAATGTTTATGATTCTTTTTCAGAATGCAAAGTTTTACAATGTCAGTTACTAACAGGGGGGTTCAGGGCTGACATTCTGTCTGCCTACTTCACTTGTCCTTACAGAGCAAAGTTACTTCATCACTGCAACTGTTTCCAGCCAGACTTTTGCATCCTCTGTTCTACCAGAGAGAGCATTCTGGATATCTAAGACCTTCTGTATGAAGTACTCAACTGTTTCAAATTTGTTTTTATTTCAAAACCAATTTGTAACTTCTATCCTTGGTCAACGTTCTACATTCAACTTTCAAAAGTCCTTTGAGTTTACACTGGAATATAAAGATTATGCACTTCACCTGCCAGTTGTCAAGACTGAGACCTCTGACAACAGAATGAGCTCTAGTTTTTGGATTTTTTTTTTTGCGTGTTGATGACTAGAATGGAATACACAACTAACCACACAATTGATTGTTTCAGAGAGTGCCTTCTTGGAGTAGAAATTGACTTCATATTCTGTAGATCCTCTCATGACTGATAAGTCCAATGTGGGATTGCCATGAACATCCTCAAATGGCAGTTCACATGTTCGTGTTGATTACAATACTTGAAACTTCTGCAGCCGTGTCACTTCTGACCTTTGGACTTGACCAGTCCAAAGCTGTGCGGGTTAGGTTGATTGGTCATGCTAAATTGCCCCTTAGTGTCTGAGAGGTGTAGGTTAGATATGTAGGGGGCAGAACAGATTGTCTCAAATTTGGTTTCAATGCATAGATCTATAAACATAGACAGGGATCACAGGTAGAAGTAGGAACATAGAGGTGGTGTGTGGGCTCGTTGGTCCGAAGGGCCCATTTCTGTGCTTTTTTTTTTGTTCTTTTGAAATGGGGGTAGGGCCTGGGTGGGATTGTGGTTGGTGCAGACTCAGTGGGCCGAATGGCCTCCTGCACTGTAGAGTTTCTATGAAATCTTTTTCAGAATGTTGGAAGGCGAGAGTTTGGTGTAGATGATTCTCAAAGCACAGAACCAAATTTCAATGCTTGCCTCCATATGAGTTGATCAGCTTAAGATGTTTTCTGAAGAGAGGTGATCTGCAACGCAGAAGTTTGTACGACAGTCATTTTTAAAAGTTATCTTGGTTAATTGACTACCTTAATGTTTCTTGCTCCAAGGTCATTCCTCATCGATCTGCCTGGGATCTATAGTGATCTGCACAAGCCATTTAATTTGAATTCTCAGAAGATAGTCTATATGATGAGTCCAGCAGGATAATGGACTTTTTTGTGATTTTGTCCTATCAAATTCTCATGTTGGAAGTCCAGTATCACTGATGGAAGCACTTCAGAGCTTCATAACATTGGGGGATGGTCTGTTCGAGTTTAATTTTCAGCTTCATACCATATTGCTTCCAGACAATTATGCTAATTAAGATCTGGAATGCACTGATATCTTCAATTGTGGCATCCATGCAGCACACATTACCAAGGCTACAGACAGTCTGGTGTCGTCAGCTTGTGTAGCTGGTGCATTATAGTATGTGGCTAGTGCTGGCTGAAACAGATCAGCATTTTCCAATCTTTCATGCCAGCAGGTTGCTCTGGCAGCATGGTCAGTGCAGGCGTGGAGGAGGAACGAAGAGTCTGTTCCTGTGCTATAATTTTCTTTGATGTCTATCTTGACCAGACTGAGATCAGTTAAATCGTCAAGGAGGATGGATTCAAACTGGGATCTAATCTGTGTTGTACCAGTACAAGTATCTTTATCCAAGTATTTGCTGAATTTTCTGCACTGCTAAATATTTTACTATGAGAATTGTAACTTTGATATTTCTGTAGTTTTTAAACAATCAAGTCCAGGAATCTATATAAATAGCTGTAGTTGTCAAAAAAACATTTGCACACCTTTCACCTACAGCCTCTGGGATCTGGTTTGAAACCTAGTTTCTTCTGAAATTCCATACTGCTCCAATGGATCCTGCAGACAGTACAAGGAGAAGTATTACTTAATATGGAAGAACAATCATTGCAGTGTGATATTGCATTATTTTAACTTTTCAGAAGTCACACTTGCAAGGAATTAAAGGTGGTGAGGGGGTTGGGAATGGAAAAGTTGCAGGACATTTCATTATATTCTTTAATAAAAACTTATTGCTGAATGCTTTTGACATGGTGCAGTACACATACTAAATTAAAACTGTGCTTATGTATAATGCCTTCCTGACTTATACTGAGGTACAGGCACCCAGGAGTCTCTGATCCCTTACCCAAATGGTCATTCTTCATTTACATGTCAATCATTGGCACAGCAAAGACTGAGCTGGTTCTCAAATCTACACATGCTGATTTCCCAACAGGGGATCACTGGATTATAACTGATATTGGAGAAGCTGACTGTTTTTCAGCTCCCTTGCCCTGAAGCATTAAGATCCACAACAGGGGCATCTTGACAAATACATAAATAGGATGGGGAGAGGGGATATAGTCCCAGGAAGGGTAAGGGGTTTTAGTTCAGTCAGGCAGCATGGTTAGTGCAGACTTGAGGGGCTAAAGGGCCTTCTCCTGTGATGTAATTTTCTTTATTCCTTGTTATCTTTACCTTGACCAGGTTGAGATCAGTTAAATCGTTGAGGAGGATAGATTAAAAAACTGGGACCTAGTCTGTATTGTACCCAGAATTTCACATGATGGGAGATCTTTATCCAAGTATTTGCTGGAATTTTGTGCACTGCTAAATATTTTACCATGAGGATGAGACAATACATTTCCAACGTGACTGACAGGATAGAAAAATGTTTTTTAAAGGAACTCAGAGTCGTGAAGAAAACAAAGGAAAATGCAAAGGCATGGATAAAGAAATACTCAAGTATTTAGAAGCAGGATTAAAGCAAGACCATTAACCATACATGTTGTTTTGGGAGATAATTGCAGGGGTAAGAGAGAAGGAGATCAGGTAAAACAAAAAATTGCTCAAGCAATGTGGAACCTTTATAGTCTCCACTTCTTAAAGTTGCCAAATCATGCAAAGGAATCAGGACATGTAAAAGGACTGGCAGACTGTTAAGGATAGGAAGATGTTACAGATTCATCAAATAGGAGGATGAGGCTGGAAGAGTGGCTGTGTGGCCCCAGCACACAAGGTGGGGGAAAAGGATGTACAGTTCACAAGTATGGGAAAAAGATATGAATTAGATAGTTTGTACTACAAACTCAAATTTCCAAGCTGCAGACGAATTTTGTTGTTCTAACTTAGCAATATTGCCTCACAGATGGCTAAATCTTATACACATTTCCATACCTCCCGGTTTATTGAATTTATAAATGACAAGCCAGCAAAAAATTTAAGAGTCAGAATTGTTACCTAGGCTAGGTTGAATTTGAATTGTACAAGGTCTATGAAAAATCAGCATATGAGGAAACATTCGAATCCTTCACCTCTACCTCAACAGCACTTTCCTGCCTGCTCGTAATATCCCTCACATCTGAGACACCAATAATTTGTTTGTCTCATCTCGAAATACTCAAGAGTAGAGAATTCACAACTTTCTGGGACAGAGAATTTCAAATATTCACAAGCCTTCGAAAGAAAGAATTTCCTCTTATCTAAATCCTAAATGATCAGTCCCTATCCTAAGGCGCACCTACCAACTTGTAGATTCCCCAACAAGGGGACGTAACCCTTTCATAATTTTGGATGTTTCATTGAGATCATCTCTCCTTCATCGAGACTCTGGAGAGTAGACGTCCAATTTACTCAGCTTCTTGTCATTTAGGAAAACCATCTCATCCCAATCTAATAAACCTTCACCATGCTACTGCAACACAGGTATAGTATTCCTATTTGAGATCAAAGCTAGACAGAGTCTACATGTGGCTTCAAAGCTTTGCTCAATCGTAGAAAAAAAAACTCCTCTTGTAAAAGGCAAACATACTATTTGCCTTTACTATACTCTGTACCAACAAGCCAACTTTGTGTTCTTAGTACAATTACACACGAGTCTTTATCAACAAGGAAGTTTCACACCTTTAATATAAACTTTTTTATTCTCATTACCACAGCAAATAATATCGCACTTCACATTACACTCCATCTGCCACCCTGCTGCTCACTTAGCCCGTCTATATTTCTTTGCAGTCTGCGTCCTCCTCACAAATTGCATTTTGATGGTTAGCATTGCTGCTTCACAAAGCCAGGGACCCTGGCTCAATTCCAGGTTTAGGTCACTGTCTACGTGGAGTTTGCACATTCTCCATGTTTCTGCATGGACTTCCTCCAGGTGCTTTGGTTTCCTCAGTCTCAAAGATGTGCTGGTTAGGTGCATTGGCCATGCAAAGTTCTCCCTCAGTGTACCCAAACAGGCACCAGAGTGTGGTGACTAGGGAATTTTCATAGTAATTCCATTGCAAGTAAGCTTATATTAGCACTGCAACACTAATAAAAACAAAAACTGCATCATCAGCAAATTTAGATTCACAACTCTCTCTCTCTCCATTTAAGTCAATGACATTGTAAATGGCTGAATGCCCAGCACTGATCTTTCTGGCACTTCATTAATCACAGCCTAGCAACATGAAAATGCCCTGTTCATCACTGAAGAATCTTAGAATCTCCAATCCCTACAGTGCAGAAAGAGACCATTTGGCCCATCAAGCTTACACTGACAATCTCATGTTACCACGACACTAAGGGGCAATTTACATGGCCAGTCAACCGAACACATACATCTTTGGACTGAGAGAAACACTGTGGGAAACACTCGCAAACATGAGGAGAACACTGAGGTTCTTGGCACTGAGAGGCAGCAGTGCTAACCACTATCATCTTGTCTGATGATCAATCGTGAGTGGACCAAGACCTCACCTATAATTTTTATAAAATAGATTAGATATCCTAATAGCTGTTAAATTTTTAAAAATGGACAAAGACTTTTTTAAAATGGCTAAAACTATGTTGATCTGTGACCTCCTGAACAAAAGGCATCTGGCAGTTCCAAAGAAACACAAATGTGTTTCTTTGGAACACACTTTGAAGCACCAATAGGTGCTTGGTGGCCTTCACAGATTGTTGGGTCGAAGGGCCTCATTCTGTGCTGTAAAACTGTTACTTTTCTGTTTAGAGCAGGTGGTGAGGGAAGAAATTAATGCTATTTAAGTTAATCTCCCCTTCCTGTTCATAACAGGTTCACAACATTTTTTTTTTGAGAAAGTGACCAGAGAGGTGGATGGGGGTAAGGCAGTTGATGTAGTATATATGGACTTTAGTAAGGCGTTTGATAAGGTGGCCCATGGAAGGCTTCTACAGAAAATGCAGATGTGTGGAATAGAGGGTGATTTAGCTAATTGGATTAGGAATTGGCTAGCAGATAGAAGACAGAGGGTGGTGGTTGATGGGAGATATTCATCGTGGAGTTCGGTGACAAGTGGTGTGCCTCAGGGGTCTGTTTTGGGGCCCCTGCTGTTTGTAATTTTTATAAATGATCTGGATGAGGGTATTGAGGGATGGATCAGTAAATTTGCAGATGATACTAAAGTTGGTGGAGTGGTAGATAGTGAAGAGGGGTGTTTTAGTTTACAGAGTGACTTGGACAAGTTGCAGAGCTGGGCCGAGAGGTGGCAAATGGAGTTTAATGTGGAAAAGTGTGAGGTAATGCACTTTGGCAGGAACAATAAATGTGTAGAGTATAGGGCTAATGGTAGGGCTCTTAATAGTGTTGAGGAACAGAAGGATCTTGGTGTATGTGTCAATAGATCCCTGAAAGTAGGCAGTCAAGTGGATAAAGTTGTTAAGAAGGCATATGGAGTCTTAGCTTTTATTGGTAGGGGGATTGAATTTAGGAGCCGCAGCATCATGTTGCAACTGTACAAAACTCTAGTGCGGCCGCACTTGGAGTATTGTGTGCAGTTCTGGTCGCCACATTATAAGAAAGATGTGGAGGCATTGGAGAGGGTACAGAGGAGGTTTACCAGGATGTTGCCTGGTATGGAGGGCAGGTCCTATGAAGAGAGGTTGAAGGATTTGAGGTTGTTTTCGTTAGAAAGGAGGCGGCTAAGAGGGGATCTTATTGAAGCATATAAGATGATTAGAGGTTTAGATAGGGTGGACAGTGATAGCCTTTTTCCTAGGATGGAGAAAGCTAGCACGAGGGGACACAGCTTTAAATTAAGGGGTATGAGTTATAGAACATAGAACATAGAACAATACAGCACAGAACAGGCCCTTCGGCCTTCGATGTTGTGCCGACCAAAATAAAAAGCAATGCCCCTCCTAACTAAACCATTCCCTTCTCATCCATATACTTATCAACTAACCTCTTAAACGCCACCAAACTTGGCGCATCTACAACAGCTGCAGGCAGGGCATTCCACTCCCTAATCACTCTTTGAGTAAAGAACCTACCTCTGATATCCGTCCTATAACTCATACCCCTTAATTTAAAGCTGTGTCCCCTCGTGCTAGCTTTCTCCATCCTAGGAAAAAGGCTATCACTGTCCACCCTATCTAAACCTCTAATCATCTTATATGCTTCAATAAGATCCCCTCTTAGCCGCCTCCTTTCTAACGAAAACAACCTCAAATCCTTCAACCTCTCTTCATAGGACCTGCCCTCCATACCAGGCAACATCCTGGTAAACCTCCTCTGTACCCTCTCCAATGCCTCCACATCTTTCTTATAATGTGGCGACCAGAACTGCACACAATACTCCAAGTGCGGCCGAACTAGAGTTTTGTACAGCTGCAACATGATGCTGCGGCTCCTAAATTCAATCCCCCTACCAATAAAAGCTAAGACTCCATATGCCTTCTTAACAACTTTATCCACTTGACTGCCTACTTTCAGGGATCTATTGACACATACACCAAGATCCTTCTGTTCCTCAACACTATTAAGAGCCCTACCATTAGCCCTATACTCTACACATTTATTGTTCCTGCCAAAGTGCATTACCTCACACTTTTCCACATTAAACTCCATTTGCCACCTCTCGGCCCAGCTCTGCAACTTGTCAAAGTCACTCTGTAAACTAAAACACCCCTCTTCACTATCTACCACACCACCAACTTTAGTATCATCTGCAAATTTACTGATCCATCCCTCAATACCCTCATCCAGATCATTTATAAAAATTACAAACAGCAGGGGCCCCAAAACAGACCCCTGAGGCACACCACTCGTCACCGAACTCCACGATGAATATCTCCCATCAACCACCACCCTCTGTCTTCTATCTGCCAGCCAATTCCTAATCCAATTAGCTAAATCACCCTCTATTCCACACATCTGCATTTTCTGTAGAAGTCTTCCATGGGCCACCTTATCAAACGCCTTACTAAAGTCCATATATACTACATCAACCGCCTTACCCCCATCCACCTCTTTGGTCACTTTCTCAAAAAACTCAATGAGGTTAGTAAGGCATGACCTACCCTTCACGAAACCATGCTGACTATCCCCAATCAATTCATTTCTCTCTAAATAACTATAAATCCTATCCCTAATAATTCTCTCCAATACCTTGCCCACAACAGAAGTAAGACTCACTGGCCTATAATTCCCAGGAAGGTCTCTCTTCCCCTTCTTAAACAATGGGACCACATTCGCCATCCTCCAGTCCTCCGGAACCACACCCGTAACCAACGAGGACCTGAAGATCAGAGCCAGAGGCTCTGCAATCTCCTCTCTTGCCTCCCAGAGAATCCTAGGGTAAATCCCGTCCGGCCCAGGGGACTTATCCAACTTCAAACCCTCGAGAATTTCTAACACATCCTCCCTATCTACTACAATACTCCCCAATTTGCAACCCTGTACCTCAGTGCTCTCCACAGCTACATTTCCAGCACTCTGCGTGAATACCGAAGAGAAATATTTATTCAGTGCCTCGCCAATCTCTTCAGGCTCCACGCACAACTTCCCACTGCTGTCTATGACTGGCCCTAATCTTGCCCTAACCAATCTTCTATTCTTAACATATCGAAAGAAAGCTTTAGGATTCTCCTTAATCCTATCAGCCAACATCTTCTCGTGTCCCCTCTTAGCTCTCCTCAATTCACTTTTTACCTCCTTCCTGGCTAATCTATAGCTATCCATTGCACTAACTGAGCCTTCAAGCCTCATCCTGACATAAGCCTCCTTTTTCTTCTTAACCAGCAAATCAACTCTTTTCGTACACCAAGGCTCTCTTACTCGTCCATTTCCTCCCTGCCTGACAGGGACATACTTATCAAGGACTCTCAGCAGCTGCTCCTTGAATAAGCACCACATTCCAGATGTTCCCAGTCCCTGTAGTTCCCTAGTCCAATCTACGCACCCTAATTCTCTCCTGATGGCCTCATAATTACCCTTCCCCCAGCTATAACTACAGCCCCCAGCTTCATGCCTATCCCTGTCCATCACTAAGGTGAACGTAACCGAATTGTGGTCACAATTATAGGACGGATATCAGAGGTAGGTTCTTTATGCAAAGAGTGATTAGGGAGTGGAATGCCCTGCCTGCAGCTGTTGTAGATGCGCCAAGTTTGGTGGCGTTTAAGAGGTTAATTGATAAGTATATGGAAGAGAAGGGAATGGTTTAGTTTGGAGGGGCATTGCTTTTTATTTTGGTCGGCACAACATCGAAGGCCGAAGGGCCTGTTCTGTGCTGTATTGTTCTATGTTCTATGTTCTATAACAATCCTCCATCCAAGCTAATTTCTTAACCCAACTTCATGAATCTTTACCTTTTTCAATAGCATTTTGCTAAGCATTTTATCAAATACCTTTTTCACTTAAAGTGAAACAACAGAATTTAAAATCTCCCCGGTTTAGACATCTTAAATAGATTTTAACACTGACTTCAGATTTTGCATAATAAATCATATTTTGCGAAATAAACTCACTTTTCCAGTTATTTTCTTAATTTCATGTCTGTAAAAAATTAAACTTTCCCGCATGTATTCATAGCTGCAAAATAAAACAAATTAAAATCCACAAAAGTAAAAAATTGACATTCAAACAGCAATGAACTGCTAGCATGTTTTATTCCTAAACTGTTGCTTTCATTGTCAAAACAAAGAACTACTTGCTAAATCACTGCAGTTGAGTTAACCATAATTCTGTATGATACATTACAGTTTCTTAAATGCTTAAACACAACTGTGTTTTTAAAAGAATCTTCCAACCACCCAAATTTTCATCACCGCTTCTTGAATCAATTGTATTCAGAACTGCTGACTTTACTTTGTCCCCATGTTCGCAGCCCCCACTGTAACTCCTGCTGGGGTTAGCTAACAGATCACATTTCTTGCTTTCCACATGGTTCAGTTCCACACTATACAGGAGAAGCACCTGATCCACAGCTGTCAGCCCTGACAATGTGTGGAGAGAGAATAGAGCCAACGTTGCGAATCTGGATGACCCTTCATCAGACTCCCTCTACAGATGCTCTCAGCCCTCCTGAGATTTTACAGTATTTTCTGTTTTAGTTTCTGCAGTATTTACTTTAATCCCCATTAATTTGAAAATTGATTAGCTGCCCCATACATAAATGATTCATAAAATCTCTACCATACAAAAGGAGACCTACACCAACAATCTTACCTATGCTCTACCCCTTAAACCCATGTATTTATCCTGACTGACATTATGGAACAATTTAGCATTTCCAATCAACATAACCACGCACACTTTTGGAGTGAGGGAGAAAACCCATGCAGACACAGGGAGAACATGTAAACTCTGCACAAAATTACCTAAAACTGGAATTGAACCTGGTCCCTGTTACTTTGAGGCAGCAATACTAACTACAATGCTATTGTGGGGTCAAAGATTATGTGGAGCTTCTTTTATTTAAAAGCTGTGGGTTATTTTAACGAAAATGTCTACAAAGAGAGATAAAAGCACAGTACTATAATTACATCACTGAGTACATAAAATGATGACAGTAAATAAAATATTAATTATGCTGACATACCTGGCTTTTGTCAAGGCTTCAATCCACTCCTCACATTCATCTTTATTTTCACACATAAATGAATATTTTCTTTCTGGTTCATCCACAAATACTGCAAGAAAATTTTAAAATCAACTGCAATGGGACTAGATTAAAACATGCAATTTATCTGAATATAGTCACAAACCTTCAAACATTAAGTGAAGCAGAAATATTCATAGGAGCTGCTGCTCAATTCAGGTTTTCTTCACTTGTCAAGGCACATTGGTTCTAACCTGCTAGCTGAGATATTGGCTTTGATCATAGAATAGAACGCTACAGTGCAGGAGGCGGCCATTTGGCCCATTAGGTCTGCATCAACCACAATTCCACCCAGGCCCTATTCCCATAACTCCACATATTTATTCAGTTAACCCCCAGCTAAGGTCAAATTAGCAGGGCCAATCAACCCAGCCTGCACATCTTTGGACTGTGGGAGGAAACTGGAGCACTCAGGAAACTGACACAGGCATGGTGAAAACAGCAAATTCCAGTGTCACCTGAGGCTGGAATTGACCTGGGTCCCTGCCACTGAGGCAGCAGTGCTAACCAGCATGTTGCCAATAATAAATGCTACAATTCAAGGGATCTGTTATCCTGCTGAATATGATCATTCCAGCATTCCTTTAACACTGCATTTTCCTTTAGTTGACTAGATCCTCTCTACCTACAACAGGGAGTAGGATTGGACCTCAATTTTGTGTATGTAAGACAGTAAGTATTTCATTTTCTGTCTGCTTGGATACAAATGTTTTTTTAATGAGAAATGAATGGCTGTCACTGAAAATGGTTCACCTTCAATGGTTCAGAACATAACGGAAGAATTGGTGTTTTAAAAAGGAAACTGTCTCTGAAAGGATTACTGGGAGGACTTCAGTTGCCGCTGTTCCTGGAAAATCAGTATCATTCTAATCAATAATCTATAAAGTGTCTGTGCTGATATGTATGCTATTGGAGACCAGAACACCTCATTTGCCTGACGAAGGCCAAAAAGCCGAAAGCCTGCGAGTTTACTATCAAATAAATCAGTTGGATTTAAAACTGATGTTGTCAAACTTCTTACTGTGTTCCTGGAAAAGACAGTGTTTTTAACAAGGTATTTAAGCAATTTTAAGAAATTGGAAATATCTTGACCACAGTGGACGGTTTACAGGTTTAAAAAAACATGCTTGGAAAACTGTTTAAAGCTGGTTTTGATTTTGCTTTGGTGGTGGTGAAGAAACAAAACAACTGATTGGGTGAAACACACAGCAACTCCTGAAGATCCAGACCCAATCCTAATCCTAAAGCAGAGTCTGAATGAAAGATGCTGCAAAAATCGCTCCACATTCCAAAATCAACTGTAATTTTTAGAATCATTGAACGTCTACATTGCAGAAGGAGGCCATTCAGCCTGCACTGACAACAATCCCAGCCAGGCCCAATCCCGTAACCTCACATATAGGATTTGTTACAAATGTGGGACTTTACAAGAGTTGTGTTTTAAAATGTCTCCTTTAACTTAAGATGAAACAGAATATTCTGGACAATGGGATGGTGGGTATACTAAACCTCGGTTCAGAGGCAGGTCCATTTGACTTAGTTGTCATGGGATAAAAATTAAAACTTTTTAAAAATCAAATGATTGTATCAAGCTATGAAGACTATAAGGGGTAACTGCTTTGAGACACACACAGACAGAAAGAAACAATGCAGATGGTTGTATGTGGCAGCAGAAAGTTGGTATGGGTCTGATTTTCTGTTCAGAAAGGGACAGAATGGACTGGACTTTTATTGATTAAGAAAAAAAGTTGCCAAAGTGGAAGTTGGATCTGACAGACTTAAGCTAAGTGGACTTTTCAAATACTGTTGCAAGTTGAAATGGCAGGGAGAAGTGAGCCTATGGAAAGCTAGGAATAACCTGGGGGGGCGGGGGAGAGACAGTGCTAGCATGAAATGGGAGAAGGGAAAATGTCAATTTGAGTTCAGAGAGAAGGTGGATGCCACCTTGAATTGGAAAGGGACATGAGAAGGGAAGTGCAAATTACCAAGACATTAAAAAGTGGAAAGAAAATTAAAAACCCCGACCATCCTAATGGTAGTAATGGCAGAAGTGCTATGATTCGTTATACAACCAAAATAAAAATTGGTGTTATATTGAAAAAAGGAATTAAATCAAGCGCCTAATGTATTTGTCATTCTTTTCTTAAATGGCAAAGGATTAGCTATCCAAAATATTGTATACTGAAAACTCTGAGAATGTGATCGAATTCTCTGACAGTTCACGTTGGTGGGATTCTCTGATCCTGCTGGTGTCCTGCCCGTGTGGAGTGGCAGCAATGGGAATTCCCATTGACAGCAGCAGAATCAGAGAATCCCACTGCTAGCAAACAACATGCTGCCTCCCACTGACAGGAAACAAACAGCTGGGAGGCCGGAGAATCTCGTCCTATTACTTTGTTTTGTCATTTAAAGATTATGTTATGCAGGTTGAATCTTGTAGATTGAAAATGCAAATAAGAGGAAAATAATACAGCCACCACAAAAATACGTAATTAAAATAGGATGAAGTGATGCCTCTAAAAAGATTTCAGCTAAATAAAAAAAATTAGCTTTCCTCTCCCAATGTACTAAAAACCCAAGCAACAACTTTGTCAGTAATATACTGGGAATGTCACTCCTCATTGCTTATCACAAGATTTCCTTAAATGTGCATGATGGTTACATAAAGTGAAGAATAAAGGAACTGTTTTAACATATAGTGCCTTGACATTGATGCAAAACAATTAAACAAATATTTAGCCTTGAACATAAAAAGAATATACAGAATGTCTACTTGTTAATGATAGATTCCCTGAAAACAGATGGTAACTGAAATGATAAGTTATCAATACAAGGACAACAAGGAAAAAGAACACATTTTCAAATGAAAGAAAAGTCTTCTAAACCCAATACTCCCACAAAAGAATTTTTTTTAAACTGCACAATATTTTTTGTTTTGTGAGAGAATGTTTTGTTAGGACAGTAGGAGTACACTGTTGAGAAACAGTTGTGAATTCAGCTTAAATGGGACACAAGAAAGTCTAATTTCTTTGCTGATGGCAGAAGCTCCAGGGCAAGTGAATTTTGATTGATCTAATCCACAACAGTAAGGCCACTAGCACAATACCTGCTCAACCCATTCGTCACTTTGATCTGAGGCTATCTCCACAAAAGACTGCCCCTCACAAAGGGTAGAGCAGAAAGTGGAAAAATTCAGTGGAGGATATGACATTGATGTTGGGGTAGAGGACAACTTCCTCCACACATGACCTAACAGTACTCTTCACTGGATTCTCAAGTAGAAACATGTTCCAATGCTATAACTGCCATTGCATTTTAAAGGATCAGAAATTCATCTAAAAAATCTTGCAGCATGCAAATTGAGCTAAGTACAGACACATTTCAAAAGAGAACTTAAAGTAATATTCAAATCGAGCTGGGGATCCCCTCATTTGTCAGAAAATGGAACAAAGTAAAAGTGAGATTACCTAATGAGAAGCCAGTGTCATGCTCCTTTTGTATTCTACACCGTTCAAGTAATAAGGCACCAACAGGCTATTTAAAAAAAAACAAATTTAAGGTCTACTGCATCATTGACAAATATATTACTCAAGCCAGATTACTTTCCAAAATTATATCCTGGTTATTACTAAAATGATATTTTGACCATTTCCATTCAGTTGGAAAGACCAGCAAGCTGTTGACCCAAACACCAATGGAAGTCTTGCCCACACATATGTAGGACAAGATGGACCCAATACATAATCTTCCCTGTAAACTTACAGCCAAAACCCAGGTAATAAACTGGCAAAAACACATTACCATAGGTAATTATTATTGGTTATCTGAACTCATGAAATGAAGTACTAGAACCCCAAATGTTGCATTGATTAATTCACTCACTAGCATTATCCTATATTTTGAGATTATATTTTCATAAAAAGGTGGCTTGACACTAATCTGCTTATTAAACTGTATGCACATAATTGATGTCTGATATTTAATACAAACAAAATTTCGAGAGGCCTAGTGGGTACTCCATGATCTGTAGTGAACAAAAGATTACAATCACATTTCTATCCCTCTTCAACTCTGAAGAATCACACAAACTGAAAATGTTAACTGTTTCTCTCTCCACACATGCTGTCAGATCTGCTGAATTTATCTGACAATTTCTGTTTTTATTTCAGATTGCCAGCATCTACAGTATTTTGCTTTTATTTACATACCGAAGATGTATAACCTTGGTGTCACAGCTGGGAGAACCTGTTGGAAATTGGCCTCTAGAGAAGTCACCTCAGATACAAGCTTCACTAATAAAAATGTCCTGCCGCCTCTTGCCAATTATGTTAAATTGGTGTCCTCTGGTTACAGATCTTCCCACTGGTGAAAACAGTTACTCCTCATCTACTTTATCAAAATCTTTCATAATTTTGAGTTCCTCTAGTGAATTTCCTGCAACTTTATTTGGTCCAAGGAGAACAATCTCAGCTTCTCCAGTCTCTTCATTTAACCCAATTCTTGGTAGCATTCTGGTGAATCCCTCTTCTGCAACATTTCCAAGACCTTTACAGCTTTTCTAAAATATTCAATTTAAACTACTAATATAGATTTATGTATACAGACATTTAAATTGAAGCCATAGCATTTAATCCAATATTACTTTGCCTAGATGTGTGACAAAGGCATAACTAAATAAAGGTCTTGGAGTAAAGCATGACAAATGATTGACTTAAATATTCAACTTTTGAAGAAAGAGTTAAGGATGAATTGGTCAAGTGACTGGCATGCCCAATAACTTTTGGAACAATCTTACCTCCTCCTCATCTATTCTGAAGTAGAATAGAAAGTTGACAACCAGCTTCACCAGACGACATTTTGCAGCTGAAGAAATGAAAAGGTATAAATATCAGGAATCTTCTTAATACTCTATACCTAGTTTGGTTCCAAAAATAATTCCAACAAGAAAATGATTCCTTGGTGGGACGAATAAATTCTGTATCAGCAGCACTTGAGGCATTTTAAACTGACTGTAATTTGAAGGCAAAGATTTTGCAGCCTTTATAAAGTCTTTTGTAGTATGTACTGTAGAGTTTTCAAAGACTGTCTATGAGCGAGAACAAACATAGCTAGCAATGCCTCGGATCTCCAATTGTATTCAGAATACAATTATTCTGACCCCATCGAAAGAGGAAAAATTCTTTTGCATCAAAGTTCAATGTGAACTTGGACCTGAAACAAAATTCTAAGCACAACTACTTGAAGGTTCAGCATTAACCTAACATGGAACCTTGTGTCTCTGGATTGGTAAAGGATTGCTGATTTGCAGAAAGATGCCTGTCCAAGTTATACTTCACAATTAATTTGAAGTTCACCCAATTCACCAGAAACTATATGTATCTCTCATTGGTGCATGACGATGCCGTTTGTTTGTGATTTCCTGACCAGAATCATTTCCTGCACCTTCTAATATTAATAGATGATGCATCCCACAGCAGTGATACTGATTGACATCACTTCTTACAGGACAAACGCATGTTTATTGCCAAAACCACCATTTTATTTTTAAACTGTAGCAGTACATACGGTTGCTCCTATACTCATGCACACCCATCAGAACATTTCCTTTCCGAAATATAACTTGATCTATATTCTAACAAAGTAAGAAGCAAACAGTAAGATATACAAGGCACAAAAATATTTAATCTTTGTTGCAGTGTTTGGACATCCTGTTAAGTCCTATAAGCGCTCCATAGCAATTTAGCAAACATTATAGACATCTTTTTTGGTAGTCAAAACAAAAGTCACTGTAGCAAACATATAAAAGTTCTTCCCCTTCCCAAAATTCATAATTGATCATAAACACTGAAAACAACACGTAATAGATTGGTACTTGAAAGCAGGCACAGACGTGATGGGCCAAAGGGCCTCTTCCAGGGCTGTAAACTTATGAAAAGTAAAGTTTATTTATTAGTCACAAGTTGGCTTACTTTTGCACTGCAATGAGGTTACTGTGAAAATCCTCTAGTAAAAGGAGTACTAAAAGAGATTATAAATATCTATTTCAAAATTACTCTGACAAGGTTATAGGTTTTCATGAGCTTTGGCACTACTCATGTTTAAATTTCCTTTTAACTCTGATGGGGCACACCCCATAATTATTTGATCTCGATGAATATAATCTATGCTATTTTTCTATAAAATCCTGGCCACGTTTTGTCAGCAGGGAGCTGAGTCAAGTCAAGAAAATTCTTTTGTTGCTCAATGATCTGGCCATGGCTTTGGCTTTTTCACACCCTGAACTTTATTCCTTTGTGATATACTCTTGATTTTGAGATTGTCTTTTATTATTCACCTTTGTCAGGATAAATGAGCACAGAGTCATTTGTTACCTGTGAAAAATCAAGACCGTCCGTTGTTTTTCCTCTGATTGTACTTATCCATCTGCATGCCTGGCATTTTTTGTAAAGGAACTAGAGTATAAGAGTCACAAAGTCACAAAATGTTGTTGGAATTGTTGGTGAGACCACATCTGGAATCTTGTGCCCAGTTTTGGTCCCCTTATTTGAGGAAAGATGTGGTGGCATTGGAGACAGTTCAGAGGAGATTCGAGGATGAAAGGATTGATGTATGAGAAATTAAACAATTTGGACTTATACTCACTGGAGTTTAGAAGGATGAGAGGGGATCTGATTGAGATATATACAATTTTAAAAGGGATTGACAAAGTAAATGGAAAACAAATGTTTTCTCTTATGTGGCAATCCAAACAAGATGTGACAGGTATAGGTTGAGAAGCAATAGATTTAAAACGGAGATGAAGAGGAACTACTTCCCGCAGAGGATGGTGAATTTGTGGAACTCGCTGCCCCATACTGCGGTGGAGTCTGAATCACTGAATGATTTCAAAAAGGAGATAAATAGATTTCTAATTTTAAAAAAATGAGCTGGATTTGAGACTAGGGAAAGATCAGCCATGATCTGATTAATTGGCAGAGCAGGTTCAAAGGGCTGAATTTGCCTAGTCCTGCTTCTAGTTCCTATGTGCTCCGACAGTGGAACGAGGTAGGCTGTTGTTAAATGTTCGTTGCTGA
Source organism: Sphyrna mokarran (assembly GCA_024679065.1). Lineage (NCBI taxonomy): Eukaryota > Metazoa > Chordata > Chondrichthyes > Carcharhiniformes > Carcharhinidae > Sphyrna > Sphyrna mokarran. The sequence goes on from JAGIQG010000026.1 coordinate 19,682,074, forward strand.
TGGCATTCTAAGTCGGTTTGTTGTGTGGTACTGGGGAGACAGGGTGATATTAGGGTCTGCCCACTCTACTTCTAGCCAAGTGTCAAATTCAGTTTTGCAATTTGGGGACTGCTTTCTCCTTTCTATTGAGGAGCATCCTGTATTAGTATGAGGGTTGTGCAGTATTTACCAATTTTATTAGGTGCTGTAATCCTTGCATTTCCACTGAGGGAGTATATTTTTTGGTACCCGAGTACGCCACAGCAGGGCAGCGGATAGGTAGTTTAGTGTAGATAAATATCCTAAGGTCTGAGGTTATACAATGAAATATGCGTAAGCGTTTAAAAAAAGCACAAAAATCAGACAAAGAACAGTACAGCACAGGAACATGCCCTACTGCCCACCAAGCCGGCACTGATCATATTATCCTATCTAAATCAACACGTATCCCTCTATACCCCACCTGTTCATGCGTCTATCCAGTTAAGTCTTAAATGTCGCTATCACGTCTGCCTCAACCACCTCACTTTGCATTGCATTCCAGGCCATCATCATCCTCTGTAAAAAAACTTCTCCTGCACACCTCTACAGAATGTTCACCCTCCCTTACCTTGAACTTATGCACCCAGTAATTGACATTTCTGCCGTGGAAAGCTTCCAATTGTTCACCTTATCTATGCCCCTCAATTTTATAAACTTCTATCAGGTTGCCTCTCAACCTGTGTCTTTCCAGGGAGAACAATCCCAGTTTATTTATTCTCTCTTGCTAATATCATTTATAGCAGGCAACATCCTGGTAAACCTTTTCTATACTCCCTCCAAAGTCTTCACATTCTTCTGATAGTGCGGCAACCAAAATTTGACACAGTATTCCAAATGTGGTCGAACCAACATTTTATACAATTAACATAATTTTCTAACTTTTATACTCTATGCCCTGGTTAATGAAGGCAAGCTTTCTTCAACATCTTTTCCACCTGTGCTGCCACTTAAGTATTTGTGAACCTGTACTCCCTGATGTGCGTGTGTCCATGTTCCTGATGTTCTGCCACTTTTGTAGCTCCCACCTGAATTGGATCTACCAAAATGCATCACATTGCATTTGTCCAGATTAAACTCCATCTGCCATTTCTCTGCCCAATTTTCCAGCCTATATCATGCTGCATTCTCTGACAATCTCCATCATTATCCGCAACTCTAGCGATCTTAGCATCATCCATAAACTTAATCAGACCATTTTTTACTTCCAAGTAATTTATATACATTAAAATAGAGGTCCCAGCACTGATCCCTACAAAACATCACTAGTTACAGACCTCTATTCAGCAAACCAAACAGGATTTTTAACCTTGATCCATTTACTTTGTTGAAAGCCAACATCCTCATTGTACCCAAATAACTTGCTACTTGCATCTACATGCAGCCTGGGAGGAAGGCAACTCTCAGTTATTTACAAAGCTCTGACTTCAAACAGACACCTGTCTTCCAGTTCATTATATAAAATAACTCCAGAAATAGGTGTTGAAATATTGTACTTAAAGTTAGATAGCTATAAGCCAGTTATTTTACGAAGCAGGAACGTAGCCACAGCCATAGAACTGTTACAGGCCTAATGCTTGTTTTTGTGTACTTACTTATTAGTTTAACAAATAGGCTTCAGTTAACTCTGATGCCATCCTCATGGCAGCAAGATGGCATAGTGGTTAGCTGTGCTGTCTCAGCACCAGGGATCCAGTCCCTGGGAGAACGTGCCAACTCCACACAAACAATTCAGTTGTGTGGAATTTGCACATTCTTCCAGTTTAGGTCACTGTGTGTTGAGTCTGCATGTTCTCCCTGTGTCTATTTGGGGTTTCCTCTGGGTGTTCCAGATTCCTTCCATAGTTCAAAAGATGTGCTGGTTAGGTGCATCGGCCATGCCAAATTCTTCCTCAATGTACCTGAAGAGATACCACAGTGTGGTAAACAAAGATTTTCACAGTAGCTTCATTGCAGTGTTGATGTAATCTTACTTGTGACAATAATTAGTGAACTTGAACATGATTTATAAAGATATTAATTTTTGAAGTCTGGTAATTGACCAACCACATGAATATACTACCTGAATTATAAGGAAACTTAACCAATTTGAACATTTTCTTCATTAGGAAATTAAACCATCCATTTTTTGAAAACTGAAATAATTAACCTCAGACGGAACCTTACTTTTTTGATGGAGTAGAAAATAGAAAGCTACCTCATAAGCAATTCATCTTCTTAGTGTATTTTCATTCTGATACATTTAAGAACTTTTGATAACCTGACAACATTCCTTGTGAACCTGTGAATATCTGCCACTTATTATTTTTTTCAAAACCTAAGTGCAAACTTTAAACACAAGTCAAACAGCAGTTTTCTGATGAAAGGAAATTTGTAAATGTTATCTTTAAATGCAAATTAAAGAACAGTTGTGCTAAAAGTAAATTTGAAAAGCTTTGCATGTCACTGGTTCTGAAATACAAAGCCAAAAATGACTGTATACTTAAAAACATCTTGAGCAGGACAGTTTGTATTCATTATGAGCACTCAGTAAGTTCACTGTAATAAATCAGCATCAATGTTGAGGATGGTAGTTTGGTAATTTTCTTAAGACAAATATCCAAACAAAATTATCTCCATGACAATGCATGTTATGTTTCCATTGTTGGAATTTTGGAAATATTATTTCCTTCCCATTATCAAATATTTGAACATTTTAAGGAAGCAATGTGAGAATGTACTTATTCCATACAGTTAGCTTCCCATATCTCAACTGAACCTAGAAAATGACAATCAGAAAAACCAAGTGGACTGAGGAACTTTACCAGGATCTCACAGACTCAAACAAGTGACGTCTGGAGCAGGAAATCAAAAATAGCACATCTCAAAAACAGATTTATGGCAGGATCCTGTCCTGAAGAGGATTCCGAGGCAAACGCAAATTGTTTGTACGATCTGGATTATGTCAGTGAAATAAAACATCTTGTATAGTTTATGACTTGCAAAATTGCTGACCAGCTAATGTAGTTATGGGAAACAGTTTTTAATATCCTTCACTTTCACAAACTGGGTGTATACAGCTAACACTAAAAAGAATTAAATCAAATTCAAGATAACATAAAAAAATTTGAAAACTGACAGTTATGTAATAAATGAATATTAACACGATACAGACAATGCACTTTGTCAGGAAAACTAGAAACATCAGCATCTTAGAAAATAAAGAACTGAACGGGATCAAAGAGCAAAGCCAAAGATCAAAAGGTTCTAAATGTTCTGACTTAGAACTACATGTCGTTCCTTTGCTTTCACTGAATCAAAATCCTGGGACTCCCTTCCTAACAATATTGTGGATGTACCTACTGCAACAGTTCAAGGAGGTGACTCACCACCAGCTTCAAGGGAAATTAGGGATGGGTTATAAATGCTGGCATAGCCAGCTAGGCCCGCATTCTATGAACGAATGCGGCCAAATTGCATTCCAATTCCATTTTCACGTTTGCTGACATCACCATAGTGGGTTACGTCTCAAAAAACGATGAGATGGAGTTCAGGAGAGAGATAGAGAATCTGGCCAAATGATGCAACAACATAAATCTCTTCCTCAATGTCAATGAAACAAAAAAGATAGTCATTGACTTCAGGAAGCGTAGTGGGGAACATGCCTGTATGTCAACAGTGATGAGGTGGAAATGGTCAAGAGTTTCAGGTTTCTCGGTGTCCAGGTCACCAACAACCCATCCTGGTTCCTCCCCGCTAACGCTATGATCCAGAAAGCCCAACAACAGCTCTACTTTCTCAGTAGGCCAAAGGAATTTCAGTATGTCCGCTAAAACTCTCACCAATTTTCAGAGATGCACCGTAGGAAGCATCCTTTCTAGGCATATCATAGCTTGGCTCCTGCTCTGAACAAGTACACAAGAAACTAGAGGGTTGTGAATGTAGCCCAGTCCATCACGCAACCCAGCCACCCATCCGTTGACTCTGCCTACACTTCCTGCTGTCTCGGCAAAACAGTTAGCATAACCAAGGATCCCACACAACCCCACATACTTTATTCCATCTTCAGGAAAATACAGAAGTCTGAGATGGCATGCTAACTTACTCAAGAAAAGCTTCTTCCCTTCTACCATCAGACTTTTGAATGGGCTTACCATATATTAAACTGATTTTTCTCTATACCCTAGCTATGATGGTAACACGATATTCTGCACAGTATGAACAGTATGTTTTTATCTCCGTAGCATGCAGAAATAATATCCCAATACACATGGCAATAATAAACCAAATGTAAAAAAGTATGAAAATACAATCTTGGTAGTTAAGGTGTCTGCAAATCTTCCACATTCTATGTAAAAAACAAAATAGATTCTGGTTAAATTATTTTTCAGTTTAAAGGGCTGAAGATTTAAACCCATTTTGGATCTGTTTCCTGTTGAAGGAATGGTCAACTTGCTGAACAAATCATTAAAAGTAACGTTGCAGATGCACAAAATCATTAAAATGGGTAAAATATAAAGCAATAGGCTTATTACTGGAGATACTGAATTCAAAAATAGTGATGTTATTTTAAACTTGTACAGGAAGCTGTGTACATTTTTGATCTCCACATACAAAAATAGAAGCCAGGGAGAAATGCTATCAACTTTTACAGAGACAGTACCAGGACAGAAAGATTATGGCTAATTGAGAAAGATTAAACAATTTGGGCTTTTTAAACTTTATACAAAAATATGTAAATACGATGTAATGGAGCTCTTTAAAATTAAGAATAGGTTATACAAGTTAGATGTGGAGAGAATGATTCTACTTGCAGAAGCAGCCAAAAGCTGGGGCCTAAAGTACAAGATAGCTAATAATACATCTAAAAAGGAGAAAAGGAGAAATTTCTTTACCCAAATGGTTAAAATGTGGAACTTGCTATCATAGGAAGTGGTTGTGGAAAATGGCTTAGATCCTTTCACAAGCAAACTGTCAAGTTCTTGAGAAAAGAGAATAAAAGATCTGTTGAAACACTGAGATGGGGCCAGTGAAATGGTAAAAAACTCTTTCGATAAATTGTGCTAAAGGTAATTGGGCCAAATAATCTATTTGTGCTACAAATTCTATGCAATCCCATACAGTAAATTTCTCCCAGCTGGGAAGTATTACAAAGCAGTGTTTTTCCAAACATTTTCTCAATGTGACCCTGTTTTAATGTGAGGGTTCATGGGATCCCAGTGTGAAAGCTGTTAGTTGGGGTGGGGAAGCCTCAGAGCTCATGGCCCCAAATTCTTGCAGTGAGCCACACTTTGGGAAACCATATTCTAAAACTAGCTGAGATAGTCAGAGACTTCTTAGTAATGTATTGCTACATAAATGAGCACCTGTGTTTTAAGGATCAGGTTTATGTTGAGGATTTGTACAGTTTTCTTGACACATTAAAGCCTGTAATACAGACTGGATTCAGCATTTAATTCTTCATGAGGTGTTTAGGAACCACTGCTCTATTTCATCATAATACTGAAATCAGTTTCTGGAACATGATTTTGTTTTACAGAATTTATTTAATCTTTCCTGATAAGAATGTTGCTAGATACTCTTCCTCTCTCTGTGCTTGCAAAGAGTCATGACCTGATATTGTCTGACTTCTTACTTGTAAAGAATCAGCCAGTACTCTTTGCACATGGTGTCTTCAAATCACTTCAAGGTGTTTACCTTGTCAACATTCTAAGAACCAGACAATTCAGCAAAATGCTGTTTTCAAATTTAGTATTTTAGAAGACATTAATAGTGCCAGAGCCTAAGGTGCCTTATAGATTCCCTAAAGATCAGCATTGCCTGAAATTTGTAACTGTTATGATCACAAAATGGTTACCACTACTTAAAGTAATAACAGTGTAAAACTGACAGCAACTTCTGGCATCCGCACATGTGCAGTTTATTGAATGCAGAAATTAAGAATTTGCTGTTGGGACTATGTTGTTTGAGGTCTTTACAGATGAAATCAACAAAGAATCAGGGATTTGACTGGAGTGTTAGCTTTTTACACTATTCTCACCATGAAACCACTGAAAATGCTAACCCTTATTGAATGAGACATGTCTTGAGATTTTAAATAGTCTAGTAAATCATAATCACTTCAGCCTTAAACAGCTAACTTTACAAATGTGGCATATTAGTCCCTCAGAACATTTACATTTGTCATAATTTTATCTTTTTCTTTTAAATGTTGATATTTTAGCTTCTATCCTAATCTTGCATATATACCCTATTTAATTTCTTTAAAAATGTGAACTATAAGCCCTGCTTATTTTTTGCTCTGCAGAGAGAATTCTGCAATTTGATTGGCTAATTAACTTGTCTACTACCTCGACTGCTACAAGATAGTGACAAACTCAAAGCTGTGCAGAAGAGAATTTTGACACTGTAGAGCTTGCTAAATTTTTGGACAGCTTTTTGAAGTCAGCATTAAGTGCTGACTTTATTGTTGACCTGACCACAACATTTATTTTTGGTCCAAATTGCCCACATTCGTGGCCAACAAGCACAAGAAAAGGATTGTTTACAAGAAAACTGGACATTTGATTCAATTAAGTGTTATTTAAATTATACTAAAATTTTCAAAACTTGACCTTAAACCAAAACAGTTGAGCAATGACAGGGACAAATTTGGCAACACGTAAATAGGAGATTATATAAACAAAATACACAGTCCCTTTCCAACTCCACCCTGGAACAAACATTGTGCCTTTTACTTGGCTTGGTTACATCCAAAACTCCTTCACTATTGGCAGATGGGGTATTTTTTTTTACATCAGGGATAGATTTCACAATGCAAAAATATCAAATACATCAAGAACTAGCATCAATCATGTAACAGTAGGGATATCAAACGTCAGGTGGCTTATGAGTTAATTTTTTTCTTCTTCTGCTCGACTAACAGCATTGATTGGGTTATTATTGTTTATATTTGCTCTGTCCTCATTATTTAAATTTGTAAAAACAAGGATCATTTCAGACTTAATATCAATTTCCTATGATAGGCAGAATGCTGTTGCAGATAGAATATTTAAATTTCCAGTTAAGTTACGTAATATACAAATATGAAATACAAGTGATTGTTCTGGCAACCTATTGCCATGTAACTTAGTCCACAGGCATGACGTCTAATTGTTTAACACCTACAAGTAGGGAATGAGAATAAGTAAAATGTACAATTAGTATGAACACAATTGCTTTTAAACATTGGTTAGACACCATGTGCCAGCATTTGGAGAGGTAACGACTGATTAATGTTTCAGATACAACTTTTGTCAGGATCCTAAGTTCTGATGGAAGGGTCCAATGCAAAATATTAACCCATCTATTTTCCTTCACAAAAAGCAAAATACTGCAGTTCCTGAAACAATCTGAATAAACAGAAAACGCCAAAATATTTACGCTGGCCAAGCAACAGCCGGTGAAAGGGTAAACAGCTAAGATTTCAGGCACAAGAGAAGGGATTTTCCAGCCAAGCTTGCCCCAAAACTGGATGGTCTGCCCCCCCCCCGCCACAATTCTCATGGTGGGCAGGATGAAAAAAATCCTTCCAAGGTCTTTCAAGGGAACTGAGAAACAGTACAGGTGTAACAGGTTTGGAAAAAGCAGAGCTAGGAGGAGTGGCGTTTGATACAGAAAAACGAACTTTGCTGTTCTCATCCCCTTTCCCCGTCTCTGTACTCATTTAAAAAGTTGTAACATCTGTAACATTTCTCATTTCTGGCAAAAGATCACAGACCTGAAACATTAACTCTGTTTTGCTCTCCACAGATGTTACCTGACACACTGGACATAACAAGTATTGTGTTTTATACCCCCTTTACAGATGATGACAGACTTGCTGGCCCTCTCCCTTGGCTTGTGCTTTAGAATGAACCAATCTACCAACCTCGGTTCCCTGTTCAACCCAACCTGAGTTTTTCCCTCACCATTATAAAAACCATCTGATTCCATCACCATAACAGCAGCTCCTTCCGTGCATATTTTAATCCATCAGCCATGGAAACCCTCATTCTTGCTCATTGCCTCCTAACTTCCTGCTACATGAATTCCTGGCCAATCACTCGACAAAACCTCAGCTCATCCAAAGCTCCGCTGTATTTTTTAGTTCATTCATGAAATATGGGTGTTGCTGGCTTGGCCAGCATTTATTGCCCGTCCCCAGTTGCCTATGAGAACAGCACGCCCCCAAATCCAGTTAGACCATCACCCCTGGTGATGCTGACCTACCATTACCTCCCAGACCTCAACATCTTGAAAGCTCTGTTTTCAAATACCCTCAGTCTAATCCCCATCTCTTTAGCCGTAAAACTTTAGCCTGCAGCAAGAATCTGGAGCTTCAGGAACTTTGACTCAAAGTCACTGAGCTGCAGACACTGACACATTAGATGAGGGCAAAATGTTACCTGGACACTTTTACTAGATGGTGGTCACACCCTTAGGATTTGGAAGATGATCAAGAACAGGAAGGGGCGACTGCTATTTAGGGGCTGCTGTCCAGGACTGTCGAAGCTGTTGGACAATCGCAGACACTAAGATTCTTTCAGTTTCTTTGGATGAGAGTGAGAGCAGCAGAGTGGATGAGCTGATTGGCCACGTCACTGTGGGGCAGGAAGACTTTCAAGTTTGGGGATGGGGTGCAAAATAAAATGTAGTGGTAGTAGAAGTTAGTAAAATGAGGGGAATTGACACTGTTCTCAGCAAAAAAAAAAAATCAAAAAGTGCCAGGTTTAGGGCATTTTGAACTAATTGTTCCTTGGGAGCACTGTGGAGAGGCAGCGATTTGTGAGTGGAGAGCTTGTGAGTGAGTAGAGTGATTTTTAAGTCTAAATTTTACTAGTTTTTTTTAAACTTTTAAACCTGGAAGGTGTTGCAAAGCACCTTGGGTAGTGTAGTTTTTTTTTCAACCTCACTATAAATTGGAGTGGTGTGGAATCCCGAAACTCTACACAAGTAGAGTATCCCAACCCCCCCTCCTCCTCTAACCTAAAAAAGAGAGAGAGAGAGGAGCTCTGAGAAGGAGCAGGTAAGTTTGTTTTTGTGTGAGCTGTAAGGTCCTTGGCTCACAGGGCCTAAGCAAAAAAGGGAAACAAGGTAAGTTTTTTTTTTAAATCTTTCTTACTTTTTTTTTCTCTGGGTTACTACAAAGGGGCAAGCATGGGTGTGAGGCTAGCATGTTGTTGCCAGTGTAACATGTGGGAGGTCTTGGAGGCTCCTGGTCTCCCAGATGTCCATACCTGTGATCGCTGTGTGGAGCTGCAATCCCTACGGGACCAGGTAAAAGAACTGAAAATGCAGCGTGAGGACCTTCGACTCATTAGGGAGAATGAGGAGATTATTGATAGGAGCTACAGACAAGTAGTCACACCAGGGCAAAGGGAAGAAGGCACATGGGTAACTATTAGGAAGGGGAAACCTCAGGTGATGGAGAGTACACCGGTGGATGTCCCCCATCAAAATAAGTACTCTTGCCTGAGTACTACTGTGGGGGACAGCTCATCCAAGGGAGGCAGCGGTGGCCAGCTCCCTGGAGCTGAACAAAAACAAAAACCTAAAAAACAGAGCAAAAAGGCAGTGCTTTTAGGGGACTCCCTAGTGAGGGGGCGGACAGGCGTTTTTTGTGGACGCAGACGGGAGTCGCGGATGGTGGTATGTCTCCCTGGAGCTGGGATTCGGGATGTCTCTGGACGCGTCCCAGACATCCTGAAAGGGGAGGGTGAGGAACTGGAAGTTGTAGTACGTATAGGTACTACTGACATAGGCAGGAAGAGGGAAGTGGACATGAAAAGGGATTATAGGGAACTGGGTAGGCAGCTGAGAGAGAGGAAAGCGAAGGTAGTAATCTCAGAATTGCTGCCTGCGCCTTGGGAGAGTGAGAGCAGGAATAGTATGAGGTGGAGGTTGAATACGTGGCTGAGGGACTGGAGCAGGGGGCAGGGATTCCGGTTCCTGGATCATTGGGACCTCTTTAGGGGCAGGGGTGACCTGTACAGCAAAGACGGGTGGCACCTGAATCCCAGGGGGACTAATATCTTGGCGGGAAGACTGGCTAGGGCTACTGGGGGGCTTTAAACTAGAAAGGTTAGGGGGAGGGAATAGTGATGTGGAGACTGGGAGCAAGGAAGTTAGCTCCCAGGTAGGGAAGGACTCTAGGCAGGTTAGACGAGTGGGGGAGAAAGGAAATGTCCAGTCTGAGGTGTGTCTATTTTAATGCCAGGAGTGTAGTAAATAAGGTGGATGAACTTAGGGCGTGGATTGCTGCTTGGGATTGTGATGTGGTGACCATTACAGAGACTTGGATGTCTCAGGGACAGGACTGGGTACTACAGGTCCCGGGATTCAGATCCTTCAGGAAGGACAGGGGGGGAGGCAAAAGAGGTGGTGGAGTGGCACTGTTGATCAGGGACAGTGTCATGGCTGCAGAGAAGGTGGATACCAAGGAGGGAATGTCTACAGAGTCTCTGTGGGTGGAAGTTAGGAATAGCAAAGGGTCGGTGACGTTGCCGGGTGTATTCTGTAGGCCGCCCAATAGTGACAGGGAAGTTGAGGTGCAGATAGGGAAACAGATACTGGAGAGATGTAGAAATAACAGGGTTGTTGTGATGGGAGACTTCAATTTCCCAAACATCGACTGGAATATCCCAAGGGTAAGGGGTTTGGATGGGGAAGAGTTTGTTAGGTGTGTTCAGGAGGGTTTCCTGACACAGCACGTGGACAAGCCTACAAGAGGAGAGGCTGCACTGGACCTGGTACTAGCTAATGAACCAGGACAGGTGATGGATCTCTCGGTAGGAGAGCATCTTGGGGATGGAGATCATAATTCTATCTCCTTCACCCTTGCATAGGATCAGGCAGGCTAGGAAGGTGTTTGTCTGGAATAAGGGGAAATATGAAGACATCAGGCAGATGTTGGGGCGAATAAACTGGAAGGAAGTGTTTTTGGGGAAAAGCACAGAAGGTGGCAGATATTCAAGGAATGCTTGTCTGGAGCTCTGCACAACAACGTTCCAGTGAGACGAGGAGGTTTTGGTAGGTCGAGGGAACCGTGGTGCACGAAGGCTGTGGTGAACCTAGTCAGGAAGAAAAGAAAGGTGTATAAAAGGTTCAAAGAGCTAGGAGATGTTGGGGATCTAGAGAAGTATAAAGCTTATAGAAGAGAGCTTAAAAAAGAAATTAGGAGAGCCAGAAGGGGTCATGAGAAGGCCTTGGCTGGTAGGATTAAGGAGAATCCCAAGGCCTTCTACAAATATGTCAAAAGTAAAAGGATGAGAAGAGAAGGGATAGGACCTATAAAAGGTGAAGGGGGAAACGTCTGTATGGAACCGGAAGAAATGGCAGAGGTGCTTAATGAGTACTTTGCCTCAGTATTCACGGTGGAAAGTGATCTGGGAGGATGCACACAAAGTTTGCAGCAGACTGAAAAGATTGAGTATGTAGATATTAAGGAAGCAGATGTGTTAGAACTTTTAAATGCTATCAAGATAGACAAGTCTCTGGGACCAGATGGGATGTACCCCAGGTTATTGTGAGAGATGAGGGATGTCATTGCAGAGCCCCTGGCAATGATCTTTGCGTCGTCGATGGAGACGGGAGAGGTTCCGAAGGATTGCGGATGTGGTCCCTATTTTCAAGAAAGGGAACAGGGATAGTCCTGGAAATTACCGACCGGTGAGTCTGACCTCAGTGGTTGGCAAGCTGATGGAGAGGCTTCTGAGGGACAAGATTTACGGGCATTTGGAGAAGTTTAGGTTGATTAGAAATAGTCAGCATGGTTTTGTAAAAGGCAGGTCGTGCCTTACGAGCTTAATTGAGTTCTTCGAAAATGTGACTGAACACATTGACGAAGGAAGAGCAGTGGACGTGGTGTACATGGACTTCAGCAAGGCATTTGACAAGGTCCCCCATGCAAGACTTCTTGAGAAAGTGAGAGGCCATGGGATCCAAGGGGCTTTGGCCTTGTGGATCCAGAACTGACTTGCTTGCAGAAGGCAGAGGGTGGTTGAGGATGGCTCTTTTTCTGCATGGAGGTCGGTCACCAGTGGAGTGCCCCAGGGATCTGTTCTAGGACCCTTGCTGTTGTCATTTTCATAAATGACCTGGATGAGGAAGTGGAGGGATGGGTGAGTAAGTTCGCCGATGACACGAAGGTCGGTGGTGTTGTGGATGGTCTGGAGGGATGTCAGAAGTTGCAGCATGACATCGACAGGATGCAAGACTGGGCGGAGAAGTGGCAGAGGGACTTCAACGCGGATAAATGTGTTGTGGTCCATTTTGGCAGATCCAACGGGATGAATGAGTACACTATCAAAGGTAGGAGTCTTAGCTGTGTGGAAGAGCAGAGGGATCTTGGGGTCCGTGTCCATAAGACTCTCAAATTGGCCTCCCAGGTGGAGGACGTGGTTAAGAAAGCTTACGGTGTACTGGCCTTCATTCATCGAGGGATTGAATTCAGGAGTCAGGAGGTAATGCTGCAGCTTTATAGGACCTTGTCAGACCACACTTGGAGTACTGTGCGCAGTTCTGGTCGCCTCACTATAGGAAGGACGTGGAAGCTATTGAAAGGGTGCAGAGGAGATTTACAAGGATGTGCCTGGATTGGGAGGCATGCCTTATGAAGACAGGTTGAGGGAGCTGGGACTGTTCTCCCTGGAGAGACGAAGGTTGAGAGGCGACATGATAGAGGTTTACAAGATGTTGAGAGGAATAGATAGGGTGGACTCTCAGAGACTATTTCCCAGGGCTGAAATGGTCGCGACGAGAGGGCACAGATTTAGGTGCAGGGAAGCAAGTACAGAGGGGATGCTAGGGGAAAGTTTTTCACTCAGAGGGTGGTGAGTGAATGGAATCGGCTGCCGTCGGTGGTGGTCGAGGCAAACTCACTGGGGTCTTTTAAAAGACTTCTGGATGAGTATATGGGATCCAGTGGGATTGGGGGTTATAGATAGGTCTATGGCTGGGTAGGTTTTGATGTGTTCGGCGCAACTTGTGGGCCGAAGGGCCTGTTTGTGTTGTAGTGTTCTATGTTCTATATTTGCTAAGGGCTGGAATCTTAGTGGGAGGGGAAGGATCCAGTTGTCGTGGTCCATGAAGATACCAATGACAAAGACAGCATGGGGAAGGTGGTTATACAGTCAGTATGAGGAGCCAGGCACTATATTAAAAAGCTGATAATGTGTTATTACCTGAGCCATGTGCAAAGATAAGAGAAATGAATGCATGGCTCAAAGGTTGATGTGGGAAAAACAGGTTCTAGTACATGGGACACTGTCACCAGTATTACAAAAGATGGGGGCTGTACATTGGGATGGCCTACAGCTGAACTGTGCTGCAATTGGTGTTCTAGCAAGCCATACAAGGGGGTTTTAAACTAAATAGTAGGGGGCAAAGGATGAAATTAGGGAAGATGTGGTAAGCCAAAGAATAAAGACAAGGCAAGAGAGAAAGGTAATAATATCAGAAATGATAAACAGAATGATAGGAAAAAATAAAGTACAAAAGTAAAACAGTAGAACAGCTAGTGCTTACAAAAATAATAAAACTAAAGGCTCCATATCTGAATGAATGTAACATTCAAAACAAAACAGGTGAACTAATAGCATACATTAAATTAATTAAGCACAATCTTATAGCCATTATAGCAACATGGTTGCAGAATAAGGGATTGAGGTTTGAATGTTGAACGGTGTGAGACATTTTGGAAGAGCAAGAAACTAGGAAAAGGTGGAGGTTTTGTTAATAGACATTTGGGGAGGGGATGGAGAATGAAATAAGTTCAGGAAATCAGGATATGAAAGTGTTTGGATTGAGATGAAAAATTATAGAAGGAGGAGGTGCTGTGTGTGAGAGATCTAGAAGCTCCCTAATTGTAACAGCTCAGTCAGACGGAGTATAAAGGAAGAGATCAGGCTTGTCAGAAAAGTATGCCAATAAGATTTATTTAAAGTCTATATATAGATTGGAAAAAAATTAGATGGGCAAAGGTAGCCTATGTGAGGAATTCATAGAGTGTTTTCAGATAGTCTCTTAGAATAGCATATTTTGATGCTAACTAGAGAGCAGGCTGTACTAGATTATATTGTGTAACAAGATTAATCAATAACCTCAGTGAAGGCATCCCTAAGTAGCAGCAATTATAATAAGATGAATTTTACATTTATTTGCGGGAGAGAAGAGCACATCCAAGACTATTGTTTAAAAGTTAAATATGGTCTATTAAGAGGAGCAGATACTTCCTCTCGTGGGGCATTCTAAGTCACAAGGTCACTTAGCATAAGGAGCAGCCAATTTAAAACAGTTGAGGAGAAACTACTTCTCCAAAGGATTGTGAATCTGTGGAATTCACTACCCCAAAGTGCAGTGGATCCTGGAACAGCGAGTAAATTTGAGTTAGATTTTTAATTGGAAATGGATTGAAGGGTTATGGGGAGAAGGCAGGAAAAAAGGGATGAGGAGCATATCAGCCACAATCAAATAACGCAGACTCAATGGGCCAAATAGCCTAATTCTGCTCCTGTATCTGAAGATGAAAGCAGAATTGAGTAAAATAAACTGGCAAATGAGGTTAAGCAATGGGTCAGAAGTTCAGTGGCAGACATTTAAAGGGATATTTCAGAATACCCATAATAGAAACATTCTAAAAATGCTAAAGTAAGGAATCACAATCTAGGGTTAACTAACAGACAGTATCAAACTTAAGGAGAAGCATACAACTACACAAAAGCAGGTCAGAAGATCTGATGAAATATAAAGAATGACAAAATAACAAAGAAAGAAAAAAATTATAATACCAGAAAAAAGTAGCAAGAAATGTGAAAACAATAGTAATAGTTTCTAAGATATTTAAGAAAGGAGCTAACAAAATGAGCATTGGTTCTATAGAGCGAGAATCTGGGTAATTAGTAGTGGACAAGAAGAAGATTACATCAATCGAACTAATAGTTTGCATCTGTCTTTACTGTAGAGTGTTGTGGATGCAAGTAATACCCAGGGCAGCATGGTGGCACAATGGTTACTACTGCTGCTACCTCACTGAAATAGGAACCTGGGTTCGATTCTCACCTTTGGTGACTGTCTGTATGGAATTTGCACATTACGTGTCTGCATAGGTTTCTTCCCACAGTCTTAACGACGTGCTGGTTAAACGTATTGACCTAAACTTGTGCCAAAGTGTGGTGACTCGGGGAAATTTCACAGTAAATTCATTGTACTGTTAATGTAAGTCTTACTTGTGACTAATAAATAAACTTTACTCCCACTTTAGAAGTAGCTGTAAATCAGAGCTGGGAGGGAAGAACACAAGTAATTTACAAGTATCAGGAAGCTAATTGGAGCTGTTGGCTGACAAATCCTTGGGTTCTGATGGATTTCATCCAAGGGTCTTAAAAGTGGCTAGGGAGACAGTAAACAATTTTATTTTTCTAAATTTCTCTAGATTCTGCAAAGGTTTCATTAGATTGGAAATTAGCAAATGTAACTGCTTTATTCAGAGAGGGAGTATGACAGAAATAAGGAAACTACAGGCCAGTTAGCTCAACATTCGTCATTGAAAAATGTTATAAACTATTATTAAACATGTTATCACACAGCACTTAAAAAAAAAAGCAGAATCAATATGATTTTGTGAAAGGGAAGTTATGTTTGGCTAACTTATTGCAATTCACCCATCAAGAAGCAGTGGTTATGGGGATAGGAGGGGGTCATCCATCAAGAGACAACAGTCACCGGGCAGGTAGGTGGGAAGAAATCACCCATCAAGAGACAACAGTCACAGGGTGGGCCAGTGGGAGGGGGTCACCCATCAAGAGACAACAGTCATAGAGCACACAGAAAAGGGTCATCCACCAAGAGGCAATGGTCACAGAGCAGGCAGGAGGGAGTCGTCCACCAAGAGGCAACAATTATAATATAACACCCAGGGCTTTACCTCTCTCTCACCAGCTGGAATCCCTTTAAATCCCACCCCCAACGCCCCCAGGAGCTGGCTGGAGGGAAATGTATTGTAAGCCTTGCTGTCCTTACCGTCGGTGCGCTTCGGCCCTCTCATGGTGAGCTCGGCCGCTTTCTCAGCCGGCTGTTTGGACAGACACAGCAGCTCCTTGTCATTGTATCGCATAGCAGCCGCTCAGAGAGCCCGCAGCCTCCCCTCGATCCACAACCCCCACCCCCCCCTCCGTCCGTCCCCGACGTTTGAAGCGACCCTCTCCCTCCGTCTCCACCCTGTGCCAGCTGCCCGCTTCCCTCAGGGAAATTCCTGGAACTCCAGGTCTTGGTAAAGCGGCACTGGTTGTGGTAAATATAAAAGCTAATCAAGGTGCGCGGGACAGCCCGCGGCACATTGAGAGGTCAAATAAGCACGGGTAAAATGAGGAGACGCCCGGGGTTTTTACACCACAAAGGGAGCGGCAGATAATGGCGATAAGCCGTGGCAGTTACTCGCACTCCTTCAAGCTTCACCCGCCGCTTGCCACTCTCAATAAAGTTATTGAAAAGACCCACTTCCGGTGGACTGACCTCCTTCCGGTTCGCCGCTGCTGCTGTCAATAAAGTTATTGAAAAGACTCACTTCCGGCGGACTGACCTCCTTCCGGTTGATGAGGCCGCGCGCCGAGCGAGGAGACGGTTTGCGCTCCTGGCGGTTTGGAGTAGCCCGGGGTTCCCGGTGGCGAGCGGCTGTTGGCCGGAGCTCGGTGAGTCGGGCTCGGGGCAGAATGATCATTCTGAGCTCCCCCCCCCCCAACTACACCCGGCCGCTCCCGGTTGTCAGTGGGGCCGCTGTCAGATGTGGAGCTGCGTGAGGCCTGAGATCCAGGGGGCAATTGGAGCAATAAAGCCTGTGGCAACAATTGGGGCAACTGGTGCGAGGGAATTTAAGGAGTTAAAGTGCCAGATTCTGGGCTTAACAAGGATGCAAATATGTCCAGCTCCTTAAATCTACTCCATTTTCATAGAACCCCTACAATGCAGATGGAGGCCATTTGGGTTTGAGTTTGGCTGAGTCCTTATGTGACCCAGCAATGGGTCATCCAGACTTGATGGTTGCACACTGGGATGAGGAAAGTTTTCCTCACTCAAAGCACTCTGATTTTCTTTTCTTCTCCAGAGTGTTGTACACGAAACGTTATTTTTAGTATATTCCGTGATGAGGTTGATGAATTTGTAGAGTCGAGGTATATGGAGAATGGAGTTAAGATGGAAGTTCAGCTATGATGGAGCAAGCTCCACGGGCTGCATAGTCTATCCATGCTCCAGTATTCATTTTAAAGCAGGTGCGAAACGTTAATACTGTATGTTTACGTGAGTGATATAAAGACAGCAGTGTTTTTATGAGATGTTTCCAAACGCACTTGCCTGGGGAGATGATCTCCTGTGTATGTGGCCACGAATGCTGCTTCAGCTCCTACTGCATTTGATGTGATTAATTGCATCACTCTTCATGATTGCCTCTGCTCTATTTTCCAGTTCCATGAGAATGCCCTTCCATCCAACGCAATTATTTCTCATTTTGTCCTATACTTTCTGTGTTCTCTGAAGTTTATTTTCCTCAGTAAGAGGTCTGGCAACACCAATTTTAAATCCAACCGATTTATTTGATAGTAAATCTGCTAGCTTTCGGCGTTTGTGCCTTCGTCAGGTGAATGAAGTCTTTACTCAAAGAGTGATTAGGGAGTGGAATGCCCTGCCTGCAGCTATTGTAGATGTGCCAAGTTTGGTGGCGTTTAAGAGGTTAATTGATAAGTATATGGAAGAGAAGGGAATGGTTTAGTTTGGAGGGGCATTGCTTTTTATTTTGGTCGGCACAACATCGAAGGCCGAAGGGCCTGTTCTGTGCTGTATTGTTCTATGTTCTATGTTCTAAGTGTTCTGGTCTTCAAAAGCACACATATCAGCACAGACAGTTTACAGATTGCTGATTAGAATGCGAATCCTTACACCTAACATGCTATTCAAGTCTTAAAGTGGCTAACAATGTGAGTGGAAGGAGCACTGAGCACAGGTTAGGGAGATGTGTATTGTCTCCAGGCAGCACAGTAAGTGAGGTTTTTTGCTAACCCAGGCAAGTGATGGGGGTTACAGATAGTGTGACATGAAGCCAAGATCCCTGTTAAGACCGTCCTCATGTGTGCAGAACTTGGCTATCAGTCTCTGCTCAGTGGCTCTGCGCTGTTGTGTGTCATGAAGGTCCCCTTGAAGAACGTTTACCCAAAAGTCGGAGGCCAAATGCCCATGACCGCTGAAGTGTTCGCCCACAGGAAGGGAACTGTTAAACTGAGACCTGTTCAGCAGAACTTACATTTAAAGTGGTCACTCAACTTGATATTGCTGAAGGGGTGGAGTGGGTGGCATGCTGCTGAAGGTCTTCAGCATACACTCATCAGGATAGATGTTTGGCATTTTTACATCTCTCCTGATGAATACAAGATGAAAAGCATGTCCTTTTTTCAGTAATACACGTGCTTGTGTTTAGCGCCTTAACCAGAATGAAATATACTGAGGCATTTTATGAGCATTTTCAAAGTTATAATATTGAGCCATTAAAAAAAAAAATTAGGTTAGCTGTTGAGGTGTGGATCTTAACCCTGTTCTAAAGACAGAAGGCAAGGTATTTGCTCTGAATGATTTATTCCTGTTCGTGAAGCTCAGTTCTCCCAACAATATACATGCCAGATCTAAGATAGTATTGTTTTAGTAAGTTAAAACCTCAGATTTTCAAATTGAAATCAGTGAGACTGCACTGAGCTACTATTTAAATAAAAGCTATAGTGGATCTCTCAATCCACTGTGCAGGACAATGCTGACATTGATTGTATCTCAAAATAAAGTTTATTTATTTGTTAGTCACAAGTAGGCTTACGTTGACATTGCATTGAAGTTACTATGAAAATCCCCTAGTCGCTACACTCCAGCAGCTGTTCACGTACACTGAGGGAGAATTTAGCATGGCCAGTGCATCGAGCCAGCACATCTTTTGATCTGTGGGAAGAAACCCATGCAGACATGGGGAGAACGTGCAAACTCCACACAGACAGTGACCCAAACTGGGAATCGAACCCAGATCCCTGGCATTGTGAGGCAGCAGTGCTAACCACAGTGCCATCTGTAAGCACGATATGACCAGATCACAGCATTATTTTTCATATGATGGTTTACAAACCTATAAAGATGCCATTTTGTGATGCAAATGATAAGTTGCTGTGCAGAAAGCACAACATTTTGAACTAATATGTACATTCTTGTTTTTAAATTATTTTAGATTTTGTATTGAGTTACTGTCCTTCAAGTAACTATGGATTTTCAACATCGACCTGGAGGGAAAACAGGGAGTGGAGGAGTTGCGTCCTCTTCTGAAAGCAATCGTGATCGAAGAGAACGACTGAGACAGTTAGCTTTGGAAACCATTGACATAAACAAGGTTAAGTTCTGATTTTTGCATTTTAAATAGGTAAGTTCTTCATAATGTTTCACTGTTCAGCATTGTAATTGTTTTCTTTCTTGTTTTATAGGATCCTTATTTTATGAAAAATCACTTGGGTTCTTATGAATGTAAACTTTGCTTAACACTTCACAACAATGAGGTGAGTTTGAAATACTCTAGGTGATTCAGTTTTGTCATAAAAGTGTAAAATGTGCGCTGTAAGAGGGAATTTTATTTTGTGTTCAGCCAGCAGAATGAGACAGTACCAACTTTTATTTTTATTGCCAGCTGCCAGGTATGTCCAAAAACATTGTGGAAAAAAATACTGCAAAAAGTCACTGTGGTTTTCTGCTCTTTCCGTTGCCCCTCTTTGTACCTTAAGATGTGGCAAATATTTGTGCACATTGGAAAAATGAAAGGCTCAGTGAATCCTGGGCCCTTAAGGTGCCAGGCTGGAATGCAACAAATTGAATTACCTAACCCTGAAATACACATGAACATTGTGTAATTATTTTTGTGCTGTTGTCTATCTGACATTATATTTTATTTGCCTAGAAATGTTAGTGATGTGTTAGTTCAATAAAGCAGTCCATTGGAACTCCATCCATCATCTTAAACACTAACTTCCTCCAGTGTTGTCATACTATAGGAGCAATGTGTACCATCTGTGCGATGCACTGCAGCAACTATCCAAAACTGCTTTGACAGCCCCATTCAAGCCCTCAATCTCTACTACCTAGAAGGTCAGAATGGCCAAGCCGTGTTCAGGTCACAGTTTCATCCAGAGGCATGGGTTCGAATCCAACTAATTTGATTGATTCATTATAGTCACGTGTATTAGCATGCAATGAAAAGTATGCCAAACAGATAAAGCATACCATTCATAGAGAAGGAAACGAGTGAGTGCAGAAGTTTGTTACAGTCATAACTAGGGTGTAGAGAAAGATCAGCTTAATGAAGGGTAGGTCCATTCAAAAGTCAGATGGCAGCAGGGAAGAAGCTGTTCTTGAATCGGTTGATACATGGCCTCAGACTTTTGTATCTTTTTCCCAATGGAAGAAGGTGGAAGAAAGAATGACCGTGGTGGGTGGGGTTTTTAATTATGCTGACTGCTTTGCCGAAGCAGCGAGAAGTGTAGATAGGGTCAATGGATGGGAGGTTGGTTTGTGTGATGGATTGAGCTACATTCACAACCTGAAGTTCATCATTAATACTGACAGTCATTCGGTCTATTCGTTAACAGCATTTAAAATCGGGGATTGTTGGTGTATGTTTTAAATTTGATTTGAATTTGTTTTCTACAGGGGAGTTATTTGGCGCACACACAAGGGAAAAAGCATCAGACTAATCTGTAAGTGTAAGATTATGCTTGGTGTGAAAAATGTGGTTTTGTGGATATTCTGTGCTCAAGCTTTTGAGCGACTTCAAAAACAGTACACTAGCCTCATTAGAGCAACATAACATTGTAGAAGATGCAGCTTGGTGAGAGTTGCTTATCTATATAGTGGCCATTAATTTGCATCATAGCCTTTAGTACACTTGAATGCTGCTGTAATGATGAATGGAATCTTTCATTTTGTGATGAAGAGTCTTAAATGTGAATTGTGTGTGCGGGTGGAAAAAACTTGTTTTCTTTTGTTATTTAATTCCTAGAACACCCTATGAGGAAACTTCAGAGAGTGTATATCATAGATACAAAACTATGTGTGTAAATGCAAGTGCAGATGTCAGACATGTGAAATATCTTTGTTTGTTAAGAAACATGTTTCTTTTCTTGCTGTTACCTTCAGCCTCCAGCAAAGTCTTTCCAAATTATCCAGTAAACAATAAGATGAACGAAAAATTAATTCTTACACTTCTATCAATGCTGTATTTGTAATAACACCTTACACTGAAAAGTAATGATAAGAATTGAGCGTGGCATTTATAGATGTTCTTCCTATCTGTCAGATAGTGCAACCTTTTGTATTGCTCTTCCCAATTGCTTTACTGATCATAGATCTGCTTAAGTAGCCTAGGGTGACTAGGTTTATTTTTCACAATGCCAGGTCACATCCTGTGACAACACAACTAACATCAAGAGCATTCTGTGTGAGGAATCGTAGATATGAGCCTATTATCTCAGATATAATGCACTGTGCTACTGTGCTGACATCTATCATCATAGTTGCTTTATGGAAGGCTACAATGGCATACTGAGACTTTAAACGAGTAATTTGTCCACTGGTTACTTATTGGCACGCCAGTTGCTTTACAATCCATTATGTAGAAGTATCTATTTTAATTTGACTTGTTTTAGTACTGTCACATGCATTAGTATATACAGTGAAAAATATTGTTTCTTGTGCGCTATAAGACAAAGCATACCATACGTAAAGAAGGAAAGGAGAAAGTGCAGAATGTAGTGTTACAGTCATAGCTAGGAAATTGAGAAAGATAAAAGTTAGGTAAGTCAATTCAAAAGCCTGCTGGCAGTAGGGAAGAAGCTGTTCTTGAGTTGGTTGCTACGTGTCCTCAGACTTTTGTATCTTTTTCTTGATAAAAGAAAATGGAAGAGAATATGTCTGAGGTGCGTGAGGTCCTTAATTAAGCAGACTGCTCTTCTGAGACAGCGGGAAGTGTAGACAGGTCAATGAATGAGAGACTGGTTTGCATGATTGACTGGGCTTCATTCACAACCCTTTGTAGTTTCTTGCAGTCTTGGGTAGAGTGGCGGTCATGTCAAGTTGTGATACAACCAGAAAGAATATTTTTTATGGTGCATCTTTAAAAGTTGGTGCGAGTCATAGCGAATATGCCAAATTGCCTTAGCCTCCTGAAGAAGCAGAGACTTGGATGTGGGTGATCTGGACACCAAGAAACTTGAAGCTCTTGACCATTTCTATTTTGTTCCATTGGTGTAGACAGAGGTATGTCCTTCACTATGCTTCTTGAAGTTGATGACTATCTCCTTTGTTTTGGTGATATTGAGGGAAAGATTATTGTTGTTGCACCAGTTCGCCAGATTCTCTATCTCTTTCCTGTACTTCGTCTCATCGTTGTTAGAGATCCGACACGCTATGGTGATGTATATTTTGTCCAGCATGGTCTTCACATCCATGTGGGGTGGGATTTATGCCTTCACTAGCACCACTCTGAATATAGCTGCACCAAACTGACAGCAGCAGTTCATGAAGGTAGCTCACCACCATCTTAAAAATAGATGGGCAACAAATACTGTCCTTGCCAGTGATTCTCATGTCTCATGAAAGAATAAACTTCCTTTGGATGTATATTTTTTTCATCAGTTCAGTATCCAACTGTAGAGTTTATTTTTCAATGGACTAACATAGCCGAGGTAATGTCGGACTTTTTTTTTTTAGCAAGCTCTGTATCTTTCAAATATAAATAATTTAACTTTTCATTGGGAAGATACAGACCTCCTGATAATCGTTCAATTCATAGGTACTCCAAAACTCATTTTTCTTAAAATGGCTAATCTGAGGGATTAGGTGGTACAGTTCAGTGGAATATAAATGTATTTTTTTTCCTGGAATACTGAGGCAGAGAGGTACGCTCAGTTCCTAAAGAGTTTCCATTTCAGGCAGATACTTGAGAAAGATGCAGATAAGGGTTGAAAATTTAATGTGATGATATGCCAATTAGGTGACACATGACATCAGTCACAGGATGTTTGTAAATGCACAGTGATAGGTCACAGGTCTACAGTTTTAGGAAATGTCAACAGTTCTGAAGAGAATAGACCTTGACCTGAGCAGTGCTTGGATAGTAAATATTGAAACTTCTTACCAGCTAATCCTTTCTCTGTTTTGAATATAGAGCAAGACG
This sequence comes from Sphyrna mokarran, assembly GCA_024679065.1. Classification (NCBI taxonomy): domain Eukaryota; kingdom Metazoa; phylum Chordata; class Chondrichthyes; order Carcharhiniformes; family Carcharhinidae; genus Sphyrna; species Sphyrna mokarran. The sequence continues at coordinate 19,705,331 of JAGIQG010000026.1, forward strand.
AGCAGCAAAAGAGGCAAAGGAAGCACCAGCACAACCTGCTCCAGAAAAGGTTAAAGTGGAGGTGAAAAAGTTTGTAAAAATTGGCCGGCCAGGTTATAAAGGTATTTTACAAATTGTGTCATAGTGAGCTGGTGTAGCAGTTAATTGTTATGTTGACAAAAATGTGGTAGGTTTTATTATCAGTTAATTATAACCATTAGATAAAAGCAAATTACTGCGGTTGCTGGAACCTGAACCAAAAGAGAAAATACTGGAAAATCGCAGCTGGTCTGGCAGCATTTATAAGGAGAGAAATGAGCTGATGTTTTGAGTCCAGATGAGTCCATGTCAAAGCCTTTTTTGACAAAAGGTCATCTGGACTTGAAGCGTTAGCTCTTTCTGTCCTTACAGATGCTGTCAGACTTTTTACTGTGCTTACAGATACTGCCAGACCCGCTGAGATTTTCCAGCATTTTCTCTTTTAATTATAACCATTCCAAGGTTTAGGAAGTTGAATTGTGGAAAATGACTTTTGAAATTTTTAGTGATTAACACAAATATCAGTGTGAAACTTTAAAAAAGAGACCTGTCATTTAAAATTTAATAATGTGCAAGTTGGAAACATGGGAAAGCAAACCAGACTTACTCTCTCCATTTAAATTATGCCTCCTGCTGGTTGATCAAAGCAAGAAGAAGATATTTACTGAGAAATTGCCGTTTTCACTACCTGCAGAAACCCTGTGCAAACACACTATCGTCTATAAATGCAATTACTTCTGGTAAATTCAGAAAATTGGAACTTATCACTGATATCTTATGCTTTACCCAAACAAGGCACAATAGTTAAAGTTCACAGAAAAGATTACATCATAAATTGTCTCATTATTTATCCCAGAAAATGGAGAAGAGAGTGGCTGTACTCTGCTTTCGAGGAAGATTTTATTGCAAATAAACTGCATCAAGATTTTAACCATTCTTTTTGTAGTGACCAAACAGAGGGATGCAGAAGTGGGACAACAAAGTCTTCTCTTTCAGGTAATGTATAGTTCTGCTGTCTGCATGTTGGTTTTAATTGACTCTATTCTGTATTACTTTTTCCTTTCAGTCAATTTTCCACCCTCCATCTCAAATGCATTAATGCCTGGGCAGAGTACGGTAGAATTGATGCTAGTTGTCCTTTGTTTGGTGCCTTGTATAAGTGGTTATTATTTATATATTAACTGGCTAGCCGATCAGTAGGCTGTCCCAAGCATCCCCAATCTTGCCCACTTATCTCCGGCATAGTCGCTGAGTACTAATGTGAAGCAGAAATCCTCTCCCTCAGGCTCCAAAGTTAGTTGGACCACCAAATATCAGCTTACTTGAACAGAGTCTTTCCAATTCTGTTTGACTCATTTAGCTTGCTGTCTTGCACGTCTCTAACCAACCACAGATTGAAATTTTAATTCATTTGTGCTTAATAAACCAGCTGCGTGGTTTGAATTTTATTTTGGTGTCAAAATGTAAATTACACAAAGTATTTGGACAGTGTTGGGTTTTAACAACAGATGTTTTCTTGGGTTCCACATGACAGCCACTGCTTTGTTCTCCCCATGAAGCAGCTTCTATCGTCCCATTTCTCAGTAAATGTAATGAGACTCTGATGTCAAATAAGGAACCTTTGTCATGTACTCCGGATTACTGGAATATGTGATGTGCCGCCAAGTGATTTCCTTGTTTCCGGTAGGTAGAAGAAATGTTTCAGATTGTGGCTCCAGCTGTAAAGCATTAGACACATTTATTCAACATTAGCAGGTAATTGAATAGTGTTCAAAACAAACAATATTTTTGTAGTTACAATAAGCTTGACCCATCTTCTCTGTCATAAGCAGTTTCTCCTGTATAGACTCTTGAAATGTGGTCAGGATACTGTCTGTTAGAATGGGACCTCTTGCTCGCCATTTAGCCCTGATAATCCCATATTCATAATATTTCTTGTATTGTCATTCAACATGTCCATTCCAAACTTCCTTGAGGCTATCTCCAAATAAAAATACCTTAATTTCTTAGATAACTCAGACTTTTGACACCACAAGATACTTGGTATTGAATGTAATGGGAAGGCACATTGATTAATCCTAAACACTTTGAATGGTCTGATGCAGGTAACTATTCATAATTAGTGGTAGCAGTTGATCACCACGTATCTGGAGTGTGCAACTCTGTAACCTACAGAAGTAGGTCGCAGCAACCCACTTTAACTTTTTGCCTGCTATGACCGATTTAGAAGAATCCACTAAATAATCACTAGATAAATAATCCACTAAATATGGATGAAAATGTTTTCCACCCATACCTGTTGGTGGAGCAATGATGCTAAAATTAAGCACTTCTCAGGTTAATAGCATTTTTCATTTTAAATTTTATATGATAGTTTATACTATCGCGTGTATTGTTTAGTGGTTTACTCTTTAAAAAAAAATCAATTTTATCTCTTAGATTGATTATCCTGAAATTGCAGAAAGTGTGATCCCACGCCATCGGTTTATGTCCGCATATGAACAGCGAATTGAACCACCTGACAGACGTTGGCAGTACCTGTTGTTTGCGGCAGAGCCATATGAAACCATTTCTTTCAAGGTATTGTACTCCCACGGACTGGTGGGCAGCGTGGAAAGATTAATTCTTTGTTTGCTGTAAGAAGCAAAATAACTTTATTGTTGTTGTAATTTACCGAAATTACATGCTATTTCTGATCATTCAAAGTTATTTTCTCACACTGAATTATTTAGTGTGAGAATTAACTCAGATTATGTAATTCAATTTTTAAGTGAATTTTGTACCAAGAAGAATAGACTACAGTTCCATTAATTCAGCTGAATTGACTGGACAGCTGGTTCGTGACACAAAGCGATGCCAACAACGTGGGTTCATTTCCCATTATTCATGAAGTTATTCATGAAGGCCCCACATTCTCAACCTTGCCCTTGTTTGAGGTGTGGTCCTCCTCAGGTTAAATCACCACCAGTTAGCCTTTCTGCTCAAAGGGGACAGCAGCCTATGTCATCTGTGACTATGGGGACTTTAACTTTATTGAACTCTGTTCCTGATAAGTGAATTAAAAAATAATGGGAAACAAAATGTTGGTATTAACTTAAAGCGATAGACTGTTAAAACTGTACAGACTAACAGTAATCAGGTGAATGTGTTATTATCCGCTCACCTGATGAAGGAGCAGCCCTAAGAGCTTGTGAATCTAAATAAACCTGTCGGACTCCAACCTGGTGTTGTGAGACTTCTTACTGTGCTCACCTCATTCCCAATATCGGCATCTCCACGTGGTGCTATTATTGAAACGGTTACTTTGGGCTAGAAATTATGGTGATGATTAAAGATGAAGACACAGTGATTAGCACTGCTGTCTCTCAGTGCCAGAGGCCTGAGTTTGATTAGGGTTGGGTCACTTTCTGTGTGGGTTTCCTCCGGATGCTCTGGTTTCCTCCCACGCTCCAAAGATGTGCGAGTTAGATGCATTGGCCATGCTAAATTCTATCTCAGTGTAGCCAAACAGATGCTGGAGTATGGCGACCAGGGGATTTTCACAGTAATTTCATTGCAGTGTTAATGTAAATCTACTTGTGATTAATAAATAAGCTTAACTTTAAAAGGGTCCAAATGAGGGGATGTGTTTGTTGTGTTGTTAATTGACGGAAAATGTTTGCAAAATGGAAAGAGGGAGGTGAGGGGAAAAACAAAATAATTGGCAAGTTCTGGAGAGATGGACCAGATTTTGGAGTATTGCATGGGCCCAAGTCCTTGCATTTTATTTTGTTGCTGAAAAAATGCTTTAAGTTTATGTTGCACAAATTAAATGTGAATGTTTAATGTCAAGCTCTTATCAGATTGTTCTACTCCCCTATTGTGCAGATTTTGTTCAGATTTTTGAATGGCAGGTTTAAATACCCATCATAGATTGACTGTTGTCAACAAACCAGGTATCTTGATTCATCTTTAATTGCACTTAGGTACCAAGTAGAGAAATTGATAAAGTTGAGGGGAAGTTTTGGACCCACTGGAATCGAGAAACAAAACAGGTATTGTCAACCATTTTTTTAACAAGTATTGTCAATCCAGCACAAATGTGCTATGTTTGAATTCCTTGATGATGACTAACTAATGTGCAGCAGGTTTTGACATAATAAAATCCATTAAAGTACCTGCAAGAGGTCACATGACAATACTGCGGAGTCCTCAATATCCACAAAAATAATTTTAGACAAAAACGTCTTTTAGTTTGTTTAATTCTTCCAGAATACCCAATTCTAACGCTTCTCAGTTAAACAAATCTAACTGTCTCATAAGTAATCCAGGTCCCTGGTCTTGATATTTTTGACAATTGATTCCAACTGTTAGTCACCTTGTAAATAAATTGTTTCTTCACCACCAGGATCCTGCAGCACTGACCTTTCTGAAAGTACTGTTGTCTGTCTCATTAAGTATCTTGTATACTTCAGTAAGATGTTTTCTCAGTCTTTGAGGCTTAAAATTCCTGCCTTGTGTAGTACCCATTATAGCCAATTTCTCTAATACTAGGATCAACTATGCTGATTCTGAATCATTTGAACAGCCTGAGTGATAATCCCCATTATTCTAGGGCCAGATTTCTGTGGAGTACTTCAGGTACAGTGGGGATCAGAGCACTGTACGTCTGTATAAGTAGTGGGAATTTTAACTAAACTGAGTTAGCGGTATTATTGAGCATCTTAAAATAAAAATACTGTAGACCCTGGAATCTGAAACAAGAAAAAGAATGCTGGAAAACGTCAGTCAGCTTGGCAGCATCTGTCAGGAGGAAAGTAGCATTAATGCTTCAAGTCTTTTTGGCTCTTCATCAGAACTGAAGAGCAGGAGAATGTGTGAGATATTAAAGTGCAGCTGTGTGAAATTACAACAAAAAGCAGCAACTTTAAGAGCAAAAGACAGATGGCTTGATGTGGGAGGGTGAAGTGGGGGGAGGGAGCGTTGAGGCAATACATATATTGGATATTTTAAAAAGGAGCTTAAGCTGCAGGGGAAAAGTCACAATCTAAAGCTGCCAAACTCAGTCTTGGGTACATTGTAATCCTTGGGACTTATTCGGAAGATGAGATGCTGCTCCTCCAGTTTGCACTCCCTCTCGTCAGTTTTGACGAAGAGCCAAAAGGACTTGAAATGTTAACGCTGTTTTCTCTCCTTACAGATACTGCTGGGTCTGTTAAGTTTTCCAGCATCTTCTGTTGTTGTAATTGAGCATCTTCTTTGCTTTGTTTATTGTCAGCTCGTATTCATTTATAGAATTCCTGTAGTGTGCAGAAGACTATTTGGCCCATCAAATCTGCACTGACTTTCTAACAGCATGCCAGCCAAGCCCCAACTCTATAGCCCCACATATTTATCCCACTAATCTACATATTCTGGGACACTAAGGGGCAATTAGCATGGCCAATCAACCTAACCCACGCATCTTTGGGCTGTGGGAGGAAACCCACGCAGTCATGGGAAAACCCAAGTTTGGAATTGAACTGGGCCCCTGGCACTATGAGGCACAGTGCTAATCATTGTGCAACATTGTTCTCTAAGGAGAACAACCTGACCTCTTCCAACTGTCCTTGTAACTCAGGTCCCTCATTCCTGATCTAATTATTGTAAATATTTTCTGCACCTTCTCTAAAGTCTTCACATCCTTCCTAAATTACAGAATTCAATACCACACTTTAGATGAGGCTGTTTCATGGAAGTTCATCATAGCTTCCTTGTTCTAGTATGCTCTGCGTCTGTTTATAAAATCTCAAATCCTTTATACTTTTAAGCCATATTCTCATTCTGCCCTGCCCCTTCAACAATTTCTGCTCAATTACCCACGTCTCTCTGGTTCTTCTAGCTCTTTAGAATTTGGCCCTTTAGTTTATGTTGCCTGTCCTCATTCTTCCTGCCAAAATGTAATATCGTTTACATTTGTGCGTTAGATTTAATCTGCTACATGCTCATACATTCCATCAGTGTCTCTGTATCCTCTCTAAGGCTATTGTTAATGTCCTCACAGATGGCTGCAGTCCTACCTTTGCAATTGTGTCTTGCATGCCCAAGTTAATAATATCTAACAGGAAAAGCAGTGGTCCTAGTCATGATGACCAGTGGTCCTGATGAACTGTACACATCCCTCCAGTCCGAAAGACAGCCATTCGTCTCTCTTGTCTGTATCCTGGTATTTCTGAGCTGCTATATGTCATGCTGTGAGGTAACCTAAAATAGGGCCAGGAAACTATTTCAGCCAAAATTTAAACAGTTAAAGGACTTGGTGGCAAGTGGTAGAATAGAGGAACAAAAATCATTTCATGATTATAAAGGCCATTTCAGCTCTGCCAATCCAGAAAGATTGCTTAAAAAATGATGGATAAAATGGGAGGGGGGTGGGGGGCAGAAATATAGATGCTTAAGTAGCTGAAGCAAATAACAGTAACTTTCAAAACAAAATTCCATAATTATTTAATGGATGAATATGCAGGGCAATGGGGAAAGTGCAGGAGAGTGAGACTAATTGGATAACTTTATCAAAGAGCTAATACAGACAAGATGGGCCAAATGACTACATCCTGTGTTAAATGATTCTGCAATGCTACGCAGATCATTGGTAAAGTATTGCAAGTTGGAAATTTAAAGCAACAGGATGCACATTGAGGATATATTTTATCTGTTGAGGCGTATGTGTGGTAGCCCATGGGATGTAACAATGAGGAATTCAAGATTGATTCCACTGATCTCTAATCAGCTTTGTGCTGCATGTCTATTTCCACTACTTGTTGCTTCCAAAAATTGCTATGGGAAATAAATTTGAAAGATGTTGCCTTTACATTTTCAAAATTATTATGTTCACAGATTTTTCTGATCACTTTGAAAATCTGTTTTCAGGATCTGTGTATGAAGTTAATGTGTCAGAATGTGTTTGACTCTTTGTTTTTTTCCTCCTAGTTTTTCCTTCAGTTTCATTTTAAGATGGAAAAACCTGTGCAACCACAGAGCTTGCCTATCGGACCACCTGGAATAAAGAACAGGCCACCACCGCCGCCACTCATGAATGGCATACCACCAAGGGCTCCCATGCCACCAGATACTATGCCACCTCCACGACCAGCAGGCATGCCCATGCCACCAATGCCTCCAGGTGGTCCAGTGCCTCCTGGTCCACCACAGCTTCCGCCGACCCCTCAAGGCCCTCCTCCAGCTCCGCAGGGACTTCCTCCGGCTCCGCAGGGTCCTCCTCCGGCTCCGCAGGGTCCTCCTCCAACTCCACAGGGGCTCCCTCCGACTCCGCAGGGACTCCCTCCAGCCCCGCAGGGGCTCCCTCCGACTCCTCAGGGGCTCCCTCCGACTCCTCAGGGGCTCCCTCCGACTCCTCAGGGGCTCCCTCCGGCTCCTCAGGGGCTCCCTCCGGCTCCTCAGGGGCTCCCTCCGGCTCCTCAGGGGCTCCCTCCGGCTCCTCAAGGGCTCCCTCCGGCTCCTCAAGGGCTCCCTCCGGCGCCACAGGGGCTCCCTCCGGCACCGCAGGGTCCTCCCCCGACTCCACAGGGTCCTCCTCCAGCTCCACAAGGTCCTCCACCTGCTCCGGTCCCACCAATGATTAGGCCTCCACTGCCCAGTGATTCTGCACCAGTATCGGCACCACCTACACCTCTTCCACCACCAGGTGTTCCTCCTCCTCCTACCAACTGACCTTGATGTCTATAAAGAATTTTGTGTTTTGACATAACACAATTTTTGTAGAGTAGCCTTTAATTTGTTATTTTAATGGAGTCCTGTTTCTGTCAAATGTAAAGTACCTTGCAATACGTCATCTTTCATTAAAGACATTTTCCAATACTTTTAATGGTGGGCTTCTTTTTTTACCTTATTGTTGCATTCTAATGGTTCAACTATTCCCTAAAATATTCATTGAAGGTCTCATCTTTATTGCTCAGTCAGAATATTGTATTTGAAAAGGAATCAAGGTAACAAGAGTTCAGGAATCTTTTCTGTAAGTTCCAGGAACCTAGACCATAAAGATCTGTGCAGGAAGGTAGTGGTGTAGAGGCTTTTGAAATGTGGACCAAGATGTATGCTAAAAATTCCATATAAGTGAAGAAGTATTGAAGTAGCAAAGAGTGCAAACAACTCTTACAAAGTGAAATCCGAAAAAGGAACGTGTCAATATTTTGGCCATTTGATCAGAACTGAAAAATTACAGAGGGCAACTCTAGAGGACAAAGCAGTGGGCAGCAGGAAGTCACACATTCCAAGAGTAAATAAAGACACATCTCTTACATATTAAACTTACTGATCATAGGCAGTAAAGAGAATGTACACTCTGATGACGACGACATTACATGCTTGCTATGTCTTGTCAGGAAACTACAGAAAATGTTCCACTATCTTTGGATTATATTATATCAAAATGCTTCAGGGTACTATTTTATCTGTCATGCAGTAAGAACATTGACCAAGGTGAATGTTGACCATCCAATATGATCTCTAAGCTGATGCTGAACTACCTTGGAACTGCTGCAGTCCATGTGGTTAGGTATATCCACAGTGCTGTTGGGAAGAGTGTTTCAGGTTTGTGAACCACTGAAGAAATAGCAAGATGTCAGGATGGAATAGAGCTCAGGGGGAATTTACAGGCAGTGTTTTCATGTGCCTTCTGCTCTTTTGAGGTGGTATCAGATACAGGTTTGGAAGGTGCTGTTGAAGGAACCTTGGTGAATTGCTGTAGTACATCTTGTAGATCGTAAGAACAGAATTAGGCCACTCAGCCCATTGAGTCTGCTCTACTATTCAATCATGGCTGATGTTTTTCTCATCCCCATTCTCTTGCCTTTTTGGTGGTGCATAAATGATGCATACTGTAGCCACTGTACACTGCTAGTGGTAGATGGTTTGCCTTTCAAATAGGCCATTTTTTTCTAGGATGATGTGAAGTTTTGAGTGTTGCAGAAGTTACATTCATTACAAAAAGGCCTTGACCACAAGTTAGGTAATTGAATTTCTTTTGGCATTTAAGCTTTAATAAAGTAAAAATGTAAGAATTGGGCAGAATAAAAATTGAAGTAGCTTGGATAAAATAAAGTTTGGAGAGTGGGAGGAAAGGAATTAATCAGGATGCAGCTGTCTGGAGGAGTTTTGAGTGTAAATTAGTTTAGAAGCAGGGTAAACATATATTTACTTAAGTGAAGTGGGGAACAATAGAATATAGAATTTTAGTTGTTAAAACTGCAGAAGAGATGAGTTCAACATGGGGACATTTAGAACCTAGGCTTCCAGCGTGTAAGCGGCAAGTCACTCAGATAGGAGAATAAAAGAGAAATACGGTACATCAGTATCTGGGTTCTCTGTACTGACAAAAGACAGGGGAGGAAAGAAAGAGGAGAAGCGGGATGAATAGCTAAGATCATTGCCATGACCAACTAGAAATGTCAGTTCTGAAAGCAAGTTTGTGTTAAAATCAGTTGTTTTGAAAAGCTCACATATTTCATGTTGAAGCCAAGAAACATACTTCTTAAGTAAAAAGAAATAGTATGTGGTAAGTATTTACATATTTAGCCTATCAATATAAACTTTATGGGGTGGTATTTTAAGTCAAGAAAGATTTCTCAGAGTTCAGGAATGTGGATAAATGAGAACAAAGTTAATTTCAAAATATGTTTAGCCATTATTGGAGATGAGTGCATTTTTGTTTTGTATTGTGTATTATTGTTTCTACCTTTTAATAAGTATTATATTTCAGTGGTTACGTCGAGACCAGACCTTCCATATCTTTCCTTACATTATGCCAAATCACAAAATAAGAAATTAAGAACTGGTGTTCCAAGTTCTGGATTTTGAGATACTGTCACATCAATCTTCGATGGAGTTATGAACAAAATTAGAGGCTTATCTGGGATTTGAAAAGCATCATTCCTTGGGTGTAGGGGAATTTGTGGCTTTTAACAGTAACAAGAATGAGGAACATGTTGCACCAGGTGAGATATTGTGGGATTTAAGATAAGGTGACTGCAACATGGTTCCAACATTAGCTAAGACTTGCTAGGGCATAGAAAATATAACTTTGGGAAGTTTGAAAAGTGTGACCAAAACTAAATTAATGGAATTGGCAGATACGTTATAAGAAGGGAAAGGAAATAGGAAAGCTGAAGTACTTGAGAGTGTAGCAAAATATTTAGATGTGTAAGGGATGTTGAATAGATCAAAAAGTGAGGCAATTGAGTTGGTAAAAATTCAATTACAAAGCAAAATAGAAATGAAGAAATTGAAATATGTGAAAGAGAGAACAGACAGCTTTGCAAAGAGAATTGGAAAGGAAGAAAGAAAAAAGGTAAGAAACAAAGAATTTCAGCTTAAAAGACTGATGATTAAAGCAGGGAATCAGAGCAGTTGTAGACAATAACCTAGTCAGGGAGATGTTTGGTTTCATACAGGCACTTCCAAAATTTAATGAAAGGGATGAGGAAGCATTTTTTAATTCATTTGAGAAGGTAACAACACAAATGAAATGGTCACATGAAATTTGGATTCTGGTCTTCCAAACTAAATTAGTAGGTAGGGGTCATGAAGTATATGCATCTCTGCCAGAAGAAATATCTGGGTCGTATGACATAGTGAAGAAAGGTGTACAAAGGTTATGATCTGAACATTGAGTCCTCATGCATTCATACCAGAGACTTATAGACAAAAGTTTTGAAATGTAAGAAAGGTGTCTGATGGACTTGTATTGAGTTTTAAAGGATTAAACAAAGTAATTTTCATAACAGCATTAAAAATAGAAGGAACCTACAAGGCCATTGGCGAAATAATCATTTTGGAAGAATTTAAAGATTCATTAGCTGCAGTGAGAAGGTTTCAGAATCCCTACAGCACAGAAGGAAGCCATTTGGCCCGCTTAGTCTGCACCAACAACAACTCCTCCCGAACCTATCCCCATATTTCCCTGCTAATCCCCTGACACTAAGGGAAACTTTTTTTTCTCATGGTCAATCAACTTAACCCGCACATCTTTGGAATGTGGGAGGAAATTGGAGCACCCTGAGGAAACCCACACAGACATGGGGAAAGCGTGCAACTCTGCACAGTGACCCAAGACCAGAATTGAACCTGGCTTCCTAGCCCTGTGAGGTGGCAGTGCTATTCGCTATGCCACTGTGCTGCACATGCAGAAGACAGAAGATTAAAACTTCAAGGCTGGATGCTGAGCCTAAATTAGTTCATAGGTCAAACCCTTTATCCCGACACCTTGTAGTTTTGAGAAGGTATGAAATGGGAAAGTGAGAAAAAGCTTAGTCAACTAAGAGAAAGATTAGTCAAACGATCCAAAGTATTTCCAACTCTGAATAGAAAAGAAGCTGCTGAAATTACAAGGGACATGAGGAATATTCAATGTTTTCATTGCAATGAATAGGGACATATAAAATCAGACCGGTTAGAATTGTAAGTCTTAAGAAAATAAGTAGTAAATGAGAGTTTGGGGAACAAGAAAAACGAGTAGGTTTTTCATACAGAGAAGAACAAACAATAAGACTGAATGAAGGTTTAAGAATGTACACACAACTTGTTCAGGGGCAGAACAAACAGTGGGTGATTGATGCATTTAATGATTTTGGGTAGTATTCTCTACTCTCATCAATGGTAACACTTTCATGAATGAGAACAGGGAATTTGGCATTTCAGTTGAAACTCCTTTGCAGTGGCACCGATCTCAGCCACGAATGTGGAGAGAAGATTTCAACTCTTGTTTGTAAAGAGAAAGTCTTTTCGTGTTTACAGAATGGAATGAGTAAGGATATTAACATTTTAAGAGATATCAGCCAGACTGATAACAGCCTGTTCACTTGCTACCAATACTTCCCTACCTTATATTGCCTTTCTGCCTTCTGACTTCTTAGCTTGATGTCTTGTTTGACTCTTAGAGTTTCAAAAGTCTTTCTTATTGCTAAAACAACAACACCTTAACAGCTTAAATTTGTTTAGTATCTTTAGAGTAATGAAAAGATCCCAAGGCACTTTAAAGGGATGTCATAAAACATGATATAACAGTCACAAAAAGAGATATTAGGTCAGATAATCAGAAACAAATCAACAGGCAGATTTTAAGAAGTGCCTTAAAGAAAGAAAGTGAATTAGAGGGGCAGTGAGATGTAGGAAAGAGCTTCAGAACTCGGGGATGGACAACTGAAAGCAATGGTGGAGTGGTAAAGATTAGAAATGCATTAGAGACCAGATTTGGAGGAAACAGATACATGTGAGGTTTGTGAGGTTGGAGGGGATTACAGAGACTGGGAGCTTCAAGGTCATGGAGGGAAGAATGAAAAATTTTAAATCAATGTGTTACTTAAACAGGTGCCAACTTAGACCAGCAAAAAGAGGGCGATGGAGAAACTTGTTGCAAGTTAAGCGAGCAGTAACAAAGTTTTGAGAAACTTTGGGGCAAATTCTACTGGCCTGCTTGCCATGGGAATAAGAGAGAGCGAGGGGCGGACGATGGAAAGATTGGTTGACCTCCGGTTGGATTTTCTGGTTTCAGGGCGAGCAAGGCCTTTAAGTTTATAGAGAGTAAAATGGGCACCATCAATTGGAATAATCAAGCCTATAAGTAGCAAAGCTACAAGTGAAGTTTTCAGCAGTAGATGAGCTGAGACAGGATTGAAGTCAAACAATATCATTAAGGTGGAAGAATGAAGTCTTAGAGATGTTATGAATATAAGGTGGGAAACTCATCTCAGAATCAGGATCAAAATATGATACATTTTCTGCTCCATCACCAAGTTTTGCCCTTACTCTCCTTATAGTAATTGAAAGCACATGAGCATCTTCTTCTGGGTGTACAGAAACATACGTAACTCAACAAGGATTCCAAAAAAAGGCTAAGGGAGTGACTGTGCATCTATCAATAGTTTCCATCTTTTTCTAAGCATTCAAGACTATTAACGTGCACCATTGGGTAATAGCCATGTTCAGAAAATAAAGTTAATTTATTAGTCACAAGTAAGGCTTACATTAACATTGCAATGATGTTACTGTGAAATTCTCCTAGTCGCTACAATCCAACGCCCGTTCAGATTGATGCACCTAACCAGCATGTCTTTCAGTCTGTGGGAGGAAACCACAAGAAACTCAGAAGAAACCCATGTTGTGTGGAGAACATGCAAACTCCACACAGACAGTGACCCAAGCTGGGAATTGAACCCAGGTCCCGTGAGGCAGCAGTGCTAACCACTGTACCACATAAAAGCACACCAATATATAAATCAATGAACATTGATTTTCAAAAGTAAAAAGTGGCTTTCCTGTGGCATTGCTCACATAATCTAGGATCTGCAGCATGATATTTGGCTACTAACCAGATTTGGTCATGCAAGAGCTCCTGCAATCCAGTCAATTGCAGCTGATTACGAATTCCTGCAATGACTAAATTGTTGAAGTTTTTTTCCATGGAGGATGCAGAGCCTGGTGGAGATCAGGTGCAAATGAAGACAAGAGAATGGAACACATGCATTGGGGCACTAGGCTGAGAGACAATTGCATAATGAAGAGGGCTAAAAATATTTGCATTTTAGCGATGGGCACCAATGGGCATTAACTAAGACTGACTGATAGAGAACTGGGACATTGTAATGGTTAAGACATGAATGGCAGATTATGAATGAGTCACAGCTGACAGGAAGCTGAAGCAAAAAATATTAAAGAGGAGAAATTTTATCCTGGTGGTAATGAAGACTATTTGTCTTATATTGTTTATTCACAGTTTTGTTGTGGGATTGGTGGGAAATGGAGAGAAAAGTAGTTCGGATCTTCACAAATGGGATTTGGATTTGGTGATATCCCAGTTCTAAGCAAAAGACATGCGGTGTTGGATTTGTTCTCACAGATGCTTGATACATATGTTTGTGATGGAGGGAGATGGGGGACACCATCATCATAGTGACGAAGAAGGAAATTTATTTTTCACCTCTGGGAGTGTGAGTTGTGAATTGTGAAATGCAGCTCAGGTAGACCTTCACACAACCTTGAACAGCAACCAGGGGTATGTACAGAAAATGCTGCAAACACACAACAGGTCTGGCAGCATCTGTGGAGGGAGAAACAGAGTTAATGTTTCAGTTGCGACCTTACATCAGAACAGCAAACAGGGAAATGGGTCAAACAGGTTCGCAGCCTTTGTTGTACACTGGATCATTGGCCAGGAGCTGATAAGAAGTGGTATAAAATCATGTCAGTTTGATTATATCACATGTAATGTTCATTCAATGGGGAAGTGTGAAATCTATGAAGCTTGGCCTTCATGTATTCTAGAATCACTACAATGCAGAAGAAGCCATTCGGCCCATCAACTCTGTACCAACTCACTGACAGTGTTTTACATAGGCCCTTTCTCCTGTCCTATCCCTGTAATTCCACAGATTTACCATGGCTAATCCATCTAACCTACACATCTTGGGATACTAAGGAGTAATTTAGCATGGCCAATCAACCTAACCAGCACATCTTCAGATTGTAGGAGGAAACCAGAGCACCTGGTGGAAACCCATGCAGTCATGGGGAGAACATGCAAACTCCAATCAGTCACCTGAGAATTGAACCTGAATCCTTGGTGCTGTGAGACAGCAATGTTAACCACTGTGCCACTGTGCTGCCTGTTCCACTGCGAAAAATTTATTTAGAACATAGAACATAGAACATTACAGCGCAGAACAGGCCCTTCGGCCTTCTATGTTGCGCCGACCAATTAAGAAAAAGCAATGACCCTCTAACCTAAACCATTCCCTTTTCATCCATAAACTTATCTACTAACCTCTTAAACGCCACCAAACTTGGCGCATCTACAACTGCAGCAGGCAAGGCATTCCTTACCCTTACCACCCTCTGGGTAAAGAACCTACCTCTGACATCCGTCCTATAACTATCACCCCTTAATTTAAAGCTATGTCCCCTCATGCTAGCTTTCTCCATCCTAGGAAAAGGGCTATCACTGTCCACCCTATCTAAACCTCTAATCATCTTATATGTTTCAATAAGGTCTCCTCTTAGCCGCCTCCTTTCTAACGAAAACAACCTCAAATCCCTCAGCCTCTCTTCATAAGACCTGCCCTCCATACCAGGCAACATCCTGGTAAACCTCCTCTGTACCCTCTCCAATGCCTCAACATCTTTCTTATAATGCGGGGACCAGAACTGTACACAATACTCCAAGTGCGGCCGCACTAGAGTTTTGTACAGTTGCAACATGACGTTGCGGTTCCGAAATTCAATCCCCCTAACAATAAAAGCTAAGACTCCGTATGCCTTCTTAACAACCTTATTGACTTGATTGCCAACTTTCAGGGATCTATGCACATATACACCAAGATCCCTCTGTTCTTCAACACTATTAAGAGTCCTACCATTAGCCCTATACTCTACACATTTGTTATTCATGCCAAAGTGAATTACCTCACACTTTTCCGCATTAAACTCCATTTGCCACCTCTCGGCCCAGCTCTGCAACTTGTCCAAGTCTCTCTGCAAACTATAACACCCCTCTTCACTATCTACCACTCCACCGACTTTAGTGTCATCTGCAAATTTACTAATCCATCATTCAATACCCTCATCCAGATCATTTATAAAAATTACAAACAGCAGGGGCCCCAAAACAGATTCCTGAGGTACACCACTAGTAACCGAACTCCACGATGAATATCTCCCATCAACCACCACCCTCTGTCTTCTATCTGCTAGCCAATTCCTAATCCAATTAGCTAAATCACCCTCTATCCCATACATCTGCATTTTCTGCAGAAGCCTTCCATGGGCCGCCTTATCGAACGCCTTACTAAAGTCCATATATACCACATCAACTGCCTTACCCCCATCCACCTCTTTGCTCACTTTTTCAAAAACCTCAATAAGGTTAGTAAGGCACGACCTACCCTTCACAAAACCATGCTGACTATCCCCAATCAATTCATTTCTCTCTAAATAACTATAAATCCTATCCCTAATAATTCTTTCCGATACTTTGCCCACAACAGAAGTAAGACTCACCGGTCTATAATTCCCAGGAAAGTCTCTATTCCCCTTCTTGAACAATGGGACCACATTCGCTATCCTCCAGTCTTCCGGCACTATACCTGTAACCAACGACGACCTGAAGATCAGAGCCAGAGGCTCTGCAATCGCCTCCCTCGCTTCCCAGAAAATCCTAGGGTAAATCCTGTCCGGCCCAGGGGACTTATCTAACTTCAAACCCTCAAGAATATCTAGCACATCCTACTTCAATACTTTCCAGTTTACAACCCTGTATTCCAGTGTTCTCCACAACTACATTTACATCTCCCTGCGTGAATACCGAAGAGAAATATTTGTTCAGTGCCTCTCCAATCTCTTCAGGCTCCACGCACAACTTCCCACTGCTGTCTCTGACTGGCCTTAATCTTGCCCTAACCAATCTTCTATTCTTAACATATCTAAAGAAAGCTTTAGTATTCTCCTTGATCCTATCAGCCAAAGTCTTCTCGTGTCCCCTTTTAGCTCTCCTCAACTCACTCTTTAGCTCCCTCCTGGCTAATCTATAGCTATCCAGTGCACTAACTGATCCTTCAAGCCTCATCCTGACATAAGCCTCCTTTTTCCTTTTAACCAGCGAATTAACTTTTTTAGTACACTATGGTTCCCTTACTTGACCATTTCCTCCTTGCCTGACAGGGACATACTTATCAAGGACTTGCAGTAGCTGCTCCTTGAATAAGCTCCACATTTCAGATGTTCCCAGTCCCTGTAGTTTCCTAGTCCAACCTATGCACCCTAATTCTCTCCTCATAATTACCATTCCCTCAAATATTTGTATGAGGAAAATAAGCACAAATGTTTCATGATACCAAAAAGCTATGGAATGATGGTCGTGGATTTAAATCTGCAATTTCCAGTGCATTGAGCTACTCGGGAGAAAGGCAGAAAGATCACGTTGCCAAAAATATACGATGAAAGGACCATGGCTGAAAACTCTGTTTCTCTCTCCAAAGATGTTGCCTGAAAAGCATTTCTGGAATTTTCTATATTCATTTTATGACATATATTTGTGACTGTTTTATTTAAAATCTCCTTTTGTTTAGATTCATAGGAGGAATTCATAATTATTGAATAAGATAGATGATTGTTCATTACGTGGGTCATGTTAAACAGAGTGGAAAATGGAGACTCTAACAATCATGTTTGTCGTTGAATATTATGCAAACATCACAACACCATTTTTTCTCTCCAACTTTTATTTTTATGTCTTCCAGCTTTTGCTAAGAAATATTTAATTCAAATTACTGGACTTCAGTAAGGTATTTGACAAGGTTTCACGGGGAAGGCTGGCCCAAAAGTTTAGAGCCCAGGAGATCCAAGGCAAGTTGGCAAATTGGATCTAAAATTGGCTTTTTAATAGAAGGCAAAGGGAGGGTTACTTTTGTG
This sequence comes from Sphyrna mokarran, assembly GCA_024679065.1. Taxonomy (NCBI): domain Eukaryota; kingdom Metazoa; phylum Chordata; class Chondrichthyes; order Carcharhiniformes; family Carcharhinidae; genus Sphyrna; species Sphyrna mokarran. Next base: position 19,722,785 of record JAGIQG010000026.1, read on the forward strand.
ACTGGAAGCCTGTGAGCAATGGTGTACCACAGGGATTGGTGCTGGGACCCTTGCTGTTTGTTATTTACACAAATGACTTGGATCTGAATGTAGAAGATATAATTAGTAAGTTTGAGATGACTCAAAAAATTGGTAGTGTTTTTGAAGTTGCAGCTGTGAGGAGAAATTAGATAGATTGGGTCTTTTTTCCATGGAGCAGAGGAGGTTGGACGGTATCTGATGGAGATATACAAAATAATGAGTGGCATAGACAAAGTAGATCATAAGAATCTTTTCCCCAAGGCAGAAGTGTCTAAGACCAGTGGGCATAGGCTTAAGGTGAGGAATAAGTAGTTTAGAGAGGATCTGAGGAAATTTGTTTTCCACCCAGAGGTTGGTGGAAATATGGAACACAGTGCCTGAGAGGGTGGTGGAGGCAGATACTCTCACAACATGTAAGAAGCATCTGAACGATCACTTAAATAACCAAGGCTCTTGTCCAAGTGCTGGTAAAGGGGATTAGTATCAGTTGGTATTTGATTGTTGGTATAGATGCTGTGGGCCGAAAAGTCAGTTTCTGTGTGGTATGACTCAGTGACTCTAAGTTGGCATCATCAAAGATGCCGTCTTGTAAAGTAGTACAATGTAATTCTGGTAAACTTAGTCCTGATTATGGTCTGGAACAGAAACCTAAGCTTATAGTCTTGATACAAGCAAATTTCTAGCACTACATTGAATTGAGAATTACTGTGTTCCATGTTTGCTCAGTAATATTAAATAATAATGTAGTCAACATATTATATCCAAATTTGACTATAATTTTCTTGTTCACACTTTCAATGTAGCAAAATTCTAACACAGCTCATTTTGTAGCATAAAAATGAATGTTGATTCAAAGCTTTTTTGGCACATTTTCCATTGTGTGATATCCATGAAACAAAATACAAGGTCTGCTTGTGTTCTAAAAATATCTACGAAATCCTCCTTCAGCAATTTTAATGTAACACAATCATCAAGGCTTATCTCCAGCAGGACAAAGCCAACTCTTGCATTACATTCTTCAGTCTTCAACAAAGCCTGTTCAAACATGGAAGCTGTTTCAACTTTTGCGGTTTTTCACTTACTCGTTCTACTAATTTGCGCTCTTCCTATGGAACAGAACACCAGGAAAGAGCATGAAAATGTGGAGGAATCACTCATCAGCCAGTCTGATGACTTTCCAGATCTCCATTCACCAGATACACAAGAAAACTGCTCTGTGGACAGTCAGTCTGTGTGTGATAGAAAATTACTTTCTGGACAAGCAGGACTATTACAATCATCAAATGGAAGTGATAAGGTTGTCATGAGTGAATCCTCCCCGAAGGAGGCACGAGGAGAATTTCCAATTGCGAACAGGAGTCAGGAACTGTACACAGTTTCTAATCAGAAAAATCCACATGCTTTCAAAGAACCGATCTGTAGGCTACAGAGCAATGAAGAAAGCATTAATTATCTTGAGGTGATTGGTGTCATTACTGGATACGAACGCAGTTTCATTGAAGATGTGGTTTTGTTTGGTGACAACCACATAGCTAAGTTTGGAATTTGCTCCAGTTTGAAAAAGAAACACACTGCATTTCTTTTTCTTCAAAGCTTGGCACTTCGTTTAAAAGCTGGTGTAGAAACGGTCAGACTGATGGTACTGCATCTTTCTGAAGGTAAGAAGATGACCATTTTTATCTAGAAAAGAAGGACCTGTAGAGGCTAAATAACCTAATGCTGATTAGATCAATCCTTATAAATATTAGTTACTAGATAAATATTCTCTTCGAATAATGCCAAGTAGAAAGCTTACAAGAGAAAATGTGTCACTATAATTTATCACCCAAGATCATTATGTTATAATTCATTTAATTAGAAGTATTATATTTCCTTAAAAGAAAAATACTAAATGTAAAAAAAAAATTTGGTAGAAAACTAAAATGTGAGTTTCATTGATAACTACGTAATTGTGAACTGGTTGCAAATCACTTGGAAGCACTTTTAGTGTGACTGCTGTACATTTCAGTTTGAATGCTTGAAAATTCCTGTTTGGGTAAGTTTATTTTAGAAAGAAACTATGCATTCTATGTCATTATGTTTCATCTCTACAAAAGAAAATTGCTGGCAATGAATTCTCACATAGAGAATCATTTATATCTGATTTGAATAGGATAAATGGTTATGTTATTGGAATGAGCATTGACCGCTTTAGATCGTATTTATTTGCTTTTCAGAATGAAATGAATCAGAATCAATGGAACCTGCCTCAGTGTATATGTTATATATATATATACATATGTTATTGGTGTTATAGTGGTTAGCACTGCCGCCTAACATCGTTACGAACCCGGATTTAATTCCGGCCTTGGATCACTCTCTGTGTGGAGTTTGCATGTTCTGCTGGTGTCTGAATGGGTTTCCTCCAGATGCTCAGGTTTCCTCCCACATTCCAAAGATATGCAGATTAGGTGGATTGGCCGCACTACATTAGTGTCACAAGATGTGTAGGTGAATTAGCCATTGTAAATGTGTGGAGTTAGCAGATCAGAGCGGGGGAAAGGCCTACATTGTCACAGACTTGGTGCAGACTTGATGGGCTGAATGGCCTACTTCTGCACTGTAGGAATTTTCTGATTTGAAACACATGTTATATCCCATGTGTGTGTACGCAATAAGTAACACACATACATAATTAAAATTATCTGACAGACTGAACATGAAGGTTGGAATTTTCCAGCCACACTTGCCCCAAAACTAGAAAATCCCACCCAAAGTCAATAGATCTTTGCATGATCTGTCCCCCCTCCATTTCCCCCATCCCTGCCCATTATGATTCCTGTGTCAAGTGATGGGCAAAATTCCATAAAGACTTCCCTCCACTGTTTGTTATGTTAACATGCTCTCACAAGCAACGGACAAGTTTTAACTCTTGAAATCTACATGGTCTGTCTTTAACTTATGCAGGATGGGGCTGGTGAGGTCACTGGCCTCCAGGTAACCTGGGTATAGAATCAAAGAATCATAGATTCCCTGAAGTGCAGAAAAAGGACACTTGGCCCATTGAATATGCACCAACAATAATCCCACCTAGGCCTTATTCCCCTTGCACATCACTGGAGGAAACTCACGCAGCCATGGGGAGAACGTGTAAGCTCCTCACAGTCATCCAGGGCCAGAATAGAATCTGGATCTCTGGCACTGTGACACAGAGAGCTAACCACTGTGCCACTGTAGGGTAGGTAGAAGGAAGATCAGGAGCCAAAATGGTGGTCAAGCTGGTAGGTTTAAAAATAAATCTTTCTTTGTAGGTCTGGTTGGAAATAGACCCCAACAGAGATAGGTTTACAATGAAACACACTGCACACAGGCACAAGGCCCCAACCAATTGTGGAGGGCTCTGTGCCTGCCAGCATTTGTGGGCACCAATCAGAACCTGATAACTATGCATTTGCTAATAGGCTTATTTATATTTATTGAGCCAATCAGCAGGCAATGCAGAGCTACTTCACATTCTGATTGGTCGAATCCATTTAGAGCGGGAAAATAGATGGGTCTGAATGTTGAGACGTGTGAGCGAGGAACGAGAAATGGTGAGGCGAGGAATGAGAGATGAAGTGGCGAGGAGAGAGAGATAGGGATGATTAGGCGAGGAGAGGGAAACAATGAGGCGAGGAAGGAGAGACAATGAGACAAAGAATGAGAAACGATGAAGCGAGGAACAAGAGAGGAAGATTCTGTGCTTATTTTGGTGAAAAAATTCACAGCTAGCAGGTTCCTCGACCCAGGGCTGAGGGCAGGCCAGCTAGCAGCAGCGAGGCAAAAACCACAAGTCAAGATGAGCCGACACATTGGTAGCCATCGAGCAGTTTGGGGAGCAGGGGAACAGCAACCCGACACAGCCAGAGCTGAGGAAGGCAGGCCAAGCAGCAACGGCGAGACACAAGGCACCAATTAAGACATACCAACACGAGAAGATGACGGGTGAAGCAGGAAGTTGTCTTGGGAGGGCCCGAAATGAGCGAGATTAGTGAGAATGGGAGAAAGGAGGGCTGTGAGGGGGTGGGAGGTGGAGCGATCGGGGGAAGAGAGTGGGTGTAGGGGAATAAGCCAAGGTTGCAGACTTGCAAGGTGGGATAGGGAAGTGTGTGAGGACTAGGTTGCATTTTAGAGGGAGATTGTGCTTGTAAGAGGGGAATGGGCAGAAGAAGAGTAGACTGAGTGTCGTTCGAAATTCAGAGTAACAGCTTCATAGTTATAAGATGATTCCAGAGCCCGAATGAACAAGAAGCCGGTTTTTTCAGAAACTTAATTAAAATCAAGATTTGTTTCTTTAGCAATATGAAGTAACACTACCAATCTCGCTGTCAAAAATACAGGCAAAAAGACAATTGCTGTGATTTTACCGGCACGCCCGCCCAGGAATTGGGGAAGGCTAGGCTCACAGAACGGCATTCCCTGTTGGTCTCGGATGGGATCCTATGATCCTCCCGCAGACGAGGTGTCAAAATTGCGGCAACTTTGTCATTTTACTTCCAAAAGTTTGAAATATTGAGCTGTGCACAAACTGCACAATCATTCTCATCCACGAAAACATGGGTTAGTTATCTGATGACTTAGATTTGCTGATTTCCAGAGATACCACATTGCCTGAAAAAGTTGAACAAGAAGTGGCCTCTGGAATGACAATGGAGCGACAAGATATTGATGATTCTTTTGTGGAACTGAGGGAAGAAACCTACCCTGAAGACATGGCTTATGGTCAAAATCTATTCCATTGGGTATGATAGAATATTGTATACTGAGTAAACTAAAAAAATAAGTAATATGGAAAATTCGAGGAAGGAGTTTGAAGTTGGAGGCCAAAAGCAGGTTAAAAGTCTTCATAAGTCCCATTTTTTAAGCATGGAGAAATGGGATGACAGAAATTAGAAATTGGTTGATTTTCATGGACACCTGTCATGCCATCTGCTATTATGTTTGCACATTAATCTCTTACCCTAGTACAGGGAAATGAGCAATGGAAGAGATATTGTTGATCATGAAACTTCTAAAGCTCATATTAAAGCTGTGTGTGCATTCTTTCAAAGATGTAATTTATCTGAATTGATTCCGTATTATTGGCTCAGTTTGTAAAGCAATGTTCTAATTAGAGAAAAGTGCTGAGATGTGTTATTGGCACTGCCAAACTGCTGTCTTCTTTGAGACTATCTCTAAGAGGACATGATGAGTCATCATTGTCAACTCGAAGAGGCAATTTTTCAACCTGCCTCGAATATCTCAGTGAATTTGATGAGTTTCTCAAAGAGCATTTGAAAAGTTATAGGCATTATGGCTCAGGGAGACAACTTTTTAATACACCAAACTTACAATGATGCCATCACTATAACAGCAGAGTGACTCAGAAATAAATACATGAATGAAGCAAAAAATACTAAATACTATTCCGTAATAATAAATAATATTAAACACATCAAATTCAGGAACACCACATGTGAAAGCTGAAGCAAAATCCTTGGCAGGCAATTTTGCAAAATACAATATTGCTATTTTTACTCTGTTGTGGAACCATTTACCTCAATGAATCAATGCCACCAGCAAATCAAAGCAAAATGTTGATACAACTTTATTGAATGCTGCACAATTGTTAGCCTCAGTTAAAAGTGTTTTCATAGAAGCCCAAAATGTCTGTAACTTGGTGGAAGCAGAGGCAGTGACATTAACAAAGAATGTCCTCTGATGATGAAAAATGTACAAAATGCAGTAAGTTATTTTTTAATAAAACTAGAGACAATGAAAACAATTTAAATGGTAAAGAGAAGATCATTGTTGAGACTGTCAACATTATTTGTGGTACAATAATGGTGCAATTGCAGAGTAGAAGTGAATCCCTGAAGAAACCTGTTGATTTATTTTGCATACTTTTTGACAGAAGTTTGAAAGTGAATGCTAAAAGCCACTGCAGTAAAAAAGTAAGTACTTATATCAGTTCATAGACACAAATCTGTTTGAAGATGAAGCGAAACAATTCATTCATTTTATTGATAATGATGAGCTCTGTGCTTTAAGATCATCAGCTGATTTGTATGTGATTGTTTGCTGAAAACCTTTCCAAATGCAGAAACCATTCCGAAAATATTTTTAACAATACCTGTCACAAATGCTTTCAACAAAACATCCTTTTTTCCATATTGAAAATAATTTAAAATTATTTGCAAAGTACGATGAGGCAATGTACTTGTTCAACAACATTGATGATTGAAAGTGCATCTTTACAAAATTTTAACAGCAATGATGTATAGGGAAAGAAGTGTCGGGGCAAAGCAATCTAAATCACCATGCCAACAAAGGATGAAGCAAGGAAACCTTAAAAATCTGTTTGTCTTCCATACTGTCTTGTTTAAATTCTGTTTTTTTTAAAATGCACCATTGTTGGTCAGATATAATGGCCGCCGCTGGTCACATGTAGTTGGTTCTAATCACCATCATTCTCAAGGCTGGCCTTCAGAAAGTCTCTTCTAGGACAAAGAATGGAATATCTGCAGACAGAGCCACTGATATTGGAGTTGGATTCACTGAACTCTCCACTCACGTGAATTTACGGCAATAACTTTGTTGGTTTTGTCAGAGGAAGTTAAGTTGTGAACCTGAATGAGATTCAGAAATATACTGAATGGCAGTGCATGCATCTTGTTGATTGGAATATTTGCTCCTGCACTGGACTGGTTCATTCAGTTCTGTTACTGGCCTGTGCTGCAGTGATATCATTGGTTGATACTTCCTTCTCATCAGCAAGTTCCATGTCTGTTTGCCTCAAGACCCACATAACAATATTGACCATCTTTGCTGTGATTCTGACAAGAGGCAAGTTTGGGTTTCAGTTCAACAATTATTCATACAAGTGTGATTTGACCAGTTAAAAAGCACTAAAGCAGTGATCAATTTGTGTATTTTTGTGGCCTAGGTATTTGCATTTTGTGGGGTGAGAGTAGTGGGTGCCAGGATATCATGGGGGGGGTGATGTGTGTCATCATGGCGAGAGGGCCAGAAATGAAGGAAATGAGAGCCCCACAAAGGGTGGAATTTTCCCATCCTGCCTGCTGTGGGAGTCGTGGCAGGTGACCACACAAAAATCCATTGACTTCAGGCGGGGATTTTCCGGTCTTAAGGCAAGTGTGGCCGGAAAACCCCGCCCAAAGTGTCAATCTACCTCTGGGCCCTGCAGTGAAAGTTTAGACCAAAAGCAGAAAATGCTAGAGAAACTCAGCAGGTCTGACAGCAAATGTGGGAGAGAGAATAGAGCCAATGTTTCGAGTCAGCTTGACCCTTTATCAGTTTGGGTCTCTGTTGCACCAGTTTTCCAAAGATACTGTGGTGGAGCTTCATACAAAGCCCTCTTCCTGAGACTGAGAGTTGGCGACTGTTCCTTCTGACACTGGCTCGTGACTTTCTATCACTCAACAAATGTACTTCCTCACCCTTTGGCTGGTTGGCTCTGGGGATCTGCAACTCCTTACCTGTGGGACTTCACAGTGCTAAGTTCAGGGAGCTTTAGTGACTGCCTTTCTCCTTCACAAGTGGCCTTTTTTCATTTGGCTACTCCTTCATGCCTTTCCCCTTTAAATAATTTTGAGCCAGAATAAATAGCTGGAAGCACAATTCTGATATTTACTTTTAAACTGTGTTGAAGGTCACTAGCGAAGAATTGATGCAGCATTGCAATGTAAAATTTGAAAGTGAATGCATTACTCAAGTATCACCGGAGGCAAAAGTAAATGATAGAAAATGAACTTTCTGTTCAGTTGCATATGTCCAGAGGTTACAGGCGGGTGTACAGCAGTGAATAACGAAGAAGATAAGGCAAATTAGATTGAGGTGTCAGATACAAGGGACATGGACAGGCTGGATGGAAGCAGCTGTTTCCTTTAGTTGAAGGGTCAGTTAGAAGGGGACACAAGTTAGAAATGAGAAGTGGGATGTTGAGGGAGGATTTGAGGAAAAACCTTTTCACTCAGGGAATGGTGACAGCCTGGAATGCACTGTCTGGGAGGCTGGGATGCCTCACATCCTTTAAAAAATACCTGGATGAATACTTGGCACGCCATAACATTCACGGCTACAGGCCAAGCGCTGGCAAGTGGGATTAGGAGGGCAGGTCAGGACATTTCATGAGTCAGTGCAGACTTGATGGGCCAAAGGGCCTCCTCGGCACTGTAATAATCTGTGATTCTGTGAAATCAGAAGCAGATAGGCTGTCAAAGGCTCATGATTCACAACAGGTTAAATGAATCATAACAAAGGCAACTTTCAGTCAAGGTGGAGAAATAATAAATACGTGAAGAGGACTGGGCTCATCTGAGAGGCAGTAACTGAACTGTGGCACTTGTTTATAAAGACTCACTTGGCTATGTGCCAGTCAGAGTGAAGGTCACCATTCTCCTCAATTTTGATATCAAATGATTTTCTGGCTAACCACTGGTGTAACCCACTTTTGAAAAAAATCTTTTGAGCATTTGTTTTATTTTCTGTAAATAGAAGAATGAGAGGTAATTAATATTTCAGTTGAGCAATAATAATAATTGCATCCTTGATTTGTTTTCCCTGCCAAGATTTTCCCTCGTGGATTTTTTTCTCAAGTTGTTTTACTGCCAACTGCTCTTTTGATTGATGTGATTGTGCTTTATGTTTGCATACTCAATTGGTCTGTTGCGGCAGTGGATACAGTAAGCCTGCTTGTAAACTTGAGGCTATCCAAATTTCTGTTGCCCTGTCCTTGTACAGTCTCCTATAATATCACCTGCCTTTTTATAACATGTTTTAAGATCTGTAAAAGCATCTCTCAGAATTACCAGCGCAGGATAAAAGGCTGAGTGGGACTTGCTACAATTTACTTTGACTCCTGGGAGCGATTCTACCCCCCCCAAAATGCCCAACAGATGGGAACACAGGAGTTTTTCCCTCCCATTTTTTGGACGAGCTTTGTTTAATGAATCTCTGGGACTCTGTGATGCAGAGTCCCTAACGTAATTGATTCCAGTGGGGGCGGGAGAGGGAGTGAAGTTGGCGGGGTTGGGGGGGGGCAGGGAGCTAATCCCCCTCAAGACACTGGCATCAGTGCTCTGAGTGAGCCGCTATACATGTGCCAATCTATTAATTGGGGTGATTAGTGCATATGCACTGCCCCCCTCCCCATCCCTATCGCCAGCCGCCTGATTGCTTCTCAGAGCTATCACTCCTGACTGCCAGCTCTCTCGATACCCCCTGCCCCCACTCCCCTCCTGGGCCAGCCCCAATTGCCAGACCCCAAAGGCCAGCCTGATGACCCCCTCCCCAAGGCCAGCCTGATGCTCCGCCATGTGCAGTCCAGATCGCACTCCTTCCTCCCAACCCCACCAAGCTCTAATGCAGAGTGTGCATTGGACCCCCCACAATTGGACCAATCCCATAGCTGGCCCTGTCTCCCCAGCCCAATGCAGTGTCAAGATGCCAGGCTGGCAGTGCCAGAGTACCATGCTGGCAGTACCAGGCTAGCACTGCCCATGGGGCACCTTCCCTACCCCCAACTTCCCGGGCGGGGGTGGGGGGGAAGCAATGGCAACTATCCCTGTTAGATTTTTTATTTTATTTCTATTTATTAGTTTCACAAGTAGGCTTACATATACATCTGATATCGAACAATGGGAACCAGCTTTAATCCTCGCTGGTGGGAACCTTTCCCAGGGGATGGGAGACATTAGCGAGCTAGGAGAATGACGTCCTGGGCTTGCCAATGCTATGGGATTGTAAATTTCCTCACTGTAATACACCTTGAGCTGATTTATGGTACAAGGTTCATTCTGCCAAAAAATATGGCTTAAGAAACTTGCAATTGGCCACGCAAATCCCAATACTGCGACACTCCCTCCGCTCCAGTGATGCCTTCAGAGGCTGGAGGTAAAAGCAGGAGAGAATCCTGGTCAACCATGCACCACCACCAACCTTCCCAAACCTCCCTGGTGATGTATTAATGATCTGTTCCAGGAATAACTGTCAATGGAAACCAATGGAAATCTGCCTTTGTCCACCACAGATGCAGGAAGAGAAAGAAGATGAAATGATGAAAAGCTGCTTGCCATTCCATTTGAATGACCACAGGAAGTCCTGAATAAGTGCAGTGGTTCTTTTTCTTGATGTGGCTTGAGTGCATTGCATGGTGCACATCTGGAAACTCCTCTTTCCATGTCTGTGTACACGGAGGGCCTGGATAATGATTCGTTGGCCCTGTATCTGTTTGCTTCCAACTCAGGGTGTCCTGGTGCTGTTGTTGGGTGTGGTAGCTCTGAAGGGAAGTAGGAATGATGATTGGCTGGCCATGCAGTATCAATCTATCTTGATGGTAAAGTATCTGTAGAGGGTTAAGTTTCAACTACATGGTCCTCTTCTTTGTTGAGCACTGGACAAAGACATGCACCATGTTCTGGCACAGTACAATCCCAATCCAGAATGTCATAACTTTGCAGGGTTGGCCTGCAAAGAGTTGCACCACAGGAAAATCTGGTGGCCAGTGGAGATCTCAGGGGGCATATGAAGAAAACAATGTCTGCCAGCTGAAATCATGATTGTGATTTCTTTAGAAGATTCTTCATCCAATGGGATTTTCCAGGACCCACATTTCGCACTGAGGATGGTAAAAACCATAGAATTTGGCATAGCTCCCATCACCTGTTCCACTGTCTTCAGAGGGTGATGAAGTCTGGGCAGCGCCTTGTTCAAGTGTGCTGGGTGAATGCAGATCCTGACTGTGCCATCTTTCTTCACTCCAGCCATCAGCTGAGACCTATTTTGTTGTCTCCACTATAGGTGTGACTTATGTCACTGAGTGCTGTTATCTGATACAGCTCATGAATTACTTTGTGCTTCATGATTACTGATACTCCTCTCGGAGCAGACTCTGTGGGTGGTACCAAGTCATTCATTCTCACACAATATTCTGCTGATAGCTTACCAACCGTGTCACTGTTGAAGAAGCCTCTGTTTTCAATTCTGGGTTTTAGTAAAGCATGTGTTTCTGGGCCAAATTGTGTGATCCCCAGTGTAATGTTATCCAATAGTGGCCTTACATTCTGGTCAATCATATGGAGCCTGAAATTGCCCCATGTGCAGTGGAGAGTAGTTACACATTGGGTGCGAATGGTTCATCTGCCATTAGTCATGAGGTCAGCTTGGGTACTTGAGGTCTGGTGCTACCTATGGTGAGTTCCTATAACATTTGGCTAGACAATATGTTACATTTTGCCTTGCATTACTGAGAATCAAGATGAGGGTGGTGAAGATCTCACCTTTTCCTGCATTGGTGTCAACACTCCTGCAATAGAGTGTTGTTGGAGGCTCTATAGTTTTGGCTGAGATTCACCTTGCTGAAGCTCCGACTCCTGAAGGATTAACCGGCTGCCATGTTGCTGATGAAAGGGGAAAGCTGCTCATGTTGTGATTGGCAGCATTTAATAAAATGATCTTGTTTTTCACATTGGTTGCATCTTTTGCCAAATGTGAAACAAACTGTTCTGGTTTGGGGGTATAGGCCATTGCTGTTGAAGCAGGGCATGCTTTGTATTGTGAATACTTTTGTTTTCAGTGCCAGCCTTGCTGGTGATGACCACATTCCAAAGAACAAAGAAAATTACAGCACAGGAACAGGCTCTTCGGCCCTCCAAGCCTGCACTGACCGTGCTGTCCGACTGAACTAAAACCCCTACCCTTCTGGTGACTATATCCCTCTATTCCCATCCTATTGATGTATTTGTATTTGTCCAGAAGCCCCTTAAAAGTCACTATTGTATCTGCTTCCACTACCTCCCCCGGCAGCGAGTTCCACGCACCCACCCACCTTCTGAGTAAATAAATCTGCCTTGTACATCTCCTGTAAATCTTGCCCCCTAGTAATAGACTCTTCCACCCTGGGAAAAAGCTTCTGACTATCCATTCTGAAAAATGCCCCTCGTGAAAGAATTTTTAAAAACTGTGTGGTATCAGTATATTTCAAGCATGATTTTGTGGTAAATTAGCTGGTATACAAAGTGGTGTTCACTGAAACAGGCCTGTGAGTGTGTTATTACAACTGTATCAGCAATGTTATTTTTGAGTGGTTAACAGCGTATGGCCCAGATTGTAAGAGTCCTCATCTGCTTTTTCTTATATTTAAATTGTTTTTGGCTGTATCATCATTTTGTTCGGCCCTCAAACCAAACTTGCCCCATCTGGGATTATAGATTGTACAGATCGATAGAAAAGTTACAGCACAGAGGGAGGCTATTTGGCCCATCTTGTCCATATCAGTCTGAGGACATCAAGGTGTCCTTTCTAAACCCACTTTCCTGTAATCAGTCCACAGCCCTGTAGTATTTAAGATGCAGATCCAGATGTTTTTTTAAAAGACTTTAGAGTCTGCCCCCACCACCAACTTGGGCAGCAATTTCATGCACCCACCACCCTGCGAGTAAAAACGTTCTTCCTCGTGTACCTTCTACACCTACTGCCACTTATCTTGAATCTATGTTCCTTGAATTATCCACTAAAGGAAACAAATTTATCCTGTCCACTCTATCTCTTCCCCTCATAATTTTGTAGACCTCTATCAAGATCCTCCTCAGCCTTCTTTACTCCAAGGAAAATAACCCCAACTCATCCAATCTCTCCTCATAGCTACACTTGAACTAGGAACTTGTACTTTGTATGCAAAGATGGAAGCACTTCATCTCTTTTTATTACTGAATAGTATCTACCCTTGTTTTTTTCTCCCTGATTCTGCCACAGTTTCACTGAATTACCATTACACAACTGGCTACTGTGGTGGTAGGATTTCCCGATGATACGGTAGCATAGTGGTTAGCACTTCTGCTTCTCAGCTCCAGGGACCTGGATTTGATTCCTGGCTTGGGTCACTATCTGTGTGGAGTTTGCACATCCTCCCTATGTCTATGTGAGTTTCCTCCAGGTGCTCCGGTTTCCTCCCACAGTCCAAAGATTGGACTAGGTTGATTGGCCAAGCTAAAATCGCCCTTAGTGTCCTGAGATGCATACGTTAGAGGGATTAGTGGGTAAATATATAGAGATGTGGGTGTAGGGCCTGGGTTGGATTGTGATCAGTGCAGACTCGGGCCGAATGGCCTCTTTCTGCACTGTAGGGATTCTATGATATAGAGGTTAATCACTTAAAAGGAAAAATCCACTGGTAACAAGTTATCCAATAAATATTGGCTTTTGGAAGTTAATCCATTTTGCCTGAGCTGTAATGATTATTTATTGTCTAATCCTTTTCTCTCATGACCAGCACAATAGATAGCACTGTTGCCTCATGGTGCCAGGGATCTGGGTTCGATTCCTGGCTTAGATCACTGTCTGCGAGGAGTCTGTACGTTCTCTCTCTGTCTGCGTGGGTTTCCTCCGAGTGCTCCGGTTTCCTTGCAGAGTCCAAAAGAAGTGCTGGTTAGGCGCATTGGCCTTGCTAAAATTCTACCACAATTTTCAGTGATAAAAGACCCAGTTTAATGTTCATTGCCCGAGTCACGTTTACTCCAAACTGTGTTAAACCTGTGCTTTTATATTTGTTTCATAAATGTATAAGACACGATTCCTTTTCCAAACAGTGAACTGGAAAGAGTATAACGTCCAACTGCAGTTCAAGGTGGCATATGAAAAGGATTTGCGTCGGCTGATAGAAGGTTCGGAGATGTCTTTGTTGGTGTTTTACCTGGGTCAAAGCCAAGGCCGTTTCTTTGAAAGTGGAGGTGGATTTAAATTCCATGAACTTCAACTGGAGCAACATCAGGTGGCCTTTTTAATTATTCAAATAATCAATGAAAATGTAAATGAGAAAATGGCATAAAATGTTTACTTAACCCACAAATGGGAAGGATAAATTTTATGGCGTAATTTATTCATGAATGAATAATATGATTTGCCGTATGTTCATATTGACCCGATTACTTTATTTGGGAGATGGGGTGACATCAATTAAAGCCACAATGGCATTGGTTATGGGCCTTTCAAAAGCATAAAAGTGAAAATAGTCACTTTCAGCCACTCATTCCTGACCCTCTTTAAACCTGGGTCCTTTTAGCCTCTCAATTTTCCTTGCGTATTTATATCAATTGCTCCCACTGCCTCCCTCCTACCCACTGTAACATTAGGAAACAGCTGCCTGAGGTTTATTTTTAGCTCAAATCTAGGCTGCTAGGCAGCCGGCGCTAAGTGCTGTTTTCCCTCATGATTTTATTTTTAAATCTCATTCAGTTCATTTGCACTTGATCCAAATTTGATTACCCTTATGTTGCAGGGTAATGAAGTTTCAAATCCTATGGGCTTTATTATGCTAAGCTGTGAGGCTGAAATTTTGAACAGAAATAAACCATGGTGTCGCATATCTGTACTCATTGAGAGAGAGAGCACGAACGAGTGAGAGACCCACATTTTTTTTTATCATTGTCATCCTGCATTAATTCTACCTTTTATTTCTAGTTAACCATTTAGGCAGCACTGTGGCACAATGGTTAGGACTGTTGCTTCATAGTGTCAGGGGCCCGTGTTCTATTCTGGCCTCGGGTCACTGCCTGTGTACGGTTTGCACAGACTCCCCATGTCTGCGTGGGTTTCCTCTGGATGCTCCGGTTTCCTCCCGCACTCCAAAGATGTGTGGCTTAGTTTGATTGTGCTGATTGCCCTTATTGTGGGGGGGGGATTAAAAGGGTAAAAATGTGAGGTGATGGGAATAAAACCTGAGTGGGATTGTGGTTGGTGCAGACTCAGTGGGCTGAATGGCTTCTTCTGCACTGTCGGAGTTTTATGATTGAGAGCTTCAGAGACTAATTTCTTTATCAAAACAAAGCCACTTTTTAGGAGAGGGCACTTTAATAGAGGGCAGTCTGTTGGATACGGGTACTGTTGAAAATTTATATTGAACTTAAGCCACGTCTTTGTTTCAGTTCTCAGCTCTGTGCCGCCTTGTATTGTGCTTTTCATCTCTGCGAATAATCTAGCTGAATAGCCCTGTTTGAGTTACCCTACACCGGACTGGAATTAATACTAATCATTCAGCTGCTCATGAAAGCCTCCCTCCTTATCTTGCTTCATGCTTGAAGTGCCCTCAGGCTGTGCCAATTGTCTCTCTGTAATGGAAAGAGATGGTCCTTTATGAATGTAATGATTTCAATCAGGCCATTTGAGGTTGGCCTATTGGAGGGTGAATTCGCTGATTCAGGAGTCAATTGACCGGCCAGCCAGGGAGGTTTCTTTGTGGTATTTAACCAGGAGTGTCAGTTCCTCTGAAACTCCCAAAGGTAGGCTGATAGCACTCTGTGTGCTGCTGTTGGAATTGTAAATAAAGGGATTTTGGTGAAGGGACCTTTGTCTCTGAAGATGAATTACAATGAACTCTGGCTAAATACCTACGATAATAACCTTGCCAAAGCCAGCCCTCTGGAACAATGGTGCTTTACTGAAGTAAAGAAACGGGACACATCTGCCACTTAAAATAATTCAAACCAGTACACCGGATCTGCAATATCCCAGCCTATCTGTGAGCACGAGTTTTAAATTCCTGATGCTTGAGTGAGCTCTTGTTGATATTCCACAATATGGGGAGATCATTAACGATGCCCTATATATTACGTGGCCACTATAAAATCCCTCCCATCCACATCTACAGGTCCCCCAGTACCCCCACTGGGATGGAGTTCTTTTCACCTCTTTACAAACTCCTGGGATTGACACCAGATCCGAAGGTGCAAATCTAACCAGGGACTTCTGTTTCAGAAGGAGCGCCAAACTGTCATTGTCACAGATTCTTCCTCAGTGTTGATCTCACTAGGCCGTACGCATCCTCAGCTTCCAGCTCTAAGTCTGCTTCTTGGCTGTCTGGAAGAGTGGGCTCTGGGTTAGCCTTGAGCTAATGTCCTGAACTGGTCTTCACAATTGGTAGTAAAACTGGTTCTGGGGCGAGCTCCCTGCTCCTTAGGTGGTCTAGATATTTTTTCACAATCCTGTTCAGTAACACAGTGGTCACATCTTCTCTATTATGATCCCTGGGACCCAGCCAGGATACCCCCAAAGCTTTTCCTGTAAACCTGACCATTTATCTCGAATGTCCTGTCTGCTTTTGCAGAGAGACAAAGTACACTCACTTATCCCGAAACCATAAAATCCTGCCCGAAGACAATGGACCCTCCCACTGTCCACCCCTCGCTTGCTCCAATTCCCGTGACTGCCATAGGGTGGGATTTTACAGCCACGTCTCCCCCAAAACTAGGAATTTCAGCCCAAAGCCAGCAGACCTTTGCATGATCCTTCCCATCAGGTACAATTCCCATGGTGGGCCGGAGAGGAAAATTCCACTCAATCTTTTTCTGGATCTCTTGTCTAGACTCCACCCTCCCTGCCAGGTTTGGAATCAGTAGGCTTAGTCTCATGCAAAGCCAATGCCCCTTACTAGGCAACAGGGGAAGAACTTCTGGGTTCAATTGATCCATAAATTTCTAATTCTGTTGGAAGGTAGAATGCTATTGGCCAAACTAAATAAAGCGTATTAATGTAATTGGACCATTCAACTTGAATGCTAGGTTGGGTGGGGCATCAAATCTTCAGAAATGTATACCTGTTGTACCTATGTGATATAAGGGCAGAGAGAGGTTGGATGTCTCTGAATATCTCTCTCTTAAACACATTAATCAAAAAAAATTTAACTGTCTTTTGCAAGTCTTTGTGTTTGCTGTGATTGGCTGAATACAAGACAACCCCCCATCCCGCAGTGGGACAACCTAGGAAATTCCCCTTACAACATGCCTCACTTTTGTTAAAGTTGGGTCTCTCTGCGTCCAGGTTTTAATCTGCTTTGCAATAGCCATAAGGCCACTAAAAAATTTAATATCATTACACTTCTTCCAATGCCAGCAGCGGAGTTGGGCTCGTCAACGTCAGAAGCGTCACAGCATCAGCATTGGCTATTCAGGTTATCACTAAAAGATAGTCATAAGCAGCAAGTAGTGGAGCCCCATGCTGTATCTGGGTGAAAGGAATGGGGGGATTGCCTTGTCTCCTTTGAAGAGGCCAAGTAGAGTTTGCTGTTTGTCACTATTTTCAACTGCCTACTGATGAAATCTTTTTATATCAAAGCAGACTGCCAGTCTCTCTTTCTCAACTTGTGAGTATCTGCGCCCAGCATCTGAGAAGGTCCTGGATGCATAATCTATCGGTATTTTTGACCCATCTCTCCAACAATGCAAAAGGACAACCCCCAATCCCGTAAGGGGATGTGTTGCACATCAGGATGAGTTTTTTCTTCAAAACAAAATGGGTTCACAGGTTTGACAATGATAATTGTTGTTGTACCTCATTGAAGGCCTCAGCCTGGAGTTCCTTCCAGGACTGGTTGAGAAATGGTTGGAAGCTTCAATTTTTTTAGGTGTTCAGATCACCAACAACCCATCCTGGTCCACCCATGCTGACATTATAGTTAAGAAAGCCTCTATTTTCTCAGAAAACTAAGGATATTTGGAAAGTCAGCTATGACTCTCATCAACTTTACAGATGCGCCATAGAAAGCATTTTTTCTGGCTGTGTCACAGCTTGGTATGTATGGCTTCTGCTCTGCCTAAGACTGCAAAAAATTACAAAAGTTTGTGAACGTAGCCCAATCCATTAGGCAAACCAGCCTCCCATCCATTGACCTCGTCTACACTTCTTGCTGCCTCAGAAAAGCAGTTAACATAATTAAGGGCCACATGCACCCCAGACATACTCTCTTCCTACTTCTTCCGTCGGGAAAAAGATACAAAAGTCTGAGGTCACATTCTAACCGACTCAAGAACAGTTTCTTTCCTGCTACCGTCAGACTTTTGAATGGACCTTCTTAACAATAAGTTGATCTTTTTCTACACCTTAGCTATGACTGTAACACTACATTCTGCACTCTCTCCTTTCCTTCCGTACGAATGATATGCTTTGTCTGCATAGTGTGCAAGAAACAATAATTTTCACTGTATCCCAATATGTGACAATAATAAATCAAGTCAAATCAAATCTCATTCGATGAGCTCTCGTTTGCTCAAAAGTGAAACTCATTAATCACAAAGATCCATTAATGATGCTCCATGTTCTTCATGGCCATTGTAACACCTACCCACCCACAGACCCTTACCATCTTGATAAGGGAGACAAAACTTGCTATGGTCAGTTTTAGCTTTATGCAGTAAAAACTGACGTTTACAGCAAAATATTTAAACAACTATTGTGTGATGGAAATTATATGTTCGATTGCCAAAGCAGTGTTTCTCATAATTTATTGGAGTGCTTTAAATTGCAAGAGTTTTTCCTTCTTTCTGTAAGTGCATTTCCCACTTTATAAAGATATAATATCAATGTGACACAACCTCTGTTTTCAAGCAGCTTTTGCTTTCCTAGTGATTTTGACCAGAATCTTGTGACTGACAGCTCTGTCAGTCTCACCATATTTAATATGAAATATGTTTTGTTCTTTAAGCCATTTGTAGTTTCTAATAAATATGCCTGCATAATCCGCACTATCACTGGACAAATCTTTGGGCAAAGATTAATATGGTCGTGAAAGTTACAATTTTGTCCTCTTTCTGGAGCTTTTTTTCAGCTACCTTTTTCTTGGCATAATGGTTAGCATTGCTGCCTCACAGGGCTAGGGACCTTGGTTTGGTTCCTGGCTGGGGTCACTATCTGCGTGGAGTTTGCAAGTTCTCCCCGTGTCTGTGTGGGTTTCCTTCAGGAATTCCAGTTTCCTCTCACAGTCCAAAAGACTTGCTGGTTAGGTGCATTGGCCATGCTAAATTCTCCCTCAATGTACCTGAGCAGGTGGTGCACTGTGGTGACTAGGGGATTCCCACAGTAACTTCACATAAGCCTACTTTTGACACTAATAAATAAACTTTAAACTTTACTCCTTTGGTGCCTTTACTGCTGCCAATACTTTTACCTGGACAAAACAAGTTATGTGATTTGAAGTAGTGAAAGGCAGGAAAGATATTTGGTGGGATTTGTTGATGTTTATTGTGAAGTAACAACATTGAATTCTTCTGTTCAGACTGTTTGCTTTAATGAAGAGACGAAGTATGTCATTCTGAGTATCCAAGGAATACCTGGAAAATGTGCAGATGGCCAACTGTGTATTGATGTGTCTTTAAAAATCAGGCGCCTTTCAAATGGTGAGTCATTTGTTGCTACTTATTTTTATGTTTCTATGAACACACTAAAACTTGTAAGAAGTATTCACTTGTAAAATGTCTTTGTGTGAATGAGCTCCACCAGAAATTCCAGACCCACCATATTCCCCTTACTGCCTCACTCTGACTAAACCAGATTGTTTATTCCATTTCTGTTCTCTTTTTTGACTCTGAACTGTTTCTAACTGTATGAATCTGCTTACATCCATCTTTATAATGACACCTGTTTCTACTTCTGTCTCAGTTCTCAGAGACAGTTCTGCCAATCTGTTGGCTGAAATCCACATTGATATTTTCATCACTTCCAGATTCAATTATTCCAATGCTCTCTTGCTGACTGCCTGTTTGTCCTCCATAGATTTCAGCTCATTCCAATACTCCAGTGTCTACATCCTATTCAAGTCTAACTTGCCCGTTACATAGGAAATGGGAGCAGGAGTAGACTATTCAGCCCATTATGCCTGCACTACTATTCAACAATAGTTGATTCTCTATCTCATTACGGGTGGCACAACGGTTAGCACTGCTACCTCACAGCATCAGGGACCCAGGTTCGATTCCAGGCTTGGGTGACTGTCTGTGCGAAGTCTGCACGTTCTTCATGTGTCTGCATGGGTTTCCTCTGGGTGCTCTGGTTTCCTCCCACAGTCTGATAGATGTGCTGGTTAAGTGCATTAGCTGTGCTAAATTCGCCCTCAGTGTACTCAAAATAGGTGCTGGTGAATGGTGACTAGAGAATTTCACAGTAAATTCATTTCAGTGTTAGTATAGGCCTACTTGTGACACTAATAAATAAATAAAAATAAACCTTTACACGCTTTCATATGTATTTATTTTATTGCTTTATTTACAGCAATGCACATTACAAACATATACCTCTTAACCCAGCACTTTATACACTTGTGAGCCAAATGGTGAACCCATTAAGCAAACTGAGGGACAGCCATTACTCTTTTGTTTCTAACTACATCTAAATTTAGATCCTGGTGGGATTTGAACCAAGAACCCTGGCTTGTCATTGTGTGGAAGCTCAATGCTCTTGTTCCACAGAGTCACACACAGTGCAAACTTAAAGGAGCACATGTGAAGTCTCTGTTAATGACCACTATACTGGATGTTCTAGTTTTCTTCCACAGTCTAAAAGTACTTATGTGCATTGGCCATGCTAAATTCTCCCTCAGTGTACCCAATCACGCACTGGAGTGTGGCGATTAGGGAATTTTCATAGCAACTTCATTGCACTGTTAATGTAAGCCTACTTGTGACACTAATAAAAAAAAATTCAATACAATTTTTCCACAGTATCCCCGCATCCCTTGATGCCTTTAACATCTAAAAATGTATCAATCTCTGTCATTAATATATTCAATGACTTCGCCTCCATAGCCTTTGAGGTACAGAATTCAAACAATCACTGACCTCCAAGTGAAGAAACTTCACTTCATCCTACTTCTAAATGGCTACTCCTTCCCCAATTCTAGACACACTCCAGCCAGGGGAAGTTGCTTCCTATCCTTCCTACATCTATCTTGTCGAACTTTGTGAAAATTTTATTTGTTTGTATATGTTTTATCTCTCCTCGTAAGACAACCCTGCCTTCCCAAGAATCCATCTGGTGAATTTTCCCTGCAGTTCCTCTACGGAAAGTATGTAATTCTTTAGGTAAAGAGACCAAAACTGTGTACAAAACTCCAGGTGTAGTCTCACAATGTCTTTAGATAACTATAAACATAATTATATTTCATATGGTGTGATTAGTCACAGTCAAGAACCAATTCAGCTCCCTCGTCAAGGCATAAAGCCAATCTTCATGCACATACCAGCTGGCAGTGAATTCCAGAAACACTGTATCCTCTGGGAACAGAAGATCTGCCTACTGTCCAGTCTATTCCAATCCCTCTGTAGCTTAAATTTGTGTCCCTGGTCCACTTCAATCTATTCAATACTTTTTTAATAGGGAAATGCTGTCCAGCTCCAAAATTATTTTATAGTCTGTCCAATTGCAGCAAGACCTCTTCACTCGTGTACTCAAATTCTCTTGAAATAAAGGCCAACATATCATTTGTCTTCCTTGTTGTGTCTACATTTCAGCTTTCAGTGGCTCATGAACACACAACTCCCTTTGGACATCAACACTTCCCAATATCTCACCATTTAAGAAATATTCTGCATTTCATTTTTTCACCTTATATTCCATCTGTCATGCTCTTGTTCACCCATTTAGCCCACCTTAATTCCCTAGAAGCCTCTTTACATCCTCCTCTCAACTTACATTTCCATTTGGCTTTGTATTGTCAGCAAACTTGGAAATATTACATTTGGTCTCCATATCCGAATCATTGCTTTGGATTGTGAATAGCCGGGGCTCAAGGATTGATCCTTCTGATATCTGACTAGTCACAACCTGTCAACCTGGGAATGACCCATTTAAACCTATTCTATGTTTTCGACCTGTTAACCACTTCTCAATCCACGCCAATATATCTTTCCCTATCCCTTGTGCTCCAATTTTGACTACTGACCACTTGTTGACCAACATTGCCTACAGATTTCCTGGTGAGTTAATTAAAATTCTATCTCTTAGATGGAATTTGAGACCCCATTACAGTGAGGCGAGGGGGTTGGGGGGCTGGGTGGTAAGAAAATGTAGCGAGCCATTCAAAAGTTCATTGACTTCAGCGGGACTCTGCAGTTGGGAGGGATTGTAAAATCCACCCCTTGGTAGGAATTTTACTGCCCCACCCACCACGCAAGTTGGAATGGATTAGTGTCAGACCATGGAAAGGTCTGACCTCAG
The DNA here is from genome assembly GCA_024679065.1 of Sphyrna mokarran. NCBI lineage: Eukaryota > Metazoa > Chordata > Chondrichthyes > Carcharhiniformes > Carcharhinidae > Sphyrna > Sphyrna mokarran. The sequence continues at coordinate 19,744,802 of JAGIQG010000026.1, forward strand.
GTGTGACTTTATGGTTTCGAAATGAGCAAGGTTGTAAAGTCCCACCCCTTGTCTTTAAATTGCAGTGCGGCCTCATCCTCTTTGTGATCTTCTCCAGCTCTCTGTTCCATTCCAGAACTATATTCGCATGCATTTTGAAATTTATAAGTTTGGATTAATAGGGATCTCAGCACTTATCAGCAACTGCGGTGCACATGGAGTTGGACTGAAGCATTTGGTTTTGATATTAATAGAATTCATTCTTGGTATTAATAGAAAATGAGCCGATGTAACATTGTTCTTGATAAGATTTGAAAGCAATCCCTCTGGCAGGCAATTATCTTTGAAAAGCAATGCGGCACTTATTGGTTATTTGTGTTCAGTTAAGAGAAAGCCTTGTGCTACCACACTTTGAAGTGATATTTTCAGACAAAACAACAGATGTGCAGCATTTACCTGCCAGATGTACACTCCAGGGAGGTGGGGGTGGAGATTTAAATGCAGCTGTGGTGGATTGATGGTTTTTAAAAAATTCATTCATGGAACATCGTTGGCCGGCCAGCATTTATTGCTCATCCTAGTTACCCGAGGGCAGTTGAGAGTCAACCACATTGCTGTGGCTCTGGAGTCATACTTAGGTCAGACAAGATAAGGATGGCAGATTTCCTTCTCTAAAGAACGTTAACGAACTAGATGGGGTTTTCTGACAATGGTTTCATGGGCAATGGAATCAGTAGATTTTTAATTCCAAATGTTTTCTATTGAATTCAAATTCCACAATCTGGCTTGGTGGGATTTGAACCCGGGTCTCCAAAACATTAGCTGAGTTTCTGGATGGATAGTTTAATGCTAAAACCACTAGGCCATTGCCTGTCTCTGCTAAACATCTCACCTGATATCACATCCCATTTGGTAAATGCATAATGAATGGCCAGTCTGCTACTTGGTGCCTTTATGCTGCCTCCCCAACATTCTCAGTCGAAGAAAAGATCTGGGTGCATGAAAATCTGACGAATGACAAGTTCAAGATTTCTCTCATCTTCCACTAGCAATGCCATACTGTCTCCTCCCAAATCCCATCCCACTCCACACCCACACCTATTTGCATTAAAAGCATTAAGGTCAATAACAATATCAAGATCATAAGGTTAAAAATAAAAAGGCCTTTACCCATTCAACTTGTGCCATTATGGACCCCTGTCGGTTAGGATTATACATACTGGGGTTTAGAAGAGTGACAGGGAATCCCATAGGAGCATATAAAATTCTAACAGGATTGGACAGGGTGGATTCGGAAAGAATGTTCCCAATGGTGGAGGAGTCCAGACCTGGGGTCATAGTTTGAGGATAAGGGGTAAACCCTTTAGCATTGAGTTGAGGAGAAATGGCTTCACCCAGAGGGTGGAGAAAGTGTGGAATTCACTACCACAGAATGTAGTTGAAACCAAAATGTTGTGTGATTTCAAGAAAAAATTAGATACAGCTTTTGGGGCTAAAGGGATAAAGGTATTGGGGGGAAGGTGGGATCAGGATATTGAATTTGATGATCAGCCATGATCAAGATGAATATAGAGCAGGCTTGAAGGGCTGAATGGCCTCCCTCTGCTTCTATTTTCCATGTATGTTTCTATGTGCTCAGGATTTGCACAATCTACATAAGTTTCTGTTCTTAAATTAGGAAACTGCCCATTTCTCTTCCTTAATCTTTGGCTCCACAATTTTCTCCTCCATTTTTGGGTGTAGTGATGTTGTAGAACATTTAAAGGGCCATTGCAATATCTTGATGAAGTAACTGTTCTTCACTCTTATGTCTAGTCAGTGAACATCCTTCGGTTGTTTGGAGGATCACAGTTCTATGCAATTCCTTTCTCATTAATATCTGCATGCTTTCACTAAAGCTGGCTGGAGTCTGCTGGAGAGTCATCCTCTTTCCTAGAGGGTGGATCTGGAGTGTAACAGCCCATTGCTGAATTACAGGTCAGATGATGGATGAAAGTCAAAAATAACCCTCGTCCAAGGGACACAACACAAGACACTTATCTACTGAACATTTGGATCATGATATCCATTTCCTTTTTGAATATTAAGTCAATATTCATTGCACTAGGTGGCAGTCTAGTCCAAAAGTTGAGAATTTAACTTATTTTTAATGGACTCCTTCCTTAGTTTGTGTTTTCCTTAAAACCTCCAATTTCTGTTGACTTAATCCAAACAGAAAAGCTTGTCACATTGATGGATTTCCTTGCTGATTTTAAAAGCTAAGATCATATTCTAGTTTAGTTCTTGAACCTGTTCCACTGTTCAGAGAAATCTTGGCTGATATGTCACCTACCTGTGTGTATATCCTTTAATAACACCAGTTAACAGAAGTCTATCAATCTCAAATTTAAAATTCACAACTGATCCAGCACCAACCAGTACCATGAAAGGGAGTTCCAAACTCTACCCTTTATATATAGAAGTGTTTCTTAACTCCACTCCTGAAAGTTTTGACTCCACCTTTTAGGCAATGATAGAATCCCTACAATGCAAAAAGAGGCCATTCAGCCCATTAAGTCTGCATCAGTTTCTGAAAGAGTATCTTTCAGGTCCTCTTCCCTACTCTATCCTCAAACTGCAACATCATTCAATCCTAGGTACCTCAGCCCATGGAAATAGTTTCTCCCTAACTACTAGTAACCATTAGCATCTATGAAACCTGTGAAAAAAATTACCTCTCAAGCTGCTGGATTCCAGAGAACACAAACACTATTGATGTAACCTCTCCTTATAATTTAATCTTTGGAGAGCAATCATTCTAATAAATCTAGTCTGCATTCCTCCCAAGGTCAGTATACCCTACCTAAAGTGTGACACCCAGACAAAAGACCAGGTATGATCAAACCAGGAAACTACTGTTGTGTGATTGTAAACCCTTAATTTTTTAGGCCTCTACATATAAATGTTAACATTCCATTATCATTATGATATTTTTGTAACAGTACACAAAATTTCAATGAACTATGTACATGAACTTCTAGTGTTTCTAGCTTTTCACCATTTAGAAAGTACACCGATCAATCCCATTTTGTTCCAAAGTCACACTTACCTACATCAAAATCCATTTGCTGTGGTTTTGCCCATTCATTTAAGCATTAACAGCCAATTGTAATTTTAAGCTTCTGTCTGCACTATTGCCTATCCTTGTAGCATCAGCGAACTGGGATATACCATCATTTAACTTGTTAATGAATGCAGTCAGAATTTTTGAGGCATCAACACACATCCCCAAGCAATGCCACCAGCAACAAAATGCCAGTTAGATTCCAATTCCAAGCCTCTGCCTCTAATGGTGCACTAAGGCAGACTTTTGTATGTTTCCATAGCTAGTGATTTTTGGAAAATGTTGCTAGTCTGTGGCCAGGGACTTATAGCTTGAGGGGCACCATTCCACATCAAACATGGCTGACCAGGAGTCTCTCCTGCTTTTACCACCAGCCATTGGTGTGTTGGAAACATTTGCAGGTTGACACTCAACCTGTTTGGCCGCATTATGAATGCACCCCCACTTGGCTGTCAAGTCCTGGATGGGACTCGAACCTGGAACAACTGGTTCAGAAGCAGAGATGCTGCCCCTACGCCACAAGACTTCCATCAATTAGGATGCTAGCTAATTATTCCTCTCTCAATTGCTTGACCATATCAATCATTTTCTTTCAGTTCCGTAAGCTTAAACTTTAGTTAACAGTTTCTTATAAGGGACTTTGGCTGGAGTTCTCCAACCTCGCCTATGGCTGGGATTTTCTGATCTGGATGCAGTGAATGGAATTTTGGCTGAGCATCAAATTCTCCATTCTTGCTGGCAGCAGTAGTGGGGTATGCAAGACCGGAGAATTCCATCCTTTCCCTACTTCCTTCCGGATGTCCCTGTAGCCAATCAATAGACTTACTTAACTGCAGTTAGATAAAAGTTCACGCACCATTGTGTTTGTTCAACATTTCTGGTTCATTGATCAATATATTCTTCCCTCATTTAGCTTTCCTAAGCTTTTTTTTAAAAAACTCAGAAACATCAGTTACTCCTTCCTTCCCTGTCGGAAGGGGTTCTCCTGGGATTCTCCCAACTGATTCCTGTAAATTGAGTGGAAGATTGATCAAAGCTCTTGCAGTCCAACAGAGGAATGTTAAATTCAGGGTCCCAGCCTTTTTAACTATGAAAGTAAAACCAGATCATAACTGATGCCTTACCCTTGAGCTAAATCCAATTGAGGAAAACTCAAGTTTCAAGAAACCAGTTAACAGTTCAAAGGTTGCTATGAGCTTTCTGCTTAGGAGAAGCTTGCATTGAAGAGAGTTCATAGAATCCCTACAGTGTAGGAGGAGGCCATTTGGCCCATCAGGTCTGCACTGACTCTCTGACAGAGTATCTTACCCAGGTCCACCCTGTGCCATATCCCTGTAACCACACACATTTCCCCTGGCCAATCCCTCCAAAACTACATATCTTTGGACACTAAGGGGCAATTTAGCATTGCCAATCCACTTAACCTCCACATCTTTGTTGAGTGTGGGAGGAAACCAGAACATCCAGAGGAAACCCATGCAGACATGAGGGGAATGTGCAAACTCCACATAGATAGGCACCCAAGGCTGGAATTGAACCCGAGTCCCTGGTGCCGTGAGACAGCAGTGCCAACCACTGTGCCACGGCGCTGCTACCATTGGATAAGAGGCGGCATTATATTATTATATGTCAAAAGACTACAAAGAAACCCCATAGGATGCAGTGAAATGTGGTGAGTTGGATCCAAAGCAAAGGGTTATGGCCGAGGGAAGTTTTTGCGAATTGAAAGTGATTTCTAGTGATATTCCACAGGGATCAGTGTTAGGACCCTGGCTGTTTGTTTTAGATATTAATAATTTGGACTCAAATGTGGGAAACATGATTCATAAATTTGCTGATGACACAATCATTGGCCATGCAGTTGTTAGTGAAGAAGGTAGCTGCGGTTTCCAGAATTATATCAATGGTTTGGTTGACTAGATGGACAAGTGGCAAGTTGGGTTCAATCAGAGAAATGTGAGGTCATTTATTTTGGGAGGAGAAAGAAAATAAATGAATACTCAAAACACAGAAAGATATTGAAAGGAGTGGAGGCAGCGAGAGACCTGGAGTACATGGCCAGAGTTCATAAGTTCATTTGGTATAGAAGCAGAATTAGGCCATTCAGCCCATTGAGTCTGCTCTGCCATTCGACCATAGCTGATTTGTGCTCCTCGTTCCCATTTTCCTGCGTTCCCTGAAGGTGACAGGACAAGTGGATAAGTTGATAAAGAAAGTATATGTAATGCTTTTCCTTATTTGATGAGGGATTGAATATAAAGGCAAGGATGTAATGCAGGAACTCTCTAAAACACTGGTTAGGGTGTGTGTATAGTTCTGCTCATCACATTAGAGGAAGGTCATAGTGGATCTGGAGAGGGTACAGAGAATTTTGCTAGAATGCTTGAAAATTGCAACTGTGAGGAGAGATTGGATAGGCTGGAATTGTTTTCCTTACAACAGAGAAGGATGATAGCTGACCTAATTGAGGTGTAAACATTGAGTGGTCTAGATGGGGTAAACAGGAAAGACTTGTTCTCCCTGGCTGAAGAAGTCAACTAATGAGGGTTCATAGATTTAAGGTGATTGGTAGAAGGATTAGAGACAATATTACGGAAAACTTTTTCACGTAAAGGATTTAGGGGATCTGGATTTCACTCCCTAAGTTGTTGGTTGAGACAGAAATCTTCAACTTGTTTAAAAGGTACCTGGATTTACATTTGAAGTGCAGGAACCTGCAAGGCTACAGACCAAGTGTTGGAAAATAGGATTGAAATTAATAGGATTTCTTTTTTTGACCAGCACAGATATGGTGGGCTGAATGACCTCTTTCTGTGCCATAAGATTCCAAACATTATCTTGCAATTGTGTCTTTGTCTATATATGTCGTGTTTATGAAACCTACCTCTCCATTTGCTTGATGAAGGAGGAACACTCCAAAAGCTTGTGATTCCAAATAAACCTGTTGGATTTTAACCTGGTGTTGTGCAGCTTCTTATTGTGCCCATGTTTGGGAAGATTGAAGACAAGCAGGAGCATATTGACCAGCTGGCCTGGCAACAGCTTTCATGATATTCCTCCCACTTCAAGCTTGCCCCAGCAGGACCAGGAAGATTCCACCTTGTGACGCCAAAGCTGATTTTCACTTTGTGTGTCTTTATCCCATTCGGGTAGTCAAAGGTTTAGATGAGTGAATTTTTACACAATGCCTCACTCATTAAGTATTGTGTTCCTGAATAATTATTCCTGATATTCAAACTGATTTGCCTCCATTGAATGATTTAAACAGGTGTCCCAGTGGAGAAAGAAGAGCTCCAGCAGTTACTGTTTGGCTTCGATGAAAAACGCTTCACGAGGATGACACCAGCCTTGTTCTTTTTCATCAAGGAGTTGAAGAACAAATTGATGCAGCCATCCTGCAGCACCTTCCAGGACTCACTGTCTCCGCCACCCATATTTGAGTAAGTATTGCTGGAGAACTCGAGACAATGAAGCAGTTAGAGTGCTGAGGTTTAGTCTAATTAAGTTGTTCTAATTGCAATGTTAGATATCATTCCAGTTCCACATTGGGATAGATCACATGGGGAGAGTTTCATGCACTGAACCATTCAAACTATTGAATTGTAATTGTGCAACTTTCTTTCTATGTAAATTAATGGAGAGGCGATGGCCTAGTTGTATTATTGCTAAATCATTAATGCAGAAGCTCATCTAACGTTTTGGAGACCCGGGTTCAAATCCCGTCACAGCAAATGGTGGAATTTGAATTCAATTTTTTAAAACGTGGAATTAAAAATCTACGAATGACCTTGAAACTATTGTTATTCGTCAGAAAGACCTATCTAATTTACTAATGTTCATTAGGGAAGGAAATCTGCTGCCCTTACCCAGTCTGGCCAACTTGCAACTCCACAGCAACATGATTGACTATCAACTGTTAGAATGTAATCAGTGACAACTTTGTATTGGATGTAATGTGACCAATGGAAATGTAAGGGTCAGCTGACCCAGTAAAATATGGAACCAATTACAGAGTGATGTAATAGTCAGCTGACCAGCTGATTCACTATAGATAGGGAACAATGTAGAATTGTGGGAAGCTTGGAGTGGCCCAGAGCGAGGCCCCAAATTTGGAGTAATGATATTTCCTTATCACTTACTTTGATTTATAAGTTGGAGTAAGTTTTATTGTATTTTCATTGATTCTTCACCTTGAAGAGTTCCTTCTGAAGAAATATCAACTATCCTCTAAACAAAGGCAACTAGGGATGAGCAATAAATGCTGGCCAGCCAGTGAGCACATATCCCCCAGATGAATAATAATAAAAAAATTATAAAATGTCATACAGCTCCCAGTTGCTGGCTTTCTTGCCTCTGAGTCTTGCTGTGAGTTCAAACTCCATTCCTGGCCTTGGGAGCAAATATATTCACACTTTGGTGTAATATTACTAAAGGTGCTAGCCTTTCCATGATATATTCAGCTAGGATTTGGTCAACATGTGAAAAATCTCAAAGCACCAACTAGAAGTAAGCAGGAAGTTCTGTTGGTGCGTTAAGTTGCCAACCATTTCACAATCAAAATCGTTAAAACAGGTCAACTTGTCCTTCATTCAACTTCTGTCCATATGCTTTCTTACTTACGTACATAACTGCTGTATATCAAACTATATTTCAAAACAACCTCGGAAATGGAGGGTGGGATTTTCTGATCACATTTGTCCTGCCACAGATGCCAATGAGAACAGAGAATTTGGCATTCAGCCAAAACTCCATTCACCGCAGCAGGACTGGAGAATCCGAGCCATAGGCGGGTTGAAGGTTACTAGCAGTAATAAGGTGCTATGATAAGTGTAGTGGAGATGCCGGCATTGGACGGGGGTGGGCACAGTAAGAAGTCTCACAATACCGAGTTAAAGTCCAACAGGTTTATTTGGAATCATAAGCCTTCAGAGCATTGCTCCTTCATCAGGTAAGTGGAGGTAGGTTCACAAACATGGCATATATAGAAAAAAACACAATTGCAAGATAATGGTTAGAATGTGAGTTCCATCATGTTTAGCTGCAATCCAAGCAATAAATATACATGTAATAATTTTGTAGAATGTTTGTGAACAGACATTCACCTGCAGTAGACATTTACTAATCTAATTTATCATATGGCAGAATTAACTCCTTCCATTATAAGAAAATTGTGTAGCAATTAGATCCAATAAGGAGCATTTGTGGGACATGTGAACCTTGTTGCTCAAAAGAAACCTTTGTAGCAGAGTCACAAAAGTGGCTGTGGCAACTCCATTAGGATAACAGTGATGATTAAAATAATTTATTTTTAAAAAGTTGGTTTTGAACAGTGGAGGAAGAATCATGAGACCAACTAAAATTGGAGAGTGAGAATCAAAGATGTGCGGGTTAGGTGGATTGGCTGTGCTAAGTTGCCCCTTAGTATCAGGGGGATTGGTTAGCGTAAATACATGGGTTTACGGGAATAGGGCCTGAAAAGGATTGTGGTTGGTAAGAGTTGATGGGCCGAATGGCTCTCTTCTGCACTGTAGGGATTCTATGATTCTATATAGAGAGAGAAAGAAAGAGATAATTAAAGGGAAACAAAATGGCTGGAATTCTCCGGCCGTTCACATTGACGGGACTCTCCGGTCCCGCCAAAAATACACTTCCATGTTCCTGTTGGTGTGGGGTGACATCAATGGGAATTGCCACTAACAAGCAACAGGAGGAGAGAATCCCGTCGCTAGCAAACATCTCCTGCGTGAGGCTGGGAGGCTGGAGAATCTCAGCCAATGTTTCCCATGCTGAAATTCAATCAGGAACAGTTTTGAAATCAATGTTTCTTCTAACCTTTGTTTCTGGGCCAATGTGACAAAGAGCTACTGGTATGTGTACAAACATGATTTTGAATACAGCATAACTCAGTCAATTCTACTTTCAGAGAAGTCACTAAGACAGTTCAAAAAACGGAAATTGGTGATTTGGAAACATCGGATTTGTCCTTTAATACACCATCCTCGACACACAAGTCTCCCCGGGAGTTCCTACGACATCTCAGTAGATTTTTAAATATGGTGTTAGATTATTCTGCCGACCAGCATTCCAGGCCTGTCCTCCATCTCGACAAACAAACCATTGAGAGCCTTCCCCACCAATCATTAAATATTTCCAACGCCTACGTCTTGGAGCTCTTGGTGCAGTCTGATGAACCGTTGATATTTTTACTGTCGGAGAACGCTGAGAACTTTCTGAAGCAAATGACAGAAAACGAGAACGGCGGCGAAACCGAGAGAAAGATGCAGCAACTTCTCACCTTGAAGCTTCAGAACACAATCGGAAAAGTGCTGGAGATCCCTATCTTTCAGAACAAGAAGGTTTTGACAAGACTCAGCCACTTACTGAATGAGTGCAATTACCCCTTCCCCCTGCCTCACTTCCCTCAGGTCAGTGTCTCGCCACTGGACAGCCTGAAGAAAAGGAACCACACGCAGAAGACATATTACTCGTTTCTGCTACTGAAGACATTACAGACGGCGAAGACGTTTTGGGACAAGAGGCAAAAGCTTTTCAGGCAAAACAGGAGCGCGACCAACCGGTCAATCTGTAAACTGGAGGAGCTCAGCATCGACTTTGACCGTTTGTCCTATGACTGGATTTTGGTTCCGAAATTGTACAATATACACAATTGTGTTGGCTCCTGCAGAATTCCCCTACTGGGGAATGTGTCTAATCATGTTGTCTTACTCATCAAAATGCAAGAGCAAGGACTTCCCACAAAGCGAGAGCCATGCTGTGTCCCGGTGGAGTATTCCGAACTCCTCCTGGCTGTTGTCAACGATGAAAGCAGCATGATCACCGTGTACAAGAACATGGTGGCTGAAGAATGTAAGTGTAGATGACATCCCCCCGCCTCACCTTCCCCACCAAAACCCCGCCTGGCATCTTAGCACGTTTCCTAATCAAAACCTTATCAGAAAAGACTAAGGAACATCTTTGGTTACACATTCCCTCAGCCAAGTTGAATATTTTCTTACGGCATATTAACTCTGGAACATAGATGATTGCTCATACTAATTCCAGTTTTGGATCATAGTTGGCCCATCGGTTTTCAAATGGATCGCAAAATGAAAAATCCAATCAGTTCCCACATCTCTATTGGTTCACGTCACTGACGCTGGTTTCAAAATTAGAATAGCCGTGTTTTGTTTGACTATATTCTGCTTGGAGAATGGGCCACCATAGCTTGCTTTATGCAAAAAAGCAGCAAAAATGTAATCAGATATTCACACTCAAGTTAACTGAATGCAAAATTGAATTTCGCAAAATTCCTTTAAATCACTGAGGATCAATCTCTCCATTCCTGTTTGCCAAAAGATGGAAAAGTAAATTACCAGCTTGAAATTCCCAATTTCATGAAAGTTTATGGAGATTTATGTCTATGCAAGTTTAAATATGCCTAAAGTGCATGCAATATTCTTACGAGAATACCCACCTCTGACGTAATGGACCAGTCTTGGACCACCAAAGTGGCTAGTTGCAGATGGAGTTGAGCCTGCTGATCTTGGATAAAGAATGAAGGCGGTGGTAGGATGGGCTTGTTCGAAGAGCCACTTCAATTCTCTGGGACTTTGGGCAGGATTTTTCGATTGCACTCACCCCGAGACCGGAAAATCCTACCTGGGCCCTCACCAGCTATGACCCCCTTGGTGGACGGGATGGGAAAATTCCATCCTTTGTCTCAGTTGTTTTAGAAATTAGATCCCCTAGCCCTCACCCCTCAACACCCTCTCCTAACCACCCCCATGGGCCCTCATCCCTTCCATAAAAATTCAATACCAACTCCTGCCACCTCATGTTGTCCCTCATATCTTTCATATCATGTCCGCTCACCCAATATCCACTCTGGGCAGACCTCAGGAGCTATGAGGAGATGAGAAAAAATAAACTTCTAGAAATCTAATACACTCCTACATACTTAATAGTGAAAAAACTCCCATTCATAAACCCTTTCAAAGCTTTAAAATCTTCTCAAGTGGCTCGTCTCTTACATAGAGTCATGGAGCAATACAGCACAGAACCAGGCTCTTCTGCCCAACTGACCCATGCTAACCATGGTGCCCTCCCACTAGTTCCAATTACCTGCATTTGGCCCAAATTCCTCTAATCCTTTCCCATCCATGTACTTATCCAAATTTTTTTTAAATGTTACTATTGAACCTGCCTCAATCACTTTCTCTGGTAGTTCATTCCATTATATGAACAACAAATTTCTATGCAGTAACTACATCAAAGTCAGCTAACCTTGAAGAGATGTTTTAAGCTGCCAACAAAACTATGAACTTGGAACATCCCCACTGAGATAACTATAGCTTTGAATCTCAGCCAAGCATTCATAATAATACTCCTTGGAAAAATATCAATAGAGAGCTCCAATGAAATTACAGGACCAGATGCAACTTCTTTTTTCTAACCTATGCTTGTCAATCAAACAATCCAGCAGAAGGATTTTTTTTTCACTGAGAGCTGCCTTTTTAAAAGTTTAAAGAGTAGAGCATTTAAAAGAAATCATGCGAGTCATACATATCATACCCACCCTTCAAGTGCATTTACATCTACTCCATCAATTTATGATTCCCATATTAAAGGTTAAGCTTCCTGCACCAACAAAAATGGGGTCTGTTTAAACAGAGGACTGAATTACAATGTTCCATCTGTATGAACAATACCTCGCAACCCCCAACCCTAATCCTATTTGATAACAACTGTGGTTTAAACCACAGTACAAAGAGAGCTTTTCTTATTCCTGTGATGGATTATAAATCAAATAGATAAAAGAAAATTTCTATACATTTAAACCGACATTTCATGTGTTTGCTTTAGTGTTTATGAAGTTAGAATGGTCTTGCGTGCACTCCATGAAGAAGCAACAGAAACTACTGGCCTCTAATTAGCGACTGTATAACTGAACACAAAGCTTAACATGTTATTTACCTGTAAATTGTGTAATGTCTACAAAATGTATTGATATGTTCTGTGTGTGTTCTTAAAGGATTTTCTTTAAATTAAGCATTCATTTCAATTGGCTTTATTTTCCAATAATTAACCTCATACTCTATTTTAATAAGCTTGCATGCAAGAATATGCTTCTGACACTATGCTTTGCTGTTAAACATGAAGGAGATTTACATAAGATTGAATTAAGATAGAAAATTATAAAGCCACCTCCTAATCTTGTCAGTGCATTTAAGGTAAAATGACTGGAGTGCTTTCCATCAAGTGGGAAAAGTGGGTAAATTCACCTTTCTCCAATAATGGGACCAGGTCAAATTATCACTCAAGGCAATAATAGTTTAAAATGAGGACAAGTTTGTTTTCAAAGATTTCATTGAAAAAGTAATGTAATGACTGCTATTTTTCCAGTTAATCTGGAGAATCACCAAGTTTTTCTGTTATTATATCCTTGTTTTGTATTTTACATTATTATGCAATGCTTAACAATAAAACTTTACTTATATATGTATATGCATTTATATATTCATATATGCATATAATAGCAATGGTCCTTGGAGTCATTTGAAGTCTGGTGAACATATTTAGTTCTGTTCAATGTGATAAATAATTAATCAGCAAACATTTCTCTTCAAATTACCAAAGAATTTGCACAGTAAACTTTCAGTATAATTACTTTAATATCTGCCACTTTTAAAATGTCAAAATCGTTGCTTTGCCTTTAATCAGTCCATGTTGCTGAGCACATTGAAAGCCGTCTGGCACCTTGTCAATAAAATGCTGCAAGTTAAATATAAGTCTGAACAGTGGCTTCAAGTCAGGTAATAATAGAAATTTATAATAGGAATCTAGTTCATGACTCAGGTTGCCATGGTATAATGCTCCTGGCGTCTTTGGCTTTACACTGTGAAGATATGTGCTTGTGATAGTTTTAATAGTAATTTGCAGCAAGGGGGATATTTTAAATGAAGACAAAAGCATCAGTTTGTATTAGCCTCAGTAACTGATTCATCCCTGTCGATTGTTAAGGTTCTGCTCCAATGGTTAGTCCATTTGGGAATTGATCTGAATGGAATTAATTCCCATTCCTTTAGATTTGGATACTTTATAATTTTTTCAATCGATTCAACTAATGGTGAGGTGACACAGATATAGGACCATAAAGAAGATGGCAGTTGGCACAGTGCACCAGGGACCTCGGTTTGATTGCTGACTTGGGTTGCTGTCTGTGCGGAGTCTGCATATTCTCCCCATGTCTGTCTGGGTGTTCCCCCAGTCTGAAAGGTGCTGGCCATGTTAAATTCTCTCCCATTGTACCTGAACAAGTGTCGGAGTGTGAACTAAGGGATTTTCACAGTAACTTCACTATAATGTTGATGTAAGCCTTCTTGTGACATTAACAAATAAACTTAAACATAATCATTGTAGGCAAATGTTATTACTCAATTCCTCTATTTTAACATAAAACCAGCACTTTTAAAAGATCATATGTTATTAGTGCAGGCAGTAATTAATATTCTTTACAGTTTTATACAATATAGAATAAGAACCTAGGCATGTAACAGATTACAAACATAACAATTATTTTGCATTTTTACAAAGAAATAAAACACATGGACAATAGACAAAGAGGAAATCAGTGATAGTTAAGGAGAAAATGGGGGAAAACATGGAGATAACAAGTTAGAGGTCAGAATGAGGGCAGTATGATGGACAGAAGGGTGAGATAGACAGGACAGGCAACATTCAGCAGTATTCCCAGATAGGCTTCAGATTGCTAATATCTAGATTTTTTATAAGAATTATAAGAGGTGCTTATAAATAAACCATTTTCACATACATTAATCTACTTTGAAAGCTTTACAACATTCAGTTGCGATAGGTTACTAGTATTCTCTATGGGGTAACAGTTTGATTACACAATTATCTGCCTCAATGCATTTGCAGATCAGCGTACACCAAAGAGAATAAAAAGAGATGAAACCATATAATCCACAAAAGAGATAATAGAAAAGCTTAAGAGATTCTGATACAGTAATATTCCAGAAAGAAACCCTCACATTTATTATCCTTCCTCATCCCTGTAATATAAAACATGTATAATATAGAAACAGACAATATATTTTTGGGGTGGCACGGTGGCACAGCTGTTGGCACTGTTCCCTCACAGTGCCTGGGACCCAGGTTCGATTCCTGGCTTAGGTAACTGTCCAAGTGGAGTCTGCACCTTCTCCCCGTATCTGCGTGGGTTTCTTCGGCTGCTCTGGTTTCCTCCCATTGTCCAATAATGTGCGGGATAGGCTGATAGGCCATGCTAAATTTCTCCTTAGTGTCGGGGGCAGGGGTTGGGGGGCATTAGCAGGGTACATATATGTAGGATTATGTGGATAGGGCCTGGATGGGATTGTTGTCAATGTAGATTCGATGAACTGAATGGCCTCCTTCTGCATTGCAGGGATTCTATGCTTATTTACTACCGTGATTAGAAAGGGAAAGTCAAGTCTAGAATTCTAATTCTGAAGCTTCGGTTGGCTGTATGATGGTATATTACCTGAGCTCCCAGGTTACCTTGTGAGGATATTTTATTAGAGACCAGCTCATAGGGAAAAGGAATACAAACAGCATTAGAGTTTTTACTGTAGTTTAACCCTCTGTTGCAATGTCAGAACATGAAATGTATCATATAATATTGTGATTCAAAAAACTGGGATCACAAATGAATAAATCATCCCATTTGCATGATTGCTTACTTCAGTGTGGAGATTGCTGAGTAACACACAGTTACCGCATTGTTCAATTGTATTTAATTCAAATAATTATATTGCCTCCCAGACTGCAGTTTTATTAAAAAAATGTTAACTTCACATACAAGTAAATAACCTTATTTGCCACAAGGAGATTTTTGTTTGGTGCAACAATAACTGTACTTTTATTTGGAAACATTGCACTTTACTGAGATAAACTAGCGTTTCTGTTTAGACTTGCCATGGAAGGTGCAAATATTTTCTAGTCCATGCAGCTAGTCGTGAATGCGTGTAACTTGGGAGCAGGGACATAACTAGTTGTGTTTTCTACTTTCCTTAAATTTATTTTTACCAAAATGCTTTCCCATGCCAGCCTTCTTAAAAACTTTTTCGCCTCCGTAATGTTTACTGTGTTTGAACACTCTGTACTTACTATATTCTTTCTGCACTTTAAAACCATGGTTTTTGTTGTCATCCTGCTTAATGAAATATTTGTGCTTCTCAAAGTCTTTATAATGGCCTTGGTGTTTGTTGTATGTTCCTTGTTTAGCATTTTTCTCCTGTCTTCTTAGAAAACTGAGCTGATTAAATTTACTGCCCTTATCGCATCCCTCCTCTTTGCCCTTGGAAATCTTCTTGTCGTCTCCATCTTTGATGTGTTGCACTTGGTAGCCCTGGTGGCCCCTATGTTTTTCCTCCGTTTTGAAGAGCTTATCTTCTTTCTTTTCAAATTCGGGCCTGTGATCTTTCCTATCCTTACTGGACCTGGTTTCTGAGTCTTTATCTCTTGGCTTGTAGCCACTTTTCATGCTTTTGATCTCCTTGATGTAGGCAGAGATCTGCTTTTTATCAGCTGTCTCAACCTTGCTGCCTCCTGCCTTGCCCTTCAGTGTGGTACGCGCCTTTTTCAAATCTGTTTTGACAGGAGTTTGAGGGGGAAGCTTTTTCTCATGTTCACTGATGGTTTTCTCAGTTTGTGTAATCAGTACCTGATCCTCGAGGATAGTCCTTTCTGCCTGATGAGAAAACAAAAACCATATCTTATTTGCTCTGAAAGAAATTGTGCTTGCCACCTTCTTAGAACTGAGTTGAGGACGAACTTCTTCGTCCAAAGGGTTGTGAATCTGTGTAATTTCCTGCTCAGTGAAGCAGTTGAGGCTACCTCATTGAATGTTTTTAAGGCAAGGATAGATAAGTTTTTGAATAGTAAACGAATTAAGGGTGAAGGTGAGCAGGCGGGTAAGTGAAGTTGAATCTACAAAAAGATCAGCCATGATCTTATTGAATGGTGAAGCAGGCTCCAGGGGCCTGATGGCCTACTCCTGCTCCTAGTTCTTATGTTCTTATCCAGTGGTCTGGCCAATGTCTATAAGACCATAACATATAGAAGTGGAATTAGGCCATTTAGCTCATCTGATCCACCATCTAATCATTGATGACAAGTTTATCAACCCCACTCTCCTGTCTTTTCTGTATAATTTTAGGTCCCCTTACCAATCAAGAATTTATTTCTCTCTGTCTTAAATACATTCAATGACCTGGCCTCACAGCCTTTTGTAGCAATGAATACCATAAATTCACTACCATTTGGATAAAGAAGTTCCTTTTTATCTTGTTTCTAATGGGTCTTATGGTCTTATCAGATCTATTATTATTATTATTGCTTATCCATTAAACAATCACACTAAACCACTTTTTTGAGTCATTACATGTTGCTATTTGTGGCAGCTTATGGTGCAAAAATTGATTTCCGTTTCCTACGTTACAGTAGTAATTATATTTAATTGGCTGAACTTTGGACATCGTTTGGAATGGCACAGTGGTTAGTACTGCTGCCTCACAATGCCAGGGATCTGGATTCAACTCGGATCACTGTTTGTGTGGAGTTTGCACATTCTCCCCATGTCCTCTGGTTTCTACCCACAGTCCGAAAGACTTGCTCACTACTTTCTGAGTGAGAAAAAGTACACTCTCTCTCTCTCAGTGTACTTGAACAGGCGCCAGAGTGTGGTGACTAGGGATTTTCACAGTAACTTCATTGCAATGTTAATGTAAGCCTACTTGTGACATTAATAATTAAACTTTAAAGTAAGGGCCAATTTAGCATGGTCAATGCACCTAACTAGCGTGTCTTTGGACTGTGGGTGGAAAAATCAGAGCACCTGGAGGAAATCGATACAGACATGAGGAGGACATACAAACTGCACAGTTACCCAAGGCCAGAATTGAACCCAGATCCCTGGTGCTGTGAGGCAGCAATGCTGATCACTGTGCCACCTGCCACATCTTCCTTCCATATTACCATATTACTACATTTTAATTTAAAGGAATCAGAATAGTTGCGTGGAATAAAGCTTCAATGTAATTATCATTTTATTGTAACTCATGGATAACTCACCTGCTAAGAATCAACATTTCAGAAGTTTAATAATGAGTCAAAAAAGTCTGTTACCTTAAGTGTACTTCCTGTCTGCAAAATGTCACTTCCTGCAATCACGTTTGTCACTTTCTGCTGATGAATTTTGCTATTTGTTCACAGACTCACAGAATTGTTACAGCTCAGAAGAAGGCCATTCAGCCCATTGAGTCTGCACCAACTCTCCAAAGAAGCATTATTATCTAGTAGCCATTCCCCCATCTTTTCCCATACTCCGTGCACATTGCTTCTATTCAAATAATCAACAAATGTCCTCTTCAAAGCTTTGATTGACACTGCCTCCACCATACTTCCAGGCTCTGCATTCCAATCCTGAACCACTCACTTCTTGAAGAAGTTATTCCTCACCTTCTCTTGCCCTTTTATAGGTAACTCTCTATGTCAATCTGTCGTATTGTAATTGCACCCTCTGCCTCTGGTGTCACTGTTGAGCTTCTGTTTTGTGTTTCCCAACTTGCATTGTAGAAGAATTGCTTTAAATTCTACTTCTCAAATTGGGTTAACTAGTGAACTGAATAAAACTATTCAATAACATTTTTATATAAAAATAAGGACAGAATACACCATAGATGCTGGCAATCTAAAATATAAACAGAAAATACTGTAAAGTACTTCGCAGGTTTGACGTAACAAGTTTCTCTCAAGAGGTTGACATGTCCTCTTGACTAATTCCAGCATTTCCTGACAGAAAATCTGGCCAAAATTCTCTGGCTGTTCACACCGGCAGGATTCTCCGGACCCCCCAGCAGTGCACCTTCACCCATGAGTTTCCTGTTGGCATGGGGTGATGTCAATAGCAAACAATGTCTCACCTCCCATTTCCCACCTTCATGGTGGGAAACATGTGGTTAGGAAGCCGAAGAATCTCTCCTGATGACTCTGAAATGGAGATTGAATCCTGCTTGTGTGTTATTTTCCAATTATCCCCGTCCCCCTCAGCTTCTACAGTGGAGAGGGAAGTTTTCCACTCCTGAATGTAGAGATTGAGGATGTCAACATGTACAGAATCCTACTTCAAAGCCAGATGTACTGGAAAGTGTGATGCTGTATTAATACTTCAAAAAGTTCTGTAAATGATGATTGGATAACAAAACCTTCCTTCTGTTCTCTTGCTAGGACTGACCCAAATAGCAATACAGGATCACAGTGAGACACACAAACCTTATAGGGTGACCACTGAGAAGACCATTGAAGACTGAGTTAAGACCAGAGAGTTTTTGCAGTGGGCTCCTGTCCTTGCATTAGATAGCATGGTTCTAACATACAGTCCAAAGGGCATGTTGGTTAGATGCATTGGCCATGCTAGATTCTCCTCGTGTACTTGTGTACCTTCTTAGTATAGTCAAAAAAAAGCGCCGACTGTGATGACTAGGGAATTTTCACAGTAACTTCACTGCAATGTTAATGTAAGTCTACTTGTGATGCTAATAAATAAACTAAAATTAAATTAAAAATATATAAAACAGCTTCTTAAAGCCCACCTCTACTCCTTATCTGAATTGTTCCTGTGGTACAACTGGGCTCTAAATTGGCCCATTTTTGTTCCTTCCAGACTCACCCCTTTATCTGTTCAATTTTTTTTACCTATCAATTTCCAGAGAATCCCTACAGTGCAAAAGGAGACCATTCGGTCCATCAAGTCTGCATTGACCCTCCAAAAGAGCACTCTACCCAGGCCTATTCCTCTGTTCTATCCCTGTTAATCCTGTGCATTGGTCATGGTCAATCCATCCAATCTGCACAACTTTGTTCATCATTTCCTTTAATTTCTAGTCTTACTAAATGCTCTTGGGACAACTACAAATTTGCTCCTCCATCGATCCCAATCTTGTTCAATATTTTGCTATCTGGCTTTGCTCACACATTATCCTTAATTTTTGCTTAATAATCTCAATCTTTATCCAGCTGATGTGTGTTTGTGCTTTTCCCTTTGCTGAATATCTACTCTTTCTTATTGGGCTCTTGTTCCTTATTTATCCTAATTTCATATCTGTGCCAACTTCTTTGCGTAACCTAGTACAGACTTCCCTTTCTGCTCCCAACTTACTAAGAATGGACTAACATCTTCACCCAGATCCCATTGCAAGTAATCATTGTTCGCAATAAGGTCAATTTCACCAAAATTGTGGAACTTGTCAATAAATACAAAAAAATCCAAGTATGAATCAATATATTTTCCGTTCATAAAAGAGTTAGTGATTACATTTTCTGCTTTCATGAACAGATATTAAACAACTCCAGAATGGATCAATACTTTAAAGGTTATCAATAATCTTTTAATTACATGTAAATAGGGTGGCAGTATTGAGGGCAACAATTTCATATCTAGCGTGAAAGGTGACATGGTGGCACGGTAGTTAATACTGCTGCCTCACAGTACCAAGTCCTGAGTTCAATTCCTGGCTTGGGTCACTCTGTGTGAGTTAGCATGAGTTGACGTAGCCTACTGAAGAAGTTAACTGTGAAACTATAATCAATGTCACTTAAAAAGAGTCTTAGAGTCAATTTTCCATTTAAAAATATAATCAACTATATAGAATCAGGCCCTTCAGCCCAACTTGTCCATCCTAACCTGGTTTCCTAAACTGAGGTAGTACCTTTTGCCTAAGTTTGGCCCATATCCCTTTAAATCTTCCCCATCCATGTACCTGCCCCAATGTCTTTTAAATGTAATTGTACCCACCTTCTCTGTCCACTCGTTTTATATATGCACCATCTCTGCGTGAAAACATTGTCCCTCAGGTCTCCTTTAAATCTGAGCCCTCTCACCTTATGCCCTCTAGTTTTAGACTCCCGTACCCTGGGGAAAACACTTTGGCTTTTCATCATATCTATGCCCTTCATGATTTTATATAACTCTATAAGGTCACATCTCAAAAAGTGAAAAATATTGGATTGTCTGTTTGGTATATCTGTTAATGAGCTCAAAACAATTAAGACATGAGCTTCAGTCTTCTTAAGAAAAATGTAGAATGCTGTAGAATCTTTCAAGGTTATTTTTAAAAGTTATACAGTAACATTTCAAAGGAGCCTGCTTACCAATTTCAAATCTTCGTCATCAAGAAGACCACTGTCAGAGTACATCAATACATCATCGACTTCAAAGACACCTGTTAAAATAAGCTCTGTGAGATAACCAGGCTGGAAGTGACCTGTAGCTTATATTGAGGTCTGCGTTAATGTCCAATTCACAGAAGAGTCATCTCCTCCATTTCGGCCGTTAGTTTTTCATTAAAAAATATTTTTTCATGCCTATTTTCATGATGATGTTACATCACTGCTGAAGTTGAATTCTTTCAGGCAGAGTGCTGGACCTGATATTCATTCACATGGGCATCACAGCTTTACAAATTCAGTAAAATCTGGACCAGAGTGATCTCCAAGATTAGTGTTAAATGGGCTGGAAAGGAATTCCTCAGATTTCCTTCCTGGATTTTTGCATCTCCCAGACAGAGATGCTAATCCTCCTGGAATGTCTGGGTGACTATAGGATTCACCCTCTGATGGCAGTTTTAAAAGTCATTTTAAAGATTTTAGAATGATAGAATTCCACAAATAAAGAACAGAGATCATTTAACCGAAGAGTGTTGAATAATCTGCAGGAAGGACTTCAATGTGGGCAGACCATGATGACAGACAATGTTTAAGTCATGATAGGTGCCCGTACCACGCACACAAATGATCACTGCTTACTGTCTCACCTGTTCTTTTCCTGTTGGCCATTGGCGCTTAGCCTGAGAGTGAGTGAATTAGGACAGAGAGAGGGAAGTCAGAATGAAGGGCATCTGGAAGGTAAAATGATTAAGGGCAGCTGTCTTATCTTTCAACTTCCTCCTGCCTTCTTGGAACATTCATACCATCGTCCAACCTAAAAAGTTGGAGCAGGTCCCTGGACCCCTGGCTGAAAGGAGAGCCCTGGGAGGCTGAGGTAAGCTTTATTGCTGGGCTAGGAAAATGGCATCGATTAAAATGGCCTAAAAGCCAAACTTAGAAACCCTTCTACTGAGAGAATTGACTCGGTGTCTCATGCTAAAATAAAAAATAATGGCTTTCTTGTGCACATACCAACTTGGAAAAGACAGGCCAAAGGTCAACTGTTGATCTCATCATGTTCAGAGAGAAAAGAAAATTCCCAGAAAGCATTGCTCTGAGTTGGCAACCTTCCTCCCAAGAGATCATAATGGTTCCAGATGAGGTGGTATGAAAGTATTCATTGCGATACATTAGGTATCACAATAGTATGGAACTGTCTGGATGGGTCAACATATCTCTTTTTCAGTCCCTTATAACTTTGGTAAAGGCTTCAGGTGAGATTTTCTGGCCTCGCTTGTCCCGAAAGTGGAAAATCCTGCCCGAGATCAATGGATCTTTCCACGGTTTGTCCCTGACTCACTCCAATTCCTGTGACAGGTGGGCTGGTAAAATTCACCCCATGGTTTTCCAGCCCATTTGACTAGATCTTTTCAGATTCGCAACCATTACTGGCTCCTATTACAGGAATCCACTGAATCTCAAACAGATCACTCATCTAATCCACTCATGCTCCCTTTGTTTCTCACCCTGTATGTAAAAAAGTAGTTAACTATCCTAAACCTGTTAGTCATAACCCTGAAACTGGTACATATCAGGAACCTGGTATATATTGTCCTGTTGCTAAGAACATGAGAAATAAGAGCAGGAGGAGAACTCAAGGCCTCTCAAGTCTGTTCTGTCATCCAATGTGATCACAGCTTTCCTCTGCCTCAGCTTCACTTTCCTACCTGGCCACCAAATTCCTTGATTCCCTTAGAGTTCAAACATCTGTCTATCCCCATGTTGAACATACTCAGTGATGGAGCATCTACTCCTCTTTCGGTTTGTCAACAGACTTGGAGATATTCATCTCAGTCTCTGTATCTAAGTATTAATACAGATTGTAAATACATCCTACTGGAAATTGCTTCATCAGTGTTGCTTGTGTTCTACTCCAAAAAACCAAGTGGTGGAGTCAACCTTCTAGGGTGACATGGTAGCACAGTGGTTAGTACTGCTGCCTCACAGTGCCAGGCATCTGGGTTCGATTCTTGGGTTATTGTCTGTGTGTAGTTTGCGTGGGTTTCCTCTGGGTGCTCTGGTTTCCTTCAAAAAACATGCTGTTTAGGTGTATTGGCCATGCTAAATTCTCCCTCAGTATACCTGAACAGGTATTGGAGTGTAGCAGCTAGGGGATTTTATCAGTAACTTCACTGCAGTATAAATGTAAGCCTACTTATGAATCAAATAAAAATGAACTTTTACACGCTCCTACATGTATTTATTTACAGTGATGCACACTACAAACATGCACCTCCTAACCCAACAACGCAGTTCAAATTTATATTATAGTGAGTAAAATGGTGAATCAATTAAGCAAACTTAAGATACTTAGATAGGCACATGAACAGAATGGGAATGGAGGCATATAGAAAACTGATTTAAAATAGGGATCATGAGCCTTGGGAGTTCCCTGGGAAGTGTGTAAATTGTTGATGATATTGATGTATATCAAGGGGCATACACATAATGGGTCATGAAAGGGCTGCTCTTGGATTTTTCGAGAGTAGCCGAGTGCTTCACATCATTAGTGTATGCTTGACCTGGACCATTTGATGGGCAACACGACAGCTCAGTGACTATTGCTGTGCTATGCAGATACATGGATTTGGGCCCGTGTCTGTGGGAGTTTGCGCATTCTCCCCATGCTTGCGTGGGTTTTCTCCAGTGCTCTGGTTTCCTCCCACATCCAAAAGATGTGGTCTTAGGCTGATTGGCAGAAGAAATTCTCCCTAAATTGTCTTACAAATTTGGTTCTAATGCATAGATCTACACATATAGACAGGAATCATGGGAAGAAGTGGGAACATCGAGGTGGTGGCGCAGGCTCGTTGGGCCAAAAGGCCTGTTTCCCTTGCTGTTTTGTTCTTTGTTCTTTGTTCAAACTGAGGGACAGCCATTACTGATTTGCCTCTAACTACATCTAAACTTAGACTCTGATGGCTTTAAACCAATGTGGCTTGTCATTGCATGGAAGCGCAACGCTCTTGTGCAGCAGAATTACACACAGTGCAAATTATAGGGACACAAGTGAAGTCTCAGTTAATGCCCATTACTTACATACAAGCAAATACAATTAATGTCCGATTATCAACTTGGGATATCTCTCTCATGCCACACTATATATGATGGTGTAACCCTGTGGTAGTGGGAAGAGATTGAACCGTTACATTTACACAGAGACATCAATATTCAAGAATGATCACCGAGTGATAGTGCTTACCCACAATCAGCTGAACACCCATACTGAACACGACAATCGCTGCAGCTACAATGATGCACCGATTTAAGGTGATTTGTGACCAAGGGTCCTCTTCATTGATCTGCTTCGCTTGAATCTTTTCAACAGTTACTTTTTGCGACTTCACTGAAAGACAGAAACATTTATTTTCTTTTCCGCCTCCCCAACTAGTTTTGGTCACTGCAGCTTTCTTGTTGCTTTCTTGCATGGACTTAATAGAGGTAGAAAGAAAAGTTATTCCTTTGGATTGACAACAAAAACAATCAATTTGCTTCCAACACATTGTGCTCCCAAACTGTACACATGATGTGGAGTTACCGGTGTTGGAATGGGGTGGGCACAGTAAGTAGTCTCACAACACCAGACCAAAGTCCAACAGGTTTATTTGGTAGCACAAGGTTTTGGAGTATCCCTCCTCCATCAGGTGAGTGGCATTCACCTGATGAAGGACTGGTGCTCCAAAGTGGATGTCCAAAGATGTGCGGGTTAGCTTGATTGGCCATGCTAAGAAATTGCCCCTTAGTGTCTAGGGATGCAGAGGTTAGAGGGATTAATGGGTATAATATATATGGATATGGGGGTACGGCCTGGGTGGATTGTATTCGGTGCAGACTCAATGGGCTGAAAGGCCTCTTTCTGCATTGCAGGGTTCTATGATTCTATGATTTCTTATTGTGCACATTGTACATAGATTATAAAATTCCACGCATAATGTATTTTATTCTGCACATTGAGATATGGATAAAATCTCCCAATGTCTACATTGGTGCAGCACTTTGGAGTCCATCTGCACAAATAAGATGGATGTTTCTAAAGGGAAGTGAATCTAATGATAATTTCCTGAATGAAGTCTACAAAGTTATGAGGGG
Source organism: Sphyrna mokarran (assembly GCA_024679065.1). NCBI lineage: Eukaryota > Metazoa > Chordata > Chondrichthyes > Carcharhiniformes > Carcharhinidae > Sphyrna > Sphyrna mokarran. The sequence goes on from JAGIQG010000026.1 coordinate 19,769,238, forward strand.
CATGGACAGAGTAAATAGTCAGAAACTTTTTACCAGGGTGGAAGAGTCAATTACTAGGGGGGCATAAGGTTTAAGGTGCAAGGGACAAGGTTTAAAGGAGATGTATGAGGCAAGTTTTTTTATATAAAGATGTGGTTGTCTGCACATCTTTGAACAACCACTTGGAACTCACTGCTGGGGGAGGTGGGAGAAATGATAGTGACTTTTAAGAGACATCTTGACAAATACATGAATAGGATGGGAATAGAAGGACATGGTCTTCTAAATGATAGGTGGAATTTTAGTTCAGTCTGGCAGCATGGTCGGTGCAGGCTTGGAGGGCCAAAGGGCCTGTTCCTGTGCTGTAATTTTCTTTGTCCTTTGTTCTTTATAAAGTGTCCTACAGTAAAATTTGTAGTAGCATTTTATAGCTTTTTGAACTTGTTTTTTTTTTCCTGCTTCTCTCCTGTTGCAATGTGTCAGTTTTTCAGGCATTTTTTAGAGGAAGGAGAGGGGGAGATGATGCAGCCAGATATGTTATACTCCTGTACTAAACCCCAAGACTGCATTAACGTGTCAGTACTCTGCCAATACATACAACTATCCATCAATAACCAGACAGAGGTGGCTGAATGGAACATCTACTGCAAAGACACTTCTGCCTAACATGCACTATTGGGCTGAAGGGAACAATGCTCAGCTGGACCCTTAAGTCCACTTCTTTTGCTTCTGCTCGGGTAGTGATTCCAAGGTTGAGTTTAATTGAGATCCATAGAATCATAGGATTCCTGTAGTGCAGAAAGAGGCCATTCAGCCCATCAAGCTTATACCAACAACAATTCCTCCCAGGCCCTAACCCTGTAATCCTATGTATTTATCCTGCTAATCTCCCTGACACTAAGGGACAATTAAGCGTGGCCAATAACGTAACCTGTACATCTTAGTGTGTGGGAGGAAACTGGAACACCCAGAGGAGGCCCACACAGACAAGAAGAGAACATGTAAACTCCACACACACTGAGGCTGGAATTGAACCCGGGTTCTTGGCGCTGTGAGGCAGCAGTGCTAACCACTGTGAGAAATTCAAATGATATCAAAGGATTCAAAGGGACTCATTGTCATTAGCTGCTGTCAGTTGGACTGTGAGATGAGATCAGTGGCCTGAACATTCTGTTATGTTATGATTTTAGAATGCATACTGTAGATTTTGTTACTTTAGATTTGTTTTCCAAGCACAAACCATTGTCAGTGCAGCTGTTCAATTATCACCCTGCTTCACATCATTAGGGTTTTCATACTGAAGATCTCACAATTAGGATATTAATGGAATGTGATAGAGAAATAATTTCCACCTGAATGTTTGAAAATTCTGTCACAAGTACTTCATTAAAGAGTTTATATTTCTGAAATATATTCATCACCTGAAGACATTCCAGATTCAATTACAAGCAATTAACATATATCAATCAGAATTGTAAATTTGTACAGGAGTTATTTATGTCCACTCACAACTATTGATTAGGATTAAATAACATATACAATACAGGTGTTAACCAGTCACACCATCTGCACATCTTTATGGAATAGGGTCTGGCTGAAGAGTCTGTTAGAGAGTCAGTGCAGAATTGATGGGCTGTCTTTTTTTGCTCTGTAGGGATTCTATGATGATTATGGTATCAGGAATTCCAGAGTTGCAAAGAATACATATTTATAAAATTGAAGATGTCAGCAGGTAAACTGCTAGTAAACTCAGTTTCAAATGTCAAAAGTGGGATATTTACATAAATATATCCCCTCTGGCTATTCTTGCTCGACATGATTGTTATTGTCTTCATCTAATTGGTGCCACCTTCGATATAAATCTGGCTGTTCACTCAGTCCAACTGTCATGTACTAGCAATAGAAACATTGAGGTTTCATCGCTGTTCAGGGCCCCATGGGGGAGAAATGGTTTTGAGTGGTAGCACCATAGGTTGCTACCTGAGCAATCTGCACGGTACTCTTCATTAATATCAATGAAGATTGCTGCGTAGACTATGCAGATAATGGTTTGCAGTGTTGCCTGTCATGGTGAATTGAGGTACTCTGCTTAGAGGCTGCTATGCAATGTATTCCCCCGCCCGTGCACCCCCAATGCCAGCCCCTGCATTTCCCACATGACAACACTCCCCATCCCTTCCTTCTACCTGTTTATCAAGGAGTCACTCTCTTGGAAGGGAGTATACTGAACTGAATCAAGTTCCAAATGGATTTGCAGTAGCACGGTGGCACAGTTGTTAACACTGCTGTCTCAGAGTGCCAGGGATCTGGGTTTGATTCCTGGCTTGGATCACTGTCTGTATAGAGTCTGCACATTCCCCTTGTGTTTGCGTGGATTTCCTCTGGGTGCTCCAGTTTCCTCCCACAGTCTGAAAGACGTGCCAGTTAAGTGTATTGGCCATGCTAAATTTTCCCTCCGTGCACCCAGACAGGTGCTGGAGTGTGGCAACTAGGGAATTTTCATAGTAACTTCATTACACTGTTAATGTAAACCTAGCTGTGACACTAATGAATAAATGTTGAAACTATTCAGGTTATCCCCAACTTGGAGTTTGATTTGTGAGAAAACACGTGATAACTCTTTTATGCAACAATCTTTCACTTGTGTCTATAACCATGAATCATATGGTGTGTTACCTTCCTCAGTCTTCATAGTACTGAGCTTTTTATCTTTTGGTGCTTTGGTGCTCGATCTCTGCTTTTCCATTTGTCTATCACTTGCACCTTTAGATTTTCCAGCCTTTACTTCCTCAATTTGTAACTCATCTTTTTCCTTTTCTGTGTCCTGCAAGGAAATACATAATTGCTGTCATGAAATCTCAACAAGCAACATCTTCTTCAGAGCCCGAATATTTTACTCTATGTATAAGCTGACATTATCTCTATGTGAGAGAAGTTTACCACTCGCACGATATTGAGGGAGATGGAATGGATGATATCAGTTTGACTTAATCTTCGGCTATTGATCTGGGCTCATTGCTGAAACTGTCAGCTTGGAGACCGAAAATTGCAGCTCCAAGTCCGACTCCAACGCAAAATCTAACATGCTTCCTTATATCCGTTTTGGTCATGTGTCCATTACTACGTGTTCAGCACACCAAACAATAGTCTTAAATACAAAAGAAAACACTTACATCTGATTTTTCACTCATCTTTTTACTTTTCTTCAAAATAGGGTCATCTGTAGTGAAAGAATGAAGTGTTACATAATTCCAAGGTAAGGCAATGTTGAGCCTTTCCTTTGTGAGAATCTACACTTTATCACAATTGTTATTCACTTATAGTATGGCACAGTCATACATATATGGAGAAAAAGAGAATGGGAGAGTCTGAAAATAAATTAATATGAAAAAAAGGTAAATAAACAGTCAATGAGTGGCAATGTGGTGGAAAAATGGAAAAATCAAAGAAAGATTTTATTTCAATCCTATCCTGTATTAAGAATTCTATTGACACACACTTCCTGTCAATTACTCTTTGTCGTCGTGGTTCTCTGTCATTATAAATTCCTAAAAGTAAAGTTTATTTATTAGTCACAAATAAGGCTTACATTAACAATGCAATGAAGTTACACTCTGGCGCCTGTTTTGTTCAATGCACCCAACCAACACGCCTTTTTCAGAATGTGGGAGGAAACTGGAGCTCCGAGAGGAAACCCACGCAGACATGGGGAGAATGTGCAAACTCTGTACAGACAGTGACCCAAGCTGAGAATCAAACCTGGAACCCTAGCGCTGTGAGGCAAAGTGTTAACTGCTGTGCCACCCTATTTCCTATGTCTTTTTTCATAATAAAATCCTATGATTTTCTATGTCTACTTTCATAATGAAATCTATCCATGCTAGCTTGTTTAGCTTGCAATTCCCAAAAGGATTACTAGAAAATCACTGAAATGGGAAAATGTTGGAACAGGCTAGCTTTGTATCCATTGGGATTAGAAGAGTAAGAAGTGATTTGATTGAAACACATAGGATCCTTAGAGGTTTTGAGGGGGTGGAACTGAAAAGGATATTTCCTCTCGAGGGGGGTCACTGTTTTAAAACAAGGGGTTGCCCATTTAAAACAGAGGCTGGAATTTTACAGCTGTTTATGCCCCGCTGCCATTGATTCATCCTCCGTTCACCGCACAGAATCAGAGAAACCTGCTGGCATGGATGCCTGGAAAATTCAAGACAGAGATGAGGAGAAGTGATTTCTCTCAGAGGGTTGTGAGACTTTGACACTCTCTTCCTCAAAAAGCAGCGGGAGCAGAGTCTTTGGGCACTGTTTTAGCTGCCGTTCATGCCATGCTCCCACTGCAGCGACATCAGAGAAATTGGCAGCCAGTCAAATCTCCGTTCATTGCAGGAAGATGGCAAAATCCCACCAGTGGTAAGATTCAGACCTGCGAATATTTTAGGGCAGAGCTAGATAAATTCTTGATAAGGAGTGCACTGGAGATAGGTGAGAATGTGGAACTGATGTTACAACCAGATTAGGCACAATCTTATCGAATGATTTGACTGGCTCAGTGGCCTACTCCAGGTCTAAATGGTATGTTGTTAAGCTGTAATCATGATCGTTTGCCAGTGTTGATGGTGTAATGCTTCAGTTGTGCATCTAATAGATTCTCATTTTGTCTTTGGGAGAAACAAAAATGGAAAATGTTGAAAAATTCAACAGATTTGGCAGGATCTGTGGAGAGAAAAACACACGAAACATTTCCAGTCAAGTATTACTCATGGAAATCTAGAAAAACCACAGCACAAACAGACCCTTCGGCCTACCAGTTGCGCCGATCATATTTCTACCTATGAGGCTTATCAATAACCCTCAATCCTATTAAGTCCCATGTACTCATCAAAAAGTCTCTTAAAAGATGATATTGAATTTGTCTCCACCACCACCACCGACGGCAGCCAATTCCACTCACCCTCTGAGTGAAAAACTTACCCCTGACATCTCCCCTGTAACTACTCCCCAGCACCTTAAACCTGTGTCCTCTTGTGGCAGCCATTTCAGCCATTTCAGTTCTCCTCTTTGGTTCTGAAGAAGAGCCATATTCAACTCGAAACATTAATTCTGTTTTTCTCTCTACAGATATTGCCAGGCCTACTGAGTTTTTCGAGCACTTTTCTTGTTTTATTCAAGAATTTCAGCATTTGTGGTATTTTGCTTTTGCTGTAGAGAAACATCCCTTCTCCAACCAATTCTACTTCCCGGCCTCCCAACTTATCTTTTTTTTGTACTTTATGTTGAATAATATCAAACTAAAAATTGTAGCCAGAATTCTCTAATGTCCGATGCCCCACCACTGCTAACAGAAGAATGGAGACTCTGGCCAGGTTTAAGTTTTTTGTTAAGTTTATTTATTAGTGTCACAAGTAGGCTTACATTAACACTGCAACGAAATTACTGTGAAAATCCCCTAGTTGCCACACTCTGGCAGGTACCTGTTCGGACATACTAAGGGAGAATTTAGCATGGCCAATGCACCTAACCAGCATGTCTTTTAGACTGTGGGAGTAAACAGGAGCACCCGGAGGAAACCCATGCAGACATGGGGAAAATATACAAACTCCACATAGACAGTGACCCAAGCTGGGAATTGAACCCAGGTCCCTGGCACTGTGAGGCAGCAGTGCTAATTGTGCCATTGTGTTGCTCATCATGCCAAGTCTTCATTCACTGCAGTGGGACTGGAGAATCCCAGCCATGAGTATGGTCAGAGAATCTGGCTTAGATAAAGTCAATTGAATTGTGTTTGTCCCCCAATTCAATCATGCCACTGCCCCCATTCCTTCTTCATCTGAAGACTATGTTTCAACTTGACTCTCAGTGCTTGATGCCATGGGAGTTTAGTTAAGTGGACAAGTAAATATTGGAGAATATTGAAGGAGTCCATGGTAGGGCATGAATACGAATGTAAGAAGCACGAGAAAGAGAAATGAGGCACAGCAATGCACCAACAAAAAGAAGAGCACAGCTTCACACTGATAATTACTCACACAAGTTCTCAATTTGAACTATATTAACCATGGGAAGGCAATAGTCTAGTGGTATTATCAATAGACTATAAATCCAGAAACTCAGCTAATATCCTGGGGATGCAGGGCCGAATTTTGAAATTTGAATTCAATGAAAAATATCTGAAATTAAGAGTCTTCTGATGGCTATGAAATCATTGACAATTGTTGTAAAACCCATTTGGTTCACTGTTCTTAAGGGAAGGAAACCTGCCATCACTACCTGGTCATGTGACTACAGCGCCACAACAATGTACTTGACTCTTAACTGCCCTCCAAGGGTAACTAAGGATGGGCAATAAATGCTGGCCAGCCAACGATACTCAATGAATAAATAAAAATACTATCACTGTTCAGACTGATGGGATTTTCCCATCCAACTGCAAGGAATAGAGATTTGGCTGGTTGCTGACTTCTCCGAACTCGCTGCAGTGGAAGCGTAGGGTGAGCAGCAGGTAAGATTGTGCCCTACATGTGTGAGGTGGGGAAGAAAGGAAGGGGAGAATCATAGGTGGGTAATTTACTCCGAGCCATCGCCCGCACACAGCTCAGAATCAAGGCTAGCACCGATGCATTCTGCTGCAAGGGAGAAAATGGTGTCACTAAATCAAGTGGAGCTAGGCCATATGTTTTCTAATTACCGCTGCAATCAAACTGATACTTGCTTCATGACACTAAATCACTTCCCAATCACAGAAATAAAACCCCCTTCAAGCTATTGCTGCAAAGTGTGACAAAATAACATTTTGACTTTAATACACCTTGTTTTAGTTGAGGCTCTTCTTGTGGCACTATTTCTTGTATTGCATCCGCCAGATCTTCCTCCACTGATTTAAAGATGTCTTCTTCCATGTCCGATCTTTGAAAGGACTTTTTTTTTAACTTCCTTGTAATCTTCGATGAGGTAATTTCTTAGAGAGAAAACGTAGATCAAGAGAGTACGTGATTTTCAAATGAATTTATTTCATTTGTTTTTTTCAAAATATATGCAAATATAAAATGTAAAATATCATCATATCCTTAAACTAGCAGTCAGCCACAAAGCATGTTTTGACAAAAGTTCCCTTTGATCTCCCAAAAGACAGAGGAACAATTTTGCAGTCCTACAACTTAACATGAATTGAGAGAGTCAACACTGAACCCTGAGAAAACTCTATTACAAGCTGCAAGATGCAATCTGGAGGGAAATACACTGAAAAATTTATAACTTCAAGGTAATTAACTCCCCAGTAGGTGCCAACTGTCATTTCATAGAATCCCTTCAATGCAGAAAGAGGCCTTTTGGCCCAACAAATCTGTACCGACGTTCTGACTTACCAGGCCTTCTCCCCCCCGCCCCCCCATTCTAATTCTGCTCCTAATTCCTTTGCTTCTATAAACTGAGAATGATTGTTTGTTACATCCATTATGAATAATATTTTAAAATTCTTATGCCTGGATGCTTACTGTGTTGTACATTCTTAGCATATGATTTGGAACAACTCTCCATTATAAATTATTATATTCTCATTGATAAGTATTAAATGCTCAATCATTTTGTGTAATAATTGGATTTCCACAATTGTCAAAATCCTTTCTGCATACTTTGCTGAAATCTGATATCTTTTTTCTCAGTAATATCTAAAATAATGGTCTAGCATATTTACCATGGCTAATCCAACTACCCTACACATTTTGGGACACTGAGGGTAATTTAGCATAGCCAATCCACTTAACCCAAGCATTTTTGAATGGTGGGAGGAGCAAACCCACACAGACACGAGGAAAATCTGCAAACTCCACACAGAGAGACACCCGAGGCCAGAATTGAACTGGGATCCTTGGTACAGTGAGGTAGCAATGCTAACCACTGCACCACCATGTCACGCTAATATTGTCTTTGTTAATTTCAAGAAAACTAGTTGCAAAATAAAAGTAGTCCAGTGATATATTAGTGCCAGTTTTTGATGTTCAGCTGAATGAACTACAATTCATATCCATGTTCAAGAGCTCCTTTTTAATATCTATAAAAGTAACAAACTAAGAACCAGTTGCTTGACAGAGAATATTCAAAAAAGCACAGTGAAAAAGATAAGTTAACCTATTCTACATATTTTGCTGTTGAAGGTGCTTTAACTTTTTTATTGTTAATTCTAATTTCTAATGCGTGGAAGAAAAATATCACTATTGATTTTTATCCCCATGTTTACCAAAAATAACAACAGATTTGATTCTCTTAGTTGCTGTTGCCATCTCATGTTTCCTTTAAGTGGCCACTGTTTTTCGTAAAAGCCTAGACAGTGAACACTAATAGAACATTCAATCATTGTCAGCTTTCACAGCAGCATCCAATCCTGCCATTACTGACTCAAAGCTGATCAGGTGTAGGAAACCGCTGGAGCGCAAGAGTTCTGAGACCCATTGCCATGATCCTATCTGAAACAATATAGCAGAACAGGCTCGGGATTGAAGCTGTACCATTTCGGTCAGTACATCATGAACCAAATACACCTCCTAAAACCACCAGCAGGAAAGACAAGGATATCAAATGCACGGGAGCATCATAATCTCCAAGCTTCCCACTAAGTTACAGAGCAGCCTGGCCTGGATAGTACACCACCATTTCTCCTTTATTGCTGGAATTCCCTACCTATCAATATTGATAATTCCTGAAATCCAAAATCCTGGAATTCCCTGCCTATCAATATTGTGGGAGTACCTTCACCATAAGCAGTCCTTCAAGAAGAAGGCCTATCAAGGGCAATAAGGGATGGGCAATAAATGCTGCCTTGTCTTAAGAGTGAATGATCATCAAATTGACTTGCTACTTGATTGAATTGTTTGGCAGCAGCATGTAGCTTCAGGTGACTTCCTATGACTCCTGGCTCTACTTTCCATTAAATATTTTTGACCAACTTTGCTGGCTGCCATCGATTAAGGACTGTTGGTTTTAGTCCACACTTCAAACTGATTTTCTTGAATTCAACCAACACTGATTCTGGCTACCTTAGTGATACTAAAGAGACGGGCATAAGTCAAATTGGCATTAGGTCCCCTAGTTGCACATGCAAAGGGCTTTTTTTACAGATACCATTAAGGCTGCTGGCATGTTGGTCCATCATGAATGTATGCTTCCTACACACTATACTGGAGGCTGATTAACACCAACAAATATTTAGGCCATTATATCAAAATTCAGGCTTTCTGGGAAGGCACTAAAGAGAATGCAAAACAATTTGGCAGGTACATTTAATCTGTGAAAAGAAAAATGACTTCCTTAGCTAGATTATTACTTTAGATATTACTGAAAGGAAAAATATAAGATTTCAGCAAAGTATGCAGAAAGGATTTCTATAATTGTGATTAAGCATTTAACACTATCAATGAGAATATAATAATTTATAATGGAGAGTTGTCCCAAATCAAATGCCAAGAATATGTGGCACAGTGAACATTGAGGCATAGGAATTTTAACATATTATCCATAATCGATTGCCCCACAAGAGGAATCATTTGATCTACATTTACTTTATCAATCCCTTTTAATATTTTATATACCTCAATCAGATCCCTGCTCATCCATCTAAACACCAGCGAGTATAAGCCCAAACTGTTTAACCTCTCCTCATACATCAACCCTTTCATTCCTGGAATCAATCCAGTGAACCTGCTCTCAACTGCCTCCAATGCCAACACATCCTTCCTCAAATAAGGAGATCAAAATTGGTCACAATAATGATTGGCTTTATAACTATTTATATATTTCAATGTATAACTAATGTATATGATGGCTCAGACATATATTTAGTGAATGTAATTTCAATACGGGATGCTTCAAGTTTTAGATATTTTTTAATGAGCCTTCATAATATTCTTTTGTTTGCCAGCCAATATCTAGTTTTACACTGATAAAAAATAAAAAACACTCCTTCCCTTCTGGTCATCTCACTCAACATGCATAAAATAGTCTCTTTATATCTTCTCCCACAGCTAGGGGCAAAACTACTCTCCTCCTATCATTTACAATGTGTTGCCACCTGCAATGACCTCAGTGAGGCCCATGCGGTTGGCCTCATGGAGTATGAGATCCCTGATTGAGATAATGCTTGCCTGCCCAAACAGGGAGTCTTACCTATACTTATAATGAGGGATGTCAGGGTTACTGGGCAATAGCTGGGCAATTTTCCAAATAGTGGGTAAATGTCTGTGTTGATAGCTGGGTACTGACACTCCAGATTCTGACTTTGTGCCTGAAACATTCTTGGTCTGGTATTGAGATTGTAAATGAGGTAAATCTGGTAAAGGGACATGGGCCTCTGAGGAATTATTTCACCGTGGTAAGAGGTCTGACAACACCAATTTTAAATCCAACCGATTTATTTGATAGTAAACTTGCTAGCTTTCGGCGTTTGTGCCTTCGTCAGGTGTCATCTGATGTAAACTGTCTGTGCTGATGTGTGTGCTTTTGGAGACCAGAACGCCTCATTCTCCTGATGAAGGCACTAACGCCGAAAGCTAGCAAGTTTACTATCAAATAAATCGGTTGGATTTAAAATTGGTGTTGTCAGACCTCTTACTGAGTTTACCCCAGTCCAACGCCAGCATCTCTACATCAGAATTATTTCACCACCAGCCTAAGGAACATCCTGTTTCCAAAATCCTTTGACTGCCTTCCTGATTGTCTCTACTCAGTTCTAAAAGCTTCACACGATCTTCATAAGAGATTAAGGAGGTCTTTTTTCACAGTGGGTAGTGTCCCTGCCTCTGAACTAGAAGTTCAGGGTTTGAGTCCTGCCTTAAGACTAGCCTTTCCTACCTGGTCAAGAAAGATGCATTCATAACGCAGTCAAACAGATTGAGCATCAATCTACAAACCTTCTAGAACTGCTTACTACTGGCCAGCAGTAAGAGCAGGAGACTCCTATACAAGATGTATAAGATAAATAAGTTTTTAAGTAAATAAGATGTACGAAGTAATTAAGTTTTTTATACAGATGGTGGTAGGTGCCTAGAACTTGCTGTCAGGGGAGGTAGTGGAAGCAGATACAATAGTGTCATTTAAGGGGCATCTTGACAAATACCTGGATGGAATGGGAATAGAGGGATACGGTCTCCAAAAGGATAGGGGGTTTTAGTTCAGTGGGATAGCATGATCGGTGCAGGTTTGGAGGGCCAAACAGCCTATTCTTATGCTGTAATTATTTTTGTTCTTTTCTTTGCTTGTTCTGGTGAGCCGTGCTTGATGTGTAGTGGGTCCCCTCAAGCTATAAGCCTCCAGTGACAGAGTAGTGACCTGTTTCGGGAATTACTAACTTTGGAAATGGATGGAAGTGACTCAGTGCACCACCAGGTGTGGGAAGAGAATTGGAATCGGAGTCTAACACGTTGAGAGAGATCAAAGCATTTTTCAATGTATCTCTTTCTAAATAATCAGTGACTTGTTAATCACTGGATGACACAACTTCCCATTTGTGTATTAAGTAGCTTCCAACTAAATATATTAAATGCTGGAGAATATGTATTTTAAAGACCATAAGAAAGAGGTTGGGATTTTCCTACTAATTCAAGTTCTATCAGGATTTTCATGGCTTTTTCAGTCAAGTTACAGGGAGCGAGAGGGAGAACCACAATTGAAATTCAGCCCTTTGCTTTTCTCCCCACTCCTTTTAATGGGAGGATTATCACAATATATTGCAATGTGATCTATAGATATAAAAATATGCATTGAAATGCTGCACATTTAAATTTTGTGACATTAAACAAACACAGCAGCATTATTACTATAAATCCTATGTTGGGAAAAGGTTGTGAGACATTTTCAATTTCCCAAATTCAGTCAATTATTATTGGTATAATCATTCTATGCTTTCATTTGTGAACTTTAGAGAAGCTTTTTGCTGAGCTCTCTATATCTCTCCTCATCACAGACAGGATGGTAATTGACCATGTTGGATTTCTCCTCTTTTTTTGTACAGGAAATAGCTGGGCAATTTTCCAAATAGCTGGGTAGATGCCAGTGTTGTAACTGTACTGGAATAGCTTGCCTGGGGATACAGCAAGTTCTGGAGCACAGATCTTCAGTACTATTGCCAGAATTAAGTCAGGGCCCATAGCCTTTGCCTATTTATTGATGTTGTGTGAAGCAAATCAAACTGGCAGAAACCTGACATTGTGATGTTGGGTATCTCTGGAGGAGGCCAAGATGGATCTTCCACTCTGCACTTTTGGATGAAGGTTATTGCGAATTCTTCAACTAATCTTTTGCGTTGGTGTGATGGGTCATCCTTGCCTTTAACTATGCCCCTATTTCCAGGATCTCCCACTGGGGAAATAGTTTATCTACCCTGTCTTTTCCTGTTAGTATCTTGAAGACATCACTCAGATCACTCCTTAACCTTCTAAATTTTAAAGAAAACAGGACTGATTTCCATATCCTTTAGGCCTAAGCCAGCTTGGTCTGGGATGGTACGACTGAGCCACATTAAAGTTCCCTACTTATTGAACTTTGTAGCCCCCTAGAGTACGCTCTGCACTCTTGCCACCTTCAGTACTTCCTCTGAATACTGAGGTGTGTGCTTACATAGTATTTGGCTTCCTTTCCCACGTGGTGGGGTTTGAACCTGGGTTCCTAAAGCATTACTCTAGGTCTCTGGATTACTGGACTAGCAACAATACTACCACACCCCTCCTCCGACCCTGCCATTCCATATTATAATGTCATGGGATCTTTTACAGTCAACTGAGATCAGAGATGGTTTAATGTTTCCAATCAACAGGTGAGAATACAGAAAGCAATATACTCAAAATGGAAAGAAGAATATTTTTATAATATGAATGTGAAAGTAGGGAAAAAGATTTTTTTTTAAATCCCAACATCCCAAAGCATTTATGCTATAACTTTCAGATAATCTGTTCTCCTTATTGGGCTTCACTGAGAATTTAGGATAAAACCACAAAGGAAGAGGCCTACATCATAGTTGCCAAGGTGACTCAGTAAGCTAAATGGTTATTATAAGCAATCTGAGTTCCGAGCACACTGAGTACTCAAAGTTCAGCTCCTGACGGATAGCTTGTTTATTCCTTCAAAAGCAATTTTTACAAGAATTAAGATCTATGTTCCATCCTTAGATCGAAATCCTGTGTCGCAGGTAATCAAAATTAAACAACAGAAATTGATACATATTACTTTACGCTGTGTAATAAAACACGCATTCTGATGACAGCTGCCCCTTCCAGGACAATCTTTTCTGAGCTAAATATAATATTTGAATAACCACTGGTGCGCGACACTGAGTCATAGGTGAAAAGTCCCCCTTGCAGCAGTGGGCATACACTATTTTGTGCAGAATCCTTGGAGATTGTTACCATATAAATAAATATGGTGTTAGATGATTCACACTGCTTATCTGGTTTGGTGACAAGAGGAAAATCACCTTTCCTGTGAGATACAGAATAAAGGGATTGGAGTGGAATTATTGACAAAAATAAATATGGATACTTATAATTTTGTTCTTCTTGGAAAATTGCCGAATATGGCGACATTTTCACTTTGGTGATATAGTCGGATGGCACATTAGGGCAGGATTTTCTGGTGGCCCATTCCCAAAACTGGAAAATCCTGCCCAAGGTCAATGGACGTTTGTATTGTCCGGCCCCAGCCTACTTCTCAAATTTGGTTTTTAATCCATAGATCTATAAACATAGACAGGGATCACAGGTAGAGGTGGGAACATCGGGGTGGCGGCGCGGGCTCATTGGGCCGAAGGGCCTGTTTCCCATGCTGTTTTGTTCCTTGCTCTTTGTTCTTTGTACCTTCCCTTGGCGGGCGGGAAAATTCCAGTGTTTATTTTTCAGTGCTGGTGTAATGCTGGTAATCATTCATGATGTTGCATGAGGGAGGTCAGGACCAAATGTTATATTCAGTTGAAGGAGAGTTAGAGGTCAGGGCTTTCCCTGTTGCAGGGCGCACAGCTATTATTCAGTCCCCATTCTGAAGTTCCAGGTTCATTGTGCCCTTTATTTGGCTGCTAGGTATACTCATATAGGTCCAAGATTATGTCCACAGCATGTTCACACTTTTGGTGTGAATCATAATGACGAGAGTGGTCAGAATGTGAAGTTTCCACCATTCTCGAGTTAATCGCTGGTTGATTTTTACTGACCGTTACTTCAGTTGCAAAATCATCTGGGACTTTCTAGAGTCCTTTATAGTTGCTAAAGTCTATGGGCAGTGGTGTAACAGGTACAGAAGGACACTGGCTTCAACATTCCTGCATAAATCAGTGGCTCCCTGACATGGGGGCGGAGGAGTAAGAGGTATTTCTCTTAGGAGCAGTAGAAGAGGTAAAGGTACACCAAAAACCAGGCATCAAGATATGCACAAGCATGATTAGTTTATTAATGTATTCTGTAATATTTGAATTTGTTTATTGGATAGAAGACAACATGGTGGTCAATGATGGAGGAAGGTCAGAAACCTGGGACAGTTGGCAAATGGGGAGGTGTGGTTGAAGTTTGTGAATGATGGAACTGTTGGAGTATTTGCATTATGTAGAGTACGGAGCAGAATTGAACCCTATACTGTAGCCTCCCTTCCTCTGCATGTTCCTTCACTTCTTGTTGCACATTTCCCTCTTCCACTTCCTCCTCCTCTTTCTGCTTCTTATCTAATAGGTGGTGGTAAAACCCATAATCATGAGATGTAGGAAATAACTGTTGATAGCCTCTCTGTTTAGTACTACAAGCTTCTTCCAGCGTGAACCAAGCATTACTTGAGGAAGCCAATGACACGTTCTATAATCTTCCTTTCGGCAGCATGGCTCTCACTGTAGATGTATGTACGTGGGATCCAGACAGGAGTCGTGAGCTATGCCATAGGTAGATAGCCCTTGTTGCCCAATTGCCAATCTTTCACTTGCTGTGGTGGGTTTAATATATATGGCACGAGACAGGATACAATACTATAGGGAAAAGAAAGGGACAGTCTGCTAGAGGAATTGGGGTTTAGATGGAACCCAAAAAGCAGTGTAATATGCAGATGGGGCCTGAGGAAGAGCTGCAGGTGGATAGTGGGTGCAGATGGGGTTTGAGGAGTGGCTAGGGTGGGGTGGTCTTGAGGAGTGTGGGGGGGAGGGGGGTTAGTTGCAAATTGGAACCTGATGGGAAAGGCAGGGAGGTATAGACAGGGTCTGAGGAGCAGGACAGTTTTGAAAATAGGATGTTAGGAGCAGGGGAGGATGCAAACTGGACTTAGGGAGTAGGAGTGGGTCGTACAGGGAGGACCTGAGGAACAGTGGGTGAAGGGAGGGGTGATGGGGGGGGTGGACAGTACCTTAACAGTAGCGTCCTCAGATGCCCCTCCCCTACCTTACACTCCTTGGACCCTCTTGCTCCTCCCCAGACCTTCTCCCCCATCTTGGCATCTCCCTTCTCCCTTAGGGCTATTACATGCCTTCTTGGACCAAATTCTGTGACAGTCTTGGAAAATCCAGAACAAGTGGATAGCCTGAGCACAGAAATAAAAAGACCGTGACTCTGCCATTCACCTGCATGATATGCTGCCTATGGTAAGACACCATGATATGCTGCTTATCAATGAGCATTGAGGACATGGAATAGGGCCGTTGGTGTATCTCACACATAAACTCCTTGCTTTATATCTGAATTAAGTTCACAATTTGGAATCCAGTTTTGAGCAGTAAGTGTCTGTGTATCTTCTAATAATGGATGCTACACAAACACAGCCCAATTTAGCCTTCAGAGTTCCTCTTCAGTGAACATTTAAAAATTCAAATATTAAAAGGGAGGCACAACAGTGTCACCACTGAAGGGAAGATGTATTCAACACAACAAAGCAATGGACAGTCCCATTATAAATGGGAATATAGGCATTTATAATGCAAAAACTGACACAAAAATGTAACAGAAAAGATGCCGGGAAGTAAGGCTTTATTAACAGGACTCATTGTTAAGGACTCAAATGTGTTCATTTGGCCAGTAGAGATAACAAAGTTCTCAGAATAGTCCTTCAACATGCTTTTATTATTTGAATACAATTTATAATAATGGAATTTTCTCACATGTACGTGCATTTCAGCGTATGCCTTATAATAAACTACAGAATTTCCTATTGAAAGACACATCAACATTCTCAAATGATACAGAGTTTGCAAATTTTCTCATGTCATGAGTAAGATTCTTCTTTTTTTGTGACTGAATAAATTAATTGATTTGTACTAATACTGCTGATGGAAGTAATATGAGACTGTTTGACTCATGCCCTCTCCTTGCCAATATTTATCCCTCAATCAACATCACAAGAACAGATCATTTGGTTATTACCAAACTGCTATTTGTAGGAGCTTATTCTTTGCAAACTAGCTGTCAGTTTTCTTACATTACAGCAGTGACCTCTCTTCAAAAACACTTCATTGTTTTGTGATAGCCAGTGACCATGAAAGGTATGTGTTTTTGAAAATCAATATTTTTATTTTTAGTTATGAAGTCTGAGAAACAAAACAAAACTTTTCAAATGGCCAAACTATTACAAAGCAAAAAACAGAAGATGTTGTACTATGATCGTTGCTTTTATTTTTAGTTATGATTGAATCTGCTGGACTTGACTCATTGATCTTGAATTTAATTGTTCTGCATGTAGGGGATCTGTTTCAATCGAATGTCAGTTTATCCCTTAGAACATAGAACATAGAACACTACAGCACAGAACAGGCCCTTCGGCCTTCGATGTTGCGCCGACCAATATAAAAAGCAATGCCCCTCCAAACTAAACCATTCCCTTCTCTTCCATATACTTATCAACTAACCTCTTAAACGCCACCAAACTTGGCGCATCTACAACTGCTGCAGGCAGGGCATTCCACTCCCGAACCACCTTTGGGTAAAGAACCTACCTCTGATATCCGTCCTATAACTATCACCCCTTAATTTAAAGCTGTGTCCCCTCGTGCTAGCTTTCTCCATCCTAGGAAAAAGGCTATCACTGTCCACCCTATCTAAACCTCTAATCATCTTATATGTTTCGATAAGGTCCCCTCTTAGCCGCCTCCTTTCTAACGAAAACAACCTCAAATCCCTCAGCCTCTCTTCATAAGACCTGCCCTCCATACCAGGCAACATCCTGGTAAACCTCCTCTGTACCCTCTCCAATGCCTCCACATCTTTCTTATAATGCGGGGACCAGAACTGCACACAATACTCCAAGTGCGGCCGCACTAGAGTTTTGTACAGTTGCAACATGACGTTGCGGCTCCGAAATTCAATCCCCCTACCTTGGAGAAACTAATTGCATACGCTCATTGAAACACTTTTCAGATTTTTTCTCTCTTCCAAATCTATTGCAATTATTTCCAATTACTTCGTTTTTATGCCTATTAATGGCATTCTGGTGGATTTGGTGCAGACCTATATATATTTCAAAATACCAGGCATGTGACTATCATAATGGGCAATTGGATAATTTGCAACAGAAGCAGATAATCAACAATGTTAAAAACCAGAATCTAGCCCAATTCTTGAAGCTGAGAAACAAAACAAAACTTCCAACTGACCAAACTATTACAAAGCAAAAGACAGAAGATGTTTTCCAATCCTGGGACATTACTTCTGTGCTTTCACAAAGCCTAAAGATGTGCAGGTTATGTGGATTGGAAAAGTTTAAATTGTCCTCAGTGTCCCAAGATATGTAGGCTAGATAGACTGGCCATGGCAATGTGTGGGGTTATGGGCAAGGGGGAGGACCTGGGGTGGAGAGTTGGTGCAGACTCGATGGGCTGAATGGCCTCTCCTCCACTGCAGGAAATCAAAACTAGAGATGACCTGGGGGAAAATCTTTGCACTCAATGGTTACAGTTTGAAATGCATTGCCTGATAGGGGAGTGGATGTAGATTCAATGGTAACCTTTAAAAGAGAATTGAATATATACTTTAGATACATGAATATTATTTATTTTATCCATTCATGGGAAATGCACAATACTGGCTGGTCAACATTTACTGCCCATCCTTAGTTGCCTTTTTGAAATGCTGCAGTCCATGTGCTGTGGATTGATCCACAAAGCTGTTAGGGAAGGATTTCCATGATTTTGACCCAATGACTGCAAAGGAACAGTGATATATTTTCAAGTCAGGATGGTGAATGACTTAGAGGGGAACTTGCAGGTGATGTTGTTTCCATGTATCTGTTGCCTTTGTCCTTCTGGATGGAAGTCAACATGGTTTTGGAAGATGCTGTCTAAGGATCTTTGGTGAATTTCTGCAGTGCATCTTGTAGATCGTACACACTTGTACCGCTGAGCATTGGTGATGGAGGGAGTGAACGTTTGTGGATGTGGTACCAATCAAGTGAGCTGCTTTGTCTTGGATGGTGTCAAGCTTTTTGAGCGTTGTTGGTGCTGCATTCATCCAGGCAGATGGAGAGTATTCCATCACACTCCTGACTTTTGCCTTGTAGATGTTGGATAGGCTTTGGGAATTCAGGAGATGAGTTGGTGCAGACTCGATGGGTTAAACGGTCTCTCCTCCACTGAAGAAATTCAAAACTAAAGATGAGCTGGGGGAAAATCTTTGTACTCAGTGAGTGGTTACAGTTTGACCTCTTTTGTAACCATTGTGTTTATGAAGTAAAAAAAGGGCAGAGGTTCTAATTGCATTGTTCTAGACAGCCAGCATCAACTTGATGGACCAAATGACTTCCTTCTGTCATATTCTATGGGTGGAATTTTATGACCATACATGCCCAAGACCAGAAATTCCTGCATAAGATCAACGGACTTTTGAATCATCCACCAAATTTTCTGTCTCACCCTCTACAATTGCCCCCGGTGGGTGGGATCAGAAAATTTGCACCAATGATTCCATAACTCGCAGTGACAAAGGGCTGACTGAATTCAAGTGTTTCAATACATGTAATGAAGGTTGCTGCTCTATCATGTCAAGTACTACAACAGTCTTGTTATTTTACAATCTACAATGATGGACACTTTTTGTTCAGTGATAGTACGAGTTAAAAAAAATTATGTTACATCTGCATAAATCTGGACGGCAAGAATGTTAAGCTAGTGTGCTTTTTTAAGGCAAAAAAATTTAAATGGATTAGCAAATCAGTTAATTTCTTGCCACAAATCTGGAGTATTTTGTAGTTTGCACAAAGAACATAGACATGGTGACAGAGGGGTTAGCATTGCTGCCTTATAGCACCATGGGTTGGGATCAATTCCCAGCTTGGGTCAGTGGAGTCTGCATGTTCTCCCCATATTTGCATGGGTTTCCTCTGGGTGCTCTAGTTTCCTTCCACAGTCCGAAAGATGTGCAGGTTAAGTATGTTGGCCATGCTAAATTCTCCCTCAGTGTAACCGAACTAGTGTCGGAGTGTGGCAACTAGAGGATTCTCATGGTAGCTTCATTGCAGCGTTAATGTAAGCCTACTTGTGACAAATAAATAAGCTTTAGCTTTAAATGAGATATCTTATGATCTACTCTGTGATTGAGGGGTAAAGTTAGTCAGGACACAGAGTGAAAATTTTGGAAATTGTCACAGTATCTTCAATGTCTTTCTGACATAGAGTTTTGGTTTGACATTGCAACCAAATAACAAAGCTATTTGTTTTCAAAATGCACCAAGTGTCAGTTTGGATTATGGATTCAAGTCATGGCATGTTGTAAATAAGACCCAGCAGCATTATTACTGCCATTTTACACAGAATTGCTCAATAACTCCTTCAAAACATCATGTGACAAATTACATGCAGGAAGTTTAATTAGTTATTAAAACTGCTTTTGTTGTTTGAATGAAGTGACATTTATCACCAAAAACTGATTCCCGGGTTTTAAGCATGAATAATGAAGAAACTGATCATCAATTTAATTGTTAAAGAGAAACTTTCTAAAGTAATCCAGCTAATAATTTGGCAGTTATTTTTCAACTATCAAAATATGCAATTAAGGAACATTTTAATTAGGATTTGATAACTCACTTTTTCTGAGAAAATTACTTTTCCAAAAGAATTACCATGTATATTTTACTAAGCACAAAAGTAACCTGATTTGTGAAGCTATTGGAATTCATAATATTTGTGATGAAATTGTAGAAGATCAGTTAGGAATTGTAAACTTTTTACAAGCAAGCAAAAATGATGGATGTCACTGTGATACAGAATATTGGGTTTTGTGCCACTTCTCCCAATCCTTCATTAGTGCCCTTGTCCAGTTAGTGCAACATTAATCATAGAATCCCTACAATGCAGCAGGAGCCTTTCGGACCATCGAGTTTGCACCAACTCTCTCGCAGAGCATCTTACCTGGCTCTCTTCCAGTAACCCTGCACATTTCCCATGGCTAATCCATCTAACCTATCTTTGGACACTAAGGGGGAATTTATCGTGACCAGTCTACCTAACCTGGATAATGGGAGGAAACCGGAGTACCCGGAGGAAACCCCTGCAGACACAGGGCGAATGTGCAAACTCTACAGTATCCTGAGACCAGAATTGAACCTGAGTCAGTGGTGTTGCGAGGCAACAGTGCCAATCACTGTGTTATACCAATACATTGTGCCAAGGGTTACTGAATTAAACAATTACTAGGCATCGGTCAGAATAATCTACATTTACTTTTCAATTCTAGCAACTCATAAACCATTCTTATTTCCAGAATAAGCACTTGTAAGATTTTGAGGTCATGTCTGTTATATCAGAATAAATTCTCCATTTACTTTCATCTAGCTCACACACAGACAGTTGCAGTGAAGAGCCTCCTAATAATAAATTGTGCCAATCTTTATTAGATCAGATCTTTGGGGAAACTTATCTATCTGTGGTATCAAAATGTTCATCAGATGATTACAGTAAAACAATTATTTAAATATAATACTAATTTTATACATTCCATTGATCAAATTTTTGGACAGCATTAAGAGCCATTTGCTTTTCTTTACTGTCAGTATTTATTCAACAACTGTCACTTCATAACTCAGGCATATGCCAACAAAATGGACAATGTTATTTATATAGCACCTTTCATGACCTCATTTTAAAGTGCTTCACAGCTAATGAAGTACTTTTGAAGTGTAGTCATTGTTATAATGTAGGACATGACGGCTTTTAACTGTGAGATCCTTCTTCCCTTTCTCTCTCCTTTCTTGCATTATGTTGCATATTATTTCTCCATATACATGCTGTTATTTGCCATTAATTGTATTTTAGTGACCTGAGAGTTAGAATTTTACAGTATTGCATAATTAATACTGCATTATGGACATTACAATTGAGGATTTGAATGTAGAGATTAATGGATAGCCATTATGGCAGATGGGAAAATTAAAACTTCTTTTTTAGATACTTAGTTCATAGTACAATACTGACCACTGCCACTGAAGAACACAGCAAATAAACTACAAGGCCATTTGACAATTGATGCATGGAGTCTGATCTCAGCTTGTCTCCAGTGCTAAGATTGAGAATAGACTGTAGGTGGAACTTTGGAAAACAAACTCAAATCTAACCTGTCCATGGCAAAGCATGCAATCACACCAACTAGCGACCTACTGGAACAGGTTGATATGTTTTTAAATGTTCGCTGATAGAACTTTTATAATGCATTTTGGAAATTTTAACAAAAGAATGAATAGTTAACATTTAACAACAATTTGTATTTTTATAACACTTCTTTTTAAAAGTCCCAAGGTGCTTCAGAGGAACATGATCAAAGATCAGATGTAACCAAAGGATAAGATACTAGGAGCAGTGGCCAGAAGTTTGGTCAAAGAGGTAGGTTCTAAGGATGATCTTTAAGTGAAGTGAGAGGTGGAAAAGTGGATAGGTTTAGGAAGGGGATTCTCAAGGATATTTCCTAAGTGGCTGAAGGCTAGGCCATCAAATGGAGGATAAAGAGAGTAGAGGATGCACAAAAAGATAGTTAGAGAAATGCAAAGTTATTGGAGAGTTACAAAGTAGGAGGAAGCTACAAAGTAGAGATTAGTGTCCTAATGGAAGAATTTGAAAACTGGGACTTGGCGGCAATGCAAGTCTATGGGCATGGAGTTGATGGGGCAGCAGGACTTGTTATGGATTAAGATATGAGGTGCAGAAGTTTAGATAAGCTCAAAATTATGGGAGCTGGAAGTTGGGAGATGGAAAGTCATAGTTGAATTTTGAGATTAAAAAGGTATGGATGAGAGTTTCAGCAGTAGATAAACTTCTGAGAGCAAAGTTGGATTATATTATGAAGATGGATGTAGGATGCCTTAGAAATGGAGAGGATATAGAATTGGAAGCTCAGTTCAGGGTTTAGTACGATGTGATGTGGTGTACAGTCTGGGATAATGGTCCAGGGATGAGTGTGGAATTATTAGCAATAGAACAGAAATGTGCAGGGATTGAAGGCAATTTTATTTGATCTTGTTTAATTATAGGAATTGTGGCCCATCCAGAACTGGATGCTGGACGAATGGACTGACTATACAGTTACAGGTTTAAGAGGTTGTGGAAAGGTTTATGTTGTCAGCAAACATGTGCCTGCATTCAATGTCACTGAGGAATTTCATGCCAATGAGAAATGGTATGGAGCCAACAGTTAGTCCAGGGAGTACTCCAGGAGTAATGGTACAGCAGTGAGAAGGGGACCCATTGCAGTAGACTATGGCTAACGAGCTCAGTGAAGGAATAGGGTGATCAGAGCAGAACTTAGCAAGATTAGTCCTAAGAAGATGTGCCATGTGGGAAAAATGAGTTAGAAGGATGGGGTGCCTGGGTTATGGCATGTAAGGAGGCAGCGTACTTTGAAGAGAATGCAAGGAGAGCCACAGGGAGCAAACTTATTCGGAGAGGAATAAAACTTAGGGCAAGAGCGCAAGAACAGAAAATTAGAATAGTGAAGGGTTAGACTAGGGATTTGGACTTGACAAAGTACCTGAGAGGGGAAAAGTAAAAGGAGGCATGACTGGATAATGTGTAGGAAAGGGAACAGGAGCACAGAGTCCAAGAATCCAAGGTGAGGAAGGGGGAGGGGGTACATGAAATTTCAGACAGTGGAGAGATTACTGTCCAACTTGCCCTGATCTCACAGCAATTTTACACTGGCTGGGCAAGGCCTGGAAAACACACCCTGGCCCCAATTGAGGCACTTAAATGGCCAACTGATGGGCTGCTTTCCACTCAGTCTCAGTGGACCTAAAAAAGAAGAAAAATTGCTCTCCAGCAGGAACAGTGGTGGGTTGACAGGTACCTCATCTGAAGTCCCTTTCTGGCTGGGGCCCCCCAGCATTTAAGGCTCAATGCTCTCTGAACCTCTCTCAACTCCTTACCTATTCCCCTGGACACCAATTGTCCCCCTTGTAATGCCTCAGGTCTTCTGTACCCTCCCCGCCCTGGGACTCCTGATGCTTGGCCCACTTGTTCTTGGGACTTAGGCTCTGGCAGCTCTGTGCAGTGCTTCTCCTGGCCACTACAGCACTGTTACTGGAGGGATTGGTAGGCTGCTAGCCAATTTGATTGACTGGCAGTTCTCCAAGCAGGACTTCCTCCCTCTCCTCTGAGGGGCAGAAGTCCTGTTTTATGCCATGCAGTCAATACTTGTTAAAGTGTAAAATAGCAGCAGGGAAGGTGTTCCTCACCAATTCTTCAGATGATAGAGACCTATCCCCTGCCATTCCATAAAATATTCAGATCCAGAGAGGCAGCCAAAGTGTACATGTAAATCAACACAGGGAATGCATAGTTATGGCAAAAATTTGGATATATGGTTGTAAAGGAAAAGTCAGGTCACAAAATAACCATTGTATCAAAACCAATAGACTTGAAAAAGAGGAAACGTATGATGATGTTGACCTTTTAATGCATATGGTCTTTATATTGACACCAATTCACTGACGCATCTTTCATTAACTTGAGACCTCTGATAAACAGACTTTAAATCTGGCAGAGGTCAATTACCTAAAATCCTAAACAGATTAGGTATCTGGTTTGATTAAACAGTTGACAATGACATTCAAGCATTTAGGAAAAATATTTAAAACAAATGGCTTTTAGTCATAGAGATATTTTCTTTTGAAGAGTCATTTTCAATGTTTAAATATTGTAAGATAGTTATGCTTCCTTGATCAAGACTAAGTTTATCAAAGATAAATTTTCACCTTCTCCACAGATACATACACATCGGCCAATGCGTACACACAAAAAGTTACCCTCTGTGTGAAATAGAACAAAATTATACAAAGACAAAACAAACCAAATTTCTTTTACTTCAATTGCTTTGATCATAGTGACAAAATTGTTTTAAGACAGCATTAATATGCAGACTCCAGTTTTACATTGCAACACTTCCAGAAATAGTAACAGAACCCAGGGGCAATAAAAATGAAAAAAATATATAGTAATAAGCTTATTAACTACTAAATTAATACACAAAATGAAAATGAATTTATCATCAAAAGCGACTCACATACTGTTAGCAGTAAAACTGTTGTGTGTAAAAGTCCTGATTTTGTGCAGTGCTGAGATCTCTGGCTGCCCCTCTCGTCTTCTCTGTCTCAGTCTGGGACTGATGATAGGCAACAGGTGCCAGCTCTGGTAGAATCAAAATATCAACCAATCCTGTGTGATAAAGATCTACAGCAGAGTCACTAATGAAAGTAACTCTAGAATTGACGGGTGGGACTTGGAATGGCCTGGGATTGAAGAATGTATTACAGGCAGTAAGATCTCTAATTCCGATATCCCTTGAAGCAATTCACAGCAAAAAGCCCTTGATGTTTCTCTACTTATCTATATATTTAATACATATATATATTTCTCATTTTTACTTCCCTTTCCCTCTTATAGACTTAACATTAGCACATCCTTAAGTTGGAGCAAAATGTAACAAAATTCTTCCAGGAATTTTTGAAGCTCAAAGTCAGAACGGTTGTGAATCCATCATTCTAGCCACCACTACATGAGACTAATTGAGAGAGATACAGTAGCTCTATTTTAACAGAGTTGCGTAATTAGATTTTGAATCTATTTATAGTTTCTGTTTGTAATTTTCATAAAATGGAAACCAAATTACTAATTCTGGAT
This sequence comes from Sphyrna mokarran, assembly GCA_024679065.1. Taxonomy (NCBI): domain Eukaryota; kingdom Metazoa; phylum Chordata; class Chondrichthyes; order Carcharhiniformes; family Carcharhinidae; genus Sphyrna; species Sphyrna mokarran. The sequence continues at coordinate 19,794,310 of JAGIQG010000026.1, forward strand.
ATTCTTTATGGCATACTTTTAAAGCACCAAACTGCTTTGAATTACTCCAAATGAGTACTTTTGAGACAACATTCTGGACTTAACTAATTATAGGGAAAAAGAAGTGATATCTCGACTTTTCCACTGAAATCAGCAAAGATAGAAATGTTGACCCCAATGAAACAAAGGACATGGTCAATTCATCCAGGTCTCCCACACAAGAGTACATTCTGTGCCTTTTGGTTTCCTTTGAGTATCCTCCAAGTATATTCAAGATGGAGGAGTAATCATTTATCAACTGAGTGGAGATTAATATTCTAAATATTTTTTGAACATCTCAAATTGTTTTCATAGTGTCATCCCACTCAGAATTTGGGCACATGATCTATTAATATAAAATTCTTGAAAGTGTCAATCATGCATTCAGGTGTCCTCTTCAGACCCTGTACTCCATGTAATACAGTATCAAATCAGAACTGGACAATCTGTAAAACAAATATTAAGTAGGAGAAAGAAAGTTATTTTCTCTTGTTTTACTAACCGTGAATAATTTGGAAAGTTTAAGATAACAAAGAGGCAAGCCAAACAAGTACAGTTGAAATTTTCAACAACAATAACAAGTCCCTGATTTTTTTACCAAAAAATTATTTTATTCATAAAATTTTTTAAGAAACATTACATAATAGTTCAAATTTGACAATATATAAAGTACTTTGAGTAAATATAATTTTCTTTCAATTCAATATATGAGGTGCTTTACTAATCTTTACCATTACAGGTTATATTTAAAATGTACATTTATATTTCGTGGCAAATCCAAGAAGTTTTACAGTTTTCCAGCCTCTTGATATATTAGGAAGGAAAGCCTGACTGGCCTCCAGACTTCCTCACAGGTAATAACTGAGCGGTGCCCATACAACAACAGGGCAGATTATCTGCTGAGTTTTACAGCCATGCTGCAGAAGTCAGGCTAACTATGAGCGAAGTGGTTACTTGTTTGTTCAGTGTTTCACTATGTACGTCTGATGACTATTGACTGCATGTTATTAGTCAAGACTGTGTGGGTGTGGTTACAAAGCAACTGAGACCAAACTGAAGTTATAAACATGAGAGCAGGCATTTTAAATCAATTAAAAATAAAGCTTCAGTTCAGACATTTTGTATATCTAGGAGGCATAAAACAAATATGCAACACCATTTGAGAACTGCTTGCTTTGGGTAAATAATTTATTTCTTAACTGCGTTATCCTGATGTTTGCAAATAAATTCAATAACAAATGGAAAGAGTTTTCTTTCTAAAGATCCCTTTAAGTACCCACACATTTTCAATCATTGCGATTATATTTTGAGAAAGGGCAAGAGTGTTACTTTTGAAGTTAATACAATATCAAAGATTGCCCCCATACACAATGCAAACGTCTGTAGAATGTGTAAAAGTGACAAATGCTTTTGGGGTAACACAAATGGTAACTATTTCTAGAATGCTGCTACTATATCCTTGCATGTTTTTAGGCTGTAATGGAAACTTTAGCTGGTTTCCTCAATTGCTAAATCCCCAAGACATTGCAAAAACAAGAATTTATTTGAGATGTTGTTTTCCCCCATTCTGCCGTTAGAACTTTACTGTAAACCACTTTTGCAAGCATGAACATTTCCCCAAAAATTTTGTTGGAATCATGTAGTGGAGTAGAGGAAGCTCTGAGAAAATGATCTGTATCCTGTCCTAATAAGAGTTTCCATAGTCATGTTTACTATCAACCCTCTGTATAGTCACTGGACTCAGCATATTTTTTTGACTCCCTTGTTTTGAAAACCATTTGAAGCAACAGGATCATTTTTAAGTTGATGTAGAGATAACAATGCTTTTAAAATATTTTTCATCTTATGGATAAATGTATTGCTTGGATTTTTGAATTATTGGTCCATCATTTTTTACATTGGGCTTGAACAAAGCTTGAAATAATTTTTTTGAAAATCATTTATGGAATTTGGGCATCGTAGGCTAGGCCAGCATTTATTGTTTAAAAAGGGCTGCAGGGAAAAGAATGAGAACTACAGGCCAGTGAGCCTCACATCTGTGTTGGGTAAGTTCTTGGAAGGTATTTTGAGAGACAGGATCTACAAACATTTAGAGATGCAAGGACTGATTACAGACAGTCAACATGGCTTTGTGAGTGGAAAATCATCTCTCTCAAATTTGGCTGGTCAGGGAATGAGTATAGAAGTTTGAATGTTATGGCCATTCAACACAAATAAATGCTGAAAGAGAATGGGAAAATATGGAGGCAGATCCTTGCTTAAACAGTGGAGAGAAAGCCTGGTTTGAAAGGAAGAATTGGAAAACCTGGAAGTGGATCCTTGATGAACACGAGTGATGGAGAAAAGCAAATTACTGTGGATGCTGGAACCTGAAGCCAAAAGAGAAAATGCTGGAAAATCTCAGCAGATCTGGCTATATCTGTGAGGAGAGAAAAGAGCTAACGTTTTGAGTTCAGGATCATCTGAACGTGAAATGTTATCTCTTTTCTATCCTTATAGATACTGCCAGACCTGCTGAGATTTTTCAACAATTCCCACCTCAATCTCAGCAAACCACCCTCCCCATTTTACTCCCATATAAAAAGACTGCAAAATAAAACTAACCACAAAGGCCACATCAAGACTCAGAGCTGACAATTCGCTGGCCATGACAGCCGGAGTACACATGCATTATTTGTTTTGGGAGGGGAGAAAAGACTCATGGGTGGCCGTTAACATATGTGAAACAATCTTGATTTAAAAAAAAAGATTTAATTTAAAAAAATTGAGATTCCCATAATCTGAAACACAGGCTGTTTGTTCCTTTTGTTTTGTAATACATTGTTATGTATGGTGTAAAAAGAACATTTGTGTGAGGGGAATGGATGAGTGAGAGTGATGGGGTGAGGACAGGGGAAAGGGAGGAGTGGGGTCAAGAGAGGGGAAGGGAGGGATGGGGTGGCAGGGATGAGGGATGGGGAGGGAGGCAAGGTGAGGGGTGAGGGAGGCGAGACAAGGGAAGGGGGGAGGGAGGGGGAGGGAGGGAAGGTGGGAAAGAGGAGGGAGAGGAGAGGGAGGGAGGGGAAGGGGAGGGTTGGGACGTGAAGGGATAGAGGATGGGATGGGGAGGGGGGAGGAGATGGCAGGGGAGGGGGAGGGGAGCGGATGGGGAGGGGGGAGGAGATGGGATGGGGAGGGGAGATGAGGAATGAAGGGATGGGGAGGAGACAAGCAAGTGAGGGGATGGAGGGCGCGGCGGAATTAGGGGAGGGAGTAATTTGAAGGCAGCGGATGATGAAACATTAGTTTTTTGAAATTGGAATCCATTTTTAAAAAGAAGAGCCGTTAAATTGGGCAAGACGCGGGGCGAGCCCCACCTCCCTTTTCCCATGAGGCGCCGCGATCGCCCTCCCCTCCCCCCCACCAAGTCTATAAATAGCCCCGCATGGCCTGCTGCTGCGTCACAGTCGGTGCTGCTGCCAGAAGCTACTTGTGGGGTAGCGGCGCTCGCGGCTCCCTCCTCCTTCCTCTCTGTGTCTCTCTTTTTATATTTCAGACCAGCGTGTCCGGCACTGGCGGAGTGTTTTCAGCTGGTGTGTCCCCGTGGAGGAAAACCCCCCGCTTCCCCTTCCCCCTTCTAAGGCCGGATGGTCAAGATCTCCCTCCAGCGCATTTTGAATAGTCACTGTTTTGCTAGAGAGAAAGAAGGAAACAAAATGCCATCCATGACGTTTAGTAGTAATACTAGTACCGGAAGGTAGGGCATTTTTCTCAGTTTCGGATAATAAAATAGAACCGCGAGTCAATTGTCTCCTTTAAAAAAAAATCTTTCCTCGTTAGGCCTTATTTAACACTGGCCGAATGCGCAATAAGTGGAATATTCGCTTACAACAGCAGAGGGTTGGTGTTAAAACCATCTCTTTACCGTCGACGACCGCATTTGGCTGCGGAGGGGTACTATGTCGATGGTGTTATTTCTCCACAAATAAGTTAAAATCACTCCCTCCACCCGTATAAACCAACAATCTCGATTAAATATTTTTTGTTTTTAATCATTTGGCTGAGTTTAGCGGCCGACCCCAAATTTAATGGGGAAGAGTCCAGGTTCATAAAATGGCGCCCGTCTTAAATGGGAAAACCGGGCCCCAGGCTTGATTTTTTTTTCTCCCTGGTGTCGGGACTGTGGGCAGATAAATAAGAGGGTTGGGAAATTCCCCCTCCCCCAGGCTGGAGTGTGTGTTTGCCGAATTGGCGGGTGGTGCCTCCGATGGTTGGAGGCTGGGAATGCAACAGGAAGTCTTTTGTGCATTCACAACGCCTCTTGTTCTAAAAGATCACTGGAGGCGAGCAAGGCTGGCTCACCCCCTCCTCGCCATAGCTGCACCTTCCACAGCCACCTCTCCCTCGCCACTGATGGCATTTGGGTGGAGGGAGAGGGGTGGAAATGAAAGGGAGAAAGTGCGTTTCCTATTTCTCTTCTGGGTAAAATGAAGGCTGGAAAGCAAAGACCTGATGGGGGCAAATTAATTATAATTTATGGTGATTGGTCTCAGTTGGGTGATATTGTGCACCCTTCTGCTCACTTTAATAGAGCAGAAAATTGAACATGTTTGTATCATACTTGCCCCTTTGAATTGAATTGCTTCATGCTCTGCTGAATCTTAAATATCCCCCTTCCCCCTACAAGGGAGGGGAGTGGAAACAGCAACTGTGATTAGTAAAGGAAGCAGAAGAGGAATGTTAACCTGATGCCTAGTTTGTGATTGATATTGCTTTGAATAGTTGTGCACAGGGGAATTCTTATTTTTCTCTCTGAATCCAGGCAGGGTGAAATGACATTTAACATATTTTTGTTTCAGTCCCAGGCTGTCCACCAATTGCTGTAGTAACCCTGGTCCGGGGCCTCTGTGGTGTTCCTGATGTCCCTCACCCACCCTTGAAGATCCCAGGTGGGCGAGGGAATGGTCAAAGGGATCACAATCTTGCAGCCAGCTTACTGTATTCAGTGAGTATTGAGCTATCAAGTCAGAAATTTTAAAACTAAGCTGTTGAAATTATTTCAAGGGCATGTAACTACATGGCAAGGTGACTAGATGATTCTTGGGGTTGATGTGATTAGGATTCTCAGATGGGAATGCTCCATGTTTGAGTGACTTAATGTGCATGTTTATTTGTCCTATAATCTTCCTTGTTTGTACATAATGCAGAGTTGAGGAGAAATGCAGGACAATAGACCATTTGGGTAAATGAACAAAGATGTACTTGGTTCAGTGCAGAAGAAAATAGCTTGTTTCAAATAGTTTGAGGTAGAGTCTATGATGTAGTTTGATGTAGCATTATTAATAGATAAAATATAAAACCTGGGAAATTGGTTTAGTGGTAACCCAAGCTAGGGAAGCTAGCACCTGGCATAAACCAGATATAATTTTTTGAGAAAGGTGACAGACTTTGGAAGCTGGCACTGTTAGGGCAGGTTTCTGAACTGCAAGTTGTTTGGATGACAACAGCAATAGTGCTTGTGCAAAAGCTGCTCTTGTACACTTTACACCTTTGGAATTTCAAAGGATGGATGCTTGGAAACACTTAAAAGAGCACTAAAATATTTGATTTCTGTCCTTTCCAGGATAATCGGCTGAGTGTAACAGAAGATTTGAGTGCAAACAGCAGGACTAAAATTCTCCACTTCCAGTCCAAGCTTACTGATGCAAGAATTGTTCACTGGCGAGTAGTACTGAACAACAACAATCTGTACATTGAACTCCCAGGTGGGGCCTTGCCCGAGGGAAGCAAAGAAAGGTATGTGTTAGAGCATGTGACTTGTCTATCACACCATTCATGCATAAAGTTTTTCTAATTTTATTTTTGCTCAGTCAAATTTTTACAGTTAAACCTTGTGTTGAAAAAAATGGCCCTTAAACCCTTGCATTTTGACCCCTTTTCATTACATGACTTTGATGTGCCTGTGTTCAGTCCTTGGAGCTGAAAATAAACTAATGCATTAAGTTAGCCTGTTTGTATTAGCTTGGTGGTTCTGTCACAATTCTCAATGAAACTTGTATTTTGAAAATAAAATGCTATTTTCAATCTTGAAGTCTTGACTGGAGAAGATCATTGGATACTTTGCTAGATTATAACGTTATTAGTACCTTTCCTGTTTTAACTGTTGGTGTACTTGTTCAAGAATAAATTCAGAATTGAACTCAACATTCTAACACAATTCTTTTTCAGTTTTACCATCCTGCTTGAATTTGCAGAAGAACATCTTCAAGCTGAGCATGTTTTCATTTGCTTCCACAAGAACAGGGATGATCGAGGTGAGCAAGTGCAATGCTACTATTCTGTAATGTTGATAATGTCCATGGTCCTTGATGTGTTTATGTAGCTGTCTATATTTCTAACTGCCACTGTCCCACAGTAAACACCTAAATGCTTAATCAATCTAACAGTCTTATCATGTTGTCATTCTCTAACCTAGAAATACAAACACATCAGTTTCATGTTTCATCATCCTTGCATTTAACAATGTTCCTATAATGTTGCATTGGAGTGCTGGCTCTGTATCTGTACTAGCTTCATTAGAACATAGAACATTACAGTGCAGTACAGGTCTTTTGGCCTTTGATGTTGTGCTGACCTGAGAAACCAGTCTAAAGTCTATGTAAAGGCCTGTTGATCTCAGGATTTTTCTGGTGTTTGGTTTCAGCTATTATTTTGGTCCAAATGCAAGTGGCTAACAACTCCTGATTTGTGTTTTTAAAGATTTTGCCAAGGGTTAAAGTACTAACCAAAAGAAACCATTAACTGCAATTATATTTGTCAAATTGCATTTGATTCTGGTAACCATGCAGATAAGTAAGTTTAAAGTTTATTCATTATTGTCACAAATAGGTTTACGTTAACACTGCAATGAAGTTACTTTTAAAGTGCCATAGATGCTGCACTCTGGCACCTGTTTAGGTACACTGAGGGAGAATTTGGCACGGTCAGTGCACCTAACCACATCTTTTGGACTGTGGGAGAAACGAAGCACCTGGAGGAAATCCATGCAGACATAGGAAGGATATGCAAATTCCACACAGTCACCCAAGCTGGGAATTGAACCCAGGTCCCTGGTGTTGTGATGCAGCAGTGCTTGCCACTGTGCTGCCCTAGTTAGATGTCACTAAGAAGCTAAGATCCTATTGGGAACAAATTCCCTTAATCCAAAATTTTAGTGAGATGACAAAGCATCTTCATTACTGAACTGAAACTGGCTGAATGAAGTGCATTCTGAAGGTTGGTGACATTTCTAGCTGTCAGCAGCCCTAAAATTGATTTGAAGTTCTTACTTGTTTATAATCTTGCACTAATTAATTTTAATGTCAGTTCAAGGGAAAGCTGCTGAATGTAAGAATTGATATTTGCTGTCAGACAGTCTTGACAGTCCATATTGATTATTTCATGAAGTACATATGGTTGAACAGGATAGAAATATCACTGGACTTGCAATGGTGAGCCAAAGCAGTGTCGTATGGTGTTTTCTATGGATCTGTGCACCTTCCCCAAGTCACGCAGTACTTTTTTCCACTGTAAAATCTGAATATAAAGAACAAAATAGTTAAATATTATCTACCAAATGAAAAATTCTTTGGTGTACATTGCTAAGGAAGCAGTTGCACACCATTTGTAATGTCCTTCAGCAGTTTTACAGATGTTCTGGTTGACTGACAAGTATTAAAACTGAAACTAGTGGCTGTTTCTCTGGTGTTGCTCATGAGTATGAAAATAGGGAATCTTTGCTTAGCTGTTTATACGCAGTGGAAAGTGATGGCTTGAATGCGTAAGTTTGTAATCAAACCAGTTTAAGAAATTCTGCAATTCTAAAGTTTGAAGTTGAATAATTGTATATTCCAGCATACAGATTTTGATTAGTATGATTAAGTTGTATAACTTAGTTCAAAATCTTGATCTGTATGAATCTTATGTTTAATTGTATTTGCCTTGGCACTTCAAAAATAGTCAATTATATGCATCTGAAAGGCAGACCTTCATTGGATCAGAACAGTAAAGTTTGGGACAACAGATTTTAAATACAACAAACAGAATATAACTTAGAATGATAGAATCATTACGGTGCAGAAGGGAGGCCATTCGGCCCATTGAGTCTGCGTTGACACAATCCCACCCAGGTCCTATTTCTGTAACCCCACATTTACCTTACTAATCCCCTGACAAGGGTCAATTTAGCATGACCAATCAGCCTAACCTGCACAACTTTGGACTGAGGAAACGCATGCAGATACAGGGAGAATGTGCAAACTCCATGAGGCTGGAATTGTACCCAGGCTTCTGATGCTGTGAAGCAATGGTGCTAACCAGTTTGCACCTGAAACTCCTGCCTATTTTCCTATGTAGGTTGGTCCAGGCAAGTTATGGAGTCATTAATAGATTTCTGATATGTATAGGCAGATCAGCAAATTCAGTTTAGCATTCCAGTTTGGAATTTGTATTGGAATGTGCCCTGGTATTACTGCACCTTGTATTTTGCCTGGTTTTAATCACTGGAGATAACCATTCAGACTGGGTTGGTGCAGTGTCACAAGGCTGATGCCAAGAATGAAATCCAAGGTTAAAGACTGGTTCTTCAAAGGAAATTACTCAGATGAAACACTTTTATAACTGTCAACAGACTTTGTATCCCATGTTGGGGCATGATAAAGCTGTGATTGGCCCTAAATCTGATGGTTTTTTTGTAGCTTTAATTTTGTCACCTTTTCCTACATTGCACTTCGAACAAATAGTGTGGAGGTAATAAACTTTAACATTGCCTGGAAATCCCTTCATAAACAAATAGGCCCTACAAAGCCATGACATGTTAAAGATTCAGCCAACTTAGTTTGTGTTTGTCCCATTTTAAACTTTTATAGTTGCATTGACTAATGGTTAACTAAGCTGTGAATGTTTAATGCAATTGACGTGTGAAATGGTTGATTTGTTAGTCACTTTCTTCAACTTTTTTAAACTTTGCAGAGTTAGCAGCTTTTGCTTCTGACACTTATGGTAATGTAACAACTCAACCAAGACATTGGCCTGGATTATGTGGTTTATATGAACTTGATTAGGAATAGGACAAGACCCTTTGATCACTTTCCACCGTTCAGTATGGTCCAGGGGTGGTTTTCTACCTAAACACTCCTTCCTGCACTACTCTCCCTTAACTTGTAGTATGTAAGCATTCATGAATCTTATAATCTCACAGGAAACAAAAAAGATTGGGTCATGCATGTTGGATTGAAGTCAAAGTTGAAATATTAAACTTTAAATATATTTTTGGGGTGTGTTGAATTTTTTTATTTTTATCTGAACACTGTCATAGTGGTTAGCATTGCAGCGTCACTGTGCCAAAAACCTGGGTTCAATTCTGGCCTTGGGTGACTGAAAATTCCAGTTTCCCTATCTGTGGGTTTCCTTCGGATGCTCTGGTTTCCTTCCACAATTCAAAGATATGTGGAGTCAATGAGTCTGAGGTAGTGGAATTCTTTGACCAGTAACAAATTTCCTTTAAGTTGTGTATGCAACTGTCACTTTGATCCTCAATAGTGTCTTTCATTTTCCTTAACTACAAGAGCCATTTGCTCCTCTTGTCCGTACAACAGTTAAGCTGGACAAATTACTATTTATATAAAATGCTAAGTTTTCTTTTTAAATTTCAGCTTCACTGCTTCGCACATTTAGCTTTCTTGGCTTTGAGATTGTGAGACCTGGACATCCCCTCGTCCCAAAACGACCAGATGCTTTCTTCATGGTGTATACATTTGAAAGAGACTCATCTGATGAAGAATAAATGTGTGCTTTTATCTTGCTCTTTGTTTTGGGTTTCTTGTTTTGTCTCATCTGTGATGGTATATCAGTAAAATTCTGTCTTATCTAGCCCTGCAGCCTCAGGAGAATCATCAGGTTCAGTGGTGGTTGGTTAGATAATTTCACTTGTACTGTATCTCATGTTTGCATGTTATGATTATAACAAATAAATTGCTCACCATGAAATTAACTGCATACTTTTTTAGTTTTGATTGACATGTTGCATTAATCGTGAATAAAATTTATTTTTACTGTTGATGTGCTTAGCTTGGAGTGAATAAGTGTTAACTATTTACCATTGTCTCAGCCCACAAGGGAATTGTTGAAACCAAGGTAAAATGAGGAATTTTTAAAAAATTATTCAGTCAGCATTTATTGCCCATCTTTAATTGCCTTTGAGCTGAATCATGTGAGGCTAGGTAAGAATGGCATATCAACAATGGTTTCATAGTCATCAATTGACTTGTAATTCCAGATTTTTAAATTTCAAATTATGCCATCTGCCATGGTGTAAGTGGGATGATTTATTTTAATTCTATCTCAACTCCCCAGTATTTGAATTACAATTGTTGGGTGGGTTATTTCCACCAGTGTTTCTTTAAATAACGTTCTGGTGGAATGGGTCATGTAAAACCTGCATTTTACACTACACTACCTTGTGTTGTTTCAAGATTAAATGTATCTTAACTGGGTGTGGCCACAACTGCCCACATTGCTGATTAAGATTGCATGATTTCAAATTGGGCTCTTTTAGTTTTTGTGTCAAATAATTTAGTAAGCAACAAAATAGTTCAGTCATTTTAAAATGAGTTACTTCTAGGTGGAAGATGAGATTAGCCAAATTAATTTTGGAGCAAATTTTAATTTAACCTAATCTGCACAGTGGCAACACTACTCTCTTTGCTCAAGTAATTTCATCTGTCCTCAAAGTTTGTAGATTACTGTAATGGTGCTTATGTTCAAATTGATGCAGGATGGAAAAGTGAATCAAGCTTGGTGTATATGTCAGCTCCAATCTGAGCAGCATCCATTAGCAATCATTTTTTCTTGTCCCTCAGTCATCTGGTTAATGTATGAGATGCCTATCAAGCCTCTGAAATGAAATCAGAACTAAGAATTAAAAAATCCAGATTGGCTTTGATGTCTTGCCTACTAAATTGTGGTGGGACAGAGTGAAGGGAAATGGCCAGGACCAAACAAACAGACTGCAAGTCCACTGTGTGCAAAGCCCCTGCAAGCAGCTGGCTCCAAGACTGCTGGTAAGAGTGCCCTAGTGACTGGAGGTGTGAAGAAGCCTCACTGCTACTGGCTTAGCAGTGTAGCCAGACAGGAGATGTGCTGCTACCACTGAGCTTTTGATTTGCAAACTGCCTTTCTAGCACCTGCTGTGGGAGACTGCCCAGGATTTCAAAACTGACTTAATGCTTCCAGAGCTTGGCTGTTATGGCCCTGCAGGAAGCTGATGGGACTCTGAGGACACCAACTTGTACACCATTAGTGCCAAACAGATCACTATCATGCTGAAGGACATACACCTGGCCTGACACATTTATGATGCACACAATGTGATTTCATGGATTGTTACAGACAAATGTGCTTAAAACTGATGTTGGACTAATTCTGTAGTGATCAATTATCCCTCGTTTTGGAGTTGGGTAACTTGAGCTGGTGTTCTGTATTTGATTTTTAATCCAGATTTAAATTTTTTACACATCTAGCATTTGACCCACATACTCAAGTACACCTTCAATTATCATTTCCAAAGCTAAAATTGGCATATTTAACACCACACCTTAATCCTCTACAATTCTCATTACTAATTGTGCATATAGTAAGCATATTTGCTCATCGTTCTTTCAGAGTACATGAATGAGTATATACATCAAACATGAATCTGTTCTGATTGGAGATGTATATACCTAACCATGGAAACAGGCTTCCCATATCTGCATTCACTGTGTTACATTGTAGAAGCTAATTGGGTGTTTCAGTATGTCCCCGTTTGGAATTATCCCATTTTGCATTGTCTTGCTTAAATCTTGGTCTGTTAATGGAGTTTGTATTGTTTAACATTGAGAGTTTCATTTCAATGTTTCCCAATGTATTTCAATTTTGAAGGAGCTATAAACCCTGACTGATTTTTAGATCGGTTTTGTTGGGCAAATGTGATACCCTTAATGTTTAATATTTCACTTCAGTGGCAATTTTCAGAAACACAACTACAACTCTTAAGTGAAAATTTAACTTTGTATCTGGAAAATGGGCTTTTAGAGTAAAATCTGAATGGCAGATTTGGGTGATTTGTCTATAAAGTAAAGACATTGGAGTGGCTTCAGCAAGAATTAAAATGAAAGTTTGCACAAATTAAACTTAAAATAATGGTTACCCAGGAGTAGGTTTGGCTAGAGTTTAATAGAAGGATTTGAATTGCATATGTATTCATCATTATTAACATTGGGGAATAAGTTATGGTCTAGAACAGTGGTGGGCAATCTATGGGCTATATGCATCTCATTTTGGTTCTGAGTGCAGTCCATGAGATGTTTTGCGCAGTGTTGCCATGCTCTGTTAATTTCTGTCTGCTGAATTTTTTTCCCACCAGACAAGATAAGCATGTAAACCAAGGGCAAATGAAATGTATTCTGATTGCACACAACATTGAGAGCTGTGCTTGCAATGTGTAAATTTCTTTTAGTATTTGAAGCTGATAGCTATATAAATGAGCATTTTAATCTTATTCTCCGGGTGATGGTTATCAAGCCAGTTTTCAATCTTGCAACCCATTGAGATGGATCAGCCCATTCACCAGCCTAGGTTGCCCATTATTGCTCTAGAAGCAGTATAGAAATATGCTCCTTGGAAGGTGTCTTGAGAAACTGAATAAATTGTCAAAAATGTAGCCTTTTTATGCTAGGTCATTTGAGTTGTATCAATTCCTACCTCAAAAAGGAAAGTACTTTCCCTAAGGATGCCAAATTATTGATGTCACTAATCCAATGAAATGGTGCAGTTGTTTTTGTCAACAAGGAGCACATGATTTTTGTTTTTACTGAGAGATGTCACACCAAGTTGCCAGTGTTCTGGATTTTAAAAAAACTTTTGTAGCAACTGGTGCCAATGTTTCTCTTCCCTGCCCAGTATGCTTTGTGACAAAACGTTTTCCTGTTGTCTTGATCCCATTCACACTAATCGTATAAGCATTTAATTTACCTTCCTGGGCCCCATACTAGCTGACCTTGTAAAGAATCCCATTTCCTCAGATACTCTCTCCACCACCCCCCCCATTAAAAATTGTAATAAATACAATCATACTTGCAAGCTAGTGTCCCATTCGTTCTCTTCCTTTTCCCAGCCCATCAACAAAATGTTGCCTTCCAAATTTATGCTCATCTTTGCAAATCCATGTTTGAATTTCCACCCTGATTTTTTTTTTGTCCTTGCCACAGTTCTGAAACTGCCTTAATTGAAAGTTGGAATGACATCTCCCTGCCTTTCTCAAGCTTTGCTACTGAATTACCCAGCTGACTGGAACTTCCCTGTTTGCTTCCCTTCTAACCCGTCCAAGCACCCATCTGCCGTAGCTTTCATTCATTTGTCAACTTTCTGCTTCCACTGACATTATTTAATGTTCCATTAACATAGTGTTGAACAGTTCTTGTAATGAAGCTGAACATTTTCTGAAAACTCATGTAGACCATACCTCCTGGAAGTTGAGTAACTCCTTTGGAACAATCAAATTTGTGAGAGATAATCATTATCTGCTAAAACTATTCTTGGATTTCCAGTGGCTGTGCTTTTAACCCCTGAAAATTATTTTAGGTGTCAACATGAAGTAGTTGTTGGAGCATTAATATCAGGCATGCAGAGCTCAGTGTCAAATTACTGCTGGGGGAAGTGGTTTGGGAGCACTTATGGGAGGTCTATGGTTTCACTTCTCACTCTCTCTACATCTAACTTGGAATTCCCCAAGGATCTGTTTGAGGCTGCCTGTGGGATTACTGATCTTTTATTTCTTGTGGAACTGAAACAATTGTGTTTGGAAACAAAATTAAGCTTCAAATTTACAAAAAAGGGGAAAACTACAAACTCACCATCTACTTCAAACTGAAAGATCAGAGGCCAATTGTACCATACCAGACCATTAGCCAGATTAGTTCTTCATTTTCGGAATAGCAGGAGATATTTTTGTAATAGAAATGCAGCTTAAAACTAGTAAGGCTCTTAACATAAAATAGCCAACAGTCTCAGACACATTCTAATTTTATTTTTTTTCTATTGCGTTTTTGACCTTTTGTGTTTTATTTGTGTTCTAGTAAATCTAACCATTGTTCAAAAAATTTTCAGCCTTCTCATGGAAAGAGGGGTATGAATCAACATTTAGTGGAATAGGGTGTTGACTTGTCTATAAGGAGGCACCTCCTAGCCTAGAGTGCAGCGTCCTCAGTACTCCAATAGTGCTTTGGCCCTGCCTCGAATAGAGCTTTTACTGAGTGTTCACAAATAATATGCCGTATCCAGCAGTTTAGAATCCTACAGTGCAGAAAGAAGCCGTTTGACCCGTTGCGTCTAAACTGACACTCCAACAGGGTATCTTACACAGGGACACCCTGCCCTAACACCAACCTACACATCTCTAATCTGCACATCGTTGGACTGTGGGAGGAAAAATAGAGCACCTGGAGGAAACACACGCAAACGATGTGCAAACCCCACAGACAGTCACCCAAGACCAGAATTGGACCCTTGCGCTGTAAGGCAGCACTGCTAGCCACTGTGTCATTGTGCCACCCAGTAACAATTTGCTGTAACAACTTACATTTATATAATGTCTTTAACATAGAGTTGCCAACTGTGATTAAATTAATTCCTGGAGGTTTCATTTTAGGACTTGCCCCATGCTCCGGCCATTAGACGGTCAACGCATCCATCCCTGTGAGGCATTGCCTTCTTAATTGGAAAGCAAAAAGACTCATTACTCAAACGGATGATGCTTGACTTACAGCTAAAACAGCTTTTTTAAAAATCCATTTTCAATATTTTTATATCTGGTAAATAGAAATGTCCAAAGAAAATGGAAACAAAATATTTTTCCATATGTTTATGATTTTTCTCCAAGGTTGCAGACAGTAGTGTCCTAGTGATTGATCCTTAATTCCTGGAGACTCCAGGTCTATTCTGGAGGGTTGGCAACCCTACAAGATTGGCCCCAAGGCACTTCACAGAGGTGCTATCAAACTAAATCTGACACTGAGCCATCGATTATAGGACATAAGATGAGTTTCAAGGATGTCTTAAAGGAGGAAATAGAAATGTGTAGGGGAGAGAATTCCAGTGGTTAGAGAACCAACAGTGTTTTGATTAAAATGAGGACCTACAATGGTCCAGAATAGGAGGAACACAAAGATTCTGAAGTTGCAGAAAATTATAAAGGTAGGCAAGGACAAGGCCATGTAAGGATTTAATAACATGCTTAGAATTTAAAAATCAAGGTGTTGCTGAACCATGAGCCAATGTGAGGCCAATGAGGAATGAGCGAATGGGGCCTTGGGTGATAGGATATGAGCTTCAGAGTTTTGGATGACTCAAGTTTACATTGGTTGGAAGATGGGAGGCTTTGCAGGAGAACAATTCCAAGATTCACATCTTCTAAGTTCTATTCTGATTGGTCAGTACATGACCTTGGAAGTAAAAGTCAACCTGAATGAACTTGATTTTCATCCTTTGTTTCTTACCTGCAGTTATGCAAAGAGGCCTAAATCTATAGCCTGATTATATCCGACAATCACTAGTCTTGCAGATTGAGCCAAACAGGTATGTATTCAAAGAGAGTTTTATAAAAGAGATTATTTCAAAGCTGCTTTTTTGGTCTAATATAGTATGACATATTCTGATGTCTTTTATTCTTCTGTGTTTATTCAGGATGGAACAGAATTGGAAGATGTCAACTTGTCACCTGTAACAGTTTTGAACCAGACAGTCTGATTTTTGATGGTCTGTTGTATATATTTTTAAAGTTTTCATGAGTGTAGATTGCGCTGTGCTGGAATTCTTCAGCTGTTCACACTAATGAGATTCTCTGGTCTTGCTGACAGGGTGGTCTCTGCTGTGGGTTTCCTGGAAACATGGTGTTGGCTGCAATAGGAATTCCCATTGATAGTGGCGGAACCCGAGGTTCTCTGCCAGCGAATGGTGTGCCACCACCAAGAAAATTGCTGAGAGGAGGGCATAGAATCTCACCTTGTGTTTTAGAAGATGTGTCAACTATGCTCCCTTGAGGTGTCATACAGAGTCATAGAATCCCTATCATGCAGAAGGAAGCCATTCTGCTCATCGAGTCTACATTGACTCTCTGACGGAACCTCCCATCCATTCTCTATCCCTGTAATCCCACATATTTATCTTACATACTCCCCTAACCTTCACATTAGGGACACTAAGGGGCAATTTACCATGGCTAATTCCTCTAACCTACATGTCTTAGGACACTAAGGGGCAATTTAGAATGGCTAATCAACCTAACTTGCACATCTTTGGAGTTTGGGAAGAAACTGGAGCACCTAAAGGAAACCCATGCGACATGGGGAGAATATGCAAACTCCACACAGACAGTCACCTAAGGCCGGATCTCTGGTGCTGTAAGGCAGCAGTGCTAATCACTGTGTCATCGAGCCCCCTCTGGCACTCATACAAAGACTGAAAACTGTTGTGTGGGAGCAGTACGTGTGATAGCAGACAGTGTTGTTTTGACCAGCAGCTGTATTGCTAAATATCCATGACCAGACCTGGCTAGATCCAATATCATTTTGAATTACAGAAACAAGCAACAACAGATTTCCCATTGCAACATTCCTTATTGAAGGGTTGGTCCTGCACACTTTCATTCTTGCTCAACTTGTTGCACAGCAGAGCTCAGCAAAAAATAACAATTGTAAAAGGGCATCATAGCGTCATACAGCAAAAAGGCCCTTTGGGCAATTGCACAGACAATATAAAAAGGAAGTTTATTTATTAGTCATAACTAGGCTTACATTAACACTACAATGAAGCTATTGTGAAAATCCCCTAGTTGCCTGTTCAGATATTTTGAGGCCTGCTTTTTGGAAACTGGAGCAGACGGAAGCCCACGCAGACATGGGGAGAATGTGCAAACTCTACACAGACAGTGACCTAAGCTGGGTCCTTGATGCTGTAAGAGGGAGCGGTGCTATCTACCACTAAAGGAGCACTAATCCTAGTTTCCTGAACTTGTCCTATATCCTTGAATGTTCTGGTATCTTAAGTACTTGTCCACAAATGTTTAAGAGTTTTATGATTTGCAGTCTCCACTGTCTTCCTAGCCCATGCATGTCCAGATTCCCCCCACCCTCTGAATGAAATCCTTTTTATTCAAATCCTCTCTGAATTTCCTGCCACTTACCCTAAAACTATGCCCCCTTGTGATTGACTCCTCAATCAAAGGGAACAGGGCTTGTTCTCATGTGGCAAGGACTGTTTAAGGGAAAAGTAAAAATTGTGTTAAGGCACAAACCACCGAAATGCAATCTGCCATGGATTAGACTGAAGCAGGAATGATATATCCTAGACAGATCTTAAAGACACTCAACAAATTCCCTACAGTAGGGAAAGGACCATTCGGCCCATCAAGCCTGTACTGACAACAATCCCATCTAGGCCCTCAGGTGTTTACCTATTAGTCCCCCTGACAATAAGGGGAAATTTAGCATGGCTAATCTCCTTAACCCACACATGGGAGGAAACTGGTGCACCTGGAGGAAACCCACACAGACACAGGGAAAATGTGCAAATTCCACTGTCATCCAAAGCTAAATTTGAATTCAGGATCCTGGTGTTGTGAGGCAGCAGTGCTAACCACTGGGCCACTGTGTTGCCCCAGCTCTCATGATCAAACATAACATGTTGTCATTCATCTGTTGGAGTCCGTGTGCATCTTATGTGAAATTCCAACCCTTCTGGATTCAACTGCTCTCAGTACATAACAGTTGTTATTCTTTCAGTTGTGCAGATTAAATTCAAAGCATGATGATGGCCACAATTTCATTCTGACACTTCAAATTTCCAGCAAAATGCCATTGACTGATGAATTTTATAGTGCCAGTACAAAAAACTCTTCTCTCACCCGAAGCCACTTGGAATTAACAAAAAAAAACTTAAATTCAGCAAACAGTAAAAGCAGAAGGAGCAGCTTATGACAAAACAAGTTAGAGTCCTTTGTAAGGCATGTTATTAATGAAAAATAACATGTTTCAAATTAGAACCAGAGACAGATATTTTTAGCAGACAAGTAGAGAATAAATTGAATAACCCTTAAAAATGAATCTGGAAATCATGATGCTAATGAACCATGCCCATTATTTGAAATGCACGTGACAAACCACCTTTGTCCGTCAGTGAATTTGCTATGTTACAAACCCTGCTGATATTTTACGCAAGAGTGTTCCAAATTGAAATATGAGTCGTGGTGTATATTTGCTTGGATTAATGTGGGACCCAGTGAGAAAACAGTCCAATCCTTACATGAACAATTAATAAACAGTATTTATTAAAGTAAAAGAAAAGAAGAAAAATACATGCCAAGAAAGACACTATGACACTTAAATATATGAACAATTAAATACATAGTTTCTCTGAGATAGCCTCTCTGTCCAAACTATACAGACGTTCTCTGAACTCAATGAGACACTCCTTCTCCCAAACACATCCAATTTTTCAACTCTCCAAGTCAAATCCAGCTCATAGTTACCATACAATAAAGCTTATTTGATCAGGTTTGAAAAACCATCTATTGTTTGTTCAACAAAAATACAAAATAGCATCTTGCAGAGGAAAATATCTGCAATCTGCCGTGGCTTTAATTGTTAGATGGAACAGGCCTGTTAAAACCAGGAGAGTTGGAATTTCACATAAGATGCACACGGACTCCAACAGATGAATGACAACATGTTATGTTTGATCATGAGAGCAACACGGTGGCCCAGTGGTTAGCACTACTGTCTCACAGTGCTTATGTAAGGATTGGACTGTTTTCTCACTGGGTCCCACATTAATCCAAGCAAATATACACCACAACTCATATTTCAATTTGGAACACTCTTGCATAAAACATCAGCAGGGTTTGTAACATAGCAAATTCACTGACGCACAAAGGTGGCCAACCTGGTTTTGGATGGAAACTTTTCATAGGCTGTTAGGTGTAACTAGCCTCTGGGCTGTTGGATGTACTACTAGACCTCTCCTCTCTGACATGCTGGTAACATTTAGCCTCATTGACTTTTCATTCTATGGGTGTGCTGTCTACACCTCTCAAATTTCTTGACTGTTGAAAATAGCGTTCATTTTCCTCCACTAATCTCTCAGTTGCCTAGGTGACCTGATTCTGTGAATAGAGCAATTTACACCTGATTTTGTCTAGATGTCTGCTAAGCCTGTTACTGGGCAAATCATGTCTTTGGAATGGTAGCTGCTGCTGTTGTTAAGGAAATTTTGACCTATTGCTAGGCAAATTGCATCTTATCATGCTTTTTTAAAATTCTTGTTACTGCTATTGTTATGCAAATCCTGACAGATATAATCTGTTGGGTATTGTGGTTATCATGGTTGAATGGCTGGAATTGTATAAAAGTTATGAGTGGGTGCTGCAATGCCAGCAGCAGTGCTAAACATGTGAGGCCGTAGTGAAGCATACAAGTGCCAGGCATGAGTCCTGATTGGTAGAGATTGTTAATTATAAGTGATAGGGATGCGGTGAATTGAGGACTGGCACATATTCATGGCATTTAGTAGGTTATGACATATAAGGATGCATTCATCGACCTTGACCAACCTTGTGCGGTCATTGAACTTATTTTGGTATTGCATCCAGATACTTATAGAATTATAGAATCCCTACAGTGTAGAAGGAGACCATTTGATCCATTGAGCCTACACTAACAACAATCTCATCCCGACCTTAGCCCTGTAACCCCATGTATTTACCCTATTTATGTCCCTGACACTAAGGGGCAATTAAGCATGGTCAATAAACCTAACTTGCACATTTTTGAACTGTAGGAGGAAACTGGATCACCCAGAGAAAATGCACGCTGACACAGGAAGAATGTGCAAACTCCATATTCATATGAGATAATCAGCCAAGACTGGAATTGAACCTGAGTCCCTGGTGCTGTGAGACAACAGAACTAACCACTGTGCCACCGTGCCACTATATCTTTTGACAACGAACTGCTCCCACTGTCTTCTAAACATGAGACTGGAAAGGCTTCTGACTCTCTATGATACAGGACATCCCTTCTCCTTTCAAAAGCGTTCAAAAAACTTGAAGCCTTCTGTCTCCTGTGTTTTCCCATTTTTCCACCCATTTCCAATTGTTATTGAATATCACCTCTATAATGTTATTACTGCGTTGTTGGCTTGCTTCCTTCTACCTCTTTGTTTATGGAACAATTCTTTCTCCAAGACAGCAGCTTCCTGATTCGATCCCTTTTAGACTAAAAAAAGAGTCAGTTTTAGTATAATTCGGAAACATAAATCATTTTAAATTTTTAGTCAGTTTTTGAAGTTGTTCCTATTTTTCTTCTATTTCACTTATATTTAGATGTGTGTGGTATGACAAGTGATGACAAGTCAGCAGCCCTTGTTACATCATGACCTTGATGAAATTAAAATCCAGTGATGCGTAAAACAGGTTTCCAACGCTCTATCATCTGTTTGAATTATTGTACAAAACCTAGATCAGCTCCATTCTCTTTTAATTAGTGCTGTTTACTCTGTGGAGCTTTAACATGAATTGAATACAGTTAATTCTGCAGAGCCCATGTTTCCCTGTTTAGAGTTTATAGCACGATTAGAGGCATTTTTTTACAGGAAAGAAGCACTAGATATTTGTCCTTTTTAATGGCAATGCATTGTTTTACAAATTCGAGGATGCTGTTTGATGTTGCTGTACTCTATGATTAACTGGTTGTGACTGGTATTGACTAAGGAGTGTCTGTTTTTAGTAGCACTGTACAGGTGAAAAGTTAATGTGGTAGATCTTTTTTAACAATGCATGCTTCAGTCTGACGACTTTGTATAGAACGGTAACATGCAAGGTCAAAGTACGTGATTGGCATACTAAGAACATTCTGTCCTAGACAATGCAGAGAGTAACAGAGAGTGTTGGGGAAATAGAAGTAAAATCACATATACTTATTCCGCTGTTTAAGGAAAATTCTGAAAGTAATGAACGAAACAGTGGTTTCTTTGTGAATGGATAACCTTCTGAAGAAATGAGTCAGAATAGACATCTGGAACTAAGAACGGGATCTAGTTATTAAACTTTTCTCTTGGATCATAGGTTGTCCTTTAGGGTCAAACTTACATAGGATTGGATTTTCCCACAATTGGCACGTTGGCACAGTGGTTAGTTAGCACTGCTGCCTCACAGCGGTTTGATTCCAGGTTTGGGTGACTGGTTGTGTGGGATTTGTATGTTCTCTCCATGTCTGCATGGGTTTCCTCCGGGTGCTCCAGTTTCCTCCCACAGTCCAAAGACATGTGGATTAGGTGAAATGGTCATGCTAAATTGTCCCTTAGTGTCAGGGGAGCTAGCTGGAGTAAATCTTCAACACCTGCAGTATTTTGCTTTTATATTATTGTTGCTTTATGATTTATTTTACTCCGCTTGGACTTATTACCTGTGCACAAAAATTGGAAATATTGTAAATTGTGAAGAAGACAAGTTGGTGCAGGGGACAAATAGGTGGCAGATGACATTTAATGCAGAGAAGTGTGAGATGATGCATCATGGTAGGATGAACATAGAGGGATAATATAAATAATCAGGTAAAATTTTAAGAGTGCAGGAGCAGAGAGATGTGTGGGTGTATGTGAAGGTGGCAGGACAGATGAAGAAAGCAGTTAATAAAGCATATAGTATTCTGGGCTTTATTAATAGGGGCATAGATAAAAGGTTGTGCAGAACTTATACAAGACAGTAGTTAGACATCAGCTGAAATATTATACACAGCTCTGGATGCCACACTATGGGATGAATGTGAACGCATTGGAGAGAGCGCAGAAAAAAATTCCGAGAGTGGTTTCAGGAATGAGAAACTTTAATTCTGAGGCTGGGTGAGAGAGATGGACTATTTACCTTGGAGAGAAGAAGATTAAGAGGAGATTTGATAGAGACGTTCAAAACCACGAGGGAGACTGGATGGAATAGCTAGGGAGAAACTGTTGCCACTTGTAAAAAGATCAAGAATGGGAAGGCACAGATTTAAAGTGATTTGCAAATGAAGCAAATGTGATGTGAGAAAAAGCTTTTTCATGCAGCCTGTGGTTCAAATCTGGAATGCACTACCTGGAAGCATGGTGGAGGAAGCTTCATTTCAGGCATTTAAGTGGACATTAGATAGTTACTCACATAAAGATAATGCTCCGGGGTTGGGGAAAAGGCAGGGGAATAGCACTAAGTCATGATGTTTGTTTGAAGAACTGGTGCAGACATGATGGGCTGAATGGCCTCCTTCTACACTATAAACAATGTTGTGATTCTGTAATAAATGATAAAATATAAATGTGCACATGTGCAAGAGTTTGTGCACATGCGTGTATGTCCATCATGTCTCCGATCTTTGGAGTAAAACTAAGTCAGCAAACTCCGCTGAAAGGGAAAAGAAGTGGCTTCTTTGCCAAACTGCAGAACACAGGGATCACAAAAACAACTTGAAGCCAATAGTATTAGATTTTAAACTGCAATGACATACAATTTAGCTTTTCTAAATTGACCCTCAGCTGTTGGCTTGTCTTATCCTGGGAGCCTGTAACTGTTAAATATAAAATCAACTAGAATTTGAAGCATGCAGTGTCATTAAAATATTTAAATTAGGGACCACCTCTGCAAATCAGGACCAGTTCCACTCTCCCCCCCCGCCACCGCCCCATTACCCTTCTCAGATCCCACAAACTGCCACCACTAAAATTGGAAATGACACATTACAGCTTCCCATTTTTGAATTCTTAACCCTCCATGTCTGACCCAAGGATAAATATTACCCTTACATTTTTCTTGGTGGTTTGAAAATTTGAACATGGTAATACAAAATGAAAGTATAAAAACTGGTATTAGTGAATCCGCCTGTGAAACTACCAGTTTTGTCATTAAAGGCCAATGTGTTCCCTTGTGTCTTTTGGGGAACAAAAGCGGCTGTTCTTACTCAGGTAGGTTTAAAAAGTGATTCAAATCCCAAATCGGGGAAGCTAACTTGTAACGGCTGTCTCTCTGGAGTGATCTGATTGGTCTCCAAATCGTAACAAGCCCCTTGCATTGGGTAAGCTAGAAGATCCACCTTAACTGGCCCTGTCAGTAAAGCTATCTACAATGAATTAACAAAGGCGCTGCCTGTTCGTTCACGTTGGAATGTTTCCAAGTGAAACAGCTTTATGATGATTTGAAATGAGCTCCTAAACTATAAACTGGATATAACTGTATCCCAGCAAAATGCATATAGGACTGATTTGGGTAACACTTCATTACATAAAATAAAACTGCTGCACCAGAAGTTTCATTTTCAAAATGAATTAGCAATAGAGGATTATCACTGTTTGGAGTCAGGGGCCTTCTGCTGTCCTTACTTGGTCTTCCAAACCAACATTGATATTGACTCTTCAACTGTTTTGTTGTGTGTTTAGACTGGAGTTTTAGGCATTGCCTATTCTCCAAAAATGTAATTCTCGCATTTGTAATTTCTCAAAATATTTACAGCAAGTGTTTGCACAGAGTGGTTAGCCCTGCTGCCTCCCAGTGCCAGGAGCCCAGATTCAATTCCTGGCCTTGGGTGACTGTTTCTCTGGACTTTACACATTGCCCCATGTCTGCATGTGTTTCCTCCTGGTTCCCCCCACAGTCCAAAGATGTGCGGATTAAGTAGATTGACCATGTTAAATTGCCCTTAGTTTCGGGGGATTAGTGGAGTGGGTATATGAAGCTGCGGGGATGGGGTCTGCGTGGAATTGTTGTTGGTGGAGGCTTGATGGACCTCCTTCTCCACTGTAGGAATTCCATTCTATGATTTGAATCTCTACATGTGATTGGTGTTTCTCCATCTTGCAGATCTCGCTTACTGTGATCTGACAGCATTATTACATGTATGTTCCTAACCCTTTATTCATCCCTATCACATTTACATCCTCCTAAGTTAACTGCCCCCTGAGGACAATTAGGGATAGATAACAAATGCTGAACTCTCCAGCAAGGTGCACATGCCCTGAAAGAATAATTTAAAATAAAAGAGCTACAATAATTGTGAGGCAGCAAACTCTAACTGAAAGCAATGATAGAAATGTGTACTCATGCAGAAGGTATAATATATTTTGTCATTGCATTCAGGGACTTAGAGAAGTTTTTGGGAGTTTCATGAGAATACTTTAACTATATTGCACATTAAAACTAGTGAGGACATATGTTGGACGTTGACTTTCTTTCCCACTGCTCGATTGATTGAACAGGGATTTTTGTGATGATGTAGGTATCAACTCAACCATTTATACACTGATTGCAAACAGCTCAGTCCAATAGGCTTTCTTGAGCTTAGACATAAAGAGGTTAGTTTGTGTTAAGCTAAAAATCCACCCAAGTAAAGATATCGGGAGTGACGGTGAGCCTGAGTTTGCCATCTGTGTGAATGCCAGCAGATTTGAAGTCTCCAGAAGTCGCAATTCTCATCAGCAAGAACGTGATTTCAGATCCTCTCCATCTCTTGCCAGCAACATCATTGAACTCATGGCCATAATAGGCATGAACTTTACATTAATCTGAATATATATAAATGTTATTATCCCGCCCCCCTTGCTAGATATTGATCTTCCCCTCACCGTATATTGACACCTCACCATTGTAAGGGAGAGAGATGTGGCCAGGCAGTGCTCTGGCAATGTCCTCTAGCACCATCCTTTGGCATAGATTGGCATAATATCTGTGCCAACCTGGCGATACCAAGCTGTGCCAAAGGATAGGCTACAGAAGGAGCGACATGCCGGAAGAAGGTGGGATTCATTTAGATGTGTTGGTGGCCAGGGGTGCGCAGAGGAGCTGGAGTTATTGTGATGGCCTGGGATGGTGTGAAGGGGTGATTATTGGGGGTAAGGAATGGTTTATAAAGGGTGCCCGATCTCTGTGCAGCCGAGTTTTGCTGGTGTGTTTAGGACACTATACTGAGGAACTCCTGGAGTGAAATGATTAACTTCCAACCACCTCAACCATCTTTTGTTATGCTAGGTATGGCTCCAACCAGCGGAGCATTTTCCTGATTCCCAATGACTCCAGTTTTGATGCCACACTTGATCAAATGCTGCTTTGATATCAAGGGTAGTTAACCTCATCTCATCAGTTCAGTTCAGTTCCTTTGTCCTTGTTTTGGTAACTGGTTGGATTAGCTGTCCTGCCTTTTGTGTAACTCCGTCTATTACTTGCTGCTTATTCTATTTGGTATGCAAGTAGTCCTGTTGTTATGCCTGCCACACAGTCTGTTTTAACCCTTACATGACGGACAAAGAATTGAGAGGAGA
This sequence comes from Sphyrna mokarran, assembly GCA_024679065.1. Taxonomy (NCBI): domain Eukaryota; kingdom Metazoa; phylum Chordata; class Chondrichthyes; order Carcharhiniformes; family Carcharhinidae; genus Sphyrna; species Sphyrna mokarran. The sequence goes on from JAGIQG010000026.1 coordinate 19,819,714, forward strand.
CTTCTTGTTAATACCACCAATATTTATTTAAAACACACAATCAATAATTACTCACCCAGCTAGCAATAAGTTATCTTACATAAAGTACTAAAGTTCAAATCCAATACGAGACTCTGATTTAATTTTGTGTACTGGCAAGTACCCAAGCAGATATTGGCCTTTATCTGTGCATTGGTCTCGGCGTCATCTGCGTAGTCTGGTCCTTTGGTCTGGTCTGGTGCTTTGGTTTTGGTCTTCCTTCCTTCTCAGGCATGGTGGCTCTCCTTGTGCTGGTCATTGTTGGTGACAGTCACTGTTGTTATAGCTCATTCATGGGGTCAGAGAGAGATAGAGAGCACTCTTTATACCCCGTTTGGTTTCGCACCCCTTTTGGCCATTGCCAATCAATCGATCAGGACTTGATCACCCTGATTGATAAAGTCCAATCAGGGGTTGCCACACCAATCTCTGGGTATGTCCCCAGTAGCCATGTCTGTAGGTGCTGGGGGCATGTGGGACACACACCTCCTTCCCAAATAAGGGGTTACGGCACTCCCAGTTTGGTAAACACCCAGTTTGACCAGCAAGTTACTTTTGACTTGGAGATGGCCCATATCCCGTGTATTCAATCATCTGAATTGCAGCTTGTTTATCTCTGTATTTTAGGTAGCAGCCGGCTGTTTTAGTTCTTGCCCAATTGTCCCAGAGTGCTTTACAAATTGCCATTTTACATGGCCTGTTTGACCACTTGTGTTGTATCTTTACCAGGTTGATCCCTCAATTGTGACCATGCTTGATATTGCTGCAGTTGAGCCCACCTGCACTCTTCATTGAATGTTATTTAAGAGGGGAGTGTATTTTTGGAGGCAGTTCAGAGGAGCTTTACCACTGGAATGGGTAGGTTGGCTTACGGGGAAAGGTTGGACAAACTGAGCTTATTTTCATTGGAGTTGAGAAAAGGGAGGGGTGACTGTAGTGAAGTGTATGAGATCCTGAACTTTGTGACAAGATGGACAAGTAAAGGATGTTTCCTCTTGTGGGTGAGTCCAGAACTAAGGTGCACTCTTTTAAAATTAGTGATCACCCTTTTAAGACAGGGATTTGGTGAATTTTCTTTCTCTCAAATGGTTGTGTGACTTTGGAACTCTCTGCCTTAGAAGATGGTGGAGGCAGGGTCATTGAATATTTTTAAGGGAAGTAAATAGATTCTTCTTAGGCAAGGGAACCAAAGGTCATCAGATGGGAATGTAGAATTCAAAACACAAATCAGTCAACCATGATCCTATAGAATGATGGAGCAAGCATGAGGGGCTGAATGGCCTACTCTTGCCCTGATTTTGTATGTTTATTTCTTACATATGACTGTGGAACCCACTCAATCACCTAAATCTCAACCACTTCAATACCACCTGTCCACTCAACCAGTGGTTAGTACTGCTACCTCATTGCTCTAGGGACCCAGGTTCAATTCTCAGCTTGGGTTACTGTCTGTATGGAGTTTGCAAGTTCTCTCTGTGCCTGCATGAGTTTTCTTGGAGTGCTCTGGTTTCCTCCCACAGTCCAAAAATGTGCTGGTTAGGTGCAATAACGATGCTAAATTCTCCCTCAATGTACTCGAACAGGCGGCAGAGTGTGGCGACTAGGGGATTTTCAGGATGACTTCATTGCAGTATGTTTGTAAGCTTACTTATGACTAATAAATAAACTTTGCTTTAGTATTTAGTCACTAGTATGAGCTTTCACAAGATAGATGTGCAAGTGAGCACACACACACACATGCACACATACACACACGCACGCGCACACACACACACATGCACACATGTGCACACATAGACACACGTGCACACACACACACCCTCATGTTTGTATAGCTTGTCAATCAACTATCTCAGGACCCACCAAGCCATAGTGGAAGCAAGTCATCCCCAATCCCAGCTTTATTTATGAGTCACAAATAGGCTTACATTAACACTGCAATGAAGTTACTGTGAAACTCCCCTAGTCACCATTTTCTGACACCTTTTTGGGTATACTGAGGGAGAATTTAGCATCTAACCAGCATTTCTTTCAGACTATGGGAGGAAATTGGAGGAAACCCATGCAGACATGGGGAGAAGGTGCAGACTCTGCACAGAAGGAAGCACTGCCTAAGGAGAAGATATATATTGCAAATTCAATATCCAACTAAAGCAGACTTTGTTAAATTGTGTCTTCTTTGTTTAAAATTTTGAAAGTGGAAGCTATTTTAGAGTATCAACTTTGTTTATGTGCTGCACAGTTTTACTTTTTGCCTATTTCCTGCATTATCCACATAGCAGTTGCCTTTTCAAGGCTGTTGAATGCTGTCTGTGCCAGTAACTCTGCTATCTTTCTTAGTTTATTGTTCCACTCAGATTTTTGACTGTTCTGATGGATTTGGTGAGAGAAACTCTATTCTCCGTTAACAAAATGCTTGACATCATCCCCTGATGTGTCACTACCTGTAATCCTACCTGATGTGCCTTAGGTTGGTACATCATTTTAGAACACCAATTGTCAGTGATAAGGAAACCAGTCTTGTCAGAAAGAAGAATTAATTCATTTCCAGATATTGTGGTGCTATTTCCATGTATTTGCCAGCAAAAGCAGTTCTCTTATATGTAAGAGGGGAGATGAAAGGATGGAAAGAAAGAATTTATTTGTGTAGGGAGTTACTAGTAATCCAGAGACTTAGGGCAAGATCTGGGGACCTGGGTTCAAATCACATCATAGAGTCATGGGGGTTTACAGCATGCTCTTTGGCCCATCTTGTCCATGCCATCCTTTTTTTAAAACCCCTAAGTTAATCCCAATTGCCCACATTTGGCCCATATCCCTCTGTACCGTCTTACCCATGTAACTATCTAAACGCTTTTTAAAGGATAAAATCATATCCACCTGTACCACTATCTCTGGCAGCTTGTTCCAGATATTCACCACCCTCTGTATGAAAAATTGTCCCTTTGGACACTTTTGTATCTCTCCCCTCTCACCTTAAACCAATGCCCTGTAGTTTTAGACTCCCCTACCTTTGGGAAAAGATATTGACTATCTAGCTGGTCTATGCCCCTGATTATTTTATAGACCTCGATAAGATCGCTCCTCAGCCTTCTGTGCTCCAGAGAAGAAATCCCAATATATCCAGCCTCTCCTTATAACTCAAACCATCAAGTCCCGGTAGCATCCTTGTAATTTTTTAATGCACTCTTTCTAGTTTAATAATATCCTTTCTATAATAGGGTGACCAGAACTGCACACAGTACTCCAAGTATGGCCTTACCAACTTCAACAAAACGTCCCAATACCTGTATTCAATGTTTTGACTAATGAAACCAAGCATGCTGAATGCCTTCTTCATCACTCTGTCCATCTATGATTCCACTTTCAAGGAGCTATGAACCTGTACCTCTATATCCCTTTGCTCTGTAACTCTCCCTAATGCCCTACCATTAATTGAGTAAGTCCTGCCCTACTTCAATCGACCAAAATACATCACTTTGCACTTATTTAAATTAAACTCCATCTACTGTTCATCAGCCCATTGGCCCAATTGATCAAGATCCCATTGAAGTCTGAGATAACCTTCATCTGCAAACTTACTAGCTGTATCTTCTATATTCTCATCCAAATCATTAATATAAATGATAAATAGTAATGCACCCAGCACTGATCCTTGAAGCACACTGCTAGTCACAGGCCTCCAGTTTGAAAAACAACCCATTACAACCATGCTCCGGCTTCTGTCAAGAAGCCAATTTTGTATCCATTTAGGTACCTCATCCAGGATCCCATGAGATTTAACCTCATGCAACAACCTACCATGTGGTACCTTATCAAAGGCTTTGCTCAAGTCCAGGTAGACAGCATCAACTGCCCTCATCTACCTTCTTTAAAAAACTCAATCAAATTTTTGAGATATGATTTACCAGCAATGTGGCTGAAATGGAGAGCAGTTAGGGATGGGCAATAAATGCTGGCCCTGCCAGTGATGCCCAGCTTCCATAAATAATAAAAAAAAATGCAGAATTGTTTATAATCTGAGCACGTCCAGCATTGTTTTACAATCATCTATTTCAGAACTGTACCCAGTTTTGCAATGTAGAAAAAGCCAGGAAGTAACAGTAAGACCTCACAAGCCATAATGAGAAGAAACTCTTCCTTTTAATGATGCTAGTTGGGGGATAAATCTTTGCTAGGACACCAAAATAACTCTCGTGCTTTTCAAATACTGCTCATCTGAGTGAGTGGACGGGACCTTGCTTTAACTTCCCATCCAAAAGCAGTTAAATAAGTCTACAACAATTTAGCTCAGATTATTGTCTCAAGTCTCTGGGTTGTGACTTGAAACTATTGCTATGGAAAGGGTGCTATGAGATTCATGTGAGATTCAAGTCACAACCCTGTATGGATGTGAGCTATAAACTGTATTTTGACAAATTAATTCTAAGCAAAACAAGTTATTTTCCTACTTAAAACTAATGAAGGAATTTGAGCAGTTTGAAACATTTGAATTAGTCCAAAAAAGTCCAAAAAAGCAATTATTTCTTTCTTAAAAGAAATACTTCACAACTGAATTACGCCTGTAGATGGAACTAGTGACCAACATTCATTTCTTAAGGCAAACATTGTAATGTCTGTGCTGCTACGAAAAATCAGCTTGCTGGCTGTAGTCTCTGTTTCTACCCCTTTCTGACTATTGCTCTTAATCTGTACTCCTTTGATTTGCTGATACAAATCTTTCTAATTGCCAGCATTCTCACCCGCTGTATCCTAACTTCACTTTCTCTCTTCCTCTGCAGTCTTTTTTTACATCCGTCACCCCCATTTACATCTTTCTCACATGCTTTGTGTTTGCAACTTAAGTCACAGAGAGGCCTAACTATCTCATCGAGACAGACAGGTGAAGCTGCCTGGTGATTGTGTCTCTGGCGATGGAGGTGGCTCTGTATTTCCTTATCCCTCGTCACAATCTAGCTTTGCAATTGGCTAGGATATGTCTGATGCTGTGGTAACTACTTAGTCCTGCTTCCTTCCTTGAGTTCTTTCAGCAGGGTGGTAAACTGGGTGAACGTAGTCTCATCTGTGACGAACATGGCCACTGGCATGAACTATAAATGCTCTGTCAGCAATTAAGCAGGATCAGATCTTTTCATTAGGGTGGCACAATGGCAGTGGTTAGCACTGCTGCCTCACAGTGCCAGGGACCTGGCTTGGGTCACTGTCTATGTGGAGTTTGCACATTCTCTCTGTGTCTGCGAGGGTTTCCTTTGGGTGCTCCAGGTGCACTGGTTTCCTCCCATACTCCAAAGATATGAAGGTTAGGTGGACTGGCAATGCTAAATTGCCTATTAGTGTCAGGGACTAGCTAGGGTAAATGCATGGGGTTATGGGGATAGGACCTGGGTGGGATTGTGGTTGGTGCAGACCCAATAGACTGAATGACCTACTTCTGCACTGTAGGATCCATTTTGTCTATTTGCATTTGGAGAACTGCAGCAACAGTCTGAACATTGCAAAGCCCTCATCTCATTTATTCTGGTTGTGTGACCCCATTACTGCTGACCAGTAAAAAGTCTCGAGATATCGCAGGTTTGAAAAATATAAGACTATAATTCCTCTAAAGTTCTTTCTGCAATCCAGAATGAAATGTGAACCAATAAACGTGCAATTGCACTTATGTTTTGTTAGGAGATTGTTTTGGAAATGCAACTAAGTACACAAAGAACAGTACAGCATAGCAAAAGGCCCTTTGGCCCACCAAGTCTGTGCCAATACATATTTTCTATCCCTCTGATCACCCCATTCATGTGTCTATCATGATACTCCTTGAATTCTGCTAATGTGCCTGCTTCACCACTTCCATTGGCAATGAGTTCCAGGCACCCACCATTCTCTGTGTGGAAAACATTCCCCATGCGTCTCCCATAAACTTACCACCTTTCACCTTATATCTGTGCTCTCTTGTAGTAAACCCTTCTATCCTGGGAAAATGCCTCTCATAATTCTGTAGATTTCTATCAAATCACCCCTCAACCTCCATCTTTCCAGTGAAAAAATTCTGAGTTTATCCAATCTCTCCTCATACCTAAAATACTCTGGCCTGGCCAACATCCTTGTGAATCTCTTCGCACCCTCTCCAAAGCATCCATGTCCGTCTGGTAGTATGGCAACCAGAACTCCATGCAATATTCCAATGTGGACTATAGCTGTAACATGACTTGCCAACTTTTATACTCAATGCTATGGCTGAGGAAGGCAAGCATGCTGTATGTCTTCATGACCCCCTTATCCACTTGTGTTGCTACTTTCAGGGTTCCATGGACCTGTATGCCCAGATCCCTCTGTATGTCAGTGCTCCTAAGGGTTCTGCCATTTACTGCATAATTTGTACCTGAGTCTGATCTTCCAAAATGCATAATCTTGCATTTGTCCGATTAAACTCCATCTGCCATTTCTCTGCCCAAGTCTGAAATCTATCTATATTCTGCAGTATCCTTTGACAATCTCCTATCAGCAACTTCATCAGTTTTTGTGATGATAATTCCAGATTTCCGTGACAGTTACTTAATTTGCTTTGCAGCGTCTGAGTAAGGTACGGATGGGACACCAACATCAGAGACACCCAACACAGGATTCCAGAAATCAAGATGGTGTATTACCTCAAGCAACGGACTATCCGCTTATTATTACATTGCTGGTTGCAAATTGGCTGCTGTGTTTCACATAATCAAATGATGGACAGTGAAAAATGCTCTGGTCCATCTAGTCTGTCCCTCACAATTGCAGTGCTTCATGCATCTTCATAAATACCCTTTCCATCTCAAACCCAAAACATATGAATCAGACATCTCCAATCTCATTCATTCTACCACCACTTCCATGGAAGTGGAATGGAAAATTTAGTGCTCAGCCAAATCTCCATTTGCAGCAGCGGGACTGGATAATCCCAGCCAGGGATGAAGTCAGAAAATTCTGGCCTTGATCTCCTGGAGAAGGTGAAGTTGAAGATTAAAAACCATGATTAATTTGGGGGGAAAAAATATACAGGGTAAGTCTTCTCAAACTACCCTCCCCCTCCACTAATCAGCAATCAAAATTACATCTCTTTGGCCTTGATCATCCTTTCCAATACCTACCTACTGTGAAGTGTGATCTCTGTCTCAACCAGAAACAGATAGACACAGTTACACAGTAGTTAGTACTGCTGCCTCACAGCAGTAGGGACCCTGGTTCAATTCTGGCCTCAGGTCACTGTCTATATCTCACCGTAAGTGCATGGGTTTCCTCCAGGTGCTCCTCCCTCAGTCCAAAGGTGTGCGGGTGAGGTTGATTGGCCATGCTAAATTGACCCTGTTGTCAGGAGATTGACAGGGTAAATATATGGGATTATGGGGATAGCACCTGGGTGAGATTGAGGCTGGTACAGACTCATTGGGCCAAATGGCCTCCTTCTACACTACAGGGATTCTGTAATTCTATGAGATTCAATTGCAGCTTATAAAGAACCTAATCTCTCATCACAACAGTAACTATATTTCAAAAATTCTATGGAACATCCTAAGGTTATAAAAGATGCTATGTTACCTTTTTTCCTTCTTTTTATAAATTTAATTCAACTTTTGAAAGACTCATCAGTTTAGTGATTGAGGGTAATCCTTTAGACATCAATTGCATGGACTTTCAGAAAGCTTTTCAAAAGGAACGATCCAATAGAATCTTGTGAAATTAATGGTAATCTGCCACTTTGGATTTTGATTTGGTTGAATACCTCTGGGCAGAAACAACTACAATAGCTTGTATTTATATATGCCTTTTAGAAGTAAAACATCCCAAAGGATCAGGAAGAAATTCATTCCAAAGAATGGATAGAATATGTGAGTAAACATTAAATTTGTCATAGAGGCAAGTGGGAGGCTCAGTGGTTAGCACTACTGCCTCACAGTGCCAGAGACCCAGGTTCAAACACGGCCTTAGGTGACTGTCTGCGTGGAATTTGCATGTTCTCCCTGTCTCTGCATGGGTTTCCACCGGGTGCTCCAGGTTCCTCCCACAGTCCAAAAAACATGCTGATTAGATGCATTGGCCGTGCTAAATTTTCTCACAGTGCACACGAATAGGTGTGGAGTGTGGCAACTGAGGGATTTTCATAGTAATTTCACTGCAGTGTCAATATATAAGTAATAAGTCTACTTGTGACACTAATAAATAATCTTTAAAAAGATGTGCCAGTTAGAAGGATTGCCCATGCTGAATTGCCCCTTAGTGTCCAAAAATGTGTAATAGGTTAGATGGATTAGCCATGGTAAATGTGTGAAGTTATGGGGATAGAGCAGGGGATAGTAAGTAGTCTTCTGATGGGCAATTGATGCAGACTTGGTGACCTGAAAGGCCTCTTCTGCACTGCAGCGATTCAATGAGAAAAGATGAGGACAATTCAAATAATTTCCTTAACGTGGCCAAAAAAAAAATAGGCCCACTCAACCAGGATCCACAAGGAAAGTCTGGATACCTGCTGCCTTATACTGACCTTCTCAAAATCAATTTATCATCCCCTTGCAAAACACACCCTCTACCCCCGCAGTGACATTCCTGATCCAAGCTTTACATTCCGATAATGATCATACTGAGCTACATGATATTGCCCTTTCTGAAGTTGGTCAGTTAGCTGCATTTTTGGGTGGGTTTGCCTCCGTTGTTTGTCATAATGTTGACAAAATGGAGCTAGGTCCTGGAGGTACCTCACAGTTGAGAACAGACTGGCACATTCTAAAATACAGGACTCCGAAATGCAAGATTCATTACAGCTTGGGGCAGCTATCGCAAAGGCTGAAAGAGGTACTGTCTAAGACCCTCCAGCCATAGTGTCACGAGAGGTTGGAAACAATATAAAAAACCTTGGGCTGTGTGCACCAGGTAGTATAAGATGAAATGCAGACTGTGAATATAGCCTGTAATTGTAAGTGTACTGGGGCACTTCATGTATTGCACTGAAACAAAATCTGATCTATATTGCACTTTACGTCAAGTCAAATTTGATTCATCCTAGAATCATAGAACACCTACAGTACAGAAAGAGGCCATTCGACCCATCAACCTTCCATTCATACCCAGCCCCTATCCCCCTAACCCATGTATTTACCCTGCTTAACTCCCAAATATGGAATGTGGAAATGTGGAAAATGTGGAAAAGTGTGAGGTAATGCACTTTGGCAGGAACAATAAATGTGTAGAGTATAGGGCTAATGGTAGGGCTCTTAATAGTGTTGAGGAACAGAAGGATCTTGGTGTATGTGTCAATAGATCCCTGAAAGTAGGCAGTCAAGTGGATAAAGTTGTTAAGAAGGCATATGGAGTCTTAGCTTTTATTGGTAGGGGGATTGAATTTAGGAGCCGCAGCATCATGTTGCAACTGTACAAAACTCTAGTGCGGCCGCACTTGGAGTATTGTGTGCAGTTCTGGTCCCCACATTATAAGAAAGATGTGGAGGCATTGGAGAGGGTACAGAGGAGGTTTACCAGGATGTTGCCTGGTATGGAGGGCAGATCCTATGAAGAGAGGTTGAAGGATTTGAGGTTGTTTTCGTTAGAAAGGAGGCGGCTAAGAGGGGATCTTATTGAAGCATATAAGATGATTAGAGGTTTAGATAGGGTGGACAGTGATAGCCTTTTTCCTAGGATGGAGAAAGCTAGCACGAGGGGACACAGCTTTAAATTAAGGGGTATGAGTTATAGGACGGATATCAGAGGTAGGTTCTTTACTCAAAGAGTGATTAGGGAGTGGAATGCCCTGCCTGCAGCTGTTGTAGATGCGCCAAGTTTGGTGGCGTTTAAGAGGTTAATTGATAAGTATATGGAAGAGAAGGGAATGGTTTAGTTTGGAGGGGCATTGCTTTTTATTTTGGTCAGCACAACATCGAAGGCCGAAGGGCCTGTTCTGTGCTGTAATGTTCTATGTTCTATGTTCTATATTAAGTGGCAATTTAGCATAGACAATCAACCTAACCTGCACATCTTTGGACTATGGGAGGAAACTGGAGCACCTGAAGGAAACCCATGCAGACACAGTGAGAACACACAGACTCTACACAGATAGTCACTCAAGGCTGGAATTGAACCCAAGTCCATGGCGCTGTGAGGCAGCAGTACTAACCACTGTGCCACCGTGCTGCCCCAAATTTATTATAACGATACACACATTATGAGTAAAATATATGTTCGGAAAAAACGGAGGCCCAGAAGTAAATATAATTTGGGATGAATGTCTTAGCTCAAATCACTTACTCTGGGTTAAAATGGCTCCCTAGTTTCTTGCTTTTTTTGCATGAGTGTGTTTTATCACATGATGTCTCACCTCCAATCTCAATTTCTCCATTCACCCACCATTGATCACCTGACCATATCCAGTTTACTATCTTCACAAACCAAATGGAAAGTCCCTGTCTTGAATATTTTAATCACTTAATAGTGTTCAAAGAAAGTATAGCACTTATCTGCTAACACTCCTGTATTTTCAACCAGGTTTCTGACTATAATCTCTGGGAAATGAATTATAGACTCATTTAATCATAAAATGATGAAGCACAGGAAGAGGCCTTTTGTTCCATCGTGCTTGTTCTGAACCTTAATTCCTGGAGATTCCTGACGCACCTGATTGTGAGATCCTGCTATCAAGTAAACCTCTTCTTCATAAAACTGGAGGTGTGCAAATGTGAAGATCGACTATATTCTCAGAAGACTATAATTGTTGAAAGTTTATTTATTAATCACAAGTAAGGCTTACATTAACATTGCAATGAAGTTACTGTGAAATTCCCCTAGTGGTCACATTACAGCACCTGTTCAGGTCAATGCACCTAACCAGCACACCTTTCAGGGTGTGGGAGGAAACCGGAGCACCCAGAGGAAACCCATACAGAGAATGTATAAACTCCACACAGACAGTGACCCAAACCGGGAATCGAATCCTGGCCCCTGACACTGTGAAACAGCAATGCTAACCATAATGCTACCATGCTGCCCTGTTGTAGTCATGCAGTGACCATGAAGTCATTGTCAATTGTCATAAACACCCATCTGGTTCATTAACATCCTTTATGGAAGTAAATTTGCCGTCTGTGTGGCTGTCTCTGAAATGCCCTCTGAAATGACTTAGCAAGCCACTCAGTTCAGGGCAATTAGAGATGGGTAATAAAGGCTGGCCCAGCCAGTGATGCCCGCATTGCATAACAAATAAAAAAAATCAGCTGTATTTAAAAATGTAAAATGATTAGGAGTGTAGGTACTGCTCAGTCTGACAATCAGATGCTGCTCATGTTGCTTACGTAGGTGTCAGACAAATTTTAAGAAGTGCGAAACTTCAGACTCGCCATCGCAACAGAACACCTTGAATGATCAGAATTGCAGATATTTCATTACTTCCCCATTGAAAGCCGACCCAAGCAATCGAGTGGATTTTGTCCATCAAGACTGTATTTCACTTGTTGCTTTGCACACATGTTGACAAGATTTGCAATCTGCTTGATAACCAATATAACCATACTATGCACTCACCTGAAGAAGGAGCAGCACTCCGAAAGCTCGTGATTCCAAATAAACCTGTTGGACTTTAATCTGTTGTTGTGAGACTTCTTACTGTGCTCAGTCTAACACTGGCATCTGCATCTCATGGCTAACCTTACCATAACGTACTAATGTAGGGCTTGTGCTGCAGTGGTTAGCCTCTCTATCTCTGAGCTAGTAGCACCGGATTTGAGTTCCACACCCAGTACATGATGGCCCAAGGAAGATGTATTCGTAACGTGGCTAAGCAAGTTGAGTAACATCCTACAAATCCTTCCAACATGCAAATGGCTGGTGGTAAGAGTGGGAGACACTCCTGCTCAGCTGTGCTTGATGCAGAGCGATACTCCCTCAAGCTATAGGCCTCAGGGAACAGACCAGCAACCTGTTTCAGGTAAAACTAGCTATAGGAGCAGATAAAAGTCTGTCTTATGCACTACAAGATGTGGGAAGAGAAACAATAACAACATTCACTACCCTCTGGGTGAAGAAATTTCTCTTTGCCTCAGTTCTAAAAGGTTTACCTCTTATTGTCAAACTATGATCCCTAGTTCTGGACTCCCCCGCCATTGGGAACATTCTTTCTGAATCTATCCTGTCTAACCCTGTTAGAATTGTATCCATTTCTATGAGATCTCCTCTCATTCTTCTAAACTCCAGTGAATATAATCCTAACTAACTTAGTCTCTCCTCATATGACAGACCTGCCATCCCAGGAATCAGTCTGGTAAACCTTTGCTGTACTCCCTCTATAGCAAGGAATCCTTCCTCAAATAAAGACACCAAAACTGCACACAATACTCCAGGTCTGTCCTCACCAATGCCCTATGCAATTGCAACAAAGCACCCCAATCCCTATACTCAAATTCTCTTGCTACAAAGGCCAACATACCATTTGCCTTCTTTAATGCCTACTGTATCTGAACACCTACTTTCAGTGACTGATGCACGCAAATTCTAAGATCATGCTGAGTATCCACCTCTCTCAAATTACACACATTCAAATAATAATCTTTCTTCCTATTATTGCTACCAAAGTTGATAATCTCACATTTATCCACATTATATTGCATCTGCCATACAGATGCCTACATACTCAGCCTGTCTAAATCACGGTGAAGCATTTCTGCATCCTCTTCAGAGTTCACCTTCCCACTCAATTTAGTATCATTTGCAAATTTGAAGATAATACATTCAGTTCCCGCTTCCAAATCATTAATATATAACGTGAACAGTTGGGGCCCCAGCACAGATCCCACAAGTCACTGACTGCCAATCAGAAAAAGATTCATTTATGCCAACACTTTGCTTCCTACCTGCTAACCAGGTTTTTAATCCATCTCTAGACATTCCCTGAAATCCCATGTGCTTTCATTTTACATAGCAGTCTGTTATGTGAGACCTTGTCAAAAACCTTCTGAAAGTCTAAATAAACCTCATCTGTGGCTCTCTTTGGTCAACTCTACTAGTTACATCCTCAAAAAGTTCCAATAGGTTCATCAAACTTGATTTCCCTTTTATAATCTATAGTGACTTTGTCTGATATTACCACTGCCTTCCAAAAGCTGAGTTATGAAATTCTTGACAATAGACTCTAGCAACTTCCCCAGTACTGATGAGAGGCTCACTGGTCTATAGTTCCCTTTTTTCTCATTCTCTTTTTGAATAGCGAGTTTACATTAACTACCCTTCAATTCATAGGAACTGTTCCAGAGTCCAAAGAATTTTGGAAAATAATCAGCAATGGATCTATTGTTTCCAAGGCCACTTCCTTAAGTACTCTGGAATGAGGATTATCAGGAACTAGAGATTTATCAACTTTCATACCCCCGCACCCCCTCCACCTCCCCCCACCTCTCGGAATCATAGAGTGCAGAAGGAGTGTCTGCACCAGCCACAATTCCATTCAAGCCCTATCCCCACAACCCCATGCATTTATCCAGTTAGTCCTCCTGACACTAAGGGGCAATTTTGCACGGCCAATCCACCTAACACATATATCTTTGAACTATGGGAAGAAACTGGAGCATCTGGAGGAAACCCATGCAAATATGGGGAGAATGTGCAAACGCCACACAGAGAGTTACCCAAAGCCGGAATTGAAACCTATGTGGTTGACTCTGAACTGCAGATATAATATATTCTTATATCATTATGATGCTTCTGACTTTTATTTGAAATAGATGAAAATAATGAACATCAACAATCTCATACATAGCACAATTAATGAAACAGAGATGGAATGGTAAAGTCATTGTACTAGTGGAACATTCTAGAAAAGATTCAAATCAGAGTTAATTTATGGAAATGATTTTTTTATTCATTCATGGGACATGGATGTCACTAGCTGGCCAGCATTTATTGCCCATCCTGAGTTGCCTTTGGAGGGCAGTTGAAAGTCAACCACATTGCTGTGTCTCTGGAATCACATGTAGGACAGACCAGATAAGGGTGGCAGATTTCCTTCCCTAAAGGATATTAGTGAACTAGTTTTTCACTAATTCACTAGTTTTTCTGGCAATGGTTTCATGGTCAGCATTAGGTTCTTAATTCCAAATACTTTTTATTGAATTCAAATTCCACCTTCTCCTGTGGCAGGATTTGATCCCAGGACCCCAGAACATTAGTTGAACATTAATGGTCCAGGGATAATACAACTAGGCCACTGCCTCCCCCATTGGCTTCTGTGCCTGATGCTTTTCCATTGAATTCACATCACTTGTCAGCCTTTTTAACTTCAGGAGAACTTCAGGGTTGAATTAAGATTAATGGGACTTGTCAAAGTGTAGGTTTTAATATTCCTGGACAGGTAAGCACTGAATATTCAGTAGAAACCAAGATCTCCATTCTGCAATGATCAGGTTATGATTATTTTACAATGCTGCTGAAAGAATTGGTTGCTGTGGAAAATTTGATATTCAGATTTACTGTGCAGCATTATCATTTCAGAATTATAGAATCATAGATGGCACAAAAAGAGGCCATTTGATTCATAATGCCCATATCTGCCCTTTGGAAGAGCTAGTGAGTTAGCCTCATTCCCCTGCTCTTTCTCCATAGTCCTGCAATTTTCACATGTAATGACCCAATTCCCATAACATTAACATCGAGTCTGCTTCCACCATCCCTTTGGACAATGCATTCCATACTACAGTTGACCGAACAGACCTTAACATGTGAAAGTGTTGAGGAACTGACTTTTCTGAGTGGAAAGTCAACTGTTAAGGACACTGAAACATGTGAGCACAAAAGTATTTTTGATTGTCATAAAAACTCATCTGGTTCACTAACTTTAGGGAAGGTAATTTGCCATCCTTATTCAGTCTGGTTTACAAGTGATTCCAGATCCACAGCAATGTGGTTGATTCTTAACCATCCTCTTAAATGGCCTAACAAGCCACTCAGTTCGGGGCAATTAGGGACGGGCAACAAATTCTGCTCTTGTCAGCAATGCCCTACATCCCATGAAATAATAAATTTTTAAAAAACTTTTATTTTAATCAACGATTAAATTTTTAAAATTGTTGCCTCATCTAACTTAAAACAAGAAGTAGGATATGTTTTGAATCCGGAGTTAGTACAATTATACCTGTAATATTATAATAGACAATAAAATAATTATTCATTCATGAGATGTGGGCGTTGCTGGCTGGGCCCATTTATTGCCCACGCATCCCTTGAACTAAATGCAATTCAGGAGATATTTTAAAAGTTGAGCATATTGCTGTAGGCCTGGAGTCACATGTGGGAGAAACCAAGTAAGGTTGACAGCTTTCCTTCCTGAAAAGAAGTGAACCAGATGAGTTTTTATGACAACTGATACTGGTTTAATTGACTTCTGATTGAATTTAAATGTCACCATCTGCATGGTGAGATTTGAACACATGTCCCGAGAGCATTACTCTGAATGTGGATTGTTAGTCCAGCAACATTACCAGTGTTTCTCCTCTAACGACATTGTCAAGAGGATTCTCACACTGTCTGTCCCTGACAGAGTACCCATGATGAGAAGACGTCTCCATTAGCCTTCAAAAACTGATGTTTTTTAAACTCCTCAAGGGCACAAACGGGCATGAGGACAAAGGCTGAGAATTCTGTGGAGAGTAACTTATCTCCTGACTCCCAAAGCCTGACTACCATCCACAATGACAGAAGTCAGGAGTGTGGTGGAATACACTCCACTTGTCTAGATGAGTGCAGCTCCAACGACAACCCAGAAGCTTAACACCATCCAAGACAAAGCAGCCCACTTGCTTGGCACCACTTCCACCATCTTACACATCCACTTCCTCCACCACCAGTGCATAGGGGCAGGAGTGTGTACCATATGTAAAATGCACCTTTATCATGTAGAAGGACAAAGGCAGCAGAGACATGGGAACAACCTTCAAGCCACACACCATCCTGACTTGGAACTAATATCAGAAAATGCTGGATAAAGTCAGCAATTCTAGCAGCATCCATGGAAAGGGCAACAGTGTTATTGTTTCAAGTCAATATGATTTAAACACATGTCCCAAGAGCATTACTCTGATTGTGGGTTGTTAGTCCAGCAACATTACCAGTGCATCTCCCCTAATGACATAATCAAGAAGATTCCCATGCCGTCTGTCCCTGACAGTGTACCAAGATGGGAAGACTCATCACCATTTTCTCGAGTACAATTGTTGATGGGCACTAAATGTTGGCCTCACCAGTGACACTCATATCCTAAGAGCATGTATTAAAAAACTGAACAATGTTTCAAACTGCAAGTAGAGGAAATGTGCAAGTCACTGGGAAAGTCTTTTTGATCAATACTCTATTATCAGTTATTTTCACTTTGCTGTGATCAGTTGTAACAGGGTTATAGGGTCATAGAAGCTTACAGCATGGAAACAGGCCCTTTGGCTTAAATTGTCCGTGCTGCTTTTTTTTATCACTAAGCTAATTCCAATTTGCCTATGTTTGGCTCATGTCCCCCTACACCCATCTTACTCATGTCACTGTCTAAATGCTTTTCAAAAGACAAAATTGTACTTACTAGTATTATGCTGACAGTGAATTATTTTGTGCAAATACATAACTATAATTGTAATTCATGTGCAACAGGTTATAGTGAAAATTACCGAGAGCCTGGTAATTCTACAAAACTGCATTTGTTAGTTTGCATTGTTAGTTCACACTGAAGGTGTGAAGCAACAGTAGCGAACATCCCAACTGGTAAAGGCCAATATTTACAAGTGCTTTATGTTGGAGCGTACATTGGGTAAACACATGAAGGGAAGAAGATTTGTCCCATTGTCTTTTGACATTGGCAGGAGACCCAACCAATTTTTGTGGCCTCAACCAAAAATGGTAGGATTATCATATGAAGAGAGATTGGGTCAACTAGGTCTGTATTCGCTGGAATTTAGAAGAATGAAAGGGGATCTCATTGAAATGTATATAATTCTGACAGGACTAATTACAGGGATGATGTATCCCCTGGTTGTGGAGTTTAGAACAAGGGATGTCACAGATTCAGTATGTGGTTTACACCATTTAGGACTGAAATGATGAAAAATTCAGTGGATGGTGAACCTGTGAAATTATTTATCGTGAAAGATTATGGAGGGCAAATCATTGAAGGATATAGATCTCTGCACACTAAATGTGTCAAAGGATATGTGGAGAGAGTGGGGCATAGCGCTGAAATAATCAGCCCTGATCAGAATGAAAGGCAGAGCAGGCTTTATGGCTGAACGGCCTACTCCTTCTATTATTTTCTATGCTTCTACATAATTAATTTTATGTGAATAAACCTGAATACTTGGAATATAAAGTACATTTCTGTTTTTCTTCACTCGTCTCCTGGATACATGTACATTCATTCTGTCATTTGGCTGAGTGAGCATTATATTCTTCTAATTCCCCTGAGAGTATCACACTTTTCATAAATAAGCCCACAGAATGAGAATTGATGGGCTAGCTGGCTGAAGACGTTGTAGCCAAGTCTGTTACCGGTCTTTCCCAATGTACATACTCACTGAATTGCCAGCAGAATTTTGTTCATTGCACTGGGAATATTGTCCGATTTTAACCTATCCCTTCGATCTCCTTCTCGAGCCCTAACCATAGCCAGAACTGAGATCAACTAACTCAGTTATTTGAACTTACTGAAAATTGACATCTAGATGGATCAATACCACAGAAGATGGATTTAATGCACTAAACATGGGTGGAAGATTCAAAAATCTTGGGAATTACTGCTTAACTGTTAGAGTAACAATAGTTATGTTTCACCACCCTAACTGAACTGGTTAATTCCTGTTTCATAGAAAATAAGCCTGTAAATAAAGCTTGAAGCAGCTGAATCAAATTATTCTGACCATAATGTGTTATACAATCTGATATGGTATAAATATTTGTGGTTGCTGTTGTTCTGGTACAAGTGGCAGTCTATTAAATGCAACAAGAGTTGCACTTGCCAATGCATACTTGCATTGATTCCAATTTCTCAGTCAACACTCTTCTTCCAATAGGGATTGCAACCCTTCTACCGCATGACGCACTGAGTCGGAATTAACAAAAGCAAAGTACTGGCAACAAAGCCAGTCTTCCAGGTCTGCTTGGGTCATGTCATCGAGAAACATTTCTCCGAACTTCAGCATCAGCAGAAAGCGCTTAACATTCAACCAGTTTTTCAGCAGATGACGTGAGTCTTTGGATCCAGTGTTCAGACTGCTTGGACCCCAGAGTAAAACTTGTAAGATGTTCTTTGCTTGGCAGATATGTATTCTTTTATAAGGATCTGCACATAAGAGTAAGTGGGCAAGATGTTGGAGCCCTTTGGAATAAACAGAGAGCTGGGGAATCTGAGGCAGATCTTCTGTTTTGTACTCTTCGTATTCCTTCTGGTTTGAAATCTTCTCAAATGGATTTGACATGTGAAGAACTTCATAGATCAAAATGCCCAGTTGAAACTCATCCACCTTCTTGTATTGGGTTGTTGACATAATTTCAGGTGCTAACCGGGTCTGATCTGGGTGCAGCTTTTGATCAAGGCCTGTATTCTTTTGCTTAGCTTTGGAGAAGTTGCTGATAATAAGTCTCGGCAGTGGAAGATCATGACCCTGTCCTTTGGCTTTTGGTTCTGACACCTTGACCAACAGCAGATTTTCCAGACGGAGGTCACAATGTGTAACGTTATGGTCTTTAAGGTGTTCCAAGCCTAGACACAACTGCAGAAGAAGGAGACTTATGTGACGTTCATAGACATCTGGCTGGGACTCATGCAGGGCGGTTGACTTTTTTACAAAATCTGCCATTGTTTGGTAGGGAACCTCCGGTGTGATGATCACAATCTGAGGCCTTTGGTTTGTGTTGCCATTTGATTGCGTTTTGGAGGTTTCTGCCACTGCCTCTGGCTCAGAATCGTTCGTTTCTGTCTCTGAATCACCAGAACTCAAGGCCACATCTTCAGGAGGTAAGAGCTTTGTTGGGATTGTGGCAATAAAGTGTCCACACACCAGCTGAATGTTGAAATGGACTGGGAGGCCTTCCTGCAATGAAAGGCCACAGGGTTCCATTTGCAGAAATTCTTCGTTCAGGGTTTTGATGATCTACAATTGATAAAAAGTAACGTGTCATTAAAAAGAAATATTTTATAATATCATTGTTAATGTTACTCTCAAACAGAAATTAGATTTATTTCCATGGGTATATGAAGATAAAAGGACTACGAAGATATAAATTAACAATCAAGGATGGCGCGGCAAACTGAACCAGGTAAGTAAGTTGTAATTGTGATGGCTGTAGATGCTAATCCATTGACAGTATAACTCTCAACTTTATAGATACCTTTCCATTTGGATTGTGAGCATTTCCATTTGACAATTTAAAAAATAATGCTAGAAACTAATGACTGAATCAACTTACTTTCCAGCTGTTTGTAGTTTTTTTGGGAAAGGAACAAAATTCTCTAGTAATTACAGAAAATTATATTCTTCTTTGTTGTGGAAACGGGACATATTCCATGATACATATTTATTGGGGGGATCTTTATCGAGGAGATGAAGGCTCTCAGGCCTCCTCTAGGAAGGCTTGTTGGTTTTATATACCAATTAGGCAGCTGAGAAGTCACCAGCAACCTTCCACTGATCAGGATCCCAAAGCAGCCATTCTGTTCAGTAGGTGATGGTGGCAACATCTCACCCATCAGAAGCTCAGGATCATAGAGTGACCCATTCCAGAGGTAATTAATGGTGGGAGAGATCTTAATGTGTGGGCCAGGGAGGAGGTAGTTGGAGGAAGATTGGCAGCAAGGGAACGGTGTGGCTCTCACTAGGTCTCTCTTTTCTGATGCCAGGTCTCTCAATCAAGCACTGCATGCCTATGAACAAAGGAATCCCCGAGACACCATAAGGAACCTGTAGAGCTTTCTATATCATGTTCCCTGCATGGTGAGAGTCCTGTTTGCCACTAGGTTAATACCAGCTGTGCCATGAACCTAATTGGGAACTACTTGCTCCTTAAGGGCCTCAATTGGTGGTGCAGTAGGTAGGCTACCTATGGACCTTCCTGCCAAGAGTTTAACCAGGGTGTGTACCCATCTCACCCAAATAAATGGCTTCTCCTGCTTCCAAACCCACCACGAGGGAGGGCATATAAACTACTGACCATTGTGATATTTTATTTTTCATTTTTAAGATGTGCTCTCACTGGCAAGACCTATCCTTGTATTGCCTGTCCTTAAATTCCCTCAGAGGCTGCTTCAGAGGGTAGATCAAATTAGCTATGCAGGTGCAGGATTTAGTCAGTCCATCTCAGAACAGTGAGTTTCCTTCTCTAAAGGACATCATGTGAATTAGTGTTTACTGCTGCCAGCTTTTTATTTGCAGATTTTGAAAACTGTATTGAAATTGCCATAGTGGGATTTGTGCTCACATTTGCTTAATTACTACCCCTGTAACTTTACCACTACAATCATCTCCCTCACTATAAAGGCAATCAGGTTATGGAATATTTATTCTAAGAAATGGGAACTGACTAGAAGAAATTCACCCACTCAACAATACAAAACACATGCCCAAGAGAAAACTAATGCTGGAAAACCAAAATTGTTACAGTAAATATCATAGAATCCTACAGTGCAGAAGGAAGCCATTTGGCCCATCCAGTCTATACCAGTCACAATCCCACCCAGGCCCTATCTCCATAACCACATGTATTTATGCTAACTGTTCTCCCAACACTAATGGGCAATTTAGCATGGCCAATCCACCTAACCTGCACATCTTTGGGCTATGGGAGGAAACCAGAGCACCCGGAGGAAACCTACACAGACAGTGACCCAAGCCAGGAATTGAACCCAGGTCCCAGGTAGCGATGCTAACCCCTGTGCCACCCATCTCAACAGGTTTCAAGTATTAAATTGTAGAATCAGTCTATTTCAGAGTTTTCCCAAGATTCTATTAACTATTGTGGATACCCACACAAATGAGTAAGAAACTATTTTCTTGTTGGTGCCTGGTAATTACTGTTATTGAAAGAAAATTTTCGCAAACATTTTTTATTTATTAATTAGATGTAGACATAGAAACATAGAAAATTGGAGCAGGAATAGACCATTTAAGCCTGCTCTGCCATTCATTATGATCATGGCTGATCATTCAATTTAGTAACGTGTTCCTGTTTTTTTCCCATATCCCTTGATCTCCTTCGCTCCAAGTGCTATATCTAACTCCTTCTTGAAAACACACAACATTTTGGCCTCAGCTCTTTCTGTGGCAGTGCATTCCACAGGTTTACACTTCCAGGTGAAGCAACTTCTCCTCATCCTACAAGGTTTTCCCCATTTCGTTAGGCTATGAGTCCAGGTTCGGCACTTCCTCACCATCAGGAGAATTATTCCTGCCTAGTCCTACTAGTATTTTGTAGATTTTTATGAGATCCCACCTCATTCCTCTAAACTTAAATGAATATAATCCTAACCGACTCAATCTCCTCATCCACCAGTCCTGCCATCCCAGGAATCAGGAACTTTCTCTGCACTCCCCCTATATCAAGAACATCCTTCCTCAGATGAGGAAACCAAAACTGCACACAATATTCCAGATGTAGCCTCACCAAGGCCCTGTATAGTTGCAGCAAGACCTCCTCTCCTGTACTTGAATTCGCTCACCATGAAGGCCAACGTGCCAATTGCTCTCTTTACTGTCTGCTGCACTTGCTAGTACATGAGGACATGCGGGTCTCATTGCACGTTCTGCACTCTTCATTTACAGCCAGTTTTACTGCCAAAGTGGATAACATCACCTTTAATCACTTCGTTGTGCATTTGCCCACTTGCTCAATTTGTCCAAATCATATTGAAGCATCTCTGCATCCTTCTCACAGCTCGCCCTCCCACACAGCTGTGTGTCATCTGCCTAGTCACTGCTTGCCATTTGGAAAATGAACCATTTATTCCTACTCTTTGTTTCCTGTCTGCCAACCAGTTTTCCATCCCTCTCAATACACTACCCCCTATCCAATGTGCTTTACTTTCGTATGCAGGGTCAGCGTTTGTTGCCCATTCCTAATTGCCCTTGAAATGAGAGACCATTTCATGGGCTTTTAGGACTCAGCTACATTGCTCGGATCTGTAGTCACATATAGAGGTCTGACAACACCAACTTTAAATCCAACCGATTTATTTGATAGTAAACTTGCAAGCTTTCGGCCGAAAGCTTGCAAGTTTACTATCAAATAAATTGGTTGGATTTAAAATTGGTGTTGTCAGACCTCTTATGGAGTTTACCCCGGTCCAACGCCGGCATCTCTACATCATCACATATAGACCCAGACAAAGGTGACAGATTTCCTGGAATTAGTATACCAGATGAGTTTCTACAACAATCAAGTCATGGTCATTATTAGACTTTTAAAATCCAGACTTTCATGGAATTCAAATTTCACCATCTGCCACAGTGGGATTTGAACTCAGGTGCCAAGAGCATTGCCCCGGGTCTCTTGATTACTAGTCCAATGACAATACCATTGTGACAGTGTCTTCCCTTAATCTCTCAGTGGCACAGTGGTTAGCACTGCTGCATTATACCGACAGGGATGTGGGTTCAATTCCTGACTTGGATCATTGTCTGTGTGAGTTTCTTCTGGGTAACTCTGGTTTCCTCCCACAGTTCAAAGATATGAGGTTAGATGCATTGGCCTTGCTAAATTCTTCTTCAGTGTACCCAAATAGGTGCTGGAGTGTTGTAATTAAGGGATTTTCACAGTAGCTTTATTGCAATGTTAATGTAAGCCTACTTATGACTAATAAATGAACTTTTTTCTTTTGTTTGACAGAGTACCCCTCATAACTGCCAGATGAACTAAATTTTTTTGGCTTTACTATAGTGTTTAGAACTGCATTGGTACATTTTCTGGACTAGAATTGTTTTCAGGGGATTTTAAAATATGCAAATATAGAAGCAAAAGTTTTAAAGATTTGACTTCTGAAGTCTTTCAGTACTGAATGCCCTTTTCTCATTCTTCATACATACGTGTTCAACATACAAGAACTCAACTGACATTTCTTCAATTTCCTAATGCTGATTGCAAAATTTAATTCCTACAGGCCAAAAGAATGTTTCACAATTCATAACAGAAAGAAGTCATTATTACAAAAGCAAAAGGCTTTGGAAATCTAAAACAAAATAAAACAATAATGCTGGAAAACAGGACTGACAGCATCTGTGGTAAGAGAAATGGAATTAATGGCCAGGATTTTTCTGGCTTTATGGGACTTGACTTAGACAGGACGGAACATTTGGCAAACCAACAGAATGTCTGTTGACTTTTGGTGGAAATTTTCATTGGAAGTTTCTGCACAATGTTTATTGCAATGGGGAATGATGTATTAGAGGAGGGAAAACTTTCTATAATTGAATCTGCAGGGTCTTGGTGATACAGCCCGTAGTGTCCTGTGTCTAGTTTTGCTCTAGAAAGGATATACTTATGTTCGAAGCATTTCGGAGAAGATTCAATAGGATAGTTTCCATCGATGAAAGGACTTCCATACGGGGAAAGGCCAGGCAGTTTGGGTCGATATTCATTGGAGTGAATTGGAGGTGTTCATACTGAGACATGTAAGATTCTGGGTTGGCTTGTTAGAGTAAATGTTGAAAGACCACTTTCCCTCATGGACAAGGGGGAATTGTTTCAAAATAAAGAGTCTTCTCAATTTAAGACTGAAATATGAAGGAGTTTCTTCTTTTAGAGAGTTGTCATTCTTGGAATTCTCTTCCTCAGGGATTGGTGAAGGCTGTATCATTGAATATATTCCAGACTGTGTTAGACCGATTTTTGATATACAAGGGATTCAAGGGTTTGTGGGGACAGTCAGAAAGCAAGGCCACAATCATATCAGTCCTTATCTTCCAGAATGATAGACCAGGCTTTATGGGTCAAGGGATTTATTCCTCCTAATACACTATTTCTTAGAAACTTATGATCAGGGCTGGAAGAAGCTATGAACGTAGTAGGTTTGAGCAAATGATCATAAGACCTTAAGGAAAACAGAAGCATTCAACTCATCGAGTCTGTGCCACCATTCAGTAAAATCATGATTCATCTGACATGATAGCCCTCAACTCCACTTTCCCTGCCTTATCCCCATAACTCTTGAATCCCTTACTGATTAAAAGTCTGCCTGTCCCAGTCTTCACCATACTTAATGATCCAGCCTCTACATCTTGTTTGGTAAAAAGTCCACAGATTCACCACCTTCTGAGAAAAGAAGTTCCTCCTCACCTCTGTCTGAAATGGGTGATCGCTTACTCTGAGCTAATGCCCTCTGGTTCTAGACTCTTACAAGAGGAAATAACCTCCCAGCATGTACCTTGTCAAGCACCCCCAGAATCCTATATGTCTCAATGAGGTTGTCTCTTGTAAACGCCAATGAGTACAGGCCAACTTACTCAACTTCTCTTCATAAGAAAATCCCTCCATACACAGGATCAACTTAGTGAACCTTTTCTGGCTTGCCTCCAATATCTTTCCCTAGGCAAGGGAAACTGTTCACAATATTTCAGGAGAAAGTGAGGTGCAGGAGAGGGGCTGGGGAGACAGGAGGGTACAGGTGGTAAGGAGGGGAGAAAGAAGAATAAAAGGAAGATAATGTTATAGGGTGAACAGCAGAAGAAAATAAACAACCAAAGGTTACAAGGTGCAACGGCAAATGGAGTGATGATGAGAGAAGTAAAGAAACTAAAGATGTGTCTCAAGGAGTGTGAATGGCAGGATAGCTGCCATCTGAATGCAAAGTAAAGGAAATGAAATAACAAATCAATATTACTCTGACACACTGCCATTGCTTTGAAAAGAAATTGCCTTCTATGATGTACTGATGTAAGGACGGCACAGTGGTTAGCTCTGTTGTCAGGGATCCAAGTTCATATCCCATCTTGAGTCACTATCTGTGCACATGTCTGCATGGGTTTCCTCCGGGTGCTCTGGTTTCCTCCCACGATCTAAAAGATGTGCTGGTTAGGTACATTGGCCATGCTAAATTTCCCATAAGTGGACCCGAATAGGTGTTGGAATGTTCCGACTGGGAATTTTCATAGTAATTTCATTGCAACCTAGTCATATAGTCATAGAACTTTACAGCATAGAAATAGGCCCTTTGGCCCAACTTGTCTATGCAGCCCTTTTTTTAAAACCCCCTAAGCTAATCCCAATTGCCCGCATTTGGCCCATATCCCTCTATATCCATCATACCCATGTAACGATCTAAATGCTTTTTAAAAGATAAAATTGTACCTGCCTCTACTACTACTACTACTACGGGGAGTTTGTTCCAGACACTTACCACTCTCTGTGTGAAAAAATTGCTCCTCTGGACTCTTTTGTATCTCTCCTCTCTCACCTTAAACCCATGCCCTTTAGTTTAGACAATCCTTCCTCTGGGAAAAGATATTGATTATCTAGCTGATTATCATTATTTTATAGACCTCTGTAAGATCACCTCTCAGTCTCCTATACTCCAGAGAAAAAAGTCCCAGTCTGTCCAGCATCTCCTTATAACTCAATCCATCAAGTCCCGGTAGCATCCTAGTTGTGACACTAATAAATAAACAACTGGCATTGTGGCATTGCAATCAATTGTTGTGGTCCCAGGTACGTCAACACAGGGCAGAAGCCAGGCTGTAAAACTTTGGCGTGTATGTCCTTGCCCTAGTGCTTTTTTAAAACATTCATTCGTGATGTAGGCTTCTCTAGCTGGACCAAAATTCATTGCTCATCACTAGTTGGTCTTGAGAAGATGATAGTGAGCTGCTTTCTTGAATTGCTGTGATGCACATGGTGTGGGTACACCCACAGTGCTGTTAGGGAGGGAGTCATGAAGTTTGACTCAGTGACAGAGAAGGAATGGTGACGGATTTCTAAATCAGGGTGGTGCATGGCTTGAAGGGGAACTTCCAAGTAGTGGAATATCTGTTGCCCTTGTCCTAGATGGTGGAGTTCAAGAGTTTGGAATATGCTATCTAAGAAATAATACATCAGATAGTACCTTTACCAATTAGACCATCAGTGTAACCTCCAAAAGGGAAGATATTTTATTGCCCTAACTTCAGCTTTGCAGAATATCAATACCTTATCTGACCATTTGCAGTTACCACCTTAAGGTGCATAACATTAGCATTGTTCTGATTGAGTGG
Organism: Sphyrna mokarran; assembly: GCA_024679065.1. NCBI lineage: Eukaryota > Metazoa > Chordata > Chondrichthyes > Carcharhiniformes > Carcharhinidae > Sphyrna > Sphyrna mokarran. The sequence continues at coordinate 19,845,939 of JAGIQG010000026.1, forward strand.
GTGAAGATGAATCAATGGAATGTAAAAAGCAGCTATCGCAGCAAATAAATCTTTGAGAAGAAGCATCTGTTCAAAGGGTTTTGGAATAGAGAAGTGGCTGTAATGGGAGAAACACACTTCCCCACACTAAACACCACCTAATATCTTCTTCACTTAATTAGTCACTTAATCAAAATTACATCCTTTTTTGATGTAACTAGTAGTACAGTTGATGATGGGGAGCCGGTAGATGTGGTTTATTTGGATTTTCAGATGGCTTTCGTCAAAGTCCCATTTAAGAGATTAACATGTAAAATTAAAGTGCACCGGATTGGGAGGCTTGTATTGAGATGAATAGAAAGCTGGCTGGCAGACAGGAAGCAAAGGGTAGGAATAAACGTGTCTTTTTCCAAATGAGCAAGCAGTGTACCACAGGAATTAGCACTGGGACCCCAGCTATTCATGATATATATTCATGAGTTTAATCAGGGAACTAATTTAATATCTACAAGCTTGTAGATGACACAGATCTGGATGGAGGGGTGAGCTGTGAGGAGGATGCAGAGATACTTCCCTGTGATTTGGACAAGCTGAGTGAGTGGGTAAATGTATGGCAGATGCTGCATGATATGGATAAATGTGAGGTTATCCATTTTGATGACAGAAATAATAAGGAGTTGGATAGAAGGGGGTGGATTGGTGGGAGTGGCACCCAAAAGAGCCTTCTTTCCACATCAGCTCCTCCCCCCCAACCCAGCCAAGGTCTGCCCCCACAAGTGCTCTTTCCCTCCTTTGGCCACTCCACCTATATCCCCACTCTCCCCTCCTCTGCTTCTTTACCTGGTCAGGACTCAGGGCTTAGAGTTTGGGGACTGTTTGTAGTCTCAATCCTGCTGTCAGTATGATGGGAATTTCCACTGTGAGAAGGGCGGGAGTCCTGTCTCCAACCAATTAACACTCTGTGGAACAATGGCTGCGAGGCTCCTAGGAATAGCGGATATGCATTCCTTGCCAACTCCTTGGGTGACGCAGGGCAGGAAATCCTGCATTATGAAAAATGGTGCCCTTGTTGTTTTAAATATATAAATACTCCTCAAAGTGTTTAAATTATTTGTGGCTATACAACAAGTGACAGAGGCTGGATGCTTAGACGACAGCGCTATGACTAGTTAGACACCTGTCTTGGTAAAAAGCCCAAATAATGTCATGGACAGCTGCACATGGAGGAATTTAGGCCACTTCATTTGTGATGGCATTCAATAAATGACAGTAACAGTTGGTTAAAAAGTGTGAGACAGTTCACCAGAACAACAGCCCGTACTCAAAAATAAACTGCTTTTCAACCACCAGCTTTTGCACAGAGTAACAAATGAACACTGCATAGTGACGTTAAGAAGTCACAAACAAAATATATTGCTATTTCTGACTTAATTCAGGTCAATGTCCTTTCACGATTTCCACCATCTGTTATGTTTAGCCTTTTTTTGCCCAGTATTCCTGTTAGGCTATATTGATAAAATAAGATTCTCAGAGTAAGATGCAGTAGATTTTTGACCATTTCTGATCTTTCTGGTAATGATGAAGTGGATACTGTAAATATTAAAGACACATGGACAGAAAGAAATTGGATCCAGCTCCTTACACCTAATAAAAACTGTAGCCCAAATTCCCCCATTTGCTACTTATAATAAAATCTTTCCTGTTTTTCCCACCTTGTGCTTGGCAGAATGTTAACACAAAGGAAAGAATCAGTAATAAATGCATCAATCTAATTAATTCAGGAGTGTGCTTTGAGCTTATATGACAAAGCTGATATCATGGGCAGATGAAGCCTTTGGAAGTGGCTGCCAGCTTACTGGTCGAGATGCGATGGCAGGTAGAGGAACAACCGGATGAGATTTTCTCAGCAGACTGGAGTGCACAATGGAGGAGTCCATCTGCTTTCTATCTGATGTCCTGGCCACCATGGGTAGTTGGCAACCACCATGGAGACCTTGGTCCAGCAAATCAGATTGGCACTTGGTCACGAACTCGATGGCAATACATGTTGATTGGCACCATCAGCAGAAAGGTCACATGGGGAATAAGCACCTTGATGTCTCTCCAGGTGCCCCATCTCCTCCAAGAATCATACTGCTGCCCACTTTGAATTGCGTGAAGAGCACCCGGGGGGAACCCACGCAGACATGGGGAGAATGTGCAAACTCCAACAGATAGTGACCCCAGCTGAAATTGAACCTGGGTCCCTCGTGCTGTGAGGATAAGCATCAACCAAATACCCCAGGGGCCTCCTCTCAGGACACACCAAGAATGTGCAGTCCCTTTTCCATGTGGCTGCACCAACTCCAGCAGTGCAAGCTGCCAAGGGTGTTTCTGCCCATAAACAGGAGACCCTTATGAAATCAGGGGCCTCCAGACTCAGGTCTCCAGAGAATGTTCGCCAAGGTCATCACAAACATCAGGACATAGCAATCAACAGGCTGCCTGCATCTCTGCTGCAGATATCGAGGCCACATGGGGACCAGGTGGTCTAAAGTGTAGTGTGGGGTAAGGTTAGGAAAGTTTTAATGTCCCTTCAGGGTCACAAGTATTCTATCGCTGTGAATAAATTGCATGTTTTGAAAATTATTCCATGGGAATGTGATTGTAATAGTCAGATGAAAGCATTGTGGTTTGTATCTTTGCAATACTCTTATTCCAAGGTTCAACATTTCTCACTCAGCGTGCCCCCTTTTAAGATTAGTGTTCATGTGATGCCTACCTCACAGCCACATATACTGGACCCTTGGATATTGTCAGGGAGATTTATTCAGAGTGTATAAAATCATAAAATCCCTACAATGCAGAAGCAGGATATTTGGTCCATCGATTCTGTACCAACCACAATGCCATCCAGGCTGTACTCCCATAACCCTTCACATTTACCCTGCTAATCCCCCTGACACTAACGTTAATTTAACATGGCTAATCAACTTAACCTGCACATCTTTGGATTGCGTGAGGAAACCAGAACACCCAGAGAAAACCCATGGGGAGAACGTGCAAACTCCACACAGATTGTGACCTGAGGCTGGAATTGAACCTGGGTCCCTGATGCCCTGAGGCAGCTGTGCTAACCACTCTGCCACTTGCTGCCCACTCTGCCACTATGCCTCTGTGCTGTATGATGGTGAGTTCTCAATCATTGGTCTCAACAGATTGCAACAGCTGAGGGATATCATCGGATATATGATTGTCTGCACAACTGGGTTTCCAAACTGATAAACATGTGCTTTAGGGTGAGATTCCTATGCTGGTTTGCACTGGTTCATGATAGTGTTTACATCATTACAAGGCGTGAGAAAGTCCAGCCTTAACTCACATCACTGTTCTTCCTGCTGGATTTTAAGGTGACAGAGTGAACACATTATCAGGACACCGATGACCACAGCTCTAAGATCTGACCCCAGTGAGCAGTTAAGATCTGAGTGTAAATAGAGGAACTGTCCTCTCAGAGATGGTTCAGTAATTCTCTCAAAATGGTTGGAAGACTAGAGATGATATCTCATAGAATCATAGAACCCTTACAAATGCAGAAGAGACTGTTCGGCCCATCGGGCCTGCACTGACCCGCTGGCTAAATCCTCCTACCTACGCCCAATCCTCTGCCCTATCACTGTAACCTTGCATATCAGTCATAGCCGGTTCACATCCTGGACACTAAGGGGCAATTTAGCATGGCCAATCCATCCAGCCTGTACATTTTTGCACTGTGGGACGAAACCAGAGCACCCGGAGAAAACCCACGCAGACATGGGGAGAATATGTAAACTCCACACAGACAGTGACCTAAGGAATTGAACCTTGTCCCTGGTGCTGCGAGGCACTGATAATCATTGTGCCAACATGCCGCAGTGCCGATGATGAGTTTTACTCCTTTTGAAACTTTTTAACTATGAAGATCTCACGGACAGTTCTCCCCTCCTCCATGACATCATGGTGCTCAGACCCAGGCATCTATTACTACATCCTAGCTGCCTACAGGTTCAATATATTTATTTATTTTGCATTGTAATGTCTCATTGATCCATGTGGAAGTCTGTGCATTAGTCTGCAAAAGTCCCTCAAGATATTCTACTTGCTCTCAACTTTTTTTCATCTGTATTACCTTTTAATCAATTTGTTTAATCTTCCCTCTTTATCTTGAAGCTGCCCCATTCAAAGCTTCAGGTTTAGTTTGTGATATTTGTTAATAGAATCATTGAATCCCTACAGTGCAGAAGGAGGCCATTTGGCCCATTAAATCTGCACCAGTCATAATCCCACCCAGACCCTATTCCAATAACTCTACAAATCTACCTTATTAATTCCCGCCTGACAGTAGGGTCAATTTAGCATGACCAATCAACCTAATCCGCACATCTTTGCAGTGCCAAACTATTCTACATCTCAATGGCAGAAAACCTCTTTATGCTCTTTTTCCCAGGGGGTTCTATTGCTCCTATCAGAAATGCCATCACTTGGATGCAATGCTTAACACTATATGGCCCTATCCTCACCCTTTGAGAGATATAAAAAATCCCAGGACACAATTTTCCAAAGAACAAGGATTTTTCCTTGATGCCTGGCTCAACTCCTCTCCCTCCGTCAACACCACAAAAATATCTTCCACCTCAGTGTTCTTCGTGGGACTTTGGATTGTGCCCAATCTCCCTCCATTTCAATAATGGTTATACTTCAAAAGTAATTCTATAGCTGGCAAGCTTTGAGATGTCCGGAGATTTTGATTGCACCATCTAAATTCTATTAAAGAAAAACACTTTTACCTTTAAAGCGAACTCATCCTGTGGTTTTTGAGTGTATTGGACTTTGTAATAAACGGCATCTCTGGAGTCACAACTAGCCTTGTCACCTGATAGCTTGAGATCTGGCCAATCTTTCTCACTAAACTTTATCTTGGCTTTCTTGTCATCCATGAAGAATGCACTGTAATTTGCACAAATGCATTTCAGAGACATCATGCATCGATTAGTGAGGGTTTGGAAAATGTCCACCTGATTTTCAAAGTTAAACCAATTCCGTAGTCCCTGATCTGAAATGCAAAAGTTCAGTTTCTCAATATTTATCTGATAATTGCTGGTATGATAGTAACTGGAAGATCCATCAAGACTCCGAGATTTTATCATCCCTGACCTTCTGCTACTGGAAGAATTTGGGAGATAGAATTTTTCATCGGCATTCAATGGACTGCAAGGAGTGCTGATACTTGTCTTCCCTTCGTAGATACCATACAGGGGATTACTTATTTGAAAGCCAGGGGAGGCTGGAAGGCTTCTTGTTGAACCAAGCTGACTTCCACCAGGAGCTGAGTTGGTTCTGCAGAGTGTCTTCTTTGGAAGTGGGGGTGGCTGCGATTTGTCCGGGGATCTCTGCTCAGCTGGATTTCCTTGGGAGGACATTAACACTTCACTCACACTTTTGAGAGTCTTTGTAGGTGTGCTGGAACGGACCTCTGCTTCAAGGCAAAAAAGAACAAACCACCTCCAGTTAATTCAGAGATATTGCAGAATTATTACAGCATAACAAGAGGCCACTTGGCCCATCCTGAGTGTGCTGTTCTCTATAGCAGCAACTAATAGAATTACAGAATCCCTACAGTACATAAGAGACAATTTGGCCCATTGAGTCTGCACTGACACCAATCACACCCAGACTATATTTTCATAGACCCACTAATCTCCCTGACACTAAAGGGCAATTTAGCACAGCCAATCAACCTAATCCGCACATCTTTGGACTGTGAGAGGAAACTGGAGCACTCAGAGGAAACTTATGCAGACGTGGGGAGAATGTGCAAATTCCACACAGTCGCAGACAAGAATTGAACCTGGGTACGTGGCACTGTGAGGCAGCAGTGCTAACCAGTGTGCCATGGCATTGCTAATTTACCTTGTGCTACTGTCTTGTCTTCTCCTTGTAACCTTGCACATTCTTCCTTTTAGATTACAATCCAATTCCCCGTTGAGTAACTCAATTGCCTTTATCTCTATAATTTCAGGTGTTCTCTCACCGTTCTCTGCATGAAAGTTTTTCTCTGCATGAACATTTTTGGCATTTCTTCTTTTGCCAATTATCTTAAATCTATGCCCCTTTCTTCTTGATCCTTCCACCAATACGAATATTTATTTCCTTATCTGCTCAATGATTTCAAATACCTCTGGATCGGGCCCGGTGCTGAATTAGCATCTCTCCAGTGGGGTTTACAACAGCTCTTCACTAAAGGGGAACTCATGGTCGGCCCTGTTGAAGTGAAAGGAGGCTATGGAGGCCATCTCATGAGGTCAGGGCTAAGGAGGGGGATGACCCCTGGGCATTGCCAGCCTGGCAGTGCCAGCCTGGCCACCTGGCACTGCCCACTGGGCATAAGCAGTGCCAAGGGGACAGCCAGAAGGAGGTGGGACCTATAAGAGAGGGCAATCGTTCAGCGGGGGGAGGGGGGTTCTTGCTGCCAACCTATACTTGGGATCAGTGGATCACGGGCAGAGGGAAGCAAAATGGGTGGTCAGGAACTAGCCATCCGGGTGGGGCTGGGTGGGAGTGGGTGGTGCGATCAGAGCTGTGGGGGGACACGTCAGGACTGCGGGGTGTGATCAGGACTGCCAGCCCTTCGAGTCTGCACTGATATCATCTGCCTCTAAAAGTGTGCTAATCAGATTTTCCTGTACTTCTCCCATATCCTTAAATGTTTTGATTCTTCAAGTGCTCATCTAAATATTTTTTAATGGTTGTAAAGTTTCCAGCCTCCGCTACCTTCCCAGGCAGTACATTCCAGATTCCCACTGCCCACTGAGTGAAAAGATTTTCCTCAAATCCCTCTGAAATTCCTGCCCCTCACTCTAAAACTGTGCCCCCTCATGATCGACCCGCTGAAACAAGGGGAACAGCTGTTCCCTGCTCACCCTGTCCATATCCCTCATAATATTATACAACTAATTATGTCCTCTCTTAGCCGTCCCTGTGTTAAAGAAAACAATCCAAGCCTATCCAGTCCTTGTAGCTCAAATGCTCCATCCCAGGCAACATTCTGGTGAATCTCCTGTGTACCCCTTCCAGTGCTATCACATCCTTCCTATAGTGAAGTGACTAGAACTGCACACAGTACTCCAACTGTAGCCTAACCAATGCTCTGTAAATCTCCAACATTACCTTCTTGCTCTTATACTCTATATCACGACTGATGAAAGCAAGTTTCCCAAATGCCTTCTTCACTATCCTAATCAAGTGCTCTGTCACCTTCAGGATCTGTATAAGTACCCCAAGATCCTTCTGTCTCTCTGAGCTATCTAGTGTCCTGCCAATCATTAAATACTCCGTCATCTTGTTTTTTCTTCCGATCTGAATCACCTTACATTTATCAGGGTTAATACCATCTTCTATCTCTCTACCCATCTAACCAACCCATCCATATCTTCCTGTAACTTACAGCCATCTTCTTCACTATTAACCACCTAAGTGATCTTGTTTTACATTCCCCCCCCTCAACATTCTCATCTATACCATATCCGTAGATAATAAAACAATAAGGGTTCCAGCGCTGATCTTTGTGGCACAATGCTGGGCACCATCCTCCAGTCACTCAAACAGCTTTTTCCACAACCAGTTGTGTTCTATTACTAAGCCAGTTTCTGCTCCATCTTGCCAGGTTTCCTTGAAGTCCATAATCCTTAATCTTTTCAATCAGTCTCCCATGTGGACCTTGTATGTATGTAAATCCATACGAACTACATCAACTGAGCTTCCTCATCCACATACTTGATCACATTTTCGAAAAATTGTAACAAATTTGTTAGGCATGGCCTCTCTCTGATAAGGCCTTCCTGACTATCCAGAATTAACCCATGCCTTTCCATATGGATATAAATTCTCTTCTTCAAATAGTTTCTCTACTACTGATGTGAGACTCACTGGTCTGTAATTTCCTGTTTCATCGCTGTCACCCTTCTTGAAAAGCTGAACTACATTAGCCATCCACCAGTTCTCTGGAACTTCCCTCATGGCTAGAGAGGAATTAAAAATTTCTGTTAGCGACCCTGCAATTTCCTGCCCTGCCTCCCACAGCAACCTGGGAATGTAATTAATCTGGACTAGGGGATTTGTCTGCTTTGAAACCCGTGAGAATCTTCAATGCCTCCCAATTTCTGATATCAAACTATGTAAGTTGCTCACAGTCCCTTTTCCTGAATTCAACTTTTCCAGAGTGAAGACTGAAGAGAAGGTTTAACACCTTTCTAATATTCTGTGGATTCATGTACAGATTGCCCCCTTGGTCTCTAATGGGCCCTAATCTTTCCCTGGTTAATCTCTTCCCTTTAATGTATTTATAAAATATCTTAGGAATATCCCTAATAAACCATAAGACCTTAAGACATAGGAGGAGAATTAAGCCACTCGGCCCATCGAGTCTGCTCCACCATTCAATCATGGCTAATATTTTTCAAGCCTTTCTTAAATTCTTTCTTGCACTTCCCATTATAATTATTTGTACAGAGCACAATTGTACAATTATTTGAAATATTTAGAAAAGGTTTTCCCCAAATAATGCAGTCTGCCACTCAGAATTTACAGTTTAGTAGTATAGTTTATACTTCTGTAATCTAGCAAACTACTGCAAACATTACTTCCTTGCACTGTCCTATTTTAAGATTGACTGTGCCTTTTCTCTCTATCATTTTAAGACTTTCTCATGATATCTAAATCAATGGCCGGAACTCTACCACCTTATCTACCATGGAATCGGAACAGACAAAGGTCCAACAATGGAAATCTCCATTGACCCCACCTAAGCAAGGCTATAAAATCCTATCCAATTAGTCAATGGATTAATTTTTGGTAAATTGTCAGCAACTGGTTTATCCAGTCATTCTATTTCCAGATTCCCTCCTGCATATCATGCATATCTCTCATGCATATCTCATACATATCTCATTCCCTCATGCATATCTTTTGCATTGTAGCAGCATATACTAACCCTATAATGATGAAGAAAAGAACTGATTCTACTGACTGCTCCACACCTGTTTGACCTGTTTGAAACAGGCCTTCCTTTCTTAGTGATCTAAATCACAGTTTAAGCTTTGACAAATGTATAGAACTGAATTTAATTCAGTCAACAAGTGAAAAACCAGCATAAGGAGAAACAACATTAAGGAACTACAGGGTTTGACTTTGAGTTATGTCTCACTAACCAGGCTGATGGTGAAGAAGTGAAAGCTATTAAAGTCATAGAGGTTTACAGCATGGAAATAGGCTGTTTGGCCTAACGTGTCCATGCTGCCCATTTTTACTTAAAACCCCTAAGCCAGTCCCAATTGTCCACATTTGGCTTATTTCCCTCTATATCCATCTTACCCATTTAGCCATCTAAATGCTTTTTAAAAAACAAAATTGTACCCGCCTCCACTACTATCTTTGGCAGTGGACACTCACAACCCTCTGTGTGAAAAAAATTGCCCCTCACAATTTTGTTTCTCTCCCCTCTCCCTTAAACCTATGCTCTCTAGTTTTAGACTCCCTAGCTTTGGGAAAAGATATTGACTATCTAGCTGATCTGTGTCCCTCATTATTTTAGAGACCTCTGTAAGATCATCCCCCAGCCTCCTACATTCCAGAGAAAAACGTGCCAGTCTATCCAGCCTCTCCTTATAACTCAATCCATCAAGTCCCAGTAGCATCCTAGTAAATCTTTTCTGCGTGCTCTTTCTAGTTTAATAATATCTTTTCTATAATAGAGCAACCAGAACTGTACACAATATTCCAGGTTTTTGAAGTGTAGCCTCATGTGCATACCTTTGGATTAAGGCTGGCAATATCATGCTATCCTGACCAATAAGAAACAGTAGGGGCATGGGGCAGCAGTGTCATATAGTTATAGAAGAAGCCCCATAGTGCAAAAGGAGGCCCTCAGAGCATTTTATCCAGGCTCCCCACTCTTTCCCTGTAACCCCATTAATTTCCACCATTAATTTCCTTAATCTGCACATCTAGGGACACTAAGGAGCAATTTAGCATGGCCAATGTACCTAACTTACACATCTTTGGACTGTGGGAGGAATCTGGAATACTTGGAAGAAACCCACACAGACATGGGAAGAATGCACAAACTCCACACTGGCTGTCACCCAAGGCTGGAATTGAACCCCAGGTCCCCAGTGCTGTGCGGCAGCAGTATTAAAAACTATACCACTGTGCTGCCTTAGGAAATTATTTGTTATGATAATGTGGTCCCATTGTTTAAGAAAGGGAAGAGAGACCTTCCAGGGAATTATAGGCCAGTGAGTCTTACTTCTGTTGTGGGCAAGGTATTGGAGAGAATTATTAGGGATAGGATTTATAGTTATTTAGAGAGAAATGAATTGATTGGGGATAGTCAGCATGGTTTCGTGAAGGGTAGGTCATGCCTTACTAACCTCATTGAGTTTTTTGAGAAAGTGACCAAAGAGGTGGATGGGGGTAAGGCGGTTGATGTAGTATATATGGACTTTAGTAAGGCGTTTGATAAGGTGGCCCATGGAAGACTTCTACAGAAAATGCAGATGTGTGGAATAGAGGGTGATTTAGCTAATTGGATTAGGAATTGGCTGGCAGATAGAAGACAGAGGGTGGTGGTTGATGGGAGATATTCATCGTGGAGTTCGGTGACGAGTGGTGTGCCTCAGGGGTCTGTTTTGGGGCCCCTGCTGTTTGTAATTTTTATAAATGATCTGGATGAGGGTATTGAGGGATGGATCAGTAAATTTGCAGATGACACTAAAGTCGGTGGAGTGGTAGATAGTGAAGAGGGGTGTTATAGTTTACAGAGTGACTTGGACAAGTTGCAGAGCTGGGCCGAGAGGTGGCAAATGGAGTTTAATGTGGAAAAGTGTGAGGTAATGCACTTTGGCAGGAACAATAAATGTGTAGAGTATAGGGCTAATGGTAGGGCTCTTAATAGTGTTGAGGAACAGAAGGATCTTGGTGTATGTGTCAATAGATCCCTGAAAGTAGGCAGTCAAGTGGATAAAGTTGTTAAGAAGGCATATGGAGTCTTAGCTTTTATTGGTAGGGGGATTGAATTTAGGAGCCGCAGCATCATGTTGCAACTGTACAAAACTCTAGTGCGGCCGCACTTGGAGTATTGTGTGCAGTTCTGGTCCCCACATTATAAGAAAGATGTGGAGGCATTGGAGAGGGTACAGAGGAGGTTTACCAGGATGTTGCCTGGTATGGAGGGCAGGTCCTATGAAGAGAGGTTGAAGGATTTGAGGTTGTTTTCGTTAGAAAGGAGGCGGCTAAGAGGGGATCTTATTGAAGCATATAAGATGATTAGAGGTTTAGATAGGGTGGACAGTGATAGCCTTTTTCCTAGGATGGAGAAAGCTAGCACGAGGGGACACAGCTTTAAATTAAGGGGTATGAGTTATAGGACGGATATCAGAGGTAGGTTCTTTACTCAAAGAGTGATTAGGGAGTGGAATGCCCTGCCTGCAGCTGTTGTAGATGCGCCAAGTTTGGTGGCGTTTAAGAGGTTAATTGATAAGTATATGGAAGAGAAGGGAATGGTTTAGTTTGGAGGGGCATTGCTTTTTATTTCGGTCGGCACAGCATCGAAGGCCGAAGGGCCTGTTCTGTGCTGTAATGTTCTATGTTCTATGATACTTACAGGAATATTCCTGGCCCTACAAAATTGGACATCTTGTCCTCTATCACCTCTAGAACTTATCAGAGAGTGCAAGTTCCAATCAGTTCTCCCCTCAAGTCCTAATCAGATTCCATATAAGTCATGGAATCCCATTAGCACATTAAGTGGGACTTATAGTTTAAAACAGGATTGGCATGAGGTGCCGGGGGAGTGGGAGAGGGAGGCATTGGCAGGGTGAGGAGGATGGTCTGGGGTGAGGGTTGAGGGTAGCTGTGGGGAAGGAATCTCTTTCAAAACAGCAGTGGTCAGTTGTCAGGGTAAGAATCTGACAAGGCCAATTTTCCCCAAGTCCAACTCTGCCTCAGCATCGTATCAATTCAAGAATCTCACAACACTAATGGCATTTATGCCATGTACTTCTGGGATCAACATATTTATGCATTACTAATCTTTTAACATCTGACTTCAAAAGATGTTTTGAATAACCGCAGAATAACAGCAGAATAACCACAGCTGAAGCTGATTTCTGTCAAATAACAATAAATGAGTGTAATCTTTCTGAAATGATCCACATTTAGGTTCGTTTGGAGTCTAACACGAGTTGGACTGTGCTCTTAAATCAATGAAACCAGTAAATTAACTCCATGAGATCAGCATGATGCCCAATGATTGTGTCTAGTTTCAGATCATGAAATGATTCTTGCTCAGTGACAACCACTTGTGGTCAGTTATGCACATTCTTTTAACATCTGTCTTTGCAAGTCAAAAGTAACATTTGTTTAAGATAAGGCATTGGTGAGGCCGAATTTGGAGTATTGTGTACAGTTTTGGTCACCTAATTATAGGAAGAATGTAAGGTTGAAAGAGTGCAGAGGAGGTTCACGAGGATGTTGCCGGGACTTGAGAAGCTGAGTTATAGAGAGAGATTGAATAGGTTAGGACTTTATTCCCTGGAGTGTAGAAAAATGAGGGGAGATTTGCGAGAGGTGTATAGGATTTTGATGGGTATAGATAGAGTGAACACAAGCAGGCTTTTTCCACTGAGGCTAGGGGGAAAAAAAACAGAGGGCATGGGTTAAGGGTGAAAGGAGAAAAGTTTAAAGTGAATATTGGGGGGGGGGGGGGGGGGGGGGGGGTGCTTCTGCACGCAGAGAGTGGTGGGAGTGTGGAATGAGCTGCTCGATAAAGTGGTAAATGCGGTGTCACTTTTAACATTTAAGAACAACTTGGACTGGTTCATGGATGAGAGGGGTGTGGAGGGATATGGTTCAAGTGCAGGTCAGTGGGACTAGGCAAAAAATGGTTTGGCACAGACAATAATGGCCTGTTTCTGTGCTATAATTTTCTATGGTTCTATGGTTCTGTAAGATCTGACATCATCTGACATCATACAGTTCCCTTCCTGTGGGCGAACACTTCAGCAGTCATGGGCATTCGGCCTCCGATCTGCGGGTAAATGTTCTTCAAGGGGGCCTTCGTGACACACGACAGCACAGAGTCGCTGAGCAGAGACTGATAGCCAAGTTCCGCACACATGAGGACGGTCTTAATAAGGATCTTGGCTTCATGACACACTATCTGTAACCCCCGTAACTTGCCTCGGTTAGCAAAAAACCTCACTTACTGTGCTGTCTGGAGAAAATACACAATTCTCTAACCAATGCTCAGGATTCCCTTCACACACATTGTTAGGCACTTTAACACTTGAATAGCAGGTTAGATGTAAGGATTCCATTCTAATCAGCAATCTCTGACTGTCTGTGCTGATGTGTGCTATTGCAGACCAGAACACTGCATTTGCCTGACGAAGACACAAGAGTGTTGAAAGCTGGCAATTTTATTATCATACGCAGCCAGTTTTCTTGATTAAAGGGGACTATATCTGGAAATCTGGAAACTATAGCATTCCTTCCCTGTTTATACCTGTGTTTGTGCTTTTCCAAATGATTGTTGCACAATTTAATCACTTGCTGTTTAGTTGATATTGTTCAGTTTAAACTGGATAAGCAGTATTGGCAGAACAGGAATGATGCTTGTCCAACAATAGTCAAGCGATAAGTTACACTTATTAACCAGATGATTTGAAGAAAGGTTAGCATTCCTGGATTTCATTCTGCAAGGTCATTGGCCAAATTAGTCCATACGTATACTTTGAAAAGTGCAATTTTACTGTTAGAAACATAAAATCCCTACAGTGTGGCAAGGAGCCATTTGGCCCATTGAATCTATGCCAGTTCACCAATTGAAAGTCTTCAGAGATAGAAGTCCCTCACCAAAATTCCTTTATTTATAATCTCAACAGCTGTCCACAGAGTGCTAGTAGTGAGCGGTCTATCTTGGGCGGGGGTGGGGGGTGGGGTGCCAGAGGAACTGACACTCCTGATTAAGTACAAGGAAAAGACTCCCTGATTGGCCCATCAATTGACTCCTTAATCAGGGAATTCATATTCCAATTGACCAACCTCAATGGTCCGATTGAAGTCATTACACCAACAGAGTGTCTTTCCTTGCCCTATCCCATAACCCCACATATTTACTTCCTCTAATCCCACTAATCATTGGGACACTAAGGGACAATTTAGCATGGGCAGTCCACCTAACCTGCATATGTTTGGATTGTGGGAGAAAACTGAAGCACCCGGAGGAAATCTATGCAGACTCAGGGAGAATGTACAAACTCCACACAGACAGTCATCCAAGGCCAGAATCGAACCCAAGTCCCTGGTGCTGTGAGGCAGCAGTGATAACTACTGTGCCACCTTGATGACATTTCGTGCCATTGAGATTAGAGGCTACATGCACTGAACCAGGGCCACATGCATTAATGCATTGATCTTAGTGTGCATTTAGCTGAAGATTGTTCAGGATCAAATCACATTTTGAGTTCCAGTGTGCAACTAAAAGAGCTCCAGCAACTCATCATTTCCCTCTGCATTCCAATCCCAGTGTGAAGGAACTCTTTCTGTAAAGTGTCCACACTGTTGTAAAAATAATCTTTGAAAAAAATATTCCGTTTGTAAGTTCTGTTTCCAAAGAACAGTTGTGGGATTATGGTTTGTGGTGTGAGTTTGTTCTTCAGCAAAAGTCTAGTTATATTTCTTGAAACTATTATTATGTAACAGTCTCAAAAAAAAAGGCGGGTGATTTACAACTGTTAGCCATCTGTTCTCGTGCCCCCAAAATAAGCAGAAAGCAGTTGAAAATTGGGTTGGTGGTTGAGGGGAGGGGAGGGGGGGTCGTGAACGAAGGAGTGGGGGAGGAGGAATATCTTGGTTACCACATTAATGTTCAGGGCCCACTTAGAGAAATTTAAAGGCAGGCCAGTATAGAGCTTATCAACCCACACTGAAACAAAAAGGAGACTGTTTCAAGATGCCAGACAGAGCCCCTATCCCAATTGCAATTTTCCACTAAAAATGGGAAGAGTACTCCACATGTCAGCAGATGGTGAATGGCCTGAGACTATGCAAAGGACATAACTGCATTAGAATTGGACAGAGAAAGCTCATTCAACTGATGAGAGGCGATCTTATTTAAACATATAAGTTCCTAAGAGAACTTGACATGCTAGCTGCTGACAAGATGTTATTCCTTTTGGGAGTGACTCCTTAACAATAAGGGATCCCCTATTCAAGGCAGCAATGAGGAGGGTCTTCCTTCCAGAGGGTCATGAGTTTGAGGAACTCTCCTTCCCCAGAGAACATTAAATATTTTTAAGCTGAATTGAATAGCTTCTTGATTGACAAGGGATATAGAGACTTAGGAAGGAAAGTATAATTGAAGTCACTATTAGATCAGCCATGATCTTATTGAATGACAAAGCAAGCTTGAGCCCTCACACTACGTCCATGAGATTGCTGGTGGAGGCTCAAGATCTGGTGAAACCTGGAAATCTCATCAGCGAGATCGCGATCTCTAACTTCTGCCACCCCCCTCAGATGGCATAATCAGGTTAACAACAATAAAGGATGAGCACCTAATTTCCATTTATTTGAATCCAGTGAAAGACCCTCTCAGTAGATCTTCCCCCCTTGCGAGATTTTCATGTCTCGTGTCGGGCGGCACGGTGGCACCGGGGTTAGCAGTATTGGGACTCAGATTTAATTCCCAGCTTGGGTCACTGTCTGTGTGAAATTTGCACTTTCTCCCCATGTCAGCATGGGTTTCCTCCCACAGTCCAAAGATGTGCAGGTTAGTTTGATTGGCCATGCTAAGTTGATATTTAGTCCTGGGATGTGTAGGTTAGGGGGAATTAATGAGATAAATATGCGGAATTATGTGGATCAGGCCTGGGTGGGGTTGCTGCCGGTGCTAACTTGATGGGCCAAATGGCACCGTAGGGATTTTATGATTCTAGGCATGAACCAGATTTCCCCCCACCCCAAAGTGCGATGGTCATTCTAGCCCCTGGGGGAGCGGGACATGGCCAGGCAGTATCCTGGCACTCCCCCCAGCACAAGTTAACAGTGCCAGGTTGGTAGTGCCAGCCAATGTTGGTGTAGGGACTCTGTTTGGCATCTTGAAACAGTTTCCTCTTTGTTTCAGTGTGGGCCGATAACCTCTCGACTGGATGTAAATTGCACCAAGTGGATCTTGAGCAATAATGTCGTGTCAATCTGTCAGTGCCAGGGGTGGGCCCAAGGGGGAAATTCATATGCAGGATTCATCTATTTGTGTTAGGGACAGAAAAGACATGAGACCAATGAGTTGCCAGTGAGGGAAGGAGGGGTCAATAACCGAGATTGGGGGAGGGATGGGGATATGCTGAGGATAGTACAGGAGTGGAAGAAGACATAGATACCTCCATGGTGGAGGTGGAGATGGAAGAGGGGAGATTAATTTCTATTTCTGTGATCGGAGTGACTCAATTTCAGCGGAGACCTTGCCTTGGGACTGTTCGTAACAGCTTTTCCACGAAAAAAGTCCTCTCATTCCTTAGTAACAGTTGTTGGATTAAATGTGGCTGGTTGCCAGCAATGTGTATCTGTGGATAGGCACAATTGAGGCTGTCGGCAATGTCAGTTTAGAGGGGCTTTGTGAGTCCAAAAGATTCTCATTTAAAAATAATCGCTAAAATAGAAGCAGAGGGAATGGAAGTGTGATGGAGTCGGACTTTTCCTTGCTGCTAAGCCTTGTCTTGAATCATGTGGGTTAGGTTATTTCCAAGTTTTGGGTAGGTGCGTGCAACTGCAGAGAAGTTTCTGCCCCATCCAGAAAGTGGCATCGAGCTGTTCTGGAAGGAGGCACTAGAAACAGACCAAAAAGAAGGTGAGGGAAAACAAAATTCTGAACACTCTGGCCGTGCCATCTATTGTGACTTAATTAATAATCAATATCTCACACATGGGCCAGAATTCTCCAGCTGCTCACATCATGTCACCACAGCCAGTGAGAATGGAGAATTTGCCACTTGGCCAAATATCTATTCACTGCAGCAGGAATGGAAAATCTCAGCTGTGACCAAGGTCGGAGAATCCTGGCCCAGACTTTCAGATCTGGTTTTTGTTTTAACAGAGGAGGGTGCTATGAAACACTTTAGAAATCACGATTTTTGGCCTATGGTACCAGAAGAGCAACCTGGTGGATCTGGGTTCCCTCCACATCGACATTCCTTCCTGTTTTGCTTTGCGTTGCAGTTCTGCCCTTGCACTCATTGAGAATTCTACCCTACAATTGGTTCAGGAACACACAGACTTTCTCGAACAAGACTGAGAATTGACATCTTCAATTAGTCTCCCTGGTCAAGTCCAGCTACTCCTGTGCACAAAAGGGAGCCCCTAAGTCTTGGCTTTACCTATCCTTAAGCTCTCTGAGTTTGGGTAGAAGGGTGTATACTGAAGGAAATCGTCTTCAACCCAATTCAGTAACTAAAAGTTCTATTTGTGCATTTCTCAGGAGAGTACCTTTAGGTTTTTAAATACAGTGACAGCTTTCTGCTAGCATCAGACACTTATCTGATTTAAACCAAGTACCCACAAAACCTTTATATTTTAAGACTTATATCTTCAAAGAGAACCTTTTTTGTCCTCACTTAGCATTAAGTTACCAATAAGTTCATATCTTGATTTCTGAAAATATGTGAGAAAATGTACATTTCAAATTCCTTTTTACCAGTCATGTTTCAAAATATTCCTGTGAGAGATAGTACTTTAAATTTTTTAGAGATCGTATCTCTAAACTACCAATGCTACAGGATGGAAAATAGCTTAGCGCATTATTATCTGATCAAAAAAAAAGCTGACTGAATTTGATTTAAAGATTCAAAACAATTTTAAAAAAAAATTATAACTGCCCAAGTAACATACAACGTGAATAACTGCATAGCAATTACAATGATAAATTTTTATCATCATTTAACTATTTCAGTAAAACAACAATTAAAACAGTAAAACATGGTAAAAGAGTGAGTGATTTCTCTCCAGACATTGGATTTAATGAGTTTGTGATGGTTCTCCTCCTCATAGATTCCAAACAGCAAATCTGCATCTGAACTGTTTTCTTGGACTCGTCATAGAGCTACAGAGGTTTACAGCATGGAAATAGGCCTTCTTGCCCAGCTTGTTCATGCTGCCCAGTATTTACCACTAAGCTAGTCCCAATTGCCTGCATTTGGCCCATATCCCTCTATACCCATCTTACCCATGTAGCTGTCTAAATGCTTTGTAAAAGGCAAATTTGTACCTGTCTCTACTACTGTCTCTGGTATCTCGTTCCAGACACTCACCACTCTCTGAGTGAAAAAATTGCCCCTCTGGACACTTTTATATCTCCCCCCTCTCATTTTAAACTTATGCTCTCTAGTTTTAGACTCCCCTACCTTTGGGAAAAGGTGTTGACAATCTAGATCAATGCCCCTCATTATTTTAGAGACCTGTATAAGATCACCCCTAAGCCTCCATAGCACTAGGGAAAAGAGTCCCAGTCTATTCAGCCTCTCCTTACAACTCATATTATCAAGTCGCAGCAGCATCCCAGTAAATATTTCCTACATTTTTCTAGTTTAATAGTAAATGTTAAAGACTAAGACATTGATATTCAAGGAGCCTAGTGTTGGCATCAAGAAGTGTCAGACCAGCTACAGAGCGAGATTCTGCCCATTTTGCCACTACAGTCTAAAGTAGAGGCCATTTACATTTCTTACCTGTTATCTTCCTGAATGTAATTACCACAATCTTGTGTCCACTTCTGAAAGAAACTTCTCCAAAATTATTTAAAAAAAGCCTTGTGATCTGTAGAGCCAACAGGCTTCTTTTTCCATTATAATTCTAAAGGTAGATGTTCAATTCTTTACCCCACACCTAGATGGGCACCGAGGCAGGTTTTTGTCTATTTCCTTAGAAAGGAATAGGTCACTGATCAGTTGCCAGAGGCTTATAACTTGTTAGGGATGATGTGGAGATGCTGGCTTGGACTGGAATAGGCACAGTAAGAAGTCTCGCTAGACCAGGTTAAAGTCCAACAGGTTTATTTGGAATCACCAGGTTTTGGACCGCTGCTCCTTCTTTGAGTGAGTTACCTGATGAAGGAGCTGCACTCTGAAAGCTCATGATACCAAATAAACCTGTTAGACTTTAACCTAGTGTTGTGACTTCTAACTTGTTAGGGAGGGAAGGAACTCCATATCTTAAAATAAATATATTGCATGGTTACTGGTACCTGTGAATATCTGTGTGCTTAAGGAAGAAAGTAATGTGTATGTCAACAAGTGTTATATGTTAATATTTCTGGTTGTTGGCAACATAATTCGAGATCAGCATTGCATCTTCCAACAGTTCATCCACTCAATACTTGCTAATTTAATACTTGTACAGTTCTGGGACAGGAATCATTTCCCTTCATTCCAAGCTCCTTCAGAAGTGCATTTTGATGAAGCACTAATATCCCTGTAAGGGACAACACAAGAAGAACATAAGGAATAGGTGCAGGAATAGACTTCGTGGCCTGTTGAGCCTGCTTCCCATCATGGCCGATCTTGGATTTCAACTCCACTCTTCTGCGCACTCCCCACATGCAACACAAACTCTCCCAGCGAGGCTAAAGCAAATGGCACACTTGAGGGGAGAGAGTCATGCACAGACATTTGAAGGCAGTCAACATGCCTGAGATGAAAAGAGAAAACGATCTTCTGTAAACAGAAGGATGAAGCTATGAAATTACGGCACGTTATCAGATGGCAACATGCACAGAAATCTATTACTGCAATTGCAAGCAGTTTCTTCACTTTTCCTGCTTTGTGCAATACCACAGACAGATGTAACTGGCCAGAATGGACTAAACATTAAAGAAAACAGTGGAAATGACAAAAAGTTAAAAGGGCTGTAAAATAATGACAAACTGAATGTGAAAGGAATTTTTAAATCGAATGCAACTTGAAAAACAGTAGTAGAATAAAAAAAAGATCCATTTTGAATGAGACAAATTTGCTAATAAAAGGAAAGCTTGCTCAGAGAGGTAGGGTTATAAAGAAAAGGAAAACTGAAGAGATGAAGGGGTTTAGGGAGGGAATTCCAAAGTTTGAAGATACAGGTGATAAAGGAAGTGGCTTCACAACAGGCCAGACTTGAAATACATTAATGTAAGGTGGGATGCGCTTTGAAGGTATTATGTGCAACACAAAAGCAAATATAGAATGGCCATCAGGGTCAGCATGGTGGCACAGTGGTTAGCACCGCCGCCTCACAGCACAAGAGACCTGGGTTCAATTCTGGCCTCGGGCCATAGTCCGTGCAGAATCTGCATGTTCTTCCCATCTCTGCATGGACTTCCTCTGAATGTTCCACTTTCCTCTCATTGTTCAAAGACATGCAGGTTAGGTTGATAGGCCATGATAAATTGACCCTAGTGTCAGGGGGAATGAGTGGGGTTACAGGAATAGGGCTTGGATGGGATTGTGGTCAGTATAGGCTGAATGGCCTCCTTCTGCACTGTTGGGTTTATATGATCAGGGATTAAGCTTTTTCAAAGAGGAAATGTGCCTAGATGTAAGATGGTTAATATTGGTGCAATGAAAAGCACTTACACAATTACTTCCTCCTTTAAATACACAATGTTTACAAGTCATTGTCATCACACCTTCATTTCAGGTCATGGAGATCCCCCTTTCCCTAACAGCACTGTGGATGTACTTACCACCACATGGACTGCAACAGTTCAAGAAGGCAGCTCAGCCCCGCATTCCCCAAATATGATTAGGGATGGGCGACAAAATCTAGCCTAGCCAGTGCTGGCCATCCCCTGTGAAAGGTCATTTAAAATCTTGGAAATATCCTGGTTCACGGTATCTCTCTCACTCCCAAACCTGTCTCCTGTCAAAATCCTTTAAATAGCTGCTTGGTTGAACAAAGTGTAGATAGAGCAGTGAATTGGCCACCTTCACCTTTGTTTTAGAATTAAAATAGAATGAACATAGAACATAGAACATTACAGCACAGAACAGGCCCTTCGGCCTTCGATGTTGCGCCGACCAATATAAAAAGCAATGCCCCTCCAAACTAAACCATTCCCTTCTCTTCCATATACTTATCAACTAACCTCTTAAACGCCACCAAACTTGGCGCATCTACAACTGCTGCAGGCAGGGCATTCCACTCCCGAACACCCTTTGGGTAAAGAACCTACCTCTGATATCCGTCCTATAACTATCACCCCTTAATTTAAAGCTGTGTCCCCTCGTGCTAGCTTTTACCATCCTAGGAAAAAGGCTATCACTGTCCACCCTATCTAAACCTCTAATCATCTTATATGTTTCGATCAGGTCCCCTCTTAGCCGCCTCCTTTCTAACGAAAAAAACCTCAAATCCCTCAGCCTCTCTTCATAAGACCTGCCCTCCATACCCGGCAACATCCTGGTAAACCTCCTCTGTACCCTCTCCAATCCCTCCACATCTTTCTTATAATGTGGGGACCAGAACTGCACACAATACTCCAAGTGCGGCCGCACTAGAGTTTTGTACAGTTGCAACATACGTTGCGGCTCCGAAATTCAATCCCCCTACCAATAAAAGCTAAGACTCCATATGCCTTCTTAACAACCTTATCGACTTGACTGCCTACTTTCAGGGATCTATGCACATACACACCAAGACCCCTCTGTTCATCAAGACTACTAAGAATCCTACCATTAGCCCTATACTCTACACATTTATTATTTCTGCCATAGTGCATTACCTCACACTTTTCCACATTAAACTCCATTGCCACCTCTCGGCCCAGCTCTGCAACTTGTCCAAGTCCCTCTGCAAACTATAACACCCCTCTTCACTATCTACCACTCCACCGACTTTAGTGTCATCTGCAAATTTACTAATCAATCCTTCAATACCCTCATCCAGATCATTTATAAAAATTACAAACAGCAGGGGCACCAAAACAGACCCCTGAGGTACACCACTTGTCACCGAACTCCAAGATGAATATCTCCCATCAACCACCACCCTCTGTCTTCTATCTGCTAGCCAATTCCTAACCCAATTAGCTAAATCACCCTCTATCCCATACATCTGCATTTTCTGCAGAAGTCTTCCATGGGCCACTTATCAAACGCCTTACTAAAGTCCATATATACCACATCAACCGCCTTACCCCCATCCACCTCTTTAGTCACTTTTTCAAAAAACTCAATGAGGTTAGTAAGGCACGACCTACCCTAATGGAATATAAATAAAAGTCTATTGGCTCTGCCTGCCATAAGGGGAAGTTCATGACGGAAGTGGATGTACTGCATAACATTGTGGTAATTCAGGAGTGCAACTCGTGGGGATGTAAATGTCACCCTAATACAATTTTACCTCTTCCTCTGCACTGTAGGTGTAACTGAACTGAAGAGGCACCAGAGTGTGGTGACTAGGGGAATTTCACAGTCATTTCAGTCCAGTGTAATGTAAGCCTTACTTGTGACTAATAAGTAAACTTTAAAAATTTTAAATGTACTCTGTACAGCTTCCCATTCTCTTCCCAGGTATTAAAATGCACAACGTTCATACACTGCAGCAGCAGTGAACACTCAGGGTATGAACAGGCGAAGCCTTTGTTCAGTCAACTAGGAAATCTGGTGTTGTCTATTGACAGTAGGGCAGCCGAATACTGCTGCTGAGTCAAGGATAACATTGATAGAATCATAGAATCCCTACAGTGCAGAAGGAGGCCATTTGGTCCATCAAGTCTGCACCTACCACAATCCCATCCAGGCTCTATTCCCATAACCCCTCATATATACCCTGCTAATCCCTCTGACACTAGGGTTAATTTAGAATGGCCAATCAATCTAACACTTAGTGATCTCAGTCCTCTCTATAAAGAAATAAATTTCAACAAGTGACAATTTACAAAGGAAAGAGCTTGCATTTTATGTTCCTTTCACAATATCATGAATGTCAAAGCACTTTAACATTCAATTAATCCAATCTTTTTCAACCAGGGAACTGTTGGGATTTGAAATGTTCATCCTGAAAATGGTGATGGAAGCAAATTCCGTAAATAATAGGAGGTGACTGGGGGTGGGGCGATGGCCTAGTGGTATTATTGCTAGACTATTAATCCAGAAACTCAGCTAATGTTCTAGGAACCGGGGTTCAAATCCCACCGTGGCAAGTGGTGGAATTTGAATTGAATTTAAAATATCTGGAATTAGGAATCTACTGGTGACCATGGAACCATTGCTGATTGTCAAAAAAACCCATTTGGTTGCCCTTTCGGGAAGGAAATCTGCCATCCTTACCTGCTATGGCTGAAATGTGGTCCCAGACCCACAGCAATGTGGTTGACTCTCAATGTTCTCAGACAATTAGCGATGGGCAATTGCTGGCCAGCCAGTGACACCCATGTCCCATGGATGAATTAAAAAATAATAATTTTAAAAGGGATCTGGACAGGTATAAAGATCTTTTAGGATTATGGCAAAAATGGGAATGTCTAAGACTAAGCTCAGTTGCTTTTTTAAAGAAACAACACAGATACGAGAAAAAGACCTCTGTGCTGCAGGTTCCTATGATTCTCCGAATTAATTTTGAACAGTGTTGTTGTAATGTTATGAATTGGAGCAGCTGAAATGAGCACAGCACTCTATCTCACTCTACCCGCAATATGGTAAATGTCCAGATAATCTACTTTAGTAATAATAGCCACAACACGGGGATGAAAGCGCTTGTTCTTCTTCAAATGGAAAAGCTTTTTATATCTGTCTGATCGACAGGATATTTTAACGTACCATCTGAATGTAGATTAGATTAGATTAGATTTATTAGTGTCACAAATGGGTTTACATTAACACTGCAATAAAATTGCTGTGAAAATCCCCAGTCGCCAAACTCCAGGGCCTTTTCAGGTACGCTGAGGGAGACTTTAGCACAGCCAATGCACCTAATCAGCAGGTCTTTCGGATTGTGGGAGGAGCACCTGGAGGAAACCCACTCAGACATGGGGAGAATGTGCAGAGTCCGCCCAGATGGTGGCCCGAGCTGGGAATCGAACCCAGATCCCTGATGCTGTGAGGCAGCAGGGCTAACTATTGTGCCACCCTGCCATGGTGATGGCACTTCCAGCAGTGCAGTTCTCTAGATTGTCAGCGCAGAGCTGCAATGGAGGAAACTTGAACCGACGACTTTCTAACTCAGATGTCAAGACCCACAAAGACAAATTTTGTTTCTGGATATAAAATAATCTCCACACATATCATTTTGCTGCACTGAAAGTTATGATCAGAAAGAAAGCTTTCAAAGGGGTAATATATTCATGAGAAAAATGATATGAACTACATGGAAACACATTATTGTGCCCTGTATATATGACATCATTTAATTAGAAAATGATTTGTTTTTTCATGTTCTCTTTTCTATTAGCAAGAAAAAGCATTAGCAAATACATTTTCATGTGGTTGAGTGCTATGTTTAAACAATAGAAATGAGAGGGTGAACTTTCCAGCAGAACGATATACATAGAGAATGAGACGAACATTTGTCTTATAAGGTCTAAACATTGTATCTTAATTGGGGCAGTGTAATGGGTGCAGTACACACTGATAGCATTTAAGAGTGGGCATTTCCTGAGGGTCACATGTTTGGTGAGGACTCTAAGGGCGAAATCTTACCAAAAAATGATGGAGTGTTGTTTCTGGAGGGAGGTGGGGCCTAAACGTGTCAGAAAGGACCCCACCAGGAAGGTCTCAAGTGCTCCCCTCTCCATCTCTGATTGGAACCAGCAGTCACTGCCCATGATCATCAGTCCCTTCCTCCCCGTGGTCAGAGCCAGCACGCTCCCCCATCTCCTCCTTCTGCAATCACCCTTACTGGCATCCCCAGCTTGTTGGAGTTATCCCCAGCCCACAACCACTGCTGCATGAATCCCCTCTCACGAGGCTCCCACGGGTCAAGTTTGTACCACCAGTTTGGTACTGCCACAGAGGTATGGTGCCAATTTGCAGTGCCAACCTGTGCCATGGGGGGGATTACCAAGGCATTCCCTTGTCCACTGGGGCCTATACTTAACTTTGTATCCCTATAGAGATTCCATGACAGATTCACACATGTGTGAACGTTTTGTAAACCACACCAATGTGACATCACATCAGCGTGGTTTGAAGGTATGTCAAGCAGTCAAGCTAGGACGGGGGTGAAGAGTGTTTCAATGATTTAAAAAGCAAGTTCACACCCACTGTGGTCATGAATCTGATAATTTCACCAGTGAGGGATGGGCAAGATTCAATGCGGTTGGTGAGAATGGCAACTTCCGGAGAACTTGCCGGCAACCTTGCTGACGACAAATGTTGGCTCAAGATTTCACCCTATCTGTCGCCCCTGTGGGAAGCTGAACCAATCAGCAGATGGGTGCATAGTATAGGACAAGGAGGGACTTGTAGTTGGAGCCAGGGAATCAAACTGAACAGTTGCTTTGTGTTGTCTATGTATTATTCTTTATTTTAACAATATGTGTGTGGGGGGGTTAGGGGCAGTGAGTATTCACCGGCAGAAGGCCATGGTTTAAATGAAGTATTGAGAGGAATATATCTGCCCTTCTTGACACCACATTAATTAAGGCAAGAAGTTGAAACTTCATTCTTACATGGCAGCCTTCAGCAATTCCTGGTTTTGCTGATGCGCAACGGGAAATGTTGATTACAATGTGGAGTCGCAGCCTGGCCAATATGGCTTGTGGTCCAACTCCACATTCACATTATTTTCACATAATGAAAATTTGCTTGCTGGGTCCTTCACTATATCACCGTGAGGCGAAGACTTGCTCAAATGAATTGTCTGGTGCGATGGCGAAGAAATTGAGTTTCCCCTGCTCTATTGCTCATTGTCACTTGTCTGATGTATCAGGTCTTTCTCCAGCCTGAAAGGACCTGGGGGGATCGGCACATTGAAGCCCCATTCAAAAGTGACACATCACTGATCGGAAAAGCTGATTTGAGCAGGACAGCCATTAGAAAGGATTAAAATGTAGCAATAAATAACAAATAATTCATTAGGATTACAAAACAATTCATTTGATGGATCAGCAAATGTTAGATAGCAGTGAATCAGGATATATCTGAGGAAAAACAATTATATCTCAACCATTGCCTAATTATCACCAATGTGAAGATGTCTACAGGCTGAGTTTTATGGAACGCTATGATCTCTACCCTCCCTCTTCCTACCCCGCTTCCGTGCTCCCCCAGCTAAAATGTTGGTAGAAAACCCTTTCAGGAAAAGAACAGATGCCCTGCAATAATTTAATGGCCATTTATAGGCTGGAGGCGAGATTTCAGCCCCCTAGGATAAAGAATTTAGTAACATGTTTTGATGTACTGATAGCCCCACCAGGAGAGTCAATCACTGAATCCCTACATGTAGAAAGAGGCCATTTGGCCCATCAATTCTGCTCCTACCCACAATCCCATCCAGGCCCCATTCCCACAACTGCACATGTTTACCCTGTTAATATCCCTGACAGTAGGGTCAACCTAATCCACAATCTTTGAGTGTGGGAGGAAACCAGAGCACCTGGAGGAAACCCACACAGACACTGGGAGAATGTGCAAATTCCACACAGCCAGTGATCTGAGGCTGGAATTGAACCCAGATCCCTGGTGTTATGAGGCAGCAGTTCTAACCACTGTGCCACCATGCTGCCCAGTGATGGTCCAGGAATGCTACACATTTGGACAACTTGGTAAAAAGTATATCAATGGCCCCATCTGTTAATCAGTGAGGTAAAGTATATTCACTTTGTTGGGCAGTGAGGAGATGAGCTCAATGCATCGAAATTTGTTGGTGTGTTGGGGCTTAGTGAGGGGAGGGTGGTTGGTTGGCTAGCAGGATGGGCCTGAATGTACAGAAGTCTACAAAATATTTACAGGGAAGCGCAGGGTAAATAGAGAGAAGCTGTTTCCACCAGGCTACAGAATCAGGAGCCACAATCTAAAAATTAGGGCCAAGCCATTTAGGAGAGATGTTACAAAACACCTCTACACGCAGAGCATGGTTGAGGTTTGGAACTCTCTGGGAGGGGTTTTCCAGCTGCACTCGCCCCCAAGATCAGAAAATTCCTCCTAAAGTTAACAGGTTTTTACCTGGTTCTGTCCCTGGGGTGGAATGGGAAAATTCCACCCTGTTCCTCTCATGGCTCCATTGTTAGGCTTAAGCCTGAGATAGACAGTTTTTTTATTGACCAAGTGATACGGGCTTTGGGCAGATATATAGAGTTAGGCCACAGATCAGCCATGATCTTATTGAATGGTGGAGTGGGCTTGAAGGGCTAAATGGCCTATTCCTGTTCTTATATTGGTTTGAAAAATCATGGAGGGAGGTCAATGGGTGGGGAAGAAAAGTGACTCCTTGGGCGGTTCTTCTAAATGATCCCAGGGAGGCTGTTAAGGAAGGGGCCACACTCAGCTATCTCCATCCCGTAGAGTCATAGAGCCAAAGAAGTTTACAGCATGGAAACAGGTCCTTTGGCCCAACTTGTCCATGCCACCCATAAGCTAATTCCAATTGCCCACATTTGGCCCATACCCCCATCGTATCCATGTAACTATCTAATGCTTTTTAAAAGACAAATTGTACCCGCCTCTACTACTACCTCTGGCAGCTTGTTCCAGACACTTGTCACCCTCTGTGTGAAAAAAGTGCCCCTCTAGACACTTTTGTATCTGTCCCCTCTCACTTTAAGCCTATACTCTCTTGTTTTAGGCTCCCCTACCTTTGGTATACCCATGTAGGATAACTTGCCCACTGGTGGCTTGGCATGGGCTTCCCCCATTGTCGATTAAATGCTGTTTGTGGTGGGCATTAATTTCCCATTTCTGGGCCTCAATTGCCCCATTGCTATCCCAGCCACTGTTATGTATGTGGCAGGGGCAGGAGTGAATGGGTAGGCGGAAGGTAGCCATCTGACTGAACTTACATGTCTCCCCCCAACCCACTGATAGGAGAGCACAAAGTCCGGCCAGATTATTTCTGCATTGGCTTACTTTGTATAGTACCAGCAGTCCTTCAGAGAGTAGAATCTCTGCATATGGCTCTCAGTTTCATTCAGTACAGCGTACAACACAGTATTAGATGAATAACAATTTTATATTAATTAATTATTTCTAATCAGTTACAGTCCACTTGCTATTTCATGCAACTTTTGGAAAAATTATAGTGAAATATTGTTTATTTTAATATTTTAGCTTTTCATCTACACTTTAATACTGCAGTGTTGAAGAAATACTGTAATTAAAATAAGAAGCAATTGAAAAACAGAAGCTTATTAAATTAAAAACCACATTTCATCTGTATCCTCCTCCCTGTGATCACCTTACTATCCAGCTCTGTAAAAGTATAGATTGCATTGCACAAGACTTGTATTTGTAATTCAGTCCAAACTTACCCAGATTGACATACATCTTGCTGTCTGAATCTATGCTGCTACTGGAGTCTTCGGAGATGAATATTGCCGAGTCTTGTGAAGTCAAGATCTGCTGTTGTGAGCAGGTACTGCTCGAGTCCACATCAGATATGGTCTCACTCATCCCAGCTGCAAACCTTTGCCTGGGTGACAAAATAAGGCAGGAGTGTTTTTTTTTAAATCTCTCTCTTTGTCTTGCGCTAATACTGACCAGACTTTGTAAAATCAGGAAGTTCTGATGCAAGCTACCTTGCGAGATGCAACGGACATGTACCGGTGAATTGTTAAATGACGTGATGATAGGCAGGGAAGCGTTCCGCTTTCTGCGATAATGCAAAAACAAAGCACTTGTAAAAAATGAACGACTAAAGTATTTCTTCTAATGGTGAAACTCAGCTTTCCCTACTTAGACAAATATAAATAGACACATAAATGTATAGCACAATCTAATTATCTTGCGCAACGGATGTGCAATTTTTGTCTGTTAAGCCACAACACCACAAAAGTAACTAAACTCCCTAATGCCATTAAAGAGGGGCTATGGGGCTTCTATGTTTCCAATTGTACTTACTGTCTATTGTGGGGAGTTTATGTCACTTGTTGGCCTTTCAAGATCCACACTTTAAGCAGACTTCCAACCCAACCAGTCTGCATTTGCACATCACTAAAAAAGGTTAAAAACACAACTTACGGAGCACACTCTCTTTGTGCATATATTCTCTGACCTCAGTTTGGTAGTGCATGGAATTTAGATGTATTAATAACAGTGAAACATGTACAGCTCAAGGTACAATCACCTCAGGAAGGAAACAGACTTCCTTTGGTAAGAAAAGCAACGATAGGCCCCAATTTTACTTTGAAACTCTATATATAGATACACAGTTCCCATGATGGCTTCGTCCAATTTAACATTGCACTTTCACAATTCAAGATCTCCCATCTTATTTAAGAATATGTTGGAGCAAAATCATTGATACTGTGCACTAAGAACATTTTCACATCTAGGACAAGAGATTAAAGAATTGGAAACTGGAACAAATTTTCTACCAGACAAAATATACCTTTTTTTCCCTTTCAATATCCATTTGGAATGGCACTTTTAAACAGAAATTATTTTGCAATAGATACAGTACCATGTTTTTTTATTCATTTGTGGGACATGGGTATTGCTGGCTGGCCAACATTTATTGCCCACCCCTAGTTGACCTTGGACTGAATGGCTTGCTAAGCCATTTGCAGAGGACAATTGAGAGTTAACCACATTGCTGTTGCTTCAGAGTCACACATAGGCCAGACTAAGTAAGGAGGGCAGATTTCCTTCTCTAAAGGACATTGAACCTTTAGGACTTTTCCGACAACTGGCAATGGTTTCATAGTCATCAGTGGATTCTTAATTTTTTTATTGAATTCAAATTCCACCATCTGCTGTGGTGGTGAATCAAACCCAGATCCCCAGAACATTAACTGAGTTTCTGGATTAATAGTCGAACAAGAATACCACTGGGCCATCATCTCCCTCTATATTTTAATAGACATTTTACTGTATTTCTGGATTTTTAGCAATTCTTTTTGATGGAAATTTGTTTTTTTATAGTGCTTCAAAACAGCATTACTCTTTAGATATGGTACAAGGTATAAACGTGCCCATTTGAAGCAGCCCATTCCTGAGATGCTGTGGATTGGATGGTTGGTGCAGTTGTTGATTTATGACTGTCCTAATGCTGCCTTTGTAATCCGTCCTGACTGACAGCATTACGGGAAGGGCGGTGACCCAGACAATGAAATGCCGTCAGACTTTTGGTCACTGCCACCCATTGTAAAGTAAGACCTACCCAAATTTCCATCTCTTGCAATGCCCCTTCTTAGAATTGGGGTGAATCCTGACGCTTGTGGGTGGCACAGTGGTTAACACTGCTGCCTCACAGTGCCAGGTTTCAATTCCTGATTTGGGTAACTGTCTGAGCAGAGTTTGCACATTCTCCCTGTTTCTGTGTGGGTTTCCTCCAAATGCTCCTCTCGAAGTCATGTTGGTTAGATGCATTGACCCAAATAGGTACCAGAGTGTGGCGACTAGTGAAATTTCACAGTGGCTTTACTGCAGTGTTAATGTAAGCTTTACATACTACTGATAAATAAACTTTACTTTTACTTTGTGCATTGCTAGCATTTTGAGACAATCATATCTTTTCTGCAGAGCTCTATCTTTCCGAACTAGTTCATACCCCCAGCTAACATTTTGTTTATTGTCAGTTCAAACTGCATACTTGGGCAGAGGTGAGGATTTTCTGGTGAGATGTGGAATTGAGGTTTTGCCAGTGACTTTGAAAATCTTTTGACATGTTTCTGAAGAAGACCAGAAAGTTCTCTGAATGTGCTGGACAACTGCCATCCCTCTGAAAGACAAAGATGAATCTACCTCTCTGCTAAAGATAAGGTCCTGTTGTGTGCAAGTTACTGCCATCTTTGTCTACTTCAGAAGTGACTCCATCTCGAAAAAAACGTGTTAGATGTGAAGCACTGTGAGATGCACTGTGGTCATGAAAACCAGTTCTAAATGCAAGGTCTCTCTTCTCAATATGTTGAGATGTTGAAGTATTATGAAATTGTCCCTTGCTTCTACTGGGATTTAAGCATAATTGTTGCCCTATCAACATAATTGAATAAAATGTCATAAAAATATTTTAAATCCCTCATGTTGATGGAACTTGAAAGCTGTAATGTGCAGCGCATTCTCAACCTCTATATCATTTGATTAGAGAACTAGTAATAGTGAAGGGATAGCATGGTGGCACTGTGGTTAGCACTGCTACCCCATAGCACAAAGGCACTGGATTCAATTCCAGCCTTGGGTCAATGTGTGGAATTTGCACATTCTTCCTGTGTCTGCATGGGTTTACTCTGGATGCTCCAGTTTCCTCCCACATTCCAAAAGTTGTGCAGGTTAAATGGATTAGCCATTCTAAATTATCCCTTAGTACTCCAAGATGTGTCGGTTAGGGGAATTAGTGGGGTAAATATGTGGGGTGATGGGGATAGGCCCTGGGTGGTTAGCTCCATCAGCGAGTTGGTGTGGACTCGATGGGCTGAATGGCACTGTACAGGTTCTATGAAGCTGTTGGATTTTGCTGAGGTTTTGCTCTGCAGTTATCTGATCAGTGAGAACATAGGTGTTAAGAAAGCGTCATAAACCAAAGCTGTTAGAAGCTTCCTGTATGAGGTTATTAAATTGTTATCTGAAAATGCCAGATGGCCTTCATTTCTGCAAGACATTGACCGCATTCTGCAGAGTGCAGCTGGCAAGCAGCACATGGAGGGGAACCACGTGTAGGCGCAGCTTCCCAGACTGCTAAAACCCCTTTCGGAGTCTGCAAAAGAGCTTTATTTCTGAAGCAATTTAGGACTTTGCGATTTCGGATTTTCAAACTTTCTTGGCAGCAGCTGTCCAAGCCAAAATTTATTTAAGTTTATTTATTATTAGTTTCACATGTAGGCTTACATTAACACCACATTGAAGTTACTGTGAAAATCTCTATCTGCACTTGGGTTCAGAACATAGAGTACTGGAGATGGTTAGTATCTGAAAGAAATGAATCTTTGGCTCGGGAGACTTTGCCCTTTTTAGATGAAGGGTCTCCCTGGAAATGCTGTGCTTTTTTTCTCAGAAGCAGAACCTCCTGTATTTGTGTTTTTTTGTGTCACTTTGGATCTCTCAGTACTTGCAGTACTTCCTCACTGTAATGAGTTCCTCTTTTGATCAGATTCAGCCCCAGGCTGCCTATGACTGCAGACACAAATGCAAGAAGCTAATATGTTGAATGGAAACGTAATTGTGAGAACCAGATATGTGGCTCTTGGACTTTGCATTACAACTTATAAAGTTAACTCCTGCTGTGCTCAGTTAGAATATTTGCTGCTTGTGGAGTGGAGTTATTTTGACTGTGAAGGTTTTTTCAGTGATCTGAACATCTTGAGCTCCAGGATTGCAATAATTGACCGCAGAATCCCATATGTAGCAAGAAGAATTAGGGACCCCTTTTTAAAAACTTCATCTGATAAAGAAGCAGTGCCAAAGGCTTCAAATAAACCTAGTGGACTATAACCTGATGTCGTGTGACCTCTCATCTATTTTTAAGAAAGGAAGACTATAAAAGCACTTTTCACAATCACTGTTTATCTCAAAGCATGTTACCGACAATGGCATACCTGTTGTCACAGTAAGAACCGTGGCAACCAATATACGCATACTGCAAAGCCCTACAAACAGCAACATGACAATAATCAAACAGCCTTTTGTTTGTGATGCTGATTGAGGGATAGATATCGGCTAGGCCACCAGAGACAACGTCCTGTTGTTATTCAAAATAATGGGAACTTCAACGGTCATCTGAGTAGGCAGATGGGGCTTTGGTTTAACATCTCACCTAAAAGCCAGTACCCCTAACAGTGCAGCCTTTCCTCGGTACTGTGCTTGAGTATCATTATAACAACTTTAGCCATGCAATTAAGGTTGGCCTGTTAGAATATTAATTCCTTCATTAAGGGCCTTGAGTTGGTGCCTTCCATGCCTGATGGGCACCGCAGGAGCTGAGGTGTAATATTAACCCCCTAATCACATTTTAATTTGATGTTTTAAGTTTTCTTTCTGCTTTGTTTTTTGTTTCAGATGGTTCCCCTCCTTTTAGGGAGTTGCCCTTTTGAGTTATCCCTAAGTTAATTTGATTTTCTTTATTTGGTTGGACAACAAAAGATGTCCTTGATTAAGAGCCAAATTGATGGGCCAATCAGAAAGCCTCTTGCTCTGTATTTAACCAGAACTGTTAATTCCTTTGATACTCCTAGTTAGGCTGCTATTGGAAAGCATTCTGTATGCTGTTGTCAGACTTGTAAATAAAGGAATTTTGGTGAAGGGACTTCTGCCTCTCAGGACTTGCTATTTTTTTGTTTCCAAGCCCTAGAGTGGGACTTGAACCCAGAACCTGTGATGCAGAAGCAAGTGTGTTACTGACACAGCCGTTCCTAACCACTCTCCCATTCCTGTACAGTGCCCTCTTGTGAAGTACAGAGATACCTAAGTGTTCTTGCGCATGGATAACAAAA
The DNA here is from genome assembly GCA_024679065.1 of Sphyrna mokarran. NCBI lineage: Eukaryota > Metazoa > Chordata > Chondrichthyes > Carcharhiniformes > Carcharhinidae > Sphyrna > Sphyrna mokarran. Next base: position 19,879,540 of record JAGIQG010000026.1, read on the forward strand.
AGCTAGCAAGCAGGTTCAACAAGTAGTTAAGAAGACAAACAGCAGTCTGGCCTTTCTTTACAAAGGAGTTGGCGTTTAAAAATAGGGAGGTTTTGTTGCAATTGTACAGGGTGTTGGTGAGGTCTCATCTGGAATACTGTGTTCAGTTTTTGTCCCCTTAACTTAGAAAGGACATTAGAGGCAGTCCAAAGGAGATTCACCAGGTTTGAGAGGATTCCCTGTCAAGAGATTAAACAGTCTAGATCCGTGCTCCTTGGCGTGTAGAAGAGTGAGGGGTGACCTTATTCAAACATATAAGATCCCGAGGGGACTTGACAGGATAAATGGTGAGATGTTTTCATAAGCGGAAGAGCCTTGAGCAGGGGGACAGAGCGACAAGATAAAGGGCTGGTCATTTAAAACTGAGGTGCATAGAGATTTCTTAGAACAAGAACAAAAAACAAAACATCACGGGAAACAGGCCCTTCGGCCCAACGAGCCCATGCCGCCACCCCAATGTTCCCACCTCTACCTGCAATCTTCTCACAGAAAATGGTAAAGCTGTGGAACTCTCTGCCCCAAAGGGTAATGGAGGCTGGATCATTAGAATTATTTAAAGTGGAGGTGGATAAATATTTGCTAGATTGATGAGTAGAGGGCTGTGGGGAAACGGCACAGAAAAGGAGTTGAGGGCAGCTTTGATCAGTCATGATCAAATTGAAAGGCTTAAAGGTCTTGATGGCCAACTCTTGCTTCTACCTCTTGTGCTTTTGTGCGTCCTGCATCAGAGAGTAGACTTTTTTATTACTGTGCTTGAGCTTGCAGGATCATCTACATTCAACACAGATTACATGTTGTGCCATGAAGTGATCCTTTACTAAATCACTGAAAATCACATCACAAATTAGCAAGGCCATTAAAGATCATAGAATCATAGAAACTTACAGTGCAGAAAGAGGCCCTTCGGCCCATCGAGTTTGCACTGAACACAATCCCACCAAGGTGCTACATCCTATATCCCCACATGTTATACCTCTAATCCCTCTAACCTACACATCCCTGAACACTAAGGGGCAATTTTTTAGCATGGTCAATCAACCTAACCCGCACATCTTTGGACTGTGGGAGGAAACCAACACAGACATGAGGAGAACGTGCAAACTCCACACAGACAGTGACTCGAGCCAGGAGTCAAACCTAGGACCCTGGAACTGCAGTGCTAACCACTGTGCTACCGTGCCACTCTTATAGAGTTTGAAACAAACATAATTTATGCCATGTCTCCAATTACGTGCAAATCAAAAACCACTCGTATATTTTTGGCCTGCATTTGGGAACAGAAGCACCTGTATCCTGAGGAGTGTGAAGAGTGTGTGGATTCACTTGCTCTACTCCATAGCTTGGATCAAATGGTAGAACATTCTCTTACCTGTGTTACTTATGGTGGGGGATTTCCTCTGCCCTTTTGTAACTTAAGTGGTTAGTGTGATTCTAATCTGCCTGTAACTAATTACTAAAGACTCTTCAAAATTACTCTTCAAAAACATAACATTCTGGAGTTTAGTGAAGTGAGAGAAGATCTCATAGGTATAAAATTCTAACAGGGTTAGACAGGGTCAGAAAGAATGCTCCCAATGATGGTGGAGTCCAGAACTAGGGGGTCATAGTTTGAGGATAAGGGGTAACTCTTTTAAAACTGAGGTGAGGAGAAATTTCTTCACCCAGAGGGTGGCGAATGTGTAGAATTCATTATCACAGAATGTTGTTGAGGTCAGAACATGGTCTGATTTTCAAGAACATAGAACATAGTACATAGAACACTACAGCACAAACAGGCCCTTCGGCCCACAAGTTGTGCCGAACACATCAAAACCTACCCAGCCATAGACCTATCTATAACCCCCAATCCCATTGGATCCCATATACTCATCCAGAAGTCTTTTAAAAGACCCCAGCGAGTTCGCCTCGACCACCACCGACGGCAGCCGATTCCATTCACTCACCACCCTCTGAGTGAAAAACTTTTCCCTAGCATCCCCTCTGTACTTGCTTCCCTGCACCTTAAATCTGTGCCCTCTCGTCGCGACCATTTCAGCCCTGGGAAATAGTCTCTGAGAGTCCACCCTATCTATTCCTCTCAACGTCTTGTAAACCTCTATCAGGTCGCCTCTCAACCTTCGTCTCTCCAGGGAGAACAGTCCCAGCTCCCTCAACCTGTCTTCATAAGGCATGCCTCCCAATCCAGGCAACATCCTTGTAAATCTCCTCTGCACCCTTTCAATAGCTTCCACGTCCTTCCTATAGTGAGGCGACCAGAACTGCGCACAGTACTCCAAGTGTGGTCTGACAAGGGTCCTATAAAGCTGCAGCATTACCTCCTGACTCCTGAACTCAATCCCTCGATGAATGAAGGCCAGTACGCCATAAGCTTTCTTAACCACATCCTCCACCTGGGAGGCCGATTTGAGAGTCTTATGGACCCGGATCCCAAGATCCCTCTGCTCTTCCACACAGCTAAGACTCCTACCTTTGGTAGTGTACTCATTCATCCCGTTGGATCTGCCAAAATGGACCACAACACATTTATCCGCGTTGAAGTCCGTCTGCCACTTCTCCACCCAGTCTTGCATCCTGTCGATGTCCTGCTGCAACTTCTGACATCCCTCCAGACCATCCACAACACCACCGACCTTCGTGTCATCGGCGAACTTACTCATCCATCATCCAGGTCATTTATGAAAATGACAAACAGCAAGGGTCCTAGAATAGATCCCTGGGGCACTCCACTGGTGACCGACCTCCATGCAGAAAAAGAGCCATCCACAACCACCCGCTGCCTTCTGCAGGCAAGCCAGTTCTGGATCCACAAGGCCAAAGCCCCTTGGATCCCATGCCCTCTCACCTGCTCAAGAAGTCTTGCATGGGGGACCTTGTCAAATGCCTTGCTGAAGTCCATGTACACCACGTCCACTGCTCTTCCTTCGTCAATGTGTTCAGTCACATTTTCGAAGAACTCAATTAAGTTCGTAAGGCACGACCTGCCTTTTACAAAACCATGCTGACTATTTCTAATCAACCTAAACTTCTCCAAATGCTCGTAAATCTTGTCCCTCAGAAGCATCTCCATCAGCTTACCAACCACTGAGGTCAGACTCACCGGTCGGTAATTTCCAGGACTATCCCTGTTCCCTTTCTTGAAAATAGGGGCCACATCCGCAATCCTCCAATCCTCCGGAACCTCTCCCGTCTCCATCGACGATGCAAAGATCATCGCCAGGGGCTCTGCAATGACATCCCTCACCTCTCACAATAATCTGGGGTACATCCCATCTGGTCCCAGAGACTTGTCTATCTTGAAAGCATTTAAAAGTTCTAACACATCCGCTTCCTTAATATCTACATACTCAATCTTTTCAGTCTGCCGCAAACTTGTGGTGCATCCTCCCAGATCACTTTCCACTGTGAATACTGAGGCAAAGTGCTCATTAAGCAAGATAAGCAAAGCACGCCGTCTGCTTTAGTTCCAGAGGGATAGAATTGCAAAGTCGGCAAGTTATGTTAAATGTGCATCAAATCTTGTTAGACTGCACCTCCAGTAATACGTTGACACATTATAAAAAGGTTTAGAGACACGGGAGAGAGTACAGTGGAGAGAGTTACAATGTTGATACCAGGATTATGTGTGTATGAATATCAGGAAAGGATTGACATGCTGGGCATCTTGGAAAAAAAAGAAGACTGAGGGATGCCATAAAAGAAGTCTCTCAAATTATGAAATGTTTTGACGGAATGGATACAGAGATTGGGTTGGATTTAATGAAGATTGATGGAGTGGGAATGATGACAGGAATGTTGGGAGAATTGGCCAGCTTCAAGTTCCCAACATAGAGAAAAGTGGCCTTAGTTAAGATGGAGGCAGGAAAAGTCCAATGTGGGGAAGCTGCCTACTGAGGCTCATTAATGAGCTAATTAAAGCCTATTATCCCTGAATCAGCTGGAATTTAGTGGTGGCTCAAGTGGGAGTTGCGCAATTTTCCTGTGTTTGCCAAAGGTCCAAACCTAGTTGTGTTTGCTTGCAGCGACGGAGACGGGGTTCCTTTTTGACAGGCGCCATGTTTCCAATGGAGGGACACAGTATCAGGAATTGGGGGGCTGGTGGGGCACGGAAAAACAGCACCGGCTTTTCCCTTTGAACACTCTGCCCCTCTTCTCAATCAAACCCTCCTCCCTGCCGGCTTCCATTCTGCCCTCACTCACCTGTGCCCGGCATCTGGCATCAATCCTGGGGCTGGGTTTTGGGGTACTATCGAAAGCAGCCACCACTCCCAACCTCTAATTGGCCAGCAGCTCTCAGCAGTGGGGTTTCTGCATGGGATGCTCAACACTAAGCAGTGAAAAACTTGACGGCCACTTAATCGCATCAGGCCTTCCCTTGGTGGGGAGGGAATGGGGGGGGGGAGACGGGCCAGTTCTTCAACAGATATGGGTGGGGGCAGGGGCAGGGGAGGTCAGGCATTGCTGCAACAAAGTCTCACTCTTGTGGGGAATGGAGTAACTAGAGACTGTTAACATAAGATAGTCACCAAGAACCCCAATTTCAAAATTTCAAAAATTTCAAAAGAAATTTTTTTACTCAATGAGCAGTGAGAATGTGGAACTCACTAATATGGGAAGTGGTTGAAATAAATAGACAAGATGCTTTTAAGGGGAAACTAGGCAAGCATTGGAAGAGGAGATAACAGGAAGTTACAATGGTAGATTTCATAGAATCAAAGAATTATAGAATCCTCACAGTGCAGGTCCATCAATCCTTCAGTGACACCAATCCCACACAGGCCCTATCCCCGTAACCCTACTCTCTTCTAATCTCTCTGATACGAAGGGGCAATTTAGCATGGCCAATCAACATAACCTGCACATCCTTGAAATGTGGGAGGAAACCAGTGTGCCCAGAGGAAACCCATGCAGACGTGGGGAGAACATGCATACTTCACATACAGAGTTACCCGAGAACAAAATTGAACTCAGGTCCTTAGCACTGTGAGACAGTGGTACTAACCTTTGGATGAGAATAATGAGATAAGGCTCCAGTGGAGTTTAAACTCTAGCATGGACTGGTTGAACTGATTCATCTGGTTCTGTGCCATATATCCCACATAATCCTATGTTTCCACCCAGGTGCAGTAAGAGAAATACCTGACCCTAGGTGATGACATAATTTATCTCAGCTGTATTCATTTTCTGAGTACGTTCCACTACCTTACCTTCCTGCTATAATCCGCACCTTCTTTAATCTTTATCACTACCACTAACATTCCCTTTGTCTTGAGTCCACAATATCTTTGTCAATATTTCCTAAGTTCCCAGTCACTCTAATCTTCTGTTCTGCTCCATCTTCTCCACCTGCTCTCCAACCATATAATCCATCATACTTCTGCTTCTCTTCAGCTCTAAAGAAGAATCATATAGACTCAAAACATTAACTCTCATAGAATCCTTACAGTGCAGAAGGAGACCATTTGGCCTACCCAGTCTGCACCGAGCACAATTGCACCCAGTCCCTATCCTCATAGGCCCACGTATTTATTTGCTGATCCGCCTGATACTCGGTATCAATCAATCTACCTGACCCACACATGTTTGGACTATGGTAGGAAGCTGGAGCACCCGAAGGAAATCCACGCAGACATGAGGAGAATGTGCAAACTCCTCATAGACAGTGACCGAAGCCAGGAATCAAACCCGGGTGTTTGGTGCTAAACAAAGCAAACAATGTAGATAAGAGGCCTAAATCTACCAATGTAGATTAGGAAATGGTGTAAGTTAGACAAGGGATGGTTAGCATTTGAAGAATTAATGCATGATTTAAAAAATATATATTTCTTTAAGACAGAGAATCATCGCAGTAAACGTTGGCCAGCAAGAGGAGATATTGATAGTATTATATCCGATAAAAGGAGCCTGCAGCATTGCCATTGTAAGTTTGAGGAGTTTAGATTATTTGCTGCTGATTATTTAGTGAAACTTGAACTTGATTCGTTTGTCTCTGTACTTAGCTTCAGTTTCTGCATTGCTAGCTTTCCTTTCAGGACTCATTGGTGTCTCCAAAGTCCCTGTTGGATTTATGCTGTGTGGAGCTTTATGGTTACCAGACAGCTTCCTGTTTCTCTGATAAGGGTGATTATCTACTCCACTGCAGGGAGCTTCTCTGAGAAGGGAGATAGAGACTGCTGGGAAATGAGGCCAAGTACCTACAAGCAGCACCTAAGACGGTGGTCTGTTGGAGGAAAGGAACAGGCATAGGGGGTGCAGCAGAGTGCAACGTGAAAGGTCCACAGAAGACAGCACTGTCTTACTGCCAGAGGCAGTGATCCAGTTACCTTACCATGTTGGAGGTGCAGCCTATCCAGGGAGACTGTGATCTCCATCTGGTAGATGTTAGGGAAGGAGGTCACCTCCAATTGTGTGATGGCATTCCATGCCAGTGACTCGAAAAGTCACTATAACCCTCAATTTCTCTGCCCTCTGATTTTCTCCAGTTGTGAGTGAGGGATCTATGTGGAGTGTCCCAACCTGCCACCCATAGTTGCATCAAAATGGTTACTAACGCTTTGTTCAGATGGGTTGTGACATTTATTCATTAGTGGAAAGATGAGACCAGCCAGGCTGAGACAGCCAGAGCTTTGCTGGCATTGCTGGGTTCCCCTACATCCGGGGTTCCATTGACTGCATTCATAGGGGCCATCAAGATGCCAGAAGGTGAGGCTGGTGCCTTTGTGAAGGGAAAGGTTTCCATTCCACGAACGTGCAGTTAGTTTGTGGCCACAAGGCTCAGATTCTGCTAGACTGTGCAAGGCGATGCAAGCATTCTCTGACACACGAATGCCAAGGCTGGTTATCACTCCAGCCTGGCTGGATGGGTGGTTGCTGGGTGATAAGGCAATCCGTTGAAACGCGGGCTTGTAACACCTCTCCATCACCCACGCGATGGAGGGATATAATCGCAATCACTTCTCCTCAAAGACAGTGAAAGGTAGGAACATTGGACTGCTGAGGATGAGATTCAGATTAACTGGGCCATTCAGGAGGAGAACAGCAATGTCCTTCACAGATTGTGTCTCTTAGAGTCACTGCATGCTGCGCTGTCCACAGTTTGGCCCTGGTAAGGGGGGTACCTACACAAGGATGAAGATATCGAGGCAGCTCCACAGGCCGCAGGTGATAACTCTACTTGTGGATCAGATGAGGAACCCGGGGAAGAACACCATGAGAACATAGAAACAGATTTCTGGAACCTTCAGGGGGGCATGGACACCAGGGAGACTGTCAGTCAGCCCACCTTCAGCTATGCTGCCAAGGCACTGCTGCCACCTTATGCCAGGTTCACCACTTCCTTAGTTTGCAATGAGACATTCCATTGAACCCAAAGTCCGCTCAGTATCTGAGCAATAAACTTTACAGTCCCTCACATCCAACATTAGATACTGGCAGCAACTATAAAACAAGTGATGCATACTCAGCCATTAACACAAAAGTGAAATGGATATAGATAGTGAAGGGAACATTATAAAGTGTTAACAGTCACACCAGTAAACAATGTAATAAATAGTGACAGGCTGGAAGATCACTCATGAAATGTCCCCCTCAAGTTCATGGTGATTTAAACTTACTTATGTGAGTGCTGCGTCTTGTGCCCCCCTACCCCACCCCAACTCCTAACAACTCCCCAACCTCTCTCTAGTGACATTAGAGCCATGGATGTTGGACCACATCATGGCCACTGACCTGGGCTGTCACCTCTGTCCAGGCCTCCTTGGTCCAATGCCCACCTCCTGCCATCTTGTGGCATCAGAATATCCTGCCTGGCATTGACCAGTGTACCAAAGTATTCACCCAAATACCAGAGGGCAGAATGTAAACTGGACTTGTCTTTCTGACTGCTCTGCCCACAGGGTGAGGTCATGAATTGCTGAGAGGGTCACCAATTCTCTTCCTGACAGTTCCCTATTGGTCCGCTCCAACTCCACTCATCCTTCAGGCAGATGTCAACTTTTGAAAGCCCCTCCCAAGTCACCATTGGGCCAGGAAACAGACTGCACACTTCCTCCCCTCCTTCCAGCCCAGATGCCCCAACCATTCAAGGGACATGTTTCATGAGGTGGGCCTTCATTGTCCAGCCAGTGTGAAATTGCATCACCAAGTCCTTGTCACCTGGTAGCAGATTCCACAGCTACATCTGGGCCTGCTCACCAGGCTGCACCTGAGAAAATGTGGAATTTAGGCCATGGTAGCGCATTGGTTTTGATCCTGCAGCATTCGACCTGCAAGAATTATCTAGGTTCTGAAATAATTCCCAAAGCGTGGAAATTATTTATGAGCCGATAAAGAAAGAAAACAGGAAATTGTAAATTAGTTAGCAGTTGGAGGCAAAGTTATAGAATCTATTCATAAGGATGTGGTAACAGAACATTTGGGAATCACAATATGGATAAAGGATTAGTTAATGCACATAAACAGAGAGTTGGAATAGATGGGAGATTTCCAGGCCAGCCAACTGTAATAAACTGTATTCTGCATGGATCAGTATTTAGGTCTCAGCTAGCTAGCACCTTTCTTAATAAGTTAGATGAAGTGACCAAGTGGAAAAGTAAGCGGTGAGAAGGAAATATAGGAGCTGCAGAGGGATGTAGACAGGTTGGGCAATTGGCAAGAGCTGAAAGATATAGGACAATGTGGTGAAGTGTGACATTATTGATGTAGAAGAATAAAATAGAATTTTATTTGAATAGTGAAAGACTGGGAAATGTTGCATTCAAAGGAACCTGATGTTCTTGATTCACATCATGTTAACATAAATGTACAACAAGCACATAGGATGGTTTTTTAAAAAATTTATTTATGAGATCTGAGAGTTGCTGGTTGGATCAGTATTTATTGCCCGTCTCTAACTGCCCACTAGCGCAGAGCATTTGAGAGTCAACCACATTGCTGTGTCTCTGGGATCACATGTAGGTTAGAATGGGTTAGGATGGCAGATTTCCTCTCCTAAAGAACATCAGTGAACAAATTGGAGTTTTAACGACAATGGTTTCATGGTCACTATTGCACTTTTAATTCCAGACTTTTATTGAATTCAAATTTCACTGTGGTGGGATTTGAATCCAGGTCCTCTAGATCTTGCCCTGGGTCACTGGATTACTAGTCCAGTGACAATAGCACTATGCTACCACGTCCTCTAAATTGTAAGTTACTTTTTGTTAGAATGGGATTGTATTACAAGAGTGAAGAAGTCTTCAAACGATTAATAAAGGCTTTAGCAAAGCCACACCTGCACATTTTTGGGCTGTGGGAGGAAACCAGAACACTCAGAGGAAACCCACACAGACACAGTGAGAATGTGCAAACTCTGCACAGACAATCACCCAAAGCGGGAATTGAACCTGGGTCCCTGGCGCTGAGAGGCAACAGTGTTAGCCTTGTGCCAACGTCTTCCACACCTTGGGAACTGTTCCAGAATCTAAGGAATTTTTGCAAATCAAATGCTGACAGTCAAAACCAATATGCCACCATGGCCTAAATTTCACATGGATGTGAAATCTGTTCTGTAGTTTAACCTGCCCTAGAAGGAGCGAAACAAATGTTCACTTGGCTGATTTCTGGGATGGGGGGTTGGCCTTTGAGGAGAAATCGAGCAGGGGGATTCTCAAGCCTCAGGGTTGAGAAGAATGAGCAATTGTCTAACATGTGAGATTCATAAGGGGCTTAAAAGGGCAAATGCTGAGAAAATATCCCCCCGGATAGGGAATACAGAATACGAGGTCAAATATGGGAGTCAGCAGAACTGAGATTCAGAGAAATGTCTTCATTCAAAGGGCCGTGAATCTTTCGAATTCTCTATGTGGGAGAGTTAAAGATGGTCAGGTACTGAATGTATTGAAGTCAGAGATGGATAGAATTTTGAATACTAAGGGAATTTAGGGATACGGAGATGGTATGGTAAGCTGGAGTTGAGGTTGAAGACCTGCCTTGATTTTGTTGAATTATTGGCAGACTCAAGGGGAAATGACCAAATGCAATTTCAATTTCTTATGCACTTGTGTTGGTGCTTAGGTGTTAACCAGATGAAAAGACGGTTATGCTCATTTCATCAATAAAACAACTACCTGAGCAAAATGTGGAGTGGTTCTTAGCGTAGATTGACTGAAGGAAAGTAAACTAATCTCACAGCATTTACACCTCACGATGACTGCATCTTGCACAGTATATCGCATAGTCCATTGTACACGCAGAGCAGACTTGATGGGCCACATGACCCAATTCTGCTCCTATATCTTATATAATGGTATGTTTGTTTATGAAATGTCTGTCAATAAGTATGATTGCTCATGGAGAAATGATGGCATAGTGGCATTATCACTGGACTGGTAATCCAGAGATCCAGCCTAATGCTCTGGGACCTGGGTTCGAATCCCAACACGTCAAATGGGGGAATTTGAATCAGTTAAAAAGATATCTGGAATTAAAAGCTTACTGATGATTATGAAACCATTGTTGATTGTCATAAAAACCCATCTGGTTCACTAAAGATCTTTAGGGAATGAAATCTGCTGTTCTTACCGGGTTTGTTCTATATGTGACTCCAGACTCACAGAAAGTTGGTTAAAATGCCATGGAAAGATTATAACATAGAAGGAGGCTGTTCAGCCCATCTTGTGCATGCCAGCCCAGGACACTCAGGTGCCCTTTCTAAATCCACCCTCCTGCAGCCAGCCCATAGCCCTGTAACACTAAAGGTGCAGATCCAGGTACTTTTTGAAATAATTTAAGGTCTGTGCCCCCACCACCCCAAGTTAGGCAGCGAATTCCAGACACCCATCGCCGTCTGCGTAAAAAAGTTATCTCTCATGTCCCCTCTCCACCTAAAGCCACTTATCTTGAATCTATATCTCCAGTTCTAGAATCCTCCACCAAGAGAAACAATTTTATCCTGTTCACTCTATCTCTTTCTCTAATGGCATTGTGAGTCAGCACGTGGACTGCAGTGTTTCAAGAAGGCAGCTCACCAGCACTTCTCGAGGGTAACTATGGATGGGCAATAAATGCTGGCCCCGCCAGTGATGCTTAAGTCCCACGAAGTAATAAAAAAATACCCTCCGAAATGACCTAGCAAGCCATCCATTTCGAAGATAGTTTGGGATGGGTGCTAAATGCTGGGCCAACCAGGATTGCCCACATCCCATGAATAAATAATTTTTCAAATTCACATTTGGGTGAAATGCATTGACTAATTTGCCAGCAACTCAGGTAATAAGTGGTGGAAAATAACTCACTGTGGTTTGATAATATCAGACTCAAAGTTTTGTCGGGTGGCATCGTGAGCACCGCACAGCAGTGGATCTCTGCAACATTTCAAAACTCGCGTGCTGCATATCTGAGTGGGTGAATTGTGCAAAGTCAATGATGGCTCACAAGACCTTTTTTTGTTCCATTTTTCCTTCTGTCCTAATTCTCTCAAAATCAAATTTATAAACCAGCTCTTACAAAGCTAGTCAAGTATTCAGTGTACTATGAATCTATATTGAAATTGAGAAGCTCCCGGTGCTTCCATGGTGAACTGGACTTCAGCAGCAACAAGTAATCGTTACATGCTTTGACATCTCACCAGTTCACCGTACTGGTCTATGCAATAGGATATCAGAGAAACACATCTTGTAACTTGCACATGCCATCAACTGACAGCCACATTACCCAAACAGAATTTCATTGCACCTCGCTGACACTCCTCCTGTCTTTGGCAGGGGAAGGTGGCACATAACTACTGGCAGTAGGATTAATTGGAGGGGAGAGGAATGCCTACATACACGTGGAGGAGATGGTCGTGCCCATCAACACATGACAATCTTCTCAGAATCGAATCTTTCTCCTGACTGCAGTGGTTAAAGAAGACAGATCAGCACTTTCTCAAGGGCAATTAGGAATGGACAATAAATAAAGTTTATTTATTAGTGTCACAAGTTGGCTACATTAACACTGCAATGAAGTTACTGTGAAAATCATTTAGTCGCCACACTCCAGTGCTGGTTCGGGTACACTGAGGGATTTTCAGACTATGGAAGCAAACCGGAGCACGCAGAGGAAACCCACGCAGACTGGGTGAGAATGTGCAAACCCTACAAAGACAGTGATCCAAGACCAGAATTGAACCTGGGTCCCTGGTGCTGTGAGGCAGCAGTGCTAACCATTTTGCCATCATTCTGCAATGATGCCCAAATTCGTGAATGGATAAAAAGAACTCCATATTCCCTTCACTCAGAATCTGTTCTGCTTTGGAAGCTTGTGAGGGTGTAAGCATGTTTACTTTCCCTCTCTGTTTATCTAAATCTACCCTCGTACCTTTGTCCTTTCAGATGCCTAAGAATTGCAAAATGATCAGGGAGTGGAGCTAGAGCAAGATTACAATAATGACGGAGACAGACTATCACCTGATGATTGGATACCATAGCTCAGACACTGACTCTGTGTATCTTTGTATAACATAGTAGTGGGATCTGCACACGTTGAATACATGGTACTAGATCTCTGTAGCCTGGGCAGGGACAAAGGATAGCATGAAGGATTGATACCAGCTTGTCGGAGCACAAGGTTTTGCTATGGCTTTACATGTGGCTTGGAGCCATACCTTTCTAGCACAGAGCAGGTAGCCACCTCCCTCAATACACGTGTAGATCCAACACGGTGTTGGGTTTATAACTTTCTCTGCTACTGCAGAAAATGGGACAGCAGGTTTGGGGCTGGGATGATGGCACAGTAACTAGTACTGCTGCCTCACAGCACCAGGGGACCTGAGTTCGATTCATGGTTTGGGTCACTGTCTGTGTGGAATTTGCACATTGTCCCCGTGTCTGCGTGGGTTTTCTCCGGGTTCTCCAGTTTCCTCCCACAGTCCAAAGATGTGCAGGTTAGGTGGATTGGCCATGCTAAATTACTCCTTAGTGTCAGGGGGACTGGTGAGGGTCGGGGCATGGGGTTATGAGGATAGGGCCTGCCTGGAACTGTGATCAGTGCAGACTTGATGGGCCGAATGGCCTCTTTCTACACTGTAAAGATTCTATGATCTTTAGATTCTAAGATTCTAAGGTGCACCATAAGTAGCTTCTGCAATGGAAGCTCAAAATGGAGTTCCTTTTTTCTTTATTCTTTCATGGGATGTGGGCATCTTTGGCTGGGCCAGCATTTGTTGAACATCCTGAATTTCCCTTCAACTGAGTGATTTGCTAGCCTACTTTAAAGGGTATTTCAGAGTTAACCTCATTGCCGTGAGTCTGGAGTCATGTGTAGGCCAGACCAAGTAAGAAAGATAGATTTCCTGTCTTAAGACATTAATGAATCAGAGGAGTTTTGCAACAATTGACATCCTGATCATCATTGGACTTTTAATTGCAGATATCCTTTGTTAATGCATTCAAATTCCAGCACCTGGCATGGCGGGATTCGAACTTGGCCATGCTAAGTTGCCCCTTAGTGTCAAGGAGATTAGTAGGGTAATTACGTGTGGGTATGGGGATAGGGTGAGATTGTTGCTGGTGCAGGCTTGATGGGTCAAATGGCCTCTTTCTGCACCGTAGTAATTCTGTGATCCTATGGTTCTATGTTAATTCGGTTTGCTATTTTTGTTGACATTAGTGTTCAACAGGGCTTTCAAGATGTCACAGCTGTGTAGCGATCTGCCCTCCACAGTGGATAGCACTGCTGCCTCACAGTGCCAGGGACCTCTGTGTCGCTTAGCCCAGTTTTAGATGGGCCAGATCAAGAGAGTGCATCAGCTGTAATGTAGAGCTCCAAATTGGTAGCAAAGGAATCAAATCAAACCAGCGCAGCACTCCAACTGATGTCACGATCTGCCTGCCTTGTGTGTTTCCAGCAGATGTTAAAATTTTCACCTGGCCCCTTTACCAAGATGCTATTTGGTGCGTTTTGTATCAGAAGTGTCCGCGAATGTTACAGATGTCTGTTAGAAACGCCCAGAGAATGGTGTTCACTGAGCTCAATTCCTCACCCCCACATTTGAAAGGAGGAAGGGAAGAATGAGGAAGGTTAAACTTCCTCAGTTCTGTGGTTCTAGAGCAGCAGATGGTGCGATGAGTCTTGATCTGAATAGAGTAGGAACCTGGATCAACACGAAACCAGTCCCAACATTTATACTTGTCCTTTACTTCTGCTAATATAAAGCTTTTATATTTCAACTTAGAAATAGTGGGCTGAATTCTCCCAAAAAACTTCTGAGTGTTGAATTTGCAGGAAAATTCACACTAGCTTTTTCAGTTGGAGTTCACGCTAGTTCCCACTAACCTTAACCCTAACTCTGGGCCCAACTTTACCGTGGCGTTGCACCTGTTTTCAGGCATGAAAAGTTTTTAAAGTTGGGCATGAGGCAAATAGTGCGACCCGCCACCCCCTCCCCACCGCTCCCCCTCCACGCTGGTTCTCTCTTTACTTAGGCCGGAAAATGGCCATGATGGGGACCGCCATCGAAATGCATTTGCATGCGTTTAAAGTGATTTATTGGGCCACACACTCAACTTTACTGGCACTTCCACTTTACCATCTAGAACTGGCACAAAACTGGTGAGTGGGGGAGGGGTCTGCTGTCACCCTGCCTTGATCTGTGGTGGGAAGAGGGTCTGCTGTGCTTGAGATCGGTGGGGGGAGGTGCCCATTATGCGTCTCGGTGGCAGGGTATTGGGGGGATAAGGGGGTCAGTAGTGTTGTAGGGTGGGGCAATGTCTGTGAGGGCTGGTGTGTGGGGGAGGCATTTTCCGGCCAAGAAGGACGTGTCAAAGGAGCAGTGTTCTATTATTTTTCTGCACGTGCAGTTGGAGGCGCCGATCGGAGCTGCAGGATTTTGGGCAGATTAATCCTCGTCCATAGGTTTGTGCAGTGCAATTCAGAATTGCTGATATTTCTTCAGGCCCGGTGTGTATGGAATGCCTCAAAATGGGTCTAAAAATTGGATCTGAAAGATTCCCAGTCTCAAGTCCGGCCAGCATTTCAAATCAAACTGGTTAAATAGAACCCCCTGTGCAGTGCAGTGAGCACCAGTGTGGATTCATTAGGTTTTAGTAGACGGAGGCTATTTCTGCCTAGGAGGCTGTACCCAGCAGGCCTCCTGCACAGTGGCCTGGAAATGTCAGCCTCCCATTTGCTGGTCAGTGCGATCGCCAATCCTCCCTGCACACGACGCTCTCTGGACAACCTCCCAGCCCATCCCAATCGCTGGCCTCCCTCTGACTCCCATCCATCCCAGTGGCAGAGCAGACCAGCACAGTGGCACAGAAGTTAGCATAATTGCCTTACAGGGCCAGGGACCTGGGTTTGATTCCCGGCCACTGTGTGTGTGTGGAGTTTGTACATTCTCCCTGTGTGTGCGGGTTTCCTCTGGGGGCTCCGGTTTCCTCCCACTGTCCAAATATGTGCAGGTTATGTTGATTGACCATGCTAAATTGCCCTTAGTTTTGAGGGGATTAGCAGCCTAAATATGTGGGGTTACAGGGATTGTTGTTGGTGCAGGCTCAATAGGCCAAATGGCCTCCTTCTGTACTGTAGGGATTCTATGACCCTATCCCCATCAACCGCCCTCCATCGCACTTTAGGAACTTTCAAGCGGTTTTTGGATAGGCACATGGAGCACACCAGAATAAGAACATAAGAAGTAGGAGCAGGAGTAGGCCATCTAGCCCCTCGAGCCTGCCCCGCCATTCAATACGATCATGGTTGATCTGATAGTGGTTCAGTTCACTTACCTGCCTGCTCCTCATAACACTTAATTCCCTTATTGGTCAAAAATCTATCTATCTGTGACTTAAACACATTTAATGAGGTAGCCTCCACTTCTTTAATTGGCAGAGAATTCCAAAGATTCACTATCTTCTGGGAGAAGAAGTTCTTCCCCCACTGTGTTCTAAACTGACTCCTCCTTATTTTGAGGCTGTGCCCTCAAATTCCTGTTTCCATTCTAAGTGGAAATAATCTCTCTGCCTCTACCCTGTGTAGCTCCTTCATTATCTCATATGTCTCTCTAAGATCACCCCTCAGCCTTCTAAACTCCAATGAGTACATGCTCAGTCTACTCAATGTCTCCTCATAAGCTAACCCCCTCACCTCCGGTATCAGCCTGGTGAACTTTCTCTGCACTCCCTCCAAAGTTAATACATCCTTTCGCAAAAAAGGGGACCAAAATTGCACACAGTACTCTAGGTGCAACCTGACCAGTATCTTGTATAATTGAAGCAAGACCTCCCTGCTTTTATATTCCATTCCTCTCACAATGAAGGCCAACATTCCATTTGCTTTCTTAATCACCTGCTGTACCTGCAAACTGAGTTTTTGTGATTCATGCACAAGAATGATAGGGAGTGGGATAGCTTGATCTTGGTTTCAGACAACGCTGGGCACAACAAAGAGCTTGTACTGTGCTGTACTATTTATGTCTACGTTCTATGTTCATATGCACATCCCTTTGACTCTGCCTGGTGGGCAATGCCAAGATGCCCCCTGGATATTGGCACTATTGCCTTTGGGTAGTGCTGAGGCATAGACTAGCATTGTCAGGATACCTATATACAGGTGTCACTACCCCACACCTGGCTCCTTTCGGGGGCCCCAATTGCCCTCCCTTCACTTCAGTGGGGTCAGGTTGCCAGCTCCGCCAGAAGTGGGGAGTTACTGTTGCTGGAGTAAAACATGGACCCAAAAAATTCAGTTCTCGGCCTGCTAATAGCATTTAAAATGTCACTTAATGTGAGCCCCACTTTCCCTCCAATTTCCAGTTTCATTTCTTCAGCCTTTCCTTGTTGCTTGGTTGATGCAATTTATTTAAGGCTTGAACGTGGGTTCTCATTCTTGGTAATTCATTCCTTGCAACAGAATGAAGCTTTATGTCATTTTTTGCTTGTATCTTTGTAAAATGATTATAGCAAAAGCATAATGAAAGAGTTCATAACGTTTCTTTGGTCCAAAGCTCCTCACCATCGATTAGAAGAACTTTCAAAATCACCAACTGGACTTCTTGGCTGGAATTTTACCCACCCTGCATTCGACACTTTATGTTCGCTACGTTTTCTTAATAAACCTAATGTTCTTGGTGAAGAGCTCCCACTAATGGATTTTTAGCTCATTGCAATATTGGTGTAAGGCAATGTAGAATTCTGAGTGAACAAGTTTGTGATTATTTAAATATGCAGGAAATATATTTCAATTTATATTAACCCCATTTAGCTATAGCCTGATTTTAGTTTGCTCCTGTTCTATATACACAGAAAATTTGTTGTCTGTTGACAATAGGAATATTTGACCAGTCCTTGAGAAGGCCTCATATCTATACAAAACACAACAAATTGCTTTGAAATAGGTCACTCTTGTTATGTGGGGAAATATAACTCTCATTTTTCACACAGCAAGATTCCACCTCAATAATGAGTCACACAATCAGTTAATCTGCTTTTACCCCACTAATCCTACACATCCTGGGACACAAAGGGGCAATTTTGCATGGCCAATCCACCTAACCTGCACGTCTTACGACTGTTGGGAGGAAACTGGAGCATCCGGAAGAAGCACATGTAGATACAGAGAGAATGTGCAAACTCCACACGGACAATCACCCGAGGTTGGAATTGAACCTGGGTCCCTGACCCTGTGAGGCAGAAATGCTAACCACTGAGACACTCTGCCACCGTTTTTAGTTGAAGAAGACCCCAATTTTCTTTGAATAGAAGAGTAGAATCTCTCTTAGAGCAGGCTGACAGAGTTTCATGTCTTTATAACAATGTAGCATTGTGCTGAAGTGACAGATTTAAGTGTTTTAAGCCTCAGAGTCTGGCTTGAGTTCACAGCCTTCTTTCTCCCTCATGAGGCAACTAAATGAAGCTGATAATTGTGTTCTTTAAATGGGTAACATTGTCATCGTTCACTCCGAACTGTGGCACCTGTTCGTTCGCCTTCTACAGCTGAACTTATTCAGACTACCAGCAGGAAGGAAGAGCAGGCATTATTTTGACCAATATCTATCTCTCTCACATCAGTAAACAAATTTTCTTCTCATCATATTGCTGATGGCGAAAGCTTTCAGTGTAAAATTCGCTTCTACATTTCCCCAACATTACAACAAAGAGAGACAGAGATCCCTGGCTGGTATTTTATGACTTCACTTGAGCAAAGCTTGTAAAATCCTGCCCGAAGCCAATGGAGAATTCCCTTCTGCGAGCCCTGGGGTAACGTGCCAGCAAAATTCCAGTCAGTGTCTTATTTTGGATCTCTATTCTCAGGTGTTCCCTTGCAGAAGTCTATGGGGTCACTACTCACTTTGTGATTGGTGGCAGGTTTCACTTAAATCCCTCACCCATCACTCAAGCGAGGGTTGGTCGGCATTTCCACAGTCTCTTACATGCAGCCTGTTATTAAGATTGTCTAAGTATGAAGTACTTAGACTCTATAAAAATATTCCTCTATAGACTGCACATGATACATTTGACCCCCTGCAGCTGGGTATCCATTCAGCTGGTCTCTCCCCTCTGCTACCACCTCTATTTGCTCCCTACGTTTATTGTGGGGTTTGTGGTGTTACTTCCTGATTCTGGTTAAGTGAATCCGTCAGGTGGAGTTCACTGGAACTGGTGCTTAGGACACATATGGTCACAGCTCACCATAGAGAATTTGACTAAGTCTTTCTGGCCCAGTCGGTTTGACAAGAAAATAAATCAAGGTTGCCTGCCTCATTCAGCTAAAATCAAGCTTTCCTTTAGCTATAACCCTGTCAGATCCACACTGATTATTTGTAAGGCTGGCTTTTCACATTCAGCCTCTCTTATCTCGCTATGGATGTGGATTTCTCCTGTAGAGATGGCCAAAACATGCAGTTATTAGCATGCTGAAGTCCAAGAGTGCCCTCCAGTGCCTGGTCTGCACCTTGCCTAGTAAAAACAAGTGTCAAAGCATCGTTTGAGAGCAATGAAGCACTTATGACTTGTAGTCGCTGCTGTAATGTAGGAATTCAATGCTTTAATAGTTAAGTATGGTAGCCGGACAATGAGTAGAAAGGTTAGAAGCACATACTGCCAATAAGCTGTGTAATTTATCTGTCATTACTCCGGTCAAACATTTAGGATCTGTTAACTTCAAATCTTGCTAACCAGAGCCTACTATCTAGAATTATAGAATTGCTGCTGTACAGCAGGAGGCCATTTGACCCATCTAGTCTATAGCGACACATCCCACCCAGGCCTATTCCCGTAACCCCACATATTTAGCCTGCTATTCCTCTAACACTAGAGTCAATTTAGCATGGCCAATCCAACTAACCTGCACATCATAGTGCAGCCAACTGAGGGATGTGTAAATATAGAATAATTTATTTACTTAGTTAATTAATAATTAATTTAATTTAAATTTTTTTGTAGGTGGAGGGGGATATGAAATACAGAACAATTCAAGATCACTGAGCTGAGTTTTTAAAAATTCTTTCTTGAGATGTGAGCATCATTGCCCATCTCTAATGGCCCTTGAGAAGATGATAATGAGCCTCTTTCCTCAACCCATGGGATTGAGGCACATACATACCGTGAGGGGGCCAGATTTTCATGAAGGAGATGAGATGGTTGAGTCAGGAAATTTCCAAATCTGGAACATCGGTGGTGGGGGGGGATAGAAGGAAGAAAGGCACTGTTAATTAGTCACTCATTAGTTTAATTGACCTCTGCCACCCTGCTCTGATAGCTCAATGGGCAGAGCTGCTTGCTCTATTGGGAGTGAGTGGATGTTGGGTCCCCTCTGGATATCTTCTACCACCACCTCATGAGGCTTTCTCCTTCCAAACCCATCTCCAGATGTCTGGTAAACATAGAAATGTGGAAACTAGGAGCAGGAATAGATCAGTTGGCCCTATGAACCTTCTCTGCCATTCAACCTTATCAAGGCTGATCCTCTGTCTCAGGCCATACTCCTTTGTCATTACCCCTCAATGCCTTCAGAGTCTAGAAATCCACCTATTTTCTTCTTAAAGATCTGGAGGCAGTAACAAAATTGCACAAAAAAGGCTGGTTCCAGAATCAAAAGATTGAAAGAGTTTCGGCTTTTTCATTAAGAATAGAGAATTTTTCAAGGTGATATGATAGAGGTTGTTCAAATGATGAGAAAGGGTTGGATAGCATGAATGTGGAGAGAATATTTTCATTATTGAAAGAGTCCAAAACAATGGACCATAAATAAAAGATAGTTGCTAACAATTACAGAAGGGAAATAAAACATTCGATAAGCTGCCATATCAAATGTTATCATGGAAAATGAAATCTCATGCTGTAGGGAAAACATATTGGCATGGAAAGAGGATTGGCTAGCTAGCAGGAAACACAGAGCAGGCATAAATGGGTCATTTTCTGGTTGGCAAGATGTAACAAGTAATATTCTGTGAGGATCAATGCTGGTCCCTCAATGTTTTACAATTTATATAAATGACTTGGATGAAGAGACTGATGGCATGGTAGTCAAATTTGCTGATGATAGAAAAAAGTCAGGAAAATATATTGTGAAGGGGATATATGGGGCTACAGGGGACATAGATAAGTTAAACTGAGTGGGTAATGTTCTGGCAAATTGAATATAATGTGAAATTGTTCATTTTGGCAGAAAGAATAAAAGAGAAGCTTATTTTCTAAATGGTGATAGATTGCAGAACTCTGAGATGCAGAGGGATCTTGGTGTCCTTGTGAATGAATCACAAATGATTAATATGCAGTTATAGCAAGTTAATAGAAAGCTAATAGAATTTTATTGTTTATTGTGAAGGAAATTGAACGCAAAAATAGGGAAGTCATGCATTAGTGAGACCATATCTGGATTACTGTGCCTAATATTGGTCTCCTTGTTTAAGGAAAGATATAAATGTATTAGGAGCAAGATTTACCAGACTTGTACCTGGAATGGGTGGGTTGTCTTATGAGGAAAGGTTGGTGAGGCTAGGCTTGTGTGCATTGAAGTTTAGAAGAGAAAAGCGACTTGATTGAAACATTTAAGATCCTGAGGAGTTTTGAGAGTGTGGATGTGGAGAGGATGTTTCCTTTTGTGGAAGAATCTGGAACAAGGGGTTACTGTTTAAAAATAAGGGGTCGCTCATTTAAGACGGAGATGAGGAGAATTTTCTTTTCTCAGAGTTGTGAGGTTTTGGAGCACTCTTCCTTAATAGGTGGTGAAAGCAGAATCTTTGAATATTTTTAAGGCAAAGTTAGATAAGTTCTTGAGAGGTAAGGAGTGAAAGATTATGGAGTGGTATGTGGGATGTGGAACAGAGGCTACAATCAGGTCAGCCATTATTGTATTGAATAGCAGGGCAGGGTCATGGGCTGAGTGGCCTACTCCTAATCCTAATTCCTATGTTCATGATATTACTGCTTGTGGCACAATGTTACTACATTGTTACTGTGAACTATTTATGTTTAAGTTTATTTATTAGTGTCACTAGTAGGCTAACATCAACTTTGCAATGAAGCTATTGTGTAAATCCCTAATTGCCACACTCCGGCACCTGTTTGGTACATTGAGGGAGAATTTAGCACGGCCAATGCACCTAACTAGCACATCTTTCAAACTGTGGGAGGAAACCGGAGCACTCGGAGGAAACCCATGCAGTCAAGGGGAGATTCCGCAAAGACAATGACCCAAGCCAGAAATCGAACCCAAGTCAGGGGCGCTGTGAGGCGGCAGTGCTAACCGCTGTGCCACCCTGCCACTCACAAACTGAGAGGAAAACAAAGAGATCAGTCTGGAACATGCATTTTCTGAATCTACTGGCAGTCTAAGGAGTTCCCTTTGTTCCTGCTTTACAATCTGACAATCTAATCTTCCTGGAAGGATCATGGTGGCTTCAGGTCACCATTGACTTGAGCAGTAAATGAAATTGAACGGAGGTTAAAGATCTGGAAATGGCCTATTTCGGTCAGATGGGTTAGGTTACAACGTGAACTGATAGGAATTGAACCCGTAATCAGGATGACAGAATAGGCTCAAAGGGCCAAATGGCCTACTCCTTTTCTTAACGTTTGTGTTATTGGGTAAACCTTAACCAGAATTTAAAGAGTAATCAGCAGAGGGGGGTTTTTGGGGGCCTGTCCACAACTGGATCCAGAACCATCCTTACCATATTGTAATACAACCTATATAGTGTGTGTTATGACAGTAAGCTGAATCTAACTGTGATGACTTCAGCCAGGCTAATGAGGTTGGCTTGCTAGTGTGTTAACTACCCGATGAGTCTTAATTGATGGTTAAATCAGGGAGCCTCATGCTCCTATTTAAAGCAGATTTGTCACATATCCAGCTTGCATTCTGCAGGGAGTAACTGGAGAACTGGCTGTATATGGACGTATGGTGTAAATAAAGTAACTTGGTGACGGGTCTTTTGCATCCGTGGAGATATTACACTAACGAAAGCTGGAACTGCGTGTTACAGTTTCAGCTTTCTCTTGTTGTAATCTGTCGCATGTTTGTGAAGGAACTACTGCTTGCTAACATGAAAGCAAGCAACTGTGAAAATGATCTGCAAACACCCCCATCGTTTTTCAACTGGCTCCATTTGGAAAGTTTACAGGTGCACAGGGCATGTTATGAGATTCAATGCGGTGGCTGTCTTCTGTCTAAGTGCACAATGCTGTTACTTGGAATCTGAAATGGTTTCTTTGAATGAAACTGTGTTGTTAAGAAAATGTTGACATGAGTGTGAAGAAAACTTTACAGATTACTTGGGACATTCTGAGGAACTGCCAATGGCTGAAGAATCGATTGCATCTATATGGATCACAATATAGACCTGTACACATGACATACATGCATAAAAGTACAAATTTAAAAAAAAAAAATCACGATAATGATTGCCTGTTCAAAACCAGCAAAATCGACTCTCGGATTTCCTATTGCAGTTTTGATAATACACGCATTTCCATTCCATAAGAGTCAGGGAGGCGAAGACCTCTTATTATTGCTAGACTATTAATGCAACAAATGTGTTGGTGACCTAGATTCATAGAACATAGAACATTACAGCGCAGAACAGGCCCTTCGACCTTCGATGTTGCGCTGACCAATTAAGAAAAAGCAATGACCCTCTAACCTAAACCATTCCCTTTTCATCCATAAACTTATCTACTAATCTCTTAAATGCCACCAAACTTGGTGCATCTACAACTGCAGCAGGCAGGGCATTCCAATACCCTTACCATCCTCTGGGTAAAGAACCTACCTCTGACATCCGTCTTATAACTACCACCCCTTAATTTAAAGCTATGTCCCCTCGTGCTAGCTTTCTCCATCCTAGGAAAAAGGCTATCACTGTCCACCCTATTTAAACCTCTAATCATCTTCTATGTTTCAAACCCTGCCATGGCAGATGGTGGAAATCAAAGAAAGAAACCTGCTATTAAAATCAACTAATCAACATGAAACCATTGCCAAATGTCTGAAAAATCCAACTGGTTCACTAATGCTCTTTAGGGAAGGGAATCTGCCATCCTTACCTGTTCTGGCCTACGTGTGACTCCAGAGCCACAGTTAAGTGATTGATTCTCAACTGCCCTCCAAGGGCAACTAAGAATGGGCAATAAATGCTGGTCAGCCAGCACTGCCACATCCCAACAATTAATTAAAAAATTACACCTTTTTCAGTAATAAATGTGTAATGTTAATAAAATAAAAATAAATTGTGGTAATTCATTTCTTTTTAGACTATTTACTGAATTAAGTGACAGATTTCAGCCACCTTGATGCAGAAATGTGACCACAGTAATTAAATGTCAGCAGAAAATATTGGAAGGTATCGGTGCTTTTTGTGGTCACCTCGGTTTCTGTTTGACCTGACTGATATTGTGGTCGTCCGATGACCACAGCCCTTTGTTTGCAATTTGGTCAGTTCCCTGTCAACTTGTTTTAAACACCGCAGTTTCATTCAGAGAAACTATTTCAAATTCCAACTGACAGCATTGTGCACTTGGACAGAACACAGCCACTGCACTGAATTTCACAATACTCTCTATGTGCCTGTAAACTTTTCAAATAAGGCCAGTTGAAAACTGATGGGGGTGTTCACAGGTCAATTTCACAGCTGATTGTTTTCATGTTAGCAAGCAGTACCTCCTCCACAAAGAGTATAACAGGAGAATGGTGAAGCTGTAACATGCAGTTCTAGCCTTCATTATGTTCAGCTTACTGCCATAGTGATAGTATGCAGGTTGCATTACAATATGGGTAAGAGTGGGTCTGGATCCAATTGCAAACAGATCCCCAAATGCCCCTCTCTGCTGATTGCTTTTAAATTCTGGTTAAGGTTTACCAAATTAGCAAGCATCAGGAGCAGGAATAGGCCATTCGGCCCCTCGAGTCTGTTCTGCCACTTAATAAGATCATGGCTGATCTGATTGTGGGGCTAAATCTTGCCAATAAATGGTAAAGTGTTATTTCTGGTGAGAAAAATGGTATGTTTCTCTCTGTTCAAAGATACAACCTTAACCTCTTTGAGAAAGAGAATTTCACAGATTAATAAATACGAGGTTATCCACTTTGATAGCAATAATAGGAAGATGGATTATTACTTGAATGGATAGAAATTGAGAAAAATGGATACTCAACGAGACCTTGGAGTCCTCGTGTATCAGTCGCTGAAAGTAAGTGCGCAGGTACAATCGGTTGTAAAGAAGGCAAATGGTATGTTTGTCTTCATTGCGAGATGATTTGCGTATAGGGATAGGAAGATTTTGTGGCAATTGTTTAGGACATTGGTGAGGCCACACCTGCAGTTTTTGATGTTCTTACTTAAGATCAGATATCCTTGTTGTGGAGGCGAATGTTTATCAGGCCGATTCCTGGCATGGCAGGTCAGTCATATGAGGAGAGACTAAGTCAGTTAGGATTAAAGTCACTGGAGTTTAGAAGAGTGACAGAGGATGTCATAGAATACAATTCTAACAGGACAGATTCAGAAAGAGTGTTCCCAATGATGGAGAATTCCAGAACTAGTTTGAGGATAAGGTGTAAACCTTTCAAAAGTGAGGTGAGGAGAATTTTCTTCACCCAGAGGGTGAGTGAATGTGTGGAACTTACTACCACAGAAAGCAATTTTGTTGAGGCCAAAACGTTGTGTGATTTCAAGGAGAAAGTAGACATAGCTCTTGAGATTAGAGGGATCAAGGGATCAAGGGATACGGTAGGAAAGGGAGAATCAGGATATTAAATTTGATATTTGGCCATGATCAAAATGAATGGTGGAAGTAGCTCAAAGAGCTGAATGGCCCAGCCCTGCTTCTAGCCTCTATGTTTTACAATTAAAACATAGAACCATTCACATTCCTATTACATTTACCACTTTAATACTAATGTTTTCCCTTGCTCAATCTAACGTGGAGGGTCAAAAGAAGTCTGCATCCTGTGCATTATTTTTAACTTTGCTGTCTTATTCCCTTTTTGGAGCTTATTCAGTCCCTGGCACTGTTACAGTGCTAGCAGGTGAAAGTATTCATATTTATTAACTGATACTCAACAGGGCCACATCTTAAGATTTATGGATTCAATTTTATCTGGACGTCTCTGTTAGGTTTCATAAAAATATGTGGAAAAAAATAGCCTTTGGCAACAGAAGTGATGATCAGGTCCAATTTGGATTTAAATTTTTGATATTCCGCATGTTACTGCTGCTGGTAATGCCAATTTTTTAAAATCCGTTCATGAACATGGCATCTCTGGCTGGCCAGCATTTATTGCTCATCCCTAGTTGACCTTGAGAAGGCCAAATAGGGATAAGCAATGATTGCTAGCCAGCATTAATTGCAAATTAATTCCAGTGCAGTCCCCATTTCTTATATTACCGGTCACTGATACAATGAGGGTTTGATATACTTAATTAACTCCTCTCCAATCACTCTTCTTTCCAACTTAGGCAGGTACGTATTTGTTTCGATGCTGTTACCAGTTTTACTGCCACAAATCATTGTAGCACGTCACATTCTTATTAAATGATGCCCCATTCTGACATTATAGCAGCATCAGGAGCAAGATAAATCGATGAATACTTCTTTGTTTCCAGTGGTGGGTTTGGAGATGACTGAAGGCAAGTAAGCTGGTATTATCGTCACTGCTAACGCACAGTTCATAAGGAATGTGGTGGAAACTGAAGATTGTGCAGCAGTGATAGTTAGCGTTATCAGCCAGTTCATCAACTGGTGACTGTAGAAGGTATCTTGCGATGTTACAGTCTCCTAAAAGAGCTTTTATGATTTTTCAGTCAAACTACCATTTCCTGTTATGTGCTCATGCAGGGTTTATTTTCCACTGATAAACTTTCATCTGCTGTTAACATCAGGTTAAAAAATAAACTTCCTGCCACAATATAAAGATGTGCATTAATTTTTGGTGGTCAAAATGGTGTGATAAGAAAAGACTTTGCCACGCTGATGGAAAGTAAGAGACCAAACCAGTGTATGATGCAGTCAGCCATGCTTAGCAAATAAAATGTAAGGTGACAAACTCTAGAAAGCACTGTTTAACCATACTGTGTGAACAGTTAATCCATTTGTATAGATACATCTGGTTTGCTATAGGCATTTCCTCAACAATTTATTTTAAACAGATCTAACTTTGAATATTCCTAAAAAGAGAGACATGTTACTGAAACTCTTTGTCTTACACCCATCAGGACAAATGCAAAAATACCAAATTTCAAACGATTGCGACAATTTATGCTGCAAGAGCAAAGGGGTTGATTTGTTGGCAAGTTGACTCTGATTGGCTATGATATTGCTATGATATTGATATTGCTATGGAGAAGGCATCAGGGAGATAAAATGCTCCAAGTTCCATCGTAACACATAAATGGCATAGGCTTGAACATATTTTAAAAAATTTTTATTTTATATGGATCCCATGGTTTTACTTCTACCCAACTTTATATAGTCAATGGGGAAATGGTGGAATAATGATATTGTTGCTTGATAGTAATCCAGAGACCCAGACTAATGTGTTAAGGGTGTGAGTCCAAATCCCACCAGTAAGTAGTCTCACAACATCAGGTCAAAGGCAAACAGATGTATTTGGTATCACAAGCTTATAGAGCATTGCTCCTTCATCATGTGAGTCACCCACCATGGCGGCTTGTGGAATTTGAAATAATAGAATATAAGAAATAGGAGGAGAAGTGGACCATTTGGCCTTGCCCCTTAAGTCTGTTCCACCATTCAATAAGATCATGGCTAATTTTTTTGTGTTGACTTCCAAATTCCCATCTATCTCTGATAACTTTTGATTGCCTTGCTCAAGGAGAACCTATCTACCTCTGCCTTAAAAATAGGGCAGGTGATGGCCTAGTGGTATTACCATTGGACTATTCATCCAGGAGTACAGCAAATGTTCTCGGACCTGGGTTCAAATCCCGCCATGGCAGATGGTAGAGTTTAAATTCAATAAAAAGAATCTGGAATCTACTGATAACCATGAAACGTTGTCAATTGTTGGAAAAACCCACCAATTCACTAACAGCCTTTCGAGACGAAATCTGCCATGCTTTCCTGCTCTGGTTTACGTGTGACTCCAGAGCCACAGCAATGTGGTTTACTCTTAACTGCCCTCTGAAATATCCTAATAAGGTCAGTTCAAGGATACCAAGGGCTGGGCAACAAGTGCTGATCTTGAGAGAAACACCCGCTGAATTTGGGAGTGTCGAGTTGTTCCCAACCCCGAGCTGAACTTCTGAGCTTGCACACAAATCTTCATCAAGATCACACATCTTTACTGCCAAAACATTGCAGTTCAACTGGGGGAATACGAACAGCTGGGCTTTGACAAAGGGTCATCTGGACTCGAAACATCAGCTCTTTTCTCTCCTTATAGACACTGCCAGGTCTGCTGCATTTTGTCTTTTGAACAGCTAGAGGCTAACTTAAAAAGCAGAACCATAAAGGTAATCATCACTGGATTATTACCTGAGCAAATAGACATTGGGTGAAAAAGAGTTAAATGCGTGGTTGAAAGGCTGATGTGGGATGAATGCGGCTGGGCAAACAAGGAGATGTACCATTTGAATGGTCTTCGGCTGAACTATGCTGAGAACAGTCTCTTAGTGAATCAAATAACTGAGGTTGTTCATTCCAATTCTCATCCAGCACCTAGTGGACTGACATTTCTATAAGACATAGGAGCAGAATTAGGCCACACAGCCCGTCGAATCTGCTCCACCATTCAATCATGGCTGATATTTTTCTCATCCCCATTCTCCTGCCTTTTTCCCATAACCCCTGATTTCCTTACCAATCAAGAACCTATTTACCTCTGTCTTAATGACATTTCAATGAGCTGGTCTCCACAGCCTTTTGTGGAAAAAAGTTCCATAATAAGTAATTCCTGAAACGGGTCACTAATTTGTCACCATGGTCTTATAGCTTGAGGGAAGCCCTTCCACATCAAGCGTGGCTGACCAGGAGTCTCTCCCACTCTTACTGCCTACTATTGGTATGTTAGAAGGATTTGCAGCTTGACACTCAACCTGTTTGACCGCATTATGAATATAGCTTCCTTGGGCTGTCAAGTCCTGGAGGGGGACTCGAACCTGAAGCTCCTGGCTCAGAGGCAGGAACACACCCCACTGTGTCACAAGACCTCCCTCAACTAAGGTTGTGGTTACGACTTTAAACTAAGCAGTTCAAATGGAGGAGGGTTCAAGTAATTAGATATTTAGAAAATTAACAAGAAAAGGCAAGGACGTGGATCAGGATATCAATATGGATAATGATGAACAGGATGTGACACAGTGGGATGGAGTATATAGTCCTCTGCACTAGCAAATAGGTGGGGGGGTGGGTGAGCATATGGTAAAAAGACAAAGCTTCGCTATCTGAATCCAAGCAGCATTTATAATAAGATAGATGGCACACATAAAAATAGAGTATCATCTGATCATGATGACATAGACATGATTTGAAGGCAACCAAGATAGGAACTAAATATTCAAGGGTACGTGACATTTGGGAAGGATAGGAAGAAGGGAAAGGAGGTTAGATAGCCCTACTAATAAAGGATAAGATTAATATGGCAGTGAGACATTAGGTGGAACCTTACCAAAAAAAAGCAAAATTTCAGACTTTGACTGAAAACTGGCTTGCTTCTCTCCACATATATGACCCTACCCCTCACTCCCCATGAGGCTGCCACTAGCATTCACCCACAGCCCCTGGCCAAGATTGGCACTCCCAGGTTAGTCCTATCTCCAGCGGATATACTTACCTCTGCTGCCCCAGAAGAATCCCCTAGACAGATTAACACTTGAATGAACTTTTGCCAACCTCACTGGCATGATGTCTTGTCGGGATGTTTTGAAAATTTGGCGGGGAGGGGAATAATATGGCGAGTGGGGGGCATATAATTATATTAAAATTGATTCAAATACAATGTGGGTGATTTTCAGTGTGCACTCACCCTCTGCGGGAACAGTGGCATGTGCTCCAAAACTGTAGAGTGCAATTCACATCAGCAAGTTTCAGCATTCCATTCTTACTGGCACCCACCGCTCATAGAAAGCTCATTCTAATACATTAGCATGTAAATAGTGAGCACTGTCTCTGGAACTTGCCCATCACTGAATATTCTGTAAGCGCTGGCGTGCTATCACACCCCGGACCATTTACTAGACGTGATGCTGTCTTGGGGGTCTCCCCTGGTCATAAAAGTAAATATAGCCCCTGGGGCAGAGGGATATGGCAAGATAACTAGGTAGCCTCTTGGCACAGGTTAGCACTGCCAGGTTGGCACTGTCCTGTCTCTTTAATCTGCATTTAATACTCTCTCCACTCACGTTGTCTGTACCTTTGAGACTTGATTACCTGTAAAGATCCGCATTCCATCCATTATTTTGTAAATTGAGTTTGTTTCTTTATATGCCCTGTTTGTGAATAGAACTCCCACTCACCTGATGAAGGACCAGGAAGTGCTTTGAAAGCTAGTGGCTTTTGCTACCAAATAAACCTCTTGGACTTTGACCTGGTGTTGTGACACTTCTTACTGTGTTCACCCAAGTAAATAGCTAGGCTTTTGAACATTTATATTTGGCTTCATGGTAGTTACAGACAAATTTGCTTAGTTTTAGCTTCAGATGGTCATCCTTCTTGTGGGGCTTTCTTTCTCAATGGAATATGTTTTTGTAAAAATGACAAAATATCTCTTTGAATGTTAACTTATCCTTCAATGCATTTTCCCAAAATCACCAAAATCATAGCAGAAAATCAGGGGGCAAAACAGAAAAACTTAAACAATCACTTTTAAAGTTGTATTTGCTAGTCACAGGTAAGGTTTACATTAATCCTGCAATGAAGTTACTGTGAAATTCCGCTAGTCACCACACTCTGGTGCCTGTTTCTGTCAATGTAACAATCCAGTATGTCTTTCAGACTGTGAGAGGAAACTAGATACCTGGAGGAAATCCATGCAGACATGGGGAGAACGTGCAAACTCCAACAGACAGTGACCTAAGCCAAGAATCGAACCCAGGTCCCTAGCACTGCGAGGCAGCAGTGCTAACCATCGCGCCACCATGCCACCCTTGTCAATTTCACTAGAGAAATTCTGAGGCAAACAAATGGGGCTAAATGCTGACAAGTATCTTGGTTCTGATGACCTTCATTCTAGGGTCTTAACACAAAAAGAGATTCTGGTTCTCTAATCTTCCAAAATTCTGCTGATTCTGGAAACGTGAACCGGAAAACTGCAAAAGTAACGAAAGGAGGGAGACAGAAAGTTGGTTTAACACCCGTCGCTGTGAAAAACACTGGCATTCATTATTAAGGAATTAGTCGCAGGATGTTTAGAGAATCCTAATATTCCCCGCAGAGTCAATATAGTTTTATAAAAGAAAATTTGACAATTTTTTTAGAGTTCTTTGACCATGTAACAAAAGGGTAGATAAAGATAAGCCAGCAGATATAATATATTTGGATTTCCATTCAATAAGATGCCACAGTTACAATGCAATATTAAGAGTTCATAGCATTTGGGGTTATATATTAGTATGATTAACCACAAAGTTTGGGTAATTTTAGGCTGGAAAATCGTAACTGGGATACTATAACTGCCACAGGGACTACAACTGGGGCCTCAAGTATTTATAATCCACTCTGGATTTGGATGAAGACCGATGTTGCCGATGATACAAAGATAGGTGAAAGCAAGTTATGGGGAGGACACAAAGGGAGGGTTTTCACTATCAAGGCAGATAGTTTGAGTCAGGAAGTTTCTTACTTGAAGGACGCACCCACAGATTAATGGGTACTGTTAGACCCAAGTTTTGTTCTGAAGAGATGGGGATGAATTTCACTCTATCTGTTGACATAAGACTAAGGGCTTCCATTGTTAGATTACTGCGGCATGACTGGTTTCACAACCATCCACCATCCCAAACAGGTGCCTGCCATTTCAGTTTGACAGCTGCAAGTGGTAACGGACTCTTTGAAGTTGGATTATGAATTCCAGTACTGGTTGTTATGAAGAGTTGTGCACTTAAATGAAATGTTGTTATATGTCTTTATGTAGTTCAAGGAATGTTCATGTAGTTTATGTAGTTCAAGAAATGTATTTATTAAATAGATTTTTATAACTTGGATGAAGAACATGGTGGTAGAGAGATCTGGATGCCATAGAATCCCTACAGTGCAGAAGGCCATTTGGTTCATTGAGCCTGCACCAACACCAATCCCACCCAGGCAACACGTTTCCCGTATCTCCGAGTATTTGCTCACTAATCCTCCTAACCTACACATCTTGGGACACTAAGGGGCAATTTAGCACAGCCAATCTGCCTAATCTGTACATCTTTGAAGTGTGGGAGAAAACTGGAGCACCCAAAGGAAACCCATGCAGACATAGGGAGAATGTGCAAACCCCACACAGACAGTCACTCGAGGCCAGAATTGAACCTGGGTCCCTGGCACTGTGAGGCAGCAGTGCTAACAACTCTGTTACTCTGCCTTCACATAAATCAAATAAAGTTAACAAGTAAATATTGCAAGCCATTAGGATGATATATGGAATGTTGACATTTATGGCAACAGGATTGGAATATAAAAATAGGAGTGTTTTTCTTCAGCTGTACAGGGCCTTGGTGAGACTACATCTGGAGTACTATGTGCAGTTTTGATCTCTTTATTTTAGAAACAGTTCAGAAAAGGTTCATTAGCTCAGTCCTGGGATGAGGAGGTTTGTCTTTTGAAGAAAGGTTGAAAATGTTTGGCCCAGATCCATTGGAGTTCAGAAGAATGAGAGGTAACCTTATTGTAAATCATTAGATCGTATGGGGGTTTGATAGGATGGATACCTAGGGGATATTTCATCTTATGGAGGAAACTAGAACTATAGGCATGGTTTAGACCACACTTGGAGTACTGTGCGCAGTTCTGGTCGCCTCACTATAGGAAGGACGTGGAAGCTATTGAAAGGGTGCAGAGGAGATTTACAAGGATGTTGCCTGGATTGGGAGGCATGCCTTATGAAGACAGGTTGAGGGAGCTGGGACTGTTCTCCCTGGAGAGACGAAGGTTGAGAGGCGACCTGATAGAGGTTTACAAGATGTTGAGAGGAATAGATAGGGTGGACTCTCAGAGACTATTTCCCAGGGCTGAAATGGTCGCGACGAGAGGGCACAGATTTAAGGTGCAGGGAAGCAAGTACAGAGGGGATGCTAGGGGAAAGTTTTTCACTCAGAGGGTGGTGAGTGAATGGAATCGGCTGCCGTCGGTGGTGGTCGAGGCGAACTCGCTGGGGTCTTTTAAAAGACTTCTGGATGAGTATATGGGATCCAATGGGATTGGGGGTTATAGATAGGTCTATGGCTGGGTAGGTTTTGATGTGTTCGGCACAACTTGTGGGCCGAAGGGCCTGTTTGTGCTGTAGTGTTCCATGTTCTATGTTCTATGTTTAAATAGAAGAGGTCTCAAGAGGTTTCTTTACTCAAAGAGTGATTAGGGAGTGGAATGCCCTGCCTGCAGCTGTTGTAGATGCGCCAAGTTTGGTGGCGTTTAAGAGGTTAGTTGATAAGTATATGGATGAGAAGGGAATGGTTTAGTTAGGAGGGGCATTGCTTTTTATTTTGGTCGGCACAACATCGAAGGCCGAAGGGCCTGTTCTGTGCTGTATTGTTCTATGTTCTATGTTCTTATGTCTCCTTCTTCTATTTAATGAAGAGAAATCTTTGTTCCAAAGAGATGTTGGTGTGTGAAATTCTCTTCCCCAGAACATTGTGGAAGTTGGGTCTTTGTATTTATTTTAGACAGAGTTGCTTGTAGAACGTCCTACATCTGTAGGACGGATGTTTGTAGACAGGGTGGGTTGTGGGGGGTGTAGACAGGAAAATGGAGCTGAAACCACAACCAGATGAGCCATTATCTTATTGAATGGGAATGAAGGTAATGAATGGGTTATTCTTATCATTGAGAATTTTATTTTCAACATGGTGAAGTCTGCAATATATACTTTGAACTTTATTTGATCAAACTTTATTTGATCTGATCTTGCATGTGTCCTGAGGTCTCCTAATGTCGATACTGGGTGAGTCAGCGTGGAAGGACAAATGGTCATGGGTAGAAGACATGGGTTGGCATGAGATGATCTAAGTTGGCAAGAGGACTAAGAATGGCCATAGTGTCAGGGAAGTAGGTTGGTATGGAGGTTATGAAGTTCCATAAGGGATTGGTAGAGGAGTATAGCTTGGCATGGAAGATATGAGGGGCCATGGGGTATGTATACAGGGCATGGAATGAGATGGATTGGCATGGGAGTGTATGAGGGGGATGAGAGGTAAGAGCTGGACTGATGTTTTATGATTTCTTTTTTTTAAATTATTTTTGGACACAATGCCAGAGCCCTAGGGCAGGCCTTCTGCCAAGTTTGCCTCCGCACATGGATCCTCCCTACTACTTCCAGAGTCAGCTGTCCTCAACCCCTAAGCCAGCCTGTCTCTCTGCACTGAAAATCAGAAGCATTTTTAAACACTTTGCAGAAAAAGGAATTTCCACGGCTCCGCATACACAATTTATGGGCACCAATTCCCCTCGTGGGGGTATCTAAATCTATGGAGCAAAGCCTCGGAATAAGGCATCCTTCATTTAAAATGGAGACAAAGGGGGATTTTTTTTCTCACATCTTTGAAATTCTAGACATCAGAGAACAGTAGAAGCTGAGTTACTGAATATATTCAAGGCTGAGTTGGACAGATTTTTGGACTTTAGAAGAATTGAGGGTTAAGGCGGACAAGAAAGAAAGTGGTGCTGAGAATAAGATCACATCAGTCATGGTCTTATAAATGACAGTGTCAACTTGAGGGGCTGAATCATCTATTGTTAATTCTATGTCTTCTGTTCTAATGTTCTTAAAGCATGAAAGGAAAAAGAAAAAAACCCAAGTTAATATCACAGCAATCAAAATCTCAGGATGCCTCAAACCTAATATTGCAATCAAATTGCATGCAGAAAAGGTCTGACCGACCTCAATGTTTTAATGATCTTAATTGAGCGTGATCAGGAAAGCCCCCCACCTCTTCTTCAAATAATGTCAAGTGAACATCCCAAGAATCAAATCCATCACGTAAACCAATCTCCCATCCATTGACTCTGTCTACACTTTGGAAAAGCAGTCAGCATAATCAAGGACCCTGGACATTCTGTCTTCCACCTTCTTCTGTCTGGAAAAAAAGTCTGAGGTCATGTACCGACTCAAGAACAGCTTCTTTCCTGCTGCCATCAGACTTTTGAATGGACCTACCTTGCATTCAATTGATCTTTCTCTACAGCCTAGCTATGACTGTAACACTCTCCTTTCCTCATCTATGTGCGGCATGTTTTGTCTGTATAGTGCACAGAACAATTCTTTTCATTGTATGTTAATACATATGACAATAATAAATCAAATCAAAACTCTCATTGGGTAAATGGGCCGTCAATTTAAATGTTTCACCTCTGAAAGCGTTTCATTCCTCGGGTACTACATGTCAGCCTAGATTGTGTGCACAAATCTCTGGAGTATGGCTTAAGCCTACAGTCTCCGACTCAGGAAGCCAACTGCTATGAATGAGCCAAAAATGTTAAATATTCCCTTTAAATCAAAATATCAAACAAAAGCTATCTATTAATAAATATCCATTCCATTGGGAATGGTCAAAGCTTGTTTCATGCCATTCCATATCTCAGAATAACTTAGTGTTCATATAATAACATGTGTTCATGATATCACAGCTAACAGATACTATCTGAGGTTGGACAGGCAATTTTGGAACTAAAGGATAGGGTGAGGTCCATTTAAGAGCAGGCACTCCATTATGCTTTTCAATCCAGATATCTATTCGGTATCTATGGTGTAATATTTGCTTTCAGAATGAGCACAATACCTTCTCAACTTTGCAGGTAATGGCGGTGGCTGCACGCTTGAAGGATCAGACATCTGCATTTGGGCTTTGTTCAGTGTCATTCTTCTGTCGGCACTCACAAAGAGCTCAGATGGGGTTGTGTAGGTGATTGTTTTATCATTACCTCTTTGATAGTGTGCTTGTTGCCAATACGCATCCAAATTCTCATACACACTCTCTTCATCTGACATCTGCTCAGAGTTTTTGGCCTTAGTATCGATGAATACTCCCCTGCAGCTTTGGTTCATGTTTAACGCAATTCGTTGAGGGCTGATATACTGCACAGTGTGACAGGACCTCCTATTAT
Source organism: Sphyrna mokarran (assembly GCA_024679065.1). NCBI lineage: Eukaryota > Metazoa > Chordata > Chondrichthyes > Carcharhiniformes > Carcharhinidae > Sphyrna > Sphyrna mokarran. The sequence goes on from JAGIQG010000026.1 coordinate 19,915,290, forward strand.
CCTTGGTTGGAGATTCGGAGCTGTTCCTTTTACCTTTCCAAGGGTTAGGGTTGCTAAAGAATTGCTGCCTTTTCCACACGGCACCATTCTTTACCACCTTCTGAGGTTCACCTCCTTGTGGTCGGCTTTTGGAAGGCACCATTCTATGTGACCTGGAGGAGTTACTGGATAATCCTCCGTTTTGTAGATCTGCTTCTTTTCTTGCCGTTGTCCTGCAACGTTGTGAGGGAAAATTGCAATAATCATCTTCCATTTTAAAATCCCTTCAATCCATGCCTACTTTCATTTAGAGCAGAAAATGACAGCATGCCTGCTCACGTTGATACTATTTCCTTTAAAACATTAGAATTTTGAATTGAAGGTGATTAGGGATGTAAATAATTCTTGCTGTCGTGAGTAGATTAACAGGAACAATTGACCATCTTCTAAATTAAAGTTTCAAGAGCAATACTCGTAACAGTGGCATTCATTGTGTACAAATGCGTATTCTTGGACAGGATTGTCACAGGCATGGAGAAGAATCGAGTATAAATTGGGCCAATTATTCTGCTATTCTCTTGCTTCCTGTCTATGATTGTAGCCTTGTGTTCCATCTTCTCAGTGCCTTGTTCTAATGCTCAGCGTAGCCCTTCTTAAGTTAAATCCTCCATAGAAGTTGTTTCATCTCTTGCAGCGCTCCTACAGTAACTCACCATGTTCCATGTTGTCTGCTGTTCTATAAAGACGGCATTCTTTCTGCATCATCAAAATAAGGCCTGTTTCCAACCAGCCTGAACAAAGTTTCTGCCGGTGCGTAAGCTTCCTGTGCTCTGGTTGCAGTGGTTTTTATGGCATCCAATGAATATACTTTTTGAGATTATGAGCGAAACCTCTTTATGGTGTCATTGCTACAATATTGATCACTGTCAGCAATATCAAACGTGTTCCTTCCTGTATGTCTCACATTCATAAAATCTATCTGCTCTGAGCTACAAGAATACAAAGTCTTTGCATCACATGTGTACACATCTTAATCCTGAAGTTTTCATTATTTTGCCAACTCCCAGCGTAAAATATAAAACTTGTTACTTTCAAAGCTTTGCCAAATTATCTTAAACCACAGAAGCTGAGTGCTAGGCATTGCAGATGTTGTGCCCTTTCCATCAATGGGTATGCAGCTGCTTTATTTTCAACATGCACTTATTGAATAATGAATATTCTTAGTTAAATCTATATAACTATATAGATTATGTAGATTTCTATATAAAATGTAGAATTTTCTTCTCAAAAGCATTATTCATTATACATAGATACTAAACAAGATGTAATAATAAACTCTTATTTTATGGTTTAATGAATAAAACATAAATTAGGTTATGACTATATGAGGAGGAATGAGCTATTTTTCCAACTTTTTTAGTTGGTTGCGAGAAAGATTTGTTTGAAATACTTTCCCAGTGAACATCTTTTTCCCTATCCAAATGTATTTACTTTTTATAGGGAGCTAATTTACCCGACTAAGCTACAGATCTTGAGAACCTAAAGGAAAATTTAGCATGGCCAATCCACATAATTTGTGTGAGGAAACCGATCCACCCAGGGCAATCTGTACAGCTGCGGATGAATGTGCTAACTCCACACTGATGGTGACCCAAGGCCAGAATTGAACCTGGGTTCCTGGCACTGTGAGACAGCAGTGCTAACCATTGTGCTCTTCAGTTCAAGAAAGAGCAAGCTTATTACACAGACGACAGACAGACAGACACACACACACACACACACACACACACACACACTTGTTCTTGCATCTCCCACTCATGTCCTGATGGTCTGTCAGCTTTTAACCCACTTTGCAGGAAAATAGTCATGTCTCGTATTCATCTCAAAACTTCTTATGCATTCTGAAATCTAAATTACCAGGAAATGAGTGTCATAGAGTCGTAGAGGTTTACAGCATGAAAACAAGCCCTTTGGCCCAACTTGTCCATGTTGCCCAGTTTTTTTTTACCATCAAGCTATTCCCAATTGCCCACATTTGCCTGCACATATCTATACTCATGTAACTGTCTAAATGCTTTTTAAAAGACAAAATCGTATCTGCTTCTATTACTGCCTCTGGCAGCTTGTTCCAGACACTCACCATCCTCTGTGTGAAAAAAAATGGCTCTCTGGACTCTTTTGTATCTTTCCCTTTTCAGCTTAAACCTATGTCCTCTAGCTTTAGACTCCCCTATCTTTGGGAAAAAGTGTTGACTTTCTAGCTGTTCTGTGCTCCTCATTATTTTACAGACCTCTATAAGATCAACCTGAAGCCTTCTGCGCACCAGGAAAAAAGTCCCAGTTTATCCAGCTTCTCCTTATAACTTAAACCATCAAATCTAGTAAATCTTTTCTGCATTCTTTCTAGTTTAATAATATCCTTTATATAATATACTGTATTCTGTATATTACACTGAACTGTATACTATATATATAGTATATAACTATGTATATATATTACAAGAACTGTATACAGTACTCCAAGAATGGCCTTACCAATGTCTTTTATACCTTCAACAAGATGTCTCAATTCCTGTATTCTATGTTCTGAACAATGAAACCAAGCATGCTGAATGCCTTCTTCTCCAGCCTGTCCATCTGTGACTCTACTTTCAAGGAACTATGAACCTGCATCCCTAGACCTCTTTGTTCTATAACCCTTCCCAACCCTCTACCATTAACTGAATAAATTCTGCCCTGATTTGATCTATCAAAATGCATCACCTCGCAATCATCTAAATTAAACTCCTTCTGCAATTCATCAGCCGAATGGTTCAATTGATCAACCTTCTTCATTATGCTACCAATCTTGGTGTCATCTGCAAACTTACCAACATGCCTCTTAATTTCTCATCCGAATCATGAGAGATTTTGGATTTCTGGTGGGATGTATGAAATAGTGTCCTCTGTCTCCCAAATCCAGGAAGTTAGTCCAGCATTTTCTATATCTTTGTTTCAAATCTCTCTGTTTGAAGTGGGGCCTCGACACCTCTCCAGGAATTTTCCAGTAGGGGTTCTTTGACTGTATCAGCCATCTTCTGATCCGTATCTTTTCTTGTACATCTTTTTAAAAAAAATCAGATCTTGTCTGGACAGTTCAATATGTATGTAGCTTGGTTGTGGATTGTCCTCACTCTGGTATTATGTCGGTAGTCATGATAATTATACTCAGTGAAGTAGAATAAGAACAAAACAGTTTTTGGGTAATAAAAAGGTTAATCTACTTTGCCTTCCACCATGCTATGATACAACAATAAAGAAGTTGTAAACTAGCTGTAGCACTCAATCTCTATCAAGAAGTCTACTATATGAAGTATGGAAACTCCAATGCTGGAAAGCTGTGAGAACCATAGGAACAAAGTTCACTGTTTCTCCCAAACATACCAAATGTACCATGATGTCTCCATATATCCATGTACTAAATCCTAAAATATTATTCTATGAAATAATAAGTCTCCTATTTTAAGACTGAGTTGAGGAGAATTTTTTTCTCACAGAGGATTGATGGCCTGTGGAACCTGTTGGCTCTAGAAAGCAATAGAGGGAGAGAGCAGGTAAGGGTAGGGAGTGGGTGGGTGGTAGTGGGGGGGGGGGAGGTGCAGATGAGAACTTGGAATTGAGGCCATGGTCAGATTAGTTAGGCTACTTTCGAATAGGCTTGAAGGGCCACATGGCCTACTCCACCTCCTAATTCACATGTTCTTGAAACAAAAGTAGTAAATAGTGAAAGCTGTGGGCAGCACAGTGACATATTGTTAGCACTGCTGCCTCACAGTGCCAGGGACCCGGGTTCAATCCCTGGCTTGGGTGACTGTGTGGAGCCTGTATGCTCTCCATGTGTCTGTGTGGCTTTCCTTCAGGTGTTCCAGTTTCCTCCCACATTCTTAAAGATGTGCTGGTTAAATGCATTGGCCATGCTAAATTCTCCCTCAGTGTATCCAAACAAGTGTGGGTGTGTGGTGACTACAGGATTTTCACAGTAACTTCATTACGGTGTTAATGTAAGCCTGCCTGTGACATTAATTAATAAACGTAAACTCACAATTTCATACCAAATTGTCAACATACAAGTTACAAAGGAGCAGAATGCTTTAGATGGTTTGCTACTCTGAAATAGTGAGAGTAGCAAGCGTTCACGTAAGTAATAAAGAGGCTATGGGGTATTGCGTATCCTTAAGTTCCAGGCACAATTAAGAAAAAAGTTTAATGATTTCAGGAGGAATGCCAAAGTAAATGTACAAATCTGTGCATGCATTATTCATATCCCATTTAGTATGAATGGCATGGTCAATTTGGACATGGTTGAATTGAATTACGCTGGTAGTCCCTAGTGTGCTAAGTTTCTTGGAATTAGTACAGAAAGAATTGAAGTTCAACATAAAAGTGTTATTTTCATTTGTGATTATTGTGAAGAATGATCACACCCTTTCAAACAAATAACAATTTCAAAATTATTCATTGAAAATACTTATCAGGAGATTTTCTAACATTATCATATCCTATGACAGTAATATTATAGCTATGACCTATGAACAGCACAACATTAAAACACGTTTCATATTATGTTACCTAGCTGCCATTTCGTTGGAAAGAATGGCCTCAAATGACTTATGATAAAGTCAATTAAGCTTTTTGTGTTGATATGATCACAGAACAATTCTGAGATAAAATCACATTATTTTCCAAAAGTTCCAGTGAATGAATCACCAGTCTAGCATTGCAACTCTATGTTGATATATTTAACTAACAGCAAGAAAGATGAAAGCTTCGTTTTGCTAAGTTATTGATCTTTCTCACCCATTGACCTAAGGGCAGCATATTGGCACAGTGGTTAGCACTGCTGCCTCACAGCGCCAGGGATCCGAGTTTGATTCCCAGCTTGGGTCATCATCTGTGTAGAGTCTGTTTGTTCTCCCCAGGTCTGAGTGGATTTCTTGCAGATGCTCCGGCTTCCTCCCTGTATGACTTCAACCTGATCATTGAGATTGGCCTATTGGAATATGAACTCCCTGATTAAGGATCCAATTGATGGGCCAATCAGGGAGTCTTTGCCTTGTACTTGTCCAGGAGTATCACTTCTTCTGACACCTCCGGACGTAGATTGCCAACTGCCAGCACTCTGTGTGCTGCGGTTAGAGTTGTAAATAAAAGATTTTGGTGAAGTGACTCCTACATTATGTTGGTGGTCATGATAATTATAATCAGTGAATAGAATGAGAACAAAAGAGTTCTTGGGTAAAAGAAAGATTCATCTACTTTGTCCTCTACCATGCTATAAGTGACATGATACAACAATAACGAAGTTGTAAACTAGCTGTAGCACTCAATCTCTATCAAGAAGTCTACTGTATGAAGTATGGAAACTCCAATGCTGGAAAGCTATGAGAACCATAGGCACAAAGTCCGCTGTTTCTCCCAATCATGCCAAATGTACCATGATGTCTCTGCACACTCTGACAATCCAAAAGGCAGTAAGAATTTAGCAACACCGATTTTTAATCCAACCGATTTATTTGATAGTAAAATTGCGAGCTTTCAACACTCTGTGTCTTCCTCAGGCAAGTGCAGTGTTCTGGTCTGCAATAGCACACATCAGCACAGACAGTCAGAGATTGCTGATTAGAATGCGAATCCTTACATCTAACCTGCTATTCAAGTGTTAAAGTGGCTAACAATGTGTGTGAAGGGAATCCTGAGCATTGGTTAGAGAATTGTGTATTTTCTCCAGACAGCACAGTAAGTGAGGTTTTTTGCTAACCCAGGCAAGTTACTGGGGTTACAGATAGTGTGTCGTGAAGCCAAGATCCCTGTTAAGACCGTCCTCATGTGTGCGGAGCTTGGCTATCAGTCTCTGCTCAATCCAAATCCAAAAGGCATGCAGTTAGATGGATTAGCCATGGTAAATTCTCCCTCAATGTACCCAAACAGGCGCTGGAATTTGGTGACTAGGGAATTTTCATAGTAAATTCATTATAGTGTTAATGTAAGCCTACTTGTGACTCTAATAGATAAACTAAACTGACCTGCATTATTTGGATTTGTAAGGGAGCTGTCCATTCCAGAACTCATTTTTTGCTTGTGCTCCATCCATCATATGTTGTACAAATTTCTAATGGCAAAAAGAAGGTTGACACAAATGTACGGACAAAAATATGAAACAGGAAGTAGGATTTTATAACAGGAAGTCTATAAAAATGTATTATAGACATACGTATTTCCAGACAAAATACAATTGAACTGCAATCATCAGGAAAATGGTAAAATGGAAAAGAAAAGGTAAAGACAAAGCAGCTGGATGGCATGGTCGCACAGTGGTTAGGCACTGCTGCCTCACAGCTCCAGGAACTTAGGTTCAAGTCCAGCCTTAGTTGACTGTCTGTGTGGAGTTTGCACATTCTCCCTATGTCTGCATGGGTTTCCTCCGAGTGCTCTGGTTTCCTCCCACACTCCAAAGATGTGCAAGTTAGGTGGATTGGCCATGCTAAATTGCTCTCAATTCCCAAGATGTGTAGTTTAGCCAGATTAACCATGGGAAATACGTGGGGTTACAAGGTCGGTGAAAGACTCTTGGTAAGACGTTCTATCAGAGAATTGGTATAGATTTGATGGGCCCAATGGCCTCTTCTGTACTGCAGGATATTAATTATTGATTAGCTATTATGATAAAAGTATAGAATATGAGTGCAAACTTTGATAATAATTTATTAATTATAGGATGCATTCATCTGGAATTCGTGCTCTCTTTGTTTATAATTTATTAAAATATGCAAAAATGATATGCATTTATGTTTAACGTTTGACAGAGGTTGGGGCTGTGCGAAGTGGGGCGAGTATAATTTTAACTCTATGGCTGGAATTTTACCATCTCGCCCACCTGGGAATTGGAGTGGGCAAGGGGCAGACAATGAAAAGATCCGCTGACCTCCGGTGGGATTTTATGATTTCAGGATGAGTGAGGCTGTAAAATCCCACCCTACCTTCCTCCAGGGAGGGAGGAGAAATTAAAATGCCTGCAATGCTTACTCATCCTAATGCTGCCCTGCCCGGAATTTTAACTCAGGGTTTTGAATGAACGACTAAGCCATCTGTCAGCAATGGGGTCCTAGTAGATAATGGTCTGATTCCACTGTTGGGCTATTTTAACACTGACCTGGGCAAGAAAGTTTGACTTTTCCACCAGGTAAAATAGAATGAGAAGAAGATTGTGAAAGAGAAAAGGGTGGTTTACTTAGTTGTTTGTAAAGTTCTTTTAAAGGGTCCATGAGGAGCAGGAATCTTCCTCTGCAAACTGACAAGGTGTTAAGGTCATTTCTTTCCTGGACTCTGCCTCTTTCCTCTTATAAGAATCCCAAGGAATGCCATCCTTCACCATACAGGCTGGTGACCACTTCCTACCCACTTCCCTCACATTCAGGGTGAGCTGGGCTGGAGCATTTTGCAATGAGGCCTAGTTAATATGGGTGGAGCCTGCTCTCTATTGTAAGGGATGAGCTGCTACCCACTCACTCAAAGTCTGCTTGGATGTGAGTTTCGTTTTGAATCTTGAAGCTACGATGGAAACAGATATAATCTAGGGCAATAACATGTCAACATGATATGATATTGTCAAAAGATAAAAAGAAAACTCACTGCGCTGTGATACCCATTAAATGGGAAAGATGGACCAGAATTCCCTGATCTCGTGTGCAGCTGGAATTAATATGAAGAGCTGTTCCTGGAGACCATTGTGTAATTGTGTGCTAGTTATATATCAGACTAAGCACCAGATATTATAGTAGATATTTTATGAATTTTTCACATAGGTTTCAAAGTCTGCTTTATTTGTATTTTTTCCACATTGACTTGAGGTGGCACAGTGGCGCTGTGGTTACACTGTGACACAGCGTTGAATGCCAAATTTTCCATTCTCACTGGCTGCGGTACAACTTCGGAGAATTCCAGCCTCTAAATTGAAAAGATTACCTGCCACACTTATTTCTTCCTTTGAAAACTGGCCACCACAAATTAACTAATTCTAATTAGATCAACTGTCTCTTAGCCCTTTTTACCCCTATCATATTAGCAGGCCACCTACACGTACTTGTATGGACACTGCCACAGAAGACAGCTTGGTAAATGTGCTCCTATAACAGGCTAAAAAATCCTGTGGAAAATGATTCTATCATCCCAGAAGTTGCCTTTGTAGAACAATGTACTAATTTGGGCATTGCTTCTGAATCGATATGGAATCGAAAGACTTTAGACTCTAAAAACAAATACTTAGAATTTGTCTTTTGACAGTCAGTACTGTGGTTGACATTCTAATGAAAGGATACTGTAGCATCTCTTTTTATATTAATGAGATTACTGAGTAAGATATGTATAAGGTTTTGTGCTCAGAGGGCTCGTATTACTCATGTAAGCTCCCAACGTGTGGCAAAGTCATCTTTAATTCAGATGCAGGTAATTCTACTTTCCAGACCAAGATGCTGCGTGGATCTAGGAGAAAATGCAAAAAGGCAACAAAGTCAGAAGAAAACAAACTGATGGAGAACGGAGTTACGAGTGAAAATCAAATGAGTCCCATGGTGCAAGGACAGAGGCAGGGTACTGCAGACTCCGGGATTCCCCCCCCTCCTCCTGCCCCTCCTGCTCCACGAATTAGGCCCAGGCTGATATTTCACACACAGCTGGCTCATGGCAGTCCTACCGGCAGGATTGAAGGCTTCACCAATGTTAAGGAACTGTATGCCAAAATTGCAGAGGTTTTCGACATCTCACCGACAGAGGTGCGTACCCATATGGAGAGCAAGCCGACATTTTCTGGTACCTTTATCAGCTGTGGATTAATCTCCTGGCTTCAATACCGGGATATTGTCAGAGAGAGAAAAGAAAATTCATTTTTGTTCACTGCTCCTCCAAAAGGTTTTAATGAATAGCTCTTTCTGGAGACTGCTGTGTAATTGTGTGCTAGTTACATATCAGACCAAGCACTAGATATTTTATGAATATTTCACATAGGTTTCAAAGTCTGCTTTATTTGTAATTTTTACACATTGACTTGAGGTGGCATGGTGGAACAGTGGTTAACATTGCTGCCTCACAGCACCAGGGATCCGGGTTCAATTCCTGCCTTGGATCACTGTCTATGTGGAGTCTGCATGTTCTCCCCGTGTCTGCCTGGGTTTTCTCCCACAGTCTGAAAGATATGCTGGCTAGGTGAATTGGCCATGCTAAATTCTCCCTCAATGTACCCGAACAGGCACCGGAGTGTGCCAACTCGGGAATTCTTACAGTGACTTTGTTGCAGTGTTAATGTAAGCCAAATTGTGACTAATAAATAAACTTTAACTTTGAATGCAGTCAGTGGTTTTAGATGATGTTTCTCTCTCCGTGATTTCAGTGGAGAGGTTGCCATGGTTAAAAGTAAACAGACTAATGGAATGTGAGAAAGAAATGCTGGATGAACACATTAGCTTTGGGATTCCTGTTTTGGGGGCTGGTAGAAGAGGCATCCTGATCCCTCTGCCTGAAGGGTGAGCTTCTCTCCCCCTTATGTTAAGATCGGGGGCTCATTCCTAATGTGAGGGAAAGATGCCTCTTACTCACAAAGCTAACTCAAAAATTGCACTATTGTAAGACCTTCACAAGCAGAGGAGGGTGGGGATGGTAGGTGGGGAATGGCTTGAGGCAGTGAGACAGGATTAGTCATGAAGGGTAGTAAGATTTTTGACAGCAGGAGCAGAGGTGGCTCATGTACTTTTACTGTAGTGTTGGGAGGTTCAGTCCTGCCCTTTCCAGTCCTAGATTCAGGTGAGTATTTGGTAAAATTTACCTTGTTAACTGAGGCCTGGTTTACCTGAGACCATGTATCAGTGCCAAGTGATTCAGGGTAAACAGTCATGGAGTGAGCAACTAAAATAGGCATCTGGCCCTTATTTTCATGTGCAAACCTATCATAGTCATGGGCACTGCTCAGCTATATTTTGACCTTTCCCAATATTGTAGGCAGTGCATTTCTAGTACATCGCAGAGTTACACTTACTGGCCACCATATTAGAGACAATTAATACCCCAAAATGGCACTCCATAGCTAACTGGCCATTATGTGATAATACAGTAATATTTTCAATAGTAGTCTCTACACTTGCGTATTGCATTTGCTTCTGATAGAGACAATATCACATTCAGATACCAACAAAGTCCACACTGTACAATGGTCAGTTAAGACCACTAGTTGCATAAATGTTGCTTTGGCACTCATCACCAAATGTTACTTCATCGTTTACCAACTATAATTTGGGTATTAGAATCCAGCTAGTACAGAACAAGTGCCATCGGGCCTCCCTTTCCTTTGCCGAAACAGCTCACATCCTCAATTCGTCCTGTTTTTTTCTCCACTATCTACAGTGGCATTGCTGCAAATGGGGCATTATGTGTTGAAGCTTTCCATAATGCACTCATCAGGACATTTGCAAGAATACAATGTAAAGGAAATGAACAATTTATGCTGTAAGAAAAGAGAGTACTGATTGGTTGGCAAGTGGACTTTACCAATTAGCGTGTAGTAGAGCTTTGTTATTTCCCTTGATGTGTGAATGTTCTGATGAGTACAAGATGAAAAGCTATGACAAAATGTCTCTTTTTTCAGCAACACTCCATTCCTGCACTACTAAATGACCATTAACAAAGGCCTTAAATTCCTCTCATTTGTTCCTTTATTCATTACCACTAGCAAGTGAGAGGGGCTGACAGATTTTTTTGTCACCAACATGGGGACAAGCTTGTCCAAAGTGTCTATTGTCAGCCGCACCCACCCCTGCCACCTCCAACTCTTTCCTTTGCCCACCAATCCAAAATTCCTTTGCATTCCTCTCTCTCTCTCTTTAAAACCTCAAACCCTATCATTCTCGAGTTTTTCTTCCATCATTTTGCAGATGATCCAAACATTGGAGTTATAGATAGTTATTGATAAGATACCATTGGCTCAACAGTGGTTGGAGGAATTCAGTGTCCATAATGATCCATTTTAGTTTGGAAAGAAACATGACAGCAATAATTCTACTCTGAATGGAAGCCACTCTGTACTGTGGATGAGTGGAGAGACTGACGGGTACAGGTGCTCAGAACACTAAAACTTGTGGTTAATGTAGAAACTAGGCCCCCCACCCCTCCTCCCACACTGCTGTTTCCGGCAATGGAGGTGGCTCACATCTCCTATCTGTAGGGTCTGACAGGCCTGCCAAAGTCAACAGCCCATTTACGTCGCACATCAGCTTCGAGGCTAAATCTAGAGGATATTTGATGCACGGGACTTCATCTTCAACCATCTTGAGATCTTACAGGGGGGAACAACAATTTTTAGATCCTCCCCCTCAGATATAGCCACATGGGAACACCTGAGAAGAGAAGGTAACAGTTGGGATGATCAAATTTCAGAGCTAAGAGCTTCTTGGTGATATGAAAGGGGCTTGCTCTGCTTTCAGAGTATGCAGGAATCAGCAATAATGTTAGATAAAGCTGACATTGTTCTTCCAAGTGTGTGCTGGAGAAGTATTCCAGCCACAGGTGCCAGGCCTCCAGCCTAACTGCTATTGCTGACACTGATGATAATATTTCACAGATGGATATTTGGATGGATGTTTAAATGAATTGATCTAAAAGCAATAAATTTAATGTTTATTTATTAGTATTACAAGTAGGCTTACATTAACACTGCAATGAAGTTACTGTGAAAATCCCCTAGTTGCCACACTCCAGTACCTGTTCAGATACAGTGAAGGAGAATTTAGCATGGCCAATATACTAACCAGCACATCTTTCTGACTGTGGGAGGAAACCGGAACATCCAGAGGGAACCCACTCAGACAAGGGGAGAATGCACAAACTCCATGTAGATAACGACCCAAATTGGGACTTGATTTGATTTATTGTTATCACGTGTATTAGTACGCAGTGAAAAGTATTGTTTCTTGTGCGCTATACAGACAAAGTAGTCTGTTCATAGAGAAGGAAAGGAGAGAGCACAGAATATAGTGTTACAGTCATGGCTAGGGTGTAGAGGAAGATCAACTTAGTGTTAGTAGGTCCATTCATAACTCTGATGGCAGCAGGGAAGAACCTGTTCTTGAATTGAATCGAATTAAATTGAATTGCACCCTGGTGCTGTTGGGCAGCAGTGCTAACCACTGCGCCACTGTGCTCACACTGTTACCAGGCCACCAACAAGTTATTTCCTGCAAGCTACAACAAAGATATACATAAGCCTCATTTCTTCAGGAAATCCTAGGTCAAAGTTATCTGTTCAGTCACCAATTTCATTGAGCTTTTACCTGCATCAAATGTGAATCTGGGGCAGACAACAGACAGGCAGAGATACTCACCTAAAAATACTTGAACATTAAATTAAATGAAAGAGTAATAATGACTCGTAGAAGAGAGAAAAGAAGAAAAGAAAAACAGATTCAGGCAGATATAAAGGAGTACAAATTCAGTTGTATTAAAATCTGTAAGAGAATAAAACAATTAGAAATTATTGAAGAAGGCATGAAGAAAGAAGACAATTTGTTTTACCAGTGGAGCACAGTGGTTAGCATTGCTGCCTCACAACGTCAGGGACCCAGGTTCAATTCTGGCCTTGGCTCACTGTCTGTGTGGAGTTTGCACTTTCTCCTCGTGTCTGTGTGGGTTTCCCCTCATTTTCCAAAGATGTGCAGCTTAGGTTGATTGGCCATACTAAATTCATTTGATTTATTATTGTTACATGTATTAGTATACAGTGAAAAGTATTGTTTCCTGTGTGCTATACAGACAAAGCATGCGGCTCATAGAGAAGGAAATAAGACAGCGCAGAATGTAATGTTACAGTCATAGCTAGGGTGTAGAAAAAGATCAATTGATTGTGTTAGGGGGATTAGCAGGATAAATGTGTGGGGTTACGGGAATAATGTCTGGGTGAGATTGCTGTTTTGCAGACTCAATGGGCTGAATGGTTTCTTTTGTACTGTAGGGATTGTATGAGTCGACAGCTTTAACACCATTTCTCATGTTTGCTGCGCCATTCTGCCAAAAAAAACAAAAAAATTGCCCCAACGACTTCTTTAGAAAGGATATTAGTTTCAAAAAAAGAAAACCATTGACATTTTTACGTATCCCTTTGTTGAAGTGTGTTATTAGGATTCGTCATGTTTGAATAATTAATGTGCTGGATGACATTATACAGAAACGGCAAAATTAGGACTTTAAACAATGTCATAATTGACAGCTATTCCTCAACTTCACTGAACCATCACTATACAATAATAATAGTGACTTCTAACTAGTGCTAACCTCAATTATATGTTGAAAAGATCAAGATGAAGCAGCACTAATCCGTAAGCATTTTCATTTTGTTTTGCCCTGGCATGGGCTCATTTGTGATATAAATGTGCATAGTTTTTGTTAACTCATAAGGAACAGCTGCAGCCTATTACTTACTTACACAGTCAGAGACTCAATATTGTCAGAACTGTGAGGTTAAATGGTTGAAGTGGTATTTCCAGTTTTAACTGTCAGCTGCAGTGTGTTGGCATAAAATTCCTATGGTGGGTTTCAACAGACTGATCAACCTATTCATTTAACACCCAGAGGAACTAGCAGCACAAAAATGAAAAGGTCCAGAAATCATGGTGAAGAGGTAAAGAAATTAGGATAAAAGTGTGTGTTCTATCCTGCAGCAGGCAAAGTGATTTCAGAATGACCTATATGGTTGCACATTAATGCGTTCATGGGATTCAAATTAAAATGTAGGTCAAAGTTAGTCTTAGGTATGCTTGCTTATTAAACTCAGGATAACTGTCACTTGCTGAGGGACTGTAATATAGGACAGTTTATGATGCTCGGTGTGATAGATTCAGGAGGAAGTATTAGTAAAATGGGGATGGTAATACTACGGGCAGGATTTTCCAGCTGCTTTCACATCAACACTGGAAAATCCTGCCTGAGGTCAACAGACTTTTGCATGGTCCATCTCCTGCCCACTACAATTCCTATGGTGGGTAAAATTCTGCCCCTCCCCCCATAAATATCTTCATGATAAATCTATATAACATATTTAAGGGAAGCGATGGCCTTGTGGTATTATCACTAGACTATTAATCCAGAAACTCAACTAATGTTCTGGAGACCCAGATTCAAATCCCATCACAGCAGATGATGGCATTTGGATGATGCTTTGGAACATCTCTATGATGATGGCATTTGAGTTCAATAAAAAACAAATCTGGAATTAAGAGCCCACTGATGACCATGAAACCATTGTCAATTATTGGAAAAACCCATCTGGTTCACTCATGTCCTTTCAGAATGAAAATCTGCACTCCATACCTGGTCTGGTCTACATGTGACTCTAGAGTCACAGCAATGTGGTTGACTCTGAACTGCCCTCTGAAATGCCATTCAGTTCAGAGGCAACTAGGTATAGGCAATAAATATTGGACAGCCAGAGACGCACATGTCCCCTGACCGAATTAAAAAAAAGTTAAGAATTTCTGTTATGTCTTCAGCAATATTAACCAACTGGCTGTTCCTTTGTGACTCATAAATGATAGTGATCATCGTGGTATTATTTCACTGGTCATGTAACACTATATTATTAATGCTCTTATTACAATCTGTGCCATCAACGATACTCTCATCTTTATTTTCAAGCACTTTTGTTCTTTCTTTCACAGACTGTGGGGCATCTCTGTCTAGGTCAGCTTTTGTTGCCCATCCCTAATTGATCTTAGTGAAGGTGAGCAATCTTCTTGAGCCGCTGCAGTTCATGTGGTGTAGGTACACCCACACTGCTGTTGGGAAGGGCAAGTTAGGAAGTTCACAGAATCGCTACGGTGCAGAAGGAGGCCATTTGGCCCATCATATCTGCACTGGATCTCCAAATGAGTATCAAAAATTAGTGCCATTGCCCTGCCTTTTCCTTGTACCCCTGCACATTGTTTCTATTCAAGTAATCACCTAATGCCCTCTTGAATGCCTCCATGGAACGTGCTTCCGCACACTTCCAGGCAATACAATCTAGACCTTTACCATCTGTTGTGTGAAAAAATATTTTTCTCATGTCACATTTGCTTCTTTTGCAAATCATTTTAAATCTATGTTTCTCATTCTTGACTTTTTTCCAAGGAGGAACAATTTTTCCCTATCTATTCTGTCCAGCCTCCTCTTGCTTTGGAACATCTCTATCAAATCTTCTCTCAGCCTTCTTCTCTCCAGGGAGAACTGTCCGATCTCTCCAATCTATTCTCATAACTGAAGTTTCTCATTACTGGAACCATTCTCTCCTGCACCCTCTTCAATGCATTCACATCCTTCCCATAGTATACAAGAACAGTATACAATATCCCAGCTGAGGTCTAACTAGTATCTTGTGTAAGTTCACTCACCTGAGGAAGGGACAACGCTCCAAAAACTTGTGATTCCAAATAAACCTGTTGGACTTTAATCTGTTGTGAGACTTCTTACTGTGCTCACCCCAGTCCAATGCTGGCATCTCCACATCTTGTATAAGTTCCACATAATCTCCTTGCTATTTTAATTGATGTCCCTATTAATAAAATAGTAAAAAAATCTCACAACACAAGGTTAAAATCCAACAGGTTCATTTGGTAGCAAATGCCAGTAGCTTTTGGAGTGCTGCTCCTTCATCAGGTGAATTCTCTCACTCACACTGACCTGATAAAGGAGCAGTGCTCCAAAAGCTAGTGGTGTTTGCTACCAAATAAACCTGTCGGACTTTAACCTGGTGTTGCGAGACTTCTTACTGTGTTTACCCCAGTCCAGCATCGGCATTTCCACATTATGCCCATTAATAAAACCCAGAATACTATGTAAGTTATTAACTTGCTCTCTCCCCACCTATGTCCTGGTCCTGCAGAAAATAATTATAAAAACAAAGGTAAATCTTCAGCTCAATATGACTGAGTAAATGTGCTCAAGTTCACATAATCATGCCTGTAATCATATAAATCTTGCAGTTGCAACACAAAATTTTATCTTTCTAATGAGCACTGAACATTTCCACTGTGTTTATGACGTATTTTGAGTGCTTCCTTTTGCTTGTCCCAGCAGATTCTCTTCTGCACTCTAAATACTCACAAGGTCGACATGCAAAAGTTATTGGGAGGCCAGATCGGACTGGAGGACTTTATCTTTGCCCATGTGAAAGGACAAATGAAGGAAGTGGAGGTGACAAAATCAGAGGATGCTCTTGGCCTGACCATCACAGACAATGGGACGGGCTATGCCTTCATTAAGGTACCAGAAATATAGATTGTGGACACTGTCCAGCAAGTGTGGCTCAATAAATCATGTGTTGGGGGTGGGGAGGTCAGAAGGTTGTAAAGGATGAGGTAGATAGAAAGAAGATTATAGTCATGGAGAATGGATGGGAGGAATTTTGTCTCTCTTCCCACCAGCAGAGGATCTCCCTATCCCGCTGAGGGTGATTACCCCCCACCCCCCAGCTCCCACCACGGTGGGTTCTTTGACAAAGGGCGGGGAGCCACGCAAAATGCCATTGATTTCAGCGTGACTGGAAAATCCTATCGGCGGCCAATGGCTCTTCTATTGGAAAACACCCTGAGGGGAAAGGAGGGACAGGGGTGGGGGGGGACACGGGCGCAGGAAATCCTGCTTTTCATCCCTAATGTTCAATAGAAACTAAACAAAATAGGTAAGAAACTTAAAATTACTCAACCTTGAATTGTGCCTATGATGCGGGACAGAGTTTTTATGTTGCAGATAGGCACAAGCTGGCCTTGTGTGGAGGTGTATCGTTTGCAAGTCCAATTTAAAGGGATAGGTTTAAATAAAGGAAGTTGTCAGTATGGCCACAAATAGTTGTTACAGCATTATGAACCTTTGACAGTACTTTTGGATGTCTGTCAGTCAGCCTGGGTTCAGGAATGAAGAGGAATAACTTCAATGAGGCTATTGAGGTTGGCTTATCGGAGTATGAAGTACCTGATTAAGGATCCAATTGATAGGTCAATCAGGGAGTCCTTGTTTTGTACTTAACTGGGAGTGTCAGTTCCTCTAACACCCCGGATAGAGACTGCTAACTAGTAACTCACTGTGTACTCAAAAATAAAGGGATTTTGATGATGGGACTTCTGCCTCTGCAGACTTATTCCAAGAGCCACGTGAAATGAAAGGAAAGTCCAATGAAGAATCACAAACAATGATTCCATGAGCAAAAGTAGTTGTTTGAAAGTACACACACACATTGAAAACACACAAAGTTGTATCAGGGGAAATCTTATCAAAAAATAGTAGAGTGTTGTTTCTGGTGAAAGAAAAGTATATTTCTCTCTAGAGAAATCGGTCGGTTTTCTTTCCAGATTCTACTAAATTCTACCAATCTAGAGGGCACGATTCATGCAGTCATAGAATGGGGTGGGGCTTAAACATGTTGGCAAAACCCGACCACCCAAAGATTGGGAAACCATCTTTAAAGGGTGTCCCGATCAGAACTACAATTAACCTCCCACCTGCCCCACCACTGAGGCCTCAGGGGTTCCCCTCCCCTCCCCCAATGGGAGTGAGCGTTCACTCTGACACCTGCCACCCCCTACAATCATTCTCCCCTCCTTCCTCTTCGCAATACAATCATTGGCTGCTACCTTCCCACAGTCAGAACTGACAGTCTCTCATTCAATGGCCATTCTGGCATCCCTTGCTCGTCAGACCACTGGTGGGTCCACAATCACACTGCATGAATTCCAACCCTCCCATGAGGCTCCCAATGGCACCCGTTCACTGGCACAGGTTTGCACTGCCAAGTTCTCACTGCCAGCGTGTCACTGCCAGACATCAAGGGCACTGTTGGAGGCACTCTCTTTTGGAGTGGCAGGTAATAATTAGTGAGGTCCTCAGGGAACAGTGCTGAGCCCCAGCTATTCACAATACACGTCAATGATTTGGAAGGTGTAACCAACTGTAATATTCCCAAATTTGCTGACAACACAAAGCTTAGTGGAATATTGGGGGTGAAGAGAATATTAAGAGGCTTCAAGGTGATTTAGATATTGAGTGAGTGGGCAAATATATGGCAGATGCAGTATAGCATGAGTGCATGTGAAGGTATCCACTTTAATAGAAGAACACAGTGACAGAGCACTATTTAAATAGTGATAGACTGGGGAATATTGATGTAAAAAGGATGTTCTGGTACACCAAAACTAAAAGCAAGCATTCAGGTGCATCAAGCAGTTAGAAAGGCAAATGGTATGTTAACTTTCATTGCAAGAGCTCTTGAACGAGGAATGTCTTACTACAGCCGTAGGTGAGAACACACCTGGAGTATTGTGAGCAGTTTTGTTCTCCTTCTCTAAGAAAGAATACATTTGTCATAGAAGGAGTGCAGCAAAAGTTCATTATACAGTCAGGTGAGGAGAGATTAGGTCGACTGTGCCTGTATTCACTGGAATTTAGAAAATTGAGGGATGTTCTAATTGAAATGTATAAAATCCTGATACACTGGACAGACTGGATGCAGAGATATTGCTCCTCTGTCTACGGGGAATCTAGAATGAGGGTCACAGATTCACGATATGGGGTTGGCCATTTAGGATGGAGATGGGAAGAAAATCCTCATACAGAGGGATGTTAATGAAATTCTCTACCACGGGAGGGTGTGAAGGCCAAGCTACTGAATATTTAAGAAGGAAATAGATTTCTAGACTCTAGAGCTGTAAAGAGCCATGGGGAGAGCACGAGAGCGTGGCGTTGAGATAATGGATCAGTTGTAATCATATTGAATAGTGGTGTAGGGCCAAATGGCCTACTTTTGCTCCTGTTTTCTATGTTTCTATGCTTCACAGCTGAACAAATGGATTTTGATTGAGATAATGAAGCAGGAGAAAGTGTTTTGCATTAAATCTCTCTTCAAAATAATCTCCTAAGGATACCAGAGTTAACAACCAATCTCAGTACTCCAATATTTTGAAACATATAACCAATTAAAGTTAAAGTGCTGCTACTTGAAGCAGATATAACGTAATGGACGCAATCTTATGACCTCATCCAGCCCGACTTTTGGTAAGATGAGGTGGTAAGATCAGGCAGGAGGCCAAAAATTGAGAAACACACCCAGTTTCTTGCCTCCCCTGATTGCACCGGCCTTGTTTCAGCTTCATGCCCAGGCCATTTTTACCACCTTGTCGGTCGAGCTACTCCCTTGGCGAAATTCATGGATGGTCTCTATCAGTTGAAACCCGACGTGATGGCCTTGCCAAGGGATCATGATGTAGAGATGCCGGCGTTGGACTGGGGTAAACTCAGTAAGAGTCTGGCAACACCAATTTTAAATCCAACCGATTTATTTGATAGTAAATCTGCAAGCTTTCGGACGAAGGCTACAAAGACCGAAAGCTAGCAGATTTACTATCAAATAAATTGGTTGGATTTAAAATTGGTGTTGCCAGACTCTTACTGAGCTTGCCAGGGGAATCAGTGGCCATTGAAGCCCACCTAGGTGATCAGGGGCAAGATCAGGCAGTGCCCATGGAATAAGGCCAGCTTGTAGTGCCCACCTGGCATCCTGGCACTCCCACCTTGCACACTGGCACTGAGCACAGGACACCATAACTGTTTTAGGGCATTGCCAAGAAGGTGGGGCTTGAGTGGGGGCGGAGATATGACAAGGGAGAGGAAGGAGAGCTCTGCAGGGATGGGAGAGAAGGAGAAAGCTCTACCAGAGTGGGAGGCAAGTGGGGATCTACCAGGTTGGGAAGAAAGGATACTCTCCTGGAGGGGCGGGGGGTGATTGGGGTGAAGGGAGGGGATGCTGCAGAGGGGGAGCTCTGCAGATGGGGTGATCAGCCCTATCTGATGGGTGAGGGGGCGTGTACTGGCCGAGGACTCAATTTGCATGGGGGATGTGTGGGATTCCCGATGCATGTGTGGCAGGTGGGATGGCGACAGGAAATCCCCCAGCACACTGGAAGATCAGGGCCCCTGCTTAATGGCACCCATGAAGCTCAGCAGCCAGTGTCCCTGGTCTGCTCAGGCTCCAGTTATTACCATCATCTCCCCCGTTTTTGCCGTAAGAACACAACTCACCCAAAAATAGACCAGAAACTCGCTCATTCTGCTGTTTCATTAAATTGCACACCCAATGTGATCACTGGCTGAGTGACTTTTGCATTTTTCTACGTGAGTAAGTATTGCATTGAACAAGAAAGGGAACTGCTGAAGTGGGTTTAATGAGCAGTGGCTGCTAAATTACTGCCAGAACACTTGTGTTAATAACTTTAGTCCACACAAGGTAAGGAAGTGTGGAAAAGTTGCTGCTCATTTTAGTGCAATGTGCTTCATTCCAGTAGTTTGGAACTCATTCTCATAAACTTTTATGTAACACTTCTGATCTTTCCTCATTCTTTTCCCTGGATTTTGCATAGCTTGATTCTACATTATCAGAGAAAAGGTTTTATGTTGTTTTGGGACTAAATTGCCCTGATTATATATTGTATAGATTCCTGAGTAAAACATGATTGTAAAAAAAAATAAAGTTTATTAAAGTTTGTGCTGTAGTGTTCTATGTTCTATAAAAGTTTATAAAGTGTAAACTTAGGCTTACATTAAGAACAACAAAGAACAAAGAAAAGTACAGCACAGGAACAGGCCCTTCGGCCCTTCAAGCCTGTGCTGATCATGATGCCCTAACTAAATTAAATAAAACCTTCTGCCTTACTTGGTCCATATCGCTCTATTTCCTCCCTATTCATGTACCCATCCAGATGCCTCTTAATGCTGCTGGTGTGTTTGCTTTCATCACCTCCTCTGGCAAAGCTCTGAATGGAAAACTTCCCCTGCACACATCTCCCTTAAACTTTCCCCTTCTCACTTCAAACCTGTGTCTCCTTGTAATTGATACTTCCACCATGGGAAAAGGCCTCTGACTATCCACCTTGTCTATGCCTCTCACAATTTCATCGATGTCTGTCAGGTCACCCCACAGCTTCCATCTTTCCATTGAAACTGCAATGAAGTTACTGTGAAAATCCCCTAGTCGCCGCATTCGGGTGCCTGATTGGGTACACTGAGAGAGAATTTAGCATAGCCAATGCACCTAACCAGCACCTTATTCAGACTGTGGGAAGAAACTGGAGCACCCAGAGGAAACCCACACAAACACAGGGAGAACACGCAGACTCTGCATGGGCAGTGACCCAAGCTAGAATCAAACCCAGGTGCCTGGTGCTGTGAGGCAGCTAACCAGCTATGCTCCATTGAGCCACCCTACAAGGGAGACCATTTCCAATGTGAGCATGGAGCAATTATTAAGCAAAGCCATCATCTCATCTCTGGGTGAGGTTGAATTTGGCTTTTACATGAAAAGGGACAGTCTTTGAGCTCAATTGTCAGCTAAAGTCAGATTAACGATTCCCTCCTGTTATTACTTAACTTGATAAATTGCATAAATTGTGCCTCTTTTAACTTTGCTGATCATTATGGAAAAATGATTTCTTTCTGATGGTTAATTAAACTATTTTTTAACTAAACAATAATTTTTGATTTCTCAGCGGATAAAGGAAGGCAGCACCATTGACAGGATCAAAACCGTCTGTGTAGGAGACCATATAGAGGGAATAAACAATCAAACAATAGTAGGTTGTCGACATTATGAAGTTGCCAAGATGTTGAAAGATTTGCCCAAAGGTCAACCGTTTAGACTTGGATTAGTGGAACCAAGAAAGGCTTTTGGTGAGTCAATCAGCAAAACAATCCACATTCAAATCAAATGCCTTTAGTATTTTCCATATCAGGCAATATTTATTTTCAGACTACATTCTTGATCTTTTCTCAAGAAACAAAATCTAACATCTGATGTTAATGGATGACTTGGAAGAGCCTTTGTAATTGTAACATTTGTTACATTTCCTTCATTGCTCTCGGAGTTACTATCCATTTCAAGGTTGGGTTCAAACTGCCCTGACTGTTGAAAGCAGTTCCGTTATGATGCTATGAGCAAAGGATCAGATACTCCACATTAGCCAACAGATAAACGTTTTGTTTTCTTAGTTGTGAATCTGTTGCTGATGGCTGTATTGAAGGGAATCATAGAAGCATAGGATCCCTACAGTGAAAAATGAGACCATTTGATCCATTGGGTGGATTTTCTGGCTGTGCTCGCCCCAAGATGCAAAAAGCACGCTCAAGGTCAAGAGAACTTTGTGTAGTTCATGTCCCATGGTGGGTGGGACAGGAAAATTCTGCCCATTGTGCCTGCACCAACTCTCTCTAACCCATCCTATACCTGTAACAGAAACCTATAACCTTTACACAGAGGGTGGTGAGGGCGTGGAATGCCCTGCCTGCAGCAGTTGTGGACTCGCCTACCTTGGGGGCATTCAAATGGTCGGTGGATAGGCGTATGTATGATATTGGAATAGTTTAGGTTAGAGGGTCCACTGGCTGGCGCAACATCGAGGGCCGAAGGGCCTGTACTGCGCTGTAATGTTCTATGTTCTATGTAACCCCACACATTTACCATGGCCAATCTAGCTAATTTAGAAAAGCAAATTAATGTGGATGCTGGAATCTGAAACGAAAAGAGAAGATGCGGGAAAATTTCAGCAGGTCTGGTAGCATTTGTAAGGATAGGAAAGAGCTGATGTTTCAAGTCCAAATGAGCCTTTGTCAAAGCTGAAAGGCACAGAAAGCTGGAGATATTTATACGGCAGGGTGAGGGAATGAAAAATGAGTCATAGCCACAAAAACCAGGGGAAAAGGCTGCCAATAGCAGTCCACAGAGAGAATAAAAGGTGTGAATGGCTAAATGGCAGAGAAGCTGAAATAAGTTGTTCCCACCCTGATGAAGTGTTGCTTTTCTCTCCAACAGGATTTCTGTATGTCTCTCCTCCACCCAATCAGCTTCACTACTTTCCACTTCTCTCTTAGTGTTAGCTTCCTTCATTTTTCTTTCCCGCTCCACTTTTTCCTTCTCCTTTATCCCCCCCTTCCCTTACATTTTCACCTCCTTTTACTTCCCCTTATCTAAATTTTACCTCAGTCTTATCCATCCACCGCTCACCACCATCCCTCCCCCCCGCCCCCTGCCCCCACCTTCCCCAACAACTTCAGCTGTCACAGCTTAACCTCTGATTTCTTCTTCTCTGTCGTTTGGCCATTCACACCTTTTATTCTCTCTGTGGACTGCTATTGGCAGTCTTTCTCCTGATTTTTGTGGCTATGACTCATCTTTCATTCCCTCACCCTGCTGTATAAACATCTTCCACTTTCTATGCCTTTTAGCTTTGACAAAGGCTCATCTGGACTTGAAACGTCAGCTTTTTTCTCTTCTTACGATACTGCTGAGATTTTCCAGCATTTTCTCCTTTGCTACCTAATTTATGCATCTGAGAACAATTTAGCATGGCCAATCCAACTGACCTGCACATTTTTGGATTGTGGGAGGAAACTGGAACACCTCGAGGAAACCCATACCGACACGTGAAGAATGTGCAGACTCCACACAGACAGTGACCTGAGGTCGGGATTGAACTTAGGTTCTTTGGTGCTGTGAGGCAACAGTGCTAACCACTGTGCCATCTTGAGTAAGATATATGGCAACTGGGCTTGTTGTTTTTTCTGAGAGATAATGCATTCATAACAAACACAGTGAAATACAAAAAGGTTAATTCATAACTTATTTTAATTCATGACACTGCCCATAGCTGAGCGCAGTGTACTAGGGGGTGAATTTAAAAGCTGCCTGTGCTAGCTGGCTCCATGCCACCTGTCACTGGAGGAATACCCCCAGCTTGGCAATTCTAATATCTAACTCCTTCTGTGGCTTACAGTGTTAGCATTCATTTCTAGAGAGCTAGAATACAATAGCTGGGATGTACTGCTGAGGCTCTGATCAGATCCTATTTGGAATATTATGAGCAGCTTTGAGTCCCATACCTAAGAAAGGATGTGCTGGTCTTGGAGCAGGTCCAGAGGAGTTCACGAGAATGATCCCAGGAATCAAGGGTTTGTCACATAGGAGCGATTGAGAAATCTGGACCCATATTGGAAGGAATTTAAAAAGATGAAGTGGGGGGGGATCTAATTGAAGATTACAGGATACTGATATGTATGGGCGCGAAGAGGATGTTTCCACTAATGGGAGAGGCTAGAATTTGAGGGCACAATTTCAGAGTGAAGGGACACTCCGTTAAAACTGAGATGAGGAGGAATTTCTTCAGCCAGAGGGTGGTGGATCTGTGGAAGTCATTGCCACTGACGGCTGTGGAGGCCAGGTCAGAGAGTATCTTTAAGATAGAGATAGGTAGGTTCTTAATCAATAAGGGGATCAAAGGTTATGGGGAAAAAGCAGGAAAATAGGGATGAGAATCATATCAGCCATGATAGAGTGGCAGAGCAGACGTGATGGGCCGAATGGCCTAATTATGTCTATGGTCTTACATAGAAATATTCTATGCTGCCTTGGAACAATGTCAAAAAGTAATGATGATGTACAATGTTTGTAGTGACATCCCTTAGGAAAAAACGTAGCAGCATAGGAGCAGGAGGAGGCCATTGGCCCTTTGAGCCTGCTCTGCCATTCATTATGACCAATTCAATAGTCTAATCCTGCTTTTTCCTTTATCCCATTTGTCCCAAGTTGCTATAACTAGCCACCTCTTGAATACATCCAATTTTTTGGCATCAACTACTTCCTGTGGTAATGAATTCCACAGCTTCACCACTCTGGGTAAAGAAATGTTCCCTCATCTCCGTCCTAAATGGTCTATCCTGAATCCTCAGACTGTGACCCCTCGTTCTGGACTACCCCATCATCAGGGACATCCTCCCTCCATCTATCCTGTCAAGATCTGTGAGATCCCCCTTCATTCATCTGAACTCAAGCGAAAACAATCTTAACCTAGTCAATCTCTCCTCATACATCAGGCCCACCGTCCCTAGAATCAGCCTGGTAAACTTTCGCTGCACTCCCTTGACAGCGAGAACATCCTTCCTCAGAAAAGAAGATGAAAACTGCACACAATATTTTAGATGCGGCCTCACCAAGGCCCTGTATGTTTGCAACAACACATCCCTGCTCCTGCACACGAAACCTCTTGCAATGAAAGCCAGCATGCCATTTTCCTTCTTTCCTGCCTGCTGCATCTACATACTTACCTTCAGTGACTGGTGCACAAGGACACCAAGGTCTCACTGCACAATTTGAGGCCATTCAGGTAGTAATCTGCCTACTTGTTTTTGCTTCCAAAGTAAATAATCTCACACTTACCCAAATTATACTGCATCTGCCATTGAGTAGCCCACTTACCCAACCTGTCCAGGTCATTCTGAAGGATCTCTGCATCCTTGTCACAGTTCACCCTTCCACCCAACTTGGTATCATCTGCAAACCTTGGGACGTTACATTTTGTTCCCTCATCCAAAAGCCAGGAGAGGTAGATGGCCGTGGATGTCAATGCCAAGAGGGAGTGGATGCAATCCTGCAAGAAATTCAATGACCTCACACGGTGGCCAAGATCAGTTAATGAATTTTTTAATTGCGAGATTCTACTTTCCGTGCCAGTAATCACAGTTTAAATCATCACATCTCCGTGATAGTGGTTAACATTGTTACGTAACAGCACCAGCGACCCAGCTTCAATTCTGACCTAGGGTGACTGTTGCGGAGTTGGCACATTCTCTCCATGTCTGCACGGTTTCCTCCACATGCTCTGGTTTCCTCCCACACTCCAGAGATTGGAAGGTCAGATTGACTGGCCATGATAAGTTGTCCCTTAGTGTTCCAAGTTGTGTAGATAAGGGGGGATTAGCTATGTAAGAAATGGAGTTACAAGGATAGGGCTGGATGGAATTGTTATCGGAGAGTCGGTGCAGGCTCAATGGGCTGAATGACCTCCTTCTGCACTGTAAGGATCCCATGATTCATGGATTTCCCTGATGTCTGTATGTTTCATCTCACCCACACATATTAACGCAGGGGGTGGTACAGTCACACAGTGGTTAGAACTGCTGCTTTGCAGAGCCAGAGATGCTAGTTCGATTCCCAGCTTAGGTCACTGTCTGTGTGGAGTCTGAAAAGCCTCCCTGTGACTGTATGGGTTTCCTCGGGGTGCTCCAGTTTCCTCTCTCAGTCCGAAAGGTGCGCCGGTTAGGTGCTAAATTCTCGCTCAGTATACCTGAACAGGTGCCAGAGAATGGCGACTCCAGAATTTTCACAATAATTTCATTGTAGTGTTAATATAAGCCTATTCATGACTAATAAATAAATTTGTTGTGCAGTCTTACATCTACATCTCATAGCCTACTCACACTGCATCTATTTAAACACAACATCATCTATCTAAACCGATGGAGCCACACTCACTCCTGCGGGACAAGATAGTGAACAATTGGAGGGAACAGGAGGCAGGCACGCTTGTGTGTCCTACTGGAGGAAATGCTACTGACCTATTTGGGGTGGCCAATGCTGAGGGCATGACCTAATGATGGGGCTAAAGTTATTGAAGATGATAGTATCCTCATACCCAGTCCTCTTCTGTCACATCTCCAGGGGGAAACCCACACAGATACGGAGGAACATGAAAAATCTAACAGACAGTGACACAAACCCGGGTCCCTGCCTTGCTGTGAGGCAGCAGCGCTAACCACTGTGTCATTGTGCCGCCCAGGACAGGAAGTTAAAGTATTACTGACTGTGTTGAGATAGGTTAAATCTTTCCATCTTTCCATTTTTCTTTTCTTTCAAACACATCTTAAAACCTATAATTTTGTTCAAGCCTTTGGCCATCTCCTGTAATACCTCTTTAGTATCAAATTGTGGTTTAGGTGAGGTCCTGTGTAGCACCTCAGACCTTTTATAAGGTCCTATGTAATGGTAGGTTGTTGTTGTTTTATGTTGAATGATATTATGTAATTCTCATTCTTTACCAGTCCAGTAACATAAAGTTGTTCTTATTTAACAGCTTTTAATGATTTAGAGAGAACTCCTTCTCCTGAATAAAATATTTTGTCATTCTATAGCAGCCGTTCAGCAGCCCAATTGTGACCCTCATCAGGTCTATTTGAGCTACCGGTATTTGCATAAATTTGAAACCCTAACCTGCTGTCTTGAAAGATGATTGCTCAGGCATCTGAATTTTTAATTTAGGTTGGTTAAAAATAGAGTGAAAAATTGTTTTAGCTGCTGATTGCTAAAGGTTTCATTGTAGGTTAATATTCACAGTTGTTTCAAGATGGCCTCAGAAATCTCCCAGCTGCAGTGTGGATTTGATGATAGTTCTTATTGTTAGATTTAAAGTCCTAAAGATCCTAAATGTAGCTTCAACTGGTAACAGCAGAACACAAACATGTTTCATTATTCATCACCACCAGCTTCTTGTTTATTTATGAAGAATTGCAATTCACAGAAAAGCTTCTCTGTGCACCTCAGATCTTTGATGTTGTTCTTTGTGTAAGGTTGGTCATGCCATCACCTACCCTTTGCCCCCATCGACTTCTGCACTTGTTTATCTCTTGCGTATTGCAGATTTAAGTAAGGTCGATATTTCTGACAATTTACATACTTAAGGTAAAAGATAAGCTAAAGTTCATTCATTACTGTCATAAGTAGTTTTATGTTACATGGGATCCAGGGTGAGGTATTTAAATGGATAGAAAATTGTCTTCTTGACAGAATCCAGAGGTGGTTTTAAAGGTTGCTTTTCAAATTGGAGGCTAATGACCACTGCCTCAGGGATCAGTGTTGGGTCTATTGTTGTTTGTCATTTATATTAATGATTTGGATGAGAATACAGGAGGCACGGTTAGTAAGTTTGCAGATGACATCAAGATTGGTGACATAGTGGACAGCGATGAAAGTCATCTCCAATTGCAACGGGATTTTGATCGGTGGACCAGTGGGCTGATGAATGGCAGATGGAGTTTTATTTAGACAGTTGTAAGGTGATGCATTTTAATAGATTTAACCAGGGCAGGACTATTCACTTAATGGTCAGGCATTGGGGAAGTTACAAAACAAAGAGACCTAGGAGTACATGTTCCTAGCTCCTTGAAAGTAGAGTCACAGGTGGACAGAGTAGTGAAGAAGGCATTTGGCATGCTTAGCTTCATCAGCCAGAACATTGAACACAGGAGTTGGAATGTCTTGTTGAAGTTGTACAAAACATTGGTAAGGCCACACTATGAATACCGTGTACAATTCTGGTCACCCTGTTATACAAAGGATATTATTAAATTAGAAAGAATGCCGAAAAGATTTACTAGGATGCTACCAGAGTTTGATGGATTGAGTTACAAGGAGAGGCTGAATAGACTGGGATTTCTTTCTCTGGAGCGCAGGAGCCAGAGGTGTGATCTTACAGAGGTTTATAAAATAATGAGGGGCACAGATCAGCTAGATAGTCAATATCTTTTCCCAAAGATAGGGGAGTCTAAAACTAGATGGCATAGATTTAAGGTGAGAGGGAGATACGAAAGTGTACAGAGGGGCAATTTTTTCACACAGAGGGTGGTGAGTGTCTGGAACAAGCTGCCAGAGATAGTAGTAGAGGTGGGTATAGTTTTGTTTTTTAAAAAGCATTTAGACAGTTACATGGGTACGATGGGTATAGAGGGATAGGGACCAAATATGGGCAATTGGGATTAGCTTAAGAGTTTCAAAGGGCAGTGAGGACAAGCTGGGCTGAAGAGCCTATTTCCATGCCGTAAACCTCTATGACATGAACACTAGAATGAAGTTACTGTGAAAATTACTGTTCGGGTACACTGAGGGAAAATTTAGCATAGCCAATTGCGTTTCCTCATGCAGCAAATGAAACAACAATAAAACTTACTCCAACTTATAAATCAAAGAAAGAGTTTAATAGAGAAGCATCATTACTCCAAACTTGGAGCCTTGCCTGGGCCACTCCAAGCTTCCCTTGATTCTACATAATTTCTTATTTATAATGAAACAGCTATTACGTCACTCTGTGATTGGTTTCAGTTTTTATTGGGTCAGCTGACCCTTACATCTTTTTCCTATTGGTCACATCACATTAAACACAAATTTGTCACTGGTTACATTCGAATGCAATGTAGCTAATCAGTTTTTCGGACTGTAGTTAGAAGCCGGAGTACCCAGAGGAAACCCATGCAGGCACAGGAAGAATGTGCAGACTCCACGCAGACAATGACCCAAGCTAGGAATTGAACCCAAGTTCCTGGCACCATGAGGCACAATGCTAACCACTGTGTCACCTGCTACATAGCAGTCTTCACAATTAAATATTAGCCCCAAGGGACTGGGATTTTCAAATCACTGAATCATAGAATCCCTACATTGCAGAGGAGGCCATTTGGCCCATCCATTCTGCACCAACTCTCCAACAGAGTATCCTACCTTCATAGCTCCACATATTTGTCCCGCTAATTCTCCTGACATTTAGAAACAATTCAACGTGGCCAATTCACCTAACCTGCACGTCTTTGGAAGTGTTCCTATTAGGCCTGATTCTATGTCATAGTAAAGAGCTGATTTGTTGAGTTTGTGGCATTTCTATACTTTACTATATACCATGTACGAATGACAGCACAAGTCCGACTCACAGAATCACTACAGTGCAGAAGGAGGTCATTTGGCCTATTGAGTCTGCACCGATTCTCCGACAGAACACCTTACCCAGATCCTATCCCTATAACCCACTAATGTGCCAAATCTACATTTCTTGGGACACTAAGGAGAAATTGAGCATGGCCAATCCATCTAACCTACACATCTTTGGACTGTGGGAGGAAACCAGAACATTTGGAGGAAACTCACACAGACATGGAAAACACACAGATAGTCGCCCAAGGTCAGAATTGAACCCAGATCCCTGGCACAGTGAGGCAGCGGTGCTAATCACTGTGCCACGATACCGCTGTGGAAGGGAAACATATGCTTCCTCTGAAACATTGCACAGATACATGTATACACAGGGTCCCGCACCTTCATGTGTACCTTTGTAATGATCCTTTATTGTTATAACATGGGATTTCACACTAATATAATTCCTGTCAGTCTGAGGGACGGGACTTGTATGATGTAAATATAAATAATGTTATATTCCACAATGGAATCTATGGGTGTTTTAGCCTGCGTATTGCAAATCTAGTGGAATACAATAACCTTGTTTAGAATTTACCTTTAGCCACACAGCTATGAGCATTACTGGTCCAACAAAACCACACCTGGAATCTTAGATTTATTTTTCAGGGAGAGTGAGTAGTTGAGGGAAGAAAGTTGACCTTCTAAGTCAGGATGGTGAATGGCTTGAAGGGTGGTGTTCTCATGTATTGCTGCCCTGTCCATCTAGATGGAAGTGATCATGGCTTTGGCAAACGCTGTCTAAGAATCTTTGGTGAATTGCTGTAGTGCATCTTGTAGATAGTGTACACTACTGCTATTGCGCATTGATGGTGGGGAATGTTTGTGGATGTGATGCCAATCAAGTCAGCTACTTTGTTCGTGTTCCATCCAGGCACGTGCAGAGTATTCCATTACAGTGCTGATTTGTGCCTTGTCGATGGTGGGCAGGCTTTGGGGAGTCAGGAGATGAGTCTCTGACCTGCCGTCACATTTCTCTACAATATAGAGTAACAAAAGGACCAGGAAAAGGCCAGTCAGTTATTCAAACTTGGCTGCCAGTCAGTTAAATCAACATTGCTCAGTATCCTAACTCCATTTATTTGCTTGGAATCCACATCCCTTTAACTTATAAACATCTGTCAATCTCAGATTTAAAATTGGCATCTGCCCGAGATTTCATGAAGCAGTCATTGGACAGAAATTTCCAGCTGTGCTCGCCCCAAGGCTGGAAAATTCCATCCCAGGTCAATGGGCCTGTGCATTGTCCAGCCCCACCCATTACGATTCCCATGGTAGGTGGGATGGGAGAATTCTGTCCGTTATGTAAAACATTCAAACTATTAAAGCCTGTAGGAAAGAGGCTGATGCTGCTCCCTATCATGTTAATGGGATTGCGATGGTTTTGTATCAAGACTGACTGTGTATCAAGACTGACTGTGGTAGTTTGTCTAATTCCGGTGACAGTTAAAATCCTACAATCAGAAGGAGGCCATTCAGCCTATTAAGCCTGCACTGACCACAATCCCACCAAGATCCTATCCCTATATCCCCATGCATTTACCCTAGTTAGTCTCACTGACACTAAGGGGCAATTTAGCATAGCCAATTCGCCTTACCCACACATCTTTGGATTGTGGGAAGAAACTGGAGCATCCGGAAGAAACCCACAGGGAGATATGGGGAGAATAATGGGGAAATGACCATCTATGCAATTTAATTGATTAATTAATTCTAAACCACGTTCAGTAGCAGCTATTTTGAACAGGCTGATAAAATGGATTAAATTAAAGGTTGAATCCTGTCACCATTGACTGTTTTCCCATTCCACTGCGGATGGAGAGTGACATGAACTGGCCACCAAATTCTCTGACCTCATTGCAGCGGGTAAAATCACTCCCATAATGTACTAGGATTGTAATTCATAATGTATTTGGATAAATTGTTTAAAACAAAAGAAAGTTGATAGCATCCCTGCTTGTGAGTCAGAACCTCTGGATTTGAGTTGCACTCCAGGACCTGATGGTGCCAGAAGGGATGTTGATGATGCGGTCAGATAGACTGATTGTCAAGTAGTAAATCTTTCCAGTATGCCTTTGGAAGGCAGTCAGAGATGGTGAGATTACTGGTCAACCCACAAATCTCTAGCCTCAGGCGAATGATGTTGCAGGAGAAAACAGCCACAGAAAACAAATGTAATCCTATGCTTTGTTTCCAGACATGGGTAGTTTTCTAAATCTAAGGCTGGAATTTTCTGGCTCTGCCATAGCAAATGCAGCAAGGCGTTTAAATCTCCGTTAATTTCAGTGAGACTGGAAGATCCTGTGACGAAAGGGGCCAGAAAATCCTGCCGTAAAATTAGAATTCTCCAGTCTTGCACTGGACGACGAGAGCGGAGAATTTGGGCTCAGCCAAATCTCCTGTTGACAGCAGCAGGATTGGAGAATCCCAGCCTCAGGCCATAAACCATCTGTATTAATGTGTGTGTATGTGTGTGACCATAGAACCGTAGAACATTAGAATTCCTATTTCCTGCAGAAAGAGGCAATGTGGCCCACCGAATCTGCACTAACTCTCCAAGAGAGCATCATACCCAGGCCTTTCCCCATCCCATCTCTATAAGCCCCCTCATTTGCCACAGCTAATCCAGCTAACGTACACAACTTTGGACATTAAGGGGCAATTTAGCATGGCCAGTACAGCTTTTTGAACTGTGGGTAGAAATCAGATCACCTGGAGGAAACTTATGGGGAGAACGTGCAAATTCCACAGTTACCCAAGGCTGGAATTGAACTCAGGTCCTTGGAGCTGTGAGGCAGCAGTCCTAAGCACTGTGCCTCCATGCCACCCACAATGTACGAATGAGTGTTATGATTTACCCTTTAAAAAATTTGGGAAATAGCATCAATAATCTTATTTCTTTATTTGATTTGAACTCAGAAAATCTGTCTGGTTAATTCTTCATAATGTGTATGTTTGCATAGTAGGATTCCTCCATTACTAGCGGTGCAGATCCTCACTAAATCCACAACAAAGCTCTGTTACAGCCAGTGCTGGAATGGCAAATCAACATTTACACCTCATTATGTGCTCATAGTGGTTTGGAAAGAAACTGATCAAAAAAGTTCTATTTTTACATATTCTTTCCTCCTTTAGATTGCTATTTCTTCAGTCTATTATAGAATAACTTTATCAAGTTCTTGCAACTTTCCTCAAGATTTACTCCTGTTTTACCATATTTAGTGGTCTATT
Source organism: Sphyrna mokarran (assembly GCA_024679065.1). Taxonomy (NCBI): domain Eukaryota; kingdom Metazoa; phylum Chordata; class Chondrichthyes; order Carcharhiniformes; family Carcharhinidae; genus Sphyrna; species Sphyrna mokarran. Next base: position 19,948,156 of record JAGIQG010000026.1, read on the forward strand.
ATACTCATTCAGCAGTCTAATAACTCCTTCATTGTACTTCGAATTAAACCAAATAGATTTGGCCTTGAACCATCAAATACATTATCCCTTCCTGTTGCTGTAAATAATGAAACTCATGGCCAAAACAAAAACTGCCTGCAGCAACAACTTGTATTTATATAGCACCTCAACATCGTAAAATGTCTCCTTCATAGGGCTGTTCCTGAAGAACATTCGACATTGTCAAATAAGGAGATCTTACGACTGATGACCAATAGTCTGATCTGAGAGATAGCTTTTAAGAAAAACTTAAAGGAAGAAAGAAAGATAAAAACACTGAGATTTATAGAATCATAGAATCCTCACAGTGCGGAAAGAGGCCATTTGGTCCATTGAACCTGCACTGACAATAATCCCATCCAGGCCCTATCCCCATAATCCCATATATCTACCCTAGCTAGCCCCCTGACACTAAGGGGCAATTTAGCATAGCCAATCAACCTAACCCACACATCTTCTGAGATGGGAGAAAACCGGGGAACCTGGAAGAAACCCATGCAGACAAAGTGGGAACGTTCAACTCCACATAGGTAGTGACCCGAGGCCAGAATTGAACATGGGTCTCAGGCGCTGTGAAGCAAACCATTGCTTGCATTAGCTAGAGAAAGACAGTGAACAATAATTGATAGTAGTACCCAATATTTACATTCTCATATACAAACATACGAAATAGGAACAGAAGCTGGCCATTCAGCCCCTTGAACCTGCTTTGCCATTCAATAAGATCATGACCGATCTGTTTATATTGGGTTACACATTCCCAAAAAACTCCCCACGCCTCCCCCTCCCCCTGCCAATCCGTTGCTAACCTTTGATTTCCTTAATGACAAGAATCTATCCACCTCCACCTTAAAAATATTTGATAACTCAGTCTCACCACCTTTTGAGGCAGAGGACGGGATTTTCCGCGCTCGCCCCAAGCTTGGAAAATCCAACCCGAAGTCAACGCATGGTCCATATCCCACCCACTACAATTCCCATCATGGCTGGGATGGGAAAATTCCACCCTGAGACTTCCAAAGTCACACAATCCTCAGAGAGAAGAAAATGTCTCCTCACATCTGTGCTAAAAGAGTAACTCCCTCATCCCTGCCTGTTTGTGTCAAAAGCGAAACGAGTTCTTTCACTTTTCTAATTTTCACTGCTATACTGGGTTCCTGGTTCTCAGGAATGGACCACTGTTCACTTAATTCTCATTCCAGAGTTTCCTTTGCAGTGATGGCATGAAAAAAACTGAACGCTTCGGAGAATAACTGACATGAAGCAAACTTATATTACAGCAAACAATTAGAAAGGGTAATATAATTCAGAGTTACAAATAAATTGGAATGTTTCCAGTTGAACTTGGAAAACTCAGTTACCTCTACTGTTTCCATCTGAACCGCTCCAAGATTCTAAAATAGCCAAAGTGAATAGCAAACTAACCTGACATCCTTTATGTAAATTGTACTTATTGAGTCCCTCTAATTCTACCTGCATCAGTTTAAGCTGATGTTGGATTCAAATTGACAGAGAGATCCCCAGTTTAAGATCTCATTGGAAGTACGACACTCCCAGCAGTGTAGCTTTCCCATATAATCCACCAAGGGACATTCAAGCTGAGGCCATGCATTCATGGGCGTCATCTAATGCCACCTGCAGGCGAGTTCGGGGGGACAGGGCCCGCATGACTGGGCAGAAGGGTGTGATTTATTTTAAACAGATGTTAAGATGTAACAGCCACAGCTGCTCTTAGGATTTCCAGAAAAATGGGTATCACCTAAAAACGTTATATTGTCAAAAAGAAAACTAACTGGATAAGAAAGCGCTCAGAAAATGATACCAGACATTCAATTTATCAAAATTTCCCGAGGAAAGGGAGAATTTTAAAATAAATCAAAATGATTGCTACCAGGCTCCTACATTTTCTGTTGAATTCCATGTAGGTTGAGATAGATGAATATTTTGACTGTTCAGTGTTGTTAGTTTTGTAATTTGGATTTGGTATTTTTAAGTACCTTGGGCAGGATTTTACTGTCTCACTCATCCCAAAACCATAAAATCCCTCTTGACATTGATGAATTTTCCTATTATCCTCCCCTCACCTACTCTGATCTGCCTGGCAGATGGAGAGGTAAAATTGCAGCCATAGAAAGATGCAGCACAGAAACAGGCCCTTCAGCCCAACTGGTCCATGCTGACCACGGTAACCTCCAAGCTAGTCGCAATTGCCCGTATTTGGCCCATCTCCCTCTCATCCTTTCTCATCCAAATGCTTTATTAAAATGCTATAAATACGTAATTGTTTGATGGATCATTGGAGTGGGACTTGTAATATCGCTTTAGCAACTCAACACCATTAGGCGTTCCATTGCTTTGTGTTTCTTGTGTTCAGATTCCAATGTGACTGTGTTAGTTAAACCACAAGTTGTTGGTCTCCATAATATTCCTTGTCATTCTGTTCCAAAAGTATTATGCCCTGGCGCCAAATGGTGAACAGTGAAATTTGTTATCTATGACATTCTGTTGATAGTGTCTTGCCAATATATGTCTCCCTTGTAAACTGAATTATAGAAATTTATAGTACATGGCTCTATTATGTCTTTCAGAAAGCATTTGTAGAGTTACATGGACAAGATGAGCTTAGAAGGATTTGGGCCTAATGTGGGCAATTAATAGCCTAGTGATAATACCACTAGGCCACTGGCTCTTCATGTGTCTCTGTTACTAATCCAGGAGGAAGATCTGTATCTAAAGAAGGTTTGGAAATGTCACTGGCCCAAGAAGTTCTCTATGATGGCAATAATTGAGCCTGAGCTCTTAAGAACCTAAAATAAAGTGACAAATTAATTTCACTGTGACTTTTATCTCAGTTTGGGGTTTTCTTCCACCATTTCCGCCTTACCACCTGCTAATTCCTGGGAATTCAGTGGGAACAATGTTGGATGCATGGTCAGGTGGAGATGGAATGTTCTGGCAGCGATAGGAACAATATAGAGATGCCGGTGTTGGACTGGGGTCAACACAGTAAGAAGTCTTACAACACCAGACTTAAGTCCAACAGTTTATTTGATAATAATCCCACAAGCTTTTGGAAATTGTGTTCTGAAAGCTAGTGGGATTACTGTCAAATAAACTGATTGGACTTAAACCTGGAGTTGTGAGACTTCTTACAGAGACAAGGATAGCAGAGGCAGCTTCAGCTGAGTGATAAAAACAGGGTGGTATGGACATGTTGGGCCTAAGGGCCTGCTGCTATGCTGTAAACCTTTAATACAGATGTCTGCATTGAGATTAAAATGGCCAGCCACATATTCACTCACTGAATTAAATCATGACATCAGGTTTCCTTACACAGTAGAATGCTACTTAATCCCTTCAGTTGTGGGTCCATGTTTAGATTCAACTACAATAGAGCTTTCCACTCTTGTGCTGTTGTTTTCTCTGAAATTAAATTGCCTGATGTAAGTTTAAGTGCTGAAGCTGCCTCTGCTATCCCTGTCTCTGTAAGAAGTCTCACAACTCCAAGTTTAATCCAATCAGTTTATTTGATAGTAATCCCACAAGCTTTCAGAACACAATTTCCAAAAGCTTGTGGGATTATTTATCAAATAAACTGTTGGACTTAAGTCTGGTGTTGTAAGACTTCTTACTGTGTTGACCCCAGTCCAACGCCGGCATCTCTACATTGTTCCTGTCGCTGCCAGAACATTCCATCTCCACCCGACCATGCATCCAACATTGTTCCCACTGAATTCCCAGGAATTAGCAGGTGGTAAGGCGGGAATGGTGGAAGAAAACCCCAAACTGAGATAAAAGTCACAGTGAAATTAATTTGTCACTTTATTTTAGGTTCTTAAGAGCTCAGGCTCAATTATTGCCATCATAGAGAACTTCTTGGGCCAGTGACATTTCCAAACCTTCTTTAGATACAGATCTTCCTCCTGGATTAGTAACAGAGACACATGAAGAGACTGTGGCCTAGTGGTATTATCACTAGGCTATTAATCCAGCAAACCAGGTAATATTCTGGGGACCTGGGTTCAAATCCCATCACAGCAGATGGTGGAATTTGAGTTCAGTAAAAAGGTGTCTGGAATTAAAAAGTCCATCAACCCATTGTCAGTTGTCAAATAAACCCAACAGATTCACTGATGGGAGGAAATCTGCCATCCTTACCTGGTTTGACATACATGTAAATGTGGAGCCACAGCAATGCGGTTGACTTTCAACTGCCCTCAGGCAATCAGGATGGGCAATAAATGCTGGCTAGCCAGCGACACCCATGTCCCACAAATAAATAAAACAAAAACACTGCAACCTCCACAGTCAATAGATATCCATGCACGAAACAGGACCAAAATTCATCCCCTAATCTCATTTTAGTCAATCATTCTGGACAGATTACCTGTGCCCTAACTATCCTGTGGGTAGTTAGACTACTTGGCATGATACATCAGGGAAGTTCAGTTTATTCATTGATGTGTGCCCAATTAATTTGTCTGTGTAAAAGTAAACTTGACAATTTGCTTCAGGGGAAAGATGTCAATTCGGATCCCCATACCTGATTGTGATACAGAGAGCCACTTGCTGGAGCATGCTGGAGATTCTCAGGACAAAATGCTCTATATGTTTCACACACAGTTGGACTGAGCCTTTTTCTTCAGACAATTTCGAAACATCCACATAGAAATATTGCATCTGCGATTCGCTTTTTGACTCCGATTGACAAAGTCTGCGACCCACATCCTGATAGACGTATTTCCTCTGATAAAGCCCAGTCCAGCAAGTGGATCCCTAATGTGAGTGCAAACATGAATATAGTAGCCAGTTAAATTTCGGGTCGAAAGTGACCCCCAACAGGTTGATGGTGGGGACGCAGTAATTTTGTGATGTTGATGAGTCTGGGGTGTTCTGATATTCATTCATTTAAAATCAGTTTTGGAATAGAATAAAATAAATGATCTAAGAATGGATAATGAATGCTGGCCTAGCAAACATTACTCATAGCAATAATCTAGAACTTGTGTATGTGTGAAGACATTTTAGTCTGCAAGTGGTGACGCTCACATAAAAATTCCTCAAACTTATGGAGGCAATGAACATTTCTACTATAAAAATCTCAAGTGGTTTGTTAATTGTTAATAATCCAAGTGCATGCTTCAAAACTAAAACTTGTTTTTTCTTCATGTTCATGTTGGTCTATGTGATTGAGGGAGTGAGTGTTTTTGTTATGTTTAAATCTTGGGTGTGGTGTGAATAAACATATCGTTTTGTTTGATTTGAATGAGTAAGTTTGAAAGAGTGAGAACCCTGAGACTGGGAGTGAGTCATATATACAGACACACACGCACACACACATACATATGCACATACACACACATAGAAATACACATAAATATACACATAAACACACACAGGCATGCACATACATATATATGCAGATAGATACACATAAGCAGAAACACGTGCACGCACACACACAGGGTGGTACATAGCACTGCTGCTTCACAGTGCCAGAGAGCCGGGTTCGATTCCTGGCTTGGGTCACTATTTGTGTGCAGTTTGCATGTTCTCCCCCGTGTCTGCGTGAGTTTCCTTCAGGTGTTCTGGTTTCCTCCCACATTCTGAAAGATGTGCTGATTAGGTGCATTAACCCAAACAGGCACCAGAGTGTGGTGATTAGGGGAATTTCACAGTCACTTCATTGCAGTGTTAATATAATATTATTTGTGACTAATAAGTAAACTGTTAAATACACACACACACACACACACACACACACACACACACACACATTGAAGAAAAGAAATAAATGCATTTGAAAAAGTTTGGAGAAAGTTTACTAGAATAATACAATGAATCAAGGAATGGACAGGTTGCCTTATGTGGAAAAATATTGGCTAGGTTATTTTTGTATCGACTAGCGTTTAGAAGACTAAGAAGAAATCTTTAAAATCCTGTGGTGTATTGACAGGGTGGATGTCGGGAGAGTGTTTTATCTTGTTAGAGGGTCTCCAATTAGCCGTCACTGTTTCAGAGTAATAGCTAACTCATTTAAGACAGAGATGAGGAGCAAGTTTTTCTCTCAGAAAATCTTGTAAATCTCTGGAATTCTCCTCCTCAAAAAACTGTGAAAGCAGAATCTTTGAATATTTTGAGGCAGAGGTAGATACATTCTTGATTAACAAGGGGACAAAAGGTTATCGGGAACAGGCAGGAATGTGGGGTAGGTGTTACAATCAGATCAGCCATGATCTTATTGAATGGTGGAGCAGGCTCGAGGGTCGAGTGGCCTACTCCTGCTCCTGATTCATATGTTCGTAGGTGCACACATCGAACTTAATGTGGGAACACACACTCCTCCCTTCCTCTACCTCCTCCCTCCTTAAAAGCCTATCCACACCAGAAAAGGAAAACCAACACTGAAAAGCAGTGGCTTTCAAACACCAATTTCACATGAATTCCACTGAGGACAACCCAGATAGTGCACCATCAGAGGCAAATGCTAATTCAGTGCTAGATAATCTTAGATTGGCTCCAGTCCCTTCACACTTCCCTGGTGACTAGGACTTGGGGTCTTGTCTATCTCTCTCCAGCACCGTCCCTGAGGCATAAGAAGCTTTATTAGCTAGCTATCTGTAATAAGCCCACAGAGGCAAAAGTCTCACCACCAAAGTTCCTTTATTTACAAGATCCAACAATACCATATTAAGTGCTCGCAATGTGCTATCTGCATTAGCAATCCAGAGGGACGGACACTTCTGTTTAAATACAGGACATGGCAACTCTTTATCCAACCAAATAAACAAAATCAAATTAACTTAGGAATAACTTAAAAAGGGCAGCTACCTAAAAGGAGAGGAACTGCCTGAATCAAAACACAAAGCTGAAAGGAAACTTAAAACATCAAATTAAAATCTGCTTAAAGGAGTGAATAATATGATACAGAACATGGAACTCCCTGACTGGGCCATTAATTAGCTCTCAATCAGCGATGTCTTTCAATACCAACCAAGTAAACAAATTCAAATTAACTGTCGGGCAAATGAAAAGGAGCAGCTTCCCAAAAGGAACCCAAACAATAAACAGAAGGAAACTGAAAACATTAAATCATAACGTGATTTTTGAGGCCTATAATACACCCAGCTTCTGCTGTACCCAGCGGGTGCGGAAGGTGCCAGTGGACACCACATGCTCCCTCTTCAGGGATACTTGGCCTCGAACATAGCTGCAGTAGAGGGACAGACGGTCAAGATGGCCGACCCCATCGATTGCCCACTGCCTGCTCTTGTTGATAGCTCGCCTAGCCAGGCCCAGGAGCAAGGAGGTCGCCATCCTGACCCGCCCCTCTCTGCACCAGGTGCCTGTAGATCAGGAGTGTGGGGCGAACAAAACATCAGTAAAAGGTTTTTCAGGTAAACAAAAAAGGAGTGTAACCAAAGATGCAAAATGGTCCACGGACTCCACAAGACCACAGGAGGGGCAAGCTTGGGACCCTGTGAGCTGGAAAATCTTACAGTTGTAAGGAACTACTGAATGCAGCACCCTCCATCCCAGGCCCCCAAGATAACTGGAGGAGATCCTTCATTGAGGGACCTCCACTGGGGACCTCTGCTGCCTGGCAGCAAACAAGGCCTACCAAGACTCTCAATCAGGGAATTCATACTCAAGCATGCCAACCTCAATTGCCTGATTAAAGTCATCACACTGTCCTGGTGGGTGCTTTTTGACTGTCATTTTTTATTATTTACACTTTTTTCAAAAAATTATCTATTTATTGCTTTGAAATGGATTTATTTTTCCACAGCAATCTGTGTTTTCTTCATTTGTCCACTTCTTTTTAAAATTCATGTTTAATATTGTCAGACAGCTGTTGCTGTGTTTCTTACTGAGGGGGGAGGTGGTGAGACACTCACATGAGTTTGATTGCTTTTTGGAGGGGCTGGATCAAAGAGTTATTTTTGCTCCAGTAGAAATGAAAACTGTTGGAAATGCTCAGCAAATTTGGCAGCATCTGTGCAGAGAGACAGAGTCAGGGACCTTTCATCAGAACTCATGCAGATTGTGGACCCCAAACATCGCCTCTCTTTCTCTATCCACAGTTGCTATCAGGTCTGCTGAATATTTCCAATATTTTCTGTTTAAGTTTCAAATTTCCAGCATCTGCAGCACTTTATTTTCCTATTATTTGTAGGTGTGATTAGCATTAAATTAAAATGAGAAGATATTTATCATTTAACGCAAAATATAATTTTTCTGATAACATAGGCTTTTGTGGCTTGAAATAGCTTATAGAATGGTAGAATCCCTACAGTGCAGAAGGAGACCTTTCAGCCCATTGAGCTGGCACTGACAACAATCCCACCCAGGCCGTGTCCCCATAATCCCACATATATATCCTGCTAATTCTCCCCGACACTAAGGGACAATTTAGCATGGCCAATCCACCTAACCTGCATATCTTTGGACTGTGGGAAGAAACCAAAGCACACAGAGGGAACCCACGCAGACACAGGGAGAACATGCAAACTCCACACAGACAGTGACCCAAGGCTGGGATTGAACCCGGATCCCTGGGGCTGTGAGACAGCAGTGCTAACTACTGTGCCACCATGTCACCCACAATTATTGCAGGTGAATTAGTTGCTCCCAACTTACTGGAATGTTTTGCCATTTTTAAACTTGGAAATGAAGCCAGGAAAGTACGTCAATTGGATGTATCACCCTTAGTTCAAGATATTCTCATTTGTACATGAGATTGTTGTTTGTGGTGCTTGCGAGGTTCAATTCTTTTGCATGTTGCTGCCAAATAGTAAACTTAGCCAAGTTCAAAGAAGCATTGCTGATTGCGTCAAACGAATAATCAAGTTGTATGTAATTTCTGACAAAGCCATGGCTGTAAAATATACTGAAACACCTCGATGGACTTTATAAATAAAGGTATATCAGAGGCCAAAAGTTCAGAAGTTTTGTTTAACACTGACAATAGTTCCCAAATCTGGACATCTGAACGATATGAGGGAAGGGAGTTAAAAAGAGGGTAACTAGAGGTACAAAAATAGGAGAAGCATAGGTCCCATGAATTTTTTTTCCTAGCCTTAAGGTGAATCAGTGAGGTTGGGTGGAGGAATTTCTGGTGCTTTAACCACTTTTGCATTCAGCCATTGGCCTTGGACTCTGCTGCAAGCACTCTTTTTTTCCATTTAGATGATATATTTTAACTTGACTCGCTTGTTTATGTATGATGAATGTGAATTCATAACAAGATTCAAAGCGGTTTTTGTGGAATGCCAGATCAAGCATTCAAGCTATTGTAAAGGGTTGAGGTTAAATGGTGGATCTTTGTTAATGGTGTGTCAATAATAGATCATAGATTCCCTCCAGTGCAGAAGGAGGCCATTCAGCCCAGTGAGTCTGCATCCATCCTTCAACAGAACATAATTTCCAGGCATATCCCTGTCCTATCCCTGAAACCACAGACATTTATCCCACTAATAAAATAAGCACTCTTAGTTTTAAACCTTCAGGTTCAAGTCCCATTCAAGGCTTGAGCATTCCAACACAATATTTTGGGGGCATTACACTTAGATGTGTCGGCCATGGATGGGATGTTAGTTAAACCGAGGCTTCATTCTTGATAGGGTAGATGGAAGTGATTGCTGGCACTACTTCGAGGAAGAGCGGAGGAGTTTTCATCATGTTCTGGCTAATATTTATCCGTCAATCAACAACATAACAAAAAAAGGTCATTATCATATTGTCATTATTGAGAGCTTGCTGTGCACAATTTGACTGCCACATTCTGGCATTAAAAGTTTATTTATTTATTAGTCTCAAGAAGGCTTACATTCACACTGCAATGAAGTTACTATGAAAATTCCCCAGTCGCACACTTTGGCACCTGTCCAGGTAACTGAGGGAGAATTTAGCATGGCCAATGCTCTTAAACAACGCGACTTTCAGACTGTGAGAGGAAAGCTCTCCTGCTTTCTACTTTCATTGTATTTCTCTTCTCAGATGTCCTGCTCTCTGACTAGCTTAGCAATACCACTGCAGTAAGTATCCCAATCAAAGGCAGAGATTCTCAAAAAATGTTCAACAAAGTACAAAGGGAGACAATGGAGACAATCATTAATGGTGTTGTGCCTTTATGGATCTTATCTAAAGCCACTGTACTTCCGCGAAGTTTTCCATCAAACACAGACACATACACACAGGCACACACACAGTGGCTAACAGTGAGTTATTGAATGGATCTGAACATTTTAATGATCGTGAAGGGGACGACGTGCATGTATATAGCCCTGCTCATCACCGCTGGATGTGGTAAGGGCAGGATTTTCCAGCTGCGCTTGTCCTAAAACTGGAAAATCCCATCTGAGGTCAATGAAACTTGTCCGCCCCCTACTTGCTCCGATTCTGTAGTGGGAGGAACAGAAAAGCTCCCCCAAAGTATTTTACAGCCAATGGAATACTTTTTGAAGTGTAGTCACTGGTGTAATGGGCAGCACAGTGGCGCAGTGGTTAGGGCTGCTGCCTCATAGTGCCAGGAACCCAGGTTCGATTCCCAAGTTGCGTCACTCTGCAGAGTTTGCATGTTTCCTCCGGGTGCTCTGGTTTCCTCTCACAGTCTGAAAGTCGCGTTGTTTAAGGGCATTGGCCATGCTAAATTCTCCCTCAGTTACCTGGACAGGTGCCAAAGTGTGCGACTGGGGAATTTTCATAGTAACTTCATTGCAGTGTGAATGTAAGCCTTCTTGAGACTAATAAATAAATAAACTTTTAATGCCAGAATGTGGCAGTCAAATTGTGCACAGCAAGCTCTCAATAATGACAATATGATAATGACCTTTTTTTTTGTTATGTTGTTGATTGACGGATAAATATTAGCCAGAACATGATGAAAACTCCTCCGCTCTTCCTCGAAGTAGTGCCAGGAATCATTTCCATCTACCCTATCAAGAATGGAGCCTCGGTTTAACTAACATCCCATCCATGGCCGACACATCTAAGTGTAATACCCCCAAAATATTGTGTTGGAATGCTCAAGCCTTGAATGGGACTTGAACCTGAAGGTTTAAAACTAAGAGTGCTTATTTTATTAGTGGGATAAATGTCTGTGGTTTCAGGGATAGGACAGGGATATGCCTGGAAATTATGTTCTGTTGAAGGATGGATGCAGACTCACTGGGCTGAATGGCCTCCTTCTGCACTGGAGGGATTCTATGATCTATTATTGACACACCATTAACAAAGATCCACCATTTAACCTCATCCCTACGAATCCTTTGTTATAATTCAGGTCAGAAACTCCAAAGTGTTTGTGAAGTCTGCCTGGGTCATATGTTTTGCATTTTGAATTTGGCTAGGGTAAGCAGGAGGCATTTATTCAGTGTTCACTAAGAAGAAGGGAATGTTTGGGAATGAGAGTGTGATACAAGCTGATAGGCTGGAGGAGGTGGATGTTTTGAGGGAAGATGTATTAGCAATTTTGAAAAACCTAAGGGTTGATAAGTCCCCTGGGCCCAATGGGATACGTCCTAGGATACTTTGGGAGGCTAGGGGTGAGATTGTGGAGCCTTGATCTTTGGGATTATGCCAGAGGCTGGAAAGTGGTGAATGTTGTTCCTCTCTTCAAGAAATGAAATAGGAATGACTCTGGTAATTAATCTGGGATAGTCAGCACGAATTACTGAGCGGGAAGTCTTGCCTCACAAATTTGATTGAATTCTTTGAGAAGGTAACTAAGTGTGTAGATGAAGGTGGAGCAACTGATATCATATACATGGATTTTAGTAAAGGTGTTTGATAAGGTTCCCCTTGGTAGGCTCATGAAGAAAGTAAGGAGGTGTGGGATGGAAAGAAATTTGGCCAATTGGATAAGTAACTGGCTATCTCATTAGAAGACAGAGGGTGGTGGTGGAGGGAAAATTTTCAGACTAGAGGCCAGTTGCCAGCAGTATACCACAGGGATCAGTGCTGGGTCCTCTGTTATTTGTAATTTTTATCAATGACTTGGAAAAGGGGGCTGAAGGATGGTGGGCTAGTATATTTGCAGATCACACCAAGATTGGTGGAGTAGTGGATGAGGTGGAGGGCTCTTGTAAGCTGCAAAGAGACATTCATAGGATGCAGAGCTGGGCCAAAAAGTGCAGATGGAATTTAACCCTGATAAGTATGAGGTGATTCATTTTGGTAGGACAAACTTAAATAGGGATTGCAGGGTCAACAGCAGAGTTCTAAGAAATGTGGAGAAACAGAGAAATCTTAGTGTTCATATCCACAGATCTCAGAAGGTTGCCACTCAAATGGATAGAGTCGTGAAGAAAACGAATAGTGTGTTAGCATTGAGTTGAAGAGCCATGGAGTTATGCTGCAACTATAAAGGACTTTGGTAGGACCACATTTGGAATATTGTGTCACTCACTATAAGAAGGATGTGGAAGAATTGGAGAGAGTGCAGAGGAGATTTACCAGGATGCTACCTGGTTTGGAGGGTAGGTCTTATGAGGAAAGATTGAGGGAGCTAAAGCTTTTCTCTTTAGTGCAGAGGAGCTTGAAGAGACTTAATAGAGGTTTATAAGATGATGAGGGGGACAGATAGAGTGAACATTCAGAGACTATTTCCTCAGGTGGATGCAGCTGTTACTAGGGGGCATAACTATAAGGTTCATGGTAGGAGGTATCGGAGGGATGTCCAAGATAGGTTTTTTACTCAGAGAGTGATTGTAGTGTGGAATGCACTGCCTGCTGTGATAATGGAATCAGACATTTTAGGAACTTTCAAGTGGTTATTAGATAGGCTCATGAATCACACAGATGATAGAAAATGGGATATCTTGATCTTGGGTTCGGACATAGCTCTGCACAACATCGAGGGCCAAAGAGCCTGTGCTGTTCTATGTTTTATATTTCCTTTCTGGTATGACTCAACTGACCCATGGGGAAGCTTTTACGAAACAAAGTTTATTTAAGTATACAGTTAACATGTATGGAAAGTTTTACCAATTACAAGCAAAAGAAAAACAATCATAATATTGTATAAACTTTAACAGCTAAACACCATGCCAACCAAACAAATCACATAAACAAAACCCTTGCTACTGGTTTAATACAGAAAATACGAATGCTCATGTGATGCTGAAACTTAGTCCTTTGGTTGGAGAATTGAAACTCTAATTTCCCAGCCTTGTCATTTCCAGCAGCCCTCTTAAAATACATACAGAACATATTAAAGTCAGAACAGCTTCCCAAAACATCAGGGAAGGAGAGACTCCAGGCAAGCCAACCACCAACAGCAGATTCCTCTCCTGGAAGGCCAGGAGACCTGATTCCAGATGGCCAGCAGATTTTATCATATCAGGGAGAGAAAGAGAAAAAAAAAACATTGCCTTCAATCAGATGTTCACCCTCCAAACTAAAATGCAGCCAGCAGCCAAATTAAAAGTAAAACCTTGAATTCGCCATGAAGAGACAAAAAAACTGTCCAAAACGCATGACTTGCCGGCCAGTCTTCCCTCTCACAATGCAGGGTCATAAAACAAACCCCAGAAAGTACCAGAGGCTCAGAGGAAGTATAAACAAAACCCTGCTTAAGCCATTGAAGCAGCAATTAAAAGATATTTAACAGAGAATTTGTGCCACAATGAAAAAAACTGAAGCTATGATAGCTGCAGATAACATGATTTTAAAAAATTATTAAAGGTACACTAATGTCATACCTTTGTTTCACTCTCATCAATCTTCTTCATCATCAATCATCTTTATGTCATATACAATAGAGGTGGAATATCATTCAGTTTGCTGTTAAACCTCCACTCATAAAACTGCATGAAAATATTACCACTTGATATATCACTTCCAGAGCCTCTGAATATTTTATTGGCCAACATTTTCTGGTCTCCGGATTGCCCCAAGATTACATTGAGACCCTGTGGAATTCCCAATGCACTGATCTCCATGGGAATTGTCCAGGAAGTTTGAGCCTTTGATGGGAAAATCCGCTGCTTCATGGGAACTTTGCGATTGTCTCCAACTTTGAGCGAGAGTCAGAGATTTTGGACAATCCCGTGGGATCTACCCAAACAGTTATTCAGGAAATGTTAGGCAGAATAATTGTGGTCTAACTCCTGGATAGCTAAAGAACTGCTCCCCCCCAATCATTCACACTGTTCACCTGACTCATCCCTCAACTATCTAGATATCTTCCCTTCCCCAACCTGACCCAACTATGCCTCTGACCAGATCTAAGTACCCCCACTACCCATTTACCCCACAATTTGACCTGAAAAGCTCCCAAACTGACTGCCCCTCTTCACCCAGTCTTACAATCAGATCCACCAGCACCTTACTCACATGCCACCCTACCCGCTAATCTCCCCCATTCTACTAATTACCTCACCCACTTACCTTCTCTACTCATTCACAAAAATTTATTCAGCCGTCCATACTAAACTTATGAACTTATGATAGGACGGCTACTCCAGAAAAAGGGGAAGTGCCTTGTTGTCACTCCCCCCAACCCTCAGCCTTCGCCACACTCCACCCTCACTCCACTACTTCCGATCCTTGTCCGCTGCAATGGATCTCTCTGATGGATGCTCCACTCTGCATTACTAGGAAGCCAGGCCCAGATCACTTGGCAAGAAATGTGGAAGTGTGTCCATATGTAGAAATGTTTGAACAGCAATCCAACAGTGACTATCATCTCCCCCCCTCCCCCCACACTGCTCCCTATAAAAGCTCTGGACTGTTGTGACAGAGATTGAAAATACAAATGGCATCATGGAGGACTGAACTCTCCAAGAGACTGGAAGATGACGTAACGGATCATCTCAAAAGCTGCAGCCAAGATGCATGTGGGAGGAATGGCATGCCATGGGACAGGGAGTAACTTGTGAAATAGACAGAAGAGTAGCATATAAGGGAAATATTCTAACTTCACAGTTGCAGTGAGGAGCTTGGCTTTGTAGGAGAGTATATTTGCAATTCAGCAGTAAAGAGTGTGTCCTTTATAAACAGGTTGTCACTGGGTTAAGGATGCGATAGCCTCATAGAATCCTACAGTGCAGAAAGGAGCCATTCAGCCCATCGAGTCTGCATCGACCACAATCCCATACCGGCTCTATCCCCACAACCCCATGCATTTACCCTAACTAGTCCTTCTGACCTTAAGGGGCAATTTAGCATGGCCAATCCACCTAACCCCACATCTTTGGAATGTGAAAGGAAACCGGAGCACCTGGAGGAAACCTATACAGATATAGGGAGAATTTGCAAACTCCACACAGACAATAACCCAAGCTGGGAATCGAACCTGGGTCCCTGGTGCTGTGAGGCAGCAGTGCTGATCACTGTGCCACCGTTCCTCACGTTAGACAAGATCACTTGGAAACAGGAGAACATTGGAAGGGGGGTTCCGACACGCAAGTTTCAAATTCCCCCACCAGGGAAGAGAGATTCCCACCATAACCTTTATTAGTTTTAATATTTAAGGGTGAACCACAGTTTTTTAAAATGAGCCCTAGCCTCCCAGATGGTTCCTACATCATGATTTTCCTTTCATATTTTCCATTACCAAATATGTTTTCTTGGTATCTCCGTCAGTGCCTTGGAGTTCAGAATATTTACCAGTCTCTCATTTCACTCCCAGTCAAATATTATTGATTTTGCTGTTGTAAGGCACTGCTACGTATGGGCCTGGAATGAAATAAGAACCAGGGTTGACGTTGCAGATGCTCTGCTGATTAGAAACAGTTCCAGGCATTGAGGTTCTCTTCCCTGCATTGAAACAAAGAAATTCTTGGATTGGCAGTGCATGTCACAGATTGAATTTACTTGTAATTGAAAACAGGACACCTTGGAGACACAACACTCAAGTTTTAATATAACTCATGCATTGGGAACTGTTCCCAACATTTTTAAAAAAAATTTCCCATTTCTGATTAACCATCCTGATAGCTTTTAATCAATTGTGTGCAGAGCAGATTAGCCATATTTGGAAGTTTATATTTAAATATATCAGTGCTGGTGGAGATAATGGTGAGGTCATTCTGTGGCACGGATATTAAATTGGATTCACCGATGTCTGAAAGGATTCAAAGGAAATGTGAACTTAATTTGCATTAACAACTTAATGCAGAAAAAGATATTTGGTGAGGTCTTCTCGTTCTGCCTGCTGCGGGTTTGTAACAGGTGGGACAGGAAATTAGTGGACCTTTTAAGGATTGACCTGTGGCAGGAATTTCTGGTCTTTTGTGCCTGCAAAGTTCCATCTATTATTTTTTACAAGAACAACACATTGTCTTTAACTTTAAGTTTATTTATCACGAGAAGGTAACACTGCAATGAATGAAAATCCTCTAGTCGCCCCACTCCTGTGCCAGTTTGGATACACTGAGGGACAATTTAGCATGACTAATGCACCTATATCATAGAACCCTCGACAGTGCAGAAAGAGGCCATTTGGCCCATTGAATCTGCACTGATCCTCTGAAGAGCAACCCATCCAGGCACACCCTCCATGCCCCACATTACTGGAGGGGTAGGGGTGAATTGCCCCATGAAGGTGATTCCTGAGGCTTCCCCAATATCCTTTCTAAGATCTCTTCAATCTGCCCTTCTTCATTTTAAAAGTCTTAGGAGTAATTTTGACTTTGTGTGAGTGTAAAATGAGTAACGTTGAATTATATTCTACCTCCTGTTTTTAATTTCCACTGAGTCTGCGGAGGTTGAATAGGGTGTACAGTCACCTCAGCATTATATTGGCTAAATTTCTAGGACAGAATTGAGTCTCAATGCTGTACCAGGGCCACTGTCTACCCTTCTTTCAATTTATGAATAATCTCTTAATCTGAATTTTACAGACATGATTTCTCGAAGGACAAAGTGTGGCAAGTCTACAGGTGAGGGCAAGGTTGGAAGTGGAAGGGAAACTTTGCGTTTAAGGTCAAAAGGTGCTGCAACTGTGGAAGAGGCTGTAAGTAAAGCTTTAGATTTTGTTCATCATTTGACCAATGTCTATCTTCACAGAAAATGAAAACAAATTTCCATTTCCTCATTCTCTGCAATTCCAACAAAATTGAGTTCAAATTTAAATTAAGTCAGATGCCTTTTCCATTTTCTCAGTGATATCATGTATTTTTTCAACCGTGATAGTGCCTTTGACATAGCAAAATATCCCACAGTTCTCCCCGGAAGACATTGTCATATGAAATTTGACACCAAAAGTTAAGTTAGGACTGGTGACCAAAATTTTGGTCAAAGGAATGAGTTAATGAAAGAAATAGAGGTGGAAAAGTTTGGAGAGGGTCCAGGGCAACAAAGGACTGGCTACCCATAATGAAGTGAAGGAAATTGAGGGTGCACAAGAGGGAAGAATTCTCAATATCTAGTTGTAGGGCTGGAGAAGGTACCTTGGGAAGGGTGTGTTCCATGGATGGATTTGAAAACAAGGATGAAGATCTTAAAATTGAAGTGTTGCTTGTCTAAGAGCAATTGTAGGTCAGCAAGTGCAGGGTGCTGGATGATTTGATTTTGATTTGATTTGATTTATTATTGTCACATGTATTGGTATACGGTGAAAAGTAGTGTTTTTTGCGCGCTATAAAGACAAAGCATACCATTCATAGAAAAGAAAAGGAGAATGCAGAATGTAGTGTTACAGACATAGCTAGGGTGTAAAGTAAGATCAACTTAGTGTTAGGTAGGTCCATTCAAAAGTCTGATGGCAGCAGGCAAGAAGCTGTTCTTGAGTTGGTGATCTCAAATTTTTGTATCTTTTTCCTGACAGAAGGCGGAAGAGAGTATGTCTGGGGTGCATGGGGTCCTTAATTATGCTGGTTGCTTTGCCAAGGCAGCGATAAGTGTAGACAAAGTCAATGGATGGGTGGCTGGTTTTCGTGATGGATTGGGATACGTTCATGATGTTTTGTAGTTTCTTGCGGTCTTGGGTGATTGAGTTAGGAAAGAGGCAGCAGAGAATGGGATGAGCTGAAGCTGAAACAAGATGGGAGTCAGACCAGCGAAGGATTGGAATATTCAAGTCCAGCGGTATCACTTGGATAAAGGTTTTGGCCGCAGGTGAGCCAGGTTACGGATAGTCAGGCAATCTTACAGAAGTAAAAGGTGGTCTTGGTAATGAAGAGATTATTGGGATCACATTCTCACTTTGGGGTCACTCCAATGCTAAAGTTGTGAACAGTCTGGTTCAACCCCACAGTGTGGCCAGCAGGGAGGGTTGAATCAGTGGCCAGGGTATGGGGTACTTGGAAGAAATGTCAATCCATCCATCACTAGAAATTTTCCAAACTGTACGACATGTCACAAGCGGCAAAGTAGCTGAGACAGCTGGCAATAAGAACTGGGTGTCATCAGCACCTTTGTGGAGAATCTTTCCAGGGGATGTCACTGGGTGGCAGCTTTTCATGACAAATAGAAGGAATTTAAGGCTAGGTACTGGGGAGACTCCCAAGGAATGGTGAGGGAGTGGGAGGAAAAAACATTGACTTTCTAGTAATGGCTGGATAAATAGGAAGCAGGTGATAAGGGGTTCAAATCCATGTACCAGCAAGTTATGTATTGTAAAAATGCAGCACAAAAATGTTTAAGCAGGTCATAGATTTTAGGGTTACTAGTGGATAAAGGAGACAGAGCTGGAAGTACACAGTCTGTTTTCTCCCACTCCCTCCATTCCAGCATGTGGGAATGTTGGCCAATTAACAACCGGCTGTTGGAAATGTTGGCCAATTAGCCTGCAGAGCAGCTCTGTATCCAATCAGGTTCAGTGAAAGTGGTGTCAGATCGTGCACTAGAAGTCAATTTAAACGGTCCCTTTGCTTTCCCTATCTCTCCTTAACTGTAACATCAGTCCATAAAAACTGAACAAATGAAGTCTACTAACAACCAACCACTACCAAAGGCAGCCAGCTTCCTGTTCGCAGAGCTTTTCATCTGCCCTTGTGCTGCTTCCTCATACCTGGTATAACTCCTCCCAATGCTTTTCTTGTGATGAGCAACAAAAAAGGAATAGGCAAAAAAACAATTGCAATCAATTGATTTTTTTTAACACGCTCAATAATAGCTTTATTGCTCTACTTAAAGGGCAGAGAGGCTTCTGAGATTAGCACCCGCTCGCCTTACATATTTTTTATTCATTTGTGGGACATGGGCGTTACTACTGGCCAGCATTTATTGCCTATCTCTAGTTGCCCTTGGAGGGCGGTTGAGATTCAGCCACATTGCTGTAGCTCTGGAGTCACATGTAGCTCATACCAGGTAAGGATGGCAGATTTCCTTCCCTAAAGACCATTAGTGAACCAGATGGGTTTTTCAGACAGTCGACAAAAGTTTCATGGTCATCAGTAGATTCTTAATTCCAGATAATTTTATTGAATACAAATTCCACTTGCTCTGGTGGGATTCAAACATGGACCCCTAGAATGTTCACTGAGTTTCTGGATTAATGGTCTAGCGATAATATCACTAGGTCATCACCTACCATCAGCAGGATGAGGTCAGACTGTCGACCCAATATCATTATGCCATATTTTACATAAGCATATGGGGAAACCTGCCCCATCTGAGGGTGTAAAAGCAAAATTTATACCTTTCATTTTAGATTTTGAGATGAATTTTTTCATTCATTCATGGGACATGGGCATTGCTAGCTGGCCAACATCTATTGCCCTTGAGAGGGTGGTGATGAACTGCCTTCTTGAATTGCTGTTGTCCATGTGGTATTATGGAGCCATTATGAAGGGAATTCCAGGATTTTGACCCAGCAACTTCAAAGGAACAGTAATATATTTCCAAGTCAGGATGGTGAGTGGCTTGGAGAGGAAGTTGCATCTGGTGGTATTCCCATTTATTTGCTGGCCTTGTCCTTCTAAATGGAAGTGGTCATGGGTTTGGAAGGGACTGTCTAAGGATCTTTGGTGAATTACTGCAGTGAATCTTGTAGATAGTACACACAGCTGCACTGAACATTGGTGGTGGAGGGATTGAATGGATCAAAATTTGGAATGACTAACTTTATAAATGTTGAATAAGGCAGATTCCCAATCCCACAGGTCATGGCACTTTAGAACAAGCTTCATGCAGTTTCTTTTCTAGTTGTGAATGTCTGGTCTGGGAGTGAAACAGAAAGCTTGCTGCTTGTGAGAGTCAGTAATGATCAATCCTGTTGGAACTCTCAAGCTAGACTTAATAAACAAAGTGGCCTGGATTGAACCCGCAAGTGGAAAGTTGCCAAAAAAAATGTAAAATAACCTATGTCATCTCTTCAAGAATTCGTGATATGCCATTTAAGGTGAAATGGAAGCTTGCATGGAACTTCTTCTGTTAGTCTGTAAGGCTGTGAAGGATAAAAAGAAGGGGGTAACTTGAAAAATGTGGAGCCAGGAAATGAAGGCCCGAATCTTCCTCACAATGGTGAGGTCTCCAGTTTATAGAAAAAAAGCACAGGTGGCCCCAATTCTGAACCCAGTGTCCGTAATATTCACTGGGGGCATGGGGGAGGGTTGTAATTTTCACATCCATGGTTCATGCAGGCAGCTGTACATGTTAAAGTGCAGCTGTCTGCAGTCAGATCCAATTTTGTCAGTGGGATGTCCAAAATCCAGCTTTGGATATTTCATGAGAAGTCCAAAGCTGCCAGGGCTATTTTGATCAGTGGGGTACCAACTTAAAGAGGGAGGATAACCTTTTGGATGGAACCAAGGACACATCTGAGAGAATTAAAGCACTGATTTGTACTGGTGTGGGTTTTGTAAACCCTAACAAACATACCCCTTTGGAGAATTAGTGGCTGCTAAGTAGTCGGAAATATTCTGAAAGGCAGATGTAAAATGTTTTGACACCTTCAAATGAAACTGTTAGATGCTGTATTTAGAATCATAGAATCCCTTCAGTGCAAAAGGAGGCCATTTGGCCCATCAAGTATGCACTGATCACAATCCCACCCAGGCTCTATCCCACAACCTCATGCATTTACCCTAGCCAGTCCCCTTGACGCTCAATGGCAATTTAGAATGGCTTATCCACCTAACCCGTACTGCGGGAGAAAACCAGAGCACGCAGAGGAAACCCGTGCAGACACAGAGAGAATGTGCAAACTCTACACAGGCAGTGACCCAAGTCGGGAATTGAACTTGGGTCCCTGGTGCTGTGAGGCAGCAGTGCTAATCACTGTGCCACCATGCCCTCCTAGATCGAGATGTGCTTATAATGCAGAGTCATAGGCATCCATTCTATTACCCTTTAGGCTGGCCAACATCGTCTAAGTGTTGTCATACATTATAGTACTTTTTCAATTGAAGAAAGTGCCATTATGTATAAAATATTTAAAGAAAATGGCCTGTTAGCTTCTGTTGTCATGTTTAGTTCTATGAATGAAACTGACTGCCAGCTTTGGTTGTTTTAAAAAGACATATTTTTGAAAGTTGAAAAAAGTCTGCATCTGCTCTTCTCCACTGACTAGCAGACACTTTGCTTTGAAATGGAAAAGGGACACCATTCTTTTCTGTCAGTGTCAAGAAATGTAGCTGGAAACTTTTGTTATGACAGCTGTAACCATTATGAATGCTTGGCTGAGTTTCCAAAGCTAATAATTGTTTCAGCAAGTGGTCTATTAATCTAAGAATGACTGGCACTTTTAAGAAGTTATAATAACAAATTATGTATTTACTGTGATCTGTTTTTTATTTACAAACCCAGCAGTCACTTAAAGGATTACATGCTCTTTAACATTGAAATAGTTTCTTTTTATGCTTCCCAATATCAATGAGACTGGATTTGAATTCATAATCTTAGTAGATTGTTACATGTTGAATTTTTTCCAATGATTTGAAAATAATTCCACTTGCCATTGCATGGCTGCTGAGCACTGTGTTTGGTAGATATAAGGTGCCTGACTATGGAGGATTTACAAGGCATGAAGGAGATATAAAACTGGCATGAGCAATCTCAGGAGCCATTGGATGAATGGGAGGATTGACGAGGTGAAGGGTGAGATTTGGGAGCCTTCAAACAATATTGGGAGCTGGGTGGTATACTGGTGAGCCAAGGAGTGCTTCTAACTGGCTCTCCACCACAACCATATTTCTCACTCACTCCATCGCGATTCAAGTTTAAAATTATGGAAAACCTCCTTCAATCATTATACTTTGTCATTAAGTCGGCAGAGAATTCTTCCAGTACCAGTCGAAAGCGAATCTTATCCCCTCTATAAAACAAGAAGTTTCTAGGCAAAATTATCCATTAAGTGTGTGCATTTTTGAATGTGCAAAGTGCCCCACTCTGAGCTTACAGGAGAATTCAGTGCCAATGTGGTTTCAAAGAAAATCTATCATTTCTTTGGGAAAATAATCAAAGTTTCCATTTCTTTAGCCAACAGAGTATGAAGAACGAGCAACTAAAAAGGTGGATGATTTACTGGAAAGTTACATGGGCATCAGAGATACAGAGCTGGGTGAGTCTTGTACTAATCAAAATGAGTTTGTCAAATACATGAAGCTGTTTATTTTTCTTGTGGCACCTGTATGGAAAATGTTTATTTGAGGATCTGGAGACAGTAATGATGATCTGGTTAGATTATTTGTTCTGGATGAAGAGATCAGACTCTGGCACTTGAAGTCAGGAAAATAATTAAATTAAACAGAAGGAAAAACAGCTCACATCATTGGCAAATTACTGATAGGACAAAGATTTCTTCACTGGTAAGTAATGAGAACAGTGAGAAGTCTCACAACACCAGGTTAAAATCCAACAGGTTTATTTAGCAGCACAAGTTTTCAGAGTCTCGCTCCTTCATCAGGTGATGAGGACTGTGTTCACAAACAGGGCATACGTATACACAAACTCAATTTACAAAATAATGGCATTCCACTGTGGAAGTATAGTTAGAGTCATACAATCCCGATAGTGCAGAAGGAGGTCATTCAGACCATCGAGCCTGCACCGACAACAATACCACCTCAGCCCTTCCCTACAACTCCACATATTGACCCTGTTAATCCCTCTAACTCATGCATCCCAACACAGTAAGGGGCAATTTAGCATGACCAATGCATCTAAGCCACACATCTTTGGACAACCTTTGGTAGCCTTCATGCTGACGTCAATTCTGTAAATGTCATGATTTCCATGAAGACCAGTAACTTTTGAAAAGAAATTCAAAGTTCCAATGAATGACTGAGGAAGGGTCAGATGACAAGATTTCAAGTTTTAAGAGTTTTGTTGTAATAAATTAAAAGTTACAATTCTAAGCACGGTTTTTGTCAGCAATGTAAATTTTAAGATCCTCATTTAACATTTAAAATGGCAGAAATTCTCCTTCAATGGTCACTTCTCTGTTCTCTCAGAGCCAGCCCAAAGTGTTTCTCAGTTCTTTTTTCCTTATTTAGCTGAATGACTTCTAATCCTCAAACTGTCATTTACAGTATGGGTTACTGTGAAATCCATCCCTCTGGATAAAATTAAGCAAGTTTTCCAGTTTTGTTTAAAATATCACAA
Source organism: Sphyrna mokarran (assembly GCA_024679065.1). Lineage (NCBI taxonomy): Eukaryota > Metazoa > Chordata > Chondrichthyes > Carcharhiniformes > Carcharhinidae > Sphyrna > Sphyrna mokarran. Next base: position 19,971,688 of record JAGIQG010000026.1, read on the forward strand.
ACCTGATCTCTTCAATCTGATCTTAAACTCTGATTCACGTTTCGTGGGGTGGAAAATACAAATTTGCTGCTTAGATAGAATCTCTGCAGTGCAGAAGGAAGCCATTCGGCCCACTGAGTCTGCACTGACCACAATACTACCCAGGTTCTATCTTGTAATCTCTCATACTTACCCTGCTAATCCCCTAGAGTTAATTTTCCCAGGTCAATCAACCTAACCAATTGGGCCAGTGGACTGACGAATGGCAGGTGGAGTTTTATTTGGATAAATGCAAGGGTGATGCATTTTGGTAGATCTAAACAGGGCAGGACTTACTCAGTTAATGGTAGAGCATTGGGGATATTATAAAACAAAGAGATCTAGGGATACATGTCCATAGCTTCTTGAAAGTGGAGTCACAGATGGACCAGGTAGTGAAGAAGGCATTCAGTATGTTTGGTTTCATTGGTCAGAAAATTGAATACAGGAGTTAGGATGCCTTGTTGAAGTTGTACAAGACATTCGTAAGGCCACACTTGGAAAACTGTGTACAATTCTGTCACCCAATTCTGGAAAGGATGTTATTAAACTAGAAAGAGTGCAGAAAAGATTTACAAGGAGGCTATCGGGACTTGATAATTTGAGTTAAAAAGAGAGGCTGGATAGACTGAGATATTTTTCTCTGGAGCATAGGAGGCTAAGGGGTGATCTTATTCAGTCTATAAAATAACGAGGGGCATAGATCAGCTAAATAATCAATGTATTTTCTGAAAGATATGGGAGTCTAAAACTAGAGGGCATAGGTTTAAGGTGAGAGGGGAGAGATATAGAAGTGTACAGAGGGGCAATTTTTTCACACAGAGGATGGTGAATGTCAGGAATGAGCTGCCAGAAGTAGTTGTAGAGGTAGATGCAATTTTTGTCTTTAAAAAGCTTTTAGACAGTTGCATGGGTAAGATGGGTACAGAGGGATATGGGCCAAATGCGGACAATTAGGACCAGCTTAGGGCTTTAAAAAATGGGCAGCATGGTCAAGTTGAACCAAAAAGCCTGCTTCCATGCTGCAACCTCTATGACTCTAAGACATCAGTATTTATTTCCACAAATTCCCTAACATCTGTGTTTTCCTCGAAAATGAATACTGATGAGAATAATCATTTAGGAGTTACCCATCTCTTGTGGATCAGTACATAGATAACTTTGCTGATACTTAAGAGGCTCTACTCTTTCCCAAGTTACTCTTTTGCCCTTTATGTATTTGTAGAGGCTCTTTGGATTCTCCTTTTCCTTATCTGCCAAAACAACTTTGTGCCCCCTTTATGCCGTCCTGATTTCTCTCTTAACTCTACTCCTACACCTTCTATACTCTTCAAGGGATCTACTTGATCCTAGCTATCTATGCATGTCATGTGCTTCCTCCTTCTTTTTGACCAGAGCCTCAATATCCTGAATCATCCAGAGTTCCCTACTTCTACCAGAAAGAACGTAGAAAAAACTTTGATCATGTTTTTCGTTATGGTTCAAAAGATGCCAGTAAACCTCTCAGGTCATTCAGACTTGTCCATTTTCCAGGACATTTTCACTTGTTTTTCTTTTATGCACTGTCCTTTTAAGTTGTATTCCTTTATAAGACAGATATTCTACAGAGCACATATTGGCTTTTAATGACAGCAAAGTAATTTAGATCACTTCCCTTTCGCTACTGAGCTTGAAGTAGCTATTCAATTAAGCCAAATGGAAACTCATTCATCATGATGAGAAGGGTTCTAAGGGAAGTTACTTTGGGAAATTCAGCTTCATCGCCTGATTCCAGTTGTACTTCTCACAAACATGTTCAAATCCTGAAAGAAAGGCAACATTTATTCTCACTAATATAGAGCAGAGTATAATTCCCACGGCTTTTCTCCCTCTCTTCTGCTCTAAAGAATAATCATACTGACTCGCGATATTAACTCTGGTTCTTCACAGATGTTGTTAGATCTGCTGAGTTTTCCAGCACTTATTTATTAGTGTCACATGTAGGCTGAAATTAACACTGCAGTGAAGTTGCTGTGAAAATCGCCTCTTCGCCACACTCCGATACCTGTTCAGGTATACTGACGGAGAGTTTAGCATGGATAATATACCAAACCCCACTTCTTGGACTGTGGGAGGAAACACACTCAGACACGGAGAGAATGCACAAACTCCACATAGTCAGTGACCCAAGCCAGGAATTGAACCCATACTCTGGCAGTATAAGACGGCAGTGCCAATCACTGTGCCATTGTGCTGTCCCATTTCCTGCCTTTATTACAGCATAATTTCCCCATGGATGAGTTCCTTCAACTTCAACAACTTTCTTTTGATTGGATTTGATTTATTATTGTCACATGTATTGGTATACAGTGAAAAATATTGTTTCTTGCGTGGTATATGGACTAAGCATATTGTCCATAGAATACATACATCAGTATTCACTGTTGAGAAAGGCATAGATGTTAGAGAACTTGAGGGAATACATAGAGGAGTGTATACATAGACGCTTGAGGAGTGTACATACAACAGAAAAGGAGGTGCTGGAAGCCTTAAAGTGCAACAAGCTTGATAAATCCCTGGGACCTGATGAAGTGTATCCCAAGGCATTGTGTGAGGCTAGGGACGAAATTGTGGGTGCCTAGCAGAGGTATTTGAATCATCGATAGTCACAAGATTGGAGGGTGGCAAATGTCATGCCTTTGTTTGCAAAGGGCTGCAGGGAAAAGCCTGGGGACAACAGGCCAGCGTAGTGTGTAAGTTGTTAGAAGGTATTTTGAGGGGCAGGATCTACAGGCATTTAGAGATGCAAGGACTGATAAAGGACAGTCAGCATAGCTTTGTGAGTTAAAAATCATGTCTCACAAATTTGATTGGGTTTTTTGAAAGGGTACCTGAGAAGGTAGATGAGGGCAGTGTAGATGATGTTGGCTCCATGGACTTTAACAAAGCTTTTGACAAAGTACTGCATGGTAAGTTGTTGCATAAGGTTAAATCTCATGGGATCCAGGGTGAGGTAAGTAAATAGATACAAAATTGCCTGCATAGCAGAAAACAGAGTGTGGTTGTGGAGGGTTGTTTTTCAAACTGGAGACCTATGACCAATGGTGTGCCTCAGGGATCGGTGCATCGGTCAAATGCTGTTGACTTGGTGGTGATAACTTTTTTTCAATTAGTGTCACAAGTAGGCTTACCTTAACACTATAATGAAGTTATTTGAAAATCCCTGAGTCGTCGCACTATGGTGCCTGTTAGGGTACGCTGAGGGAAAATTTAGCATGGCCAATGTGACGAACCAGCATGTCTTTCAGACCATAGGAGGAAACCGGAGCCCTCAGAGAAAACCCATGCAGACATGGGAAGAATGTGCAGACTCCACACAGACAGTGACCCAAGCAAGGAATCAAACCTGGGTCCCTGGCACTGTGAGGCAGCAGTGCTAACCACTGTACCACTGTGCTCCAATAGTGGTGGCAAATAAGAAATCCCAGGCATTTCACAGCTCATTTGAGAGATGCGAGATTCACTGGCCAGGCCATCCCTAATTGTCCTTAATGGTGATATGCTTTCTTGGGCTGATGCAGTCCATATGGTGTAGGTACACTCACAGTGCTGTGAGGGTGTTTCATGATTTTAACTCAACAACAATGAAGAAATGGTAAGATACATCTCAATTCAGAGATTGGAGAGTTTTTTGCTGAAAAACAAAGTTGCTTTAATGGAAGACTTTAATTTTCATTTGGATTGGGAAGAACAGGATGGCTTCCCTGCATTCATTTAAAAGATAGCTATCAAGAGCAAGAAACAAAAGGATCAGTTGGAATATAGCAGTAAAGGCTCAATTATCTGACAATGATCATAATGTGAACAATTTCAATATTATACTTGAATCGAAGAAAATTAACACTTAGTGAGATTCTAGACTTTGGTAAATCGGGCACTGTGGAAATATAATTATTGATTAACCAATACGAAAGGACAGCAGCTAAGTAGATGTTTCATACCTAGATTTGATTAATAACGAAAAACAAAGTACAACACAGAAACAGGCTCTTCTGCCCTCCAATTCCGCGCCAATCACGATACCTGCCTAAACTAAAACCATACGCACTCACACAATCCACATCTTTTCATTCCCATTCTATTCATGTATTGTTGCCACTTAAATGCAGCTGTCCTATCTGCTCCCATCACCTCCCCAGGCTGCAAATTCCAAACATTCATCACCCCTACATCAAAAAAACTTGCCTCACACATCTCTTCTAAACTTTTCCCACATTGATTCTATGTCCTCTAGTATTTGACTTTTCTGCCTATCTACTCTGTCCAAGCCACACACTATCTTTAGCAGGGGGGTCACTGCAACACCATACCCCCCGCCCCATCCCGCCCAACCTCCCCAACTCCGTTGTTCCAGTGAGAACAAGCTGAGTTTATCCAACCTCTCCGCGTGGCTAAATCATAGCCGAACATTCTCCTTCATGTGCAAGATCCAAATAAGCTAACATTACTCTGCCCTAAGGTTGTGAATGGGTCGAGCTAATGGAAACAATCTTTAGTACACCGTGTTCAGGACAAGAATAAATGTTGAAAATATCTGTGCAGACATCCCATCGTAAAGAACAGTGAAGTTCAAATAAAAATTGTACCAGTTAGGATTATTCTATCCAGTTTGTTCCAATTCATTCTTAGCTATCTTTTATCATGATCCAAACAGGCTAACTAATAGCTTCATTAAGAATGCAGTGGAATGCCTTGGTTCATGAAATGCCTTTGTGAACATTTGCATTTGCATATGGGCGGCACGGTGGCACAGTGGTTAGCACTGCTGCCCCACAGTGCCAGAGACCTGGGTTCAATTCTCGTTTTGGGTCACTATCTGTGTGGAATTTGTGTGTTGTCCCCAAGTATGTGTGGGTTTCCTCCCCAGTCTAAAATTCTTGCTGGTTAGGTGCATTGACCTGAACAGGCGCTGGAGTGTGGTAACTAGGAGAATTTCACAGTGACATCATTGCAGTGTTAATATAAGCCTTACTTGTGACTAATAAATAAACTTTAAACTTTATTGCATGCCCATTAAAATTCAACCTGCAAATCAGCTTTTCTGTGGAAATAATTGAATTGAAAAGGCTGGCTAACAGCTATTTCTCAAGTTAAAAGTTTCTGCCGCTAGGGAATGAACAGAAGGAATTTGAAGATTAAAGAGTCCTAATATGGTAAAGTGTGGATCAGGAGTCAAAAGGACACTATTGACTGTTGAAAAATTGTCTGTTATTTTTTCTGTGCAACGGCCAGCAATTAACAAGTCAGAACATTTCAGCAAGTTTCCTCATGTTTTCTTTAATTTATTGTTTAAAAAGTATAGAATCATTGATGAGGGCTTGTGGCGCAGCGGGTAGCATCCCTGCCTCTGAGTCAGACACTTTGGGTTCGAGTCCCACCCGAGGACTTGAAAGCCAATGATGACGTGTTCATAATGAGGTCCACCTGTAAATCCTTCCAAACACGCCAATAGTAGTAAGAGTGGGAAAGAATTCAGCCACATTTTAGGTGGAGTGACACAGTCAAGCTATAAGCCCCTGGAGACAGACTAGCGACTTGTTCCAGGAATTACTATTTATGAAATAAACAAAAATCTGCATTAGTGTGCCACAAGATGCAAAAAAAGAATTCAAATTGAATCATAGGGCCGGATTTCTGACTGTTTCCAATAGTAGGATGGTAGGATCCCACAGGAGGTGCGCATAATGGAAGACCCCACTGACAGCAACAGGACTGGAACATCCCACTGCTGGCAATGACAGGCCACCATAAAACACCAGGCTTGGTGGGGTGGGGTGCAGAAAATCCCTTCCGTAGAATGGTGCAACAAAGAAGGAAGCCATTCGGCACATCATCTTTGGTTGAATTGTCCAATTCATGTGATTTATTATCCTGTCATTTTTTTTCCCCTTCAAGTATTTATCCAATTATCTTTTAAATCTACTGATTCTGCTCCTACCCCTCATTGGGGTGGGTGGTCCTGCCTCAGATAGCTGCTAGCCAATCTGATTTTATAGTATCTTCTGGATTGCTGTGATATCACACATACATATACACTAAAGTCTTCCAAAATAGAATTACCTCCAAGACATTGACACACTCCAGCCAACACCGCTGGGTCTAGGTTATATGCCTTCATACATTACAGTGTGGCTGATACTGTACTCAGTGCTAACATTAGTCCTATAGATGCCAGACCTTTCTGCTACACATATAAATGGGACCCAGCTTCAATTCCTGGGTTTCTGTCACTGTCTGTGCACAATCTGCACATTCTCCCTGTGTCTGCATGGGTTACCCTGAGTGCTCCAGTTTTCTCTCACCATTTGAAAGATGTGCTGGTTAGGTGCATTGGCCATGCTAAATTGATCCTTAGTGTTTCAGGATACTTAGGTTACAGGGAATTAGTGGGGAAAATATTATGGGAAAAGGGCCTGGGTGGGATTGCTATCAGTGCAGATTCGATGGGTCAAATGGCCTCTGTCTACACTGTACAGTTTCTATTATGATTGGTGCAGGAGGGTATATGTCCAGGACTCTGAGACGAACTCCCTTCCTTCTCTTCAAATACTGCCACGTTGTTATTTTTTACATACAACTGAGATGAGGGGAGACTGAGGCTGGGTTGAACATCTCAGTAAAGTTTTACAACACCAATTTTAAATCCAACCAATTTATTTGATAGTAAATTCGTGAGCTTTCGACTTTATAGCCTTCATCAGGCAAATGCAGTGTTCTGGTCTGCAATAGCACTCATATCCACACAGACAGTTACGGATTGCTGATTAGAATGCGAATCCTTACATCTAACCTGCTATTCAAGTGTTAAAGTGGCTAACAATGTGTGTGAAGGGAATCCTGAGCATTGGTTAGAGAATTGTGTATTTTCTCCAGACAGCACAGTAAGTGAGGTTTTTTGCTAACCCAGGCAAGTTACGGGCGTTACAGATAGTGTGTCATGAAGCCAAGATCCCTATTAAGACCGTCCTCATGTGTGCGGAACTTGGCTATCAGTCTCTGCTCAGCTACTCTGCGCTGTCGTGTGTCACAAAGGCCCCCTTGAAGGACATTTACCCGCAGGTCGGAGGCCGAATGCCCATGACTGCTGAAGTGTTCGCCTACAGGAAGGGAACTGTTTTGCCTGGTGATGGTTGAGCGATGCTCATTCATCCGCTGTCGTAGTGTCTGCATGGTCTCCCCAATGTACCATGCTTCGGGACATCCTTTCTTGCAACGTATTAGGTAGACAACGTTGGCCGAGTTGCAAGAGTATGTACCGTGTACCTGGTGAATGGTATCCTCACGTTTGATGATGTCGTCCATGTCTATGATCTGGCATGTCTTGCAGAGGTTGCTGTGGCAGGGTTGTGTGGTATTGTGGTCACTGTTCTCCTGAAGGTTGGGTAGTTTGCTGCGAACAATGATCTGTTTGAGGTTGTGCGGTTGTCTGAAAGCAAGAAGTGGGGGGATGGGGATGGCCCTAGCGAGATGTTCATCGTCATCAATGACATGTTGAAGACTCCGGAGAAGATGTTGTAGCTTCTCCGCTCTGGGGAAGTACTGGACAACAAAGGGTACTCTGTCCACCGTGTCCCATGTTCCTCTTCTGAGGAGGTCAGTGCGGTTTATCGCTGTGGCACCGCACTGACCTCCTCAGAAGACGAACACGGGACGTGGTGGACAGAGTACCCTTTGTTGTCCAGTACTTCCCCGGAGTGGAGAAGCTACAACATCTTCTCCGGAGTCTTCAACATGTCATTGATGACGATGAACATCTCGCTAGGGCCATCCCCATCCCCCCACGTCTTGCTTTCAGACAACTGCACAACCTCAAACAGATCATTGTTCGCAGCAAACTACCCAACCTTCAGGAGAACAGTGACCACAATACCACACAACCCTGCCATAGCAACCTCTGCAAGACATGCCGGATCATAGACATGGACGACATCATCAAACGTGAAGATACCATTCACCAGGTGCACGGTACATACTCTTGCAACTCGGCCAACGTTGTCTACCTAATACGTTGCAAGAAAGGATGTCCCGAAGCATGGTAAATTGGGGAGACCATGCAGACACTACGACAGCGGATGAATGAGCATCGCTCAACCATCACCAGGCAAAACAGTTCCCTTCCTGTGGGCGAACACTTCAGCAGTCATGGGCATTCGGCCTCCGACCTGCGGGTAAATGTCCTTCAAGGGGGCCTTTGTGACACACGACAGCGCAGAGTTGCTGAGCAGAGACTGATAGCCAAGTTCCGCACACATGAGGACGGTCTTAATAGGGATCTTGGCTTCATGACACACTATCTGTAACACCCGTAACTTGCCTGGGTTAGCAAAAAACCTCACTTACTGTGCTGTCTGGAGAAAATACACAATTCTCTAACCAATGCTCAGGATTCCCTTCACACACATTGTTAGCCACTTTAACACTTGAATAGCAGGTAAGATGTAAGGATTCGCATTCTAATCAGCAATCTGTAACTGTCTGTGTGGATATGAGTGCTATTGCAGACCAGAACACTGCATTTGCCTGATGGAGGCTATAAAGTCGAAAGCTCACGAATTTACTGTCAAATAAATTGGTTGGATTTAAAATTGGTGTTGTAAAACTTTACTGAGTTTACCCCAGTCCAACGCCGGCATCTCTACATCTTGAACATCTCACCCAAAGGATGCCACTTCCAATGGGGCAGGCAGCCTCAGCACTGCACTATGTAAACTTCGCATTTAAGTGTTTGGATTGAGGCTCAAGCTCAGTCTTTGACTCCAAGGCGGGAGTACTTCTGACTCATAGCTGAGGGCAGAAATATGTGCAGCTAACAAACAATCTTGGGTAATGCGTGTAACCACAGTTTATTCAGTCATCTCTGCTATTTCTAAGTGCTAAAAGAACTCATCATTGAACAAACACTGGAACTCCAGGGTGCTGGTGAGTCAGTGGCTCTATGTGTGTTAGGACAGGAGGCCTCAGAGATTGGGAGGGGTGGTGGCTGTGTGGGGCAGGGTTGTAAAGGCCAGAAGAGGGAATACCTGGGCTGGCTGTGTGTGTGTGTGTGTGTGTGTGTGTGTGTGTGTGTTTGGGGGTGGGGGGGGAGGGGAGAGTCTGCTAGGCACTAATAACCTGCAGGAATTAGACCATTTCTCCTTTGGTCAGCCTAAAATTGCGCCAGGACATTGATCTAAGGTGATTGGCAAGAGAAGCCACAGGAACTAAGGAAGAGGTTTTTTTGGACGGCACAGTGGCACAGTGGTTAGCAATGATGCCTCACAGCACCAGAGACCGGGTTCGATTCCAGCTTGGGTTACTGTCTGTGTGGAGTTTGTACGTTCTCCCTGTGTCTGAATGGGTATTCCCCAGATGCTCTGATTTCCTCCCAAAGATGTGCAGGTTCGGTGAATTGGCCATCCTAAATTGCCCCTTAGTGTCAGGGGGACTAACTAGGCATTGTGTTATGGGGATAGTGTCTGGGTGGGATTGTGGTCAGTACAGACTTGATGGGCTGAATGGTCTTCTTCTGCACTGTAGGATTCTATGATTTATAATTAATTAAGTGCCCATTAATTGATCATTTAAGGACCTCAACTGGACAAGGGGAGGCAGGGCCTCCGTAGGCCATGCCCATGCTAATTAAATTGCTGCTTGGTCAGAGACAGGTGGGTAAATGGCAGAAAGAATACAAGTACTTTTATCCCCTGGAGCGCAGGAAGATGAGGGGTGACCTTATAGAGGTTTACAAAATTATGAGGGGCATAGATAAGGTGAATAGCCAAGGTCTTTTACCCAAAGTAGAGGAGTCCAAAACTAGAGGACGTAGGTTTAAGTTGAAAAGGGAAAGATTTAAAAGGGTCGTGAGGGGCAACATTTTCACACAGAGCGTAGTGCGTAGATAGAATGAACGGCCAGTGGAGGTCATAGAAGTTCGTGCAATTACAACATTTAAAAATCATTTGGACAGGTACATAGATAGGAAAGGTTTAGAGGGACACAGACAAAATGCAGACAAATGGGACTAGTTCAGTTTAGGAAACCTGGTCATCAGGGACGAGTTGGGTTGAAGGGCCTGTTTCCCTGCTGTATATTTCTGTCTATAAGTAAAATTTTATGCCCTCTGCAAACTCACTGTTGGGGGGAACCATAAAAATCTGCCTGTAGCAAGTTTGGACTCTTCAGGGGGAATTTCCCCATCCCACTAGCCACGGGAATCGAGTGACAAAGGGTGCAGAGGGTGGGGTGGGAAACTATGCAGAGTTCCGTTGACCTTGGACGGAAAATAGAAAGTCCCACCCTTCATGCTGTCGGTCTCACCTTGACAACTAATTGCCATCTAATGCAGCCAGTTTGAAAGCAATCATTTAATGTTTACATTGGTATACAGACCGAGTATTAGATTTTTTTTAATCCACAATGTTACACCAATGCTCCTTTGAAACGTTAAGTTGAGTGTAAATATTGCAATAGCTAATCATAGTCCAGACAGCAAATTAATAGTATGCCAGTCAGCAATAGGAAATGCTGCTATTCTGGTAGGAGACAGATAACAATGGAACTATTATAGAACATAGAACATTACAGCGCAGTACAGGCCCTTCGGCCCTCGATGTTGCGCCGGCCAGTGGACCCTCTAACCTAAACTATTCCAATATCATCCATATGCCTATCCACCAAACATTTGAATGCCCCCAAAGTAGGCGAGTCCAGGCAGGCAGGGCATTCCATGCTCTCACCACCCTCTGTGTAAAGAACCTGCCTCTGACATCCGTCCTATAACTACCACCTCTTAATTTAAAGTTATGTCCCCTCGTGTTGGTCATCACCATCCGAGGAAAACGGCTCTCACTATCCACCCTATCCAATCCCTTGATCATCTTATACGTCTCAATTAGGTCACCGTGTAACCTTCTTCTCTCTAATGAAAATAACCTCAGGTCCCTCAGCCTTTCCTCATAAGGCCTTCCCACCATACCAGGCAACATCCTGGTAAACCTCCTCTGCACCCTTTCCAATGCTTCCACATCTTTCTTATAATGCGGCGCCCAGAACTGTACGCGATACTCCAAGTGCGGCCGCACCAGAGTTTTGTACAGTTGTAACATAACCTCACGGCTCCTAAATTCAATCCCTCTACCAATAAAAGCTAACACACCGTACGCCTTTTTAACAACTTTATCAATCTGGGTGCCAACTTTCAAAGAGCTATGCACTTGTACCCCAAGATCCCTCTGCTCGATAACGCTATTAAGGGTCCTTCCATTAACCCTATATTTCATATGTCTGTTATTCCTACCAAAGTGAATCACCTCACACTTATCCGTATTGAATTCCGTTTGCCACCTCATGGCCCAGCTCTGCAACCTATCTATGTCCCTCTGCAAACTGTAACATCCATCCTTGCTATCTACAACTCCCCCCACTTTGGTATCGTCAGCAAATTTACTAATCCAACCCTCTACACCCTCATCTAGGTCATTTATAAAAATGACAAACAGCAGTGGCCCCAAAACAGATCCGTGAGGTACACCACTTGTAACTGCACTCCAGGTTGAATATTTCCCATCAACCACCACCCTCTGTCTTCTATCAGCTAACCAATTCCTAATCCAAACTGCTAAATCACCTTCAATCCCATGCATCTGCACTTTCTGCAGTAGCCTACCATGGGGAACCTTATCAAACGCTTTGCTAAAATCCATATGCACTACATCAACTGCCTTACCCTTATCTACCTCTTTGGTCACCTCCTCAAAACACTCAATAAGTTTTGTGAGGCACGACCTACCCTTCACAAAACCATGCTGACTATCCCTAATCAATTTATTCCTCTCTAGATGCTTATAAATCCTATCCCTTATAATTCTTTCCAAGACCTTGCCCACAACAGAAGTCAGGCTCACCGGTCTATAATTTCCAAGATGGTCCCTACTCCCCTTTTTTGAACAAAGGGACAACATTTGCCATCCTCCAGTCTTCTGGCACTATACCTGTAGCTAACGACGACATGAAGATCAAAGCCAAAGGCTCTGCAATCTCCTCTCTAGCCTCCCAGAGAATTATTTTGAGCAAATTGCTGATGCATTAATTTATAATGCATTAATCCTTCTAAAACCACTTCTGATCTTTAAACATTTTCAATCTAATGAAACCCTAGCTGCACTTTATGGATTCCAGCTGTTGCTACAGCATCTGGAATCTTGCTGCATCATCACAAATAGAATCAAAAGAAAACGTGGATATTCCAAAGTATTAGGCTTCTCTTTTGGTATGTATCAGTCCCTAAGAATTCAGAGAAATGTTGAAGGTAAAAAGTACCACTGCATCCACAATATGTAACATATTACCCCCTGTTGTTATCCTTTTTTCATTCAGCTGCCACGATGGTGGAGACTGGAAAAGACAAGAAAAATCCAGATGAGTTTGCAGAAGCGTTGGACTCAGTCCTTGGTGATTTTGCATTTCCGGATGAATTTGTTTTTGATGTGTGGGGAGCAATAGGAGATGCCAAAAATGGTCGTATATAGCATCGTAGTTATTTATGTGTGTAATGCATCCAACTGAGGTTATAGTCTAACATCTTGACTTTTCATTGTTTTTCAGAAGTAGGTGAGTTTAACAAAACTAGCTTAAAGCAAGCTAATATCTCAACCATTTTTACTATACTTAACTAGCAATTGAAGAAGAATATAAATGCGTTGTTATTATAATTCATTGATGTACGTTAAGAAAAATTTGAGTAAGAATTAATATGTGATATAGAATTTGAGCTGAAGAAAAATACATGGTATCAAAATTTTTCATCCCAAACTCAGCAGAGCACCTTGAAGGTAAACAAACAGTAAAAGGGAACAACAAGTTGTATTGCATTCATTCAGTTATACTGGTTCATTCTCCATGACAATGCCTTGACCAATCAATGATGACCTGCCAAGTTTGAATTTGAACAGAAACCAGGCAGTTAACTATTCTTTGCTACATTCTCTATGGCCGTACCTCAACCAGTCGGAGCCACACTTGCCAACCAATCTCTTCTCAATGTGAATAGTTGTTCCTTTTATTGTTGGTTATCTTGTGAACCGTCCTGATGAATGGAAGGTGGAAAACTTTGATAGCAAGTCTCTTTTTTCAATAGTGCTTAAAAGTAAACAGTCAAATTATAGTCTTTTTTAGTCACATTGAATCATATTTTATAAGTAAATTAAATAAATGTGACTGTATGACTTTGGAACATAATGGGGTAGCATTAGAAAGTAGTCCCAGAAAAAGCCAGATGTAATGGGTTCCTTTGGCAGACATTTAGTCTTTAGTATTCAAGTAATTAAGTTGCAACTTTAATTAATTCACTGACTGAGAAGCACTTTGTGAAAGAACCACTCCATTGATCAAATCATGGATAAAAAAAGAAAGTTGCTTAAAATTATAGTCTAATTTCATTTGGTATGGTGCTACAAAGTTACTGACATGACAGGCTCAACACGAATTCTACTCCTTTGAAGTCCGTGGTAACATTTATTTTCTTCATGTGTATTGAAGATTGGGATTTTGGTCCACATATCATATCGGCAAAGATTAGCTGAAGTGGGCCACTTAAGACAGAAGTGATCACACTCCAAATTACTTCATCATGCTTTAATGAAAAGACAATGTTGATAGTTTTTACTCTTCAAAAATGGAGCAGATACTCTTTGAATGAAAACTTACTCTCCGAAATTGTTAACAGAAACCGATGTAATTTTCATTAACATCTGTACAGAAACATCTGCAACAATTCACAAAACTATATGGTCCTCTGAAAGGCTGGGATGAGTTTAAATATCACTATTGCTAGTTTTGTTGCAAATAGCAAGTTAATTGCCTGTCAGCATGACCCTGTTGGACAGTAGACAGATACCAATGAGGCTCTTCCTTTTAATAAATTGTTGATATTACACCAATAATGCAATTAACCTTTTGAAGTCACAAATGAACTTTCATGATTTCAAAATTGTAATAAAATTACAACCGTTTTTTTAAGATTCCAATTGTCGCTAAGGAATCTCATGTATAAAAGTTCCCCAACTGGAACATTTTCTGTGCCTTTCTTTAAGGATACAGTTTGATGGCATTCTTTGGATTCCCAGCATACTTTTGTTCATTTGTAATTCACAATTTAACATGAAAGCACAAACACCTGGATTTGCCAGCCCTCTCATGCCCCAAGGCATGTTTCCAGCCGCAAAAGTAGCTCACAATTGGCCACTGGCGGGATCTTGCAGCCCTAGCAATGTCAACGGCATTTTATGTGGCTCACCCACCTCTTCTGCTGGGGGGACCCACCACTGGAGGGAGGAGTTGCCTTTGGCGGGACTGGCAGATCCCACTAGCAGGGAAGGCCAGAAATTCCCACCCAACGTCTTTGTAACCCAAGGAGAATATTCACCAAATTCTCTGGTTTGAGCAGAAATTCTATTCTCCAAGTGAGATTCGTTCAGTCATCAGTCCTGAAGGATCTGTAAGTAGCTTTGTAACCATCATGAAATGATACAGCATTAAAGGAAGCCACTCAGCCCATCACATAGATGATAGCTCTTTAAAAGAACTATTCTATTAGTCCCACTCGCTTGTTCTTTCCCCATAGCCATCCAAATATTTTCTGTATGAGCATTTATTCATTACTTCTTCGTACCTTATTGTTCAATCAGCTTCTGCCACCCTTTCAGATAGTGCACTTCAACTCGCTGCTGAAAGAAATTCTACCCCACGGTTGTTTTGCCAATTATCTTAAATCTAGGCCTGATGGTTACCAAATCTTATGCCATTGGGAGCGATTTCTATTTATTCCTTCTGTCAAAACCCCTTCATGATTTGGAAAGTCTATGACAGAGAAGAGGGATATCTCAGGCCAAGGTTAAAGGCCATGTAGTTAACCCTGAGGGTAAACTAGATGGGAACACCAGTCGAGGATTTCTGCTCTTGATCATGGGAGTGGAATGGACATTGGGTAGGTGATCAGTTCTAATGTTGCTCCTGCCATAGTCAAACAGCCTACAAACACTCACTCCCAAGACCCATGCATGAATGGTGACTAGCCCCCTTAAAATTTCCAATAGATATCTTCAAGAAGAGAGGAAAGAAAATAAGTCAGACAAAAAGATTGGAATATAATACTTTTTTGCATAGAGAATTAATGATATCTACTATTATTGTAATTGTATTCAATGTTGTTTTTTTGTGTTGTTAATCTTGCAAACTTTTTAGTTTAGATTTAAGAATAGTTGTGAATACTTCCAAGCAGAACATTCTTTTAATTTATAAGATAGTAGACATGACAGTAAAGAAGTCAGCCTCAAAAACATGATGGTCTCCAAGTTGTCAGCTGGTAGGAGAATTACAGCTTTGGATTGGAATTTGCATATTTTGGTTCTATTTTGAAGATTTTTTTTTTAAAAATTAAACTTTGGTAGCAGTGCAGACATCTTCATTTAGTGAAAATATAATGAAAGCAAGAAATAACTCATGAATCAAGGAAAATGCTAAGTTATATATTAGAAATTTTGGATTGCTTATTCCAGTTTGATTTTGGATCTTAATCATGATTAAAATGTGCAGTAGTGAATTGATATAGAACTGCATGGCATCTTAACAACGATTGAATAATTCAACAGTAAACTGGCGTTGGTTTTTTAATTGTAAGCGTTGTATTTAGAGAAACACCAGTACAAAGGCTTTAAGTTTATTTATTAGTATCACAAATAGGCTTACATTAACACTGCAATGAATTTACTGCAAAAATCCCCCAGTAGCCACACTCCGTTGTCAGTTCAGATAGACTGAGGGAGAATTTAGCATGGCCAATGCACAGAACCAGGACACCTTTCAGACTATGAGAGCAAACCTGAGCACCCAAGGAAACCCACACAGACACAAGGAGAATGTGCATACTCTCCACAGACAGTGACCCAAATTGGGAATCAAACCCAGGACACTGGCACTGTAACTATTTACTGAGCCACCATGCTCACTAATCTACTAATTATTCTTCAGTAACCTATGTATTACTATTCTCGTATGCCTAATCTTGATCAATGAAACCACAACCTGTTTAACTGACTAATGACCTATGCTAAAATTTGCAATATTAGTGACACCACATAAGGTTAATACTAGTCAGAATTTTTAAAGGTTCATTGAATTACATTTTTGTTTTTGAAAAAAGTATACCCTGAGATGATTTGAAAGTAGCATTCAATTCATGAGGAAGTTTGTTATAAATGATGCATTTTGAACTAAAAAAAGGAGCCTTTAAGATAATCAAACCCAAATCCCAATGTTGTTGAAGTTATTAGCAGCGGAGATCTAGAATTGTGCATAACAGCTGCCTATCTAAAATATATCAATTCAACCAAGAACTTAATAATTGTCCTCGTCTACCATCGGGTCTAGGATTATCTAGCGAGATGAGAACGTGTGTTGGCAATTGCCAGATTGTTGACCTTTCAATTCCTGTAAGACAGTTGCTCCGAAATAGCAGTAAAGTTATGTTGCGTCACACGTTTGGAAGGCTGCAAAAATAGCAGATCCAGCTTTTGGCTTCATTTCTAAAGGGATTGAATTGAAAGTAAGGATGCCATGCTTAATCTGTGTCAAGCCTTGTTTACAGTACATTTGGAGTACTGTGTACAGTTCTTGTCACCAAATTATTTAAAGGATATAGAAAGGGTGCAGAGAAGATTAACAAGAATAATAGCAAAAATGTCTGGGTATCTATCATAGAAGCATAGAATTCCTACAGTGCAGAATGAGACCATTTGGCCCATCGAGCCTGCACCAACAGCCAGTGCAAACTCCACATAGACAATGACCCAAGCCGGGAATTCAGTCTTAGTTTCATTTTGGCTTTGAACAGAGCACATTTGCCCAGCTCTGATGCCTTCTAGCTTTAGACCTATGTATTACTATTCTCGTATGCCTAATCTTGATCAATGAAACCACAACCTGTTTACCAATCTGTTATGAGTGATTGGTGTCAAGTATCTTGAATAGTGAATAAACTCAAGGTACAATATTATTATAACACGACACACGTTGCTTTTTGTGGGCGAGCATTCCTGATTTCTAGCACACTTTTTGTGGAGAAGTGATTCCCAACTTCTCTTCAAAATAGCTCGCCTTGAATTTGAAAGTTTATCATGATCCTATGCCTTTGACACTCCCATCAGTAGAAGCAACTTTTCCCTTCAACCCCATCAATTCCATCCAAAGTCTCAAAGGTTTCAGTCAAATTACAATTTTTTTTCTATTTCCATTGCTGCAATGAAGGCTTCTCCATTTATTTTATACAAAAATTTGGCAGGGTTTCACAGCCTCATTCGACCCGTGACTGGAAAATCCTGTTTGAGGTTAACAGACATTTCTGTTATCCGTCCCTCACCCACTCCAATTCCGTAGCGGGGAATGGTAGAATTCCGGCGATAGTCTTTGTTAAAATAGTAAATGTGAATGCAAGAAATGTCCATCTGCTTTCACCAGCAGTAATCCTTAGCTCATAGAAAAGTCACTGAGAATGACTGTTCTCGAAGAGTGGATATGGATCTTTAGCATTTTTCAAATTTGTTAGTAAAAGTTTCAAGTTTACTCAATAGTGTCACAAGTAGACTTACATTAACATTGTAATGAAGCTACTGTGAAAATCCCCTAGTCGCCACACTCGGGCACCTGTTCAGGCACATTGAGGGGAATTCAGCATGGCCAATTCATCTAACCAGCACGTCTCGTAGACTGTGAAGGGAAACCCATGCAAACATGGGGAGAACACGCAGACTCCACACAGACAGTGACCCAAGCCGGGAATTGAATCTTGGTTCCTGGCGCTGTAAGATAGCAGTACCAACCACTGTGCCATCATGTTGCCCCCAATGATGGTCCAGAAAGGCTACACATTTGGACAATTTGGTAAAATATATATCGATAGTCCCACCTGTTAATCACAGAGATAAATTAGCTTTGTTCATAAATGGTGAATTTGGCTCAGGGAAAATTATGCTGAGGCTCAGTTCATGGCAAATCAAGTCTGAAGCTGTGTGCATTTAGTGAACTGAGAGGAAATAACAAACAGTGATGGAGAGGCCATTGAACCTCTGTCTAATGGCATAGATTAAGATCACAATAAATGGGGAATCAATTATGCAAACCAAACTTATTGACATAAAACATCAAAGTATAAAACTGTCAGTTCCATGTTGTAGTAATAACTTTAGAATTCTCAAATCGCATGATTGAACAAGATAAACAAACTTTAAATCTTCAATAATTGCCAGTCTAACCAGACAAAAATTCTCAAATAGAAACATGTGCACACAAAGAGTAAATAGCCAAAGGCAGAATTCCCAATGCATCTAAGAATGTTATAAACAATGATAATAATCAGAACACTGAGAACATGGGGTATGGTGACACCTCACAGTTCCAGGGATCTAGATTCAATTCTGGTCTTGGGTGACTGTGCAGAGCCTGCATGTTCTCCCCATGTCTGCGTAGGTTTCCTCCGGGTGCTCTGGTTTCCTCCCACATGTTCAAACGTGTGCAAGTTAGATTGATCTCACTAAATTACCCCTTGTTGTCCCAAGGTGTGTGGACTAATTATGGCAAATGCAAGGGATTATGAGAATAGAGCGAAGAGGAGACCTTGAGTGGGATGCTCTTTTGTAGAGTGATAGAGGCTTACAACATGGAAACAAGCCCTTCGCCCCAACTTGTCCATGATGTCCTTTCTGTAAACCCCGAAGCTAGTCTCAAATGCCTGCATTTGATACCCATCTTACCCATGTAACTGTCTAACAGTGAGCCGAATGGCCTCTGTCTGCGTTGTTGAGATTCTGTAGTTCTATGGTATAAAGGTTCTCAGGCTCACCTTTGAGAATTTCAATGTCTGCCTTAAGATATACAAACTCACCTGCTGCTAAAAGTTGTTTTGGGAGAGAAGTTTCTAAATGCAACTCATGATGTTATCCACTTTTTCACCACTGCAGCTGAATCAATTTTTAACTGGAGCTGTTTTTTGGACACAAATGCTAGATTTACTTTTGGGACCTGATTTTGAACGCAGGCATTCATTAAAATAAATAACTCAGTGATGTTGAGTCATTCTTGGATCAAGATTTTCTTTATAAATGTTTAATGTATCAAGAACCATAACATTTCTGCATAGCACTAACATTAATCCTGTGTGTGAATTGTATTCATGTGATCATGTTCTTTTTATTATTTGTATTCCTAACCTTGTCTTGCAGTTAAAGTGTAATGGCTGTAATAAAACATAGTTTGCTTCTTAGTTCAAGAATTGAAGTGATGTGGTGTTTGAAAATAGTGAACAGATAGATGATGTTAGAATACATGTGCCAGAACAAAAGATCTATCTTTCTCAAACTCAAGAGTGTTGTCTTCAGATTGAATCTGTTAATGACTTGACTGATACATATACCTTTGATTTTAGTTATATTATATTATTTAATTATTAATTTTTTGAGGGAACTCAACACTTTGCCACTTCAGGCATTCTGTATTGGCATCAAACAATCCAGCCATCAGTTATAGCATAGCAAAGTGTCCTCTGATCTGCTCTAGCAATCTGCCTTAACCTGAATCTCAATAAATTCCCAATTCAAACAGTTCTCATTTTTCATAACCCAATGCCAGAGATGGATTGACGACTTGTGCCAAAATAGAAGCTTTGGTGCTGTTGCTGATATTTGCAAGGAACTCTCCAAGCTAACATTACGTTCCATCATTGCAGTCCAGCACGTGGAGGAGACATTCAACAATTTGGATGGGCCCTAAAGGCAAATGTCTAGTATTTTGTCCACTACATCAGCCAATTTTCTACCATAACCACTACATCAGCCATTTTCCTCTCAGACAAACAAATTCCAATGGAAAAGCCAATTTTTAAAATTACAGCTTTGAGTGGAAATTTGTTGGTGCCAGTAGGCTGGCACGGACTGGACAACAGAGGGGAAGCCCTGTTCCTGAGCTAGTATAGCTTTTTTATAGAATAATAGTATAGAAGGAGGCCATTCAGCCCATTGAGCCTGCACCAACAACAATCCCACCTAGGCTCTATCCCCGTAACCCCACATATTTACTCTGCTAATCCCCCGATACTAAGGAGTAACTTAACATGGCCATTCAACCAAACCCATTCACCTTTGGACTGTGAGAGGAAATTAGAGCATCCAGAGGAAACCCATGCAGATATGGGGAGAACGTGCAATCTCCACAAAGTCACCTGGTTCCCTAACCCTAACCCTCACCCTAATGCTGTCCATTGTGCCACTATGCCACCCAAATAAAGATCTGATAGAATGCATGCATGGGTCTACTCTCATCTTTAGTTGTCATTTATGGTCTGCCAACACACCCATGTATTCTCAGGCAGTTCACTAGTAATGCGAAAGACAATTTTGGACTCTTAAGGGGGAAATGGAGGAGAACTGAGTGAAGGTCAACAGTCATCTTAAGCAATTCTATAAGTGTAATTTTTGAGAATAGAGTGTTTCAGGAAACATTTGCTAGGTTGCATGTAGAATCATTGAATCCTATAGTGCAGCAGGAGGTCATTCAGCCCATTGAGCTTGCAAGCTGGCCCAATTTCCCACTCTTGCTCCTTGAACACCAACAAGTTGCTGCACAAGTCTGTAAATGATTAATAGGCCTGTCATCAACATAGTCAAGGAGCTTGCTGCCATCTTGAGGCAACCACACAAGATGCCTGTTGAACTGTGACAACTCAAATGTGCCCCTAACATAGGCACAATACAGAATGAGGCATTGCACCCTGAAATTGGTCATTTTTGCTTCCAAAAAATTTTCCTGTAAAATAGGTACAATGATGTTTTATCCCATTATGCTTTCAGTTCTCACAAGTGATTCTCAGCTATGTCATACTCCTCTGCAGCAAACTCAGCGCACTCATTTGTTACAGGCTTTCAGGCTGTGTTCTGTTACCTGACCAAGTCTGTAATCATATCCCAGGAGTCTGCAGGCTTATCGCATCTGGGCCTCAACATTCTGCCATTTCAGCAGCTTTGAGTGTAACCTTTAACCTGGATATTAGCAGAGGAATGGCTAACATAACTTAGAACATAGAACACTACAGCACAAACAGGCCCTTCAGCTCACAAGTTGCGCTGATCACATCTATACCTACCAAGCCATAGACCAATCTATAACGCCCAATCCCATAGATCCCATATACTCCTCCAGAAATCTTTTAAAAGACCCCAGCGAGTTCGCCTCTATCACCACCGACGGCAGCCGATTCCATTCACTCACCACCCTCTGAGTGAAAAACTTTCCCCTAGCATCCCCTCTGTACTTGCTTCCTTGCACCTTAAATCTGTGCCCTCTCGTCGCAACCATTTCAGCCCTGGGAAATAGTCTCTGAGAGTCCACCCTATCTAATCCTCTCAACATCTTGTAAACCTCTAGCAGGTCGCCTCTCAACCTTCGTCTCTCCAGGGAGAACAGTCCCAGCTCCCTCAACCTGTCTTCATAAGGCATGCCTCCCAATCCAGGAACATCCTTGTAAATCTCCTCTGCACCCTTTCAATAGCTTCCACATCCTTCCTATAGTGAGGCGACCAGAACTGCGCACAGTACTCCAAGTGGGGCCTGACAAGGCTCTTATAAAGTTGCAGCATTACCTCCCGACCCCTAAACTCAATCCCTCGATTAATGAACTTCTCCCAAAGGGTTGTGAATCTGTGGAATTCACTACCCCAAAGGATGCTGAATCGGAGTAAATTTAAGGAGGAGTTAAGCAGATTTTTATTTGTCAATGGGTTGAAGGGTTATGGGGAGAAGGCAGGAAAATGGGGATGAGGAGCATATCAGCCAATGGTGCTGCAGATCCGATGGGCTGAATGGCCTAATTCTGTTCCAATATTTTATAAACTTATGAACTCTCTTCAGTCTGCTCTGTAAATGCCACTTATTAACTTTAAATTTGATTTAAACAGGCTGACAATTCCATCAACATAGCAAACACATTCAGCCAATGTTGAACAATGTACAGTAGCATTACCAAATGTAGAAATGTATCTTTGGAAGTTATAGCACTGTTTGGGTATCTGACAATCAGATGTTCCTTTTCCTGTGTTTGGGACAGATTTCCAGGCAGATTTATATTATTCTATTTTCAGGAAGAAATTTTATTTTAAGGGTGTTTTAAGATTAAAGCTCACAGCTTGTTGCATCATGCTGCTATGTTTATTAAGAATTCAGGCATCGTAAATATATTTAACAATTGGCAGGGAGAATAAGTAATCTCTCCCTGAGAGAGGCAATGAGACAGCTACTTCCAGCTGCTATAACTTAGGCTGTTGCCTATCAGCAGGGTACACACACACACACAGTGCAGCTATACGGGTGGCACAGTGGCATAGTGGTTAGCAGTTAGCACTGTGCCTTGCAGCGCCAAGAACCTGGCTTCAATTCTGGCCCTTGAGTGACTGTCTATGTGGATTCGGCACATTCTCCCTGCCTGGGTCGGTTTCCTCCCACATTCAAAAGGTGAATTGGTCATAGTAAACCATAGAATCCCTACAGTGCAGTAGGACTGCACTGACAACAATCCCACCTAGGCTCTATCCCTGTAACCCTACACATTTACCCCTCTAACCTATGCATCCCAGGACACTAAGGGGTAATTTAGCCTGGCCAATGCACCTAACCTGTACGTCTTTGTATTGTGGGAGGAAACCAGAGCACCGGAGGAAACTCACGCAAGTTGCTCCTTAATGTCCCAAGATGAGTAGATTAGATGGATTAGCCATGGTAAATGGCTGGGGTTACAGGGATAGGGCAAGGAGAGGGCCTGGGTAAGATCATCTGTCCAAGAATCGATATGGACTCAGTGGGTCAATTGGCCTCTTGTACACTGAAGGGAATCTATGATATTGAAATCTGTGGCCTTAAGTGTCTCAGTCTCCAATATTAGAGGCAATATTAGAGTAACATTAGTCTGGTTGCAGTCCACTGCTGCACCAGGATGCACATAGACGTCTTCTCCATAAACAGAATGAATTTATCAGACTCCAACCAGAGGTAGGAGGGAGACTAGCAGGGTAAATACAAGGATAGGGCCTGGGGAAGATTATTGTCAGTAAAGGCTTGATGGGCCAAATGGCCTTCTTCTGCACTATAAGGATTCTATGAAGAGCTCTGAGTTTCAGAACAAAGAACAAAGAAAACTACAGCACAGGAACAAGCCCTTCAGCCCTCCAAGCCTGCACTGACTATGCTGCCTGATTTAACTAAGACCCTCTACCCTTCCGGAGATCATATCCCGCTATTCCTGTCCTATTCCTGTACTTGTCAAGATGCCCCTTAGAAGTCACTACCTTATCCGCTTCCACTACCTCCCCCGGCAACAAGTTCCAAGCACACACTACTCTCTGCGTAAAAAATTTGTCTTGTACATCTCCTTTAAACCTTGCCCTTGCACATTAAACCTATGCCCCCTCGTAATTGACTTTTCCACTCCAGGAAAAAGCTTCTGACTATCTACTTTGTCCATGCCTCTCATAACCTTGTAAACTTCTATCAGATTTCCCCTCAACGTCCATTGCTCCAGTGAAAACAAACCAAGTTTCTCCAACCTCTCCTCATAGCTAATGCTCTCCATACAGGCAACACCCTGATAAATCTTTTCTGTACTCTTTCCAAAGCCTCCACATCCTTCTGATTATGTGGCAACCAGAATTAAACATTATATTCCGAGTGCAGCCTAACTAGTTCTATAAAGTTGCAACATGACTTGCCAATTTTTAAACTCAATGTCCTGGCCAATGAATTCTTGACAACCTTTTCCACCTACATTGCCACTTCCAGTGACCTATGTACCTGTACATTCAAATCCCTTTGCCTATCAATACTCTTAAGGGTTCTACCATTTACTGTATATTTCCTATGTGTTTTAGATCTTCCAAAATACATTACCTCACATTTGTCCAGATAAATACGGAGTCTTAGTTTTATTGGTAGGAGGATTGAATTTCGGAGCCGCAATGTCATGTTGAAGCTGTACAAAACTCTAGTGCGGCCACACTTGGAGTATTGTGTACAGTTCTGGTCCCCGCATTATAAGAAAGATGTGAAGGCATTGGAGAGGGTACAGAGGAGGTTTACCAGGATGTTGCCTGGTATGGAGGGCAGGTCTTATGAAGAGAGGCTGAGGTATTTGAGGTTGTTTTTGTTAGAAAAAGGCGGCTAAGAGACTTTATTGAAACGTATAAGATGATTAGAGGTTTAGATAGGGTGGACAGTGAAAGCCTTTTTCCTAGGGTGGAGAAAGCTAGCATGAGGGGACATAGCTTTAAATTAAGGGGTGGTAGTTATAGGACGGATGTCAGAGGTAGGTTCTTTACCCAGAGGGTGGTAAGGGTATGGAATGCCTGCCTGCTGCAGTTGTAGATGCGCCAAGTTTGGTGGCGTTTAAGAGGTTAGTAAAGTTTATGGACGAAAAGGGAATGGTTTAGGTTAGAGGGTCATTGCTTTTTCTTAATTGGTCGGCGCAACATTGAAGGCTGATGTTCTGTGCTGTAATGTTCTATGTTCTATGTTCTAAAAGTTCTTCTGCCATCTCTCTGCCCAAGTTTCCAACTGGTCTATATCCTGATGTATCCTCTGATCACTATCCACAAACCTACCAACTTTTGTGTTGTCTGTAAGCTTACTAATCAATCCAGTTACATTTTCTTCCAAATCATTTATATATATTACAAACAGCAAAGTCCCAGTACTGATCCCTGAGGAACACCACCTATCACAGCCCTCCATTAGAAACACACTCAACATTGATACCTTCTGTCTTCTTTGATCCAGCCAGTTTTGTATCCACCTTGCTAGTCATCTCTGATCCCATGCACCTTCTGCACCAGTCTGCCATGAGGGACCTTGTCAAATACTTTACTGAAGTCCATATACACAACATCCGCTGCCCTATCTTCATCAATCATCTTCGCCACGTCCTCGAAAAACTCAATCAAGTTCATAAGATACAACCTCCCCTTCACAAAACCATGTTGCCTCATTAATAGTTTCACTTATTTCCAAGTGTGAATAAATCCTTTCTTGAAGAATCCTCTCCAATAATTTCTCTCTCACTGATGTATGCTTCACCGGCTTGTAATTACTTGAATTAATCTTGTTACCTTTCTTAAACAAAGTCATAGAACAGCAGACATATAGAACAGCAAGATTCCCATCAGTCATATGAGACACATAGCATGCAGGGAACCATATGTGGAATGTCAGTGTCTAGACTTCGACCAGTCAATTCCCGATGAAGCCTGATAAAAGACAGTTAATGCTTTATTAAGTCAAGACTCTCAATCAAACTATGAACCCCCAACTATGATCGTGGTTATGTAGCTTTTGAAATTCAATCAAGCATTCATAATGGACTCACTATCATAACAAACCATTGCAGAACACAGATAATGGAGCCAATTCAAACTGCAAGACCTGGTGGCCTGATTTTTTCTTAGGTTATATCAGCTGGCCTGTTAGTCAATGCATACCAAGAAAAGGTATTTTTTCTTCTCCCAAGTGAAAGCTGACAAACAGTTTGTTTTCAATTTTAAAGCGAATATTTAAATCACTTCAGATCGTAACAGTTAAAATCCCAAAGCATTTTTTCTTCACTGAGAAAGATACTGCATCTCAATGGTTCTACAACTTATCGTTGCAGGACAGAGACATATAATCAATCACTGCATAAAAATGCATCTAACATACAACACAACACCTAACTGGTATTATAATACAAATGCTGTCAATGAAAGAATTTCAAGAGCTAATAGGGTGGCATGGTGGCACTGTGGTTAGCACTGCTGCCTCATAGCGCCAGGGACCCAGGTTTGATTCCCACTTGGGTCACTGTCTGTGTGGAGTCTTGATGTGGAGCAGCTGGTGTTGGGCTGGAATGGGCACAATAAGACGTCTCATACATCAGGTTAAATTCCAAGAGATTTATTTGGTATCACAAGCTTTTGGAATGCTGCTCCTTCATTAGGTGAGTGGAGCATTGGGTTCACAAACAGGGCACACATAGACAAAGACTCAATTGCAAGATAATGATTGGAATGTGAGTCTGTAAATAATTAAGTCTCTAGACATCGAGACAATGTGAGTGGAGAGAGGATTAATCACAGGTTAAAGAGATGTGAATTGTCTCAAGCCAGCATAGTTAGTAGGATTTGGTAAGTCCAGATGTAGGGGTTACAGGTAATGTGACATGAACCCAAGATCCCTTCTATCAGATTGCCCCTCAACACATGTTGCTCCAGTGAGAAAAAAACCAAGCTTCTCCAACCTCTTCTCATGGCTAATGTCCTCCCCATACCAGGTAACATCCTGGTAAATCTTTTCTGTACCTTCTCCAAAGCCTTCACATCCTTCTGGTAGCGTGGCGACCAAAATTGAACACTATATTCCAAGTTCGATCTAACTAAGGTTCTATAAAGCTGCAACATAACTTGGCAATTGTTAAAAACAATGCCCCAGCTGATGAAGGCAAGCATGTCGTATGCCTTCTTGACTACTTCGCCACCTGTGTTGTCACTTTCAGTGACCTGTGTACCTGTACACCCAGATCCTCTGCTTATCAATACTCCTAAGGATTCTGTCATTTCCTATCTGTATTAGACCTTCCAAAATGCATTACCTCACATTTGCCCAGATTAAACTCCATTTGCCATCTCTCTGTCCAAGTTTCCAACCAATCTATATCCTGCTTTATCCTCTGATAGTCCACATCACTATTTGCAAACTTACCATATTTTCCTCCAAATTATTTTATACTTGAAAGCCTCCAACATGCTAGATGTGATTTGCCCTCAAAACATTTGCCCCCAGTCTTCAGTTCCTGCCTAATATTATTGTAATTAGCCTTCCCCCAGTTTAGCACTTTCACTTGAGGACTACATTTATCTTTATTCATCAGTACCTTAAAGTTTACTGAATTGCTGTTACTGTTCCTGAACTGCTCCTTACTGAAATTTTGATCACCTGGCCGGGCTCATTCTCCGATACCAGGTCCAGTGTGGTCCCTTCCCTAGGTGGACAATCTACATACTGTTTTAAGAAACCCTTCTGGATGCTCCTTACAAACTCTGCCCCATTCATGCCCCTAGCACTGTGAGTCCCAGTCAAATAGGGGAAGTTAAAATGTCCTACCACAGCAATCCTGTTACTTTTACGCTTAGCCAAAATCCACCTACATATCTGTTCCTCTATCTCCCACTGGCTGTTGGGCAGACTATAGTAAACCCCAAACCTTGTGAACCTCCTGTCCCTGAGCTCTACCCATTTTGCCTCACTGTATGAGCCCTCCGAGGTATTCTCCTCCTGTACAGCTGTGATATTCTCCCTAACCAGTACTGCAGCTCCTCCATCCCTTTTACATCCCCCTCTATCCCGCCTGAAACATCTGTAACATCTGTAATGTTAAGCTGCCAATCCTTAACCAAGTCTCTGTAATAGCAACAACATCATAGTTCCAAGCGCTAATCCAAGCTCTAAATTCATCTGCCTTACCTGTTACACTTCTCGCATTGAAACAAATTGAGTGTTAAGGGGTCAGTTAACCCATCTTATAAACTTTTACATATTGACCTATTAAATTTATTTGGTACATGTGTGAAGTTGAAATGCTGTTATAAATGTGGGACTTTCGTAGCTTGCTGTATTTTGTGGCATTTTTGTTTCATTCCTGTTAAGATTATAAATAATGTCCTCATGAATAAGATATAAGAATAGTGTGATCTGAATAGTAATTGTACTGTGCATGAAATCGAATATACTGAATAATTAATTCATAGGCAGATCATAGAATCTTACAGTGCAAAAGAAGACCATTTAGCCCATCCGATCTGCACTGACCATAATCCCACCCTATCTCCATAGCCCCCTGTATTTACTCTAGCTAATCCTTCTAACATTAAGGGGCAATTTAGCATGGCCAATCCACCTAACTCCCACATCTTTGGGCTATGGGAGGAAACCAGAGCACCCGAAAGGGATCCACATAGACACAGGGAGAATGTGCAAACTCCACATAGACAGAGACCCAACCTGGGAATCGAACTCTGGTTCCTGGCACTGTGAGGCAGCAGTGCTGACCATTGCGTCACCGTGCTGTCCTGTTGCAAAGAATTATTCTTCATGAAACACACATACAATACAAATGCAAGCAATCTCTGTTAAAACTCAACACATTTGTTGAAAGTACGTATCTGTGCCATCACTATGAGACTATCTATTTTGATCTCCATAACATTGCCCACATCAGCTCATCTGCTAAAATGCTTACCCAAGCCTTTGTCACCTGTAGGCTTGGCTTTGGAAGACAGAGTAGCAGAGGAAGGGTGCTTTTCAGAATGGAGATCTGTAGCTAGTGATGTTCTGCAGGTATCAGTGCTGGGACCACTGTTGATTTTAGTATATAGAAATGAACTGTGGAAAGTATGGGTGGTCTGATTTGTGGATAATATGAAGATTGGAGGAGTTGCTGATAGTGTCGGGGATTTTCAGAGGTTACAACAGGATATAGGTAGATTGGAAACTTGGTCATTGAGTGGCAGATAGAGTTTAATCCGGACAAATGTGAGTTAGTACATTTTGGAAAATCCAATTTAGGTGTGAATTAGACTGTAAATGGCAGAACCCTTTGGAACATTAACATACGGAGGGATCTGAGCGTACAGGTCTACTGTTCCCTAAAAGTGGCCAAGGTGATTAAGAAAGTATGTGGCATTCTTGACACAGGTGGGGCATTGAGTTCAAAAGTTGGGTAAGTATGTTGCAGCTATATAAAACATTAGTTAGGCTGCATTTGGGGTATTGTATGCAGTTCTGGTCACCACACCACAGGAAGGACGTGGAAGCTTTGCAGCGAGTGCAAAGAAGGTTCACCCAGTATGTTGTCTTATTCAAGTGTAATGACTATGAGGAGAGGTTGAATAAACTAGGATTGTTTTCACTGGAAAAACAGAGGCTGAGGGGAGACCTAATAGAGGGCTACAAAATTACGAGAGGCATAGACAGGGTGAATAGTCAGAGTTTTATTCCGAGAATAGAAGTATCAATTACAAGGTGCATAGGTTCAAGGTGAGAGGGGGAAAGTTTAAGGGAGATGCTCAGGAGAAGTTTTTCACACAGAGAGTGGTGGGTGCCTGGAATGTGCTGCCAAAGGAAATGGTGGAAACAGGAACATTAACAACACTATGGGGCATCTGGATGAGTATATAAATAGGAAGGGAATAGAGGGATAAGGACTGAATAAGGGCAGGAGGTTTTTTTACAGTTTAGTTGGGCATCGTGATCGACACAGGCTTGGAGGACGGAAGGGCCTGTTCCTGTGCTGTACTTTTCTTTGTCCTTTGCTCTTAATTCCTCTGGCTAGAATGCCACATTAAACCTTCTGTAAACTTCATGTTGCCAAAAGCTCATGTCCCTGCTCAAACTGACCTAAATAACTTCCAATAAAGTAACACCTTGACTTCAAAATTCTCATCCTTGCTTCCTGTTTTCACACCTTTCCATTGCTTTACTCTTCCCTATGTCTCCAATCTCCTCCAGGATCACGCCTGCCCCTATTTAATTCTAGATTCTTTAACATCCTCAATTATATTGGCATTAAGCTCTGGAATTCCCTCCCCTTAATGTTTCTTTCTCTTCAAAACCCTTCTTTTTTTCTCCAAAATTTTTTATTGCTTTATGTAACTTAGTGTCAAAGTTTCCTTTAAGAAACCCATTTTGAGGTTTCACATTAATATTAAAGATACTACATAAACGCAAGTTGCTATTGATAAACTGAACTAAAATATCAAGTACACGTGCAACTCTGTGCCCTCTCTATATCAATGTTATCTGGCAAAGAAACACTTGGCTTAGAAAATGACAACCGGAACAGGAAATGTGTCTAAATTACTAAATAAACACCCGCATGACCACAGGATGTGTAAAAGTACATTTTAAACATTGTGGGGGAAAAAAAAAATACAGGTTTGATCTCTGGGACAAGTTGAACTTTCAAGCATTTGCTTATTGTAAAATTCTCCTTCAAAGCATTCTCCTTCCTAATATTGGAACATTGTATGCAGTTTTTTCTGTCCTTATTGAAGAAGGATGTCCTTGCTATAGAAAGAGTACAGTGAAATATTCCCAGGCTGATTCCTAGGATGGCAGGTCTGTCTTGTGAGTACAGACTAAGTCAGTTAGGGTTATATTCACTGAAGTTTAGAAGAATGAGAGTGAATCTCATAGAAACTTATAGAATTTTAACAGAGTTAGTTAGACTGGATAGATTCAGAAAGAATGTTCCCAGTGGTGGGGAGTCCAGAACTAGGGGTGTTATAGTTTGAGGATAAGGGATAAAACTTTTAGAACTGAGGTGACGAGAAATTTCTTCATTCAGAGGGTGGTAAATATGTGGAATTCACTACCACAGAAAGTAGTTGAGACTTGTCTGGTTTCAAGAAGAAATTAAATATAACTCTTGGGGCTAAAGAGATCGAGGGATATGGGGGGGGTGGGGAAAAGGAGAAATTAGGATATTGATTTTGGTGATCAGCCGTGATTAAGATGAATAGTGGAGCAGGCTCAAAGGGGTTCTAGTTTCTATGTTTAGTGAGAAAGGTTTCCAAAACATCTTATGTTCTATACAATGTTCAATGTAGACATTTCTCAATTTCTTGTTAATAATTATTTAATTTGGTCAAAGTTCTCCAGTCTCACAGACCCCGCCACTGTTGTGAGTAAAAACGGAGAACTTGGCGCTCAGTTACATTCACTGCAAGTGGTGGAGAATTCCAGCCATGGGCAAGTTCAGAGAATTCCAGTCCCTGTGTTTTGGAGCTGGAATAACGTTGGGCTTGAAATTAGTATGTCAATTTTTTCATACAAACGTTAAGCACCGGTGCTGCTGATGGAAAATCTGTTCAAGCACTGGTCCCATTGGGCCCTTTTATGAAGCGCCCCAAATGCTTAAAACAGGCATCAGGACCCATAAACATGTCAACTGCAGCAGTAATGGACAGAGATCGCAGGTAGAGATGGGAACATCGGGGTGGCGGCATGGGCTCGTTGGGCCGAAGGGCCTGTTTCCCGTGCTGTTTTGTTCTTTGTTCTTTGTTGAAAGGCACCTTAGTGAAATAATGGCCTTATGGGCAAGCCAAATGTTGAACCTGCCCCACAATCAGGATTCAAGTGATACAGGAATATACCAGCTCCAGCTATGTTTAAACTTCTTTTTAACAAGGAAATGTTGGAGGTACACCTCACTTTAATCAGCTGCTAAGGCGAAAGAATAAAATGATGTGCTGTGCTTAACCCTTCTTTTGAATTCTCATCAAGTTCAAAGTGCTAAGAAATAAAAAGTGTTTGATCTTTCTGCCATTAATCACAGGTCAGATCTTTTTGAATCAAGAGTAAATTTCCCTTCACTCTATCATAATCTCAACAGCAAATAAACCATGCTCAAAACTCCCTCAATGTACCCAAACGGCACTGGAGTGTGGTGTCTAGGGGATTTTCACAGTAACTTCTTTACAGTGTCAATGTAAGCCTATATGTGACACTAATAAATAAAGTTTAACTATAATGAAAGGCCAATTGTCTCCCCTGGGTACACACATGGAAAGGTTTTGATTTCCCCATCACTTAGTTTTGTAATAGTCTCTTTTGCTGAGGTTGCCAATTTAACTGAGTTTGCGTCATTCACAGACTGTTTCTTTGTTGAGAGTCCACATCTATCAGCCCTGTAGTGAGACTAAACAAACTTACTGTAACAAAGGCCTTTACAGATGGCCAAAAGGAGTCTTTCATCCATCAGTCGGACTTAAATTCAAGCCTTGGCTCCAAAAAAGAAAGGATATTATTGAAGAATACGATTTGTTTCTTGTCAAATATTTTAAATGTTATCTGGGCAAAAGAGCAGTGAGGCATAGCAGGCCAAATCCTCTGGTGAAATTAAGCTTGTACCCTGATGCATTTGCAATTGGGATTGTGTACCCAGAGGAGACAACTGACCTTTCGTTATAGTTAAAGTTGATTTATTAGTGTCACATGTAGACTTACATAGACACTGCATTAAAGTTACTGTGAAAATCCCCTAGACACCACAATCTAGCACCTGTTTGGGTATACTGAGGGAGTATCAAACATGACCAATGCACCTAACCAGCATTCTGAGGAAGGAAACCGAGCACCCAGAGGAAGCCCACGCAGACATGGGGAGAATGTGCAGACTCCACACAGGCAGTGACTGGGAATTGAACCCAAATCCTGGCACAGTGAGGCAGCAGCACTAATAGTACTGTAACAACCAGAGCAACATCACAGAGAACAGTTACAATCTTTACAATGCGAGGAAAAAGTCAAAATGTGCTTTGTAGACACTTGAGGACAAAATGATGTGGAAGCAAAGGAAGTTTTAATAGGGCAGACTAAAACTTGGTCAAAAGAAATGGGTTTAAGGAAGGTCCTTAACGAAGGAGATGTACAAGAGGTAAAGGATATTAAGGAATGGTCTGTATAGACAATAAATAGCATGCTTAATGGGCACCAGTTAGCTGAAATTAGAGGAATGGGAAGTGGGAATGAAGTTCGATAGAGGAATGAGGTCATGGATAATATATACAAGGAGCATTTGAAGGAGACACAGTGAGCAAAATAGTTTTCAATTTGAGAAGGACCATGTGAAATTCCGATGTCCATCCCAGTAATTGGGATACTGGAGATGCTAATAGAGCACTTAATTTTGTGACTGGGCCAATGTATTATAAACAATGGGATAGAAATTTTGGGAATACACAATGAACACAATAAATGGGAAAATGCCAGGTAATACAGGGAACGAGAGAGGTATATATCCAAAGACCCTGAAGACAGCAGGCTAGGTTGATAAAGTGGTTAAGAAGGAAGATGGGGTATTTGCTTTTATTAGCCAAAGCATAAAATATAAGAACAGGGAAGTTATGATGGAGCTGTGTAAAACACTGGTTAAGTCACAGCTTGAGTAATGTGTGCAGTTCTGGTCATTATACTGTTGGAGGATGTGATTGCACTGGAAAGGATGCAGAGAAGTTTCACCAGAAGTTAGTTGGGCTGGAGTGTTTCAGTTATAGAGAAAGGCTGAGGTTGTTTTTGTTAGAATAGAAAAGGCTGAAGGGGCACCTTATCAAGGTGTACACAATTATGAGGGACATAGATAATGTACATAGGGAGAAATGTTTACCTCAGTAGAGGGGCCAAAAATCAGCGAACATAGATTTCAGATAAGGGGCAGGAAATTTAGAGGAGATTTGAGGAAAAACCTCTCTTACCCAGAGAGTGGTGGGAATCTGGAACTCACTGCCTCAAGGTGGTAGAGTCGGGAACTCGCACAACATTTAAGAAGCATTTAGATGAGCGCTTGAAAACCATAACAAAAAAAAGCTACATATTAAGTGCCAGAAAATGGGATTAAAATAAATAGCTGTATGGTGGGCTAATGGGCCAGTCTCTAGTACTGTAAAACTCTTGGCAGGATTTTCTGGCCATGCTTGCCCCAAAGCTGGAAGATGCCCCTAAAGGTCAATGGATCTTTGCATGTTTTCATGTCCCGCTCTCTATGATTCCCATGGCAGGTGAAACAGGAAAATTCTGTCCTCTCGTTCTGAATTGAATTAGTCACTTAAGTAAATGGCTTGTCAATCTGTGGCGATTGAAATGCGAACTGTCCTACTTAAAATTTCACAGTAACCTCATTGCAATGTTAACGTAAGCTTGATTTGTAACTAAAACTTTTTTAAACTTGAAAAATCACTTTAATCTGTTTCAAATTCATCATTGCATTCCACAAAAGGACTTCCACACTGACCAATCTGCTTATTGCAATTGAAGCAAGCAACTAACAGCCAGACTGTCACAAGAACAGCTGTGAGGAGAATGAAGAAAATAGTGCAACACTTTAAAGTATCCAATAAACCAGGGCACACAAAAAAATATTTGCAACCAACAATAACAAGTTCAATTCACTCGTAAGACTCCAGCTTCCAAAAAAATATAATTTCAAATCCCAAACATTTCTATTTCATACAAATAGAACTTTAATTTGATGAAATGTGTGGCTTTGTTATGGGATATATTTCTATGAAATTGATTAACATTAGGGTTTTATGAGACTCTCAAACATTGCTGGGAAAGACTCTCACCAACGTTTACAGATACAACTAGAAAGAATGCTTTCTATGGTGCATCACAACTTGGTATGGCTCCTGCTCTGTCCAAGACCATAAGGAACTACAGTGGGTCATGAACGTAGCCCAATCTATCACTCAAACCTTCCTCCCATCCATTGACACTGTCTACGCTTCCTGCTGTCTCAGAAAAGCAACCAGCATAATTAAGGACCCCAAAGCATTCTCTTCTATCTTCTTCTGTCGGGAAAAGGATGCAAAACATACCAACCGACTCAAGAACAGCTTCGTCCCTGCTGCCATCAGACTATTGAATGGACCTACCTTGCATGAAGATGATCTTTCTCTACACCCTAGCTATGACTGTAACACTACATTCTCTATGTATAATATACCTTGTCTGTACAGATTTGGCTGGCCGCCACATTCTCTGACCTTACTGCAAATACATGTGACAAAAATAAATCAAATTGAAAGTTATGTAAAAGTAAGAAAAATGCCAGTTGTGTAATTGTACTCCTTACAGATTTAGCAAGCTGGCTTACATGTTGAATTCTGTGATTTGTATTTCCAGAAAGTTAAAGACAAACCCTCTCCACTTTTCATGAAAGATCCCATGGCATTTTTGAAGAGGGGCAAGGGAGTTCTCTTGGTATCCAGGCCATCATTTCTCTTTCTAGTAACACTGAGAAATTGGTCATTTCTCATTGCTCTTAATGGCACATTGTTTGATGGGCTTCCCTCTATTCAAGTGACTGCACTTTAAAAGGACTTCATTAGTGTGAATCATCTTGGAATATCATTTAATAAATGTAGATTCTTGCTTCACATAGAATCCCTACAGTCTATTCAGCTCATCCAATCTGCACTGACCAGAATCACACCCAAATCCTGTTCCCATAACCCCACATAATTATCCTGCTAATTCCCCAACACTAGGGTCAATGTAGCATGGCCAACCAACCTAACCCGCACATATTTGGATCGTGGGAAAAAACTGGAGCAACCAGAGGAAACCCATGCAGACACAAGGAGAATGTGCAAACTCCAGTGACCAAAGGCTGGAATTGAACCTGGGTCCCTGATGCTGTGAGGCAGCAGCGCCTAGCACTGTGCCACTGAGCCTCCCTCTGCCCCCATTTGGGATGCTAGGACTACCTCTAAGAGTACGTTGGTACAGGGCGGCAAGGTGGGGGGAGGGGGGTGGTTGCAGCAAGCTTATTATTCTCCCAGCTTCCTGTTGTTGTTGCATCCATATGATTTGCAAAAATTTCTATCTCAGCCTTAAATATACACAATAATTCTGCCCTACAGTTCTCTGTGCCAAGGAGTTGCAAAGACTCACAATCCTCTGAAGGAAGACATTCCTTCTCAACTCAGTCTTAAATTGATGCCCATTTATTCTGAGGCTATGGCCTTCGGTCCTAGCGTGTCCCATGAGGAAAACATTCTCTCAGCATTTATCCTGTCAAGCCCCTTAAGAATCCCATATGTTTCAATGAAGTCACCTCCTATTCTTCTAAATTCCAATGAGTCCCAACTTTTTAATCTTTACTGATAAGACAATCCCTCCATACCTGAGATCATTCTAGTGAACCTTCTCTGAATGGCCTTCAATGAAATGTAGGGTGAGATTCTCTGGTCTCCCAGCTGCATTCCCGCTGGTGGGAGGTGGCGCATTGTTTGCTGGTAACGGGATTCTCTGATCCTGCCACTTTCAATGGGAATTCCCATTGTCATCATCCCATGCTGGCGGAAAACCATTGGGCAGGGGTGGACTGTTGGTGTCACCAGAGACTCCCACCAACTTGAACAGCCGGACAATTCCAGTCAATATGTTTCCTTAAATAAGGGGACAAAAACTGCTCACATTACTCCAGGTGTAATCTCACCAAAACCTTGTACATTTATAGCAAAACTTCTCTACCATCCATCATGGAAACCTTAAAAGAAAGCTCTCAGAGAATCCATTGCTTATTGATGCCAAATCAATTTGCCCTTTTCTAATGCACATTTACTGGAAATGATAGATTCTTCAAGCAAGTTTCTGTTTTCATTTTATAAACAATCTGTACTTTATTTTTACAAACAGCCAACAAAGCATTGAACAAAAATAACGTGAATTTTGTGTCCTTTGTGGTAAATGTTAAAGGGCGTCCATTATGACTTGCATAATACTCCCAATAATCAGGTTCACAAGGTCCATAGCCCTCTAGTCTCTGTCCCGAGAATGCTCCACGTCTCCAAGTGCACTCTCTTCTTCATCAGACTGAGTTTGGGGCTTGCTGCACAGTCTAAGATATTCCCCATACAGTGGGTTCTGGTGATCGAGTAATGATGTAATCTCTTCAGTGTAAATACATCAGGCAAACTGTGATTTCTGGAAGATGACCAGTAATAACTGTGATTTAGATATCAACTCAAATGAACACCAACAGCCACAGAGATCTCCAGAGTTGAGCCGTAGCCAACCATAGGTCACGTTCACATAAAGTTTACTTCATAAACATCTCATGGGGCAACAAAATCTCCCACACTCCAAAATCTCATCAATTTGCCAATGTGCAACTTCTTGCTAAAAGACAGGTCAGTACATTTATTTTTCCCAAAAAATAATGTCACAAAACCATAACAATGCCACTTTTTTATTCTAAAAAAGCACATTTAAGAAGTTCTAGATGGTCAGTCAAGCTTTAGCTGTGATAATTGGACACAATGGGCAGGATTCTTTGGCTGCACACTCCCCATCGGAGCTCAAATGCACCTTTTAATTGTTCACTAAATTTTCTGTCTCGTCCACTGCAGTTCCCGTGATGGGTGAGATGGAAGAATTTCAGACAATGTAATCTTGGTTGGCATACTGCATAATGATTCAGTATAGTCTTACAAGTATGGGAAACCCAGGGCTGACCATTTTATTTGAAGGAAGCGATTTTATGTAAGAGATACAATTTGACATGAAATCTGATTAAAAATCACTTAGCTTATGTACTTCCAAAAATCAAGGTCAGACCATCAAGGCATTCTATGCTTTACCCATATTTAAAAGAAGCAAGCTTTATGTAATATAAGATACATATTTACAGTAAATACAAATTAGTGGAGACTGGTGGCACCTTCACTGAATTCAGCTGTATTGTAGACTATGTAGTTGTCACCGATGCTTGTGTGTATCTTCGACTGTAGGATGCATTTATAGAGGGGTATAATGATGAGATTGAAGGTCTCGTTCGTAAACTTGGGTTGATTCTCCTCAAAACCGATCTTCTAAATAAGATATAAACCCAAGGGTCCAGGATCTGGTTCCAGGTGGCAATTCTAATGCAAATAATTAGAATTTCTTTCACATCGCTGGGTGTACCTGTAAAAGCCTTCTTGAGGATCAGTATCTGTGGAAATCAAACAAATATTATTTTCTCTTACATTTTGATTTTCTACTTGTCCCATGAGTTCTCCCACATTAAAACACTAACAGCACTCCAAAACCTTATTGTGTGCAGCAACTTTGAGACACAAAACGAGATGTATAAATGCTACTATAATTAACTTTCTTGATTTGAGTTAATTTGTTATTGTCATGTACTAGGATACAGTGAAAAGTGTGGTTTCTTGCTGCACATCTAAGGATATCCCATCTCCTTCCATGGTGGCACTGTGCCTCCCGGCACTCAGAACCAGGTTCGATTCCCAGCTTGGGCCACTGTCTGTGTGGAGTCTGCATGTTATCCCTGTGTCTGTGTGGGTTTCCTCTGGCTGCTACGGTTTCCTCCCACAGTCTGGTTAGGTGCATTGGCCATGCTAAATTCTCCCTCAGTGAATACACACAGGCTCCGGAGTGTGGCAACTAGGGGATTTTCACCGTCACTTCATTGCAGTGTTGATGTAAGTCTACTTGTGCCACTAATAAATACACTTTAAACATATTCCCCAGCTCAGTTAGCAAATGGTGGTAGATGTCACAGCTCCACACCATGTTGGAATCGTGATGTTCTAAAACCCATGGATCAGGAACATCTAGTGGAGAACACAAGTGAGCATCTTTGACAGTCAGTCACCTCATAATTATCAAGGTATTCCTTTAGTCAGCTACTTGAGCTGACCATGAACTTCACCCAATTAAAAGGACCTTCCTTCCACTTCAAGGGACCACAATAAATGCATGGCCAAAGTTAGTTTGGAAATATGGTGCCAGTCACTTTTCAAACTGGAAGGAAACTTCAAAATCTTCTAATCTCCCCCTGTCACCAAACAATGTGCCACCATTATCATCCAATATTGCCTTCCCTTTGCCATCCTGGAACCTCCCCCAATACTCTGAACCCTCTTATGATCCACCTCCACATGTCTTCCTTCCCCTCAGAGCTGACACTTAATATCCACACCCTCATCCTACCCCTCCCATTATTCGATTAATCTGTCTCGTTCCCCCCCTCTATGACCCACTGGATGAGACCTTAACCCATTAGATTCTCACTCTGAACCTGCCACCCTACCACATCCCACTGCAACTGTGACTATTCCCTTCTATCACGGGTACCTTGAGTTCTTCCCCAAGATCCCACTATTGACACCACTGATTCTCTAAGACACTCCTTGACCCCCTTCCCCAAACACTCTCACTCCTCTTCTCCCATAAGCCTGCCTCCCCTGTCTTGCCTTCACTCCACCCTTCCAACTTACTGCAGGTCCCTCTTCCAGCCTTCCCCTACCTCTCTAATCCAGTCTTGGTGCAATGTTTACCAATAACACTCGAGTGAAGTAATGTAAACGGATAGGGTGGAGGAAAGGGCCTGGGTAAGATATTCTGTTAGAAAGTCAGTGCAGACTTGATAGACTGAATGGCCTCTTCTCCACTATAGGGATTCTATGACTCAAACAAATTCAGCAACCAGCATCACTAAAGAATACATTATCTAGTTACTAATTGGGATTTTCTGATCCCGGAAAAAGTCAATGGACTTCCGGCATAACTGGCAAAGCCTAGCAAATATCTCATTGCTGTTTAAGGAATCTTGCTGTATGTAAATTGGTTATCCTGTTTCCCTCAATTCTAGCAGTCACTATACTTCCGAAGTTCTTCATGGGCGGCGCAATGGTTAGCACTGCTGCCTCACAGCGCCAGGGACGCATGTTCAATTCCAGCCATGGGTCACTGTGTGGAGTTTGCATATTCTCCTCATGTCTGCGTGGGTTCCCTCTGGATGCTCCAGTTTCCTCCTATATCTACAAATGTGTGGCTTAGGTTGTCTGGCCTTGCAAAATTGTCCCTAGTGTCGGGATTAGCAGGGTAAATATGTGGGGTTATGGGAATAAGGCCTGGTGGGTTTGTAGTCGATGCAGACTCGATGGGCCAAATAGCCTCGTTTTGCACTGTAGGAAATCTATAATTCTATGATTCTACATCATTAGCTGGGAAGTGCTTTGGGATGTTCTGAAGTTGTAAAATGCGATATATAGTTGCAAGTTCTTTCATTAGGCATCAAAGAAAGGTGTTAGTTTGGGCAGCACGGTGGCAGAGTGGTTGGCACTGCTGCCTCACAGTGCCAAGGACCTGGGTTTGATTGCAAGTTTGGGTCACTGTCTGTGTCGCATCTGCACATTCTCTGCGTGTCTGCATGGGTTTCCTCTGGGTGCTCCAGTTTTCTCCCACAGTCCAAAAGACGTGCTGGTTAGATGCATTGGCCATGCTAAATTCTCCTTCAGAACAGGCGCTGGAGTGTGGCAATTAGGAGATTTTCACAGTAACTTCATTGCAGTGTTAATGTAAATTTATTTGTGACACTAATAAACAAACTTTAAACTATAATGAAAGGCCAATTGTCTCAGCCCTAACCCTAATTCTCCCCACTCCTATTTTAAAGACAACACAGATCTGATGGGCATTAGCAGCAGAGGAAGGCCAATACCCTATGACCATGAGGATTATGATCATTAAGGAACTATAGTGATGTTAACAGTTAATTTGAGTAGTTGAAACGCATGCTCAATAATGTTTTACCTATCCCTCACTTTACAGGCTCTTACTATCACAAACCTGTGAATTGTATTGTAAAAGGTCAATTAGCAACTTATCCAGCAATTAACCACTTTCAAAAAGAATCAAATGAAACTGTACTTACTAACAACGGAACCCAGCAGACTGTTGCAATAATCATTATTCCCAACAGTTGCACCATCATCTCTACTTCATGATCTCTCCTCCTCTCGACACTTAATCGGTTGAAGCAAACTTTGAACAGCGTCACCACGCTGACTGTATTCAGGATGACAGACACTGACAGCGATAGCAATCCTATGCTCGAAAACAATAACGAAAATGCAATGTCGCTTGCACTGTTTGTCATGTTAAAGAAGCACCAGGAATTTGGCCACTGGAGTGTATAATGGCCGAGTCCACAGATGGGCAGCAGTCCAATAGTCAGAGAAAATGTCCAAACTATAAATACAGTACACCAGGCCCGTCGTTTCGAGGAATTGGTGGAAC
The DNA here is from genome assembly GCA_024679065.1 of Sphyrna mokarran. Taxonomy (NCBI): domain Eukaryota; kingdom Metazoa; phylum Chordata; class Chondrichthyes; order Carcharhiniformes; family Carcharhinidae; genus Sphyrna; species Sphyrna mokarran. Next base: position 20,012,431 of record JAGIQG010000026.1, read on the forward strand.
GCAGAAATGGCCTGTTGATCCCTAAGAATCGCTCTACAGCCATGGTGGCCCCCAGCAACAGTGGGCTGAGTCCAAAGAACACCATCGAAAATCCCAAAAATCTGCAGAGGTGGCAGGAAGGGTCCACCTCATCCCACTCGAAAGATATATGATGATAGGTAACAACTATGGATGAGGTTGCAGCAAGACCTAGAAAATCTGTCACAACCAAGCCGCACAGGAAAATCAAGAAGGAAGACCTGGACCTACTCCGGGCTCTTCTGTAAGCGTTGATTAGCACCACAAAGGCAATCAGATTAGAAATAAGTCCAATAGCTGCAAACGCAGTTGAGAACCAAGGGGAAGCATGTGTGCTATTGGAATTGATTTGAATCAGCATCGTTGAATTGCACAACACTGGTTCCATGGTGGTTCCATTCATGGTGTTGGAGGTTTAATTCCTCGGAACTGTACGCTGAATGACTTATATTCGGGAATCCTACGAAAAGAAAAGAGAGTTAAGTTAGCATGTGTAAATTCCAATGCCCTTGCTGCTAAATTGAAGTTTAGTATTAATTCATTAGTGTCACAAGTAGGCTTACATTAACACTGCAAATAAGTTACTGTGAAAATCCCCTAGTTGCCAGGTGCCTGTTCGGGTACCCTGAAGGAGAATTTAGATGGCCAATGCATTGAACCAGCACATCTTTCAGATTGTGGGAGAAAACCAGAGCACATGGAAGAAACTCATGCACATGTGGAGAATGTGCACAGTCACCCAAGCCACCCAAGGAATTGAACCTGGATCCCTGGTGCATTGTTAATCACTGTGCCAGTGTTTCCAACAAATCTCTGATTTAGGAAAAGCATCTCACTCTAAACCATTATAATATGTAGTAATAAAGTTAAAATATTATAAAGCTATGTATAGCTAGGATTAGGATACAGAACTGCCAACTCAGAAATATATTAAGAGTAGCATATATTGTCAGCAAGATAGATACTTTTATTAATAGATGAAATAGCTACTCTGGAGAGAATCTTATAGAATTCCTACAGTAGATGAGAGGCCATTTGAACCATCAAGTCAGCATCGACTTTCTAATAGAATATCTCGAAGCTCTCTGTCTCATCTTGTAATATTTGCCACGATGCATCTTTCTAACCTATACATCTTGGAACGCTAAGGGGCAATTTAGATTGGCCAATCCACCTAATCTGCACATCTTTGGACTGTGGGAGGAAACCCTCACAGTCACAGGGAGAAAGTGCAGACTCCACACAGTCACCCAACGCTGGAATTGATACCCGAGCCACTAGCACTGTGAGACAGCAGTGCTAACCATCGTGCCTTGAGCTAGCTGGGCGGTAAAGATCTGTTTTGAATAATCTCTGGCAAAATCTAATTGTTCCCCTAAACTGAACTGAGTTCAATCTGTTAATTCAAAGCATAGCAGCATCCTCTTTGGCATTGTTCCAGCACAGATGATCCATGTTCCTTTCATTACAGTAAAGCTTACATTATTCATTTCATAAATTCCACCCTAGCCTCTTGAAATAGAATCTCAGTGTGGCAAACTGTTCCATAAGTTGAAGTAGGTTTAGTTCTTCATCACAAACAATACGTTTTGAAATGGATTTTGATTGATGAATTAGCTGAGTGTCTTCATACAGACAGAAATGGTACATTTGTCACTTCCAAGGTCAAATTGTTTTTTCCACAACTGTGCCAGGCAAAATCAAGGCCGAATTATGATGAGATACTAAGAGATATCTGGGCAATTAACTTCAATAATATTATTTGGAACTGATGGTTTGTCATCCATTATCCTAGTCAGCTGTGTTATATAAAACCCTTTACAAGGATCAACTTTCTTTTTCCTCCCATTTATTTCTTACTTACAGTTCAGAAATATTACTCAAAATAATGAGTCAAAACATGAAGGAAAATAAATTTCTCAATTTATTCGTCAGCTGGACCACATTATAAAGTCAATGTTTTTGTGCTTTCCAAAATGGACAATTGCTAAGCTGACAGGATGGCTCACGCTGGTCACATGCAGCTTTCCAGAAGCTTCTGTACCATTTCAACGTGAACAGCTTAAATGTTGTTCTTTACTCCACATTAACGTTCCAGCCAAGCCAGCACAATAAGCCAGCAGCCAGTCCATCTGCTCCAGCCAGTTTCAAACAAAGACAGCTATCTGCAAGTACTAACCTCCAATAATACATAAAAACGTACATAGAAAATAGGAGCCATTTGGTCCTTCAGACCTGCTGGGATTGTCCAGAAGCAGGGGGAGTCACAGTCTGAGGGTAGGCTGTTTAGGATAGAGATGAGGAGAAATTTCTTCACTCAGAAACTGACCAGCCTATGGAATTTTCTAGCACAGAAAGTATCCAAGGCCAAAATATTGCGAGCTGAATTTTGCTGTCTTGCCCTGTATGGGAACCGAAGCAGGATGATCAGCCATGATCAGAGTGAATGATGGAACAGACTCGAATGACTTCCTGTTACTCCTATTTTCTATGTAATTCCTGATCCTCCCTTCCTTCTGCATCCCTTGACCCCATTAGCCCTTCTTCTAATTTGTTCTTGAAATCATACAAGGTTTTGGCCCCAACTACATTCTGTGATAGTGAATTCCACACACTCACCACCCTCTGGGTGAACAAATCTCGTCTCAGCTCAGTTCTAAAAGGTTTACTCCTTATCCTCGAACCACAACCCTAGTTCTGGACTCCCCCACCATTGGGAACATTCTTTCTGAATCTATCCTGTTTAATCCTGCTGAAACTTCATAAGTTTCTATAAGATACCCTCTCACTCTTCTAAACTCCAGTGAATATAATCCTAACTGACTCAGTCTTTCCTCATATGACAGACCTGCCATCCCAGGAATCAGCCTGGTAAACCTTCGCTGCATTCTTCCTTAGTAAGAATATTCTTTCTTAAATAAGGACACCCAAAACTTCACTCAATACTCCACGTGTGGCCTCACCAATGCCCTGTACAATTTTGATGAAACATCCCTATTCCTATACTCAAATCTTCACGCTATGGAAGACAACATATCATTTACCTTCCTTACTGCCTGCTGTTCCTGCACACTCACTTTCAGCGACTGATGCATATAGACACCAAGATCAGGCTGAGTATCCATCTCTCACAATTTATACACATTCTTATAATAATCTGCCTTTCTATTTTTGTTACCGAAGTGGATAACCTCACATTTATCCACACTATACTGCATCTGCCATGCGAATATTTATATGCCCATGAGTTCAGCCTGTCCAAATTACGCTGAGGCACCTCTGCATCCTCCTCACCGCTCACCCTCCCACCCAACTTTGTAACATCTGCAATTTTGGAGGTAACACTTTCAGTTCTCTTGTCCAAATCATTATTATATAGTGCGAACTGTTGAGGTCCTATCAGATATCTCTGCGGTTCACCACTAGTCACTGCCAATTAGAAAAAGATCCATTTAGTCCAACTCTTTGCTTCTTGTCAGCTAACCAGCTTTCTACCAATCTCAAGACAGCTTTAACTTTACATAGTAATCTTCTAGATGAGATCTTACCGAAAGCCTTCTGAAAATCTTAAACCACATCTACCACTTCTCTCTGGTCAACTTTGCCAGTTACATCCTCAAAGATTTCCTGTAGATATGCCAAGCACGGTTTCTCTTTTATAAATCCATGCTGACTTTGTCTGATTGTACCACTGCTTTCCAAATTCTGTGCTATGAAATCTTTGATAACTGACTCTAGCAACTTCCCTACCACCAATGCTAATTGGTAATTATAGCTTGTCGATAGTTCCCTATTTTCTTTCTACATTTTAGAACAGTGGGCTTCCATTAGCTTCCCTTCAACCTGTAGGAACCAGTCCAAGTCCAAAGGATTTTGGAAAATGGCACCAATGGATCTGTTATTTTCAGTGCACTTCCTTAAGTACTCTGGGATGAAGATTATTAGGACCTGGAGATTGATCTGCCTTCAATCCCAATAATTTCCCCAAAATCATTTTTCTATTAATATTGGCTTCCTTCAGCTCCTCACTAAAACTTCTGCTCCTCAGAACTTATAGTATATTATTTACATCTTCCTTTGTGAAGACAGAAACGAAGTACAAATTTAGTTCCTCAGCCATTTCTTTGCACTCCGTTATGAATTCTCTTGTTTCTGACTGTAAGGGACCTACATTCGTTTTTGTCAATTTTTTTCTGTTTAAATATTTATAGAAAATTTTACAATCTGCTTTTATGTTCCTCGCTAGCTTACTTTCATATTGTATTTTCCCCTTTAGGAATTCTTTGGTCCATCTTTGCTGAATTTTAAACTGCTCACAATCCTCAGGTCTATTGCTTTTTCTTGACAATCTATGTGCTTCTTCTTTGAATCTGATACTATCTCTAATTTCCCTTGTAAACCGTGATTTGGTCATAGTTCCCCTTCCACTCTTGCAAAAACTGACAGTCACCCAAGGCTGGAATGGAAGCCTGGTTCTTAGCAGCGTGAGGTAGCAGTGCTAACTACCATGCCACTGTGCCAACCTGCATTATTGGGGGGGCACGGTAGCATAGTGGTTAACACTGCCACCTCACAGCATCAGGGACTCGGGTTTAATTCCTGGTTAGGGATACTGTCTGTGTGGAGCTTGCACACTTTCCCCATGTATCTATGTTGGTTTCCACTGGGTGCTCTGGTTTCCTCCCACAGTCCAAAGATGTGCAGGTTAGGTGGATTGGCCATGTTAAACTGACGCTTTGTGTCATGGGGATTAGCTAGGGTAAATGCATGGGGTTAGGGCCTGGATGTGCTTGGTGCAGATGCAAAGTGCCAAATGGCCATCTTCTGTACTGTAGGATTCTATGATTATAGAACATAGAACATTACAGCGCAGTACAGGCCCTTCGGCCCTCGATGTTGCGCCGACCAATGGAACCAATTTTATGACCCTCTAACCTAAACTATTCCAATGCTATCGATATGCCTATCCACTGACCACCTGAACACCCTTAAACTTGACGAGTCCACAACTGCAGCAGGCAGAGCATTCCATGCCCTTATTACCCTTTGATTAAAGAACACACCTCTAACATCCGTCCTATAACTACCACCTCTTAATTTAAAGCTACGCAGAAATCTGTTTATTTCCATTGGGGTTACTTATCTCGCATTCCGTTATTAATCCTCCTCTGGCTTGTTATTAGTGCAAGAATCTCAACAGGTTTGAAATACATCACACATTAACATTTCTGAATAAAGCACTCTGATAAGATTGATTGTTTAGTTAATGTCTGCTGCCCCTTGAGTGATGAATGGATCAGACATCAACACTTGTACACTATGGAGATATGTCTTGTATGCAAGATTTCTGATGTCATGAAGACACCATGAATTACATTTTATCATCAGATAATATAAATATATGGCAAAAGAAGTATCTGAGATTGTGGAATCATAACAGACAAATGTTGCTTCTGTTGATACTGCCTCTTAGCCAGTCTCTTTAATTTGAAAATATTTATCTTATCTCACAAACGGCAATGGCACATCCTTCATATTCTTTGTGACAGTTTAAAACTGGTCTCCAACGAGAGACAAGGAAATCAACATATAAATGACATTTTAAACGTGCTGCTGGCGGAGGTGGTGGAAGCAGGCACATTAGCAACACTTAAAAGGCTGGATGCATGAATACAGAAGGAATAGAGGGAAATAGACCGAGTAAGGGCAGAAGGCTTTTCATTTAGTTTAGTTTATTAGAGCATCATGGGCGGCATGGGATTGGAGGGCCAAAGGGCCTATTCTTGTGCTACATTGTTCTTTGATCTTTTTATTATTTGATTAGAATAAAAGAAAGTAACATTAACTGTACAAGGCCCCAGCTTAACTTCTATCAAAATTATATGACTCTCCTGCAATTTTAACTTAGAATCACAAAATCATACTGCTTAACCTAAAAAAGTCAATTAAAAATATATTCTATTCATTTATCATGTCTGCCATGATGAATAACTTTATACCCGAGTACACATGAATAATCTTATCCTCTGGTACACATGAATAACCCTATATCCTGGTACACATGAATCATCCTACATTCTGGAACAGATAAATAATCCTACACCCTGGTGCACATGAATGATCCTATATCCTGGTACACATGAATAACCCAAACCCGGGTACACATGAATAATCCTATGTTCTGGTATACATGAGTCTTCCTATACCCTGATGCATGTGAATAACCCAAACTCTGGTGCACATGAGTCATCCTATACCCTGGTGCACATGAATAATCCTACATTCTAGTATACGTGAATAATCCTATATCCTGGTACACATGAAAATCGTATATCCTGGTACACATGAATAATCCTATACTCTAGAAGACATGAATAATTCTATACCCTGGTACACATGAATAATCCTATATCCTGGTATACATAAATAACCCTATTTTCCTGGTACACATGATAATTCTATATCCTGATGCACATGAATAATCCTATACTCTGGTACACATGAGTAATCTATATCCCCGAACACATGCATAATCCTATATCCTGGTACAATGAATAATCCTATACATGGTGCACACATGGACTGGAAATCCAACTTTTAACTGTGAAACAATAATATCTTAAACTTACAGAGCACCTCTATTCTGTAATTGTCAAAGGCATTTTTACAGAGGGAAAACAATAGTCAAAATGCGGGCAAACGTGAAATTGTCCATTTTTGCAGGGAGAACAAAAAAAGATTATTATCTAAACGGTGCAAGGTTGCAGAGCTCTGTGATGCAGAGGGATCTGGCTGTCCTGAAACATGAATCAGGAGAGGTTAGTATACAAATGCAGCAAGTGATTAGGAAAGTTAAATGAATGAAAACATTTATTGCAAGGGGAACTGATGTAGGGAGCTTGTGCTTCAGTCGTAGGGTGTTGGTGACACATACAGTTGGAGTACTGCATACAGAATGACCTCCATATTTAGGGAAAGATATGAATGCTTTAGAAGCAGTTCAGAGTAGGTTTACTAGGCTAATACCAGGAACAGGCAGATTGCCTTATGAGGAAAGGTTGGAAATTCTCCTAGTTCCCAAGATCTTCTGACCCTCGGGCACAGAGCAAGCCTGGTGACAATCACTCCTAGTCTCCACGAGTGGAGACCAGGTGTGATGAGGGCTTGCAGGCCATTGAAACTCCCAAGTTGTGACAGGGCTGCGCAGTCCCATCTGGCAGTGTCCACCTTGGGGGGTGCATTTTAGGTCATGAGAGGGGCATGTTGGGGTTCATGTGGGAGGACCGTTGGGAGGACCCCAATGCCCCAATGCCGGCCATCTGTATCAGGGGCAGGGTGGAGAAACACGTTGTCGATGAGGGAGGTGGTTCTTAATGTCCATGTAGATAGGGAGAGAGTCTTCCAGTACACTGTGCGATTGGGGCACCCTTTCAAAATGGAGCCTGATTGCTTTGCAGCTGAGTTGACTGGGATATTTAGGCCCCATCTTTCCCAGAACTACTACACAATTCCAATCTGCCAAAAAATGATTGAATTATTGGACAATTGGGGTTCAGTCCGCATTGGATCGCTCCAATCTTTTTGCCCCAAGATCCAAAAATTCCCGCTCAAGGTCAACAGATATTTAAGTGATCTGCCAAATTTTCTACCCCACTTGTTATGATTTCCACTGCAGGCAGTAAGGAAAATTCCACCCTTTGTAATTTTTTGGGAAGATCACAGCCCTGATTTCTCTTTCCAGCATCTCTGACATTGTTCCAATGAAGCTTCACATTAAGCTTGAGAATCAGCACCTTATTTTTTTCCATTAGACATTTATAACCTTTCAGACGGAATGCTGTGTTATTCAATGGCAGCTGCTGGTAGAACTATGCTATTCCTGTGTCCATCACTTCAAGGCACGTCTTTTGTTTTTTACTCGTCCCATCACCAGCAATCTTTTCTTCATTCCATCATCCCATTTCTCATTTAAAAGTTCCTGTTCCACCCTATTACTGACTTCCTCTTTCATTCTTTCCTTCCCTCATCCCTATCTCCGTCTCTGTTCCTTGTGATCTCTGGGGCATTGTACTAGGACGGCTGGGGAGAGGGGAAGTTACAAGATATGTGGGGTAATCCCCAACACACCAACCCCCTCAACCCATTCCTACCATCCCCCGGAAGTCCTGCAGTGGGAACCATCCAAAATTCCATTTTAAGTTGTAAACTTTGAATAGTTCCAAGTGTCTTATAGCAAGAAGTCTCATAACACCAGGTTAGCGTCCAACAGGTTTATCTGGGATCACGAGCTTTCAGAACGCTGCATCCTTCATCACCTGATGAAGGAGCAGTACTCCAAAAGCTCGTGATTTCAAATAAACCTGTTGGACTTTAACCTAATGTTGTTAGACTTCTGACTCCACCCCAGTCCAACACTGGCATCCCCACATCACCTTACAACAATAGTTATCCAGAAAAAGTCAGAAGAATTAAATCACTTCTGATTCTTGGGTAACTATCGTACTTTACTGTTCCTCAAACTCCTTTACAGAACACTCCTTTATTGTGAGTGAACTTTCTTTTTTGTTAGAATCACAAGAAACAGCCTCAATCTCAAAGACACAACCTTCAGTTAAAATACAGCAGCAGTAAGGAGTCTAATGACACCCACAATACAGAATTCCTGCCTTCCAGCTAAAAGAATGTGTGTGGCAAAGATCAACATCAGTGATGTACTTCTTAGGGTGAAAAGCAGTTTCTTAGCACAAATAGTCACATAGAAAAATAGAGAGGGATTATGTCAGTAAGTAGAGATGTCTAAATGATGACAACATGCAATTTCTCTAGAACTTTCACTAGCAATAGAGTGATTCTGTCTCACAAATCATTAATCCAGCGGGTTGGATAGAGAATCTGGAGCAATGGGTTCAAATTCCGCCACAGCAGCTGGGGAATATAAACTTAAGTGGTTAGCAACGCTGTCTCACTGCATCAGAGACATGGGTTTGTTTCCTGTTTTTGGGTCGTTGTCTGAGTAGAGTCTGCATAGATTTCCTCTGGGGTACTCCAGTTTCCTCCAACAAACCAAAAACCATGCTTGTTAGGTGCATCGGCCATGCAAAATTCTCCCTCAGTGCATCCGAACTGGCACCGGAGCGTGGCGACCAGGGGATTTTCATAGTAACTTCATTTCGGTATTAATGTAAGCCTACTTGTGACTCTAATAAATAACCTTTACACAGTTAGGGAAGGCAACAGCCTTTCCTAGTCTAATATATATGATAAAGTAGCTCACTCTGAAATGGCTTAAAATGCTCTCCCATCTCTGATGATGGAAGCAGCCTGCCACTGGTCGGTATTGGATCTTTCAGACCCGCTGCAGTTCATGGATTTTTTCTTTGTTCACACCCTTCATTGCTGGGAAGCTGGTGGCAGATTATTGCTCTTAGTGGGTGGTCGGAAAATTTTGGCCTGTATCTCTATCACCCTGACCTTTACACTTTCTCCCCATTCTCCAAACATGTCGCCTTTTTATGTGTCCTCATTTTCAAATCAACCTTGATCTCTCCCACTCTGCTGCCTACATATTCATTCTCAATTCTATGCCTCGTACCTGCACTTTTCTGCTTCTGCAATACTGTGTGTGACCTGGTTCTCTAATGACCGAACCTTTAACCACTGTGCAGGTAAACTATCCAATTGTCTTCCTAAACCTCTTCTCAACGCTACCTTTATCAATGCTTTCTTTGGGTGGGATTTTCCAGCGGTTTCCATCAGTGAGATTTGCCAATCCGACTGATTTCCCCATCGTAGGTTCTCCAGCAGCAGAGAGCACGAACAATTGAAAACTCCATTGACAACAACAGGACTGGAAGATCCCACTGCCAGCTCCTGGCAGACCTCTTCAGACACCGCAAAACATGCTATGGCAATGAGGGGGAAGGTGGTGGGGCAGAAAATCGTGGCCAATATATGTCCTCAATATCTACAGATGAAATTTTCTCAAAAGATGGCAAAGTGTCAGCTTCTAACTGAACACTGTTATATTTCTCCCTAGAGAAACAGCCAGGCTTCTCCCTAGATCTTCTGATAGTTCTGTCAAAACAGAACTGATTATATTGTGACCAGCGGTAGGTGGGGGATATCTCTTCCTGAGATCTGTCAAAATCTCAACTTCCGAGTTTGGCTTTAACACAAATACACATTAACACAAGATACTTAATCAACAAATTGTTTTTACTTTGCTTGATAGCAAGGGGGTCAGTTCCCAAAACAATAAGTTCAGATATCACTCCACCAGACAAAGAAAATCATCCTAGTTTATACAATTCTGCAGCTCGCAGTCAGTTGGATGCAATCTGATCAAAAGTGTTATAAATGACATACTTTACTTATTGATCCAATAGAAAAAAATATTGAACCAGCTCGATCTATGAGATCACAGTACCTCATAGAACACCCAAATATATCAACCATAAACCTGTCCTCTCGTCTCTTAGTCAGACATCGTGTCTCTATTGTTGATAGCAGCCCCATAAAGCATCTTTACTAAAACAGTCTCACATGGGCATCCTTTAATTGATAAAGGAGATCTACAAAAGCCATTAGTATTTTATGGCCTTGTCAATGAAGTTAACTGAACCTCCAAGGGATGTGGTCAACTCATCTTGCCTTCAGGATATTTCCCAATTATACCTTGATAAGTTTTGTTTATTGCTGACATAATGAAACACGTTGCTTATTGCTTATCAATTCAATGGCTGAGCTTTTTATCATTATCTCTAGTTTCCAGGGATATCATTCTGTAACCGTTAATTCTTGTCAGCTCCCACTACACCCCTTACCATAACTCTTTTGTTAGCTAAGACATTAGTGTCTTTCTGATTCTGTTCTGATTAGAAACTGTGAAGGCTGTTTTATGAAAACTCACTCTTGTTTCTGATAAGATGCCTGGTGAGGCGATTAAGTCTCCTTTATGGCCTTGCGATTCCAACAGATGGGTTCTTCAAAGGAATGTATCTAACATCTGTTTGGTATCAAAGGAGCACTCTGTAACTGTTCAAAGTTACTTTGTTTAATTTCTAAAAATGTATAGAAGTCATATTTATATGTATGGACTAATTAAAGGTATTACAAAGTATTTAAAATACCTAATTACAATTACTAATAAATTTACTCCCCATTGAGAAAGTGAATTCTACATCTAAGTTAGAATCATAGAAACCTTACAGTGCAAACAGAGACTATTTGGCCCATTGTGTCTGCACCAACTACAATCCCACCCAGGCCTTACCCCTACATATTTACTTGCTAATCCCTCTAACCTACTCATCTCAGGACACTAAGAGGCAATTTTAGCATGACCAACCAACCTAACCTGCACATCTTTGGACTGTGAGAGGAAACCGGAGCACCTGGAGAAAGCCCCTGGTGACACAATGAGAATGTGCAAACTCCACACAGACAGTGACCCAAGCCAGGAACCGAACCAGGTCCCTGGAGCTGTGAAGCAGTAGTACTAACCACTATGCTACCGTGTTACCCACAAGTTGATTAAACAGAAACCCTAACAGGGTTTAGTTATTTTATAGTAGCTTTTTTCTATCTTTCTACAAATCCTCCTGTAATCATGTAACAGCCCTCTCGTGAGAGTTCGCAGCTATAACGGGATTTGCAATCAGGGCGAATGGGCCCTAAAAATCCCCCTACATCTCTGATGGTGGTGGGATTTTCCACAATGCCAAGATGTGTTTTGCGGTGCTGGAAATGGCCCACTATTGGCTAGCAGTGAGACCTTCTTGTTCCCCTACTGTTAGTTGGGTTTCTTACTGTGTGCATCCCACCACTGAGAAACCCTTGGGGCTTGCTGTCAGCAGAACTGGAAAACCTCGCTGGCGGGAACGGCCAGAAAACTCCAGTCTACACACACTTTCCAAGGGATAAAGAAAAAATGCAAATTATTGTTTCCTGGCCAATTCATTCCTCCACCTGGTGAACGGCATGAGGATTCGTGGGTCTGACCTGTTATCACCAAGAATTGGCCAGAAGTGAATTGAGTTTTCATGAAAGACTAACAAAAGCTTCACTCATGAAACTGGAGAGTTGGACAGAGGTTCTGAACATGATCCCACGAGACATCAACGCTCTTGGTTTGTATACACTATATTATAGAAGTATTAAAGCATAAAGACATAATAGAAAGTTCTACAAACCTAGGGGACTGATTTGTTTACTTTTGGAAACTTTTGCCAGCCACACTGTTTACTTTGCTGACTTTGAACTCGGAGGCATAATGCCAATCACACCAGTGGATTCAGGCACAAAACAGAGATTGGATAAAACAAAAACATCTTAGTGATTGCTCTCGGACTCTGTGGAATTGATGCTCCTATCCCTATGCTTGCTTCCATTTATGGAAGAGCCCTCATTTGGAAAGAGGAATAAATTATCCAAAATAGCCAGTAGTAGATGTCGGACATGAGGTGAAGTTTGCAGCTAAGAACAAAAATGTCACGAGAATAACTTCAATATTTTAATTCTCATGAGACACCACATAAGGAATTAACTGGCGGCATCTGACATAAACAGGAAGGATAAATCAAATCCTATATCAAATACTTAAAAATAAATTACTAGGCTTAGAAATAAATAGCCTAGAAATTACCAGTGTCAATTTTAGCAAATGCATGCTTAATGGGATTGTACAATATTTCTCTCTGAGCTGTTTTACTGAAGATATTAAGGCTGCACAGTGGTATAGTGGTTAGCGCTGCTGCCTCACAGTGCCAGAGGCCCGGGTTCAATTCCAGCCTTGGGTTGACTGTCTGTGCGGAATCTGCATGTTTACCCTCTGTCTGTCTGGGGTTCCTCCTGGTGCTCGAAAGATGTGCGGATTAGGTGCATTGGCTATGCTAAATTGCCCCTCGGTGTCCCAAAATGCATAAATTAGGGGAATAAGTGGGACAATATGTGAAATTTTGGGGGATAGGATCTGGGTAAGATGTTCTGTTAGAGAGTCAGTGCAGACTCGACAGACTGATTGGCCTCCTTCTGCGCTGTAGGGATTCTATGATGATGAAGTAGCTCCTTTAAAAAATTGGTACAAAATATTTTCCTGTGAACACATTTGAGTCACACATTTATGTTACCACAAGGACTTACATTCTGTGTACTTCAAGCTGACCCACATTTATGAACCCTGTCCTTCAAAAGGAAGGAAAAGTAAGCTGGTTAAATGTTTTTATTCTCGGAAAAGGCATGGAAAATTACATTTGTTTTAAATTACAAAGTTAGTTGAGGTAAACAAAGAATCTCTTGTGAATTGCAGACACAAGGGAAGGAATAAAGTTTCCGGGGGAAAGATTAAAACTCCAAATGGGGATTGAGAAAGAGGAAAAGCAGCAAAATATCCAGGTTTTACAATAGAAATGCTGTTGAAGAAAGGAATGCTTGTGAAATCTGGCAGTCAGCATTTAGATGAAATCAGAACAGCCCCCCCAAATCATATTGTTATGCTGGATATTTAATCAGTTGAATTGAGTATCCAGGGCACATTGGCACAGTGGTTAACACTGCTGTCTCACAGTTCCAGATACCCAGGATGGATGATTGTCTGTGTGCAGTCTGCATGTTGTCTACATGGGTTTCCTCCGGGTACTCCCATTTCCTCCCAAACTCCAAAGTTATACAGATGGATTGACCCCTTTGTCTCCCAAAATTGGCCATGCTAAGTTGCCCTTTAGTCTCACAAAATGTGGATTAGACATGGTAAATTCATGGGATTATGGGATAAGGTGGAGGGGAGTACCAGAATAGGATGCGCTTTCAGAGTTGGTACAGGTGGGCCGGCAACCTCTTCTTTCAATGTAGGGATTCTCATATTTTTTATTCATTCACGGGATATGGGTGTCACTGGCTGGCCAGCATTTATTGCCTATCTGTCACTGCCTGAGGGCAGTTGAGCCACATTGCTTTGGCTCTGGAATCACACGTAGACCAAACCACATAAGGACGACAGATGTTCTTCCCTAAAGGGCATTAGGGAAGCAGATGGATTTTCCCTGACAATCCACAATAGTTTCATGGTCATCAGCAGATTCTTAATTCCAGATACTTCTTATTGAATTCAAATTCCACCATCTGCATGGTGGGATTCGAACACAGGACCCCATAACATTAGCTGAGTTTTTGGATTAATAGTAGCAAGAATATCTCTGGGCCATCACCTCCCTGGAAGGAAAGCAAAACTGGTCAGTCACTCAGCTCAGCTACAGTGACAATGACTGGTCAATGGGTGAACCCTGAATCATGGCTTGGAAGAAAAGATGACCAGATTTTTTTTTCCCCTCTCCATTAACATCTTGCTCTGCTCCAATTCAGACTTGCACAAATTCAGTGAAAAATCTCAATTCAATGTCAACAGATGTATTTTATGGATCTAAAGTGACAGGAGCATTTTCACTGCTTTTGCTCTATCAGCAATTATTCTGGAATTTTTTAAAAAACCCTTTATCACATGTACTGCAACAGGTCAAGGAAAAGGGAAGATAAGTCATAACAAAAACTGCAGATGCTAGAATAGTGGAATACAAACAGAAAGAAAAAGCTTGAATTACACAGCAGTTAATCAGCATTTGAGGAAAAGAGACACAGTCTCTATTTCACGTGCTCGCTTATTTTCAAACTTAGAATCATGAAACCCCTAAAGTGGAGAACAGGCCATTGAGTAGTTTACCCAGACCCACTCTCCCGCCCTATCCCTGTCACCGCACACATTTAACATGGCCAATCCATCTAACCTATACATCTTTGGAGTGTGGGAAGAAACCAAAGCACCCGGAGGAGACGCACACAGACATAGTGAGAACGTGCAAACTCCTCAGACAAATCAGGATTAATCCAGGTCCCTGAAGCTCTAAGGCAGACGTGCTAACTTGAGAAGGTTTATGAAGAAAAATCAGAAAAATATTCAAGAAAGCGTTATTCGCATCTCTTCCCTTTGAGGCAGACACCACACAAACTTAGCACTGCCTCTCCACTTAGCTGATTGCTGTATTGAACAGAGTGGGGTCCACACTGCGGGCTGCCCGAGCACTCAGCAGGGAGTGGTGTTGAGCAGTAATCTCTAATAGCCATGGTACACCAGTCTGCTCCTCTCACAGTGGTGCTACCCTCAGTGCAAGGGTGCTGCTGCTGCTGCCTGCCTATATATACCACTCTGGCTACAGGTTGAAGCAGCCCAAATGGAACACTGGGGAAGACGCAGAGGGCTCTCCAGTTCAGGGAACTGGCACAGGACACAATCAAGGAAGAGGTCTGAAGAAGAAAAGTTTTCACAGGACAGACAGGAGACCCTCAAAGAACACCCTGCAAAAAGAATGGAAGCAGATGGCCAGAATGTTGAATGCGAGAAGACCATTCTCGAGAAGCTGACAGCAGATCCTCAAGAGGTTTAGTAATGCGGCATGGTAGCACAGTGGTTAGCACTGCTGCTTCACAGCTCCAGGGTCCTGGGTTCAATTCCCGGCTCGGGTCACTGTCTGTGTAGATTTGCACATTCTCCTCATGTTTCTGTGGATTTCCTCCAGGTACTCCGGTTTCCTCCAAAGATGTGTGGGTCAGGTTGATTGGTCATGCTAAGAAATTGCTCCTTAGTGTCCAGGGAGGTGTTGGATAGAGGGATTAGCGGGTATAATATGGGGGTAGGGTCTGGGTGGGATTGTGTTTGGTGCAGACTTGATGGGCTGAAGGGCCTCTTTCTGCACTGTAGGGTCTATGATTCTGTGACCTCACATGGGTGATGGTAAAGGTCATTGAACACATTTTCAAAGGGCTCCATGCTCACCACACTACCATCTTCCACATTAGAATCATAGAATCCCTACAGTGCTGAAGGAGTCCATTCGGTCCATCAAGCCTGCACTGACAACAATCCCACCCAGGTACTATCCCCATAAACCCACATTTCTCGATTCACAGCAGCCCATCGCTCAACCAGCATCCTGGCATTCAGTATTCCGGCCTATCATCCAGCTCACCTTCATCCACAGCCCTTTCTGCTTCCACAATCATAGAACATAGAACATTACAGCTCAGTACAGGCCCTTCAGCCCTCGATATTGTGCCGACCAATGGAACCAATTTTATAACCCTCTAACCTAAACTATTCCAATGCTATCCATATGTCCATCCACTGACCATTCGAATGCCCTTAAACTTGGCAAATCCACAACTGCTGTGGGCAGGGCATTCCACGCCCTTACTACCCTCTAAGTAAAGAACCCACCTCTAACATCCATCCTATAACTACCACCCCTTAGTTTAAAGCTTTGTCTCCTCATGTTAGCCATCTCCATCCAAGGAAAAAGGCTCTCACTATCCACCCTATCTAACCCCTTGATTATGTTATATGTTTCAATTAGGTCACCTCTTAGCCTTCTTCTCTCTAATGAAAATAAACTCAAGTCCCTTAGCCTTTCCTCATAAGACCTACCCATCGTACCAGACAACATCTAGTAAACCTCCTCTGCACCCTTTCCAATGCCTCTACATCTTTCTTATAATGTAGCGACCAAAACTGTACATAGTACTCCAAGTGCAGCCGCACCAGAGTTTTGTACAGTTGCAACATGACATCTCAGCTCCAAAATTCAATCCCTCTACCAATAAATGCTAACACACTGTACGTCCTCTTAACAACCTTATCAACTCGAGTACCAACTTTCAGGGATCTATGCACCTGTACTTCGAGATCTCTCTGCTCATCTACACTACTAAGTGTCCTACCATTAGCCTCACATTCTGTACACATATTACTCTTACCAAAGTGAATCACCTCATGCTTTTCCACATTAAACTTCATTTGCCACCCCTCGGCCCAGCTCTGCAACTTATCTATGTCCCTCTGCAAACTGTAACATCCATCCTCACTGTCTACAACTCCTCCGACTTTGGTGTTGTCAGCAAATTTACTAACCCATCCCTCTACATCCTCATCCAGGTCATTTATAAAAATAACAAACCGCAGTGGCCCCAAAACAGATCCCTAAGGTACACCACTTGTAACTAAATTCCAGGTTGAATATATCCCATCAACCACCACCCTCTGTCTATCAGCTAGCCAATTCCTAATCCAAATTGCTAAATCACCCTCAATCCCATGCATCTGCATTTTCTGCAGTAGTCTTCCACGAGGAACCTTAGCATACGCTTTGCTAAAATCCATATACACCATGTCAACTGCCTTTCCCTTATCCACCTGTTTGGTCACCTTTTCAAAAAACTCGATAAAGGTTTGTGAAGCATGACTTTCCCTTCACAAATCCATGTTGACTATCCCTAATCAATTCATTTCTCTCTAGATGATTATAAATCCTATCCCTTATAATTCTTTCCAAAACTTTCCCCACAACAGAAATATGGCTCACCAGTCTATAATTCACAGGATGGCCTCTACTCCCCTTCTTAAACAAGGGGACAACATTTGCCATCCTGCAGTCTTCCGGCACTATACCTGTAGCCAACTACTCAGCTATGGCAGACACATTATCCAAACTCAAACGCAGTGCAATACAATCACTGTTAATCTGTGCCCTCTTCCATAGGACAGAGTCACCTATGACCTTGGGGAGTGGGGAGGAAGTGAGGATAAGGACTTTTGAGCTCTAAGGAGGAAATGGTGCTCCACAGCTGCTTGTGCCTCAAGCCCGTGGCATCCACCATCACTGATGGTACATTTCTGTCTCGTACGCCCCTTCTCGACTTCCAGCTCACTTCTCATCCTGCTATCCATCCTGGTGATGGCTGCTTTCCAAACCCCACCCTCACCCTGACCTTCCCCTTTCTGATTTCCTGCTCTCAGACACTCATGAACTGTCACATGTCCCATCCCAGCAGCCCCAAGAAGAAAAGAGGGCCATTATGCAGAAGGCCTATCCATTTGCTCTGACGCTCACAATACAATTACTGGCATTCCATATACCTAAGCGGCTAGTGTGGAGTTAGGATGTGTATGAGGTGAGTCACTGTGTGTGAGTGGTGACATGCAGTTGGGCAGACATAGAGGGATGAATTGGCTGGCAGTCTCCTTCACTCACTGTCAAGGATCATGGAGGAGTCTGGCTCCGGACTGGAAGAGTTTACCTTCTCTAAAACCTCTGCTCTATCCCCCTGCTGTCCTGCAGTCTCAGACATGCTGCAACCATTGTATGGGCAGGTCACCAAATCCTCTGCACTCCAACACCTCCACTCTGTGAGGACGCTGCCTCCTTGCCCAATTCAGAAACTCATTCTAATGCCTCCAGGAGTACTTTCCAAAACTTTGCAACAACCTCGATGGGTCTGAGTCAACTTATCTGCCGGTTGGATGCAGATCTGGATGTGAGTTTGACATCACATTCTCATCAGTTGGGGAGTTTCCAACGCTCCTGTGCCAACACAGGGCGCCATGTGGTTGTACTCTAAGTGGGCAGGAATGCTGCACTCCCCTGAAGGGCCTCCGACTTCCACAGTGCCGGTGCCGACTGTCGGCGTATCCACTGCTGTGTTCATTTCAAGAATCCAAGCAATCTCTGATTTCCAACTGACTGTGCTAAGAGAATTATGAAAAATGTGACATGACTGAACTGGGCTTTATTAACAATCAAAATCTCCATATGGAAATGATTTGATGGTAAGAGATTTGTTGAAAATGTGCAACCCCTTTCCGGTATGTTTCAGATGCTTTACAAGTGATTGTTTGGCCAGGTGGGATCAGTGGGAGATAAATAAATCTGCTCTGGCTCAAGTGACTGATAGGCGAGATATGAAATTGAAACCTCAAGCTGAACTTCTCCAAAGCTAACTTGAATTCAGTGTTCAACAATGCGTTAAATTTCAAAGAAGCCTCAAAAATCTGCTGGTTTCTGATCTTAAAGCCTGCACATCTTGTAATTCGTAACGCACACGTTACCCATCTGTTTCTCAATAAACATCATCACTACAATCCTGTTGGCCCATTATTCTGTAGGACTCATTCCAACATTGGAAACTTCCCAACTGGCGAAGAGCGTGATGTCAGGCAGCTGACTTGACATTTGATTTACCAAGCTCAATCACGCTGGTTGATTCACTGTGTTTGCCTATCATTCATTAATTAATATATGGACATCCGTCAGAGTTAGCCATATTATTTAAAGGGCCAAACATTCAACCAAGTTGACTCAGACTCATGTATTGCACTTGCTCAGTAACAGAAGCTCAACCACATCTATGTATCCAAATAAAAGCATTCAATGTCTGTACATAATCTGTCATCTTTATCAATGAAGATTCTGCATTCTTCAGCTGAAATCAGAAGAATACGGAACACCATGGAGGTGATGGGCTAATGGTATTATCATCAGCTTAAATTAAGTTTATTTATTAGCTTTACGAGTAGGTTTACATTAACATTGCAATGAAGTTACTGTGAAAATCCCCTAGTCTCCAGACTCTGACCAACACCTGCTTGGATACACTGAGGGATCTTAAGCACAGCCAATGCACCTAACCAGCACACCTTTTGGAGTATGGAGGAAACTGGAGCACTCAGAGGAAACCCATGCAGACATGAGGGGAATGTGCAGACTCCACACAGACAATGACTCAAGCCAGGAATTGAACATGGGTCCCTAGTGCTGTGAGACAGCAGTGCTAGCCAGCGCTAACCTCTGTGCCACATGGCTGCCCTGTTTGGACAAAGGACAGCAGCTTATCAAATCTTTCTCCACTTCCAAATCCATGATCTCTAATTGCTTAGAAGATTAAGGGCAATGAGCAGATAGGAATGTCTCCACCTTCTGACCTAGAAACATTTTGACATTCCTTCATTTTTAGCAGGTCTAAGACCTGAAGCTCCCACCCTAACGATATTTTTCATTGTATACTAATGCATGTGACAATAATAAATCAAATCAAATCCAATCAAATCAAATCCTGCTCTGATCAAGACCGCAAAAACTATAGAGTCACGAATGAAGCCCAGTCCATCATGCAAACCAGCCTCCCAACCGTCTACACTTCCCACTGTCTCAGAAAAGCAGCCAGCATAATCAAGAATCCCACGCACCCTAGAGACACTCTCTTCCACCTTCTTCCATTGGAGAAAAGATACAAAATTCTGAGATCACCTGCTGCTATCAGACTTCTGAGTTGATCTTTCTCTATAACCTAACTACTCTGTAACATTACACTCTACATGCTCTCTTTTCCTTCTTTATGAACGATATACTTTTTTATAGCACACAAGAAATAATACCTTTTACTATACACAAATATATGTGACAATAATAAATCAAGTCAAATCAAAATCAAAAGCACTGTGTGTGAACCTACACTGCTTGGAATGCAGCAGTCCAAGAAGACAGCTCACCCCCCACCTTCTTAAGGGCAATTACATATGACAAGAGGTAGCCACCCCTCCTAGCAACACCCAGGCCCAGAACACAAATTAAAGGTTTCCGTTCAGACCCTAAAAGGGGCAACCATGCCACCGTCAGTCCAGAAGAAAACCTAAAAGGGAAAATAATTTACCTGCCTGGATCTTTTCAGATTCACAAACCAACTTCCACCAGGCTTTATCAAGTGGGAACCGACGCATCCCTCATGTTAAAATAGCAATTTGCACATACCAGTGATGTGTGATGTGTATATTTGAGGAATGCCCGGCCAGTTGGCAGCAGGTATCCCTGCCACCTGCAATTTAAAATTGTGGACAGTTCTATCAGGGCAGGAATGGAGTGAGGAATGCCACTCCTCTATTTTAACCAACCCTGACCTGGCAACTCCAGTTCATGGAAGGTAAGAGTCAGGACCATTCTCTCAACTCACTGCCTACTAATGGAGGCACATTCATGGCAAGAAACAAAATCCTGGATCTCTTAACACCGCAAAGTATATTGGAAATGTGAAATTTTCTTTTTGCATTATGGAACATATTTTCATATTTCCTATTCTTGACTATACAATGATATCTAATGAAAATAGATATATTTGGACAGTGCATGACATTTATCCGTGTTTAGATGGTGTGACATCTACTGTTAAGATTCACATATGGATTATAGCTACATCAACAAGGTCCCGCAGATTAACTAGTGCTCCTTCCAAGAAGTAAAAATTGGAGGTTATTTACTTGTACAAGGCGCTCATGAGACCACATGTGGAAAAGAGTGTGTAGCATTATTACCATATTCAAGACGGATGTAAATGCTTTGGAATCAGTTCAAAGAAGCTTTACCACACTAATACCTGAAATAGAAGGGTTTGGTGTCAAAATAGCAGTGGTTAGCTCTACATCGTAACAATGGCAAGGACCCAGACTCAATTCAGACCTCGGGTGATTGTTCATGCGTAGTCTGTAAAGTGGGGTAAATAAGTGGGGCTACAGGGTTAGGGTCAGGGTGGGATTGTTGTCCGTGCAGCCTCAATGGGCTGAATGGTTTTCTTCTGAACTGTAAGGATTCTATGATTCTTATATGAGGAAAAGTTGGACAGACTAGGCTCTTATCTACTGGAGTTTAGAATAGCAAGAGGCAACTTGATTGAAACTTGTAGGGTCCTGAAGGTCTTGACAGGATGGATGTGAAGAGATTGTGGGAGAACCTAGACCGGATGTGGGAAAATTTAACCAGGGGTCACTGGTTAAAAATAAGGGGTCACCCATTTGAAATGGAGATGAGGAGAAATGTCTTCTCTCTGAGGGTTGTGAGACGTGAAAAGATGGTGGAAGCAGAGTCTCTGAATATTTTCCAGGCAGAGGTGATTAGGTTCTCTGCAAATGAAGGGGTGATAGGTTATTGGGAGTAGTCAGAATGTAGGTTTGAGATTACTGTTAGATCAGCTATGATCTTATTAAATGGCGGAGCAAGCTCGAGAGTCTGGCATGCCCCTGTTCCATGGTTGTATGTTCATGTGCACATGTACAACATTTAGAGAGGAGAGGGGGACAATTAGCAGAAAAAATAGGAATGATTCTGTCCTGAGCAACATGGCTTCATTTAAACCACATACGGTTTGCATGTTATTTTCCAATCACTGACTAAAATGATCTAATGTTAAATTTCCATTATGTGTTGCACAGCAGCAGACCCGACGTGGAAAATTTGAAAATGATCCTTTCAATCTCAAGATAACACACTTTACCCTGCAGAATCAGAAAGAATGATTAAACCTTGCTTGCAATATGTTTAATTACCCATGATTTGTTCCGCAGCAAAGCTTTCCCAGAAATTGCGCTTCAAGTTTGATTCATCACAGAGGCCAACAATCTCTACATCCTTGTGTTCAAATGTAATGGTCAAATGTTGAGAGAGAGAAAAAAAATCAAAAGCCTGTAAAGATTGTTAGGAACTCATCTTAATTTAAAGATAAAAAGGGCTTACTCTGGGATTTTGAAATAAAACTGCAGCATCTTGAAGATGGCAAGTCCATTAGCATTGAAAAAGAACAGTATCATGAGAGCCTAGTTATTGTAAAGTTTTATTTCATAGTGTCACAAGAAAGCTTACATCAACACTGCAATGAAGTTACTGTGAAAATCTCCTAGTTGCCAATTCCGGCACCTGTTCGGATAAAATGAAACAAAATTTAACATGACCAATTCACTTTTCATGCACATCTTTGGAATGCAGGAGGAAACCGGAGCACCCCACACAGGCACAAGGAGATTGTGTGAACTCCACACAGACAGTGACCCAAGCCAGGAATCGAACCCAAGCCCCTTGTATTGTGAAACAGCAGTACTAATCACTATGCCACTGTGGCATCCCATGTCACCATGCCTTAGAACTTAGAGCTTTGAAATGAGCAGTACAGGAAGCTATTTAGTCTATTGTATCTATGCTGAATCTTAAGAGTTTAAATTTTATATTACTTAATGCCTTGAATATTCACTCTTTTCCCTGATACATAAAAGTGAACATTGTTGCCAGTTCCACTTTATGTTTAGACTATTAGTAATAAATCACCATGTCGAACAGCATATCTCAAAAACTCAGGCAGTCGGATAATGGAAACTTAACTCCTTACCAGACGATTTTTTGAATGTTTATTATTTTGTTAATGCTGCCGTGGTATACCAGTTATTACCAGCCATCAGATAGAATACATTCCCACAAGGGCAGACAGGCTGAGCAATCAAAACCAAAACTAGGTGGCGAGAACCAGAGAATAAGATACAGCAGGAAAAGGGGGGAGGTTTGGTAGATATTACATTGCTAATACACGAATTCATAGCACAGTAACAGCGCAGGAGGCCATTCAGCCCACCATGTGCATCCCTGCTCTCTGCAAGAGCTGCTCAGCTGGTCCCCCTCCCTTGTCCCCTTCTCCATTGCCATGCTATCCTTTTTCTTTTCAAATAGATATCCAATACAAGTGAGAGTATTGAAAGTTCAGAAGGAAAGTGCAAAAGAAAATTAGTATATAAAAATAGCAGCTAACAGCAAACAGAACCCTAAAATATTCTACTGGCATATACATGGTAGACAGGTAGTATGAGGATGAATGAGGAACTAGAAAGGTGACTTATTCATAGAGACAGAGTGTGTACCTGATGTGTTCAATAAATATTTTGCATCTGTCAGAGAAAGTCATAGTTAAAGAAAAATTGAGATACCAGATGGGGTTAAAATTAATAAAGAAGCTGCACTTGAAGAAGATCAGTCCAATCTGGATGCGATGCATCTTAAGATGTTGTGTAGCAGTCTAAAATCTTCCAACAATCCTTGGACACATGGGTGGGA
Organism: Sphyrna mokarran; assembly: GCA_024679065.1. Taxonomy (NCBI): domain Eukaryota; kingdom Metazoa; phylum Chordata; class Chondrichthyes; order Carcharhiniformes; family Carcharhinidae; genus Sphyrna; species Sphyrna mokarran. The sequence goes on from JAGIQG010000026.1 coordinate 20,036,190, forward strand.
GCAAAGTATTAGAGAATTGTAAATTCCCTTGTTCATAAAAAAAAGCCTCAAGATAAATCCAGTAACTACATGTCAGTCTGTTTAAGTTCAGTGGTAGGGAAGCTTTTAGAAATGATAACATGGGAGAAAATTGACAGTCACATGGGCCACTGTGTATTAAAGAACACCAGCATTGATATGTTAAAAGCAAATGGTGTTTAATTAACTTTAATGATTTTATTGATGTGTAAGAAAGAGAGTTGAAATAGGCAATGGGGTTAATGTGGTATATGCAGACTTCAAAAAGGCATTTGTTAAGTGCCACATAATAGGTTTGCCAGTAAACATCAAATCCTTATTCTAAAGAGGGCAGTAATGGCATGAGTAAAAAAATTAACAAAAAGAAATATTGAGAAGTGGTGAATAGTTGTCTTTTGAACTGAAAGATGGTACACAGTTGGATTTCCCAGGGTCAGTAATTTTTGTGATATATATTAATGGTCAGGACTTCATTTGCAGACAACGTCAAACTTGGAAGTATTACAAACTGTACGGGTGATAGTGATAGACTCCAAGAGGGCATGTTGTTCAGCATTTTCTGTTTCCATCAAACTTCCAAAATCCACAAAATTGTTGCTTTTAATTAAATGTTGCAGAACAGGTTGGAAAAAGTAATTTAAAAACCCAATTGGATTCTGGGTTTTATAAATAAATAGAAAAGCAGGAAAGTTATGATAAACACTTGCAAAACGCTTATCTGGAAACATGGGAGTATTATATCCATTATGACTGTGGGATGGGATGGCACAGTGGTTAGCACTGCTGCTTCACACTACAGGGGACCTGGGTTCAATTCCGGCCTTCAGTCACTGTGTGGAGTTTGCACATTCTCCCCATATCTGTGTGGGTTTCCTCTGAGTGCTCCGGTTTCCTCCCATATTCCAAAGATGTATAGGTTAGGTTGACTGGCCATGTTAAATTGCCCCTTATTGCCCCAGGGTATGTGGATTGGGGGATTAGCCGGGTAAATATGTGGGGTTATGGGGATAGGGCTTAGGCATGATGCTCTGTCAAGAAGTCAGTAAAGACTCGATGAGCCAAATGGTCTCCTTCCGCACTGCAGGAATTCGACAAATTCTCGGCACGTACTTTAGAAAGAATGTAAATTAGAGAGAATGGAGAAAGTATTTTCTGGAGTGGTTCTAGAGATTAAGAATCTCAGCTGCCTGAATAGATTGCTGAGGTTGTTCTCCTAAAAGCAGAGAAGATTGAAAGGAGATTTGATAATGGTCTCCAAATTAATGAGAGATCTGACAGAGATGTGGAAAGAAACCACTCCTAAAGACAAAAGGATTCAGAACATGAAAACAGAAATTAGTTCAAGGTGCTTGTACACAATGAGTGATAATGATCTTGAAAGCTGAAAGGATGGTGGAGGCAGATTCAATCTGGCTTTCAATGGAAAATTAGATTCGTATTTGAAATGAAAAACAATTGCAGCATTAGAGCAGGGAGTGACACTAGCTGGGTTACTCATGCAGACAGTCAGCATGGAGTTGATGGGCTGAATGCCCTCCTTCTGCATTGTAATTATTCTATGATTCAAGCACAGATAGCAGACAAATCACATCTCCATGTATGTACAATGTTAGCTTTGGGGCCCATACAGTTGAGCATATTATATACCAGTCAACTAGTCATGTCACAACACATGGGAAGGTGATTTCAAGTTTAAGTTTATTAATTAGTGTCACAAGTCAGCTTACGTTAACACTGCAATGAAGTTACTGTGAAAGTCCCCTATTTAGCATATTCAGGTATCTGTTCGAGTACACTGAAGAAGAATTTAGCACAGCTAATTCACAGACTGTGGGAGAAAAGCTGCAGCACCCAGACGAAACCCACACAGAAAAGGGGAGGACCTGCAAACTCCACACAGACAGTGACCCAAGCCAGGAACAGAATCTAGGTCTCTCGCACTGTGAGGCAGCAGTGCTAACCACTGTACAACTATGTGTCTATTACCTCATTTTCACTGGAAAATGGGGTGGGAGATTAATTCTATTTTGCCTGCCCTTGGCTGCATGATCTGACTTTCAAGTGGACCCCAAAATGAGTGATCAAGAGTCCCACCGCAGACAAATTTCTTGCCATAAGTAAGCCTTACACTAACATGTAAAATGTGAACCTATCCTCATGATGGACCATTACACCATTGTGGAGGACCATGTGGAGTTTAGAAAAGTAATTTCCAATATAAATGTGGACATGGAAAGTTAAAAGGAAAAATGTGACATTTATGGCAACATAACAATCAAAAGTGTATGCAGATATAGATTTTAACTTAATATTAATTTGATCCAACCAATGTTGGGGCTGATTCCTGCAATTCAAAGGGTTTTTTTAAACTTAATATATAAGTACTTTGTAACTGTTAATTGGTTTCAAAATGTAAGTGACTATGATCCTTAAATATTTCTCCTATGAAGGCTGTCAGATACCATACTATTTTGATATGCTGGAGGTATAAAGTATGTTTTATAATGAATTTCAAGCTAGAAAAATGACAAAATATTTTCTACACACTAATAAAAATTGCAGGTCATTCATTAATATGTTTCTTTAACATGTTTAAAATGGCACACAGAAGAACCTTTTCTTTGAGGGTGGCATACTGCCATAGTGGTTAGCACTGCTGCCTCATAGCACCAGGGATCCAAGTCCGATCCCAGCCTTGGGTGACTGTGTGGAGTTTGTATGTTCTCCCCGTGTCTATGTGAGTTTCCTCTGGGTGCTCCGCTTTCCTCCCACAGTCCAAAGATGTGCAAGTTAGGTGGATTTGCATTCTAAATTGCCCTTTAATGTCCTAAAAGGGGGATTAAGGGGGATTAGCAGTCTTAAGGTGATAGGCTTTGATAAGGTGCTAAGTCAGTGCAGACTCAATGGGCCGAATGGCCTCCTTCTGCACTGTAAGGATTCTATGACCTTCTAATGAAAATGATCTGTATTACCAGTCTTGCAAACAGTATTACATTGCAAAACTATATCAAGGGCATTTGTGACTATTACGAGCCATCAAACAGACTTTAAAATGATTAAATCAGCCATCATCCCAGGACATCAGCATTTTACTTTGAAGGAGAGTCTTTCACTTTCTTGTATTCATGGAATTTTATGACCCCAAGACATACACAAGAGTAACCAGGAAGGAGATAAAGGATATTTCAGTCAATAACTCATTAAGACAAGTCAATCCCATTGGCCCGCTTTAGAAACATTCCTCAACCTTTAAAAAAAAATGTTCTTGGGATTAGGCAATGCTGGTAAACCAACATCCATTGCCCATTCTTTGATAGTTCTGAAGGAGGCCACATAGTATGGGACTGAAATCACATGCATGCTAGACAGGATAGAAATGTTGGTTTCATTAGTGAACCACTCTGGTATTTAATAACAATCCATCAGTTCATATATGGGTATTTGTGGGTATTAGTACTTTGTGATGAAGACTACAAAGGCTGAAAGCTTGCAAGTTTACTATTAAATAAATCGGTTGGATTTAAAATTGGTGTTGTCAGACCTCTTACTGAGTTTACCCCAGTCCAACGCCGGCATCTCTACATCATGACAGTTATTGTGGTTACCATCACTTTATGTTCCAGCAGGGATTTGAACCCATGTCTCCAAAGCCTGAGCTTTTGGATTATTAACAATATACCATCTCCTCACAAATTGCCTAATAGTGGGATTTTGTTCTTACAATGGCCATTTTTTTTTAACAATTATATACTTCAATACTGGAGAGTCCTTCCTTTCTAACATTACTCTTTAGCCCTCTACATTATTAACATGCACCTTAGTATTACATTTAAACTTTAATTTTCCTTTGGTCTAATCTTTACTGGTGATTAGAAACCTTTTCTTTGGAATATGTATGCCAATTACCAACTCAATCAAGCGGGTCAATGGTTCTCAATCATTCCATTTGAGATTCAAACGAGAATAAAGCACTCACTTTAATATCAGCAAGAGATTGGAAACCCGGAGGAAAAAACTTAAAGGGCTGCAGTAGCTGAGCGTTTGACTGTGGGTGGCATGGTGGCATACTGCTGCCTCACAGTGCCAGGGACCTGCATTCAATTCCGGCTTCGGTCACTGGCTGTGTGGAATGTGCACACTCTCCCCATGTCTGTGTGGGTTTCCTCCAGGTGCTCTGGTTTTCTCCCACACTTCAAAGATGTGCAGGCTGGATGGATTAGCCATATTAGTTAGCCCCTTCATGTTAGGGGGACTCGGAGGGTAATTACGTGAGGTTACAAGATAGGGCCTGAGTGGGATTGTGGTTGGTGCAGACTTAATGGAGCCAAATGATCTTCTTCTGCACTGAAAGGTTTCTATGATTTTATGCACTGTAGGGATTCTATGACAGAATAATACCTTTCATTATTCTCATTTATAGATGTATATGGATTTAAAATAATTGGTTGGAGGGTTAGAAGAGAATTTAAGGCAATGTCTTTCATTTAATGGCTGATGGGGGTCAAGAACTCACTGCTTTAAAGAATGACAGAAATAGAAACCTTTCCCATATTGAAGAAGCATTTGCAAATAAGCTTGAAAAGTGTTAACCTACAATGATGTGGACATGTCAGCATTGGACTAGCTGGGGTGGACACAGTAAGAAGTCTCACAAATGTTGGCATTGGATTGGGGTAGACAGAGTAAGAAGTGTCACAGATGCTGGCATTGGACTGTATTGGGCACAGTGGGAAGTCTCACAGATGCCACTGTTGGACTGGGGTGGGCACAGTAAGAAGTCTCATAACACCAGGTTAAAGTCCAACAGGTTTATCTGGCATGAGGAGCTTGCGCAGTGCTGCTCCTTCATGACCTGATAGCTCACCTGATGAAGGAGCAGCACACCAAAACTTTGTGATACCAAATAAACTGTTGGACTTTAATTTGGTGATGTGGGACTTCTTACTGAACTTGCAATAAGGATAGGGTCCAAGTTCTGTAGAATGAGATCAAACAGGAATTGCTCTATTTTTGTTGACACAAATACGACAGCCTGAATGACCTTGATGTGTGTTGTATATTCCTGTGATTCTACAGTAAATGAAAAGCTAAGGACACTGTATACGAAAACACAGACCTATCTCACTGTCTGCTTATGTTCAAGAAATAGGAGCAGGAGTAGGCCATCTAGCCTCTCGAGCCTGCCCCGCCATTCAAAAAGATTATGGCTGATCTGAAAGTGGTTCAGTTCCACTTACCCGCCTGCTCCCCATAACACTTAATTCCCTTATCGATCAGAAATCTATCTACCTGTGACTTAAACATATTCAACAAGGTAGCTTCCACTGCTTCAATGGGCAGAGAATTCCAGAGATTCACCATCCTCTGAGAGAAGAAGTTCCTCCTCAACTCTGTTCTAAACTGACCCCCCCCCACTCTTATTTGGGGCAGTGTCCTCTAGTTCTTGCTTCTTTTCTAAGTGGAAAGAATCTCTCAGCCTCTACCCTATCTAGCCCCCTCATGATCTTATCTATAGCATCACCCCTCAGCCTCCTAAATTCCAACGAGTACAGACCCAATCTACTCAATCTCTCCTCATAAGCCAACCCTCTCATCTCCAGTATCAACCTGGTGAACCTTCTCTGTACTTCCTCCAAGGCCAATATATCCTTTGGCAAATAAGAGGACCAGAATTGCACACTGGCCTCACCGGTACCTTGTACAATTGCAGCAAGACCTCCCTGCTTTTATATTCTATCCCCCTCATGATAAAGGTCAATATTCCATTTGCCTTCTTGATCACCTGCTGCACCTGCAGACTGAGTTTTTGCAATTGATGTACAAGGATCCCCAGGTTCCTCTACACAGTAACATGTTGTAATTTTTCACCGTTTAAATAATAGTCCATTTTACTATTATTCCTTCCAAAATGGATAACCTCACAATTGCCAACATTATACTCCATTTGCCAGATCCTCACTCACTCACTCAGCCTATTCAAATCTCTCTGCAGACTTACCACATCCTCCATGCAATTCGCTTTCCCACTCATCTCTGTGTCATCAGCAAACTTTGTTAGCTTAAACTCAGTCCCCTCCTCCAGATTGCCTATGTATATGGTAAACAATTGAGGTCCCAGCACTGATCCCTGAGGTACGCCACTAGTCACCAAGTGCCAACCAGAAAAGCACCTATTTATTCCAACTCTCTGCTTCCTGTTAGATAACCAATCCTCAACCCACGCTAACACTTTACCCCCAACTCTGTGTACCTTAATCTTCTGCAGCAACCTTTTGTGAGGTACCTTATTGAATGCCTTCTGGAAATCTAAAAAGACCACATCCACCAGTTCCCCTCTGTCAACTGTACTCATTACATCTTCATAAAAATCCAATAAATTCATCAAACATGATTTTCCCTTTATGAATCCATGCTGTGTCTGCTTGATCGAACCACTCTTTTGCAGGTGTCCTGCTATTTCTTCTTTAATGATGGATTCCAGCACTTTCCAAACTATGGATGCTAAGCTAAGCAGCCTGAAGTTACCTGTCTTTTGTCTACTTCCTTTTTTAAACAGCGGCATAACAGTAGCTGTTTTCCCATCAGCCGGCACTTCCCCAGAGTCCAGCGAATTTTGATAAATTACTACTAAGGTATCTGCTGTTGCAGCTGCCATTTCTTTCAGTACCCATTCCATCCAGGCCTGGGGACTTGTCTACCTTTAGTCCCATTAGTTTACCAAGCACTGGGTCTTTAGTAATAGTAATCGTTTAAACTGTTCTTAACAGTGTTAGTAATTTCTAACACCGGACACTCCGCCCAGGCTGAACCTTTCCACGGAATGAGCCTCACTGCAACAACTAGCTTAAATATTTCCGGAATAACACTAGATGTTAACCCCGCATCCTTTCCTTTGAAATACTCCTACAAGCGATGCTACTCCTACCTTGACAAGTAAACCGCGAACAACTTATTTGCACGTCTTCTTTCGCATGACACACAGAAGAAACAGAACGGATTACAGCAATGTACCACAACCGACACAAAAAAAAACACGGACAGAACGATCAACCACTCAACCCTCAGCACTTTAATTACACACGTTGCAATGAAAAATCGCTTGTAAATTTCACGTTGTATTCCACCAGACCCATTTTATAACAGAATCGCCGCAACACTTTTTGTTTAATGATGGCCATTCCACAAGGCAGGCGCTTACGAAAAGAAATTCATACGGAAAGGAAATATATATTTGCACATTGTGTTAAACACCAACCGAGTTCAAAGAGCTTCAGATGTTCTGACACCAAATACATTCAGCCACCAAGATCCGCGACAGGATTCTCTGATAGAGACTGCAGTGTATCTAAACAATTGGAAATGACAAACAATATCAATTGGGCGCACTCTAGAATGTTTCCAAACAAATTAAAAATTACAGCGTCTCAGTTGGGAACTCCACAGTGTTTCCAAACAATTGAATTTAGACTTAGATAGAGACCGCAGTGTTTCCAAACAATTAGAAATTAGACTCTCAATTGGAGACTCTACAGAATATGTAAGCAATTGAAAATTACAGACCTTCTTCTCACTGTTTCGAATTCCGATTGCTGCAATTTCAGCCTTGTCCCTGCAGACTGCGTGAATGTCAGGAGGTTTATGAGCCCGTTACATTCTCCAGCTTTTAAGACGTCAGTTTGCACCCCCACGTATTTCCTCAGTGGTTGGTGGATACTCTCCCAAAGAACATTCCTCAGATTATTGTAGGTATCGCCTCCTCTCTTCGCGCCCCTCCCTCTGCCTCCTTCACCTCTTTCTTTAAATGGAGGAGTGAATCAGGTGTCCACCGTCTCATCCTACAGTGGAGTGGCAGAGGTTCAGTGCTGTGGTTGAGTGCAGGCGGCGGGAGGGCGTTGCTGTTGCCTCTTCTACTGAACGATTCTGCTCCAAGACAGCAGCACCCCAACATCTGAAAGCTGGAGCAGACAACAGGGATAAATCCACAGACTCCCTCCCCAGTGCTCATTATTCTGTGACCTGCTAATAGCGTTAAACTAAGGACTCAGGGGACCACACAGCACTTCTTTTTAAATCCAAAGTAATAAACTTTTCTTATTTACGGCGCCAATTTTGGAGAGACGCAGGAAATTATTCACTTATTCACTCCAGCACTGCCACGAAGTAGCAATTTTGTTCCAAACAAAAAATAGAGGGCAGCCTATCAAATAGCGATAAAAGCAAAATATTGTGGATGTTGGAATCTGAAACCAAAATAGAAATTATTGGAAAATCTCGGCAGTTCTGACAGAGTGTGTGAAGAGAATAAAACCAATGTTTGGAGTCTGGATGACCTTGCGTTAGAGCAAATAGGGAGGTCTTTTAGTCCCAGAGGATTTTATAACCAGCTTCCATTTGTATCTTATACCTGTGGGATTGCCACTGGATAGCATTAAGGCTCATGGTTAAATGAGGGCTCGAATTGTCAATATTCATTGTTGCATCAAACGACTTGTTAAAATAAAAGCAAATTATTTTGGGTGCTGGAATCTGAAGCTAAAAGAGAAAATGCTGGAAAATCTCAGCAGGTCTAGCAGCATCTGTAAGGAGAGAAAAGGGCTGACATTTCAAGATTAGATGAGTCTTTGTCAAAACTAAAAAGCACAGAAGTGGGAGGTGTTTATACTTCAGGGTGAGGGAATGAAACCTGAGTCATAGCCACAAAAGCAAGGGGAAAGGCTGCTAATGGCAGTCCATGAAGATATGATTTGTTAATATTTGCTTTCATTTTTAATACCCCCAATTTTAACTTTGTGCATGTGGATGTGTTTTGAATGAATTAACATCTCACCCAAAAAATGGAATAATATCGCTTCGATGCACTCAGTACAGCATGTTGAACCAAAATTGATCATTGATTCTCTGAGGTATTATTGTGGTTGCCAACTCTCCAGGTTTGGTTATGGATCTGCAGGAATTGAAAATCAATTTTTAGGACACTACTCTGCGTAACTCTGGAGAAAAACTGTCAGGACATTGAAAGAGATTATTTGTCATTTTCTTTTAACATTTTGCCAGGTATTGAAATAAAAATAAAATGCTGCGGATGCTGGAATCTGAAACAAAATGCTGGAAAATCTCAGCAGGACTGACAGTATCTGTGGAGAAAGAATAGAGCCAATATTTGGATGACTCTTTGTCAGACCTAAAGACCAGGAAAATTGAACAAAATTTCTATGTGAGGATGAAGGGGAGGCATGTATATATATATGTATATATATATATATGCATATGTACATATATATGCATATATATATGCATATATAGCATAGAAAAAAGACAGAAGGAATGGAAATTGTGGTGATAAAGAATGGTGTGAATAGTATCCAGGAGGAGATCAGAATATATAAATGGCAGAACAAAGATGCAGCATGTAGGAATGCAGCAGTTGGCCCTACTGGGGTGAAGGGAAGCAAAATGGAAGGTGAAATGTTAGAAGTGGAAAAATAAAAATAAGAATATAAAAGAACAAAAATGGATGAATAAGATGAAAGCAAGAAATTAAATTAAATAAATGGAAAAGGGATGAAAGTGGAGGAGAGAATTCATTCTCTGAAGTTGTTGAACTCAATCTTCAGTCTGGAAGGCTGTAAAGTGCAATGGGAAGATGAAGTGCTTTTCCTCCAGTTTGTGTTGGGGTTCACGAGAACATTGTGGCGTGGAGATGCAGTGGTTTGCACTGCTGTCTCACAGTCCACGGACACGTGTGGAGTGCGCACATTCTCCCCATGTCTGTGTGGGTTTCCTTCGGGTGTTCCGGTTTCCTCCCAAAGCCCAAAGCTGTGTGGATTAGGTGGATTGGCCATACTAAGTTGCCCCTTGGTGTCAGAGGATTAGCAGGGTAAATATGTGGGGTAATATGGATAGGTCCTGGGTGGGATGGGGTCAGTGCAGAGTTAATGGGCCAAATTGCTTCCTTTTGCACTATAGGGATTCTATAATTGCAAAAGGCTAAGGGCAGACAGAAGAGCAGGGTGGTGTGTTGAAGTGGAAAACAGCAGGAAGATCTCGGTCCTACTTGTAGATGGTCAAAAGGTATTCTGCAAAGCAGGCCACCCAGCCTGCGTTTGTTCTCTCCGATGTAGAAAAGACCACATTAGGAGCAGTGAATGCAGTAGACCAGATTGAGGGAGATGTATCTGAACTGCTGCTTCACCTGAAAAGAGTATTTGGGCCCTCGGATGGTAAGCAGGGAAGAGATCCAATTTCCCTTGTCTTCAGCACTGAGGAAGGGTCATCCAGACTCAAAACATTGGGTCTGTTCTCTCTCCACAAATGCTGACAGACCTGCTGAGTTTTTCCAGAGTTTCCTGTTTTTAGTTAGATTATTGGGGGTGGGGGGGGGGGGGCGGGGGGGGGTGGTGGAGGAGGGAGATCATTAATTGGTTGGTGGTCAAGCACATTCCACTGGGTAATGAGATTTTTTTTGTTTTCCAATTGGTTTAGAAAGGCAGCACGTCACAAGGGAAGGATGTGTTGGCTGATTAACAGCTGGAGCATGTGAGTGAATCTTGTGACAAAACTTTCAGGATTATGTTTAATCACAGTTGGCAGCCCTAAAGCTGATTTAACAAGAACGAAGTACCTTAAAACAGAAGCAAGTAACAGCACTGGGCATTAATGTTTTCACAGACCATTTCACAAAAAGGCCTGTAGCTTTTGTCAGTAACTCAATTAAAACAGGCTTTATCTATGTTAGCTATTTCCAAGAGTCTTGTTTCGGGAGAAATAAGGAAGGAAGAATTTAAACTTGCACACAAACATATAAAATAGGAGCAGGAGTAGGCCATTCGGCCCCCTCAAACCTGCTCCACCATTCAGTAAAATCATGGCTGACCTGTTTGCTGAATTTCACATCTAACCCTGATAACCTTTATTCCCTTGCCTAACAATATTCTATCTGCGTAGAACTTAGAATATAGAACATTACAGCACAATATAGGCCCTTTGGCCCTCAATATTGCGCTGACCTATCTAAAGCCCATCTAACCCACACTATTCAATATCATCCATATGTTTATCCAATGACCATTTAAATGCCCTTAATGTATGCAAGTCCACTACTGTTGCAGGCAGGGCATTCCAGGTCCTTACTACTCTCTGAGTAAAGAACTTACCTCTGACATCTGTCTTATATCTATCACCCTTCAATTTAAAGCTATGTCCCCTTGTGCTAGCCATCTCCATCTGAGGAAAAAGACTCTCAGTGTCCCCCGTATCTAATCCTCTGATCATCTTATATGCCTCTATTAAATCACCTCTTAATCTCCTTCTCGCTAACGAAACCAGCCTCAAGTCCCTCAACCTTTCCTCATAAGACTTCCCATCATACCAGGCACCATCCTGTAAATCTCCTCTGCATCCTTTCCAATCCTTCCTATGATGCGACAACCAGAACTGTGTGAACACTCCAAGTGTGGCCACACCAGAGTTTTGTACTCATGGCTCCGAGATTCAACCCCTCTACCGATAAAAGCTAACACCCTTCATGCCTTCTTAACAACCCAGTGAACCTGAGTGCCAACTTTCAGGGATCTATGCACATGGACTCTGAGATCCCTCTGCTCATCCACACTATCAAGTAACTTACCATTAGCCCAGTTCTCTGTATTCCTGTTACTCCTTCCAAAGTGAATCTACCTCTGCCTTAAAAATATTCAGTGATCCCACTTCTACCTCAGTGACCTTGTTTCCATTTTATAGCATCTAATCACTGAGCAGCATTGTGGTGCAATGGTTAGCACTGCTGCCTCACAGTGCAAATGGAGCTGGGTTCAATTCCAACCTCAGGTCACTGTCTGTGTGGAGTTTGCACATTTGCCCTGTGTCTGTGTGGGTTTCCTCCAGGTGCTCCGGTTTCCTCCTACAGTCCAAAGATGTGTGGGTTAGATGAACTGGCCATACTAAATTGACTGTAGTGACAGGAGGGTTAACAGGATAAATGAGAATAGGGCTTGGATGGGATTGTGGTCAGTACAGACTCGATGGTGCAAAATGCCTCCTTCTGTACTGTAGGGATTCTATGATCAAATCTGCAAACTGTGTCAAAATACTTACAATTAATGCGTTGCTTTCAAAGGGTGTTAGGTAGTCAAATGTGACGTGGTAGAATGTGACACGATTATGGAGTGGAACGCACATGTGCACTAAAATAATTGAAACATATTTTAAGAACCATTGCTTCTCAGAGCTGATGAAATAAATATTTCTTGATTAATTCTTTGAAAATAAATAATTTGTATTTATTATGTTATATTATTATATCCTTAATCATTGCAGGTAAAAAGCAAACATTCTCTCACTCAAATAATATATCTCCACATATGAAATGGGGAAGTAGCTCATCTGTTTAAGGTCATTTTCTCGTAACAGTTGGACATACTGGAGTATTGTGTCATACTAATGAGGATTAAGGGTTATCAGTTAAACTTTTTTCTACCATGAAGCAACATTTTTTTCAAGATAAAGCAGATTGGCTTTGAAGTGTCAGGAGAAGAAAACGTGCTTTATCTTCTGCTTTCAGAGTTATATATACAAGTAGTGCTTGAGGAAGATAATACGTGATAATGTCAGCCATGAATCATTAAAATCTAGGGACTATTCAATATAGATAGCGGAATCCACTACTATACTATAGAAAACCTGTTCTTCAAAGAGACAGAACTGTTACAATAGGACATTTTGTTTAGGTAAATAATTTTGGAGTCAGTAACTACAATGGTTATATGAATGGATTGTTTTCAAGGGTTCAAGAACATACACACCTTTATCTGCAGCGTGTTCCTTTGATGTCAGCTAAATATGATGATTAATTGGGTATGGATTTCAAGAGGTTTCCAAAGAGTTCAAAGGATAGAGAAGCCAAAAGCCACTGCTTTGTTCTAACTGAGGTAATCACTCCATCCAGGCAGAAATAAAATTGGCTCCATATGCTCAATCACGTGGCTTAATGGTTAGCACTGCTGCCTCATAATGCCAGGAACCTGGGTTCAATTCCAGTTTTTTGTGATTGTGTGGAGTTTGCCCATTCTCTCCATGTCTGTGTGAGTTTTCCACGGGGGCTCCAGATGCCCCCAAATAAATGAGGGTTACTGGATTAGGGCTTGGGTGCGATTCCAACCCCTATTTCAAAGACCTGCGAGTTAGGTTGATTGGCCATGCTAAAATTGCTTCTTAGTATCGAGGAATTGTCAGGATAAATATGTTGGGTAAGAGGGATAGAGTTTATGGGATCGTTGTTGGTGCAGGCTCGATGAGCGTAATGGCCTCCTTCTGCATTGTAGTTCCAATGATTCTATCATCAGGTATCTTATACAAATTTGAAGCACACTGTAATGAACATAAAAAAGGAGATTAGTTGCTAATAATAATCAGGAACAGAAAGTACATAAAACTCAAATTACACTAATTTACATCCATCCTTCTTTATTACTTATCTCTGTGAGGGTACTTAGTGTTCTCAAAATAAGCTTAAATAAACAATTATGCCAGGCTTTTAGTCAGAACGTCTCTCCAAATTTGAACAACAGCACAGCACTTATCAAACTTGTTTGTATTTTGGCTTTAAAGGCAATTGTTCTTCATATAAATATTAAAACAAATAGGGGTGGGCTGTCTTCATTTGGTGATCCTTTGCTGCTAGCTGTGAAAGGTCAGGCTTTCACAGAGAGGGAGATTCTGCCCCAAAGCGCTGCACGTGAAACTGCCCAGTGATGCTGCATGTTGTTGCTTCTGGTGTCAGCACCTGTCATGCCCCCACAGTAGGTGTTACCATTTTCTTCATTGGCCGGTTAAATTCCAAGGAGATAGTTGATATTTAGCTCCTTTATATCACCTCTGTAAGCACACTTGAAGCTGAGCCTAGCCTGCCCCAATGATTGCCTGGTTCCATTGCTTCTTTTTTATCTATTCGTGGGACATGGGCATCACTGGCTGGCCAGCATTTATTGCCCATCCCTTGTTGCCCAAGAGCATTACTGTGGCTCTGAAGTCACTTGTAGGCCAGATCCAAGTAGGCTTGGCAGATTTCCTTCCCTGAAGGATATTAGTGAACCAGATGGGTTTTTCCTATGATCAACAATGGTTTAATTGGAATTAAACTCTTAATTCCAGATATTTTTTATCAGTTCAGATTCCACTAGCTGCTGTGATAGCATTCAGGTGCCCAGAACATGAGCTGAGATTCTGGACTAATAGTTTAGTGATAATATCACAAGGCCATTGCCTCCTCTTTACAAGACATAAAGCTCACCCTTCTCACTTCTGTGCAATGCACCAAAGTTGCTTCTGTTTGATTAGCATCAACATACAAGGGAGCTCTGTCTTAGAGTGGACTGATGTGGAGATGCCGGCGTTGGACTGGGGTAAGCACGGTAAGGAGTCTCGCAACACCAGGTTAATGCCCAACAGATTTATTTGGTAGCACAAGCTACAAGCTTTCAGAGCACTGCCCCTTCATCAGGTGAGTAGGAATTCTATTCACAAACTGGGCATATAAAGACACAAACTCAATTTATAAAATAATGGTTGGAATGCGAGTCTTCACAGGTAATTAAGTCTTAAAGGTACAGACTGTATGTCACTGTGCCTTTAAGACTTGATTACTTGTAAAGATTCACATTCATGGTTAAATGAGAGCTTGAATTGTCAATATTCATTGTTGCACCAAATGACTTGTCAAAATAAAAGCAAATTTCTGCGGTGCTGGAATCTGAAGCCAAAAGAGAAAATGCTGGAAAATCTCAGCAGGTCTGGCAGCATCTGTAAGGAGAGATAAGGGCTGACATTTCAAGATCAGATGAGTCTTTGTCAAAACTAAAAGGCACAGAAAGTAGGAGGTGTTTATACGCTGCATGAGTTTCCTCCTGGTGCTCCAGTTTCCTCCCACAGTTCAAAAGACATGCTGATTAGGTGCACTGGCCATCCTAAATTCTCCCTTATTGTATCCAAACAGGTGCCGGAATGTGGCCACTAGGGAATTTTCACAGTAACCTCATTGCAGTGTTAATGCAAGCCTACTTGTGACACTAATAAATAAATTGTTATTCCATGCACATTTTGCAAATTTGCCAAAGGTGATGGCTGCTTTCCTTGTGTGTGCGTAGAATGCTGCACCAGGGGATAGATTATCTGTCACAGTGGATCCAAGGTAGCAGAATTTGCCAACCATTTCCAACAGGTTGTTATCTACGGTCACGACAGAGATGCAACATCTGGCCTCATGAGCATTGTTTTCTTGATGCTAAGAGTCCTGAAAATGAGTTACACACATGGGAGAGATGATCCATAGGTCTTTGTAGCACAAGTCTTCAGGATGCTCCTTGAAACATATCTTTACTTTAACCAAGGTCTTTGCCACATATCTTAATATCTCTTTATGTGTTTGGTCAAATTTTGCCAGGTAAAATGCATCTGAAGATTATAAGATCATAAGACATAGCAGCAGAATTAGGCCACTCAGCCCATCAAGTCTGCTCCGCCATTCAACCATGCCTGATATTTTTCTTATCCCCATTCTCTTGCCTTTTTCCCATAACCCTTGATCCCCTTATTAATCAAGAACCTATCTAGGTCTTAAAGACCTGGCCTCCACTGCCTTCTGAAGCAAAGAGTTTCACAGATTCACCATTTCCTGACTGAAGATATTCCTCCTCCTCTCTGTTTTAAAAGATTGTCCCTTTAAACTGAGGTTGTGCCCTTTTGGGTCCAGTTTTCCCTACTAGAGGAAACATTCCCCCCAATGTCCACTCAATCAGATCTCACTGTACCCTGTAAGTTTCAATAAAATCCACTCCCATCCTTCTAAACTCCAAAGAATGCAGACCCAGAGTCCTCAACCATTTCTCATACAACAAGCTCTACATTCCAGGTATTATTATTATTGTGAACCTCCTCTGAACCCTTTCCAAGGGCAACACATCCTTCCTTAGGTATGGGGACCAAAACTGTTTACAATACTCCAAATGGGGTCTGAAGCACCTTGAAACATTTTATGTGTTAAAAAACACTATAATAACACAAGTTGCTACACATTGAGGTGTTGCCTGGCTTCTCATGTGGGCATTGAATGTCAATAGTATTTAATTGACAGTGGAATACTTTCAGATATCCTAAAACTGTGAAAGACACTATATTCAACCAAAATCTTTTGTACTTGCATGACTTAGTAATCTATTAGTGAGCGTGAGAAAAACATCCTGGAATTGATTTGCTTGTCGAGATCTGCGCTCTATATACGCAACTAAAAAGCTGCAAAAATATTTTGGCTTCTCGAGATTGAGACAGGAACTGGCACAATATAAAAATAAACAAGAGTTGGGATCATGAGATTTTGCCAAGAATGATTAAAAAAATAAAGTGACATTGCTGTGATTCTTGAATTTTTTCCAGTGACAAATGACTCCAACTGTGGAATGTACAACCTGCTGTACAGTGAAAGCCTAACTCCTCAGAAGCCGGTGTCCCTTCACCAGATTCCCTTTATTTATAAACTCTTTATTTATAAATAGCTGTAAACAGAATGCCCACTATTAGCAGTCTGTCTCTGAGGAACTGACACTCCCAGTTAAGTACAAGGTAAAACTCCATGGTGGGCCCATCAGTTGGATCCTTAATCAATCGGGGAGCTCGTATTCAAGAGGCCAACCTCATGGAAAGTATCCATGCCAGATTGTCAGTACAATAGAATTGTTCGGAATATCACCCAACACCACCTGTGCTTATTATAAGTCACAGAGAGACCACATTGAGCTCATGTCTATCGTTCTGTGTGCACCAACCACAAAACATATTTGTTTTGAGTATGTAGATATTAAGGAAGCAGATGTGTTAGAACTTTTAAATGCTATCAAGATAGACAAGTCTCCGGGACCAGATGGGATGTACCCCAGGTTATTGTGGGAGGTGAGGGATGTCATTGCAGAGCCCCTGGCGATGATCTTTGCGTCATCAATGGAGACGGGAGAGGTTCCGGAGGATTGGAGGATTGCGGATGTGGTCCCTATTTTCAAGAAAGGGAACAGGGATAGTCCTGGAAATTACCGACCGGTGAGACTGACCTCAGTGGTTGGTAAGCTGATGGAGAGGCTTCTGAGGGACAAGATTTACGAGCATTTGGAGAAGTTTAGGTTGATTAGAAATAGTCTGCATGGTTTTGTAAAAGGCAGGTCGTGCCTTACAAGCTTAATTGAGTTCTTCGAAAATGTGACTGAACACATTGACGAAGGAAGAGCAGTGGACGTGGTGTACGTGGACTTCAGCAAGGCATTTGACAAGGTCCCACATGCAAGACTTCTTGAGAAGGTGAGAGGCCATGGGATCCAAGGGGATTTGGCCTTGTGGATCCAGAACTGGCTTGCCTGCAGAAGGCAGAGGGTGGTTGTGGATGGCTCTTTTTCTGCATGGAGGTCGGTCACCATTGGAGTGCCCCAGGGATCTGTTCTAGGACCCTTGCTGTTTGTCATTTTCATAAATGACCTGGATGAGGAATTGGAGGGATGGGTGAGTAAGTTTGCAGATGACACGAAGGTCGGTGGTGTTGTGGATGGTCTGGAGGGATGTCAGAAGTTGCAGCATGACATCGACAGGATGCAAGACTGGGCGGAGAAGTGGCAGATGGACTTCAACGCGAATAAATGTGTTGTGGTCCATTTTGGCAGATCAACGGGATGAATGAGTACACTATCAAAGGTAGGAGTCTTAGCTGTGTGGAAGAGCAGAGGGATCTTGGGGTCCGGGTCCATAAGACTCTCAAATCGGCCTCCCAGGTGGAGGATGTGGTTAAGAAAGCTTATGGTGTACTGGCCTTCATTCATCGAGGGATTGAGTTCAGGAGTCAGGAGGTAATGCTGCAGCCTTATAGGACCCTTGTTAGACCACACTTGGAGTACTGTGCGCAGTTCTGGTCGCCTCACTATAGGAAGGACGTGGAAGCTATTGAAAGGGTGCAGAGGAGATTTACAAGGATGTTGCCTGGATTGAGAGGCATGCCTTATGAAGACAGGTTGAGGGAGCTGGGACTGTTCTCCCTGGAGAGACGAAGGTTGAGAGGTGACCTGATAGAGGTTTACAAGATGTTGAGAGGAATAGATAGGGTGGACTCTCAGAGACTATTTCCCAGGGCTGAAATGGTCGCGACGAGAGGACACAGATTTAAGGTGCAGGGAAGCAAGTACAGAGGGGATGCTAGGGGAAAGTTTTTCACTCCGAGGGTGGTGAGTGAATGGAATCGGCTGCCGTCGGTGGTGGTCGAGGCGAACTCGCTGGGGTCTTTTAAAAGACTTCTGGATGAGTATATGGGATCCAATGGGATTGGGGGTTATAGCTAGGTCTATGGCTGGGTAGGTTTTGATGTGTTCGGCACAACTTGTGGGCCGAAGGGCCTGTTTGTGCTGTAGTGTTTTATGTTCTATGTTCTAACATCGAGATTTAATATCCGTTTTGAAATATGGATTATGTTTCATTGATATCAAATAAGAATATGCAATGGACATCATGTGGTTCAGAGCAGGCCATTCCATTTTTAACATGAGTGACTCAGAACTACTGGTTATGCCTCCAAGTCTTCTGGTTATCACTTACTCATGTAAACTTCCAGCTTATCGCTTCCAGAAAAATTCTAAAGAGTTGAATCTATCGTGAGCTATTTTGATGTCATCAAGTCAAATACACAAACAGAATGAGGGATTTAGAAACTCAATGGCTGAAATTTTCTAACCGTTCTCGCCAGTGGGATTTTCCCATTCTGCTTCAGTCAATGGGGATTTGTCTTGTCATCAAATTCTCCAGCTTTGCTGCAGATGAAACGTGGTGTGAACAGGTGGTAAGATCATGTCCAATAACCTTTCCTCTTTGAAGCCAGTTTTTCATAGCAGTCAAACACGGTGCTTCATTATGATGGACTATGATAGCAGATACCTGGGGGCACCAACACCTGGAAGTTCACCTTCAAACCACTCACCATCCTATCTTGGAGATACATAACCACCATTCCTTCACTGTCACTGGGAAAAGATCCCTAGCTGTAGCAGTCCATAGATGTGTGGGCTAGATGGATTGGACATGCTAAATTGCCCCTTAGTGTCAGTGCGACTAGCTAAGCTAAATGCATGGGATTATAGGGATAGGACCTGGGCGGGTTTGTGATTAGTGCAGACTTGATGGGCCAAATGGCAACCTCACAGGCCTCATTGGGGTCATTACATCTTGCAAAATATCCATGCCAGGTCATTAGTAAAATAGAATTGTGTGGAATATCTCTCAACATCACCTGCAAGAGAGAGATCACATTGACCTTCTTCTGTACTGTAGGATTCTATGAGTTAAAGAAAGCAACTCACCACCAACGTCTCAAGGCTAATTAAGGATGGGCAATAAATGCTAGCCTAGCCAGTGATGCCCACACCCTTTCGATTATTTTTTAAAAAATTCCCCTCATGAAGGCAGAAAGTAAAATATTAGTTTATTTGATTAATTTAAGTAGTCATGATGTACAGATGCTGGCGTTGGATTGGGGTGGTAAGAACTCAGTAAGAATTTAGCAACACCAATTTATAATCCAACCGATTTATTTGATAGTAAAAAAGCGAGCTTTCGACTCCTGTGTCTTCTTCAGGCAAATGCAGTGTTCTGATGCATTTGCCTGAAGAAGACACAGGAGTCGAAAGCTCGCTTTTTTACTATCAAATAAATCGGTTGGATTATAAATTGGTGTTGCTAAATTCTTACTAATTTAA
The DNA here is from genome assembly GCA_024679065.1 of Sphyrna mokarran. Taxonomy (NCBI): domain Eukaryota; kingdom Metazoa; phylum Chordata; class Chondrichthyes; order Carcharhiniformes; family Carcharhinidae; genus Sphyrna; species Sphyrna mokarran. The sequence continues at coordinate 20,055,977 of JAGIQG010000026.1, forward strand.
GTAGCACAGACTACCTTTTTCTTAACAAAGTTCTGCAAAGGATATTCCTACCCCCACTTTCCCCACTACCCATCTATGCTGAGGTGCCACCAGGTCAGGGAGAGGGTTGCATTCTGGAAATTCTGCTGTGCTGTTTAGGAAACTATCACAGGAATCTCTAGCCTTGGGAAGCTGAAGCATTCATTCTTTACTGCACACACATTGGCTGCTCCATTCATTCACAGAACAGTAGGACTTGATGAAGCGATCTATTTATTGTGAAGCAAATTGTGACTTTATGAGGAAATGATCAGGTGTCAGGATTGTTCATCTATCTTGTGGTTATTACAGAGCAATAGTGTTATTTCATGGTGTGCACCCAATCACTTGGAACGAGTTTTTGTCTTTGCTTCTTTTGATGAAACCTGTGCTTTCTTTTTGCCTAATGTCTAGATGGTGACTATCCTCTTGTAGGAAATGGTGAAAGTGGGGGTTGAATGAGATTCAAGATATGTGTGATAATACTGTGCCTTTCAGAAATGTATTTCTATCATGTTTCTTGTGAGGGGTATGTTTAAAATTCAGCTCTGGTTTACCTGGTGTCAATCTGTCTACACGCCAGACAGCTCTATACTGGGAATATAGGAAAACAATTGGGGAATTTGTTTTATTCTGATCTAATGCATTTTTGTTTGTTTTATTTTCTCCTGGTGTTTCAAAGTAGGATTTGATTTGATTGATTGACAAGGGACAGAGTCATGTGAAAGGAGGAGCTAAGCTTACAAGGAAAAGTAGGAAGTTTCTGCTTGACCTTGAAAGAAGCAAGAGTGTTTCTCTCTCCTTTTATTTCTCCCTCTCCCTCTCTCTCTCTGGAGACTGCTGTTTGAATATCAGAAGTCAGGTGTATCTCTATCTCCCTATTTCCATAAGTGTTCAGAGACTTGAGGACTGGATGCCCATGTACCAGCACATGAACCTGTGTTGTTTGCAATCTGATTTTCAAGAGGAGTTTAAGTCTATCTGGAATATTGCTCAAATTGTAACTAACAGAGATAACTGTTAAAAACTATATCTGGTCATGGTAAGTATTTCAATTGGTAAAAATTAAGCTAATTCATTAAACTATATTGTTAAAATAAAATTTGATTTGATAAAAGCTTCCTAGTTTGTCAAAAGGATAACAGCTGGAATGAAATTCCTTATCCTCACACTAATGCCAAAACAAAAAACATAGTTGGGATCTAGTCTAACTTCAAAATTTACCTTGGGGTTTCTGATCTGGTCCCTAACATAAATGAATGACGGGAGATTAAGTCCAAAATAATGCTGTATTGCAGTATAAGTACTCTAACACCTCAATGAAACAGTACTGAAGGCTGTTATTGAAGATTGAACAGCCAACCTAGTTCAATAATGGGACATGAATTTGTCATTAGAGTGATTGAATGATGCAGCTCTCATTCAGCCCATCCTGCCTGTGGTAGTTCTTTGACAGAGCAGCCAAATAATCTCACTTCCCTGCTCTTTCCCCAAGCCCTTCATACCTTTCCATTTCAAGCACCAATTTCCATTTTAAATTTAAATGAATCAGCGTCCACCACCCAGTAAAGTAAGATAACTATGAGCTGTGTAAACATTTTCTTTTCTTCAAGATACCCTTGGTTCTTTTGCTAATTATTTTCAATCTGTGATCTCTGGTTACCAATCCATCTGACAATGGAAACAACTTCTCTATCAAAACCTACATGATTTCAAATATCTCCATTTATTCTCCCTTTCTCTATTCAAAAGGAAAAGTCCTGGCTTTCCTAGTCTCTCTACAAAATTGAATTGCTATATCTTCAGAATCCATTCTCTGCACTCTATCCAAAGGCTGACATTTTTCCTGAGTGTGCTGCCCAGAATTGACCTTAATCTTCTAGTTGAGGGTTAAGCAGTGTTTTACAAAGGGCGAAGGTTCTTCTCTGTTTAGAAACAAAATACTGTAGATGCTAAATATTTTAAATAAAAAAGAAAATGCTGGATAAACACAGCAGATCTGGCAGCATCAGTGGAGAGAGAAACAGAGTCAATGTTGCAAGTCTACATAATTCCTCTTCAGAGCTGGAGAGGGATAGAAATATGATGGATTATATAGTTCTTGGCAGATGTAGGAGGGGAGGGGCAGTGGTTGAGTAGGATAGAGTAAGTTATAGATAGGTCAGAAGCAAGGACAGATTGACAAAGATGTCAAGACACACAACAATGGGAGTGCTATTTCTTCTCATTCATGTCACTAACCCTCCAAAATAAATGCACACAGGCTGTTCCCAATTGAACAAGCAATGGGAACCTTGTCTGGCTGTGCTCTGGCATGTCTCCAGTTGACTAAACTCCATGGCCGGAATTCTCTGGCTGTTCATGTCGGTGGGATTCTCCGGTCCACCGGATCATAACTCCGCCCACAAATTTCCCACCAGCATGGGGTGACGTCAGTGGGAATTTTGATTGGACGATTAAAGATGGCCTCCTTCATCTATATCTATCTTGTGATATTCTGGCCAACGAGCATTAACTAGAATCATAGAACTCTACAGTGCAGAAGGAGGTTATTTGGCCCATTGAGTCTGCACTGACCACAATCCCAGCCAGGCGCTATCCGCATAACCCCATGCATTTACCCTAGCTAGTCCCCCTGACATTGAGGCAATTTAGAATGAAAAATCCACCTAATTGGCACATCTTTAATGTGGAGATGCTGGCATTGGACTGGGGTGGGTACAGTAAGAAATCTCACAACACCAGGTTAAAATCCAACAGGTTTATTTGGTATATATGCCATGTTTGTGAATAACCTTGGCTCTGCAGTAAGATATTAGCAGAGTAGTTTTATCTACATTCAGTAAGAAATTCCTTGATTGGTCTCGATACTCAACCTAGTCTTTTCTTATGGCAGACAAACATAAATCTCCATAGAATTTACAGCACAGGAATAGGTCATTCAGCCCAACTGATACATGCCAGTATGCTTCATATGAGCCTTCCTATACTCTTGATTGGAGGGAGACGATGGCCTCATGATGTTATCGCTAGACTATTAATCCATAAACTCAGCTAATGCTCTGAGGGCACAGGTTTGAATCCCACCATGGCAGATGGTGAAATTTGATTTCAAAGAACAAAGAAGATCAAAGAACAAAACAGCACGGGACACAGGCCCTTTGGCCCAACAAGCCCGCACCGCCTCCCCGATGTTCTCACCTCTACCCGCGATCCCTGTCCATGTTTATAGATCTATGGATTAAAAACCAAATTTGAGACAATTTAGGGAGAATTTGTTTTGCCAATTAGCCTAAGAGCACACCTTTGGGATGTGGGAGGAAACCAGAGCACCCGGAGAAAACCCACTCAAGCACAGGGAGAATGCGCAAACTCCCACAGACACAGGCCCAAATCCGTGTATCTGCACAGCACAGCGATAGTCACTGAGCTGTCGTATTGCCCATCAAATGGTCCAAATCAAGCGTACACTAACGACGTGAAGCACTAGGATACTCTCGAAAAAAAATCCAAGAGCAGCCTTCTCACGATCCATCGCGTGTATGCCCCTTGTTAGATAACAAGGTGGATCAAAGCACCTGTAGGATAAAAACAAGTACATCAATATCATCATCTATTTACACACTTCCCAGGGACTCTCAAGGCTCATGACCCCTATTTTAAATCAGTTTTCTATACACCTCCATTCCCATTCTGTTCATGTGCCCATCTAAGTATTTCTTAAATAACTCCAGAGTGCATGCCCCCACCACTTTACTTGGCAGCGCACTCCATATCCCCACCACCCTCTGCGTGAAAAAACTCCCTCTAGCATCCAAATTATACCTTACCCTGCTCACCCTAAGCCCGTGACCCCTTGTGCTATTCAAGTCCATCCTAGGAAAAAGCTTAACCCTGTTTACTCTATCTATACCTCTATAATTTTGTACACCTCAATCAATCTCCTCTAAGTCTACATCTTTCTAAGGAAAACAGTCCCAATTTGCCCAGCCTCTCCTCATAACTCAGATCTTCCATACCAGGCAGCATCCTGGTAAACCTCCTCTGCACTCACTGCAGAGTCTGTACGTCCTTCCAGTAGTAAGGCGACCAGAACTCGACGCAGTATTCCAAATGAGGTCTAACCAACGTTTTATACAGTTGCAACATTAAAGGCCAGCTCTTGTACTCTATACCCCTTCCTATAAAGGCTAGCATACTATATGCTTTCTTCACAACCTTCTCCACTTGCTCTGCCACCTTCAGAGACTTGTGCACCTGCACACCCAGGTCCCTCTGCGTTTCTATACTCTTAATAGGTCTACCCTTTATCATATACCTCCCCCCTACATTCCTTCTCCCAAAATGCATCACCTCACATTTATCAGGATTGAATTCCATCTGCCATCTGTCTACCCAAGCTACCAGCCTGTGTCCTGCTGTATCGCCTGACAATGCTCCTCACTATCCACAAGTCCAGCCATCTTTGTATTGTCTGCAAACTTGCTGATCACTCCACTTACTCCCTCTTCCAAGTCATTTATATATATTACAAATAGAAGAGGTCCCATTACTGAGCCCTGTGGCACACCACTAGTGACCGACCTCCAGATAGAAAAACACCCTTCCACTATTCCTCTCTGTCTCCTATTCCAAGCCGAAAACATATCGTAGAATCATAGAATCCTTACAGCACAGGAAGAGGCCATTTGGGCTCTGAAATTAATATATCTGATATCTGAAATTAAGAATCTACTCATAACCATGTAACCATTGTCAATTTTTGGAAAAACCTATCTGGTTCACTAATATCCTTTAGGAAAGGAAATTTGCTATCCTTACCTGGCCTGGCCTACATGTGAGTCCAGAGCCACAGCAATGCGTGTTTGATTCTCAACTACTTTCCGGCAACTAGGGTTCGGCAAAAAATGCTGGCTAGCCAGCGATGCCCTTATCCCATGAATGAATAATAAAAACTAACCCTGAATGGACAACCTTTGTTCCTTCTCCCTCAATTTCCCCAAGGCAACTGTGTAATACTCAAAAGATACAGAAATTGAACTGATTGTATCAAGTGAATCTTTTCATGACTTTGTAATCTAGATGGTTTGCTTGTTGTGGGGTATAGCAGTGTACTCACAGTATGTAACAACACATCACTCAGTTCTTAACTAGGCCTGTTTTCTGAGAGACTAAAGGCTCAGGAATCTAGTTGCAATTAGGAAGGAATTTTGCTGTCCTACTTTAGTCCCATACTGGGAAATCCAAGAAAGGGGGCCTCAACATCTGTGAAAAGGGAAAACTAAAGCAGACAATCAGATTGCAAGACTGGTATCATTGAACATGAGCTAATAACTGCAATAAGTCGGAATTTGGAACAGGGATAACTGATTATTTCACAGAATACAACTATTTTGCATTTTTGTAATGTCATACAGCTATATGGATAGTCAGAAATTAGGAACCAATGCCTTTTGTCCCCACTTGTGCTGGAGGCTAGCGAGGAGAGTAACTGTTTTATGATGTTTATACTGAGAGATATATGTCAATTGTAAGGTTTTCTTTGTACCAGTATTTTTTAAAGCTTGGTCAGCTTTTGCCACTTTTCTTTTGGTATATGAAACTACCTCAGCATGGTTTAACACTGCTTCACTGGTCTGTATAACATTGAGTGACTGATTATCGCACTTCTTTCAAGCTTAGTTAATTACAATTTACAAAGTGATTAAGTTTATTTTGGATCAAATAGGATTTTTTGATTTGATTTATTATTGTCACATGTTTTAGTATACAGTGAAAAGTATTATTCCTTGCATGCTATAGAGACAAAGAATACTGTTCATAAAATACATCAGGAAGAAGAAAAAGAGAGTGTGCAAAATGCACTGTTACAGTCATAGCTAGGGTGTCGAGAAGGATTAACTGAATATGAGGTAGGTCCATTCACATGTCAGAGAAGAAGTTGTCCTTGAGAAAGTTGGTATGTGATCTCAGACTTTTGTATTTTTTTCCCGATGGAAGAAATTGGAACAGAGAATGTCTGGGTGCATGGGGTCCTTGAGTATGCTGGCTGCTTTTCTGAGATAGCGGAAAATGTAGATGGAGTTGATGGATGGAAGGTTAATTTGCTTGATGGACTGGGCTACATTCACAAACTAGCCTTTCATAGTTTTGAAATGAATCAACATGAGAGTGCCTGGAATTTAGCAAAAACAAACACTGAACCACCAACTAGTTGTTTTTTATCATTGACTGAAAAATATGAGCCATTTTACTGTGAGAAGTTACTGGAATGTAAAAAAATCCTGTAACTTTATCAATGTTTTGTTTCATTTATTGTGCTCACAGATGTTAACGTATATTTTCAGTCATTCCTTTCCCCGAAGTACATGTTTCTATAATAGACCATATATCTAAGGTCATTTAGTCATGTTTGAAGCCTGGATATGTTGGATACAATAAGAAGTTTCACAACACCAGGTTAAAGTCCAACAGTTTTATTTAATAGCAAACACCACTAGTTTTTGGGGCTTTTCCCCTTCATCAGGTGAGTGACACTTGACAAAGGGGAAAAACCCCAAAAGCTAGTAGCATTTGCTACCAAATAAATCTTTTGGACTTTAACCTGGTGTTGTGAGACTTCTTATTGTGTTTACCCCAGTCCAATGCCGGCTTCTCCACATTACGTGGAAACTGCAATGCATCACCTTTATAAAGAGCCAAATGTACAGCCCTGCTGTGCCCATTTTCAGGTGCTAACTGAACTAAGCCTTAAAAAAAGGAAACATTTTGGCCAGGAATGAAAGCAGGAGCATTTGGCAGAAGGAGAAGAGAGAAGCTGAGAGAAATATCTTTCACTCAGGGGACAGTCTGCAACTCATTGCCTGCCAGGATGGTGGAGGCAGATTGTATTTTAAGAAATATTTGAATATGGGGCTTGAAGCACATAGGTCTGTCGGCCAAGATAGAACTAGCCTGGCTAAGTCCTTCTGTTAGTACAGACATGATGGGATGAATGGCTTTCTTCTGTGTTGTATGCTTTCCAATGTCTGCAGTGGTTCTCATACTGCTACTCGATGTTAAAAATTAGGGCAATTATTTTCCTTAAAACTCCTTTAACAAAATATGACAAAACAAAGAAGTGCAGATTAGGTTAATTGGCCTTACTAAATTGCCCTTAGTGTCCCAAGATGTGTAGATTACAGGGATTAGCGGGATAAATATGTGGGGTTGTGAGGATGGGGCCTGGATAAGATGCGCTGTCGAAGAATTCATGCAGACTTGAGGGGCCGAATGGCCTCCTTCTGGACTGAAGTGATTCTATGATTTCTATGAATGTCTCACTCCCTGTGATTATTTTGGACTTTGTGTAAAGTCCATGTAAATATAATCTTACCAGCAACAGAATTGTACTCGTATTCCTAAATCGCATTTGGCAACTTTGTTTGTACCTTAAGGTAAGGAAATGGGAGCAAATGGTTGTCACCAATACTCCAACAGATACTTCCATCATATGCCAGGAGTGCTTCTTGACCATTTTGATGTGCACCCTGGCCCCAATTCACCCTCCGGATAGACAATGCATTCAATTTAAATCTGTGCTGGAGCAATGACAATGAAGCTTCATTATCACTCATCACCCAATTCCAGATCCCAATAATGAATTTATTTTCAGGAGCACAATGCGTCACACAGTTCGCGATGTAAACTAACCCAGTTTCAAAGTTTTAAAAGGATTTTCTTGTGAGCTGCTCGCAAAGCACAGCCGTTGAGAAATCAATAATACAGTTGTCTCAATTCCCACGACATCCTGTCTGACATCAATTTCTTTTAGTTGTTTTGGTTTAAGCATCCTACAGAAATGCTTGCCTCTCAGGCTCTAACTTCACACAGATGAACTGGTACAATCAATCATCTGGACAGTTGATGTCAGCCCATTTGTCTGTTGTGATTGGATTTGAACTTTGGTTAAAAACAAATGCTTTGGGGTTGAGTTTCAATTCGGAACTAATCATTATCGGAAAAAAAAGGGTAAAAGAATGGGTGGCATGGTGGCACAGTGGTTAGCATTGCTGCCTCACAGCACCAGGGATCTGCGTTCAATTTCAGCCTGGAGCCACTATCTGTGTGGAGTTTCCACATTCTCCCTGTGTCTGTGTGGGCTGCTCCAGTTTCCTCCCACACTCCCAAAATATGTGGGTTAGGGAGATTGGCCATGCTGAATTGCCCCTTAGTATCAGAGGGACTAACTATGGTAAATGCTTAGGGTTATGAAGATAAAACCTGGGTGAAGATGAAAACCTTGTTTTTGGTGTAAGCTTGATAGGCCAAATGGCCTCCTTCTGCACTGTAGGGATTTTATGGTATAATTGAAACTATTGCCACAGCAATGATTGCACCCAATGTCTCCATCAATGCGTAAATATCACTTGAATTTATTAAACAGGTCAATTTTCTTCTGGATGCTGATTAATGTTGTGATGCTGAGCCAGATTTATAACCATTTTGTTTTGAATGTTTATAAAAAGCCATTTAATTTGTTTTATTTACATTACATTCAATTTTACTTAGATGGGAGGAGGTTTTAGCCAGGTGTAGTGCACTTTTCCAAACAAGGTTATGCTCTATCTGCTTCACTCATTTGGTAAAGCTCTTATCTCTTAACAGATAATTGTTGATTCAAGCCCTGCTCTAGAACTTGACCTTGTCATTTAGGGGTGTACCGAATCAGTATCTATCAGTTCAGCTGCTAAGACAAGCCCCTGTCTGTGTGTTAGTTTATATGGGACAGATTCTAAGGGCAACTTTTTCAGATCAGTCATGGTCTCATTAGATGGTGGAGAAGACTCAATGGGCTGAATGGCCTACTTTTGCTTCTATATGTTATGGTCTTAAAGATCAGAACTGAAAACATTCTTTCTATTTTGTGTAACAGTATGATGACTGAAGGTGCTCTAAAGGTGATGACAGTTACTGGATATACTGAGCCACATTTCATTATTTCTAGCTAATGTACATATAAGAAGCACAATAAACAGTGATTATGATTCCTATAATGGGCTGTAAGGCATAAGAGGTAAAAATATTCAATGAAGAGAACTTTACTGCTGTTGGTTTTCCCAAAAGTGCAGCTTGGCAAGAGGAACCCATGCACTAGGCAACATGAAGGTTTAATTAACTCTGGATTGACTGCATAGTTCTGCATAGCCATTATCAGGTATATGGTGGTGATGATACAATAATGGGGTATCTAGCTCCGCTACCTGTGGTCCTTTCCTTCTTGCCTTCAATATTTTGCTCCACATCCAGAATAGATTTGTGAGGTTTATGAAATCCATTCACATCACTATGGGGCGTCACAGTGGCACAATGGTTAGCACTGCTGCTGCACAGCGCTAGGGACCTGGGTTCAGTTCCTTATCTGGGCCACTGTCTACGTGGCATCTGCATGTTCTCCCTGTGTCTGTGTGGGTTTCCTCTGGGTGATCCTGTTTCCTCCAACACTCTGGAAAACATGCTGGTTAAGTGCATTAACCTGAACAGGTGCCTGAGTGTGGGGACTAAGGGAATTTTACAGTAACTTGTTTGTGACTAATAAATGAATAAACTTAACAAAAAAGTTTTTTTTGGCTTGCTGACTGCCACTGAGCTCTTAACTTAGATATTCCTCTACTCCTGATCACTTACAGAAATTTGATTTAGAAACTCCTTTATTGTGTCCTGTCTTTCTTTTTTCATTCTCTCCCGTCTTAGTGTGGTCTTGGGAAAGTTTCACAGTTGAAGTAATCACTATTATTCAACCAACTAAATGCCATACAACATTACTCACCGCCAGGGGAGAAAACAATCCCAGAAAAAGCATGAAGTGTTTCATAAAAATGCCAAGGAAAGTTGATAACAGACGCCAGTAGAAAAGAAGTAGTGTTTGGCTAGACAGTAAGTCCAAATAAGCCTGGAACCTAATAGAAGCCCCAATATCCATGAACTACAATACTATTGTAGTACAGGCTACAATAGTAGAGGATAGTATTCTCTACTACTGTAGCCAGCCTCAATCCAGCCAACCCCCACCAGCTACTGTGGGGGCTTATAGCTGATTGTGAGCCCTGTCCTGTCCAGAAATAAATCTGTACCACCCCCAGATCGTATCCCCCTTCACCAACTATTAATGTAGAGGGCAGCAGGGGTTCCCTCCCTCTCCCCAATCGCCTGCAGAGTGACAGTGGGGCCCCCTTCCCTACCTGAATGGCCCATCCTCAGCCTGGCCCCACTACCCATAAGCCCTTCTGGCAGTGCCAAAGAGGCACTCCGCTTCCCCTCGACTCCCGGGGGGCCTCAATGAACTCCAGTTCTACTGGTGAGGCCTGAACAACTGTTCCCCATTTGTGGAACAAATAGAAAAATGCAAGACACATAGAAAAATTTCTGGAGATTAATGACGTCGAGGGATATGGGGATAGTACAGGAATGTGGCATTGAGCCATGGTCTAATGGTGAGACAGGCTCAGTGGGCTGAATGGCCTTTTCCTGTGCCTGAATTCCTGTTTCATTTAAATCTATTATCATAAGTAAAGTGGATTGTTTGGTGAGTGGTCTTAAAAGTCAATTGGAAAACCACATTGGAAAATTACGCAAATGTGAATTTATTGGATTAAAACCAAAATTCCAATGGCTCAATATTTTTCATACCAGCCATCAAATTGCTAAAACATGGTGAAGTGAGTGTGCTATATGGTTTGACAATTGAAAGCACCATCATTTGGATGTTATCAACAAACCATTCCCAGAATAATAGTAGATTAGCTTGATATTTGACCGGAATGCAATGCACTTTTTCAACGTTTTAACTGGCTCCCAAATTTATCCGAATGTCATTAATCGTAAGTGGTACTTAGCCTGATCCAAACAGGCTGCTAATGGTTTATTTTCTTCTTGCAAAAGGTTTAAGATAACGGTGGACATCACCAAGTTTGGAAAGATTACAAAGAAGTATAAAGTAGAGTTACTGCCTCGCTCAGGAGAGACCAGAAATTCCCACCCGAGGTCAACGTTGTTGGACCCTTGCCCACGCCAATTCCGTGGTGGGCAAGGTGGTAGACGTCTGGCCACTGAGTCTGGGTTTACACAGCAGGGAAGGCCATTATGGAGACCATGATGTGGAGATGCGGGAGTGGCACTGGGGTGGGCACACTGTAAGAAGTCTCACAATGCCAGGTTAAAGTCCAACACGTTTAGTTGTAACCACGAGCTTTTGGAGCACTGCTCCTTCATCAGGTGAGTCGCAACTAATAAAGGAGTAGTGCTCCAAAAGCTCATGATTCCAAATAAACTTGTTGGACTTTATACCTGGTGTTGTAAGATTTCTTACGTTATGGAGACAGCCTTTCTTAAATTTTATGTTGTAAAAGTCTTTGAAGTTGAACTATTCGTATCAATGGTAAATGATGTTTCATTTAGATGCTAGACTAACAACTTGGACACAGATGCTACAGAGGACATTTTATTGATAAATAATACTGTGATTTACTAGGATACACACTGGACTGGTTATGCACTGTACATATTTTGATAAATTCCTGTGGGAGAGATTTTCACCCTGCCCAGTACCCATCCAATGGAAACTAGGCAGGTTGAAATGCTTGCTGATGTACCCACACACCTGGATTTTAACTGAGCTTCCAAACAAACACAAAGGTCTAAAGCCAGAGGGTACTTCTTTAATAAGCAGATTACAGTTGTCTTAAAGCAGCTTAGAAGAGAACCAAGATATGATGGGGGCTGTAAGGTAAATTTTTATTTTTCCTTTAGAGGGAGAAATATTTCTCTGAGTCCCACAAGGGAAATTTAGGACTGGACTCACCCAGAATTTTACCACCTTGCCCACCCGAGGCTCGTAGATCCAGCCCAAGGCCAAAGGAGAATGCCGTTCTATGAACCTCACCCACTCCAATTCTGCGGAGGGTGTAGCAGTAAAATTTTGGCTGCTCTCACCAGCTGTAGGATCTTCCCTGAAGCCCTCTCCCCTAGACTTAATTGACTGCTGACAGATGTTGAAAGGACACCTGACTGTTCCAGAAAGCAACAACTGCTTTCCATCCATTTCCTGCTTGTTCCAGGCCAGAATAACACTGATGGCATCTTAATGAGAGCTGTAACCTGAAGCTGTCACTGGACAGGTCAAAATTAAAATGGGTCGTATGTGTTCCTGTCCAAAAGGAATTGGAAGTTAAACCCAATCCCAGCCATAACAATAGAAACACCAACTGTTTTCCAAAGAGAAGATAAGGAAAAATAAAGTCATTAGCTGGTATCCTTTGCAGTATTATTTTCACTTCCATTGGATTTGACTTTATTGTTGTGAACTGCAAAGATAATCCTCCACAACCTGAACTTATTAATCGCTGAAATCTTTGCAAGGTTGTGGAATCTGAACATTGTACATTGCTTGAAAATCAAGATGATACGACAGAGGGTGTGCCACTGGTGATAGAAACATGTACAATCTATTTGTTTCGTGTCAACATTTGCTTCCTATCTTCCATCTTTGGGATAATTACTTAGCCTCCAAAGACTGAACACAAATGAGCTTGGTAATTATCCCAGCTATACTTACAACCAGAGATATGCTCATCACCACACCAACAAAAGCAAAACTTCTTCAGTAAATTGTAAGTGGAAAAGGCTTTCATAAGGCAGAGCTTAGCTGGTCTCTAGAATGATGAGGATAAAATTTCGTACGTCATTAAATTGGTTTGATTCTGATAAACACAAAAACACCAGTACTTGGGCTGGGCCTGATGTGGATGTCTGCCAATTAAATTTCTTCAGATTATATATCTCTTATAATTTCTACATTCTACATAAAATTATATTTCAATATTGTTTGACATTTCCTTGTTATACATTTATGATTTTGATAGTTGAAGGGCCATCACTTGATTTTTTTTTGATTAATTCATGGGACAAGGGGTCGCTGGCTGGGCCAGCATTTATTGCCCATCCCTAGTTGTCTGAGGGCAGTTCAGAGTCAACTACATTGCTGTGGCTCTGGAGTCACATTAGATCAGATCAGTTAAGGACAGTAGATCTTCTTTCTTAAAGAATGTTAGTGAACCAGACAGGTTTTTCCAACAATCAGTTTCATGGTGAGAAGCAGATTCTTAATTCCAGGTATTTTTTAATTGAATTAAAATTCCACCATCGGGTATGGTGGGATTTGAACCTGGAACCCCAGCACCTTAGCTGAGTTTCTATATTCATAGTCTAGCAATAATGCCACTAGGCCATCACCTCCCTGAACATAGTCCACATGTAAACCTGCATCAAAAGAGTTTTGACACTTGGGCAAGTCCATTTGTTTTTATTATTAGAGTTGGAACATTCTTTGAATTGGTTCCAAACAAAGATTTTATAAATTCCAGGACGTCCGATGGAATGTAAAGCGTGATCTTACCAGCCAATCATGTCACGCTTCAGCTGCAGTGAGGTTGGAGAATTTGGCACCCAGTCAAATCTCTTTTCACTGCAACAGGATGGGAAAATCCCACCGGTGTGAACAGCCATAAGATTCTGGTTGTCAGCTTTCAGATCACCGCTTTAAGCCAAACTCAAATCTGATATATTTATTTATATATATATAAGCCAAACTCAAATCTGATGTATTTTCTTGTATAAAAGCAAAATGTAGCGGATGTACGAAACCTAGAATGAAAACAGGAAATGCTGGATAAACTCAGAGGGTCTGGCAGCATCCATGGAAAGAGAAAAAAAACTGGTGTGAATTGATTGGCCTCTGTTAAGGTGGAGGTTTCACCCAGTTTAGTTTAAATGGATAGGAGCATCAGTTGGAATCTCGTTCTGTAGCACTATCGTTATTTGTATTGATTCAAACTTGGCACCATTTCCTATCAATGAGGAAAGGTTGAATATTCTATGATTACTTTCACTGGAAAGATGAAAGCTGAGGGGATAGAGGTCTACAAAATTATGAGAGGCATAGACAGGGTGGATAGTTAGAGGCTTTTCCCAGGATGGAAGTGTCAGTTAGACAGAGACATAGGTTCAAGGTGAAAGGGGGAAAGTTTAAGTTCGAGTGTTTAAGTGTGGGGGAAAGTTTAAGTGTGGGGGAAGTTTCTCATACAGAATGGTGGTGCCTAGAATGCACTACCAGAAGAGGTGGTGGAAGCAGGCACATAGCAACATTTAGGAGGCCTCTGGTTGGGTACACAAATAGGGAGACAACAGAGGGCTAAGTAAGGGCAAAAGATTTGTTTTTTAGTTTAGTTGGGGCATCATGATTGGCACAAGCTTAGAATGCCGAAGAGCCTGTTCCTGTACAGTACTTTTCTTTGTTCTAGTTCTGATTTCATGTTGCATTTGGAGCATCTTCTTCATGGCAGTGCAAACAGGAAATTCTGGTACACGGGATACACAGTTGTATCAGTGTTTGAACTAACGGTCAGAGAAACATGCCATGTAACTCTGAATGTCAAATGGTTTATGTCCCCACCAGAATATTGTTTTATGTGCTGTTTTAGATGTTGGTTCTAAAGAATGCGATGTTAATTATGTAGATTTTGTGGAAAGCAAGACACAGGTTTATTAAGAGTTGTTCACTGTTCAAGGGCTGCATTTTGACTTAGGCAAAGCCCATGAAATACCTGATGCCAGTAAGGAATGATTTTGTGATTGCATTCTTAAAGTGGGCACACGAAAACACAACAACTCAAATGTATTGCAAATATGGCCTTATATTGGCCCATATTGGAATGTGGCTCAATATGATGCCGATCGCAGGGTGTGGGGAGCTAAGGGAGGAAAAGGACAACTTGTGGGAAAAATATTCCCACAGGCTACCTCTAAGGAGGAAGAAGGCACTTTAACAGTAGGATAATTATCTTCTCAGGCTGTGGTTGAGGTTTTCCAGATGTTCTGTTTCCGGTATTTTCTTATTGTGCTTCCTATTATAGTAAAGTTTAGCTCTGGTGTACTTCGCTCCTTGTGTATTTAGGAAGATCCTGGGTAGTTCTGGCATTGTATTTATAATGTTCCAGTGCCAAAGAACACAGTCATGTTACAGAAAGTTCATTGCTGTGGTTTTCTGTCTGAGTTTCCAGTTGCTACCATTTACTGCCGTCAGCAGTAGGTTAGGTCAAATGGTTCATTTTGTAGTTATCATGACATCCTTGCATAAGGCACCTTGATACATAAAACTTAGAGAATTACGTACCTGCGTGATTTCCCCTGTGT
Source organism: Sphyrna mokarran (assembly GCA_024679065.1). Taxonomy (NCBI): domain Eukaryota; kingdom Metazoa; phylum Chordata; class Chondrichthyes; order Carcharhiniformes; family Carcharhinidae; genus Sphyrna; species Sphyrna mokarran. The sequence goes on from JAGIQG010000026.1 coordinate 20,071,223, forward strand.
GAATCATTCATATTACCTCATATTATCATGTACCTAAAGAAGAATGAACTGGGAATGGGAAGATGCTGATGTACCTGTGGCTACATGAGATGCACACCATAGATAGGAACTCAGGCTATCTATGAGCCATCTCACCTCATGAATTTTAAGAGGAAATCATTGTGGACTTCCTTTGATGCTCCATCTAAAATCGACAAAGTCAACAAGGGCATATGGATTGAATCAGTATCGCAGATAGGAGGCGTGATTTTGTGCTCGCGTTCACCATCAATGCAAATGATGTAGTATTGTGCAAGTCTCAGGAAATGACACCCTCGCCAACAAGATCTCATTTACAAATTTTCCCTGTAACAAGATTCCCACCCAGAAAGGATGGAAACTTCATTTCCATAAGCTTCTCCATCATATGATCTCCCAACAACAGAAACTCCCCCCTCGCCAGCATGATGTCACATCGGCAAGGTTTACAACTGCTTTTGCAAAAAGCTGCGAGAGGAACCCATCGAGGGTTTAGATAGATCTTGTGCGGAGAGAGAGACCTGCTGGGCAGTAACCTGGCACCATGCCAGGAGACAGTACCAAGGGAACCCCTCTGGAGACTTCCATTCAATCACAGGATCGCAGAATTGTTATTAATGGGGGAGGGGGAGCGGTTTCCATAGACAAGGGTCATAGGTGGAAGTGGGGACTCATGGTGTTAAAATGGCGGCGCGGGCTCGTTGGGCCAAAGGACCTGTTTCCCATGCTGTGTTGTTCTTTGTTCTTTGTTTGTCCCCTTAATGTCTGTGGGGGGGTTTCCCTGGTTCTTGTGGGGGGGGGGGCTGTTACTCCAGTGCTTGTGGTGGAGGAAGGGGTGGGCTCCCTTATGTATGTGCTAATGTTGCCCCCCTGTTTGTGGGTATTTGGGGTTTGCCCTGCTGCTTGTGGAGGGAAAGGAGATTTGCCTGAGTGCGTGGGGGAGGGTGCTGTTGCCCCAGTTCTTGTGGGGAAAGTATTACCCCTGTGCTTGTGGTGGAAGGGGGCTTATGTATGTGGAAATGTTGCCCCAATGCTTATGGGGTATGGGGTTTGCCCTGGTGCTTGTTGGGGGGGGGGGGGCGGGTAGGGGATTTGCCAAGTGCATTGGGGGGGGGGGGGGTTGCTGTCCTCATTCTTGTGGTGGAAGGGGTGGGTTTTCCCGATCTCTGATTGCCAGCGCTATCAAGCCCCATCCTGTCACCCTGACAGCATGGGCCACACCTCCAGATTTTCTACACACAAGAATGCTAGAAGAGGAGGCTTGGCAGTGAAGCTGGGCAGCAATGTGCCAGTTTTCTCACCTCAGGCAGGACTCTGTTCAGAGAGTAGAAAATTCTGCTCCTGTTTTTCCATTGGGATGACCACTGACCCATATTCTCACAGAATAGCTTGCAGCTAAAGACATTCCATCAGCAACTTCTTTTTTGGAATTATCTTTGCAATGTGTTTGAGGAGGATGACCTGGAAGCATCACTCTTCAATGTTGTATTTGGAACGGAGGGCTCTGCTGTCTGTCGCTATACTGACCTTCCTTGTTAGTATGACAGCAGAAAATGCTTGGCACTGGCTCCCCTGAGCAGAACATTACCGTAATCCTTATCCGATGACAGCACTGGGACCAACAGATCAAAGCCAATAATGATTCCGGGAACTTGGATTTTTTTAAAAAGTGTTTTAATGTTTATTTATTAGGCCTACATTAACACTGAATGTAACGAAGTTACTGTGAAAATTCTCGAGTCGCCACACTCCACATCTGTTAGAGTACACTGAGGGAGGATTTAGCATGGCCAATTGTCACCTAACAAGCATGGCTTTCGGACTGTGGGAGGGAACCAGAGCACTCAGAGAAAACCCACACGGAGTGGGGGGAATGTGCAGACTCTGTACAGACAGTAAACTGAGGCCAGAATTGACTACTGAGTCCCTGGAGCTACGAAGCAGCAGTGCTAACCGCTGTGTCAACACTGTACATTGGGAAGAAAATAGCCAACTGAGTAAAGCCTGAAACGCTTCCTCAGTTTTTGTTTCATGAAAGGTTGGAGTAAAATTGCTGAATTTTTGTATTCATTTGTGAGACACTGGCTGGCCACCAACAATTACCCATCCGTAGTTGTATTTGGAGTTGAGGGTCAACCCCATTGCTGTGGCTCTGGAGTCACATGTAGACCAGGCCAGGTAAGGATGGCAGCTTTCTTCCACCAAAGTGCATAGATTTTCCAGCAACTATTTCATGATCATCAGTAGATTCTTAATTCCAGAGATATTTTATTGAATTCAGATTCCACCATGGTGGGATTCGAACCCAGGTTTCTAGCACATTAGCTGAGTTGCTGGATTAATAATCTAGCAATAGTACCACTAGACTATCACTTCCCTTCCCCTATGGCAGGTTTACAAATTAGGCAGTTTGATGGATTGTTGGAGAGTCTGGTAAAGTGTAATAGGCAGGCATTATTGAGTTAATTGGACATAAGAGTCCAAGAAGTAGGAACAGGAGCAGACCATTCAGCCCCTCAAGTCTGCTCTGCTCTCCAAGAAAACCATGGCTTCTCTGTTGTTGGCCTCAATTCCATTTTTTGTGCCATAACCCTCATGGTTCAAATATGAGAATTGCAGCATTTTAGTGGGGTATAAGCATAATTATCAGTTAGTTATGTTGATTAATTAGGATAATAATTAAAGTAAATACTAGTTACTTGTGCAGTTATAAACACCAAAATCTAAAAACTGTAATAAAATAATTGATAATTTGAATGAATACTTAATAGAGGCTAAAAGAAATATTCTTCAATGTTTAATAAGAGAAAAATCTTTCTTCTTTAATACAAACCTTTGACAAAAACCAAGGCATTCAGAAGGAGATGCAGCTTGGAGATTATCCTCTGCCAGCTGTTTCTGACAATGCTGAACATTCAGGCCTTGTTCTTACCTTCTTTCACTGCAGAGTGAGAGACAACGAGAGCAAATCACAAAAGGAGGCCTACTTCAGTATCAAAAGCAGGAAGAAAAGTTAAGTTTCAGTCTCCAATTTCACTCCGAGTTTCAGCATTCACTCTGTGTTAGCACTGCCAGCCTGGAATGAGAAGGAGGTGGAATGATGACCCATGCCAGACACTTGAGCCTGTAACCCAGGCTGACAATCCAGTACAGTACTCAGGGGGTAATGCACTGTAGGAGAGGCCATCCTTTGGATAAGAAATGAAACCCAAGGCTTTGTCCTCTCAATTGGATTTGGATAATATTTTTGATTTTTGATTTGATTTCATTTGTTATTGTATTAGTGGGAAGTATTGTTTCTTGCATGCTATACAGACAAGGCATACCGTTCATAGACAAGGAAAGGAAAGAGTACAGAATGTAATGTTACACTCAAAGCTAGTGTGTAGAGAAAGTTCAACTTAATGTAAGATAGGTCCATTCAAAAGTCTGATAGGAGGAGGAGAGAAACTGTTCTTGAGTCAGTTGGGACGTGATCTCAAACTTTTGTATCTTTTTCCTGACAGAAGAAGATGGAAGAGAGAATGTCCGGGGTGCATGGGGTCCTTGATTAGTGTCAGCGAGTCATACTTTCCAGCATGGAGACAGACACTTCGAACCAACTTGTCCATGCCACCCGTTTTTTTGTTTTGCTCATATCTCTCTATACCCATTATCCATACTCTCTTATCCATGTAACTGTCTAAATGCTTTTTAAAAGAAAAATTGTACCCACCTCTACTGCTACCTCTGGTAGCTTGATACAGACACTTACCACCCTCTGTGTGAAAAAAGTGCCCCTCTGGACACTTTTATCTCTCTTCCCTCTCACCTTAAACCTTTAAGGCATACCTTAAACCTATGCCCTCTAGTTTTAGATTCCCCTATCTTTGGAAAAAAATATTGACTATCTAGATAATTTGTGTCCATCATTATTTTATAGATCTCTGTAAGATCACTCCTTAGCCTTCTATGCTCCAGAGAAAAACGTGGCAGTATAACCAGCCCCCCTTATAACTCAAACCATCAAGTCCCAGTAGCATCCTACTAAATCTTTTCTGCACTCTTTCAAGTTTAATAATATCCTTTCTATAATAGACTGAGCAGAATGTATATTCCATGTGTGGTCTTACACTGGCTTTGTGCAACTTCAACAAGACACCCCAACTCCTGTGTTCAATGTTCTGCCAGCTGCTTTTCTGAGGCAGCAGGAAGTGGAGACAGAATCAATGGCACTATTCAAAATAGAGCAGCATTTTTCTCCCTGGAGTCCCGGCCAATGTTTATCCCTTTCCTGACATCTTAAAAACAGATGAATTCACATTACTGTTTGTGAGAGCTTGTTGTGTTTCCGACATAAAGAAAAATAATTATGGACAGAAGCTTACAATTCAGAATATCAATCAGAAACTTATCCAGTCAACCACTCCATCAAATACTCCCATCTGACTTTAGGCACCCCTACTGGAGTTAAGTTTAAGCCCAAAAGCAGAGAAGTGAAGCCTGATGGGTTCAAGGGTTGAGTCCATATATTTGTAGAATATGATGGGGGGTCAATTTGAGTAGGTGCAAACTGGATGGATTAGTCTGACATATCTGTATCACAGAAACATACCTTTCAACCAATGTCCCAGTCTCGTCTATCACCATCCCTGGATATGTTCTGTTTTATTGCCCTCTGACCTGAGGGCACGAATCTTTCAGCCTCACGGCTGAAGATTACAATTATTTACCTCCTACTTGAGCCTGAAACCCTCCACAAATATTGACTCTCTCAGTAAATGTTGGTACCTTTCTTTGTGGAGAGGAAGAGGTTGCTCTGCTTTGTCGTTGGAATTGTCTTAGCATTCAGAGTGGCATGACAGCCCTTTGTTAAAATCACAAGGCCCACATTTTTAATCAAGGGTTTTCGCCTCTGTTGGAAATAGAAGGGAACGAAAGCAACAGCATTTGTCCCTGTCAGATGTTTGCTGCTGTGAAGCTTCCTGCTGGTCGTCACATTCAGATGTTTGGTGTGGATGGACTGGAAAATTACAGTCTAAATTAGTCCAATGTTAACAGCTCGAATTTCTTATCCATTTACTTTTCTACAGTACAAACAACTCTGCAGTTATTAAAATGTTTCAACAATGGTGAAAAGTGTGTGCCAATGACCTTGAACACTGCTATTAGTGTGGCGTGACATGAGCTTGAGAGGAAATGAGATAACAGCTTGTGGGCATTGCCAAGTTCAGCTCAACCTCTAAACTCTAAATATATTCCGGCACATACATTCCCAAGAACTGATCATCTTCTCTTGCACTGATCTGACTATTTTACATGGTGGCACAATGGTTAGCACTGCTGCCTCACAATGCCAGGGAGCCGGGTTCAATTCCAACTATGGGTGATTGTTGTGTGGAGTTTGCATATTGTCTCTGTGTCTGCATGGGTTTCCTCCGTGTACTCCAATTTCCTCCCACAATCCAAGGAAATGTGGGTTAAGTTGATTGACCATGCTAAATTGCTCCTTAATGTCAGGGGGATTAGTAGAGCAGATTTGTGGGATTATGGGGATAGGGCCTGGGTGGCATTGTTGTCGGTATAGGCTCAATGGGCCGAATGGCCTCTTTCTGCACTGTAGGGATTCTACGTTCGAAACACTTTGGGTAAGATAGCAGTCACCCGCCACATGATTGGCGCTTGTCTTATACTTTCAATGAATCAAGAATGCCGCAAAACACTTTTGAGTGCACTTTCCACACATTTCTCAGCAACAGCTTGATAAAGATCTCTTTAAGTGAAGGCTCACCCTAAAAAGTAAATTTTAATTTGATAGTCGTCAAGTGTATCAGTGTGAGAAAGTAAATACTGAACTCCGTGTGAGCTGCTTTTTACGTAATTAAACTACTACTGTTTTATTTTGAGTTAAACGATTGAAGGAATGTAAGTGAAGCCCGGCCGATTTTAAATGTTTAAATTGCTGGTGTATTTGTTGTAAAAGTGTGAGAAATAGGTCTTTCTGCAAAGAAAATGCTATTTTCTTTTATTTCTCAAGGCTTCAAAAAATCCTTCAGTAATAATAAAGGAAAACTGATGTTACTCCAGTGCTGAGAATCTTTGATGATGATGTTATACTTTGTTTATCTCTGTGACGATGTTTATATATTGTTTATATTTTCTTAGGGTTCAGGAAGTCTCAGGAATGTTCCTTTTGCACTCCCCCTCCCCGACACTGCCCCCCCCACCCCCACCCCCCGTTTCCTGATGGTTGTATTCATATTTTAGTGTGCCAGCAACGTGTTAACTGTATGGCTTTCACAGGCTTTAGTTTATTATCATTGCAGCTTCGCAGGAAAAGGGTAACATTAAAGCTTTATTACTGATAGGTTGGTCATTTCCTCGGAGCAGCTCCAGCTTCATTGCTACGACTTTGCCAGTCTACTTTCTGTAAGTAAAGTCAATAAAATCAACAGTAACAACATCCTGTTTCCTTTCTCCTCTCTCTGTGCACCACGCCACTCCCCCACCCCGCAAAGATATTGGCAAATCATTTCCCATCCTGCCAAATTTCCTTTCCCTTTCACTTCCTGTCTGTTCTTCCAAAAACATTAAGGATTACTTTAGTTTCATCAGCGTGAGAGACACAGAAGACGCAGTGCGGTAGGATAACCTGTGTCCCTCCTGAATATGTATCCATGATTGCTAGGATACACTTCCACAGGGTACCAGTTGCTCTCTGGTATTCCTAGACTCTGCCATCATCAGCTGTAAGTCTTGACAGCACCACGCACGCAACATATTGTAGAAAAGTCATAGCGACTTGTCCCTGCATAATGCTGATGATTTTCAAACTCATAAAACCTTGTGAAGAGGAGTGAGATATCTTGCCATTCGTTCGGTTGGTCACAACACAGATTTTAAAATTTATTTTCTCCATAAATGCCTTTAAATATTTGTTAATCACGAGTCACTCGAGCTAGATTTTCATGAATCAAAGAAGTACATTCATTAATTACCAAAAAAGTAACACACATGCAAACACAGATATCAGAAGCAAGAAAGTTAGAGTGCCATAAAAGACAAAAGAATGCATGATTAAGTCCTTTGCTTGCCTTTTGGCACATTCTGTGATAGAAATCACCAGGAGATGGGATTATATAAAGTTTATTTATTGGTGTTGCAAGTAGGCTTACATTAACACTGCAATGATGTTACTGTGACAATCTTCTAGTTGCCACACTCCAGCGCCTGTTTGGATACACTGAGGGAAAAATTAACATGGCCAATGCACCTAACCAGCAAGTCTTTCAGACTGTGGGAGGAAACCGGAGCACCTGGAGGGAACCCACGCAGACACTAGGAGAGCGCGCAGACTCTGCACAGTGACCAAGCCAGGGAGCGAACCCGGATCCCTGGCATTGCGAGGCACCTGTGCTAACCACTGTGCCACCATGCTGCCTGATTTACTTTCAGAAAGTAGACTGGCAAAGTCATTCAGAGTGGCATGACAGCCCTTTGCTAAAGTCACAAGGCTTGCACTTTTAATCAAGAGTTTTCACTTCAGTTGGGAAAAGAGGGGAGTGAATACAACAGCACAAAGAAAAATAAATTCCTGTCAGATGTTGACTGCTGTGGAGATTCCTACTTGTAGTCATATTCACACATTTGTTGTGGATGGACTGGAAAATTAGAATCTAAGATTAGTCCAATGTTAACAGCTTGAATTTGTTGCCCATGTGCTTTTCTACTGTACAAACAACTCTGCCATTACTGTACTGTTTGGTGAAGAGTGTGTGCCGATGACCTTGAACACTGCTATTAGTGTGGTGTGACATGAGCTTTTTTACAATACAAATAATTCTGTAATTATTGTACTGTACTGGCTGGTTATAACAGTTCCATACTACAGCTGATCAAAGTCCAACACTTTACATTTTTAATGTCTTCTTTTGTCAGACCTCAGGTGCCCAATGGCACCCTTTTTTTAATCAGTGTTTTTCGTTGTTCTTCCTCAATGGGGAGATTCTCTGGCCTCCCCTTAGCATGTTTCTCACAGCAGGAAGAGGTAGGGATTGGCCACTGGCAGGATCTTGTGGTCCAGTCACTGTCAATGGCATTGCCTGCCCCCCCCCCCAACGTTGCCGGGAAAGCCGGAGAAGGAGTACGCGCGATGGGATCAGAAGATCCTGCCAGTGTGAAGTGCCAGAAAATTCCGGCCAAAATGTATTTGATGAGTTGTGAAGTTGTAGATAGATTGCCCTCAATCACAGCTTCTCATCATCATAACAAATTCATCCACAGAGACTTCACAAAGCTTTAAACAAATAATTGGACATTAAACCAAGGAAGGATGTATTACGAGATGTAGGAAGTCACCATAAATCCTTAGATAGCACTGTCTAAATTTGTAACTTCCACTACTAGAAGGACAAGAACAGAAAACTCATGGGAGCACCATCACCTAGAAACTCCTCTCCAAGTCACTCACCATCCTTTAAATATATCACTCTGTCGCTGGATCAAAATCCTGGAACTCCCTCCCTAACAGCACTGTGGGAGTGGACAGTGGTTGTTCAAGAAAGCAGCTCATTACCAGTTGCTCAAGGGCAATTAGGGATGGGTAATAAATGCCGGCTTGATCTGTGAAGTCCAAATCTGTAAGTGAATAACAAAAATTCCCTTTGAACTAACAAAATGAATTGCCACAAAACATAGTAACCATGAGATATATCCTTCAATACCCTATCTAGCTCATATCTGCTATAATATTTACCACAACTAAGATCTCTTTCAGTTCTCTTTTGAATGCTCGTAGCAAATCATTGATCAGTGCATGAGTTAATATCTTGTTCTAAATGTTAACAGCTCTCTGCTAGAAGAACAGCTAATCTCTCTTCCTAACAGCCCTGTAATGCAAGGAGAACTTTTGCTATGGAGCTACAGCTACCACATGGTTCCAGTTGAGCAAGAACCTCCCCTTTCCTATCATCTGCCATCCATTTATCAGAAAGGATTCATACATTGACAATCAGCCTGTTTGGTTCCACAACAAGCACAAATACGCCTGCCACAACCATCAGACCCTGGGCTACAACTCAAACCTGGAGCTTCTGGCTCAGAGATCAGGTCTTCTAAGGATAACTTGTTTATTTCTATTCTTGAATCGCTGGCTCTCCCTAACTAAGTCAAATAATCTATACACAGAGTCTAGGCCATTCATATTATAAAGAATCATAGAATCCTACAGTGCAGAAGGAGGCCATTCAGCCCATTAGGTCTGCACCAACCACAATCCCACCCAGGCCCTATCCCCATAGCTCCATGGATTTACCCTAGCTAGTTCTCCTGAAACTAAGGGACAACTTAGCATGGCCAATCCATCTAATCCACACATCTTTGGACTATGGGAGGAAACCAGAGCACTTGGAGGAAACTCACTCAGACACAGGGAGAATGTGCAAACTCCACACACACAGTATTCCAAGGCAGGAATCAAATCCAGGTTCCTGGCGTGTGAAGCCTTAGTGCTAATCACTGTGCCACTCAGAAAATGAGAGCTTGTCCAGGATTTGAACCTGTGACCTCTCCCAAGCTTGCGGATTTCAACACCCAAAGCAAGAATCATATCCCGAGAGCAATAAGCTATCAAGACCTGAACCAAATTTCATCGATGCCCTTCATTAGTTTCATATCTTTTAAGCTAAGCATACGTACAGCATCTCTGTTATTGACTGTTCCAGGATTTGTTGTTATCATTTAACATGTGAGGAGACCAAAACTACGCACTAGCAATCAATGAGCAAGATTTTCCAGTCCTTCCTACCGGCCCTTCCCTTCTCTCCAGTCCCCCCGAAGCTGAACCAGTGCAGCGGGTTTCCCGGTGGCAGGACAGGCGAGCCAAGCAAAACGCTGTAGACATCGACAAGAACAGGAGATTCTGCCAGTGGCCAAAGGCGAATCACCTCCGCTTTTGTTTCGCTAATTTAGTCATTCATGGGAAAGGGCATTGTTAGAAAAGCCAGCATTTATTGCCCCTTCCTAATTGCCTTTGAGAAGACTGTGGTGAGACTTCCTCTTGTATAAATATAGTCCATGTGGTGTTGGTGTGCCCGCAGTGCTGCTGGGAGGGCAATCCAGGAAGTTTACCCAGTGATGGAAAAGCAGTGGGTGGGATTTTCTGGCTGTTCTCTCCTGCACGATCTTCTCATTCCCATCAAGAGTGGCCTTCTCTCACTGGGGAACTCGGGATACTCCCTTGAAAGTGATAGGACTGGGGTATCCTGCCACCAGCCAATGTCAAGCTACCTCTGCTGTGGCAGGACACACTGCAGGAGGTGTGGGGATGGGGGTGTGGGTCAGGGTGAGGGATGGGGAGGTGGAGGTGGGGGGGAGGGGGCAGGGGTGTGGCGAGGTTATGGAAAACCACACCTGATATACTTGAAAGCAAACATAGAAGTGCTGGTGTTCTGAAGCTCTTGTCCTGAGTGGTAGTGGAAGGATCTCTTTCAGAGGAGCTTTCGCCTTGTAGAGAAGAGGCCAGCATTTACCGCGCGGGAAGTTTTCTAAATCTCCAGAGGAGGGAGGTAATTGTCGATTGAGATCAAGAAAACGGTCTAGCATCCTATGCACGGAGAAAATTGTGACAATTTACTCAGGCTTATCATAGAATCATAGAATCTCTACAGTGCAGAAGGAAACTATTCAGCCTGGCAAGTCTGCACCAATCACAGACCCTATCCCCATAACCCCACATATTTACCTTGCTAATCCTCTGACACTAGGGTAAATTTATCATAGCCAATCAAACTAACCCCTATATCTTTGGACTATGGAAGGAAACTGGAGCACCCAGAGGAAACTCACACAGACACAAGGAGAATGTGCAAACTCCACACAAACAGTGACCCGAGGCTGGAATCCAACCCAGATCCCTGATGCTGTGAGACAGCAGTGCTAATCACTATGCCACCATGCCGCTTCTCCAGTTTATCTGTACTCTAATCCTTCATCCTTCGAACAATTCCAGTAAATGCCTTCTGCACCCTCTTCAAAGTCAGGCTGTAGATCATTTTTATTATTGCTGGAAACTTGTGGGAGGGTATAGCTGATAATGTGTAAGACCAAGAATCGTTAGAAATGGAGCCAATCTTTATACATTTTGTAAGCATTTATTTATAGAAATATACATTATAAATATGCATTTCCTGATTCAACAAGCCAAGTTTCAGTCAGTCACTATTTACATTCCATCTTTTAATATAACAATGAATTGTTATTAATGGGATTACAAGGAAATTCCCAGTTAACATTCACCGCCTGTATTTAATTAAACACAACTAACATGTAATTAGCAGAGATTATTTTATCAGTTGAAATACTGGCTGAGTCTCCAATCATAAGATTGTATAAGTGAGAAAAAAACACTCATCTTATCATAGCTGATCCATCTGACCTCTTAGAAGATTCAACTGTGTTTTAAGAAATTACAATGTTTGAACCCCTAACGAAGGCTGAAGTCAAATTTGAGAATGATCTTTCGATGATTATTCCTGACAACAATGCTGGGTTTATCTATCATCTGCTATCGTTACCTCGTGTCTTATTGGCAAGAATTAAGTGTAAGTAATGCCCCACACATAATGACACTTCCACAAAACAAGGAGTAAAAATGCTGTTAGGACCTTTCAACATATGTAATTGCACAGGAATCCCAGTGACATATCACCCAAGCCCCCCATTGTACATTTGACGTCAAATGCAGCAACAAGTGCATTCAGAGGGGTTATTTAATTTGTCTGCTGATTCATTGTAATGTCATATTTTAAGGATTAAAAAATTACTTTTTTCTGCTGAAGGAAAGAGATTTCCACTGGCAGAGTTCAGTGAGCATTTATCCAGAATGGGAGACCCGGGGATGAATTTTCATTTGTGCTTAAAAATATCCAACCTATCCATTGATTCGATTTGATACGATTTGATTTGTTATTGTCACTAAAAAGTATTGTTTCTTGTGTATTGTACAGACAAAGGATACCATTCATAGAGAAGGAAATGAGAGAGTACAGAATGTCGTGCTACAGTCATAGCTAGGGTGTAGAGAAAAATCAATTTAATGTGAGGTAGGTCCATTCAAAAATCTGATCAGAGCAGGGAAGAAGCTGTTCTTGAGTCGGTTGGTACATGACCGCAGACTTTTGTATCTTTTTTCTAAAGGAAGAAGGTGGAAGAGAGAGTGTTTGGGATGCGTGGGGTCCTTAATTATGTTGGCTGCTTTGCCGAGGCAGCGGGGAGTGTAGACAGAGTCAATGGATCGGAGGCTGGTTTGTGTGATGAATTGACCTACATTCATGACTATTGATGCAGCTTTCAAAATGCAACAATGACCCTCACACCATGTGTTACTTTACAAAGGATTTTTGTCTTTTCATACAGGGGTCAGGTTTACACTGCATTTGTAATAGATTGTGTGAAGTGTGTGCACTTAGAATGGGCCAATTAGAAAGCCTGCATCAGTTCTCCAACACAACAGCCCAGCTCCTAAAATCATTTGAAGACCTCCTAAACTTCATTGCTCACAACCTCTGCCCACCTCCCATGCTCCTCACATTCTCCATGTATTCTCTACAGTCACTCACCCAATGTATACTGTAGCAGGAACAATGAAATAACAATGGAAATTATTTAAAAATAATTAAACTGCTGAGAATCTAATAATGCTATGAATTCAAATTGATAATAGACCAAAAAACCCAAGGGATTGCATCAAACAAGAAACTACAATTGAAACATCAAAGTCCCTGTTATTATAGGTGGCAAAAGTTTAAGTAGTTCTTGAATCAATATTATCAGTGGCTGTTGAAATCCAGCCATGCATTCATAACAAAATAGTTGCCATTACAAAAACTTCAGTCCGCTGACAGAGCAGTTATCCATTTCCATTTTGAAGTGGAGTGTCCATCAATCAACGAGAGAAGAGCAGGTATGGATGATTTTTCAGAAAGAGGCTGTTTTTAAATAGATTTGTCAATCCAATTGATTCAGAGTATAAAATCATGACAGTAAAAGACTTATAGTACTTTATCCTTTGGAAAAGTTCTGTAATGCACGTGAATAATTATGTATTGTTGGTCAGCACAAGGATCAACATACTTTATAGGATAGATCCTTACAATGAATCACTGCTAAAAACACATACGCATTACAGTACAGCATCCAATAGTGACATTTGAAGTGTGGACATTCAAAACATTTTGCATTTACTTTTCATTACATTCCCAACTTACCAACAGACTTTTCACTTTCCTCACAAACTCTCAAAGCTGGCACATTATTGATGCTTTTCCAAATGGCAAATTTCCTTCCCTAACAGGCATTAGTAAATAAGATGGATTTTTATGGAAATGTTTTCACAGTCATTATTAGAATTTTAATTCCATATTTTTACTGAATTCAAATTTTAACATTAGCCATCCATTGCCCTGGGTCCCTGGATTACTAAGCCAGTGACATTAAAGCTATGCCACTGCCTCAGTCAGGTCACAGCTGATTCAACTGTAACCTCTACTCCATATTCCTGTCTATCCCTAATAATCTTTCATCTCCTTGCTTATCAAGAATCCATCTAACTCTGCCTTCAAAATGTTCAAAGGCTCAGCTTCCACCACTTTTTGAGGAATAGAGTTCCGTTCCAAAGACTCATGACTGTCTGAGAGAAAAAATGTTTTCTCATCCCTGTTTTAAATGGTTGACCCCTTATTTTTGAATTGTGACTCCGAGTTCTAGATTCTCCCATGAGAGGAAACATCTTCATAGAATCATAGAATCCCTACAACACAGAAGGAGACCATTTAGTCCATCGAGTCTGCATCAACAACAATCCCACCTAGCCCTATCCCCATAATCCAACATAGTTGCCCTGCTAATCCCTCTAACCTAAGACAATAAGGGGCAATTTAGCATGGCAAATACACCTGATTGGCACATCTTTGGACTGTGGGAGGAAACCGGGTCACCTGGAGGAAACCCACGCAGACATGGGGAGAACATGTAATCTCCACACAGACAGTGACTCAAGCCGGGAATTGAACCCAGATCCCTGAGGCAGCAATGCTATCCACTTTGTCACCGTGTTACTCATCTTCTCCACATTCACCCTGCCAAGACCCCTCATGATCATATATATTTTGATTTGAGTACATGTTACTCTTCTGATAGGGAATGTCACAGTAGGGTATTTCACAGTAACTTCATTGTAGTGTTAATGTGAGCTTTACTTGTGATTAATAAATAAATAAAATAAAACGAAACTCCAGTGGAACATCCTGTTCAACATTTCACATAAGACAACCATACATTTCTGTATTAGTCTATCCAAGCTTCTCTAAACACATTTACATCCTTCTTTAAATAAGAAGATCAATAATTCACCATTTCCATGAGTGAGCATAGGCACTGACTGGTGGGGATTTAACTTGAGGATCACCACACCTTAAGCGAGGGGCAAGGTCAAGAAGTTGGGCCTTAATGAATAACTTCAGATGATATGGGGAATTGAACTCAGGCTGTTGGCATCATTAATTAGCTATCCAGCCAACTGAGCTAAACCCACTCTCAAGCAGTCAATCCTGTACACAGTACTCCAGATGTGGTCTCACCAACGCTCTTTAATGAAAAATCAGATTTCCTTAAAGATAAATCACATGTGGCTAGTCTCTCAATAAAATATGCTTCCAGATCCAGGTGAAAATTCAGTTCCTGGTCTTCAGGTCCTTATGAAATTTTAGGCACTGATCGTGTGAACAGCCTGTCATTTCTGGTCTGCTAACACTGTACTGCTAGCAAGTGTCCAATGGAATGGAATGTTAAAATTAGATATCGTATACCCTTGTATTCTCTTCCACCTCCTTCCATTGGGAAAAAAATACCAAATTCTGGTGTCATATTTTGATTTGATTTGATTTCGTTTCATTTATTACTGTCACATGTATTAGTATACAGTGAAAAATATTGTTTCTTGCATGCTATACAGATAGAGCATACTATTCATAGGAAAGGAAATGAGACAGTGTGAAATGTAGTATTACAGTCATAGCTAGGGTGTCGAGAATGATCAACTTAATGCAAGGTAGGTCCATTCAAAAGTCTGATGGCAGCAGGGGAGAAGCTGCTCTTGAGTCAGTTGGTATGTGATCTCAGATATTTGTATCTTGTTCCTGATGGAAGAAGTTGGAAAAGAGAATGTGGTCTTTAATCCCATGGCTGCTTTACTGAAGCAACATGAAGTTTAGATAGAGTCAATGGAAGGAGGCTGGTTTGCATGGCACCTGGATTGGGCTACATTCATGACCTTTTGTTGTTCCTTGCGGTCTTGGGCAGAGCAGGATACCAAGCCGTGATACAACCAGAAAGAATGCTTTCTATGGTGCATCTATAAAAATTGGTGAGATTTGGAGCTGACATGCCAAATTTTCTTAGTTTTCTGAGGCAGTAGAGACGATGGTGGGCTTTCTTTACTACAGTGTCAGCGTGGGGAAAGCAGGACAGGTTGTTGGTGATCTGGACATCTAAAAACTTGAAGCCCTCAATCCTTTCTACTTCATCCTTATTGATGTAGACAGGGGCATATTCTCTCCTGTGCTTCCTGAAATTGATGACAACCTTCCTTATTTTGTTTTCATTGAGGGAGAGATTATTGTTGCCGCACCAGTTCACCAGATTCTCTATCTCATTCCTGTGTTCCATCTTGTCATTGTTTGAGATCTGACCTACTACGGTACCAACAAACTCAAAAACAGATTCTTCCTCACTGCCATCAGACTTTTGAATGAATCTACTTGACATTAAGTTGATCGTTCTCTACACCCTAGCTATGACTACAACGTTACATTCTGTACACTCTCCTTTCCTTCCCTATGTGCAGTATACTTCATCTGTATAGCATGCAAAAAACAATACTTTTCACTGCATACTAATAATATGAAAACAATAAATCACATTGAATCTCCCTGATGCCCCATGTTCTGTTAGAATAAAAAATATTGAAGTGTTCTTCATTACATCCAAATGACTGCAAGGTGAGAACCATTGGCCTGACAAGTGCTTGTCAGATTTTTAGGATGTTGGGGAACCAGTAGGTAACGCATCCATTCCTTTAATTCCTGTCTCTCCACCATTTAATACTTCAGCATACATTACTTGATTGGAAACCGGACTTTTGCCCTTTGCTTGGGAGTTCCTGCAGCTCCAGAAGTGACAGACTGGGACTGCAAGCAGCCTCCAGAACCTGAGTCCTGGGATAGGTGCTCGAAGTCTTAGGCTGGGGAGGGGAGGTGAAGCCTGGGAACTGGATAGAGGAGAGGTTGGTGCGTTGGTGGATAAGTCAAGGGGGACGGAGGACCTTTTATTGCTATTCATTCATGGGCTGTGGGTGTCGCTGGCTGGACTAGTATTTATTGTCATGTTTAATTGCCCTTGAATTGAGTGGCTTGCTCGAACATTTCAAAAGGAATTTAAGAGTCAACTGCTTTGCTGTGGGTCTGGAATCAGACGTAGGTCAGAACATGTAGGGATGGCAGATTTCCCTCCTGAAAGGATGTTAGTGAATCGGACGGGTTTTTACGATATTCAACAATGGTTTCATGTTAGTCAGTAGATTTTTAATTCCAAGTTTTTATCAAAATCAAATTTCACCATCTGTCTTAGTGGAAGTTGGATCCTTAGACCCAGTATCTCTGGATTGCTGGTCTATCTAAAATGCTGTCTTGCTGTCACCTCCCTGAGCTATAACTCTGGGGAGGAGGGTAGGGAACACAAAATTGAAAGAAAGCTACAGGTGATGGCACACCACACCCACTTCAACTTCCTGCTGAAGCTTGAACAAGATTAATTTTCAGGCTCTCTTCCATCCACTGAAAAACCCCCTGCCAGGCCCAAAATTGAGACTGGATGAGCAATGGCACTTAACTGATTAATAATCGGCCATTTACATGCCTCAATCAAGGCAAAAGGTGTCCAGCCTAGCCCTCAATCATTGAAACGTAAAATTGCATAGAGGCGGGGACAAGTACGAGGTATCTCAGAAGTGTTATGGTTAGCCCTCCCCCCTGCCTGCAGACTCACTAGCAGAGCAATGTAAAATTCTGGGTCATGTTCCAGAATTGTAACTGCTCTCTGTGTGAAAAAGTTTCTCTTGATTGGATTATGACATTGATTAATAGACTGCAATGTGACTGTTGAGCTAAGTTAATTCCTGGAAAGTATCATCTTATTAGATGTATCATTGAAAGACCTGTCCTCATCAAATGAATGCTTTTAGTTTTCGCTCTACCCTATTAGTGTATTGTGTAATAAGTGTTCAGATATTCACATAAAAAAGTATTCCATTTTGTGAGGAAGGTCGGTTAAATGTATGTTAGCAATTAGTACATTTGAGAGTTTGTATGGGCTTTGCAGAAATAAGTGCATTTGTGTTCTTAAAAGAAAGAAGCCTTTATGAAAGTGCACTACTCTCTTTTCTCTCCGTGTCTGTCGGTCTCTCTCTCTCTCTCTCTTTCACATTTTCCTTTCTTATCAGTGTTCACACTCAAAACTGGCTCCTTCCTGTCTTATCCAATTCCTGCCATGTTGCAATTTCCTGCTACAGATGATTAAATAAAATGATTAAATGCTGATGAGCTGCAGTTTCTTATCGCTAATAATCATGGATATTGTATTAATTTAACCAATGAAGGCATTAAATAATTGTTGGCAGCCTTTTAAAGGTAATATAATTATAGGGGAAGCGATGACCTAGTGGTATTGTCGCTGGACTATTAACCCAGAAACCCAACTAATACTCCGGGAACCTGGGTTCGAGTCTGGCCAGGGCAGATTGTGGAACTTGAATTCCATCCAAAAATATCTGGTGTAAAGAATCTACTGATGATCATGAATCCAAATACCAAATGTTGGAAAAACAATTTCACTAATATCCCCCTTAGAGAAAGAAATCTGCTGTTCTTACCTGGTTTAGCCTACATGTGACTCCAGAACCGCAGCAATGCCTGCCCTCCAAAGGCAACTAGGGGTAGGTAATAAATGCTGGCCAGCCAGCGAGCCCCATGTCCCACTAGTGAATCATTTAAAAAATAATCCTCCACTCTCTTTTTCATTTGAAGGCACCAACCAGTGCAGGAGTACTTTTCCATGGGCCGTTGTCCATGTGTGAGCTCAGGCAGGCTGCGAGGAAAGGTTATTTATTGTGGGGACATCACAAGCACGGGCATTCAGCCTCTGTTCTTCAAATCGGCCTTCACGACACATAACAATGTAGAATCGCTGAGCAGAAACTACATTTTCTCCGGTCATATCTGCATACTTACAAAGATGCAATGCATGGCAGGTCAGTCCAGGACGTGTTTCAGATTAAGGTAGATCAAGTAAGATTAAGGCAAAATACTGCAGATGCTGGAATCTGAAACAAAAGCAGAAAATGCTGGAAAATCTCAGCAGGTCTGACAGCAATCTGTGGAGAGAGAATAGAGCCAATGGGGCGATTCTCCCAAAAGTGCTGAATTGGCGGGAAAACTGTTCTAAGTCCCGACTGTTCTGACAATTCAGTTTCTCACCTAAATCTCCGCATTCTGAAGAGGTCCCGGTTGTGAATATCATTAAAAACCAAGGGAGGCAGGGCCTATTTGTGCTGGAGTCTGACAGTTCTGGAGTTTCGTGTTTGTGCAGTGGTTCCAAACTGTTAACTTCCCATCCCGGGATGGCCAGTGCTGCTCCTCCATCTCCCCCTCATGGCCCAATCGAGGCTCCCACAATAATTCCCAGGCCAATCTTGACTCTCCCATCTCCTTGTCCTGGAGTGCCCTGATGTCCAGGCCCTCACCTCGCAGTAGCTCCAATCCCTCCACTCCCTCTCACCCTGGCAGTCAACAGACCCTCCTTCACTGACACCTGCCCCCCACCAGGGTCAGCCCCCCAGAAGGCACAGCGTCTCAGCAGACCATCCCCGCAACCTAATCTCAACCCTCCTTCCATCCCAGACCAATCCCAATACAGAGTGGCAATGGGATCCCCCATCCCCCACCAATCGCAGCTACGCCCCCACCCACAATATGCCCTACCCTCTTGGTGCTGATTGGACAGTGCCAAGATGACCTCTAGGCATGGGCACTTCGCCCCTTGGGCAGTGCTGGGGGCACAAGCTGGCAATGCCAGGGTTCCCATGCTGGGGGCACCACTCCCCCCCACTGTCCAACCCCCAGGGGGACAGCGATTGCCCCCCTTCATTCCAACAGGGTCTCCTGTTAGTTCCCTGAGTGTGGGGAGTTAGTTTGAATCCCGCCAGATAAAGTACTCCTGACAGGGTGGGAGATTCAATTGGGACCTTTCAGATCCTGGTAATTACCTAAAACGCATATTTAAAACATAGTAAAAACAGATTTAAATGACTTATCTGCCTTCCCGCCAGTTTCCAGCATGGTCTGACCGGTGACTGTTCTCTGAATCTGGGAGAAGCTCATGCATGCATGGTGCATGTGCAAATCCCTGGTCAAGGCCACAGACACATCTCTCATTGCAACCCGACAGAAAATTTGTGGCCCACAATGGGAGAATCGCGGTAAACATTTCAAACAGTGGCTCTATTCTCTCTTCATAGATGCTATCAGACCTGCTGAGATTTTCCAGCATTCTCTGCTTTTGATCCAACTAAGGTTGTTTGGGCACAACTTGAAGCAGTTGCAAGTACTTAATAACCTGACAATTTTCAGCCTTCTTCAACCCCCCACTCCCCACTGCTCAGCTTTGCCCCACAATTAATTTTGGAAAATGAATATGGTGCACTAATATGAATTAGAATAATATGAAAATGAATGACCTGATATTGAGTGTACATTCTTACTGTTCTAGACTTTTCAGAAGATAAGTAAAAAAAACCAAAAAAACTAACAAAAGTACAACAGTTTGAGGCAATAATATCACCTTAAACTTTAATGTTATTAACCTTTCTACTGGCTCAGTGCCTATAACGCTTTTATGATAATCTGAAGATGCCATCAAACATTATCATAGTTAACTATCTAATAAAATTAAATATCTAATAAAAAGCCTTGTATTTGGAAGAAAAATCAGTCAACACACACTTTCTTTTTCACATTATTCCACATAATTCTAGCCTTCTGCTCCAAAATCAAGAATTTCCCTTGAACATTTCCATCTCAACCATTTCTTGTGTTGGAAAACTTATACTGAGGTCTCCAAAAACACTAAATATTAATTTTTTTTCATGAAGATTGCATTGCAGTTTACATCACCTCACCATATTCTAAAGTATCTGCATAAATTGCGAAGATATTGAGATATACTCAGTTCCATATAAACTGCTTATCCTGAGTGATAGATAGGCTTTCCTGTTTACTAAACTCTCTCTCTCTTGAATAATACATTTGCTTGCATAATATTTGAAAGAATAAATCCACTGCATTGCGACATACTTAAATTGTGATTTTCTTTCTTACAACAGTGAAAGAGTAGCCAGTCCAAACAAACACAGTTTTTGCATCATTGTGATAATTAAATGTTATCTAAATATTTAGCTTTTCAAATGTTGGCAAAATGCATTGCAACCCTCAAAGTTGCATATCAGTTACGCCTTTATTTAAGGAATGACACTTCCGAAGATGCAACATGCATCAGACAGATTGCGTGTGCAGATAAATCTTCTTGACGTCAATATCATCTGGTTAAGTAATGTCCTTTTGGGAGGGAAATCTGCTATCCTTACCTGGCCTGACCTACCCGTGACTCCAGATTCAAAACAATATGCTTGGCTATCAAATGCCCTCTGAAATGGCTTAGCAAGCCATTCAGTTCAAGGACGGTGAGGTACAGGCAACAAGTGCTGACCTGGCCAGTGACGCCCAGATCCCTAACATGAATGAAAAAATAAATCTTGGGTGAAATGAGAAGGGAAGGTGAGACACAAGCCAAGTTGTGAATGCGCACTCTCCCAGGAAGGACTTCTCACGGTGGAAGTTATAAGACTGTAAGTGTGGTTTTCAGGCTGTCAACCACAAATAATACACAGCAATGTAATAGGAAGCTACAACAGTGAAAACCCAAAAGTCTGGTTTCAATCAAGTCCGGGCAAAGCAAATGGGACAGTTAGAGAGTTAACTATAAGACTACATTCAGCACTCTCTCCTTTTCTTCTCTGTGAATGGTACGCTTTGTATAGTATGTAAAAAACAATACTGTACACTGATACATGCGATGATAATAAATAAAATAAAATCAAAACCAAAATAACATGGCTAGGGGTGAGTCTATTTGTGTCATAGCTCAATCTATGTGATTTTAACTGCTGGAGTCCCAAAAGCATTGAAGCTTCTTGCCCAATGTGGGCAGGTCCCTAATCAAATTGAAAAGTCATGGTCTGACAACATGGTCTTGGAGGGAGTGCAGAGAAATTTCACTAGGCAGATACCGGAGATGAAGGGGTTAGCCTATGAGAAGAGATAAATAGAAAAGGTCTGTTCTCATTGGAGTTTAGAAGGCTGAGGGGGAATCTTATAGTGACATATAAGATAATAAAGGGGCTAGATAGGGCAGAGGTAGAGAGATTCTTCCCGCTTAGAAAGGATAGCAGAACTAGAGGGCACAGCCTCAAAAGGGGGGGGGGGGGTACAGTTTAAAACAGAGTTGAAGGGGAACTTCTACACTCAAAGAGTGGTGAGTCTCTGGAATTCTCTGCCCATTGAAATGGTGGAGGCTACCTCGCTGAATATATTTAAGTCACGGGTAGATAGGTTTGTGAAACACAAGGGAATTAAGGGTTATGGGAAGAAAGCGGGAAAGTGGAACTGATCCACTTCAGATCAGCCATGATCTTGTTGAATGGCAGGGCAGGCTCGAAGGGCTAGATGGCCTACTCCTGCTCCTATTTCTTATGTTCTTATGTTCATTATTGATGCTAAAATACAACTGAGCTCAGGCTTACCTGACCTTGACTAAGGAAGAATTTCATCCATTTCCATTCTGGGAACAGGCCACTAGTTTGTCGCCAGGCTTGGGGGAAGCCACTCCACATCAACCGTGACTTACTAGGACTCTCTCTCACACTCACCGCCAGACATTGGTGTGCTTGAAAGGATTTTCCAGGTTGATACTCAATCTGTTTGACCACATTATGAATGCACTTTCCTTGGCTATCATGTCAAACTCAGAAGTTCTGGCTGAGAGGTAGAAGCAGTATCCACTGTGCCACAAGACCTTCATGGGTGATGTGCAGTTGTATTTCATTATAATTGAAAAAGAGAGTGAAAAGGTACATGTTTCAGTAACATATACAGTACTATAGGCACCAATTCTAGAGTAAGAATGAAGTGTATATATACTGTATATACCCTCTTTGTAAAATGAAAGCATCATTAGATGTATTTTGTGAATATACCAGTGAAGTTGTATTCATCTTTTTATTCACACGCCAAAAATAGAATATACATTATTTTTGCGATCTGATATCCTCCACATTTCTTCATTCCACTGAAGCGCATGATTTCTATGATCCAAGGGCAGGATTTTACAGCCGATCCCGCCACCGGAATCTTCTGGACTCTTGACGTGGTGTTTCCATGCAGCAGGACAGGCAAGCCATGCAGAATGCTGTAGATATCAGCGGAATCAGAAAATCCCATTGGTGACCAATGGCAAATTGTCTCCACCATCAGAAAACATGCCAGCAGGAAGGGAGCCAGAAAATCCCACCCAATGAAATGCAAATTAGCAACCTACACCCGTACGTCTAGTTTGCTGTTGAAGTGGTTGCCAAGAGATGCAAAAGGAGCAGCCTGGTGTCTCTCTGCCTCTCTGTGGCTATAGTTTACATGTGGTAATATGCTACAAAAATGCATTCAGCCTTTCAGCAGACCAATCCAATGGTCGACGACTGGTGAAACATAGAAAATCAGAGCAGGAGGAGGCTATTTGGCCTTTGAGCTTGCTCCACCATTCATTATGATCAAGGCTGATCAAACTAAATAGCTTGATCCCGCCCTCCGCATATCCTTTGATCCTTTTCACTCCAAGTGCTATATCTAACTGCTTCTTGAAAATATACGATGTTTTGGCTTCAACAACTTTCCTTGGTAAATGAATTCCACAGGCTGACTAATTTCTGGCTAAAGAAATTTCTCTTTATTTCTGTCCTAAACAGTCCACCCTGTATCCTCAGACTTCGACCCTTGGTTTTGGTCACCAGGGGAACATCCTTGTTCATATAGAACATAGAACAATACAGCACAAACAATACAGCCCTTCTGCCCACGAGTTGCGCCAATCACATCTACCAATCCACAGACCTATCTATAACCCCCTATCCTATTCTTTTCCATATACTCATCCAGAAGTCTTTTAAAAGACCCCAGTGAGTTTGCCTCAACAAACTCTGACGGCAGTCGGTTCCATTCACTCACCACCCTCTGAGTGAAAAACCTACCCCTGACATCTCCTTTGTATTTGCTTCCCTGCACCTTAAATCTGTGTCCTCTCGTAGTGACCATTTCCACTCGGGGAAATAGTCTCTGAGAGTCCACCCTATCTATTCCTCCCAACATTTTATAAACCTCTATCAGGTCGCCTCTCAACCTACGTCTCTCCAGTGAGAAGAGTCCCAGCTCCCTCAACCTATCTTCATAAGGCCTGCCTCCCAATCCAGGCAGCATCCTTGTAAATCTCCTCTGAACCCTCTCAATAGCCTCTACATCCTTCCTATAATGAGGCGACCAGAACTGCGCACAATACTCCAACTGGGGTCTGACAAGAGTCTTATAGAGCTGCATCATTACCTCCTGACTCCTAAACTCTATTCCTCGATTAATGAAGGCCAGCACACCGTACGCCTTCTTGACCACTTCCTCCACCTGCGAGGCCGATTTAAGAGTCCTATGGACCCGGACCCCGAGATCCTTCTGCTCTACAACACAGCTAAGACTCCTACCCCTTATATTGTACTCCTTCATCCCATTATTCCTGCCAAAATGGACCACTACACATTTATCTGCGTTGAAGTCCATCTGCCACTTCTCCGCCCAGTCTTGCATCCTGTCTATGTCCCACTGCAACTTTTGGCATCCCTCCAGACCATCCACAACACCACCGATCTTTGTATTGTCGGCGAACTTGCTAACCCATCCCTCCACTTCCTCATCCAGGTCATTTATGAAAATGACAAACAGCAGGGGTCCCAGAACAGATCCCTGGGGCACTCCACTGGTTACCGACCTCCATGCAGAACAAGACCCATCCACAACCACTCTCTGCCTTCTGCCGGCAAGCCAGTTCTGGATCCACGAGGCCAAAGCCCCTTGGATCCCATGCCCTCTCACCTTCTCCAGAAGCCTTGCATGTGGGACCTTATCAAACGCCTTACTAAAGTCCATGTACACTACGTCCACCACCCTTCCTTCGTCAATGTGTTCAGTCACATTTTCGAAGAACTCAACTAGGCTCGTAAGGCATGACCTGCCCTTGACAAAACCATGCTGACTATTTCTAATCAGTCCAAACTTCTCCAAATGTTCATGTATCTTATCCCTCAGAAGCCTCTCCATCAGCTTACCAACCACTGAAGTCAAACTCACCGGTCAGTAATTTCCTGGACTATCCCTGTTCCCTTTCTTAAAGATAGGAACCACATCCGCAATCCTCCAATCCTCCGGAACCTCTCCCGTTTCCATGGACGACGCAAAGATCATCGCCAGGGGCTCTGCAACCACTTCCCTCACCTCCCACAATAACCTGGGGTACATCCCATCCGGTCCTGGCGACTTGTCTATCTTGATAGAATTTAACAGGTCTAACACATCCTCTTTCCTAACATCCACATACTCAATCTTTTCCGTATGCCGCAAACCTGCAGTGCAATCTCCCAGTTCACTTTCCACCGTGAATACCGAGGCAAAGTACTCGTTAAGCACCTCTGCCATTTCTTCCGGATTCACACAGACTTTTCCCCCTTCACCTTTTATAGGTCCTATCCCTTCTCTTCTCATCCTTTTACTTTTCACATATTTGTAGAAGGCCTTGGGATTCTCCTTAATCTTACCTGCCAAGGCCTTCTCATGACCCCTTCTGGCTCTCCTAATTTCCTTTTTAAGTTCCCTTCTACACACCTTATACTCCTGTAGATCCCTAACATCCCCTAGCTCTCTGAACCTTTTATATACCATTTTTTTTTCTTCCTAACTAGGTTCACCACTACCTTCGTGCACCACGGTTCCCGCGTCCTACCAGAACCTCCTTGACTCCTCGGAACGTTGTCTTGCAGTGCCCTAGACAAACATTCCTTGAAAAACCGCCACTTTCCTTCTGTACTCTTCCCCAAGAACACCTCCTTCCAGTTTATGCGTCCAATTACCTGCCTAATGTTTTCATATTTCCCCTTACTCCAGACATACACCTTCCTAGCCTGCCTGATCCTATCTCTTTCCATCGCTATCGTGAAAGAGATAGAATTATGATCTCCATTCCCAAGATGCTCACCTACCGTGAGATCCGACACCTGCCCTGGCTCATTAGCAAGCACCAGGTCAAGTACAGCCTCTCCTCTCGTAGGCTTTTCCACGTACTGTGTCAGGAAACCTTCCTGAACACACCTAACAAACTCCACACCATCCAAACCCCTTACCCTTGGGATATTCCAGTCGATGTTTGGGAAATTGAAATCTCCCATCACGACAACCCTGTTATTTCTACATGTGTCTAGGATCTGTTTCCCTATCTGCACCTCAAGTTCCCTGTCGCTACTGGGCAACAGGATGGTTTACAGGGAATCTGTGAAGAGTGTTCGAGGAGGATGGGCTTGGGAGGTTCCCCTGCAGAATGGGAATCCGCGTGCTAATGCATTTAAATTTAACATATTCTGTTTAGTCCTGTTAGAATTTTATAAGTTTCTCTGAGATTCCCTCCCCCCCATTCTTCTGAACTCCAGCAAATATAGGGCCCGATTTTACCAAACATTTGGGCGTGAAATTGTGGTAAATTAGGTCATCGGACCTGTAATGTGATCTGCACCCGAATCCGACCACATCGCACTTTTACCGACATCTGATTTGGACGCAGATCCAGTCCAAATGCATTAAATTTAAATGCATTAGCACGCGGATTCCTATTCTGCAGGAGAACCTCCCATCCCATCCTCCTCAAACACCCTTCGCAGATTCCCTGCTAACCATCCTGGCAGGCCTTCCCCTTCCCCACCCCACCACCTTGATCCAAACCCTCCAGGGAACAGTCCACCCCTCCCAATGACCCACCTCCCTGAGGAGGCAAGGCTCCTCAGCAGACCCCGCCCCCTTCCCACCTCGGTCAGACCCCTCCGGGAGGCAGGTCCCCCCCCCCCAACCCCCGCAGAGCACACCCCCAACCTACCTGGATTGCTGCTGTCCCTTCTGACCTGCGCTCGTTGATGTGGAGATGCCGGTGTTAGACTGGGGTAAACACAGTAAGAAGTCTCATGACATCAGGCTAAAGTCCTGTTGGAGTATAACCTGGTGTTGTGAGACTTCTTACTGCCCTTGGTGCACAGCCTGCAGCATCTTCCTGGCCTTCCGATGGCGTCAGCTGGAGGAGGGGGGAGCAGGCGGGCTCAGATGGATCTCTGGTTGAGAGGAAGGGAGGCTTGATGATGGAGGATGAGGGCACTTGGGAGAATCTCCACCACACCCCTCCCTGACCAGAGATCCATCTGAGCTCCCCCACCCCTCCCCTGGCAGACGTCAGTGGAAGGCCAGGAAGATGCTGTAGGCTGTGCACCAAGTGCAGTAAGAAGTCTCACAGTACCAGATTATACTCCAACAGGACTTTAACCTGATGCTGTGAGGCTTCTTACTGTGTTTACCCCAATCCGACACTGGCATTTCCACATCAACAAGTGCAAGTCAGAAGGATGATGAAGAAAGAGCAGCAATCCAGGTGAGTTGGGGATGTGTTCTGCCGAGGGGGTGAGAGGGAGCCTGTTCCCCAGAGGGGGTCTGATCAGCAGTGGGTGGGGGGGGGGCTGCCTTCTGGGGGTGGTCTGATCAGGGATGGGGGCTGCCTGCCTGGGGGGGGGGGGTGGTCTGATTGGGGTTGAGGGTGCCTTCCAGGAGGATTTGATCGGGATTCTTTGCCGGGGAGGGGCCTACCTCCCAGGAGTGTCCGATTGCGGCTCACCCCCCCCCCCCCCCCCCCGGCTCTCTCTCTGTTTTCCGTGCCCGGGTGCGTTGTTTCAGATTTTTTTTCGAATTGCGCATGCACAGTTCACAGCTCCGATCGTTCCGACAGCGCTAAGCCCCGCCCACAGCACAGACCAGACCGGAGCCAGCAAAAAGCGTACGGACGCGCAGGATTCTGGGCTCGGATCCGTTTTACATCCGGATGTGGCCCCCAGTCTCCAACTGATAAAATCTGGCCCATCATCCTAACCGACCCAATCTCTCTTCACATGTCAGTCCTGCCGTCCCAGGAATCAGTCTGGTAAATCTTCTTTGCACTTTCTCTAGAGCAAGAACATCCCTCCATAGGTTAGGAGACCAAAACATCACACAAGGTTTACAAAGGTCCTCCAGCAAGACATTCCTGCTCCTGTACTCAGATCCTCTCACTATGAAGGTCAACATACTGTTTGCCTTTTTTACTGCATGTTTGTCTTTCAGTTACTGGTTTAAGATTCACCTAGTCTCTTTGCATGTTCCCCTCCCCTAATTTACGGCCATCCAGATAGTAATCTGCCTTCCTGTTTTTGCTACCAAAGTAGATAACCTCACATTTATTCAAATTATACAATATCTTCTCTTCTTTTGCCCACTCACTCAACTTGTCCAAATCACACTGAAGGATCTCTACATCCGCCTCACAGCTCACATGCCTGTCCAGCTTTGTGCCATTTGCAAATTTTGAGATGTTACATTTAGTTCCCTCATCCAAATCATTAATGTGCATTACGAATAGCTGATGTCCCAGTACTGACTCCAGCGGTGCCTCATTTGTCACTGCCTGTCATTTGGAAATGGACCCATTTATTTCTACTATTATTCATTCCTCCAGCTATCTCCCCTTCATTGAAGTTGCTGCAATGATCTGTCAATTTACAAAGGACTTCTGTTGTACTGCCAGCAATTCTGATTATTATCTAACAGCTGGGTTGACTGGAGGCCACTTAATCTGAGCTCCTTGCGTAAGAGAACTACTGACAAGAGTATCTCTTTAGCAGTGGGTATTTTAAACTCAATTAGAGAACCGGTAACTGTTAAGCGTATTTCGAAAACTTGTATGTTAAACAAAACATATTTTTCTCATGCCTAGTTCCTAGATCAAGAAAATTTTTCCAAAATTAACTTTTTTTTCCCTTCATGAAGCCAAGACATGAAGTTCTTTGCAGAAAATGTTAGAAGAATGGAAATAATCAATGAAAGAATTTGAGCCATGCTGACTTCTATCAACTGAGAAAATTTCACCTGTAAATTACCATGGAGACATTATGATTAGACTTCCGTTTCCAGGAAATTATGTTGTTACTTACATCTGGGTGAAATTAGTTGAAGATCTGAGTTAAAGCAAGGTTCTTTCCCAATTCTCCCTCTCAACAGGACACAGTTCACTGACTTTCATTAATCATTGGGTACTGTATTTCTTGGACAAAATCTAACTAAAAACTCAAATTCAAATTTTAAGAGAAGACTTAGTAAAGTAACATGGTGCCATACTTCAAGACTTCATAGAAACCCTATGAAGAAGAAGAAGGCCATTCGGCCCATCGATTCTGCACTGACCACAATCCCACCTAGGCCCTACCCCCATATCCCTACATATTTACCCTCTAATCTATGCATCTCAAGACTCCAAGGGGCAATTTTTAGCATGACCAATCAATCTAATCTGTACATCTTTGGACTGTGGGATGAAACACGAGGACAACGTGCAAACCCCACACAGTCAATCATCCGAGGCCAGAAAGAACCCAGATCCCTGGTGTTATGAGGCAGCTGTGTTAACCACTGTGCCACTGTGCCGCCAAGTTGTTCTGTTCAAACACAGGTCTAATTACATTTCAAAAATCCCAGCGGAATTTGATTTCACCACGCTTTCAACGAATGTGTTCCAGTTCTTACCAACACTCTGGCTGGGATTTTATGGCCTCACTCAACCCGAAAATCCCATCCGAGGTCAATGGACAATTCCATTGCCTGCCTTTCGCCCATTCTGACTCAGTGGCGGACGGGGAGGTAGAATTCCAGAACCTGTGTGACAAAATTTCTCTTCATTCCCCCTCTGACTGTTAGCAAATCTATAATGTCTGGTTACTGACCCATTTGCCCAGAGTTTTGCCTTACTTGCTCCATCAAAACCATAACTTTGAATGAGTCTGCTCCAAAGATTGGCTTCTCCAATCTTTTCATATAAGGCCAGACCTCAGGTCCAAATGTGCACATCCAGCATCCTCCGCTCTTGCACTTTGCTCAAAATATTATCACTTAAATTACAAAAGTTCTTTCCTGTGAAGTGCATCATTTACGCTCAAAAGTGAAAGTCTATTTCCATCTGATGTCTGTGACTATCTGCTCAATCTTTACAACGTTGCCAAATTTTGCATCATCCCCAAAGTTTGAAACTGTATTCCTTATTCCCAAGTCCAGGTCATTAGTGTGAGACAAGAAAAGCAAAGGTCTCTAACAGCCAGAAACTCTCAGCTCATGTGCCAATAATCCGCATCTGGTTACACAGGACCCACTTAGTGAGCAGGATTTGCAAGCTGTTCCTGCTGGCAAGATCTTCCAGTCCCGCCGATGGCAAACCCCACCCCTGGCATGAATTCCCCAGCAGTGAAGGCTGCAAACAATGAGAAATTCCACCTCCACTACTGCAGAACGTGCCATGGGGGAAGCAGAAAATCCTGCCCAGCGTTCAGGAGTTTTCATTTGGCGCTGAATGAGAATCCATCGAGTATCAGCTATCGTGACATATTAGTAAATAGTTACTTTAAATTGTATTTTATTTAGCTGATGAGCTAGCTAAATATAATGGGGCAACTTTTCCCCAAGAACTTGAGATGCTGAATGCCCTCCAAGGTGCTCAAGATCAGTCTTAAGCTGTTTGAACATAAGGACAGTAGAAACCTAAGAAATAGGAGCAGGAGTAGGCCATCTAGCCCCTTAGCCTACCCCTCAATTCAATAAGATCATGGCTGATCTGAAGTGAATCAGTTTTTCTTTCCCGCTTGCTCCCCATAACTCTTAATTCCCTTGTCTATCAGAAATCTATTTACCTGTGACTTAAGTATATTCAACAAGGTAGCCTCCATCATTTCAATTGGCAGAGAATTCCAGAGATTCACCACTCTTTAAGTGAAGAAGTTCCTCCTCAACTCTGATCTAAACTGCCACCCCCCTTATTTTGGGGCTGTGCCCTCTTGTTCTGTTTTCCTTTCTAAGTGGAAAGAATCTCTGTACCTCTACCCTATCTAGCCCCTTTATTATCTTGCAGGTCTCTATAAGATCCCCCCTCAGCCTTCTAAACTCTAACGAGTACAGACCCAGTCTATTCAATCTCTCTTCATAAGCTAACCCCCTCATCTCCGGTATCAGCCTGGTGAACTTTCTCTGTGATCCCTCCAAGGCCAATATAACCTTTCGCAAGTACGGGAACCAAAACTGCGCACAGCACTCCAGTTGCGGCCTCACCAGTGTGCTGTACAGTTGCAGCAAAACCTCCCTGTTTTTATATTCTATTCCCCTCGCTATAGAGGCCAACATTCCTTCCGCCTTTGGTCACCTCTTATTGGAAGAGGACAACTTGCTAAAAGAAATTGAAGCAATGTTGGAAAGACTGCCTGGAAACCTCTTGAATGGTTGTTTACAACTTCAAATTCGAGCTGGCAATTTGTATAGAGACTGCTGAACACTTTGATGCTTCAACTTTCTTCTAACATCAACCAGATGTTTGGGAGTAAACAAAATGTCAGCTTTAGGGGGTGGCTACTTAAAGGGACACTTGTTCATTGTTGTCAGAACTGTGAAAGAATTCTCTGAAACATATTGAGAAACATTTTGGGACACTTTGCCAACACTTAACCAGTAACAGTTGGTTTTAGTTCAGTCAGGCAACATAGTCAGTGCAGCCTTGGAGGGCTGAAGGGTCTGTTCCTGTGCTGTAATTTTCCTTCTTCTTTGTTCTAACACTTATTCTGGAAATTCTCTGTGCACTTTACCTAAAAAAAGTAAATATTGTGCCATTCCACCTCATTGCACAGCAGTAGAAATGGAGCACTCGGTCATGGGCACCTTACTGAAGCTTCCCCTTGATTTGGACAAGGAATGTAGGGAGCGTAGAACTCAGCAGAGTAGCACTAGCTTCTGCAGATGAGAGCAACAGGACGAAGTGGGCAGGGTGGCTTTTGGGTAAAGAGTTTCCTTCACCCTCCTTCCCTCACTTCTCTACTCAACCTTCCAGTTCTGCAAAACCTATTTATCCTCTCTGTGGTCCCGGAGCTATCCTATAAGATGTCATTGTGCACTAAAACACTTTACACCTTCAGTGGAAATTAACATGAGGAGCTTACATACACTACTTTGCAAAAATTGTGTCTAATCAGCATAAAACACAGGTTTATGGCTTAATACTGTTTGAAACAATGTATAGCTTTAAGTTTAATTTATATTTTGTATTTGGGTGTTAAGAAAAGTGCAACCTGATATTAGTTTCATTTTGAGGTCTTTGTGAGCTGGATGCTGGGAAGTCTGGGGCCCTGTTTATATACAGGTATTTTAATGGGGTTTTATTAACCAAGGGGGTTGTAATTTGGTGAAGTTAAAAAAAAATGAAGTAGTAAAAATTGTGCTGTTGCCTAGTGACAGATTTCCAGGAACTCACAGAGAGACATGAAAATGCAAAGATCTGGTAATGTGTGTATACTAGAGAATGCAGACAGAAAGTCTGATCTCTCTGATAGGAAACCTTACAAACCTGTTGGGAAACTGAATTTAGGGAATCTATGATTGTTCTGAAGCTGAATTAATAGTAATGAAGTAATGAATGGCCCAGCATAGTGGCACAATGGTTAGCGCTGCTACATCACAGTGCCAGGAATTTGGGTTCAATTCTGGCCTTTCTGTACGGAATTTGCACAATTCCCCCATGTCTGTGTGGGTTTTGTCTGACCGCTCTGATTTCCTCTGACAGTCCAAAGATGTGTAGGTTAGGTGGATTGGCCAGGCTAAATTACTTCTTGGTGTCTCAAGATGTGTGAGTTAAATGAATTAGCCATGGTAATGGGATTATGGAGGTAGGGCATGGGAGTGAGCCTACATATATACTCTGTCACAGAGTTGGTGCAGATTTGATGGGATGAATGGTCTTCTTCTGCACTGTAAGGATTCTATGGTAGTGAGTTTAGAATGTGGTTTGTGGGTGTCTCAGGGAGAGAAGAAAAACAACTTGGGAAGACTCAGAAGATTGCCAGAAGAAAATTGTTTTAAACTAGTTCAGTTCAAACAAGAAATCTTGGTGTTGATTCAGTGGTAAATCTTCATTCTGGTCTTGTGGTGTAAGGGTTACTGGGTTAATAAGAATGATGTGAGTTTGAATCATTCTTTGGTATCTGAATTGAAATATTTCCAACCTTTTTTGTCTAACATAATGTAATTATTATTTTTCTTGCTTAACAAGTGATTTATTATTTATGTTGAAAGTGTCCTGGCACACGCTTGTGAATGTGCTCAGTAACTGAAGGTAAAACCATTGCCAGGTTTGGGATCTGACATGTCTGGTATTAACATCAGCTGAGGTCATAACAAGTATCTTTCAGTAGATTGTGAGTTCAATTCAGTTTCAAACTGACTTTTCCTTTAAGAATATTACTTGTTTTGTGGTTGTTTATATCTTTTGGCCAAAATAACCTCCCCTAAGAGCTATTAATAAAGTAACCATTACTAAACTGAATACATTTGATAATTTACCTGCAATGCACCTTATATTGTGCTGACTGATGAGGGGTTTTCCCCTCTGCTCTCTACCATTCCACTTTACCCAGCTTGCTCTGTTACTGCTGACTCTCCTTCTGCATAAATCACCTTCTCATCAATTTCATTTTGACATTAATCTTGCATAGGAGAGGGGGGTGGTTAACACTGCTGCCTCACAGCTTCAGGGACTCAGGTTTGATTCCCAACTTGGATCACTATCTTTGAAGAGTTTGCACATTCCCCATATGTCTGCATGGATTTCCACAGGGTGCTCCAGTTTCCTCTCACAGTCCAAAGATGTGCTAATTAGGTGCATTGGCCATGCTAAATTCTCCTTCAGTGTCCCCGAACAGGCGTGTGGTGACTAGGGGATTTTCATAGTAACTTCATTGCAGTGTGAACGTAAGCCTATTTGTGACAGTAAGAAATAAATTTTTAACTTTAGATGGTTTTAATATTGTGTTCAGAATGCCCAACACTATTCCGGCATGGGAATATTGCAAATTAGCCACAAGTACCTCCTTATTCGAGGTATCCACTTCTGTCTTTTAAGAACTTTAATTTCCTCTTCTTTATCTCCCATTCACTGCTATCAGAAGAAACAATCCAAAGCTCACTGAAAATTGTTTGTTTCTTTTGTTACAATACGCAGGATTTTCCCATAAGCTTTCATATGTCACAGAATCACAGAATCCCCACAGTTCAGAGGAAGGCCATTTGGCCCATCAATTCCACACCGACTCTCCAACAGAGCATTTTACCCAGGCCCTATGCTTGTTACTCCATGTATTTACCCTACTAATCCTTCTAACCTACACATCTTAGGATATAAGGGGTCATTTAGCATAGAATCCATTCAGTGCAGAAGGAGGCCATTCAGCCCGTCAAGTTTACACCGACTCTCCAAAAGAGCATTTTACCCAGGTCCAATTGCCTGCACTATCCCCATAACCCTTTGCATTTACCATGGCAAATCCACCTAATCATGGGATGCTAAGCGGCAATTCAGCATGGCCAATCACCATAACCCACATATCTTAGGACTATAAGAGGAAACATGAGCATCCAGAGGAAAACCATGCAGACATGGGAAGAATGTGCAAACTCCATATGAATTGCCACCCAATTGAACCCAGGACACTGGCATTGTGAGGTAGAGGTGTTTACCACTGTGCCATAATGCCATATTAGTTTTCCTCTTGAAGAAAATGGATTGCATTTACTTCTGAATTAATATCCATTTTGGAGTAGATTTGGAGACAAGTTCAGATACCATGGGTTCTAATTGCCTCAAATCCACCGCTACAAATATATCTGAGTTAATCTCTGAAATCATTGTTGGTCCTTTTAGTCCACTGGTATTCCAATCCAATAAATGTAAATGTAATAAAAGAATAATCTATTTCCTATTCCTCTAGTTTCCAACTCAAACCCTTTCCAAATTTTTACTATGCCCACTTAAGTGCCAATAGGAGCTGCAGTGAGCTATTTTTAAGGCAGGTAGCAAATTAAAGAGCCATTTTTGTGTGCTGCTATGAAGGCTGACGTTGCCTGCATATTCATATTCAGAGTTCGATGAGGGCTTTGCCGTTTACTTTGCTCTCAGCTCTGCTCAAACTATTACTTGAATAGAGATAGCAGTTTCTTCATAGGAGGTCTGTTATATCCTGTTATAAAGGAAAGAATGAGGCTGGATTAGATGCAGTTAGAGTGAGGTACTGCAGAAAATGCCTCTTCCTGCAACACTCATATCCTCTTCTGTAAATCCAAGAAAGTTGTAGACTTTCTGAACTGCCTCAGAAGGTTGTATATCCTCTTGGACATTTTGGAGATTTGTCAACCTCACATTGTAGACCTGTGGCCCACTTCCACCAAGAGAAGATTGGTGGGGCAGGCAAGGTCACCAAGTGCCAAAAGGTTCATTGTGACTGAATTCTTTTGAGCAGTATCAGACAACCTTTCAGTCAAGAAGCAATTCATTGAATCACTGCAGTGCAGGAAGAAGCTATTCTGTCCATCAAACCTGCATCAACAATAATCCCACCCAAACTCTATCCCTGTAGCCTCACCCTGCTAACCTCCCTGGTCAATTGAACATGACAAATTCAATTAACTCACACATCTTTGGACTGTGGGAGAAACCGGAGCACCTGGAGGAAATCCATGCAGACATGGGAAGAATGTGCAAACTCCACAAAAACAATGACCCGACATCGGAATCGAACATGGATCCTGACACTGTGAAGCAACAGTGTTAGTCACTGTACCACCACGCCACCAACAAGATCACTGATACTCTGTTAAAGAGATCTGCACAATTTTATATTCCTCCCACTGAAGCAGTGAAACAAAACAGTCAATTTTTACCTGGGAAAATAGGTACTGAGCAGTGAGGGCCTAAAAGGGCTCATGAGCCTTACTATCCCAATAAACCTAATCATCAGCCAGATGCACAGACCCAGCACAGTAATGGACAAAGACCCATCTGAAACCTGCCTGAAGCAGGAGGTAGGCTGCTTTCTCACGCAAACTGGGCTCCTGATGACATACAGAGGACCTTAGTTTCAAATGCATCATGCACATAGAAGATATTTTCAAATGGAATAAAGAGGAAGTTGGAAAAAAGGTTGCTGCTCAGCATGTTAACATGAAAAAATGTTGGCTTATCACTTCCATCAAGGCAGTGGCAGTATTATTTTTATCATGAAACCTTGTTAGGGCACAAACATTGGCAGGAAGGAGCAGCAAGTAAATATTTAAGCAATTTTTCATTGCTCACTCTGAGTAAGCCTATATATCAAGGATACTGAGTTATTGCATCAAAACTATGGAGACATAATAAGAGGAAAAGCAAACTTGGTAAATCATTCCTAACACAATTCAATGGGCTGAATTTATTTTATTCATCTTGGGTGGGAGATGGGGAAGGGCAGTAAAGTGGCAAGAGAAGGTGGTGAGTGGTGTGCCCATTATCTTCCTGCCTCCATACCAACTTACAAGATGGCACTCTTGCACAGAGCTCAGTTGAACAATTGAGGGTCCCGCCATGCCTCTGCTGGCATTTTGCCATTTTAGTGGGTGCATTGGGTGGGGGAGGCTCAGAGAGGTCTTGCGATGCACCTCACCTTGTGGGAAGACCACTAGGCCACCCAGTGGCCTTTAGGATTTTTGGGAGCCCTTCTTATTTGGACAAAACTCTTTAATCTACAAAGCAATTGCTGCTTCTGCAGCAACCACAACATCTGTCCTCATGAACTCCCTCCCCCTATACTTTCTTTCCACCAATGGGATCTGTCTAACTGCCTCTGGAGACCCCCACACTGCACTTACCTGGTTGTAAGGATGCACATTCATCAATTCTTTCTCCTGCTCCTCCAGTGGCCAATTACGTTGGCACTGCTGAGGCTGCAGAACTGCTGGACTTTTGACTGACAATTTTTGTGATTGGATAGCTCCCCCTTAATCAAGAAGTTCAGTTTGGCAGCAGCCAATTAATTGCCTGATGCTGACAAAATGCCCACTGGCCATCAAAGTGAGGGAGCCTGTAGCCATCATCCTGTCTCCATTTACAAGACCATAGGCAAAAATCCCCATCATAAGCACTTATGTCTTTATTTAATTAGGCAATCGCCAGAGACTTAATACTGTCTATAGTCCAAATGTCAAACATCACATGATTTGTGGCAGCATCTTAGCAGCTTGTTTGTGTCCAGTTTTTGAAAGCATTGGCAAAAAAATTCACAATATGAGACGCCTGTACTGGAGATGACACAATGGGTGAGATATTATGGCCTCACTCGTGCAAGATGAGAAATTTCAGCCCGAGGTCAATGGAGGTTTCTGTTGTCAGAACCTTCGATTCTGTTGGTGGGCGAAGTGGGGGAATTCCAGCCAATGAGTATTTTGAATGGCAATGTTGGGTTACTTTGGAAGATCTGTCTAAAATAATTTCTGCATTTTTATTCACTAATGATGTAGGGTTGGTGGATTCATCTGATGATTTAATGGACTTCATGTGGCATCTTCAACAATAAACCAAACAGTAGGATCAGATAGTAGGTAACTGACTGTAGCCTTACTGCTTTGTACAGCTCAAGAATGGAACTCAAATATATTCGTGGATACAAGGGACAATTGACCTAGTTATTGATCAATATCAGTACCTGTAGTTTTGATGAATACCACTTTTAAATTCGACAGTTCCTCAAGGCAGCACTGAGAAGAGCCAAAGGATACCTTGTGTTTTTTTCTGTCTTTCTATATTGGCAATAAGGTCCCATTGCAAGTTAAGCATTTGGTATGTAAGGTGTGTGATCAAATAGTTCATCCCTTCGCTTGGAGCTCCAAGACATTCAGGAGAAAAGGCTCCTTATGTGAGTTCCAGAACCAACTATGATGAACTGGCGAATGAGATTGGAGAATCCTACCCTGGTGCTGAAGCTCAGGTCTTATTGGAGGAATTCTCCGATGCCACACACCAACTTGCTGCCAACGCGAGTGGAAAACATGCAATTCAGCCAAACTCCACTCATTGCAGTGGGACAGGAAAATCCCAGCACTGTGCAAGGTCAGAGGTTTCTGACGCAAATCATGGGGCCTGATTTTCAAAGCATTTCAAACCCCCTCTCTTGCAAAGAGTTAAATTCACTATTAAATCGTCATTCAGTGGGATGTGGTTGTCTCCTTGCTGTGGTCAGAAGAATGGTGTTAATGTTCTTCCTCATTTGTCATACTGGTTATATACAATAAAATCCATTTAATGAATAATTGTTCTGATTCCAAACTGTTTGGGAAAAGTTCTTGGAAGCTGCTGTCCAGTTGAAAGGGATCAGTGCAGCACTTTCTAACGTTAAATAATTTGGTAGCCTCCATTGAGAAAATCATTATTGGGATCTCCTCTTAGTTGTCATTTCACTGAAAGGTGTTCATCAAATTATCCAATTAAATTTAAAGCCATTATTAATTGTTTAAAATGGTTGGGCTATTCATAGAATCCCTATAGTACAGAAGGAGGCCCTCCTGCCCATCAGGTCTGTACTGACAACAATCCCCCCCAGAGCCTAACTCCATAACTCCATTACTTACCCCTGCTAATCCCCCTGACACTAAGGGACAATTTAGCATGGCTAATTTGCCAAACCCACACACCTTTGGAATGTGGAAGGAAACCGGAGCACCCAGAGGAAACCTATGCAGACACTGGGAGAATGTGCAAACTCCACACGGTGACCTGAGGCTGGAATTGAATCTGGGTCCCCGGCACGGTAAGGCATCAGTGTAACTGCTGTGCCACCATGCCACCCCAGGGTTCCTAGGATTAATTTCCAGGGTTAATCTAATGCTGAGCAAAACTTTATATTTCAATGTCTGGAGATGTGAGGTTGCTCCATTATGGCAGACTTGATCTTTCAGATCCTTAAGTCAGAGATTTCTGCAGTACTCCAAGGGGCGATTGATATTCGACCAGTCAGCCCAGCTCATTGATGGAATCTGGAGAGATCAGCTTATCACTGTGGTGGGATCCTTTCTGCTCAGCTCTAGATGATTCGACCAGCTATCACTCCATGGGAGAGAAGTGGAGGTGGATTCCTTAGGGGGTTTCAGAAGAGACCTGGATACATATTTGCAAGTGATGAATTTGAGGACAATGGAGATAGGGCAAGACAATGGAACTGGCTGGAGAGCTCTTTCAGGAGCTGGTGCAGACACGATGTGTTGAATGGCCTCCTCTGTGCTGTAATATTCTGTGATTCTAATGAGTAGGCTGGCCAAACAGCAGGAAGTTAACCAGTTTTCTATGCTGGTAAGTTACATTTAACAACGAACATTCTTGGGACGTGGGCTTCACTGACCAGGTCAGCATTTATTGTCCATCCTCACA
Organism: Sphyrna mokarran; assembly: GCA_024679065.1. NCBI lineage: Eukaryota > Metazoa > Chordata > Chondrichthyes > Carcharhiniformes > Carcharhinidae > Sphyrna > Sphyrna mokarran. Next base: position 20,110,067 of record JAGIQG010000026.1, read on the forward strand.
TGCCATTGAGAAGGTAGGTGCACTCACAGTGCTGTTGGGGAGTTCCAGAATTTTGACCCAGCAAGAGTAAAGTGATATATTTCCAAGTTGGAATGGTGGGTGGCCATTAGCAGTGCCTTAGAACACGTCAGGTGGACTAAAACGTAGCAGGGACTAAACTTGTATCTGAGAGCCCATATCTTGAGCCTCACTGGTGTGATTGGAGAGAGTGTGCACGATCCATCAGCTATAGCCAGGTTATGTGAGCTCTGAAGCATAAGCCAAACGCTTTCCTGACCAAAAATAGTATCATTTTCAAATTATTTTTGACTTTGCAGACTTACTGACATAACGATTTACTTTAACAATTATTTTAAGTGCTTAATATTATCCTGTTGCATTCTCCAGATGCAAACATCTTTTGCTCGTGAACTGTGTTTAATTTTTACTTCATTAAATCAATGAAAAATGTTATACAGCAACATAATAAATTCCTCATGTGGAATTCATTCAATTCAATCTGTGAAGTTCCCGTTATTACACCACTCAACACAGCTGCTGAATAATGTACTGACATTATGCAAATCTGGAGAATTAAAAATATCCACTGAGAGGAATTTATAATAAAACACATAACAACATTTTTTCTGCAAATTAGCCTGTACAGAATGAGCACAGAACAACAATAGGAAAGTTGTAGAAAAGGCAAGCAATTGGCAATTGGGGATTTTGAGATAGCTAAGTGTGAGGTATTACATTTTGCTGGAAGAACATAGAGACCACATTTACTTGGATATCACAAAAATCTAAATAGCACAAAGATGAAAGGAATCTGTGAATAGCAATGTACAAATTACTAAGAATAAATTAATAAGGTCTCTCTCTTACACACACACACACACACACACACACACACACACACACACACACTCTCTCAGTGGGTTTGCACTGCTGCCTCACAGTGCCAGGGATCCAGGTTTGATTCCAGCTTTGGGTACTTGTCTGTGTAGAGCTTGCCTATTTTCCCCACGTCTGCGTGGATTTCCTCCAGGTGCTCCAGTTTCCTCCTACAATTCAAAGATGTGCGGGTTAGGTGAATTAGCCATACTAAGTTGCCCATTAGTGTCTCCAAGATACATTGGTCAGAGAATCAGCGAGATAAATGTGTGGAGTTACATGAAATAGGGTGGGGAGGTGGGCCTCATGAAAGGTTTCAATAGGCTAGGCTGGAAATGAGTTTAAACTTGTGGGGGAAACCAAAACTAGGTTCCACAGTGTAAGGAACCTTTCATGTTCCAATACGATATAAATTTTGATCAATACTTTACACTTTTTAAATCCATAAAAGGCTACAAAAAGCTGATGGGACAAGGATCACCTGATTTCGCATGTGGATTGAAACATTCCCCCGTGGAAACAAAATAAACTTTCCAGACTGTGATGCCTTTTTTTGAAACTAATTTGGAAGAGGACTTTTAAATGGAAGTCAGTTACCCAGACACTTGCTGCCTCAGATCCGTGAAGTGTAAAAGTCATCAAACAAGATGCATAATTGACTCGGTCACACGCCTCATTTGGAAAAGGACTTTGGGCTTATAATAGTCACAGGGTGAAACAAGTCGTTTTGTCACCGTTTTAAAACAGCAGGATACAGTTCAGCAAACAGAAATCCACCGGTCTTCAAACCTGCACGCCAGCAATGCAGCCAAATTAGTAAACAGTAATACCTTGAAAGTGTAGGAGAGACTGTCCTCAAATTGTTCCCATTCAAGTTCACCTGGGAAACAACCTTCTGTAAAGTTGACTACAAGAGACTTCATAATTGAATATCATCTGCCTTGCATGACATTCCATATTTGAGTGATGGTGTGGGCAAATCAAGCAAGTGAAATGTCACAATCTGAAATTGGAGAAGGTGTCTAATAATAAATAACCTTCCTTTCCTTAAAAGAAATCATAAATAGCTTGCTGCTGACATTATTTAAATCTGGACAATCACTGTAAGGGTAAGAAAACACACACTCCTTATATATCAAAACACACACTGATCATTGCCAGCAAATAACCCCTAGACTGGGATTTTCCAGGCCTTTTCATTGGTGGGATCTTCCAGTTGCTCAGCAGTGAGATGAATGAGACATGCATAGGCATACTTAAAAGTGGCTGTTGCATCCAGTTTTGGTCTCCTTACTTGAGGAATGATGTGCTGGCATTGGAAGTGGTTCAAAGCAGGTTCACCAGATTGATTCTAGGAATGAAACATGTGCACGCAAAGAGTGAATCATTGAATCCTACACTGCAAAAGGAGGTAACTTGGCCCATCGAGTGTGCACCAACCACAATCCCATTAACCCCCCCCATAACCCTATGAATTTACTCTAGATAGTCCTCCTGACACTAAGGGGCAATTTACCATGGCCAATCCACCTAATCTGCACATCTTTGGACTGTGGGAGAAAACCAGAGCACCCAGAGGAAACCCACGCAGACATGGGGAGAATGTGCAAACTCCACACAGACAGTGACCCAAACCTGGAATCAAATCCAGGTCCCTGGTGCTGTGAGACAGCAGTGCTCTCTACCATGCCACTGTGCAGCCTGAGTGGTTGAATAGTTCAGACTTGTACTTGCTGGAGTTCAGAAGAATGAGGGAGGATCTGATCAAAGTATATAAAATGCTTAAGGGACTGATAAGGTGAATTTTGAATCGATATCCAGTCGAGAGATAGATATGTTTCTGATGAAAGCAGGATAAAGGGCTATGGGCAGCAGGAAGGAAAATGGAGTTGAGATCAGGATAAGATCAATGTATTAAATGGCAGAGCGGGCTCAAAGAGCTAAATTGCCTCCTTCTACTCCTAATTCCTATATTCCTTTGGCAATAAGGGCTATTCAGTGATCACATAAGTAATGACTCCACTCGGATGTACATGTGTGCAGTGTGTATATAATGAAACCATGTTGTCACTCAAGATACGAGAGGATGCAATGATGTTGTGATCACTGCAACAATATTTCTGTTGCATGGACTGTTCTGATAGAGCCTTGCAGTCCTTGCCAGAGTAGTTGAGGAAATTTGTGGTGGTCTCCTGCATGTTGTAGATCCTTGCTATCATAAAGGGAACAGTCCTTGCAGCCAGCTCTCCAGCAAACAATGAGAAACAAGAGGAGGAAGGGGTCAGGGAATGAGGAGGAGGAGGGAGGACGAGGAAGAGAGGGAAGAAAAGAAGGAGGGAGGGGAGGAGAAGGTGGAGAGAAGGAGGAGAATGGAGGGGGAGAAGAAGGGGGAGGAAGAGGAGGAAGGAGGGAGAGGAGGAGTGGAAGAAGGGAGGAGGAGGAAGGAGATTTCCTATCTAGTTGGGCTATTTGTAAAAACTAAATCCAAGTGTGTTGCCAGTAACTAGAATCCCCGTATCCTATTCACCTACATTCATACAGATTATCTTCACTTTGTTATAAAGCTGGTGCTGCCTATAACACCAACAATTGATATGGGTTATCTCCATACCTATTGTCACGTGTTATTAAACTTTGCATCCCCTCCTAGTAATACAATGAAGAATATATTCTTTCTATACAATCCACATCATCCATAATTCTCCACTCCCATTTAATCCCATGTGGGAAAGGTCTTTGATACTTCTCGCTGCTTCCCCAAAGAAATCAAGGGAAAAATATTAATTTCACATTACTTTCTACATTACCCACCTGTGACTGATTGCCTAGGTACTTCCTGCAGCTCTGTCATTTCCAGAATAACATGAAGTGGCACATCTTAATTCTCCACAAAGGCATTGCTGGGCTGCGTCACATGAGTTTCTGGCACTTGACCCAGTCATCTTTATTTAAGTTGCAAAAGAGCTGTTGCAACTGTACTCCACGCTTGTGATGTTAACACAAGATACACGTTCTGAAATCACATGCTTAACTTTTTTATGTCCGCATTTCTGTAGTAGATATGGCATTGCCTAGAACACTGCTCCACACAAGGTCAGCTGTCACTGGCATTAGGCCATGGGAAAGTTTGAGGGGTGCCCTTTGACCCCTAACCAAACAAAAAATCCAGGCATTTCTGTTCTTGGCAACTGCCACCATCAATTTGATGAAACATCTGTCCCCGTTTTCTGCAGCTACAGCATTAATCACCCTGACTACATGCTGAGTAATTGAGCCACAAGCTCACAGTGTTTAATATTCTGAATTGCAAAGGATGAAGAAAGCATTCATTTTATGCTTGCTGCAGTGGCCAACTCTATTTCTTGGAGTTATTCCATTTACAATGGAATTCTGTAGCATCTACAGTAGATCCAGGTATAAAATGGAAAGCCATATTATACGCAGGAAAAATATTAGTGTCAACTATTATTTGGACTCAAACTCATGTAAGTATTATTCATGAAAGTATTAGTAATGGCCAAATTAATATTACTGTACTGTTCATTAATTTCCAATGAGAATCTCCTGTCATGGCATTTTAATTAACATTGCAATCCTGATTTTTAACTCTGGGTGTGTTTAGGGCAGACAGGAAAACCCCTTAGGTCACTTTCATTCGCAGATCTCTTCTGAATGTCTCTCTTGACCAAAGCAAATTGAAATGCAGCCAAGCCAGTAGGCAAACACAAGAACCTAGAGGTTTTCTGAATTTACTTTGTGCTCATCAGAATGCAAGGTCAGTGAGCAGAGCAGGCTTAAGTGATGTTATGTGACTTAATGTTATGATTGGATTCTTTTTGGGGTGGCACAGTGACACAGTGGTTAGCATTACTGCCTCACAGCTCGAGGGACTTAAGTTTGACTCATGGCTTGGGTCACTGTCTGTGCGGAGTCTGCATGTTCTCCTAGTGTCTGTGTGGGTTTCCTCCCACAGCCTGAAAACGTAATGGTTAGGTGCGTTGGCCATGCTAAATTCTTCCACAATGTACCCAAACAGGAGCCATAGTGTGGTGACTGGGGGATTTTCACAGTGACTTCATTGCAGTGTTAATGAAAACCTACTTGTGATATTAATAAATAAACTTTAAACTTTTTTACATAAAGTCATAGAGTCTTCCATTGTGTTTGAGAGATGGTTTAGTGGTATGATAGTCTGAAGTCTTTAAAGTAAAAAATCGACACGCAGGAGGAAATTACCTCCACTTGAGGCAAACCCTACTTCCTGAGGTGGGCTCATGTGGCTGCCATTGTTGACTCCGCTCACATTAAGTTGCACCTCCTACAGGATTGTCATGGAACAGCAAGTATAATTGTAACAAAGAAGATTGTTCTTCACATGCCCGTCCACCTCAGTAAGAAGATGGCTGAGTGGAAAATTCAAAGGATCAAGAAGCACTCTGCCTTTTTTGCATTGCATTAGTTGACTGAGAAAATTGAATTCCACCAGCAATCAGCAAATACCCAGAAAGTTACTGCAATAATTCTTTTTTAAGATCAATGGCACTAGCACTAGGTGTTTTGTGTACAGTGTAATAATAAAGGAAATGATTAATTCAACATGTCAATTATGGTATCCAGAAAACTAATGTAGTGTTAACAAACCCACAATGTAAAAATATAATAATCTTAATATTCCTGCACAATATCAGGAAAATTTTTGACAATAAAAATTTTGTTTAGTCATCAGTGTCACAAATAGGCGCACATTATCACTGCAATGAAGTTACTGTGAAAATCCCCTAGTCGCCACTCTCTGCCGCTGATTGGGTACACTGAAGGAGAATTTAGCATAGCCAAAGCATCTAATTAGCACGTTTTTCGGACAACGGGAGGAAACTGGAACACCTGGAAGAAACCCGCATGGACACAGGGAGAAGTGCAGACTCTGCACAGGCTGTGACCCAAGCCAGGAATTGAACCCAGGTTCCTAGCACTGTGAGGTAGCAGTGCTAACCACTGTGCCACCTGATGATGCCATGGTACATACAGATAATGCAGTTTCTTAGCAAATATGATTTTGTACTTTTCCAAATTTCTAACATTCTAAAAATGTGTTTTTATAATATATCATTCACGACTTTTAATGAGAAAACTTCTTTACTGGGAACAGAATAGATGTAGTGTCGTAGCATGTTAAAATCATGAGATTGTAAAACTAAATATTCATTTCTTAACCACAGTTGCCATATTTCCATTCCTGGGGCATTTTGTTGGGTGATGGCTTCAAAAGAAAGACATTTTATCTTTCTTCAGACAATTCCTATACGGAAAATGGAGAAGAATTTAAACATGAGACATCAAGGCCTCTTCTGTCCATGCTGCTACCTCTCACAGGGTTTCACTCGTTTATTTGTTGTAACACAAGGACTCCCGATTTCTGATAATATAATGACGGCACGGTGCCAATGGCACATCTGCTATTAGATGTTAAGAAAGCCCCTGTCTGCCTACCCTCCGAGGCAGGTTTTCTCCAAACTAAAACAGCATCAGACAAGAGTGCTTCAGATATGCTCTGTCCCATCCCGCAACATAATAACTGCATTTAACTCTAAGGGCTATGAATCTGTGGAATTCTTTACCACAGACAATCGTTATGTATATTACCAACTGAGATAGGTTTTTAGTCACAAATGGAATCCGGGGCAAATAAGGTGGGAAAGTGGCATTAGGGTTTATGACATCAGGTGAGTCATTGTCTCATTGAACAATGGAGTAGGCTCGATGGACTGAATGACCTACTTCTGCTCCCTTACATTTTCTGGTGTTTATGCCTACTGGACTGGGTTAAAATTGGAATTTGAGTGTCATGTTGAGTTACAAGCCTTATCTATTAATGTGTAGTGGGATGAGAAGTTCCACATTGTCAGGATTACATTAAATGTTATTTTTGATTGTTAAATAAGTGTGCAAACTCCTTGCAACTAAAACCAACAGGCTTGGATGGCATACAACATTAAGTGAGTCCATTTTGGAAATGGATGAAAATATGCAAACACAATTCAGGTATATTAGTAAAGTACTAAATGTATAATCTTGTTTGCCATGTGTAATTATGGCAGTATTCAGTATCTCTTAGTATATTGAAAAGAGATGCAAGTTGCATTTTAAATTGACTTTATTTCATATTACATGGAAAATATTATTTTGTTATGTAATCTGTCAGTTCAGTGTTGTGGCATTTGACATATCTTGCTAAGTGTTTGCTGCAGGAAGATGATTAGCAGCAGGAAGAATTCTTGGCCTTAGTAGTGTGCATATAAAATGACTGACAGCAGCACTGAGATAGAGACAGTGAAACTTTGGTACAAGAGCATTCCACTTCTCCAAAGCGTTGACAATGCCAGCATTACAAATAGTCATTTCACTCGCATTCTGTCTTCAAATAGACATAGATCACATTTAATCACCAATGGATTTAAGAAAATATCACATTTGTTTTGTTGAATGATAGAAACTGGAAGTAGGGGGTTGGGGGGTGGGGAGGATTGGGGTTGGAACTTGCTTGGAGTGAGTTATGATGCTTTAACTAAAGTGCTTGGAATGTTAAGGGAGTTAAGCATGAATTCGCTGAGTTTGGTCATTTGAATACTTACTAAAGTAAACAGTCCTTGTCGGAGCCAACTGCCATTTTTCCTACTAACACCAGCAGAAAGAAAGAAAATCTACCAAAACCCTGTCCTCTCATGCTGCCACTTACATGTGGATAGTGGGCAGGCAGTGGCTATCCCTTTGAGAGGCTGGAAATGGAAACCTTGGACAAGGGGAGGAAGTGGCCAAGTGGCACTATCGCTATACTTATAATTCAGAAAATCAGCTAATGTTCTGGGGACCCAGTTCGAATCCCATCATGGCAGAGGGTGGAATTTGAATTTGATTAAAAAAAATCCAGAATTAAAAATCTACTAATGACCATGAAACCATTGTTGATTGTCAACAAAACCCATTTGGTTCATAATGTTCCTAAGGGAAGGAAATCTGCCGTCCTTAACCTGGATCTGGCCTACATGATTAGATGCATTGACCCAAAGAGGTGCTGGAGTGTGGCAACTAGGGAATTTCACAATAACTTCATTGTAGTGTTATTGTAAACTTACTTGTGACTAATAAATAAACTTTAATGTGACTCCAGAGCCATAGCAATGTGGTTGACTCTCAACTAGCCTCTGAAATGGCCATTCAGTTCAAGGGCAACTAGGGATGGACAAAATGGTGGCTAGCCAGCAACACCCATGTCTCACGAATGTATTAAAAAAAAGTGGCAAAACTGTGGTAAATCTCATCCTTCCATTTTCCCACTAATTGTTTCATCTGTTCTTGGGATGTGAGCAACAAGCTAACGTTTATTGAGTATCAACAAACAACAGGAAATGCTGGAAAATTTCAGTAGGTCTGACAGCGCCTGTGAAGAGAAAATAAAGCTAGCGCTTTGAGTCAGGATGACCTTTCTGTTTTTGCTTCGGACTCCAGCATTCACAGTATTTTGCCTTTATTTATTGCTTATCCTTAGTTCCTCTTGAGGGATGTCGGTGAGCCATCTTCTTGGGTCACTGCAGTCTGTATGCTTTATTTCTGCAGTAGTTTGATACAACCAACTGGCTTACATTCTATGTGAGAAGGCAGGTATGTGTTCATCATATTTGTTGTGGCTTTGGAGTCACTTGTGGGCTGGACTGACAGCTTTATACGTAGTCATGAGCTTTCGGAGCACTGCTCCCTCCTCAGGTGAATCCTTTGAGGAAGGAACAGTGCTCCAAAAGCTTATGATTCCAAATAAATCTGTTGGACTTTACCCTGGTGTTGTGAGGCTTCTTATTGCGCCCACCCCAGTCCAACGCCGGCATCTCCACATCATGGTTAAACTGGATAAGGCTGACGATTTCTTCCCCTGGAGAGAATTTGGGAATCAGATGGGTTTTTGTAATGGCAATCCAGCAGTTTCATAATCATTATTAATGAACATAGAACATAGAACATTACAGCGCAGTACAGGCCCTTCGGCCCTCGATGTTGCACCGGCCAGTGGACCCTCTAACCTAATGAGGCGATCATTTTGTTGTAGTGTTATTAAAAAAACCCCGCATTACCCTTCCTATGATGGGATTGAACTCATACTACTGGCACACTGATCCAGGCATCTGGATTTCTAATCCAGGAACATTGCCATTGTAATTCCACTTTGCTCTTTACAGATTTTGAGCAGGTTTGTGGAGAAAATACTTGCACTTACCAAAGCTTTAAAGAGGCAATGTCAGTACATAAGAATAAATTACTTGGTATTTATCAACCTAAGTACCATTGTGACGTAAAGTTCTGACTCACCACATAGTAGCAAGTCCAAACTATTTCCGGCAACTGTGGAAAGAATCTTGCTGAAATGAAAATGTCCATTTGGAAATTGGACCAAAATCCAGCTCAGAAAAGAGGGATGATTCTGTTTGATGACTGTTCTAACAAACAGTAGATAACTACTAGTACTGATTATAATTGATTACATTTTTGTTTAACTTATGCCCATTCAAACATATTATTTCAGACAATCATGGGAACAGGCTGTTTAAAAAAGCCATTTAATTGTGAATCGTAAAAATCTATTTCCTTGTCAAATTAATATAGATGAGTGAGTCATGTGAACTGTCTGAATGCAGACAAATGAATGAAATCAAAGGCATGTTTGGCTGATCTGATATTCCTCTTTCTTCCATTTTATTATAGACATTGCCCAGTTAAAATCAATTGAGGTTTACTGAAATAAGAGATGTGCTTTTGTTCTGCCCTCATCAGAATAGATTCACAAGGATACTAAATCTCCAACAACAATTTATACTGCAGAAGAAGCTGGTGATTGGTTGGAAAGTGGGCTCAGATTGGTAGAGGCATTGGCCTGTAACTTCCGACCCAACTCCCAACTTAAGATGTTTGTGCGCTGCACGTGTGTCGAGACAATATGGAATTCCCGGCATGTGAATATATGCACTGCAGTGTGCCAAACTTAATCTTCCGATTGGGATTTATAAAGATGCTGGTAGTGAAGCACTGTGCTGCGTCCTGTCCCTAACTTCCTTCATAGAAATCCCACAGTACACAAAGAGCCATTCGACTCTGCACCGACTGCAATCCCACCCAGCTCCACTCCCATATCCCTACATATTTTACCCACTAATCCCTCTAGCCTACGCATCTCAGAACACTGGGCAGTAATTTTAGCATGGGCAATCAATCTAACCTGCATATCTTTGGATTGTGGGAGTAAACCAGAGCACTCGGAGATAACCACACAGACACAAGGAGAATGTGCAAACTCCATACAGACAATGACTGGGAATCAAACTATGTAGCTGTGAAGCAGCAGTGCTACCGTGCCATCCCACTTGCAGTGATAATTGTAAGCACTTGTACCTACTTATTTGCACGCTTTTTTTTAGGTCCAACCCCTACAGCAAGCAGAGGCAGCAAAAATCCTTTGGCTAGGTTAATTCTCTTGTAAATGTTTTAGAAAGATGTTTAACATATATGCAATGCACAAAAAGTGAAAGAGTTCTTTTTAAAAATTACATTTTTACCATGACATAATAATTCCAGTAAAAAAAATGTTTATATATAACAAGATGGGTGTTAATGTCTGAAATAAGTTTATCTCAATTTTAAGATGCTCTTGGTGAAATGAGTTCTATGGTTACAGTGGGAAGTGTGCAACTTGACTAGTTCAAATGCTTCAGGCAAGTTTTCCTAAATATTCCTTAATTTCCTTAATAAGGACTTCCTTACGAGTCCCCTATTAACTGATGTGAACTCTGTTTTGCAAAATCCAGTGCAGATTGAAAATCTGGAGTCATGTTCCATCATTGCTGATAATCACACTTTTAGCATAGAAGAGTTAGTGTGTATGTAAAATGTATAATTTTTATGTCCAAACCACACACCCCCACCCACCCCCACCTTGCAAGCTATGTTGATGAACTGAAGCTTTGATTTAAGAAAATTTACAAATTTACTCCATTACTGACCACAGGAAATATGTATTTGCCAGTGCTTATGAGTCTATCGCACATTGTTACAGATGCAAAACAATCTTTAAAGAGAATACTAGTTACTTCATTCTGTTGCTGGCCTTCAAAGATAATTGCTCTTCACCCTCCAATTAAGCTTAAGAGAGTACCCTAGTTACATTTGAATATATTTAAATATAATTTTAAATATACTAAAATGTAACTAGGGTAAATATGTGTGGCAATAGGGATAGGTGATGGGTGGGACTGTGGTCAGTGCAGACTCAATGGGCTGAATGGCCTCCTTCTGTACAGTAGGAATTCCAAAATACATGAAACCAAAGAACTGTCATCTGATTTAGGTAGATGCTAAGAATTTCAGTATACTTTTTGAAGACGAACTGGACATTTTCTTAGTGTGCTGGCTAAGATTCCTACACAAACCAACACCACTGCAGTTTGTGTGATTTTGCTGTGTGCAAAGTGGCTACTTTATTGTTGTATGGCTTTTACAGTAATTTATTATTTGGAACTTATTGTTTGAACAATAGTGTAGAATGCTAGATAAATGCTCTTCCTTTCAAGATATGTCTCCTATAAAAGGCTGGTCACAATTTTACCTCCAAGATCAGCTGCAATCACTTGTGCACCTAACTTAATAGGAGTATTAAAGGTTTTAATTACCTTGGCTGGATAACTCCATGAAAATTCTGCCATACATTTTGAGTGCTTCCTTGAAATGATTACATGGGAGTAAATTACTGAGCTACATTATTCAGCTTCCATGTTAATCCATCTTCAATGCAACTCATTAAATAGATACTTCTGTGACATAATCAGGATATTTTTAAAATGTCAGGTCTCAAAACATGGGCTACTTTAACTGGCAGTAGATTAGTCAGGTACATTTTTGGATTATTAGCAAATTTTATCCAGATATGAGTAAACAGCTTGTCACTTCTTTGGCATCAGATTCCTGTTTTACACTTTGAAGAGTCATTTTTTTGACAAAAATTCTCGCACTGTATCCTTCAATTGAGTCATTGCAATCTTTTTTTACACCCTAGCTATAACTGTAATATACATTCAACACTCTCTTGTTTCCTTCTCTATGAACAGTCTGCTTTGTTTGTATTGTGCTCAAGAAACAATACTTTTCACTGTATACTAATATGACAATAATAAACCAAAATCAAATCAAAGAAAGCTATCTCTCTCTAAACACTCCAAAGTAGCAAATGACTTGATTTCTCCATATAAACCTAATCCTGACCAGTCACATGATTTTTCCTGTGAATCAACCTAATTAAGCTTGATATTGAAAACACTAGGGGTAAACACTACAATAGCAGAATAGCATTAATCCAGATTTTTAAAAGACATTCTAGTAATTAGGATTAATTATGCTTCTGCAGTATCAACAAAGAGATTTCAGGTGAATAGAACTGACTGTTTAAAAAAAAAATCCTGCATAAGAAACGTGACACAAATACATTTTTTAAAGGCACAGCATTGTCACATACTCAAAAATCTATCCATATTTTTGCTCTTCTATCTCCTTTCCATTATTAGGCAGTCCGCAGTACAGTCCTTGCATTGTGGCTCTCTTTTTTTCACAACTTTGAGCTCTGCCCACCCCTCCCCATCCCCTAATTGAAAACTCTATCCAGGGATATTAAGCCACCGTTTTTGTATATTGATTTTTTAAATTGTATATTTGCTTAAAATGCACAAACTGTTGAAAGGTACATATTGGAGATATGCATATGAGCATGTGCATATCCCAACATTAGGAGCATGTTGAGAAAGATTATACTGGCATCGGAGGGGGTGCAGAGGAGATTCATTAGGTTCATTCCAGATATGAGGGAGTTAACTTAAGAGGAGAGACTGAGTAGACTGACGCTATACTCATTGGAATTCAGAAGAATGACGGGAGATCCTATAAAAACATATAAGATTATGAAGATAATAGGTAAAATAGAAGCATGGAAGTTGTTTCCACTGGCAGATGAAACTAGAACTAGGGGGCATGGCCTCAAAATAAGGGGTAGCAGATTTAGCACTGAATTGAGGAGAAACTTTTTCACACGAAGAGTTATGAATTTGTGGAATTCCCTGCCCAGTGAAGCAGTTGGGGCTATCTCATTGAATGTTTTTAAGGTAAGGATAGATAAATTTTTGAACAGTAAAGAAATTAAGAGTTAAGGTGAGTGGGCGCGTAAGTGGAGCCAAGTCCATGAAGAAATCAGCCATGCTCGAGAGACAGATAGCCTACTCCTACTCCTAGTTCTTATGTGCAGTTAAATCTGCATCATGGATGCATGTGAATGCCAGCAGGGCAATTCTTCATCAGTAATGGTAGTTTGTTCTTGCTCTAATCCAAGTTAAAATTCAATTAAAAATTTGCCAAATAAGGCTATGGATTCATAGCAGTAACTAAAACTTAGTCAGCGGTATAATACTAATAAAGACTTGGAATATTGCTGAAGAGCAATCTAAAAGTCTTGCAAAGCTGATTAATGAAAATCTGGTGATTAAATCAGAATGTATTAATGTCTACTAAACTCACAAAGTTTGCATCATCTTTGAACTTGCCTTGGACCATTTTGCATTGCCAATTTACTGATTTTACATTTAGTGATCAATCAGTAAACTTCATTAGGAAAGACATGAAAGCATATGTGGAGAAAATAGTTTGGGAAAGGATGGATCTACTTTATACTCATCAGGGTAAAGTGCTCCATGTCCCTTTGAAGTAAGTCCAGATCCTTTTAACTGGTGCCATATTCTTTAAATTGCTGTCTTTTGGAAAAAAGTAGAAAAACTGCAGACATAATTACATCTGTTAATGACTCTGGCAGAATGAATGTACAACATCCAGTCCTTTCAGCATAAGCTTCCCCTCGGCAAACTTCCAGATGTTCAAGTTCCCACTGTCTTCCTTGACCTCCAACCTAGCTTCATATTTTCAATATAAAATCAGATCCCCACTTCTCAAAAAAGGGGAGGGATTTAAGTTAAAAGCCACAATATCCCCACATGTCACTATGGGCCTACAGTACTCTAACAAGAAGTGATACAAATACCCAGTCACATTAAGAATCATTTATTTACTGTCCATTAATAATTCTAATTATCAATAACATTAGTTTAAACAGATTGGATAAATTAAATTGCTCTTTAGTGTCAGAGGGATTAACTAGGGTTAATACATGGGGTTATAGGAGTATAGCCTAGGTGGGATTGTGGTTGGTTCAGACTCAATGGACCGAATAGCCTCTTTCTGCATTGTAGGGATTCTATTCTAATAAGTCATTGATCAGGTGGCAGTAAGATGTTGTCCATGAATCCAAACATTCATGATCCCACTCCAACAAATGCAGTCGAGCAGGAATTATAATCCATTGATTACAAAGATCTAATTTCACCAGTTCTAGGGTTCAGAAATTTACATAAAACAGATAGGTTTCAGCACCATGATGAGCACATCTTCAGCACCTACTATGACTGCAATATTTGCTTGAAACTCAATTTTTGGCTGCTCCACTGAGCCCAATTTAAAATTGGAGATAATTTGTCAGCTCCCTTTTTATGATGATAGCTGGGTGTCGTCAGATCATTACTTTTATTTCAGCGCTAGATGCTTCATTCGATCTTTTGAACCATTGCAATATTATACAACCTTGTTGTTGTAATTCTGGTTAGATCAGCCTTTCATATTATCTGCAGAAAATGCTGGAAAATCTCAGCAGGTCTGACAGCTTCTGTGGCGAGAGAATAGAGCAAACGTTTTGCATCTGGATGATCCTTTGTCAGAGCTCAGATTGGAGATGGTGGAAGGAGCTGTAATAGGACAAAGGGAATGTAAATGAGGATGAAGAGAGACGCTAAGAGTGTTCTCTAAATGGTCAGAATTTGTAAATAGCAGAACTGAGATACAGATGGTTAAGGCAGTTGGCCTGAAAAGGGGATTGGACAGGCAAGATAGAAAGCAGAAATGGAGAAATAGACGCTTCTAAAGCTGGGAAAACAGGAAATCTCACAGGTGACACGATCCCTGCTCCATCCCCTGCTAATTATTTACATATATCTCTAAAATAAATGTGAAACTTCTGCCAAACCTTCACCCAGCAAGAAATCTCTGGCTTGAATCTGCTGCATTCAGGACAAACATGTGCTCTGACCAGCAGCCCTTAATGGGATGCCACACCTCACCAAATCAATAGTGTAAATACTCCTCTGGGTTTCACATTATAATTACAGGCTTCTGCTGCCACCCTGAGCCCTGCTCTCGCCTTGATGGCAAACTTGATTGTTTCATTAAAGTTTGCTTCTTTTTTAGTTATTTCTGTGATCAGAAAAAAATTCAGCCTTACTCTCCAGTGAATTTTTAATATTTTGCTGAATTAATCATTGGTATATCATTGTCCAGGAAAGTGAAGCCCCACCCCTCCACCACAACTGAACTTCCAATATTCGGGTATTATTGTTTAAGTGCCATGTCAAGTGCTATAGCTAAGCACTATTTCCAAATATTTTGACCATTGCAACATTGTACGACCTTGTTGTAATTCTGGTTCGATCAGTCTTTAACATTATCTGCAGAAAATCTCAGCAGGTCTGACAACATCTGTGGGGAGATAATGGAGCAAATGTTTTGCGTCTGGTTGACGCATTGTCAGAGGTCGGGTAAAGGTAGCTGTAAATTATCAGAACGTGTGAATGGTAGAACAGAAGTACAAACAGTTAAGGCAGTTAGCCTGAAAAGGTGGGAGTGTGGGGAAGCATTGCAAGATGGAGCAGGAATGGAAAAGTAAAAAAATAAAAGTGAGAAAGATGAATGATAAAAATGAATGAATGAGATTAAAAGAATAAACAGAATGGAAATGGGATGAAGCTGGAGGGGAAAGTTTATGCTCTAAAGTGTTCAGTCCCGAAGGTTGTAAAGTGTCCAATCGCAATATGAGGTGCTGTTCCTCCAGTTTGTTTTGGGGTTGACTAGAGGCCAAGGACAGACATGTGGACAGGAGAGCAGGGGGGTGTATTGAAGTGGCAAGCACCAGGAAAGTTTGGGTTCAGCAAAATGGTCACCAATCTGCAATTGGTGTCTCTGATGTAGAGTAGACTGCATTGGGAGCAGCAAATGCAATAGACCAGATTGAAAGAGGTGCATTATGAAGCACTGCTTCAACTGAAATGGGAGTTTAGGACCTGGAATGGCAAACAGGGAAGAGGTGAAGGGCAAGTGCTGCACCTTCTACAATTGCACGGGAAGGAGGTGCCGTGGTCAGGGAATGAGGTATGGATATTCCAGAGCAAAGTTACTGTGGAATGTTGATGGGGGAGCAAAAGGAATATGTAGTGGCATCATATTGGAGTTAGTGGACGATGATCCTTTGAGTGCGGAGGCTGGTGGAGTGAAAAGTGAGGACAAAGGGGATCCTATCCCGATTCTGGGAGATGGTGAGAGTAGTGGCCTAGGGGATGCTTCGAACACCTTTGCGAGCCTTACCAACCACGGGTGAAAAACGATTGAGGAAGAAGGAAGGCATATCAGCAGTGCTACTTTGGATAGTGGCACCATCAGAACAGATGTGATGGAACTAAGGGAATGGGTTGGAGACCTTACAGAATGTGCAGTGTGAAGAGCTGTAGTTAAGTTAGTTGTTGGAGTAGATGGGCTTGTAATGGATACTGAACAGTTTATCCCAGAAATGGAGACAGAGGTCAAGGAATGGAAGGTAAGTATCAGAAATGGATCACGTGAAAGTGATGAGGGATGGAAATTGGAAGCAAAATTCATAAATTTTTCCAAGTCCAGATGAGAGCACGATACAGCACCAAAAGTCTTCAATATACCAATAAGTGAGTTTTGGGAGGGGGCCGGAGTATACTGAAACAGGGATTACTCCACATAACCTATAGATACAGGCACAAACGGAAGCCATGCAGATGCCCACAGCTGTGTCTTTTATTTGGAGGAAGACATGAGTCAAAGGAGAAATTGTCGAGTGAACCAGTTCAGCCAGACAGAGGGGAGTGGTGGTGGATAGGGATTGTTCAGACCTCGGCTTGAGGAAGAAAGGAAGAGTTTTGAGGCCATCCTGGTGGGGAATGGAAGTGTAGAGATTGGACATTCATTGTGAGAAGGCAGTTTGGTCTGGGAACTGGAAGTTGTTGATATAATGGAGGGCATCAGAGGGATTGCGGGTGTAGGTGGGGAAGGACTGGACAAGAGGAGAGAGAATGGAGTCAAGATAGGAGGAAATGCATTCAATGGGACAGGAACAAGGTGACACGCTGAGCCTACCAGGGCATTGCTGTTTGTGGATTTTGATGAGGTGGTAGAAGCCGGTTATCCAGGCTTGGGAGACTATGAGGTTAAAAGCTGTGGAGGGGAGATCTCCAGAGGAGACGATGTCATTGACAATCCTGGAAACAGTGGCTTGATGTTCAGTGGGGGGGGTGGAGAAGAGGTAGGAAGTAGTATCTGAGAGGTCAGCGCTTAGCCTCCGTGAGATAGAGGTCCAGACAACAATAGCACTGCCCTTGCCAGCGGTTTTGATGACAAGGTCAGGGTTGAACCGTAGAGGGCAAAGTGCAGTAAGTTTGGAAGGAAACAAGTTAGAGCAATTGAGAGGAACAAAGGAATTGAGACAGCCAATATCATGCCAACAGTTCTCAATGAAAAGATCAAGAGCAGGTAAGAGGCCTGAGAGTAAGGTTGAAGTGGATTGCTGGAACTTGATGAAGGGCATCCAGACTCTCAACGTTAGCTCTATTCCTCTCTCCTCAGATGCTATCAGACCTGCTGAGATTTTCCAGCATTTTGTTTTTGTTTCTGATTCCAGGGTTTACAATATTTTGCTTTCATTTTAAATAATATCTGGCTAGTTCCTTCACTGTTAGCCTCTTCTTCCATTAATTCTTTCTGGTGATGATTAGCCACACCAACCCTTCTGCAAGGATAACATGTCTGAACAACTCAAATAACATCAAAAGATGACAGTTAAAGAGTTTTCTTGTTCTTCTGGTCTCAGATAACACCTTTGTTATTTTCTCCACCCAGCTTACTCTAAGGACCTTTCTTTAGCACCACACTTCAAAGCTGTTGATTTTCTTTTTTCCCCCTCTTCTACTGCTCCAAGATTCACACCACTAATTCATTATTAACCAGAAGTAACATCTTACACAATTACTCCCAAGACTCAAAACTAATGTGTCTTGGAATGTTGTTTAATTTTGTGAAAACACTTGGCTTGTCTAATCCTTTTCAGATTGAAGTACTGCTTTTGACATCGGATGTTACGTGATTCTTAGTTGAATTGATGCTTCTAACACTTCAATATACTGTTTCGTTGCATACTGGCATATTCCTTTTCTGTCATTACATGACAATGTACAATCAGGATTAATTAACTCTGATTTGAATGTCAGACACATCACAGTATCTCCCAAGCTTGCCTCCATTGCCACTTCAGCAACACAAAATTCAACCCAAATACTATAAAATTTGAAATTTTTATTTATGTAAACTGTGTAAAATGCTGAAAAAGTGACTTTCATTTATATTTTTCCAGTACAGGGATTCACAATTAATCTCATCTGTCTAGATTACATAACTATTGAGGGTACAGGGAAAATGAACTGCAAAAAATATATCTCACAAAAATTTGTTACAGTAACAAACAAACAACCCTGGTCCTTCTCACCTTATTTTCATGCTGCAGGTTATCATTGTGGATTGTGTAATTTCCCTGGAATAAAAACACCACTGCTAATTTAATGCACAATAAGAATTTGCTAAAAGCAGAAGAAAATTCCAGGACTATGATGCATTTCCAATTGAAGCCCTATTTTAGCAAATGGTAGTTTTGGGAAAAATCTGTTTAAGTCAATTGTTTCCCACTTTTTTCTTCACTGGTTCAAAATCACACAAAATTAGTGATAACATCAAAATCAGATCAATTACATTCCATATGATATTTGGCAATTTGACAGGTAGATAGTTTCTACCCATCACCAACCTTTATCCTTCTGACATAAGCTTTTGATGCACAACACTGGAATGAGACACAGCGTGAGATATAAAATCCCAACTGATCCAGGAAAGATCTTGAATTTTTTTTTACTGCAGAACATTTCCACACAATACAACTGTTACACAGGCAGTAGACTTGAAGACCCAAAGATGTGGGATCAAGGTTTACTGTAGGACTTAGGCATATAACTTGACTAATATTATCTAGGGCTGCAGGGGCTAACTATTGGGCACCTCATTTTTCAGATGAGATATCTTATGAGCTTATTTCTCTGCTTGGTGGATGTAAAGAATCTCATAGCATTTTACAAAGAAAAGCAGGTGCTCTTCTAATGTTCAGGTAACATTTTATTCCTCAAATCAAGAAATTTCTGTTAAATCTCTCATTGTTTGTGGAATCTCACTGTGTGCAGACCAACTGCCAGCCTATAGTCACTTGCTTAAGTGAAAAACTGTAATCTTTCTCTGCGAATACCAATCAAAATTATACAGAGTAAAATTTCTGCTATCTGGTCCTCTACCAACTGAAATTCTTGTATTGGAATTCAGGGGTTGAGTTTGTCTTTTCATTGGAGATCGCCAATACTCACTGGTAATAGTCATTAGTGGTTTGTCCTTGCTCCGGAGATCCCACTGCACACTTAGTTGCACAGTCCCACACCTCCTGTAACCTGCGTGTTCATCCTGAAGCTCTTGCATTTGATGAAAATGCAAAATTCATCTTACATCTCAGTTAACTGGCACTTACATTCCCAGATCATGCTGGATAAGACATTTTCCTGTATTTAGAGATTGTTTGGCATGTCAGAATCCCGATTAAATGAGTAAAAAATGATACCATCATAGGATGGGTCACCAAGTTATTTCCCATTGAGGGAGATTGGACAAACTAGGATTGTATTTCTTGGAATTTAACAGGTGATTTGATCAGAGTCTTTAAGATATAAGGGGAACAACTAGATAGATTGAGAGAAGCTATTTTCACGAGTCAAAAAATGTACGACTTAGGCAGCGTATCCTAAAAATGAGAACAAGACTTTTCAGGAGTGAAATTATGAAACACTCTACTCAAAGGTGCTAGAAGTTTAGGGCACTCTTCTGCAAATGGTAATTGCTACATCAAATGTTAACTTTAAAATTGAATTTTTGAGAGTCAAAAGTGTGAAAGGATATGGGATAAAGGCAGGTATCTGGGGTTTACGCAGATCAACCAAGAAACATGCTGGAGGGGATACACAGTCTACATAGGGTATGTTCCGCCTCAAAAAAGAAAAAAAGAGGGAGAAGTGGAGAAAGGCTGAGTGCAACCAAAACAGAAAAGAACAATAAACAAAGCAGTTCCCAAATAATGCAGAAAACATAGGTATTTCAGAAGTTTCAGTTCTTATAGCTGGGCAGTAATATAACCTCTAATGAGCTTATGTTCCTGGATCTGCAGAAACATGTTAGGAAAATAACAGTATGGCAAGGATTAAAATTAGTTCACATCCTGGTGGGAAAAGTGCTGTATGCTCTTGCTTGGAAACATCCTTTTAAACTCCCTTGCAACATGCATAAACAGGTTGCCAATTCCAGAAAAGCTTACAATATAAAATGTAACAAACAACTACAAATTTTTATTCTGATGCTTCTATCTTCTGTAGCGATATCTTTTGAAATGAAACCAGAGTTGAAATATTCCATTGGCAAACTGACACCTAAAACCATGTCGGTGAGAGTACTCCCATTCGCGGTTCACAATTTTAAAAGCAATATCTTCATATGGTGGGCCTGCATGGAAGCGGAGAATTGCAAAGTCTTTATTGTCCACACATGGCTCAAGGAAATATTGTGGGGTTGCCCTCTTGTCAATAAGGTCGGGGTAAAATATGTTGAATTTGTAACCCTGGACAATCTTAGGTGGAGGATTGTCAAAATCGTAATGCGTTTGGTTGTACTTGTTCCACTCAAAGCCTGTATGCACACGATTGAAGAAGCGTGGTTTCCTTGGACGGTATTTGTCAGCCCAAAGGTACACTTTGCCCGTTAGGGGCATTTCAACACTGAACTGAGCTTCATCAGTTCCCATTCCTTCCTTGGCTTTGCGTACAAATGCATCTTCAGCACTCTCACTGGCATCACCTACACAAATAAATAAACCAGGCATTGAGAAAAAGGAAATTCAATCCGAGAAATAATAAATTATTTGAAGAAATAATAGACCATAATCATAAATACATCTAACAATTTAAAGTACATGTCTACATAGTCACATTTAACCCTTTAACTGGATGCTCAGGTACAAACATATCTTAAGCAGGTTGGTGTTGTGCTTTTCTTCTTAACTTTGCATCCAGAGGTTGAGGGGTACAGTTGGCAATTAAGACAACGAGAAATAATTTATTGCACTAAAAGTTTAACAAATAGGAAAAATGGGCTGCAACAACATCCTAGGATTGCATTGTAAACGTAATTGTAAGTCGTGGGTGGTGGTCAGTAAATAGGGTGACTACGAGAGTGGAATATGAGAATAAATATGATTCTGCTGTTGCTTTGAGAGCACAGGCACAAGAAACTAAAACAATAAAAATCAAAAGATCTTGTCACCCATTGTTAAGGAGAAACCTTGGGCAAGGAAAAGGGACATTTCAATCACATTGAAGCAAAAAGGCTGTGTAACAAACAAAAATTGAGCTCCTGTTCGCAACTAATGAAAATGATTAAAGAGTACTTGTCGTGTGAGGCAAGTTTTTAAAAACACTTTCAGAAGTGTGTTCAGGACTTTGGAAGATTGTTTAGTCAACAGACCCTTCTCTTACCTGTCACTTGCAATTGCTGCCTTGCCATCATTAATTTCTGTAGATCCTCTTCAGCATCTACGATGTGAGTGTCCATAGGTAATTCATGAGGGCTGAGTAACTTTGGGCTATATTTTCCAGCATCATAATCATCCAGGCTCTGTTGGATAAGATCCTCCTCAGTGAGCACTGCTTCCCCTTCAGCTTCAGCCTCTGCATTCTCCTCCTCTTCATTTGCTTCTGAAGTTCCTGAGGCAGAAGTGCCTGGTGCTTCCTTGTCTTCATCTCCTGATCTGCAAGATACAAATAAAAATCAGAACATCATCCTTTAATAGTGATGGCTGGTTGGTCATGAAGTCGGAAACATTTCTGAATTTATTATTCAAGTTGAAAGCACCATAAATGATTTGGTTCATTAGGGAAAGAAAATTTATTCAAGAGCTCTGACAAAATTGGTTCTTCTTGTGGGTACATTCTGTCACCCAAGATGACCAGTTACAGCCTTTGTTACAATAATTTCCTATTTGACAGCATGAAAGACTAGTTTGCTCTTTGACAGTGTGAAAGGCTACCTCAAGGACACTCTATATCAAAATAGCTTGGTCTCTGTGTAAGGTAAAGAGGCAAGGTTAAACAGTATTGGCAGAGGCAGAGGAAAGAATGTGTGAAACTTGGTAAAATAAAAAATAGTAAGCAGTACAACATAAGAAATGAAAAACAAGTAAAGGAAGAAAAAGCAAAAGGAGTTGGAAGAGGAAGGACTTTGTAATCAATGTTATAGACTGGCTGAAATGTGAATATTTTGTGTACGAAGCTGGTTTTAACTATTTTTGCATTGCAAGACATGAAATGCAATTGATACACCAATAAAATTGGCTGCATGCATGTCTGGGCCTTTGGAGCAGCCACATACAACATAACATCTCAAAAATTTAAAGATACATACTTGTCCTTGGGAATCTGAGGTTCTTTCTTTTGAATTCCAAAGAAAGGTTCACTTTCACCTCCTTGATTTTGCTTTAGCATGTAAAGATTCTGGTGTAATTCATTCCGGTCCATTTCATCAATTCTAATGGAAATAAATAAAACGTTTAAAGTGAAACAGCAAGCACAAAGGAAACAAAATACAATTTGAGGTTGTTTCTCTGATACAATATATTCAGTATGTAATGACCACTTTCTATTAACTATGTAGATAGCTGTTTCAATGATGGAAAAGACAGTATTTTCTTCCAATACAAAAAGAGAGATTCAACATCAACATTCCCAAAGCACCAAGCTTCCACACATTGCACTGGCACTTCAGCCTCATGATAATAAGTTAATGACTTTATAAGTCCCACAAGATGAGAAAATTATTCCACTAATACATACAATTCCTATAGTGCAGAAGGATATCATTCGACTTAGAGTCTGCACGAACCACAATCCCACCCAGGTCCTATTTCCATAACCCCACATATTTACCCTGCTACTTCTCAACACTAGGGTCAATTTAATTTGGCCAATCAACCTAACCTACACATCTTTAGACTATAGGGGGAAACCCAAGCACCCAGAGGAAACCCGCACACAGGGATATTGTGCAAACCCCTACAGACAGAGGCCCAATGCTGGAACTGAACAGGGTTCTGATGCTGTGAGGCACTAAACTTGAATATTTCACCATCCAGTGTTCAATTATTATTTGGGTCATAAAGACACTACAGTTGTGCAAGATTGTACTGCGCTGCAATATTCAATTTGGAATTAATGCTGTTATTCCATATAATTTCAGCTATTTTTATGCTTCAGTATAAAGTAGAATTGATTGCTAAATTAGGTTAATTTGCAGAGTCTTCAATTCTCCTTTTTTAGAATCCAGATCTTTCACCTCTTGTCTTGTCAAGGACCTGCTTCTATTTTTTATGTTTCTAAGAATAGGATTTCATCTTTTTTTCCACACACAGGACTGAGTGACCACATCTTCCTGCTACTACATTTCCTCTGAAAAATCCTCCACCTCAATAACTGTTTGTTCCATTTCTTCCTGTTTACATGTTGGAGGTGCTGCCAGTCACGAGTAGCCCAATATCTGTATTCAATTGGTCATGGTGATTTTCAGACTTCTGTGACATAATATTCTGAAAATCACTGTGATCATTCAATAGAGACTGCCAAAGCGTAAGATAACAAAGGTATTTTACAATAAAATATCACAAGGAAAAGACTGAAAAAAATCCTCATTGCTAGGATGCATTCCTTTAACCCTATCAAATACCCTTACCTGAGAGGAAGGTTCTCTGCATTAGAATTGCCAGTTGAGGGCATGTTGTTCTGATCTTTACTGGAATATTACACAAATAAATGTGAATACAAAATTTTAAAAATCTTATGCAATTACACTTTGGTTGAAAATGTTTATACTCAATTTTCAAATGTGCTTTAAACAGAACAATTTCCATGATAGCAAATAGTCGCGTAGAACAGAATTATCAAATCATAGTGCTGTCCCCTAAGCATCCTGCAGACTGTTCTCCGGGGTAATATATTGGCCATAGAATGATTCAAGGCAATAATAAAGTGGTTCAGACAAGTAGGTCTGATCAGTTTATTAGCAAACGAAACCCATGACGTCTTACTGCTGTCAATACATTGGAATCTGTTTGCTGGGTGACTTTTATTTTTTTCAGTGAATTTTGCTGTTGATAGCACGCACAGTTGACTGTAATAATATGAAAATAGTAATTAATGCATCAGCTGTATTTAATCACAAATCTGCAAGACTGATTCCAGTATGTAGTAATGCTAACATTTACAGTGAGATACTTTCTAAGGAATGCATCTAATTTAAGAAATTAGATTACTGCATGACATTAACAGCTCTCACTCTGTGCAATAACCATACATTAAACATATCTCAAATTTATAAATACGTACTCGTCCTTGGGAGACTCCGATTCTTTCTTTAGAATGGGAAACAAAGGTTCACTTTCTACGCCCTGCTCCTGCTTCAGTTTGTAAAGTTTCTGACGTAGCACATCCTGGTGCCTTTCACGTAGTCTATAAGAAATTCCACAATTACAAAATAAATATCAATTCACCTGAATAAAGTAATAACATGGAGGAAAGAAAAGCAACATCTGTGACATTTGCACATCTCATTAAGTAGAGAACATTAACAGAAGCAAGAGTAGGCCTTTTGTCATTGATCTGTCAAGATATCATTTGCCTTCTGAACTGCTTTCTGTACTTGTATGTTAATATTTTGTGTAAAGAGCACTCAAGTCCCCCAATGCCCTGCATTTGATAATTCCCACCATTTAAAAAATATTCTGCAACATTGGGATCTTCCAAAATCCCTTAGATTCTGGAACAATCCCAATCAGTGTATCCACTAGGTTAGCAGGATGTAATTGCACAATTTTGAGCACAATGGGTAAATCCAAAATAATTGGTGATAGGAGCAGATTAAAGCAATTAATGGCTATTTTCTTGCCTTCAGCTTGTGGCGGCCCTAAATAGTTTATTATAACTTCTATAAAGGATGTCTAATGACTAAAAAGCCTGTTGACCTTCTTTGGCCAGATTCATGTGTTTAAGGGAGACCACATTGGGCAGCATTCCAGAAACAAAAATAATCCATCTGTGGGAATTACACGTTAAGTTGAATCCATATGTTCCACTGAAGTGTTTCATTACCTCCATATTCTTTCTGTTCATATGGATATATGCTCCTAATATGGGTCTTCCAGTATTTTGCTGAATAGCAGCTAGTTACAACAAAGTCCAAATCAACAGAGTTCCATTACAACCATAGAAAAGCATATCTCAGTGGATCAATGGAAAAGTTTAACATCCAGGTCAATGTTCCCTCTAAACTGCACAGCTGCATAGCCTCAAAGCAATCCAGAATATATCACTTTGTCCCAGCATGTACAGCAAAGAAAATATTGAACATTGCTCATTATGAATTTATTTTTATTGCTCTATACCCTTTGTGGTCAGTCCTACCTGGCTCTGGCCATATATGCCTTGAGCTGTTGTAATAAAGATTCCCAGTAGCCAATGTCCAAATTTGAACCACCAGTTTTGATTTTTGCCTCAATATTCTGGTACAACGCTTGAAGCTGATTGTAAGTTTTTCCTTTAAATACTGACTGGACATCCGTGCTCACTGAGGTGTTGATTCCCTCTCGTCTTTCACCTTGAGCAAAAAAAAAATACAAAATAGAAATTGTATCATTACAATCACTTTGCTTTGGAAGTAATTGTATATGGCTAATTTTAGAGCAGGGAACACGTGCATGTTACTATCAACATTTCTAAACAAATGCTTAGTCAACGTAGAGCTGTTATCAGCTAACAATTTCCACGTCAGAATGCTTTGAATGACATATCAAAATGAATGATTTTGTTACTGTACTATTTGTTTTCTATTCTGTGTGAAGCTATTCCTGCTTCAGGACCAAATTTGAGAACTTAATTATTTGTTAATGTTTAATATCCAGAATTTTCAAAATCATGAGAAATTCCATTGTATAAAACTAGGATGGTTTTCACATGACATCATATCTTGCAAAGTCCATGAGGGCACTTAGAGAGAAAGGGACGATGTAATTAGTGACCACACTAATGGAATACTTTCAAATTCATAAAATGATTATATCTGTTAATTATTGCCTATTAGCAGTTAAGCGTGCCAGAGTAACAGAAGATTAAGAGGAGATTTAATAGTGTTTAAAATCATGAGCGGTCTGAACATAGCACTGACTTTGGGGGAAGACCAAGAACCAAAGGACAACAATTTAAGGTGAATGGCAACAAATGCACTAGTGACATTAGGGAAATTTTTTTTTAAAAAAGCACAGTTAGTGATTGCGATCTGAAATGCATTGTCCAAGAATATGGTGGAGCCAGATTCTATTACAGCTTTCAAAAGTGAATCGGATAATTATTTGAAGAGAAATAATTTGCAGGGCCATGAGGAAAAGCGAGGAGGAGCATGGATATGAAAGGCTGAATTGAAAGGCATCCTTCTGTACTGTAACCATTCCATGATTATTTTCTGTGATCCTTGGTGCCGTTCACAGAAAAAAATAGCAACAACTGCCCACTCCAAATAATTGTCCCCCTGCTTCTAATTAACTCTTTAACTGCTTTATTTCATTTTTTATGCATGCCTCCTTTCGGTTTATTGCATTAATGTATAATTTATTGCAAGTATTATTTTCCAATTTTCTTTTCTTTCTGTAAATCTTTCCCTTAATTGTACACTCTACATGCCTCAGTTTTTTTTCTGAATTTAGAAGGCATATGTTAGCTTATTTGAAAGCCATGGAACAGAGAAAGATTATATTCAATCTTCAGCAGGTCTGACATGAGCACTGTAATCAGGTCAGTGAAAGCAGGGACAAGCACTGTTTCCAAAAGTCGGAAGGGGCTTTAAACTCTTTGACTTGCCTTCGAAACACTGCTTTGGGACAGAAGTCAGATTCTGACAAGGGTAGCTGCAGTTGGAATGGTGGTTCAAAATATTTCCCAGCTGAGACATAAATTTTGGATGGGTCTGGCCATCTAGTTCCCATTGAAGAGGGTTCTGTTGGGCTATTATTGAAAACTACTCAACACTGCCAGGCAACAGGTCCAGAAAGTCATACTAGCAGTCTGGCCCGAGACTTGCAATGTCTGGCATATGTCTTCCCTTCCAATGTTCTGGACATGAGACATATTATTTACTATACTTTTCACATCCATTACATTGCAATAACATTGTTTCTCTGGAGATTAAGGTCATGACATGGTAAGCAAATCCATTTTTATATTAATAGTAATATCTGTAAAACTAAACTTGGAATTCTGCAAATGGTTAACAGTACAATTTCTGTGCGAGTCAGATTCCACATCATTTGCCTTTAGAATCACATATCTGTAGTCACCATATTAGACGCTAACATTGCTAATTGTAAATGGCAATCAGTCTTGGAGTTGTGGAAATCAGAACAGAGATAAATATTTAGGTAGCTTGGAACACCTTGATACATGCTGACCTGGATTGGTACTGAAAACAGCTAAAAGATTGTGTAACACAGACATCTACAGATTAGTCACCTCGATAGGTCAAAATCATAATTAATTAGAAGGAAAAGAAGAGAGCTTTGGAAGAGGGGTCGGAAGGGACAGAGAAACTAGCAGACAAAGGGAGATTGGCATGTAAAATTAAAGCATGTAGGATTAGGAGTAGTGTATTGAGATAAATAGAAAATTAGTTGGAAGACAGAAAACAGTAGGAATTAAAGGATCTTTTTTCTAAATAGAAGGCAATGACCACTGGGGTGCAGCAGGACTCAGTGCTGGGACCTAGCTAATCACTTTATATATTAATGATTTAGAAGAGAGAACTAAATGTAATACCGCAAAATTTGCAAATGAGATAAAACTGAATGGGAGGGTGAGCTGTGAGAAAGTTGCAGAGATCCTTCAGAGTGATTTGGACAAGTTAAGTGAGATGCAGTATAATTTGGATAAATGAGAGGTTACCACTTTGACAGCAAAAGTGGGAAAGCAGATTACTATCTGAATGGCCATAAATTAAAAGAGGGGGAATGTGCAACGACACTGGGTGACCTCAGTGACCAGTCACTGAAGGTAAACATGCACATGCAGCAGGTGTTAAAAAAAAGGCAATGATATTGGCTTTTATAGCAAAAGGATTTGAGTACAGGAGCAGGGATGTCTCACTGCAATTATACAGGGCTTTGATGAGACCACACTGAAATATTGGTTTCCTTATCTGAGGAAGGATATTCATGCTCAAGGGCGAATGCAGAGACGGTTGACTAAATTGATTCCTGGGATGATAGGACTTACATTTCAGGAAAGATTGAGTCAGTTAGGATTGTATTCGCTGGAGTTCAGATGAGGGGGCTCCTGTAGAAAACTATAAAGTTCTAACAGGACTAGACAGGTTAGATGTAGGAAGGCTGTTCCTGATGGTGGGCTTTCCAGAACCACATGTCACATTTGAGGATAAAGGTTTAGGACAAAAATGACAAGAAATTTCTTCACCAAAAAAGTGGTCGCCCTATGGAATTCGCTACCACAGAAAGTAGAGAGGCCAAAACATTGAATGTTTTCAAGAAGCAATTAGATATAGCACTTGGGTGAAGGAAATCAAAGGTTCTGGGGGAAGGCGGGATCAGGCTACTTAATTGGATGATCAGTCATGATCATTATGAATGATGGAGGGCTGAACGGCCTCCTGCTGCTTTTATTTTTTACGTTTCCACGAAAGAAGTGTTGAGCTCAATAAATCTCTGCAAAGCATCACTATATATAAAAATGCTAGCAGTGTGTTTGACTGTATCCAAGAACTCATTCTTGTCATACAAACACAGGGCTACAGCTTTTGTCTGTACTATAACAAAAATACACATCAATAGTTTCTTATAAAAACAAACTGGGTGTGAACTTTACACTCTAACTACAACAAATCAGAGCATTAAAGCGCAGTACAGGCCCTTCGGCACTCGATGTTGCACCAATCAGTGGAACAAATCTAATGACCCTCGAACCTAAACTATGCCAATGTTATCCATATACCTATCCAATGACCATTTGAATGCCCTTAAAGTTGGCAAGTCCACAACTGCTGCGGGCAGGGCATTGCACATCCTTACTACTCTCCGAGTAAAGAAAATCCTTTTACCAAGTGAACATTGTGCAATACTGGTGGGTTATATGTAGTTGATTTGTTTTTTTTTGGTTAACCATGATATTCAAGCTTCTGTTTATTCCTTGCAGTCACTCCTGACAATTTTGCTTAGATTCTCTTTATAGCCATGCTGTATTTGTGATGTGGCTATTGATTATTGCATACGGTTTCTGCCATTTGAACTAAATGGAAAGCCACTAATGTAAACAGACAAGAGCATGAACTTAATATCTACAGGAACTGCAATCCTGACCTGGTCATCCATATTTTTGCACTCGGGGTTAATGGACCAAGGGACAGCCAATATGCTGCAGGTTCACTCATTCAACACCAGCTTGGCGAACATTAAAAAGCCTGGGCATTAAATGTTTTGTGATCACCTCATACTCTGCTATGCTACCTGCTCTCCCCATCAATCATTAAGTGACCAAGTCATAAGCAATCTCACCCTGGTTTATTTTGGATTAAGTATCGTTGGCTTTTCCTTTCTTTAGTTGCAGACATTCAGGAGCTGGAGGCCCTGTTTCTCTGTATGCAGGAGTCCACAACAGCTGGAGGAAGGAGGGTCAGAATCATAAAACAGAGCCTAACTGTACCAGGACCTTCAGAAAGGAGATGAGATTTAGGTTGGCGCAGGGAGACAGATTGAACTGGGAGCTTGCTATGTGGTTGCACTAAGAACCTAGGCAAGATAACAGGTTGGTCAGAGCAAAGAACCAGAGGCTGAGGGGCCAGAAGTTCACACATACTGATGAAGAGAGTCAATGTGATTAAATTCATATGTACTTAATCAGAGGATTGGGGGGCAGGGAAATCAATCAAAAAATCAGTGCAAACTTTTATGAAGTTAACAATGGGTAGTGAAGTAATACTACTTAGGAGTTGAACAACAGTAATTAGGTTTTGCAGATGGACAAACAAGATCACAAAAACTGAGATTTTAGCTAACTGGATTACACAGAAGGGACAGGCTTATTTCCTTAAAATAAGAGATTTTTGGTGGAAAAGTAACAAACTGTATTTTGCTTTATTACAGAAAACGTTTAACAACAATTCTGTACTGTAGAAGAATTGCCTCACCAGACATGACTGGATCAGATGATATAACTTGTCTCATGGATAGCTTCTAATTTATTCGACCAACATGCCACTTGCACAAGAGTTCAACTAGCTTTAAAGACAGCATTTGAATCTGGACGTCATGCAATTAATGATTTTTCACCAACTGAGGCTTTCTTTTCCACTTGGATTCCAAATTAAGTCATGAGACTTGCAATAGAGAGCAAAGTAGCAAATAAAAAATCTATTTAAGGAAAATTAAAAATAGATAGATTGAGATAGATATTACCAGCAAAATTTTAATAATTAAAGAGTATGATAAGGAATAGGAAAAAGATTTTACTTAACAATCTTACTTTACTAAACATTCTTGTCGAGGTAGCTTTGTTATAAGAGTTTTAGTGTTGCAAGTGCTTTATCACAATTGGTTAATAAAAATTTCAGCTGGACAAATTCACTGTTGTCCATCCTCTGTATATATTCTATTACTTTCCAATTACCTGGTCCTTTTCCTGAAGCTTCCAGTTTTTTCAGGTTATTTATTTCGTCTTCAGTAATGGTCGTCATATCTCGCCAAAAGTCAGCATTTTTCCCCTGCTCCAACTCCATGTAAACCTTAAGAGAAAGAAAAAGGTCACTTAGTCCTGCAAGGATTTTCAACTTATTCATGGTTAGACCATTTTAATATTTCTATTTTTAAACCATCTCACAGTCTAATTACTGGAACCTTCCCCTTTGAGATTTATTGACACAAAATGTTCAAAGCATTAACATACATTGGATATTCCCAATTTGTATTTCCACAGCAACCAAACCTCAATGGGCTAATAGATACCATTCATGTGTGAGCCTTCATGATGAATGTTAAAAGGGGTCCAACTACTGAATACCTCACAACAGAGAAGAAATACGACCTCATTAAAGTTCACACATTTTCACATCCAACAGGCATTGTCAATGCTCAGAAATTGAAATCTGGTCAATATTCCTCATCTTAAACTTTCTTCCAACTTAAAACACAGGCACGGATCCTGGGACTTTCCTAATTTATACAGTGATTCATTGAATAAATTAGGACAGTTCAATTTACATCTAATATATGGCACATTAGGAAGGCACATGAGACATCATTCAAATCTCGGCTGAGGCACTGACTATAGTTCATACTCATTGTTGAATTGATATATGTATAAATCATTTCCTGCATATCTCCATTTTACAAAAAGCTTTTGTCATTATCATTTGATAAACTTTTAAGTACTGGCTGCGCACGAACACAATATCAGACAAACTCTAGCATCAAGATCAACAACATGTTTTAATATGACTAATCATATAGAAAAACATCCCAAGGCACTTGAAAAGTTTAATCAAACATGAATGAATATTGAGAAAAGGGAGTGGGGTCATCAAAAACATGGTGAAAGAGGTAGATATTAAGGAGGGAAAGAATTTAAGAAGCTTGGGATTCCTCGATGGCTGAAGTCATGGCCATCAATGGAAGGACACAACTCAGCTTTTCCTCTTAACCATGCAAATTATTTTTATCAAGTATATATTCAATTGCCTTTTGAAAACTCCCTTGGAATCAGCTTCTACCACTCTTTCAGGTAGTTCTAGATCAGTGTAATCTTGCGTGGAATAATTTTTCATTTTCCTTCTAGCTCTTCACTTCCCGCAAATTTAATTCTATCTTTTCCTCAAGATGTAAAGTGTTTTGAACAGTTTGTGAACATTCAAAGTTAGTGCAGCTATGACATCTAGTGGCTGTACCTCAAAGTACATTATAAAAAATTCTGAGAACCAACTGCTTAACAGAAAGAAAATCTGAAATGTACAAGAAATATGAAATAACCTCACAGTCAAATCTTAAATCTGTAAACTCGTTGAGGGACAGGACAAAAATATATTTTATCTTGATTGCTTGCCAGTGTTGAAGTTCATTGGGTCTGAGGCATTAATATCAAATAAAATTTCAGTAAGGCGTTTGACAAGGTTCCTCATGGTAGACTGATAGAGAAGGTGAAGGCGCATGGGATACAGGGTTGGGTATGTAGATGGGTCGAGAACTGGCTTGGAAAGAGGAGACAGAGGGTAGTAGTGGAAGGCTCTTTTTCCGGCTGGAAGCCTGTCACTAGTGGAGTGCCACAAGGCTCAGTACTAGGTCCTCTTCTATTTGTGGTCTACATCAACGACTTGGAAGTTGGGGTAGGTGGTGAGATCAGCAAATTTGCTGATGACACCAAGATGCTTGGATTGGCGGGTACAGAGGAGCAGTGCCAGGCAATACAACAGGACGTAGATAGGTTGGTAGACTGGGCAGATAGATGGCAAATGGAATTTAATCCGGATAAATGCGAGGTGATGCATTTTGGCCGGAAAAATGTAGAAGAGAGTTATAGGATAAAAGGTAAAACTAGACGGAGCATAGAGACGCAGAGAGACTTGGGGGTGCAGGTTCACAAGTCTCTGAAGGTGTCCTCACAGGTGGAGAAGGTGACAAAGAAGGCGTATAGTATGTTAGCTTTCATAGAAAAGGGTATAGAATATAAGAGTAGGAGTTTGATGTTGCCGTTGTATACAACTTTGGTTAGGCCTCACTTGGAATACTGCGCCCAGTTCTGGTCTCCGTACTATCGGAAGGATGTGGAGTCCTTGGAGAGAGTGCAGAGGAGGTTTACCAGGATGCTGCCTGGTAGGGAAGGACTGTCTTATGAGGAACGATTAGATAGACTGGGGTTGTTTTCCCTTGAAAGACGTCGGATTAGAGGGGATCTCATAGAGGTGTATAAGATTATAAGGGGTATAGATAGAGTAAATGGAGGTAAACTTTTTCCACCTTTAGAAATGGATAGGACGAGGGGTCATAGCCATAGGGTGAGGGGGGCTATGTATAGGACGAATATTAGAGGGCAGTTTTTCACACAAAGGGTAGTGGGGGTGTGGAACGCACTGCCGAGTAAGGTGGTGGGAGCAGGCACGCTGGGGCTGTTTAAGGGTCTCTTGGACAGCCACATGAGCGGTATGCAGATAGAGGGATATAGTAGGACTGTTTAACTACGGCTTTTTTTCCCCACAGGTAATTCGGTCCCACACTTGACCAACAAAGAGCATGCATTCGGCAGGTGGTGCGAGGACAGCTCTTGGATGTTGATTCATGGGTTGCCTGGTACTTCATGTCGTAAATGAGTGCTTTGTGTGGACCATCTGAACGGCACCATGACAGCTCAGAGACTATCGATGTGGCTGTGCAGACACTTGGAATTGGGCCGGTGTCTGCGGGAGTTTGCGCGTTCTCCCCGTGGTTGCATGGGTTTTCTCCGGGCGCTCCGGTTTCCTTCCACAACCCAAAAATTCGCTCTTAGGCTGATTGGGAAACAAATTGTCCCTATAGTGAGAGTCTTCCATATTAGGAATAACCTAAATTTATAATAGGATATTGGAATTGCTACTATATAGTTATGATGGCGGCACGGGCTCGTTGGGCCGAAGGGCCTGTTTCCCGTGCTGTGTTGCTCTTAACTAGCTCTTAACTCTAAAAGCCATCTCCCAACTTCTACACTGCTAACAGACTGTCAACAGTGATAATTACTAATTGAATCTTAATTCAAACTACAAAATATTGAACTATGCCAATTCAAATCTGCCCATATTTCATTAAAATTGCTTACTTAGTAAAATCACAAAATTTAAATATCTTGTCCAAGCAATAAAACTTCAAAGAAAGTGGATTACACTCTATGGCATAGCTATCAAACAGTTATTGAATATAATTCATTACAATTGCTATTATTGCTACATTATGATAGTTATATTGAAACAACTGAAAGAAAATTCTTTTGCTTATAGTGCTGAGGCATGCCAATGCTGAAACACTCTCCAGTGTCAAAATCAAATATTGCCAAAACAGAAATAACATTAAACATGGGTTTTAAAAAATCTCTCTCAGGAAATATGTGCATCACAGTTAAAGCCGGCATTTATCGTATATTCCTAGTTTCCCGAGTTGGTGGCTGTGGTGAAAGCCTCCTGGTGAATGTGAATCTCCAGTAACCAAATCTCAAGACATTACTGAGGAAGAGGGAATATTATCATGCATACTCTGATATCTTCAAGAAGATCTTCCAAGTCTGATGCAGTCAGTCCATTTAGAAATGTATAAGGTTCATGCATTTCCACAGCTAGATCATCATCCTCTGCACTGATGTATTTAGCAAGAAGATCAATTGGCTTGGCTCTGCCTCCCAGGATGCGGATTTTTGATCTAAATCAAACAAAGAATGATTAAAAAACCATCTTCTCACTAACAATCACACGTCAACATAAGGTACAGTGTCACGCAAATATTTTTTATCTACATATTATACTGGGTACAATTGAATAGAATTATCAATGAGATATGCTAACAGATTGTAAAAGCAAAGCACACATTAGGCAAACAAGTTTCTATTTTAAACCTCAGAAAAATTCACTTTGCTTCATATGACCAAAGTAACACTTGCATCAAACACAGCATAATTGATTAAACAAATTTTGTTGAATATCCTACTATTATCCATGAAGACAAAAATATAAATCCCATCTGAGTTCAAGAAGTGGTTTAGGGCTGGTGCGCACACATGATTTCTAGCAGAAATTGCAATACTGCTATTGGAAACACAACGGCAGCTCATTTTTTTTCTCAAGGGCAATCAAAGTGCCCCACCATTTCTTCAAATTCACTGGATAATGATTGAATACTTCAGCAGATATTGGAAGTCAGAAATAAAAGCAGAAAATGCTGGAAATATACAGCAGGTCAAGGAGCATTTGCGGGGAGGAAAATAGAATTAACTTTTCAAGATGACTTCCCAATGACTTGAAATGTTAACACAGCTCCTCTCCACAAATGCTGCTGACCTGCTATACATTTTTAGCACTTTGTTTTTAAATTGCATTTTCCAGCTATGTGTGGCTCAGCTGCAGGTCAATTGACAAATTTGACAATTGAGCACTAGAACTGATTATTAAAAAAACAAAACTAAACAGTTACCAATAGGCAAATATTTATAATTTTTCATCAGAAAACCACTTGGCAATTGTTGGCAATGATTCAACATCAAAACTGTTTAAATTATGATAGTTTAAAAACCATGCACACAATCTGCAAATGTTTCAACTTACTTCTTCTAACTTTGTTCATAAAACCCCACTGTAATAAAACAATTTTACCTCCAACTCACATGGGGCAATGTCACTGAAGATCTGCTAGTTATAAAACACGTGTTACAGGTTACACTTTTCCCTGCAGACATACAGGACGAGATACCCAGTGCTGAATAGATATGTTCTCACACAGACAGAACTGCATTATTTTTAATCCAGAAAATAAGCTATAACGATCCCAGCTGATGTTACTACTGGGCAGTCAGGTCCTAGAGCAGAACTTCAGCTTAATAGATCACAACTTTTATTCTTTGCTTAAAGACAAGGTGAACAGAGTTACAGGACTGCTGGTTAACTTTTAACAAAAGAATAAATAAGGAAATATTGACTATAATATGCTGAGCTTTACTTTCAGATATACACAGGTTTATAGGGATTACACAAGTTCCAAAATATATTTCATGTTTTAATGTTTTCAGTTAAATATGTATGATGTGGATATGCTGGCGTTGGATTAGAGTAGGCATAGTAAGACCAGGTTAAAATCCAACAGGTTTATTTGGTATCACGAACTTTCAAAGCACTGTTCCTTTATCAGGTGAGTGTTGGACTTTAACCTGGTGTTGTGAGACTTCTTATTAAGTACACAGTTCATGCAAACCAACAGGACAAGACATAGTCATCCACACTGTGAAACCAAGTGACAGATGCCACTCAAAACAACTTCTGTGGACTTCTCATCAAATCCCCCAGATGCTTGTCACACTGAGCCAATGGCTTTCAATGGCTCTGTGACTATCGGAGAACGGTTTTCAAACTCCATTCTTAAAGGGCACACTTTGGAATCTTCTTCAAGGCAATGTTTTCTTTATGACTCTTCACCAAAGATCCACAACTAGAATTTCAATCTCTCATATCAATATGCCTCCACCTTAGTTCACTATGTGCATTCAGACTTCTAGATAATCTCTCATGTTCTTAGCCATTCCAACACAGGTGTCACCAACTTTAGGATTATTCAGATGTCTGGCATTCACTTGCCAACCTCTCCACACCTGCACCCTGCTCTGTCTTTAATTGCAAGCCTCTCTCTGCCTCTTTTATTAGCCTTCAGTAACTGCATCTTGTTCAGATTCAGGTTCTTTGGCTCTTTGATTCAGTGTCTTCCTGGGACTCTTAATTCTGTGGTTTCTGGAACTTCAGCTTTAACTTGCTTTCTCCTGTACCGTCCTGCTTGTATTGGCAGCTTCTGTGGAAAATTTCTTACGTTTCAGTTAATTCCAACTGAACTCAACTGCTTTTTCAGCGAGCCTCTGATTGCTAGGCCTCAGCTAAATACTTTTTAAAGTCTACATCTGCTTTTACATCATAAAACCTCCATCATAACGTGGGCAAAGTTTAAAGAGAAACTAAACTATAGACATGCATAAAGCGAACTGAACTTTAAATTCTACTTTAAAAGTTAAACTTATGCCTCATTCCAAACACATCACAAATTAAATTATTTAAATTATCTCTATTTCCTAACTATGGCAAGAGTTCTTTTGCAGGGTGTAAGGAGACAGAAATATGTTCATGCTTACCTCAATTTGGCTTGTTGTAAATGGAAATAATCCTCCTGCTCTGCCCAGGTCTTGAAGTGTTCTGCTTCTTTCTCCCGCTGTAACATCTCCAACTCCTGTTCCCGTAGAGCCTTTTCTCGTTCTCGTTCAAGACGGAGCTGCTTTACCTAGAGCCATAAGAATGAAAATTTTACTTAGATTAACCAAAAAACAAACTGACAATTGTCACTGGCTTCATGGAAGTTCTACTATTCAATCAAATGAGGGTAAATAAAATTTATTGAATTATTATTAATTCACAGGACAGTGGTTTGCTAGTTTGAGATGCACCAACAACATTGTAAACTTGCTGCACGCATCAGTGTGTTTTCATCTACTGTTATCTTTCACTGGAATTCTTTCTACAAAGTTGACATCTGTTTGTCAACAAGTTTTTTTTAAGTCAGCATTTCTATGTCAATAAATACTTTGTTAACAAGCCTGAAATATTACTGACAAAAAATGGATTTTTCTGACACTGAATCTATATGAAAAACTAGAAAGATGATCACTTTCCAGCACAGTGGCTAGCATTGCTGCCTCTCAGCGCTAGGGCCCCAGGTTTGATTCCTGGAGTCTACACATTCTCCCTATCACTGTGTGGGTTTCCTCCGGGTACTCCAGTTTCCTTCCGCAGTGCGAAAGATGTGTGGATTAGGTGCACTGGACATACTAAATTTTCCCTCAGTGTTTCTAAACAGTCGCCAGACTGTGGCATCTTGGAATTTTCACTAACTAATTTTCACAAGCCTACTTGTGACAATAATAAATAAAACTAAACTTAAAAGTTTTCCGTTCGTATTCTATAAGCTGGCCTTATGTTCGCAAATAAGATTTATCCGAAACAAATCTCTAACTGGTTCAGTACCCAGTTCTTCTGCTTTTGGCTTCACAGACTAACATTCTGTACTCCACTAACATTTTTAAAAAATTATGAATATGGATAGTAACTAGGCAATTTTTTTGTGATTTTGATTGAGGGATAGAAATTGCCAACATCAGGGATAATTTGCCTGCTCTTCTTTGAAATAATGCCAAGGGATCTTTTACATCCATCTGGACAGGCTGATGGGACCTCTAAATGTCTCATCTGAACAATGCACTGACAGTGCAACACTCCATCAGTAATGCACTGGATATCATCTTTGATTGTATGTGCTCAAGTTCCAGAATGGGGCTTGAAACCAGACCTTGTATTTCAAAGGCAAGAGTTCGACTAACTGAGCCACAACAGGCACAAGTTTCAAAGACTAACCAATTGTTAATGCTCACAGACCACAGCAATGTTGCCTCCAATAAACTGCACAATCTAAACGTAGTATTTCTCTGAAATCCATAAGGCTTTAACCTCTAACGTACGAGATTGTAGAAACATTTTGGAGCTGTAATTTAATGGGAAACATTGACTCACTTCATATTAAGCACTCTCCAGCAAGTGAAGTTTCCTTCACAGGCAACGGAACTAAAGCAATTTTATGGTTAAAAGAAAGCAGCTATGAACTAATTCCTCTCTTTTTCAATTGAACAATTATTTGATCTTTCTAATTCTCTTAAACACTCGTTAATCAGTTGCAATTAACTTGGGTCAGATGGCAGCTCTTATAGTTGCAGCTATTTTGAGAACACAGGGGACAGTAACAATGGAAAGTTTGTGCAAAATTAAAAGATATTAATCCATACTTTTTGCAATTCCAAGCGATTGTCCTCTTGAATTCGCTTGTTTCGATCCTTTAAATCTTTTTCAGCAAGGTGACTAATTCCTTTCTTTTCCAGAGCCTATAATGCAAGAAATTAAAGTGTATTCAACAAAGCAATTATAGTTCCTTAACATCATATATTTTCAAGATACAGAGCAAAAATCTGTAAAACTGTAACACTATTAGTCAATTACAAGAATCAAAGGAAGTATTGTTTTTAATTAAAGCTCCTTTGCATCTGTTACAAAGGATCTGTTACACATCAGTTTTTTTTAATGGAAGGCATGTGAATTTTCTGTTTTTACTTGCATTTATGTAGTAGCTTTAACGAGCAAAGCATCTGAAAATGCTTCTCAGGAGCATAATTAGACAAATACTGACACTGAACCACGAAGAGATATCAGGACAAACAAGTTGGCTTTAAGAAACAACTTAAAAGAGGAAAGCATAGTTGAGAGGCAGAGATTTAAGGAGTGAATTCCAAATTTAGGACCGAGGCACCTGAAGGTATAGCCACTGACGATGAAGTGCAAAGTTGCTCATGTGACCAGAATTCAAGGCTTGCAATGTCTCAAAAAGTTGTACAATTAGAAAAGTTAGAGATAGCGAAGGGTAATGCCATTGAGGGTTTGACCATGAGGACGAAAACTTTTAGTAAAAAATATCCAAAGAAAAATCATCAGCATAGAATCACTGATAATCATTTTAATGCTATGCCAATATTGTTGGAAGTACATTAAATCTCCCTCTTCAGTTGGGTGTGAAGAATCCCACAGAACAGAAATTACTCTGGGTAAACGTCATTCCTCAAACTACACAACCAAAACAAAACTAACTGAAACAGAATCCACTGATTTACAAGAGAGTATATCAAATATAGATAACTGTCTGCATAAAAATACAATATGCAAAAGAAATCTGAGATTGGCAGAGAGCAGTTTACGATCTGAAAAAAAAAGTTCAATGGCAAAAGCCAACCAAAACAACAGTTTTCTATAACAATATCTCAATTATCATAGTCTTTTTGATGAAATTTAATTAGAGATCTCATAGGTGGAAGTAAACAAAAACACACGGTACTTTGAGGGGAAACAGTGCCCTGACCAATATTTCTCTTTCAACCATCAGTACAATTGGTGATTTGTACATTGCCACAACACTGCAACAATGAACTACTGTACAAAAGTATTTAATAGGATGTAAAGTATTTTCAAACACCCATCAGGCATGCAAAGCAATATATAATGCAAGATCCCTCTTCCTAAAGGGTTAAAAAAGGGTGACATGGATAAGTTGGGCCAAAGGGCCTGTTTCTGTGCTGTAAACCTCTATGATTCTTTGTGAGATACTGAAGGAACTGGAAAAGGTGGGTAGTGAGAGGTTTTTTTGTGCTTGTGGAAGAGAATCAGAATTAGGGGACACCGTTTAAAAGTAAAATGTCTCCCATTTATGACTATGATGGGGAGAGATTTTGGGTGGGATATTCCTGCCCAAAACATTAAACATTATTAAAATGAAGAACAAAACAGATTTAGTGTTGGTAGTAACTCAATGAAGGGTGACTGGAGTTACTCACAAACACTAGGAACATGCGACGTAGGACATTTGGCCCCGCGAGCCTGCTCCGCCATTCAATAAGATTGTGGTCTCAACTCCACTTTCCCTCCTATCCCCATAATCCTTGACTCCCTTGTCATTCAAGAATCTAATTCAGCCTTAAAAGTACTCAATGACTCTGTCCCCGCCACTCTCTGGGCAGGGGAGCTCCACAGACTCACCTTCAAAGAAACAATCTCCTCATCACAGTCTAAAATCAAGATCTCGTTGCAATGCTAGATAACCTTCTTCACTGTCCACTATGCCACCAATCTTGGTGTCATCTGTAAACTTACTAACCATGCTCCCTAGATTCTCGTCCAAATTATTAATATAAGCAACAATGGACCCAGCACTGATCTGAGGCACACCACTGGTCACAGGTCTCCAGTTTGAAACACAACCTTCTCCAACTACACTTTGGTTTCTGTCATCAAGTCAATTTTGTAGCCATTTGGCTACCTCATCCTGGATCCCGTGAGATTTAACCTTATGCAACAATCTACCAGGTGGTACCTTGTCAAAGACCATGCTAAAGTCCTTGTACACAACATCAACCGCCCTGCCTTGATCGACTGGATCAGTAGATTGATGAATGGCAGATGGAGTTTCACTTAGAAAGATGCGAGGAGAGACATTTTGGTCGATTTGGAACCAGAGCAGGACTT
This sequence comes from Sphyrna mokarran, assembly GCA_024679065.1. Taxonomy (NCBI): domain Eukaryota; kingdom Metazoa; phylum Chordata; class Chondrichthyes; order Carcharhiniformes; family Carcharhinidae; genus Sphyrna; species Sphyrna mokarran. The sequence goes on from JAGIQG010000026.1 coordinate 20,151,248, forward strand.
ACTCAGTTAATGTAGGGCTTTGGGGAGTGTTAAAGAACAAAAAGATCTAGGGGTGCAGGTTCATAGCTCCTTGAAAATGGAGTCATGGGTGGACAGGATGGTGAAAAAGACATTCGGCATTATGGTTTCATTGGTCAGAACGTTGAATACAAGAGTTGGGACAGCTTGTTGAAGTCATACAAGACATTGGGTAAGGCCACTTAGAATGCTGTGTACAGTTCTAGTCACCCTGTTATAGAATGAATATTATTAAACTAGAAAAAATGCAGAAAAGATTTACTAGGGTGCTATTGGGACTTGATGGTTTGAATTATAAGAACTGGATAGACCGGGACTTTTTTCTCTGGAGCAAGGAAGGCTTAAGGACGATCTTACAGAGGTCTATAAAATAGTGAGGGGCATAGATCAGCTAGATAGTAATATCTTTTCCCAAAGTTTGGGGGAATCTAAAATTAGGTGGTATAGGTTTAAAGTGATAGGGGAGAGATACAGAACGGTCCAGAAGGGCAATTGTTTTTACATAGAGGGCGGTGAGAGTGTGTGTCTAGAACAAGCTGTCAGAGTTGGTAATAGAGGCCACTTAAGCTAAGAGTCTGGGTTCAATTCCAGTCTGGAGTGACTATGTGGAATTTGCACATTCTCCCCATGTCTGTGTGGGTTTTCTTCAGGTGCTCTGGCTTCCTCCCATACGCCAAAGATATCAGGTTAGGTTGATTGGCCATGCTAAATTGCCCCCTGGTGTCAGAGGATGATCTAGGGTAAATACAGTGGGTTACAGCTGCAGTTGCAGGCTCCATGAGCCGAACAGTTTTCTTCTACACTGTAGGGATTCTATGATTTCTAAATTTCTCATCCCAGTGGGGTGAACAAGACATTCAACAGCAAACGGCTTTGCAGCAATTCACAGTGACCTTTTGCCATTTGAAGGTGCCCAACAGGTTGTTGTCTCCAAACGGATTGTCGGCGTTCGTGTAGCCCATGTACTCTTCGCTCCAGCCCATCTTCTCCCTCTTCTTCCTCTCCTTGGCCTCTTTCCTGGCCAGGCGGCGGGCCCGCTTCTCCTCGGGAGTCTCCATGGCCTTGGCCAGCTCCCGCTGCTGCTTCTTCTCAGCTTTCTGCTTCAGTTTCTCCTGCAGGCTCAACAGGCGGCTAACGCTACCCGGGCTGCCGGAGCGGGATGAGGGGGCGGATGAGGAAGTGGTACTGGAGCGGGAGCGGGAACGGGAACGGGAGCGACCCGCTCGGCGGTCGGGGGAACGACGCGCTCGACGGTCGGGGGAATGGCCGGGTCGGCAATCGGGGGAGCGGGACGCCTGCCTGGAGCCGGCGGGAGGCGAGCGCGATCTCGTCCGTCGATATCGCTGCCGCCGCTCGGCCGGGCTCCGCTCCCGGCTGTTGCTGCCAGCGCTCCTCCTTCTCCGTCTCCATTCCGCATCCCGGGAAGTGGAGCGGCTGCGGTGCTGCTTCTTCTTCTCCCTGCGGCCTCTCCGCTCCGGGCTCCGTCTCGAGCTCATCGCCTTCCAACCGTCAACCCAACGGCCCAAATGGGGCCTACCCCACCCAGCGGCTCAGGCCTGACTACAACCTGCCTGATTCATTAACGGCTCCTTCAAAAATCACCAGCTACGAATAATAAAACCTCTCCTTTGCCACAGTTAAAAAAACACGAAACAAAAAAATATAGTAAATTGTCACGCCATTAAAAAAAAATCACAGATGGAACAGGCAGTTTGTGTGACACGATAAAGGGTCTTTTACTGGTTAGTGTCTCGCAGAAAGTGCGCCACAGGTGGTGAGTCATAGGGAGCTGCTGTCAGTCTGAGGATTCAATTATGTGGGGCTGGAGTGAGGATGTTATGGTGTTTTTAAAGGTTAAACCAAATAAACAAACTCAAGTTAACTCAGAGACAAAGGGAGGGGAAACAGCCGGAATAAGATCAAAGTACAAAGGAAACTTGAAAACATCAAATTAACATGTGATTGTTGATAATGCACCCCAGCCCCTGCGGTGCCCATTGGGCGCGGAAGGCGTCAACTGTGCCTGTGAACACTGCATGCTGCCTCTCCAGAGATACCTGGCCACGAACGTAGCTGCGGTACAGGGGCAGACAGTGAGGATGGATGACCACCTCATCGCCCGCTGCCTGGACCTGTAAATGGCGTGCTTCGCCAGGTCCAAGGTGATGCTGCATGGAGCTATGTGGCGAGTAACTCACCTTCTTACTCCCCCAAAGCTTGTTCACTTTCTACAAAGCACAAGGGGTGGCACAGTAGTAGAACTATTATCTCACAGCGTCAGGCCCGTGGATTCCATTCCCGGTTTGGCTCACTGTCTGCAGAGCCTGCATCTTCTCCCCATATATGCATAGGTCTCCTCCAGGTGCTCCGGTTTTCTCCCACAGTCTGAAAGATGTGCTGGTTAGGTGCATTGGGCATGCTAAATTCTCTAATGAACAGGCGCTGGACTGTGGCAACTAGGCGATTTTCTCTAACTTCATTGCAGTGTGAATGTACTATTTGTGACACTAATAAATGAACTTTAAACTTAAGTCAGGAGTGTGATGGAATATTCCCCACTTGCCTGGATGGGTGCAGCTCCAACAATACTAAAGAAGCTCAACATCATCCAGGACAAAGCAGCCTGCTTGATTGGCACCATGTTCTCAAACACCCATTCCCTCCACCACTGACACTAAACAGAAGTAGAGTGTACTATCTACAAGATGAACTGCAGCAATTCACTAAAGATCCTTAGGCAGCACCTTCCACACTCATACTGCTTCCATCTAGAAGGACAAGGGCAGCAGATACTTGGGGATGCCACCACCTGCAAGTTGCTCACAATCCTGACTTGGAAATATGTGGCTGTTCTTTCACAGTTGCTGGGTCAAAATCCTGGAATTCCCTCCCTTAAGGCATTGTGAGTCAACCACAGCATATGGACTGCAGTGTTTCAAGATGCAGCTCACCATCACCTCAAGGGCAGCTAGAGATGGGCAATAAATGCTGGCCCAGCCAGTGACGCCCATACCTCACGGTTGAATAAAAAAAAGCTGTAGTGCTCCCAGGAAAGGCTGGATCCAGATTTTAAGCAATTTCTCATCGAAAACTGCTGCTTCTTCTCAAAGTGGAATAGGACAGAATCGAATCAGAAATATTACAGTATCCCAGTGACCCCTGCCCATTGGTTTGTTATACAGTATATGGTGCCAATGTACAGATCTTTAAAAATTATTAGATGAACATTAATATTGCACTTACAGGGGCACCTTGGTGATACAGAAATGACAAGGGCTGGATTTTTGCTATCGAAGAGGGTAGTTTGGAGAGACAATCTCACTATACCCGTTACACCCAATTTTCACTTTGGAGAGGGTGGCGTAGAGATGAGTGTGCTGATGCCAGGAGGAGAGTGTAGGTGGTCGCAGGGCCAAGTGTCTGTGTGGCATTTACACTTTCTCCCTGTGTCTGCATGGGTTCCTTTGGTTGCTTCTGTTTCCTCCCACACTCCAAAAACGTGCAGGGTAGATTGATTGGCCATGCTAAATTGCCCTTGCAGTGAAGGCGATTTGCAGGGCAAATTTCATGGGGTTATGGGGACGGGCGGGATTGTTGTCAATATGGACTCAATAGGCTAAATGGCCGCCTGCTGCACTGCAGGGATTCAGTGTGCCTTAGGCTTTGTCTCAGGTTTAGAAGCTGTTAGGCCATCCGGCCCTTGCCCCTCATATTGCTCACCCATTCACCTACTCCCATGTCTCCTCATGACAGCACATGCAACCTCATATCTCCTTGCTTTGCCCAGTATCCATTTTGGATTAGAAGCCATATGAAAATAGGGAGAAAAACTTACAACGATGTAATAGTGCTGTATTCATTAGTCCTTTCAAATATTTTAAATCCTCTCAAGTGTGTAATCTTTATAAAAATGAAATTATAGTCTGCAACCATATCATGGCCTATTTAACCTTTAGTTGAAATGCCCTGTGGAGTTGTGTTTTTGTAACACAATCAAGCATTCATAATGACAGCTGTAGTTACAGCCTATGAAAAATAGTGAGAAAAATCTATCGAAACTGCAGACACAGATGATGTTATTTTTCTAAACTGGTTGGCAGGTCAAAGCAGTAAGAAGTTTCACATCATCAGGTTAAATTCCCAACAGGTTTATTTGGTAGCAAAAACATATTTGGTAGTAAAATCCACATAAACTACATCCACAGCCCATCCTCATCAATTAGGAGTAGCTCGCTGTTCCTTCATCAGGTGAGTGGGATTTCAGTTCACTAACAGGACATATAAAGACACAATTTCAATTTACAAAATAATGGTTGGAATGCGAGTCTTTACAGGTAATCAAGTTTTAAAAATACAGACAATGTGAGTGGGGAGAAGGTTAAGCGCAGGTTAAAGAGATGTGTATAGTCTCCAGCTGTAACAGTTAATGAGATTTTGCAAGTCCAGGCAAGCCGTGGTTACAGATAGTGTGACATGAACCTAAGGTCTTTGGAGTTGGCCCAAATCCAGTCCATTGAGTCAAAATATATAATCATGCATCTGAATCCTCAGATCATTTGATAGAATACTATCCCTTTAATGTAATATGCAATTTTTCACAAAAAGTAATTTAGTGATAATGGTAGAAGTTTTTTTTATTACAATCTACCAAATAAAATTAGCATGTTTTTATTGGATACAGCTAGCACTTTGGAATGCAAATGATGGAATCATGACCCTGTGCCTCTTGTACATGTTCCACAAAGCATTTTTAATCAAAGCCTGCTGAGCAGGAAAAAAAACACTTCTGCTCAGTGAATTATGTGACCACTTCCTCAATTCCTTTATATGGAGTTTTATATATGGTAAAATTATTTAATTTGAAACTGAAAGTATACTGTGTGGGTGGGGATTATAGTGTGGGGTGGAAACTTACTCCATGTCAAAGTGCAGTGTTTGGAAAAATGACCCAACCTGAAAAAATAATTTATTGAAATAAGTGCATATGTGAATCTTCCCTTAACTCCTACATGGCCATCTAGTCAGCCCACCCTAAATCCCATGTGATTTTAGTTCAGCAATTTATTTTCTGGGAAAACTGCTGAACATCCAACACAGCTTTGCCCTTATATAACTTGTAAATGTGATCCCTGATCCTTTGAATCTGTCAGGGGGAAATTAATCTGCCTATATAAACAGAATCCAGTTCTTTCATTATTTTGCAGCAGCCTGTCCAGAATTTAAACTTTTCTAAAGAATTCCTATTAGTTATTTGAACGTTTCTTTGCAATTATAGTGTTCTAACTTCCTCGAGCCATCCTTTACAGCTTTTCCAAATCTTAGCTCCAATATGTGCAGAGACTAGTATGAAGTACTCACGGTATGAAGACAGAATGGTGTGTTTTGCTTTATAGTCAATTATCCTGTAAGTACAACATAGCATTCAGTTTTATTTATAGAATAGAATCCTAAAGAGCAGAAGGAGGCCATTCAGCCCACCAAATCTGCACTAGGTGCCACAATCCCACCCAGGCCCCATCCCCACAATGCTATGCACTTATCCTAGCTAGTCCCCCTGAACTAAGGAACAATTTAGCATGGCCAATCCACCTAATGCGCATATCTTTTGGAGGGTGGGAGGAAACTAGAGCACCCAGAGGAAACCATGCAGACATGGGGAGAAAGTGCAGACTCCGTGCAAACAGTGACCCAAGCAGGAATCGAACCCAAGTCCCTGGTAGCAGTCCTAAACATTGTGCCACCATGCTGCCCCTTAATTTAGTTGTAGTTTCACAGATTTATCTATCAAGCTCTGGAGAATTAAATATGGGATATCCATTAACCTCTGGCTTTATTTCTGTTCCTTGTATAATGAAAATATATTTAGTATTCCACTTGATATGGCTGGGAAGGTCTTACCCATTAACAGCTCAGTTGTCCATTCTTATCTTTTCCCAAATCTATGAGCTAGTCAAAGAACAAAGAAGAACAAAGAAAAACAGCACAGGAAACATGCCCTTTGGCTCAACGAGCCCGTGCCGCCACCCCAATGTTCCCACCTCTTGTGTTTATAGAATTGTCTGTGTTTATAGATCTATGAATTAAAAACCAATTTGAGACAATTTAGGGAGAATTTGTTTTGCCAATTAGCCTAAGAGCACATCTTTGGAATGTGGGAGGAAACCGGAGCACCCGGACAAAACCCATGCAACCATGGGGAGAATGCGCAAACTCCCACAGACACAGGCCCAAATCCATGTATCTGCACCGCATAGCGATAGTCACTGAGCTGTCGTGTTTAAATCTGAAGGAAGCTGTAAAAACACCGAGAGCAGATCAAAGCATAAGTTGCATTAATGTAGGTAAGATAAGCATAGATATTTCATTTGTTTTTGCCATTTGAAGTTGATGACGGTTCTATTAATATAAGGTGATTATTTAAGCATTTTCTGTAACTGGCTATGAAATATTCACTATGTAATAAAGGTATCTAATCCTACTGATGGGGTCATGCTTAGTGCAAACGTCTAATTTCAGTAATGCAGAACGATGGTGGAGGAGGGTGTAATGACTTCAGTTAAGCCATTGAGGTTGGCCTATGAACACAAAAAGATGTCCCTGATTAAGGATTAAATTGATGGGCTAATCAGGAAGTCTTTGTCAAAAGAGAACATGCTGGAAAATCTCAGCAGGTCTGGCAACATCTGTAAGGAGAGAAAAAAACTGGCGTTTCGAGTCCAGATGATCCTTTCTGCTGACTACTGGCACTCTGTGTACTGTTGTTCGAGTTTTAAATTAAGGGATTTTGGTGAAGGAGTTTCTGCCCCCGCAATGCCCCACTCTTGTGACTCACTCATCATAGAATCCTACAGTGCAGAAAGAGGCTGTTCGGCCCTCGAGTAAGCACAACCACAATCTCAATCCCATCCCATCTCCATAAAATTACCCTCCCTAGCTAGTCCCCCCAACACTAAGGGGCAATTTAACACAGCCAATTCATCTAACCTGCACAACTTTGGACTGTGGGAGGAAACCGGAGCACTCAAAGGAAAACCCACGCAGACCCAGGGAGAAGATGCAAACTCCACAAGCCAGGAATTGAACCCGGGTCCCTGGTGCTATGAGGCAGCAGTGCTAACCACTGTGACACCCTAGCCTAGCACTATAGCCTCAGGTGCTCATCACTGAGCTCTCCAATTTTTTTGTAAGTACTCCCTTTATTTACATACCTACTTTTACTTTAAAGGTGCTGAAGTACCCAGAGCCACACCATTTGCATGAAAATGACACCCTGGGGAACGAATCAGTCCAATAGTTGCCCAAATTTTCTTTAATTATTTTGTTTTAAAAGCATTTCATTTAGGTTCTTTTTGTATTCATTCATGGGACATAGATGTTGCTGGCCGGGCCAACATTTATTGCCTATCTCTAGTTGCCCAACGGCAGTTCTGAGTCAATCACATTGCTGTGGTTTTGGACTCACATGTAGGCCAGACCAGGTAAGGATGGCAGATTTCCTTCCCTAAAGGGCATTAGTAAACTAGATGGGTTTTTCCATCAATCAATACTGGTTTTATGCTTATCAATAGATTGTTAATTCCAGATATTTGTTCATTACTGTCACCATCAAATATATATTCATTTTCTTCAGACACATTATTGCTGTTAACAACGTAATAGGCCGCAACCACATTACCATTCAGTAAACATACTGTTATCGCTGAACTTAGGACATTTCTGTACAATTCTGCTTAGTCGTGTTTGTCCAAGAGAAACTTTGGGCCTTAGGTTTTACCTGAAATAACATTTTCATTTTATCATTTTATAACAATTTTTAGTCCTATCTAAATACTCGATGTCCTTAAAAACAAGCGCGCTAATGATTTGTGCTAAAAAGATGTGGAGAAAATATGATTTTTGATAGGGATTTATTTTTCAGTAAAACAGGACGGATGGGTCAGATGGAATGATTGTAATCATCCAATGCAGCAGTCTTTCTTGTATTGAATTAACTTATCCTAAATTCCATAGGCAGGATTTTCCCATCCCGCGTGCCCTGGGAATCGCAGTGGATGGAACATGCATGTCCTGGGGTGAGTGCAGCTGGAAAATCCTGTCTGCGGACTTTGATTTTATAAATGCTGTTTCTGGCAGATTTGCCTTTTTACTATAGCAGTGAAACAGAAATTTAAATTTTAAATTAGAAGCATCAGAAGACTTTCTTTATTATGTGTTGACAAGCAGCCTGAACTTCCCTTTCAATTAAGACATTTCAAAAAACAATGTATATTTCGTAAAATGTGGATTTTGTGGCTGCCGCCATTGTAAAGCTTTCAGCATTTTGTCACCATTACTCTGCAAAACTGCTGACATGCAACCACATATGTGCAATGAAATGTGTAAATCTAGAAGGTGGAATCATAGAATTCCCACAATGCAGAAGGCAGCCCTTCAGCCCATCAAGTTTGCACCAACTCTCTGACAGAGTACTCTTCCTGTAACCCCACACGTTTACTATGTTTAATCCACTGACCTAGAAAATCTTTGACACTAACGGGCAAGTTTTCCATGGCCAGTCACCTAACCAGCACATGCTTGGACTGTGGAAGGAAACCTGAGTCCCCAGAAAAAACACAGACACAGGGAGACCGTGCAAAATCTGCACAGATAGTCACCCAAGACTGGAATTGAACTCAGGTCCCTGGCACTCTGAGGCAGCAGTGCTAACCACTATACCACCATGTAGCTCTTGTTGCTGTCTGTGATTTGCCACTCTGTCACTGGGTGAAGTGTTGAATTCATTGCAGATTAAAATCAATTAAGAATCACTGAATTGATGTGAATGTCCCACTTTTTATAATATTATTCTTGCTGAAAAAAAACCTTGAAAACACCTTGTTGCGTAACGTGTAACTGGGTTTTAAGTGATAATTAGTGCCAAATAGTCTCTCTGCCTGCAAAACAATTTTTATATTTGTAAGCTGTTAGATTTCCCCATTACATGACATAAGTTCCATAGGTTTTTATATCTGTGATATTTCATTTTCAACCTTAATCCAATGTGCATTTCCCAATCTTCATTTTATTTTCTATAAAATAATAAAGTGAATGATAAAATCTCCTTATTACTTCCTAGTTTGCTGTCTGTGAGGATTCTTCAAAGTAATTGGCTCTTAACCTGTTTGATGATATAATTGAAGCAGAAAACATGAGATCCCATATAGCTGGTGCTAAGATGAAATTAAATGGTGGCAAGGGTAAAATCCAGGGATTTCTGGATCTGTGTGGGTCATTTTCTCCAAGATAAACAGCAAGAATTGTCTCTTTCCAAAATCCAGGCCAATGGGTAATGCTTTTATTATTTGGGAAAGCTGCAGTTCTGCAACTGATGTAAGAATACTTTGGTGAAAAGAGAACATTTTAAGGATGCAACTATATTGCGATTGTTTTGTTGATAGTAAAGTAAATTGTGCATGGACGCAGGCATCAATGATTTGAGACTATGATCCTGTTCCATGATACATTTTAATCTTGCAACCACGTCATCATTTTATAAATATGTGATGTTCCCTGAGCTCAGGGCTTTTCACCACTGTGTGTTATGCAATCGTGCTTAATCATGTGTGGTCTGTGGGAACTCTATAAGCAAGCCTACTTACCGACTTTGAGTTCACAAGTGCAATGTAACATCAGCCCTGTACTAGGTTGCATTTTGCAGATGGCCTTCTCTGGGTCTTCTGAACACTTTATACATTTGCATTTGGACGTTTAAATGAAACTATTTCTTTCAGATATTATTTAGTATTCAAAATAGGTTTTTAAGAATGACTAATAGTGCAGGAATACCCAAGCAGATATATAGGCTGCAACTTTACCGGCACGCCAGCCCTGGTTCTGGGGCAGATATGCTAGTAAAATCCCATCCATAGAGTGCTACTTTATTTCTATTCTTTCCTCAAATACAGAAGGAGGCCATTTGGCTCATTGAATCTGCTTTGATTCTTTAACAGCGTATCCTACCCAGGCCCTCTCTCTCACCCATAACCCCTTTACATTGACCGTAGCTAATCCCCCCAAACTTGCACATTTTGGGACATTAAGGGGCGATTTTACCTAAGGCAATTCACCTAACCTGCACAGCTTTGGACTATGGGAGGAAACCCACACAGACAGGGTGCGAGATAATTCATTTTGGTGGGACAAACCTGAATGTGAATTACATGGTCAATAGCAGGGCTCTGCAGAATGTGGAGGAACAGAGAGATCTTGGGGTTCATATCCACAGATCGCTGAAGGTTGTCACTCAAGTGGATAGAGCCATGAAGAAGGCCTATAGTGTGTTAGCATTTATTAACAAGAGGTTTGAGTTTAAGAGCTGTGGGGTTATGCTGCAACTGTACAGGACCTTGGTGAGACCACATTTGGAATACTGCGTGCAGTTCTGGTCATCTCACTATAAGAAGGATGCGGAAATATTGGAGAGAGTGCAGAGGAGATTTACCAGGATGCTGCCTGGTTTGGAGGATAGGTCTTGTGATGAAAGGTTGAGAGAGCTAGTGCTTTTCTCTTTAGAGCGGAGGAGGATGAAAGGCATCCTCTTATAGAAGTTTATAAGATGATGAGGGGATAGATAGGGTGGACTTTCAGAAATTATTTCCTTGGGTGGATGTAGCTGTTACTAGGGGGCATAACTATAAGGTTCATGGTGGGAAATATAGGAGGGATGTCCAAGGTAGGCTCTTTGCTCAGAGAGTGGTTGGGGTGTTGAATGCACTGCCTGCTCTGATAGTGGAGTCAGACACTTTAGGAACTTTCAAGCAATTATTGGATAGGCATATGTAACACATCAGAATGATAGGGATGGGACAGTTTGATCTTGGTTTTGGACAATGCTTGGCACAACATTGAGGGCTGAAGGACATGTACTGTGCCATATTCTATGTTCTATGGGAAGAATGTGCAAACTCCACACAGACAGTCACCCAAGGATAGAATTGAACCTAGGTCCCTGGTATTGTGAGGCAGCAGTGCTAACCACTGTGCCACGATGCTGCCCTAAGTAGTCCATCATAAGCAGTATAGACTGGTTTTTTAACCACCCTTTTCGCTCTTCAGATGCCAGTTGAAGCCACTGGCTGAATTATAGCTAAATTGATTATTAGTGCACATAATAACTTAATGGTTATCTGAAAGAAATTGCGATATTCCTGACCAGAGAATCCTGATGGTGTGAACGGCCGAAGAATTCTGTTTTATATTTGTGCTGAATGATAGGATCACAATAAACTGGTGCTGTGAACCATCCGAATTTGCTGTCTCATTTGACAATTGGATGTTCCCCTCTACAACAGTAGATATAGCACAGTAAGGTTTCCAAAAGGCTTCCGATAAGGTGCTACTTGAAAGCCTACTCATAAGATCAGAAGTCATGATGTTGGTGGGGGAAGGGAATAGAGTGAGAGACAGCAGATGGATGGAGGATTAGATAACAGAAAACAGAGGGCGGGATTTTCTGGCTGTGCGTACCCCGAGACTGGGACATTCCTGCCCACGGTCAATGGACTTTTAAATAGTCTGCTGAATTTTCTGTCCCACCTGCTACAATTCCTGTGGCAAGAGAGATGGGAAATTTCTGGCCACAGAGTTAGGATAAATAATATTCGCGATAACATTCTGCATTGGAGTATTGTGTACAGTTTAGTCTCCGTACTCGAGAAAACATATACTTGCCTTGGAAGCAATTCAAAGGTAGTTTATTCAGCTGATTCTTGAGATGAAGTGGTTGTCCTAAGAAGAAAGGTTAAGCAGTACGGCCCATACTCAATTGGAGTTAGAAGAGTGAGAGGTGATCTTATTGAAGCACACAAGACTCTGAGGGGAACTTGACATAATAAGTGCTGCAAGAATATTTCCCTTCACGAGAGAGATCTAGAAATAGGGGCACAGTTTAAAGATAAGGTGCCTCTTATTTAAAAGGGGGAACTTGTTCTCTGAGTGTCATTAGTCTCTGGAATTTGCTTTCCTAAAAAGCAGTGGAGACTGTGTCATTTCATATATGCCAAGTTAGGTAAATTTTTGATCCGCAAGATGGTGAATCATAAAAAATTGGAGTGGAGTTGGCAATTCGGCCTCTCAGGCTCTCCGCCATACAATACGATCATGGCTGATCTCATCTCAGTCTCAACTCCACTTATTATCCATTCACCATAGCCTTTCAAACCCATTACTCATTAAAAATCTTTCCTCCCTTCCTTAAATTTATTCAATGTTCTGGCATACACTGCATACCCTGCGGTAGTGAACTCCAGACTCATGATGCTTTGTGAAAAGTAATTTCTCCTCATCTCTATTTTATATCTACTATTTATCCTAAAATTATAACCTCTTGCTCTAGATTGCTCCACAAGAGGAAACATCCTCTCCACTTCTACTCTGTCAATCCCCCTCATCAGCTTGTACACCTCAATTAGTTCTCCTCTTATACTTTTCCAGGGAATATAGGCCTAAACTGCCCAATCTCTTTTCAGTGAGTCAAATCCCTCTTCTCTGGAATCAATCTACTGAACCTTCTCTGAATTGCCTCCAATACAACCACATCGCTCCTCAAGTAAAGGGTTTCCAAATTGTACACAATATTCTATATGCAGCCTCACTAATGCTTTGTGTAGTAGCAGCAACACTTCACTATTTTTATGTTCTATTCCTTTAGCAGTAAATGCTAAAAATCCATCTGCCTTCCTTATTATTGCTGTACCTGCATACTAGTTTTCTGCAATTAATACACAAGAACACCCAGATCGCTCTGCACCGAAGCACTACGAAGTTTCTCTCCATCTAGATAATAGTTTGTCTTCGCATTTTTCCGATCAAAATGGATAACCTCACATTTGTCCATGTTAAACTCCAACTGCCATATTTTGCCCTGTTCACTTAATCGATCCATATCCATAAAAAGTTATGGGGGGGGCAGGAACAAAAGTAAATTTACGGCTGCAGTCAGATCAACCATAATCTTCTTGGAATGGCAGAATGGGTTCGAGGGGCCAAATGGCTTAGACTGTTCCAATTTCTTCTGATCTTATGCAAGAATTCTAAGATGTGAAGAAAACAGAGCCCAGGCTACACTGCTATCTATTAATGTAAGATTAAAATGCAATAATTATTGCTATTAAAACAACTAAATGCATTTCATTCTGCAATATTTCATACAACCTGCTTGCATTCACCTATTTAAAGTAAGACAAAGAATCCACATTAGAGACATTTTTTGCAAGTGGCACATAATTGAATCAAAGCAAAAAGAAATGATTTGTAATTGATGTTATTGTTAAAAATGCTGAGAAACTGTGTAAAATTGTTTTAAACTGTGCAATTAAAACCTTACATTGACCATTTGACTCAGGTGTCAGAATTGATTCAATTGCACTCTAAAAGAAAGCCTTACAAGGAAATGGCAAAGTTAAGATTTAAAAGGCAACTCAAACATACTTTCAGACAAGTCTTTAATGAGTCAACATCTCATGAGGTGACAATAAATGCACGGTAGCTCCACTTGACTGTTTCGTTGTACATAAAAATTGTATACAATTATTCTGTATGGTATTTTACAGAGGTACAGTGGAAGACAATCATCCTACATTCAATTTTGTAAAACCATAACAAATTTGGTAGTCATGAACTTTATCAGTTACTATTGGTATTATGCAACCACTCATAGATAGCTTCTGATGAACATGAGTGACACAAAATACATATTCTCTGATACATATATTTTGTACAACCTTAAACTACATTTTGATATGTTATTGGTGGTACAGTCATGACATATGATTGAACTGGGACTCACTGGCCAGAATATAAGATCTGTTAATTAGCCCTACAATCAGGTAATGAGAATTATCATGATTTTAAATTGTCGTGCAGATGCTGTAACTATATACCCAGATCCACAAGAATATTTGAATAAAGGAAATCTGAGTGAAATATAAATAATTCTAGAGGAGAATTACAATTTTTTTAACAAGCACACATAAAGTAAAATTTCATAGAATCCCTACAGCACAGAAGAGGTAATTCAACGCATCGAGTCTACACCAATTCTCTGATAGAACATCTTATCCAGGCCCTCTCCCCCACCCTATCCCTGTAACTCCACACATTTCCCATGACTAATCTAACTAATCTATGTATTTTGGGACATTAAGGGGCAATTTGGCATGTTCAATCCACCTAACTGGACATTTTTGGCTTGTGGGAGGGAACTGGAGCACCCGGGAAACCCACACAGACACAGGGAGAATGTACAAACTCTACACAGTCATCCAAAGCCAGAATTGAATCTGGATCCTTGGAGCTATGAGGCAGCAATGCTAATTGACTAATTCAACTGAAGTCTATGTCAAGACAAGTTATGGATATTAACTTGATAAATTTGATCATTTGAAAACGTAGGCTCTTAATAAATACAGACCCTTACAAATTTTAGCTTAATTTTAGGAGGGGTAACTAATACAAGTTAATCTCCACTGATTGTGTTGTCTTATTTTCCAAGGTAACAGATTCTCTTCCATCCTTTTCCCACAGTCATTATTGGAATTAAATGAAAGAAATTAGGGCTGACTGTTTCTTTTCCTTTCCCTGTCTTTTAATTACATTGAGACTTACGTCACAATATTGCACAATTATTTTTCCTGTGTATATGAGATTTTTGCACATCCTTTACAAGCGCCACACTTTCTTCATATATGCCTCTTTAAAACCGTAATCGCTGACGTAGTACCCCACATCTGGATGGCTCTTCAGACTGCAGGCAATCGAAGTCGTTTTAAAATATTCTAGAAACTGATGTGTTATATTCCGAATGCTAATAATTGTGTCCTCTAATGCAGGCAATACCCTGTTAACATATTGCATCCAATCTGAAAGACTTATTTTCCACCACTCCTGGTCAGGGTCAGGCAAAACTGTTGCGTTTGATTCCAGCACGTAGACAGAGTTCTTGTACAGTTCCTCAGAGAGCTCCAAAACATCTTTGCAGAACATTTCCAAACAGACCAGCGATTCTGGAAATACGCAGAATAAGGACTCTTGAAAAGGAAAGAAAATATGTTGAAATTGTGCAGCAGGTTTGAGATTCCATGTCAACACATACTGGAAAATGCTCTTGTTCATGGCTAACCCCAATATAGAAGTGTTGCAATTTAACTGTAAGAACTGGAAATGATATTGTAAGAGAGCTTTTCAGTCACAAAACATTGGCCACTACTATAATTGCTGTTAATAGTGTGTTGAAAATCTGATTTTGTCTGCAGGTTCTGGCTAGCAATCGTTTATTTGTGTAAGTGAAACTCCCTTGTGATGGTTAGCAGCCAGTGAACTTACATTAGTCTAGAAGGTGATATGTTTAAAGCCAAGCGTAGCTTATTTTTGTAAAATTTATTGCCTTAAAATTCTACCCCATCTCCATTCACCCCAGTCTGATAGTTGATTCTTCCTTATACCCAGTGATGCACACATCAATTATAAGTATCTACATCGCTCTGATTCAACGACTCATTTCCTCAGCTTTTCAAGGCAACATTGAAAATAGGAGCAGGAGGAGGCCATTCAGCCCATTGAACCTGCTCCGCCATTCATTATGATGGTGGCTGATCATCCAACTTAATAGCCTGATCCCACCTTCCCCCCTATATCCTTTGATCCCCTTTGCATCAAATGCTATATCTGCCAACTGCATCAACTGCCTCATGAAAACATGCAATGTTTTGGCCTTAACTACTTTCAGTGATTCCACAAGTTGGCCACTCTCTGGGTGAAGACATTTCTCCTCATCTCTGTCCTAAATGGTCTACCCTGTACCCTCAGACTGTGACACCCAGTTCTGGATACCCCACCATCTTGCATCTACCCTGTCTAGTCCTGTTAGAATTTTATAGATAGTACTGTTAGAATTTGTTAGGTAATTCTGTTAGAATTTAATAGACTTTCCATTACATCCCCCTCTATAAGACCATACAGTGCAGAAACAGGCCCTTCAGCTCATTGAGTCTGCACCAACCACAATGCCACCCAGGCCCTATCCCCATATCCATACACATTTACCCACTAATCCCTCTAACCTACACATTCCAGGACACTAAGAGGCAATTTTAGCATGGCCAATAAACCTAACCCACACATCTTTGGACTATGGGAGGAAACCCACACAGACATGAGGAGAATGTGCAAACTCACACAGACAATGACCCGAGCCAGGAATCGAATCCAGGTCCCTGGAGCTGTGAAGCAGCAGTGCTAACCACTGTGTTACCGTGCTGCCCCGAAGCTATGCATTGAACCCAATTTCTCCACTCCCACTCCACCTGGGTTCTCTAAACCCTACCTCTATCCATCTCCCTCAGCTTTATTCTAATTTCCCCATCTCCTTCTTTTCCAACTCACAACTTCTAACCCTATCCCACTCCATTCTCTCTTCATGGATTCCTGTGGCACAGTTCACATTCTAGTCAGTCTTAATGATTATCTCACAAGCTGGAAAACTCAATCACTATCCACATATTTATGTACAGTTTGCACATTTTCTCTGTGTTTGCATGGATTTCCTCCGGGTGCTCTGGTTTTTTCCCACATGCCAAAGATGTGCGGGCTAGGTTGATTGGCCATGCTAAATTGCTCCTTAGTATCAGGAGGAATAGAAGGGTAAATATGTGGGACGATAGGCATAGGGCCTCTTAAAGTACTGAATGACTTCTTTCTGCACTGTAGGGATTGTATGGCAGGTATTTTCTTCCCCGTCCGCCACAAGAATCGTAGTCAGAACTGGGGGGGAGTGTGGGTTGGGGGCTGGGGGGGGGGGGGTGGGGAGTGGAGGGCAGACCATGCAAAGGTCCATTGATCTCGGGTGGGATTTTCCAGGTTTGGGGTGAGCATTATCAGAAATTCTCATCCTGTTATTCTATTCCAAGGATTTGAACTCAATCCAAACAAAGTGTGATCAGTGTGGTATGAAATCACATACCATCCAAGGGGCTAAACCATTTGGTTTAGCTGACTCTCTTCTATAGCTTTGTCTCTGCTTGAGCCTTTCTTCGTGTGAATGAATACCTTTTCCAATTTTGAAGCATTGAATTTTTTAAAAATTCATTCATGGAACATGGACACTGCTGGCTAGCTAGTAGTTTTTGCCCATCCTTAATTGACCACGGGCCGTTCGGAGTCAACCATATTGCTGTGACTCTGGAGTCATATGCAGGCCAGACCAGGTAAGGACAACAGATTTCTTTCCCTAAAGTACATCTGCAAACCAGATGGGTTTTTCTGACAATTGACAACGGTTTCATGGTCATCAGAAGACCCTTAATTCCACTTTTTTTTTATTGAATTCAAAATCCACCATCTGCTGTGGGGGGTTTCGAACCCGGATCCCCCTAACATTTACTGTACTAATAGTCTAGCGATAATATCACTAGGTCATAGACTCCTCCTGAATACTTATGAACTTTTATAAATCCTGAAGAATACCAGGATTTATCTGGTAGGATGGATAGCCTGGGGCAAGAATACATGTATTGACTGGTACGCAGAGTAGGCATGCCACCAGACTCGTGTTTGGCGAAAAGAGTAATGAATATTTTTGTTTAAAAGTTTTTTATTAGTTGGACCTCTCTAAATAGGGGCCATACTTTGTTAGCTTTTCGCTTGTGTAATGACTCTGGGAAAATTTATTTATTTAATCAAAAGATAATGAAAGTAAAGCAAATGAACATACCAGCACTGGATTCGGAAATACAGCTCCCAACAGTCCGGCTTTCTTTGTTATGCATATGTATCAATTCCTGTTGTAAATAATGAAGGAAAGATGCAAATATTTGTTGCATTCCTGTTTTTATGTTTATCAAATTGCTGAAAATAAAACTCTCAGTTTCAGTTGTCTGTGATACAAAGGGTTCTTCTCTTTTGCTGAACTCTAGTTTACTCTTTGCACAGGAACCTCCTTGTAATATAATGGGATAAGTGATTCTGTCTTAGTCTGAGAGCTTAAAAGGAGGAAGTTATCCAGCTACTGTGTGTTCACTAACATTAATGTCAGCTTCCATGGAGAAACTGGGCCAGGTGTGAGGCAAAACTCACAGCATGATGCTTCTTTTACTAATGCAAATCAGACAAAGGGCCAGATTCTCCAATCTCGCCCACAGCTGGGATTCTCTGGACCCCCTACAGTGAATGGAGATCTGGCTGAACGTCAAATTCTCTGTTCTCGCTGGCAATAGCAGCACAGCCTGAATAGCAGGAGAATTCCAGCCAGTGGCTCAAACCCTCACCCCAGGAAAGCTATCTTCAGGTGGGGTCTGAAGATAGCTTCAGATCTTGTTGCCATTTTAGTCATTGATTCAATAACTGGTGTTCATCTTACCAGGAAATACAGCTGCCAAGAAATTAAAAAAAATTTATCTAGGCTTCTGAAGGATAGGGCCTCCCCTATTCCAGAGATTACTTCAGATCCTCCTCCTCAACTTCGTTCCACCTAAGGGTACATTTGTTGCCTGGACACTGTTTTCACAGACCCTGTAGCAGCTAGTTGCCTGCTACACTTAGAATAGAATAGAATCCCTGCAATGCAGAAGGAGACCATTTGGCCCATCAAGTCTGCACCGACCACAATCTCACCCAGGACATATTCCTGTAATCCCTCATATTTGGCAGAGGAATTAGGCCTAACTTATTTAAATAGACTTTGAAGTTGAAATGGCTTTAGCCTCATGTCACCAATCTTGTCCCCAGTTATCTTTGGGCTATTGAAACTGAACATCATTTTATCATGGCAAGTTCACAATCTTAGCAGAAGTGTAAAGTGATGGATGATCACTCAAGAAGTGAGAGGAAATAGGCAGGAATTAGCATCTTGTATCTCTGGAGTACCTCTTAATGGTTTAGGACATAGTGGTATTGGTAGAAGAAGCAGATATGCTACCTGGGAATAGTATGTACCTGGACAGAGCTGCATGCACTGGCAGCAGGATGCAAACAAATTGGAGGCAGAACTAACTTCATTAAATATGATTTTGACTTGGATGAAGAGAGCATTCTGGAAATTCTAAATATATGTGTAATAAAGGGGAATGTAGCCAAATCTCTCTCTAGTCAGTCTCATCCTTTGTTTATTATTTTTTTTCCTTAATCAGTCACGTTTCACAAATAGCACCCCAGTATAATATTGTAGTTTCAATTTTCCAAGGGGCAATGCAGCCAACATTCTAGAAATTCTTTTACTAATATACAGGTTTGCAACAGGAGCAAATGACAGAATTCAAAGTCAAGACTCAACACCCATACCATGCCTTCCTCCAGTTTAAACACAAGTCTATCCACTCTCTGCACTATTTGAAATGTTGTGTGTACACAGTAATTCACCACGAATGTTACGCTCCTGACAGCAGGGTCCTTCAAAGTGAACCTTACCACACATTAACTACAAATTGATGTTATGCAGAGCTTGGTAACAGCATGGGTCAGGGGGAGCAAATACAGGTGGAATTCAGAGAACCTGCTACGTTGCATACCTGAGGTCTTCAGTCACTCCGAACCTTTTGGATTTACATCTGATGAGCTTGTCAATAAATGCAATTTCCTAGCTCAGCATCAATCGTTCATGCAGCTATTTTTGAGTGTACCATAAGCAGACTACACAGTTTCCATGTGGAAGTGCGCAACTCTCATCTGTGTGACAACAGATGACCATCTGACCAAGCTACATATACCCATGGAAAAAGCGACTACTCCGAGGTTCTTGGTATAGTGTACCTTTGTTGGAATCCTAAACTCAGCCATATTATTAATGATTAAGGCCTAGAATGCCAATCTGGGGTGGCAGAGTGGCACTGCTGCCTCACAATGCTAGGAACCAGGGTTCCATTCCAGCCTTGGGTGACTGCCTGTGTGGACTTTGCCTGTTCTCCCCATGGGTTCGCTGTGTGGGTTTCCTCCGGGTGCTCTGGTTTCCTCCCACACTCCAAAAATATGCAGGTTGGGTTGATTGGTTATGCTAAATTGCCCCTTATTGTTAGGGGGATTAGGAAAGTAAGTATGGGGGGATTATGGGGATAGGGCTTGGGTGGGAATGTTGTCGGTGCAGATTTGATGGGCCAAATGGCCTCCTTCTGTAGCGATTGTATCATTCTAGAATGAGTTGTCTTTTCTGCATTCTCCATGTGTGGAACAGATATTAATTAAATCCTATTGTCTCCCATTGTCAATTATGCTGAATAGGATTGGAATTTATGGAAGATGATATGCTAATATTGCAAATTTACTGCAAAGAGTTTTGATAATTTCTTACCTCGGTGGTGACTGCTGCATGCCGTAGATTTTTCTTTTGTAAATATATAAATTCTGAAATAAACTTCACATGTTGCTGCTCCATAGAATTCAGTTCAATGTCAGTCGCACCTTTTCGATGGAGCTCATATACTTTTCTGCTCCAGTTCCGTCGGAGAGTGGTAATGCTGTTGGCAGCTTCTGCAGACTCTGTACCATTCCATCTATATACAACAACAGAAAAAGCCTGCCAATCTCTGAAAGGTTAACAGATGTTCATTTGGAACACTTATATCCTATTTCACTGAGGTGGTGAGAACTTTGCTTCTTTCAGCCACGTCATTTATCCTTTACTCTCAACGCTTAATTGCGTGAATACTTCTAAACGAATGATTGAAAAACATTTTCATCTTCTGGTCCGGCACTGGCAGCGACAGTGCGAACAGAGAACTTAGTGCTCAGCAAAACCTCCCTTCTCAGCAGTGGGACTGGAGAATCCCAACTGTGGATGAAGTCAGAGAATTCCAGCCATATAGGCCAAAAATTAAAGTCTACAGAGGTGTCATGCAATCACATGAAAATGATGAGCGGATTAAGGTCAACTTTCCATAAACTGAACTGGAAAGAGATTTTCCTAAAACATTGTCCAAAGATATGTGGATTAGGTTGATTGGCCATGTTAAATTAACCCTACTGTCAGGGAGATTAGCAGGATAAATATGAGGGGTTATGGCAATTGGGTCTGGGTGGGATTCTGTTCAATGCAGACTCAATGGGCCAAATGGCCTCCTTTTACACTGTAGGGATTCAATGATTCTATCTATGATTGACCTTTCCACAAATCCTGATTGACTTTCCGCACAGTTGCAGCATTTTTTTAAGTTTTATTTTGTTTCAAGTTTCCAGAGGATGGACTGTTACCAGGGATCAACACTCACATGGGGCTTGGAGGAGCATTTCTGCTCATTCAAATCTGACAAATAGTTTCCAGCAGTGATTTGCTTTTACACAAAAATATATATATTTTTAAACTCCCTTGGGAGTAGTTTTCAGTAGTTTTGTTAAAGATAGTTGGTTAGAATCTCTCAAAGCCTGGAGAAATCTGGGATCCACTATGCATATTTCACACAGTTCTTCTGGAAAGGTGTAGTTGTGATTCTAAAACCAGTAAAAAAAGCCTCCCTTGGATTTTAAACTTCCTTACTTTTGAGGAAGAATGTGGGGTTCCCATTAGAAGACCTGCCTAAAAGTTGTTTCATTTCATGTGCTCCAGAATTTTAATTGCTGATGGCCTGTTCCTCAATTGAGAAACTGGTATCTGGCAGTCATAAGATCCTCCATAATTGTGACTAATACTTCAGTGCAGAATTGAAGGATAGAATCTTGCTGGTGTTGCCATAGATTTTTCTTTTGTAAATATACTTTTCCGCTCCAGTTCTGTCGGAGAGTGGTAATGCTGTTGGCAGCTTCCGAGACTCTGTTCCATTCCATTTATATACAACAATAGAAAATAGCTGCCAATCTCTGAAAGGTTAACAGCTGTTCATTTGGAACATTTATACCCTATTTATTATATAAAAAGACCAATCAATATTTACGGTTGGATGGAATGAATCCAATGGAACAAAGAGAAGAACAGAAAATTTTATTTTCCAACCAACATCAGGAAAACAGATTAACTGGTCAATTATACCATTGCCATTTGTGAGACCTTGTGTGAAAACTAACCATCATATTTACCTGCATAACAACTATAGCCAAATCAAAATTACTTACCTGCCAAACCTGCAATCTCTACCACCAACAAGGACAAAGGCAGCAGATACATGGGAACATTACCAACTGCAAAAACCCCTCCAAGTTACACACCATCCTGACTTGGAACTATATTGATGTTTGTTCACTATTGTTTGGATTGAAGTATTGGAAATTCTCTAATATCAGCAATAATTCAAGGACTCACCTCCACCTTCTCAAGGGCAATTAGGGATGGGCAAGAATTGCTACACTAACCAACAACAGTCACATTCCAAGAAAGAATAATGAATAATTTGACTGCAAAGAAGTTTGGGATGTGGTTAAAGACATGATAGAAATGTGAAATCATTTATTTCTAAAAGCAAATAAAGAATGAGGCAAGAACATAAATCCAAACAAGGCAAATCATAACCTTACTTCAAAAGAGGCATGTGAATAGTGTGCGAAAATAGCAATTGTATATTTTTTACGAAAGTATTTAAAGTTGTGCTATTATAAAAAGGTGGGCACAATAGGTGAATCAATTTCTTTCCTGTTTGATGAAGTTTGGAAACCTTATTTTTTTAAAAAATTCATTTGTGGGACATAGCATCGCAGGCTGGTCAGCATTTATTGTCCATCCCTTAACTGCCTTCCAAGAACTTAACTGTTCTTGGAAGGCAGTTAAGAGTCAATCACATTGCTGTGGCTCTGAAGTCACATGTAGGCCAGATCAGATAAAGATGGCAGATTCCCTTCCCTAAAGGATATTAGTAAACCAGATGGGTTTTTCAGACAATGGTTTCATGGTCATCGATAGCTTCTTAATTCCAGATTTTTTTTTTATTGAGTTCAGATTCTACCAGCTACTATGGTGGGATTTGAACCTGAGTTCCCAGAACATTAGTTGAGTTTCTGGATTAATAGTCCAGTGATAATACCACTAGGCCAGCACCTCCCCATTATGTTCTTATGTGCCTACACTACTTTCCATTGTATTGCATTTTTCAACTGAAATTATTACTATATTAGGCTTTGATATGTTCTCCCAAAACTACTTGTTTACATACGAAACACGAACAGGAATAACATTTAGCCTCTCGAGCCTTCTTCTCAAGCTTTGACCTCAAGTTCACTTTTCTGCTGAATCCCTACATATTCTTGGTTTGCATAGAGAGCGAAGACGTAATGATTTCATTGAAATTACAGAATGCAGTGTTCCTGTTTTATAAGATTAAAATTTTATAAAAACTATATTGATGTTTGTTCACTATTGTTTGGATTGAAGTATTGGAAATCCTCTAATATCAGCAATAATTCAAGGACTCACCTCCGCCTTCTCAAGGGCAATTAGGGATGGGCAAGAATTGCTACACTAACCAACAACAGTCACATTCCAAGAAAGAATAATGAATAATTTGACTGCAAAGAAGTTTGGGATGTGGTTAAAGACATGATAGAAATGTGAAATCACTTATTTCTAAAGATAAATAAAGAATGAGGCAAGAACATAAATCCAAACAATGCAAATCATACCCTTACTTCAAAAGAGGCATGTGAATAGTGTGCGAAAATAGCAATTGTATATTTTTTACAAAAGTATTAAAGTTGTGCTATTATAAAACGTTGGGCACAATGGGTGAATCAATTTTTTGCATTTTGCAATTTAATCAAATAAAGCCCTACGTGCGTATTACAATTGTGCCAGGTTGATTGTTATTGTAACAAGTCACATCAGGATGATAAATAAAGATGTGATGTTTGAGAGATCTAAGCAACATTTGAAAAAAACAAGTGGATGGTAACTCTAGTGAAATAAACAGTTTAATTCCATTGAAGTGTAAAGAATAACATGTACTTTATTGAAATATGACACAGATAAAAAATGGAAAAGAATAGCCACAAAAGTTCACTGTGTTAATAACAAATAGGGTGATGTCAGGTGGTCAACTTCCCAAGCTCATGTTACAACATAGCAATTGTATCTAGGCCATTGCCTTGGGGACATTGAATTAGCCTGAATAAGTAAGAAAGGTGTCTGTCGACTCAAGTGGCTGGATAAAATGGAGAAAGGGCTCATGAGCAAGGAAAGAGATTGGGGTGTTGTTGTCAGGCCCAATGAATGTCTAAAGAGTCAATTTGATTTGTTAAAATCATTCATCCTTTAGATAACTGTATCGTAGTCAATGAAGAAATGGCTTCGGAGAGAAGATGCTATCGAGCAAAAAACTGGGTAGAAACTGAAAAACTTGAATAGTAGTCTTCAATACATTCCAAAGCAAGAACTGGAATTACTTAGTTGCAAGGTAAGCTGAAGTATGGCAATTTTGATGTGCCAGTAAGTTAGAAATAACAGAAATAGGTCACCTTAAGAAAAAAGATCAAATGATACGATGAAGCTCATTCTAGTTGTAAGTTGGAAAGTAGTCTTTCAATAAAAGTTTCTACACATCTTAATGTGGAAGAAATTAACTGATAAAATTAAAATTGGTAGAATTCATTCCAATATCCTCTAGATATAATTTACGACAGAGTATTCACTTCTTTTTTTAATCAGCTGTTAGAAAGTTTAGCAATTATTTTTTGACAAAATAAACTCCCATGTTGTTTTTATTCTGTTAAACAAGGAGTTAACATGAAAACCATTCATCTGAATGACTTTTACCATTTTCAGTGAGTAATGTTAGTTCAAAGCATAGAGTACTTAACAGTGGAAATGCCATCTCTCTGAATTATTTTAATATTTAGTATGTTGTATACATGGATTGATGAAATTATTCAGTGTGGTGTAGTCAATTAAAGTCAATTTTAATTTGTCAAAGAGTAACTTCAATGGATGATGCATCAAGTGATTTCCTGACAAGTGTTCCCCATAAATGTTGATTGGGGAATCAGGCCTTACCTTGTAAGCTTGGACCCATTTTCATATGTAAACGGTGCCTCCAGAAAGCTGGAAATAGAATGTCATTATACTGCATGGTGATCTGGAACTAGTATTTGAGATAATGGGCGGAATTCTCCCAAAAAAAAACCAAAGGCTGGAATTCTCTGGAATTTGCTACCAATGAGGACCGTGAGTTTGGCACTCAGCCAAATCTCTGTTTATTGCATTGGGATGGAAGATTCTGGTTGCAACAGGGTCAGAGAATTTTGCCCTAAGTGGCATAAATGCAAGAATAATGGAGTGATCCACGCTGGTTTCTCAAGTTCGCTCCAGATCGCAATCCTCCCACACTCAATCTTTGAGAGCTTCAAACTGATACTGCAGATGGTGGGGCCTAAACACATTAGTGAGCCTGGCTTTAAAGCAACTGGATACCATTGTGCCAGTGCACCCTGATCTCATAATATAATGGGAGATCTCCCACTCCCCATGTTTGCAGGCATTGGGATCATCCCCCATCCCTATCGGCGCCATGATCCCCCACTCCTCCCTAATATGGGTCAACGGCATTGGGGCATTGGAGCCTTTCCAATTGGTCCTCCTCCATCACCCTTGACATGTCCCCCTCTTTTCTCCAATCAAGAGTCCGAACATGCCCCACTATCAGGACCCATGCATAGCACACCACCCCCCCACCCTGCGAGGACCCCAACACAAGCCCCACACATCAGGCACTGCTCTGGCACACTTAAGGTGCCCAACTGGCAGTGCCTGGCAGTCCAATGGCCACTGCCTGATGGGCACTGCCTTGTCATGACCCTCCTACCTGGGGGTTTCAATGGCCTCTGCGCCCCTGGCATGATCATTGCACCAGGTCTCTGTTGGTGAAGACCAGTAATAAAGACAGTTGAATTTCATGCACTGGGATTTAACAGGCTAAACAACTTTAAATATGCTAATTGGACTTGCGTGCTTGCTGGATGCAAACCACTTCATGCCATTAGAAAGGGGCTGGGTGAATTGCAAACTGTTTGGCGTTGGATACAAATAATTTTTAGCCTCCCACCTATTCCACGCGACTAGCACGACTACAAACAGCACAGCAAGGCCAGAGAATCACCCCAATATTGCAGATGGTGACTAGCACTCTCAAGAGTTGAATTTTATTGGTGTGATGCAAATCCATATGCTGGGACATCAGAGACATCCCAGCTTTGGATGTTTGGGAGACCCCCAATCTCATTTTTTGACTCTTAGGCAATTAATCGTTGGTGCTGGGGTTGCCATTCCTTTAAAAGGCAGGATACAACTGCCAAAAACTACCATTCAATCAGAGGACTGGCAACTCTTTGTTCTCAGCAACGCCACCACAAGTGCAGGCCACTGTTGGGACTACAGCCGTCAAAAATGAATGCCAACCTCTACTGATGTAAGTGGAGCCAAGTGTGTCACCATGATCAATTAGGCAGGCCTCAATGAGGGGGCTGCATTGGAGAGGGTGGGAAAGAATCTTTTGGTGGGGACAACCTTTGCCACAAGGGGCCTCTCCTTGGTACACAGAGTGCCTGACCAGAAGTAACCCCACCCACTCTGGGGAGCACTTGACATGATGGGAGATACACCAACCAGTGGTAAAAGCTCAATGATGGCAGGAAGAGACCCTTTAGTCTCATTACAGATAGAATTCCACTGTGTTAGGAAGGCAATGGGTATTCCCCCCGATTCCTTCACCACTTTATGGTTTCCTTCCCAACACAACTCGAGCAAACAGCTAGACAGCCAGCAAATTTCATCTCTCTAAGTGGAGAGCTTTAGTCCTTTGGAAATTAAATTTTAATGTTAAAGTGCAGGTCGCATTTTCTACTTTAAGGTCAAGCTTTACACAGCACCATAGTTACACTGTTTACAGCCTCAAGTGTAAGGGTTGATTGAGGTTTCCCGAGTGGGAGTCATATGTCTCAGCCTTATAGCATTAAACAGTCAGACTGGAATCTTATTCCAGAGTAATTCTGAATGTTTTGCATCATTTCACAGTTGATGGTGGTTTGCATCAGGGCGAAAGTCACTACTTCCCATTGTAAATTCCCAAATCCTGTTACTCCATTCTCCCTCTGAACCAGAACATGCATAGCCTTTGTATTATGGGCTGACAGTGGAACTTCAAACCTCAGATCCTGTCCATTCCTTTCATCTTTGCAATGCCTCTCATTTCTACCTCTGTGTGAGACCTTACATTATCTACATCCTCTTTGTTACCCCTTCTGGACTGACTATTTCAATTACTCCTTTGCCAGTTTTACATTCTACACCTTCAACAATTCCAACTTTTTTTAATATGAATCCTTTTCAGACTACGCTCCATTCATCATTTCAACTTCCCTCTTTTTCTAACTAATCTATATTGGTTCCTAATCTCTCAAAGTACCAAGTGTCAAATCGCCACCTTTATGTTCCAAATCCCTTTGCAGCCACTTCAGTATTTCTTACGAGTATACCATCACCTACCTCCCAATTCCTCTCTAAGTTACACAATGTTTTTACTTGGAAACATATTGCCATTCCTTCATTGCCAGTGGGTCAAAGTAATCAAACTCTCTCCATACCAGCATTGTAGAGGTATCTTCACCACACCATCTGCAGACGTTCAAGAATGCATCTTCTTAAGGGCAAAATAAAAACATAAGAATATAAGAACTAGAAGCAGGAGTAGGCCATCTGGCTCCTCCAGCCTGCTCTGCCATTCAATAAGATCATGGCTGATCTTTTCATGGACTCAGCTCCACTTACCCACTTGCACATCACAACTCTTAATTCCTTTACTGTTCAAAAATCTATCTATCTTTGCCTTAATAACATTCAATGAGGTAGACTTAACTGCTTCATGGGCAGGGCATTCCACAGATTCACAATCTTTGAGTGAAGAAGTTCTTCTTCAACTGAGTCCTAAATCTGCTTCTCCTTATTTTGAGGCCATGCTCCCAAGTTCTAGTTTCCCCTGCCAGTAGAAACAACCTCCCTACTCTATCTTGTCTATTCCCTTATTAATTTTATATGTTACTGTAAGATTCCCCTCATTCTTCTGAATTTCGATAAATATAGTCCCAGTCTATTCAGTCTCTCCCTATAAGTAAATCCTCTCAATTCCAGAATCAACCTAGTGAATCTCCTCTGCAACCCTCCAGCACCAGTAAATCCTTCTCAAGTGAGGAGAGACCAAAACTGTACACAGTACTTCAGGTGCAACCTCACCAATTGGGAATGGTTAATAAATATTGACCTTGCTAGTGACACCCACATCCAAAGAAAAAATAACAGAAAGCTTCCTTCAGCTTTACATACATTTTTGCATCTTATGTTCCTGTGACAATAACCTTTCGTGATGTAAAGATGCCGGCGTTGGATTGGAGTGGTAAGAACTCAGTAAGAATTTAGCAACACCAATTATTAATCCAACCGATTTATTTGATAGTAAAAAAGCGAGCTTTCAACACTCCCGTGTCTTCATCAGGCAAGTGCAGTGTTCTGGTCTGCAATAGCACACATCAGCACAGACAGTCAGAGATTGCTGATTAGAATGCGAATCCTTACATCTAACCTGCTATTCAAGTGTTAAAGTGGCTAACAATGTGTGTGAAGGGATCCTGAGCATTGTTAGAGAGTTGTGTATTTTCTCCAGACAGCACAGTAAGTGAGGTTTTTTGCTAACCCAGGCAAGTTACGGGGGTTACAGATAGTGTGTCATGAAGCCAAGATCCCTGTTAAGACCGTCCTCATGTGTGCGGAGCTTGGCTATCAGTCTCCGCACACATGAGGACGGTCTTAACAGGGATCTTGGCTTCATGACACACTATCTGTAACCCCCGTAACTTGCCTGGGTTAGCAAAAAACCTCACTTACTGTGCTGTCTGGAGAAAATACACAATTCTCTAACAATGCTCAGGATCCCCTTCACACACATTGTTAGCCACTTTAACACTTGAATAGCAGGTTAGATGTAAGGATTCGCATTCTAATCAGCAATCTCTGACTGTCTGTGCTGATGTGTGCTATTGCAGACCAGAACACTGCACTTGCCTGATGAAGACACGGGAGTGTTGAAAGCTCGCTATTTTACTATCAAATAAATCGGTTGGATTAATAATTGGTGTTGCTAAATTCTTACTGAGTTCTTACAATAACCTTTCCCCACAGGACACAGATATGTGGCAAAAGAGGCAGAGACTGACCTGAGGAGTTTTTTTTTTACATAGCAGCATCTTGTGATCTGCCTGAACAGTTGGTGGAAGTAGATTCAATAATGACTTTCAAAAGGGAATAACAATGGGAAAATGCATGGCTTTGGTGATGAAATAGGAAATTGGAACTAAGAGAATCACAAGCCATCATAAGCAAGGTGGCTCCAAGATCTCCTGCTGTGATGGACAATTCTAGGATTTTATAATTAGGAAATGCAGACTGAGCAAGCAATGTCCTCAATTAATCAACCAAGTAATCCAAAATGAAATGGGCAAGAAAATGGATTTTATAAAATCTAATGGAGAAGGGTAAGTGGGAAGCACTGGGCACCTTTGAAAATGTGGTAAAAGGAGAAAGAGTAGAATCTGGAGATAAACAAGATTACAGACTGTAAACATAATAGCAAACTGTTCTCCCAGTGACAGGAGAGAGCTAAGAAACTTTAAAGAGCTAATGGGTGAAGTGTATGTCAAAACCACTCAGGCTGTATATAATGACTCAATAATTAATGGCCCCATCCAAAATGGGTCAGAATTTGCTGATATTGGGTTTCTCACAATGTGCTGCATTAGCTAGTCTGTCCAGCACCCTTCAACTGGAAATGCAGAATGTTTGCAATATAAGGGCAACAGGACATCTGGGATTTTAATGAAAGAAGGGACCAACAGTATAGATCCTTAATCAATCGTATTTAAGCATTGAGAAATAAATAAGACCGGACTGGGAAAGACTGTGTAGTCAAGGCCAGAAAAGAAAGACTGAATTAAGCTAGAGAAAAGAGACAGAAAGGAAAGTAAGAAAACAAAATTTAAATTTGTCTTTTAAAATCTCCCACAGCTACCTGAAAGAATAAGACTGCATTTTTAACTCTTCACTTTCTGGCCAGAGTCACTGATAAATATTCATTAACAATGAATAATTATCATGTGATTAAAAGAGCACTGATGCTGTTGAGGGAAAGCATAGTGGTACTATGTTAGTAGTGGCACTGGACTAGTAATCCAGATATCCAGGGTAATGCTCTTGGGGTTTAGGTTTAAACTCCACTACAGCAAATCGTGAAATTTGAATTAAATGGTATCTGAAATTAAATGTTGAATGTGATAAAAACCCATCAGGTTGATTAATATCCTTTAGAGAAGGAAATCTGCCATCTGTTCTTGGTTTGGCCGATATGTAGCTCCAGGTCCAAAGCAATGTGATTGACTCTTAACTGTCTTCTGAAATGGCTGAGCAAGAAA
Source organism: Sphyrna mokarran (assembly GCA_024679065.1). NCBI lineage: Eukaryota > Metazoa > Chordata > Chondrichthyes > Carcharhiniformes > Carcharhinidae > Sphyrna > Sphyrna mokarran. The sequence goes on from JAGIQG010000026.1 coordinate 20,181,656, forward strand.
CTCAATTCAAGGAGCAATTAGGGTTGGGCAACAAATGATGGCCCAGTCAGCGATGCCCACATTCCATGAATGATTTTTAAAAAATTATGAGACATCCTTCTGTGATGAACCTAAAGGCCAATTAATGTGTGAAAACAACTTCATGAACCTCAACTTCTGCACTGTGGGAATTTTATGATCCTATGATTCTAAGAGGAAGCTAAAGGTAAGATGTCATTTCTGTGAAGCACATTCTGTGCAAGTCTGCCAGCACGTTTGGTGATTTGCAATCAATGACGTATCTCTTTTTTGCTGTAGATTGCTGGTCAATTAGCATATCAATGAATCATGCACTGTTCACATAAAGGGTGGAATTGTACTGCCCTGTCACAGTGAGGACGGCCATTAAAATGTGACGAACTGCTCAAAACTTCATTGACATTGGTGGGATCAGAAGATTCCACTGCAGTGGAGGAGCTGTAAAATTTCACATTCTGTTATTTGTTTCAGCAAATTTTAGTCCTATAATGAAAGTGCTACGTAAACACAAAAAGTATAAACAATCATACAAAGAGACAATACCAGCCTTTCCCTTTCAATTGTTTCTCTCTCTTGTTCACCCATTCGATCTGTCTCTTATCTTCATCCTCTTCTCTCCTGAAGCTGGTGACTCCACTCTCCTTTTCCCATTCTTTATTTCTCTCAGCTGTGGCTCAGTTACCGACAGAAGATATGGACTCAGGATGCACTCCATGAAACTCAAGCACAAAAATCTAGGCTGACACTCCAGTATAATACTGAAGGAGTGCTGCATTATTGAAGGTGCCATCCTTCAGGTGAGGCATCGTTGGAGATGCCATCCTTCAGAGTCTTGTCTGCTCTCTCAGGTGGACGTGAAAGATTCCATGGCAAAATTTCCAAGAAGAACATGCCTGGTGGCCTGGCTAGTTATTCCTAGTTATCCCTCAATCAACATCGCAAAAGTAGAATAATTGCTCATTATCACATTGCTGACTTTTTTTTATTCATTCGTGAGACATGGGCATCATTGGCAGGTCAGCATTTATTGCCTGTCCCTGGATTCCCTTGTTCAGAGGGCAGTTGAGAGTCAACCACATCACTGTGGCTCTGGAGTCACATGTAGGACAGGTCAGATAAGGACGGCAGATTTCCTTCCCTAAAGGAAAATAGTGAACCAGATGGATTTTTCCACAATCAACAATGGTTTCATTGTCATTGGTTCCCCCCTTCCACCCCTCTGCCACCTTCAAAGCAGGAGGTATTTATCTGAAACAATTTCTCCTTACAGTTACTGACTTACCTTTTTGCTTCTGACATTTGCTATACTTACTCAGATTCTCAGACTTACATTTTTAAATAGAGGTATTTAACTCTGTGGCAATTACAATTCCTAAGTTTACAAAGCAGTTCATAACTGGGTAACCACTGCCCCTTATTTTACCAGATTGCCATTGTTTGAGGGCACAGTCACACTTCCTGCGCTGTAGATGCCAGGAGTTGTGATTGGCTTATAAATTGGACCTTTAAATTTTGTACAGGGGCCTTTCCCACCCCCAGGCTCTTGGTAGCACTGTGATTAGCATTGCTGCCTGCTGCCTCACAGCGCCAGAGACCCTCATTTGATTCCTGGCTCGGGTCACTGCCTGTGAGGAGTCTGCACATTGTCCCCATGTCTTCTGGGTGCTCTGATTTCCTCCCACAGTTCGAAGGACATGTGGGTTAGGTGCATTGGCCATTAAACAGGCACTTGAATGTGGCAGCTAGAGGATTTTCACAGGAACTTCATTGCAACATTAATGTAAGCCTACTTGTGAGGCTAAATTAAACTTTAAACTCACAGCTCTGGACATCCCCCCGCCTCATGACAGACTGTCCCTTAATTTTTCCATGTGAGTTGATCATCCTTGTCCGTAACAATGTACAGTAGATTCCAGGAGCACCCAGGCTCAGACTGACATGTGACAAGCACCATTTTTTGACTCACTGGAGTTGAGATATGCAACTGCAAGTGCTGTAACCCAAAGAGCTAACTGGCCTCTTCCTGTGCTGTAAAATTCCTATGATCAGCCAGTATCCAACTGAATGTGGAAGCAGGCTCGAGGGGCTGAATGGCCCACTCCTTGTCTTATTCCTTGTAAGTGCCATGCAATGACAATTCTATAACAATGTTTGACTATTAATCATCATGCTTCTCCTATATTCATCCAGAGCTGAGATACAGATTTAGAGCAGTGGATGATGAATAGCTCAATGAAACAAGCACAAAGCAACGAATCATTTTTTTTTGGCGTGGCGGGGGGAGGGGGGGGGTGTACTGCAGCTTTCCAGATCCGGCACATCAGAGAATCAAAAATATCTCTCACGTGTACAAATCGCAAGCTGCAGGAAGGAGTCCAATAAATCCCAGCCAGCAAATCTGCGCAGGGAGGTTACAATACGCTGGTCACCTTAATCTAGGAAATATTCCTGCGCTATTCAATCAGATATCCAAAGAATAATACACAAATATCCACAGATACAGTGACTTGGTGTGTCTGTCCGGTTGGGATTCTGGGGTAAATGGATCCAGTATTAGTGAAAGAGAACAGAAAATATGAAAAGATGTGACAGTTTCACATAATACTATCTATATTAAGCAAGAGGCACTATGGATAATCATTGAATCAGGTATTCCAATCAGGTATCACGAGGAAATTGGAAAGTTTACAGCATGAATTCGATTAAGCTGTGACATTTTAATGGAATGACTAAATTATTAATAACTAGGTTCCGTCTCCCCTGGCCCCAGTAGATACCACAAGCCAAGTCTAACCCCTTAAAGTTTACGTGACGATTTTAGATGGTCTCCGATTAGCATAATTTTGAACATTGCATTAGTTCACCTGTCAGAAGGTTTGCTAATTTAGGAAGCTGGCAGCTCTGACCCTCCCAATCGATATTTCATTAATAACGAGACCACAGTTTTCTTCATCGATCCATATGTCATAGAGATATACGGGGCGATGCCCACCTGCGGTTTGACAGAAACCAACATTTTTATCCTGTCCATTCTATCTCTTCCCCTCATTATTTTGCACACCTCTATCAAGTCATCCCTCAGCCTTCTTTGTTCTAAGGCAGATAATCCCAACCTATTCAATATGCTCCCTGTAGTTTTACAGGAATCAGATTCCTCTGATCAGGAGGAGCCTGTATGTAAGAGAAAAGAATGAAAACATCCTGTCCCTGAAAACAAAATTACTAATATGGAGCATTAGAAACTTTTCGACACTGTATTTGATGAAGAGTCAAGAAAAGCAGGACACTATTGTGATCACACGTCTGCATGTCAAGGAGCCACTTCACATTAACAAAGGAGGGGAATCTGTTACTATTCCCAAAGGTCAGACTCCCAAATTGTGCTTTTGTGTGCACTGGCAGATATTTTAAAATTATTTTTCTCTCTCTAACCTAGATTTTAGATTGCATCCGCAGTGATTCACGCCATTCATTTTGCGAAAAAAAAGCAAAGGTCTCGAAAGACGGTAAAAAAAAGCAGACCCAGAAGGGCAAAACGTCGACAACAATAAAAGCACTGACCTTCTGTACAGGTTGACGATATCGTTGAGAGCATCAGCCCATTTCCAACGGTAGTATAGCAGCAGGATGTTGGAGGGTCTGCTAATCCATTGCTTCGATGCATTTCCGATCGACTTCAGCAAGATGACAGCATCTCTCTTGGCTGCGTTTAACAAAGCTTCGTGGCTCTTAATCAAATCCACTGACCAGAGCGAGCGGTATCGCTTATTGATTTCGCCTTGCTGCCACATGCCTAGATACAGTCCATGTGGTGGCAGTGGGTGGGGTAGGGTGAGACTTTTGCTCCTTCCCCCAGGCTGCAGGTAAACCCCTCTCACCCTCCCCTCTTTCACCTAAAAAAAACGTCACAGTGATGGACTTGCTGTGAAATGATTTCAAACTCAACCCCCGCCAAGTTATAAATATAGACACGGTACCATGGCAACAGCAGCTGGTAGGTGGCGAGCCCCACCGCGAATGTAGGACGGGTGTCAAGGAAAGTCATTCGTAACAGGGATTGCAAATGCTTGCGAGTTTTCTCCTTCTTCCAAAAGGAAGGCGAGAAAGCGCAGGATGTTCCAAACGTATGACCCATTAAATCTCTCCCCGCCTCCCCTCCCTCCCCTAAACTTGCAATATCTCTCTGGAAAGATTGTTGCCAGCAAGTGTGTCATTCTGTGAATAAGCAAACAAATTTCATATTGCTACCTGGGTGATTGATAGATAAAGAGAATTTTAGACAGAAGAGTTTTAGATACGATGGTACAGTGGTTAGCACTGCTGCTTCATAGCAGCAAGCATCCAAGTTCGATTCCCGGTTTGTCCATTATTTGTGTGGAGTTTGCACGTTTTCTCCGTGTCTGTGTGGGTTTCTTCCAGATGCTCCAGTTTCCTCCCACAGTCCGAAGACATGCTAGTTAGGTGCTTGCTAAATTCTCCCTCAGTGTACCCGAACAGGCACTGGAGTGTGGCAACTAGGGATTATCACAGTAATTTCTTTGCGGTGTTATTGTAAGCTTACCCTGTGACACTAAATTTAAAAGAATAGTTTTTGAGAGAAAGATAGCTTTTTAGTTAGATTAGTGAAAGCCATCAATTTTATTAGTGTTGATTATGATCCAATACATTAAAGGCAGAGTGAGTCTAAATCCCCTCTCGTATGTTGCTGGCCTGGGAAGATTGTTAGTTAACCTAGGAACCATACTGTTTAGCCTGTGCTGTTCCACCCTGTCCATTTTGGTAATGTGCTGCATTCACTTTAGAGTGAACACCATGGAACTTCTACAATAAGAAATAAACTGTGACTATATACACATCAAGATCAATGTCATCCAAAGTGGCTAAATTTCCCTTTAGTGTTAGGGGATTAGCAGGGTAAATATATGGGGTTACAACTGTAGGGCCTGGGTGCGATTGTTATTGGTGCAGGTTTGATGGACTGATCAATCTCCTTCTGGACTCGAGGTATCCTATGTACTCGATGAAGTCTATCAAAAGTGAACAAAGATACTGCATGTCAACTTATTACTTTAACAATTACAATTAGTCAGTAAGCAATGTTAAAGCTTTTATTTTAAAGCTGTTAAAAGCTTGAGTAAATGTGTTAACATTTGACAAACTCTCCTAAATGGGTAAGAGTGGGAATTTAAATAAAACCATACATTGTGATGCAGAATTTTTTTTTAATTTAATCGTGGGACATGGACATTGCTTTTTGGCCAGTATTTATTGCCCATCATATTTGCCCTTGGAGGTCAGTTGAGATTCAACCACATTCCTGTGGCTCTGGAGTCACATGTTGGCAGATTTCCTCCACTAAAGGACATTAGTGAACCAGACGGATTTTCCCAGACAATTGACAGTGGTTTCATGGTCAGCAGTAGATTCTTAATTCCAGATTTTTAAAATTGAATTCAAATTCCACTATTTGCCATGGTGGGATTCAAACCCAGTATATTCCCATTTATTGCACATTCCTACAACTGTTTGACCTTCCTAAATGCATTACGGCACACTTCTTTGTGTTAAAATCCATCTGCCACTTTACTATTAGCTGAGTTTCTGGATTAATGGATTCAAACCTGGGTCCCCTTACTATGAGTTTCTGGATTCAGAGTCTAGCGATAATACCACTAGACCGATAAAGATGTTGAAGGGTTGGAGATGATGGTGCATGGATGTTGTGTACTTGGATTTTAATGAGGTGTTTGACAAGGTCCCATATGGTAGACTAGTCAAAAAAGTAAAAGGCCATGGGATGCAGGGTAACATGACAAATTAAATCAAAAGTTGGCTTGGTGACAGGAAACAAAGGTCGCTGAGTGCTACTGTGAGTGGCTAATTGTTTTAAATGGTGTCCCATAGGGTCCGGTGTTGGGACCTTTGCTGTTTTTGTTATATATTAACAATTTGGATAGGAACATGGTGGGCATGATTGAAGAATTCACGGATGACATAAAGATTGGCTGAGTAATGGATAGTGTAGAACATAGCCACAAAACAATATTGATGGAGTGGGTGGTAAAGTGGCAGATGGATTTTAACACAGAGAAATGTGAGGTAATGCATTTAAGAAGGTCAAACTGTTGTAGGGAATGCACAATAAATGGGAATGTACTAAGAGGGATAGATAATATGAGAGATCTTGATGTAGAAATACAAGGTCCCTAAAGACAACATTTCAAGTAGACAAGATTGTAAAGAAGGCATATGGAATGCTCACCTTCATTAGCAGAGTTATAGAATAATAAAGTACGATATAATGTTGGAATTGTACAAAACACTCATAAGGCCACAACTGGAGTATTGTGTGCAGTTCTGGTCACCATGTTACAGGAAGGATGTAATTGCTTTGGAGAGAGTGCAGAGGAGACTTGCAAGAATATTGCCAGAGCTAGAAAAATGTTGCTATGAGGAGAGATCGGTTAGGTTGAGATTATCTTCCTTGGAACAAAGATGCCTAAGGAATGACTTGATAGAAGTGTACAAAATTATGAGGGGAAGAGATAGAGTGGACAGGAAAGAATTGTTTCCCTTGGTGGAGAATTCTTGAACCAGCGAACATAATTTCAACATCAATGGCAATGGGTGTGGAGAGACATAAGGAATTTTTTTTTACAGAGAGTTGTGGGTCTTGAAATTCACTATCCAAGTTGGTGGTGAAGGCAGAACCCCTAAACTCTTTTAAAAAATACCTGGATCAGCACCTAAATTGCAGTAAGCTACAGGACTATGGGCTGGTGGGGCAGGATGGTGGGATTAGAAAGGGCATTGGGTGTCCTTGGGCTGGCATGAACAAGATGGGCTGAATGGCCTCCTTCTCTGCTGTAACTTTTCTATGGTTATATGTAAAAGTGAAGACATTCCTTTCACATGTACTCCATCTCTAAAAAAGATGGTAGCATCAATATTCTTTGGAGATGAGGTTGTTGAAGTCTGAAAGCATGAAACAGCTTAAGATTTTCCAATTTTATATTAAAGTTGGTGTGCATTGGGTCGTAATCAAGACCAATAAAGTTGATGGCTTCCAATCAATCTGGTTGAGAAGCCACCTTTTCTCTCAAAAACTTTGCAATATAAAACAAAAAAAATCTAATTTTGATTTTTTTCCTAAGATGAATCTGCAAAGGAAGAATTGAGACTAACTTAAATTTAAAAATGGACACAAAGTTTCAAGTTAATAGTGTCATGTACATTGACACTGGGAGTTTACATTGCAGCTTCCTTCAATTAAAGTATTCTAAATGCATCAAGATTGAATGATAATTACGGTCAGTGTTTTGCTGGTGGCTAAAGTCTGCAATTTCCTGAAGGATACTATCTCTTTGGCTACTCAGATTGTACTTTGAGAAGAAGCACAACTGAAGCCAGGTATAAAATAGGAAACATCTGGATGTTTTCAATATGGCTATTTGTTATATTTTATCATTTAAACAGTTTCTTTTTCCAGATCATTCCCACCATACCATGGGAAATTAGCTCAAATGGTAGAACATTCATTTTGTATGTGAGAGATAGTGGGATTGATGCCCATATTCTCCACTTTTATTTCGAGCTAACAGTGGTTAGCACTACTGCCTCACAATGCCAGGGACCTGGATTCAATTCCTGGCTTGGGTCACTGTCTGTGTGAAACTACACATTCCCCCTGTGTCGGCATGGATTTCCTCCTGGTGCTCTGGTTTCCTCCCATAGTCTGAAAGACGGGCTGGTTAGGAGAATTGGCCATGCTAAATTTTCCCTCAGTGTACCCAAACTGGTGCCGGAATGTGATTACTAGGGGATTTTCACAGTAACTTCATTGTACTGTTAATGTAACCCTACTTGTGACTAATAAATAAACTTCAGATAACTTTTGTGGCAATGCCAATTTAAAGATATATCATAATTTGCTATTGTAAGTTTCCTAGTGGAATATTTTGTAATGAGAAATCGAGGTGGACAACAAAGTTCATAGTTCAGGATATCACCAGGAATAAAATTAAAGAAAGCTGAGGTAATTAACATTACCTTTGAACAATAGAGCTCATAAAATAATACTCCACTCAGCATTGTGTTATCAGTGCATAGGCAGAAGTCTAAGAGAAAGTCAGTGACTGTCTCCTTAAATAACCACTAATGTGGCATTTTGCCAAGGGAACAAAATAGAAGTGTGTATCCAATAAGACTCTGCTAACCAACCAAACAAGAAGTATCTTGCAAACAAACCATTAATTAATTTGAGTTTTTTTTATAATCTAGAAAATTGACCAGTTCCTGGAGAGGCAGTATGTTGTGTTGGTGCTGTTTAGGCTTTCCGTGCCCATTGAGCCTTGCAGGGATTGGGGTGTAATATTGACCCCTTTACTTACATTTTGGTTTGCTATTTGAAGTTCCCTTTATGCATTGTTTTTTGTAATGGGTGTTTTCCTCCCCTTTAAGGGGCTACCCCCTTTACTTGGTCCCTCAGTTAATTTGTTTTAGTTTATTTGATTTGCCAAAAGGTTTATAATCTGACCACTGGAAAGCCATAGATTCTAAGAAAACTGACAGAATTGACCCAGTTAATGACAACTGTGGGAAGAGCTAGAATGAAGATTCTAATGCTAAATAACCAAAAGCAACTTGCTTTTAAATAACAAAGGTGTGTCATTTAATCAGCTTTACACTGAAATCATTTCTTGCAGAATTGTGTCACCTCTTATCAATATTATTGTAATTCTTTTATCTTGTGTTCCATAAAACACTGGCTTCTCTGTGGTGTATTTGAGACTAAATATCTGGTTGTCATATCTGAGACTATAAGGTTATCTGCTGCAATACAGAATATATCAGTTAGTGATAGTTTTGGTCTGACCATAAAAATTTTTATAGATTAATGGAAGTCTGTTGGCCTATTTAAAATGATTTTCTAATGATATCCATCTAGAGAGTGTGACCATTTTGCCAAGTTTTATTCAGTTCTGATGGATTTTGATTGTTTTGAGTTTTAAGAACTGATTAAATTGGCAATCATCTGCTTTTCAAAGGACTCCTTACTGCAGCTCACAAAGCGAAAGTTGGTCCCTCTGATTAGGGTTAAAGTAATTATAACTAGAGCTGAGTTTGCCAACAGCCTGATAATGCTTTTGTGTCTCAGATGTAATTCTTTATAGTTGAACCTAGAGAATTTCTAAATTTGTTTTTTATTTTGAGCGATTTAAAGTTTATTTATTAGAGTCACAAGTACACGTACTGCAAAGAGGTTACTGTGAAAAATCCCCTAGTCACCAGACTCCAACGCCTGTTCGGGTACGCTGAGGGAGAATTTAGCATGGCCAATGTGCCTACCTAGCACATCTTTCAGACCGCGGGAAGAAACTGGAGCACCCGGAGGGAACCTACATAGACACAGGAAGACTCTGCACAGACAGTGACCCAAACCATGAATCGATCTTGGGTCCCTGGCGCTGTGAGACAACAGTGCTAACCATTGTGCCACCATGCTTTATACATACGCTGCATGTACATTTCTTCTGGAAACTGCCAAATTAGATGTGCTTGGAATACATGATATTCTAATTGTACAAGTGTGTGTGTGTGAATATGTGCATATGTCTTTGTGTGAATGTATGTTTACGTTTATCTGCATTTATTGACACAGTGAGGATCTACAATTCTCAATAAAGTTGCTTGAGGCAGTTAAATGTTTGGAAATATAAATTCACTTCATAGAATCATAGGATGGGAATTTCCAGCCAGACTCATTTCAAAACTAGAAAATTCTGCTGGGCGTCACTGGATCTTTGCATAGCTTGACCCCTACCGGCTACGATTCCTGTGACAGGAAGGACAGTAAATAGGGGGCAAGTCTGCCATTCCAACATGCAAATTCTCCACGCCCAATAGTGTCTTCCAACCCACTAGTACAGTTTCACCCCAGCAGGGTTTGGTATAGCTCCCCACTTTCGGGGAACTATCAGGGAACCCCGCTAGAGAGAAGGGGGGAATCAGGGGCCTTACCCCCAGGTCCAGGCAGTGGGGGGGATGGTACCCCCAGTCATGGGCACCTTGGTAGTGCTAGCTTGTTTCCCCTGGCAATGGCCAAGAGGCAAATTGTCCATGCTCAGGAGGCACTTTGGCACTGCCCACTAGGAATCGAACAATGCTAAGCAGTTGGGCCCAAGAGGATAGGGCCATTTGGGGGGCATAGGGGGTGATCATTTGCTGTGAAGAGGTCCTGCTGCCACTCTGCATTTAGGATCCAGTTGGGACTGGAAGGATGCCAGCGATCGGGGGGGGGGGGGATGGGGGCTAAGGGGTTTGCCAGGGGTGTGTGGCTCCCATTGAGAGGGGGCATCTGCCTGGATGAAGGATGGTGGGAGGGAATTGTCACTGTTGTGGTTGGGGACTGAGGCTTGGAGTGCTTCAGAACAGGTGGCCCGGGACTGGCTGGGGTTACAACTGGGCTGTGGGGGAAACTGGAGGGGCAGCACTGTGGGAGTCCAGGATCGGCCAATAATCGAACTGGCCAGCAAACTGCCAGGCTGACAGTTCGGGGTCACTGCATGTGTGCAGAATTCAGGAACTGTCAGACTCTGGAGGTAAAAAGGTCCCGCCCTCTGAGTTTTTAATGATATTCACAATTGTGGTCTCTGCATTGCATAGGGCATGGGAAATTTGAGTCTGAACTCCCACTGAAAATACAGTTTTCCCATGAATTCAGCACTTCAAACTTTTTTAGGAGAATTGCGATAGTGCAGCGAAGGCCACTCAGCCCATCTGCACTAACTCAGCACCTTAACTCAGCCATGACCCCACCTGCCCTCCTGATCTCTGTAACCTTACTACACTGAGGGGAAATTCAGCATGTCCAATCCACCTAACCTGCACATCTTTGGAGGAAACCGGAACACCCAAAGATAACATACACAGATGTGGAGAGAATGTGCAAACTCCACGCAGACAGTGATCCACTGTGCCACCCATCGATGAAATTTAAAAGAATAGATCTGCTGAATTAATTGTACTATGTACCATTGTGCCAATTAATCATTCCAAATAAAAGATAAAGTCACCATAGCCCCAGGTGACCATCGGCTGCTCTCCCCTGCTTCCAAATACGCATCAAGCATCAACAGAAATGACTTTGAAACAAAAGGCTAATCTTAGTTGGAAGAACCCCTGTTAAAAAAAGTTATCAGCGACTAACTTCCTCAAACTTTGAAAAGGAATCTTCATAATCCAACCCAAGCCAACAACATATGGTGCTAAAGGCTATTTTTTTGAAGTATAATTGAAATGCAAATTGGAAGCAGGAGACAGGCAAATGGTGACCTGAGTCTGTCAGTTTATTGCAGCCAATTAAGAAGCTGATGAAGACCTGCAGCAATAAGATGATCAGCTATAATTCTCAGTGCATCAAGAAATTCTCTGAGCAAATTTATATTTAATTGTTTCCTGGATATTTAAAAAATTTGCGTATGTCTGTGAAATCGATGAGGATCTTTATGAGATGGTAAATACCAAAAAAGTAATTCCCACTCTTAGTCTGAGAGCATAGATCAAACATTTCAGTGCAATATTGAGGAAGTATTGCTCTTGCTAAGGTGCTATCACCTAAGTGTGAAACCAAGACTTTGTGAACTCTTTAAAGTGGATATAAAAAGCAAGAGACTCCTACTGATATTCTTGCCATCATATTTCCCTCCAATGACACTGATAATACAGTTTGGAATTTCATAGAAATGTTTTGATATACATCTGAATAAGAGCAAATTTCCAGGGTAATTTGCATGGAGTTTATTTATACTGAAACATGCTATATACAAAATTTCTTGTGATATGCCCACTGAAACCAAATGTCACCTATTTACACATCCACCTTCTGCAAAGTATTTATACTAGTAAAGTACTATCATAGATTTATCAATTGGGTGGCACAGTGACACAGTGGTTAGCATTGCTGCTACACAGCTCCAGGGAACCAGGTTCAATCCTGACTTCAGGTGACTGTCTGTGTGGAATCTGTTCGGGTCTGCATGGGTTTCCTCTGGATGCTCTGTTTTCCTCTCACAGCCCAAAGATTGCGGATTAAATTTGTTGGCTATACTAAATCGATCGTTAGTGTCAGGGAAACTAGCAGGATAAACACATTGGGTTACAAGAAGAGGACCTGGATGGGATTGTTGTCAGTGCAGGCTTGATGAGCCAGGATGGCCTCTTTCTGCACTGTGGTGATCCTGTGACAACATTTTAAATGCAAGTTATTTCTGTGTAAGTAGCATTTTTCAGGCCTGAAGTTGTAATCTATTTTTAGTGAAGCAGCACCTTTATAATATAAGTATTTGTACTTCTTTCTTCAAAAAATGTCAATTTTAATTCTTTCTATCTTTATAAGTAGTTTCAATGATTAAATATAAACAGCAATGCTGCCCCAGGGACTCAATTACTATTTTATGTTCTTATCCAGTGCACCAGCAATTAATTTAAATGAACAGTCAACCTGAATACTTAAATAGTACTGTGTTAGAGGACATGTGCAATTTCAAAAGAAGTGTGGCTATGGCGTTTTTATTCAACTCCATTTTATCACCTAGAATCCAGCTTCAGAATTCTTTAACAATCATTGCGTCTTAGTATGTGCTCTGCTGAAATTGACTTTAATTGTCGGGGTCAGAGCCATTTTGTCAAGTTTTCTCAAAATAAAATATTACTCCAATGTGGCAAAATAATTATAAAGGTGATGTCATTGTGTAAAGGCGATGTCATTATGCAAATGTGTGAAATCATGCAGCCTGGGTTGTGGGATCTGTTTGTAAAAGTTACTCAAATCTATTTTTGCAGTTATTCAAATCTAATTCAATTCAATTTAATTCATAATTGGTCTTCCTGAACTCATTGCAATGATCAACAGTGAAGGGCACATTTTTAATTAAATAATGTTAAAGTTAAAGTTTATTTATTAGTCATAGGTAGGCCTGCTTTAACACTGCAATGAAGTTACTGTGAAAATCTCTCAGTCACTACACTCCGGTGTCTATTGGGTGGCACAGTGACACAGTGGTTAGCATTGCTGCCACACAGCTCCAGGGAACCAGGTTCAATCCTGACTTCAGGTGACTGTCTATGTGGAATCTGTTCGGGTCTGCGTGGGTTTCCTCTGGATGCTCTGTTTTCCTCTCACAGCCCAAAGATTGCGGATTAAATTTGTTGGCTATATTAAATCGATTGTTAGTGTCAGGGAAACTAGCAGGATAAACACATTGGGTTACAAGAAGAGGACCTGGATGGGATTGTTGTCGGTGCAGGAAGAATTTAGCACAGCCAATGCACCTAACCTGCATATCATTGGACTATGGAAGGAAACCGGAGCACCTGGAGGAAACACATGTAGACATGAGGAGAATGTGCAGAATCCATATTGACAGCGACTCAAGCCAGGAATTGAACCTGCGTCTCTGCTGTTGTGAGACAGCACTGCTAACCACTGTGCCATATATGTATATATCTATATATATATATCTATATATATATATATATATATGTATATGTATGTACATATACATATGTATACACACAGTGAAGCAAAATATTCGCATGTAGGTGCATGGTTTTAATCAATTTTACTCAAAAATGATAAGAAACCATTAATTGAAGCCTTTAAGAATACAGCATAATACCATTGAATATTAATGTGCATTTATAGCACTTCGTTTTGCCTCTTAGGGAACTCTCCCCTTAGAAAACCCTCAGTGTCCGTTTCCAGATCTCGACAAACCTTTCAGCCTAATCATTTATTACAGGGTGGTATAGGTCTGACTTCACCTGTTGACTCCTTGGTGATCGAGGTAGCCCTCAAATTCCTTCACCACAAATAATGGCCCATTGTCACAGCTAATTGATAAGGGTTTCCAAATCAAGCAAACAACTTAATGAATGACTGTGTAGTCACCTCCACAGGTACCAACTTCATAATTGCTACTTAAGGCCATTTTGAGTGGGCATTTTTCCTTCCACTGGACCTGCAAAGTCTACATGGATCCTTTGCCAAGTTTCTTCAGGCCATTACCATGGGTGAAAGGCTACAATGATAATGCTTTCCACATACGAGTGCTCAGTGACTGTCGCTGTGCTGTGCAGATACACGGATATGGGCCTGTGTTTGTAGGAATTTGCACATTCTCCCCATGCTTGCATGGGTTTTCTCCGGGTGCTCCAGTTTCCTCCCAGACCCCAAAGATGTGCTGTTAGGCTGATTGGCAAAACAAATTCTCCCTAAATTGTCTCGCAAATTTGGTTCCAGTGCATAGATCTATAAACATAGACAGGGATCACGGGTAGAAGTGGGAACGTCGGGGTGGCGGCGCGGGCTCGTTGGGCCGAAGGGCCTGTTTCCTGTGCTGTTTTGTTCTTTGTTCTTTGTTCTGGTATGGAGGTATCATGGTGCCACAGTGGTTAGCACTGCTGCTTCACGTGACCTGGGTTTAATTCCAGCTTTGGGTGACTGTCTTTGTGGAGTTTGTATGTTTTCCCTGTGTCTGCATGGGTTTACTCCAGGTAGTCCGGTTGCCTCCCACACTCCAAAGATGTGTGGATTAGGTGGATTGACCATGTTAAATTGCCCCTTAGTATCCCAGGATGTGTAGATTAGAGAGATTAGCTCTGGTAACTGTGCGGGGCAGAGAGCCTGGCTAAGATATTCTGTCAGGGAGTCAATGCAGACACGATGGGCTGAATGGCCTCCTTCTGCACTGGAGGGATTCTGTTCTATAATTCTATATGTGATGATTTCAACCAGGCCATTGAAGTTGGCCACTTGGAGCATGAACTCCCCAGTTAAGGATCCAATTGATGAGCTGATCAGGGAATCTTTGCTTTGTACTTAACTGGAAGTTTCAGTTTCTATCTGAGGTAGACTGTTAACTGCTAGTGCTCTGTGTACAGCTGTTAGAGTTGGTAAATAAAGAGTTTTTGGTGAAGAGATTTCTGCTTCTGAAGACTTATTACACCATATTAGATGCAAATTACTTTGTAAAGAAGTTTAGCCAGAAGTTCCCATCAACATTGCTGGCAGATGAACTGGCAGAAATGTTGAAATAATTTTGATGTCAGTGAAATCCTGAAAATTCTGGGCCAAATATCTAGTCAATTTTCTGATTCCTCTTATGCTATGAGCAAATTAGCTGCTACGTTTGTCTCAGTAACCAATAGCGACTATGGATGGGCAGGATGGCAAGAGGCTGGGAGCATTGGGCTGCATTTCTCGGGAGGCAGGAAGGTGCAATGCAGGAATCCCACCCGCAGGCAGTGAGGTGCCAGTGAAGCTCGTTAATGAGCCTCTTTAGACCAATCATCCCTGAGCCTCCTGGGATTTTCATGTTAGCTCAGAGATTTGATAGGACTTGCATATGTTATCTGAAAGTTGCCCAGCAAAGCCTGTCAGGATGGTAGGGAAGCCTCTAGCACTGGTTCCCTCATTCACAGGTACACAGTGCCTGACTGGTGCCAGGAATTGGAATGGATAGATGGGCCTGCATCTGATATTCCTCTCCCATTGCTAGAAACCCCCCATCTGTCACCCTCATCCCATCTATACTGTTTGACTACCCCAAGATGAGATTCCCTGAAGTTATTGATCCAGATGAGACCCCCCAATTTGTAACTGTCTGGTTGGGATACCCCATATTGTTACACTCCCGGGTAAGGGAGGATGAACTTTTTCTCTGTTTATTCAACTTCCACTGTTAGTAGCAATAAGATTTAATCCAAAGTGATCCTTTTTGTAAATACTTTTCCCCCAGACCCAATATTTATGTTTTCAAAGGAAGCAATTTAACCAGACTTTCTTGAGTTAAAGATAAAGGAGGCAAATTTCCTTCCCTGAATTTATTCCCTACTAAAAACAAATAAAAAATGACAAAACACATGCATATTCATGCATGCAAGGTGAAAATGGAAACTGAGTCCAAAGTAAGTAAATATTAAAAAAGTATATGAAAGAGTGTTTGACTTGTGAGGAGTGAAGGGGACGCCATGGCCAAGTGATATTACCACTAGACTATTAATCCAGAAACTCAGCTAATGTCCTCAGGACCAGGGTTTGAATCCTGCTCTGGAATTTGAACTTAAAAAAAATCTTGAACTAAGGATCTATTGATGAGCATAAAACCATTGCTGATAGTCAGAAAAACCCATCCAGTTCACTAATGTCCTTTAGGGAAGGAAATCTGCCTCCTTTATTCGGTCTGACCTACATGTGATTCTCAACTACCCTTGGGCAACGAGGGATGGGCAATAAATGCTGGCCAGCCAGTGATGCCGATGTCCCACGAATGAATAATTAAAAAAAAGTAAATGATGAACCTATTCCTGATATCAACAGTGGAGTTGATTTCAGCAAGTGAATAGTTGGTTCCGTGATCCCAATGTTCTGTAGTTTGGCAGGGAGGCTTCACAGTTCCCTTTCAAGCTGTGATTTTTTTGTTGATGCGGACCGGCTTCCACAGTCAGTGAGAGAGAGAGTGCTTTGAGATAATGCCTGCAAAGTAACTATTTTGCAGGGACACTGCATGTGCTTGCTGATTTTTGCTTCTGTTTAATTCCAGCACTTGGTCTCACAGAACACACACAGATGGACACTGGGGCAGCTTTTCAGCCTGCTTTTAACATTTTCTTTATATATTCCATCTGGGAAGGTGAATCCACAATTTTATCTCAACATTGCTCACAGGATTCTGAGATAAGATGGCTCTAATCTTCCTTTTTCTCTATTTGCAATAGCAATTAGAATCATAGAATCCCTACAGTGCAGAAGGAGGCCATTCAGCCCCATCAGGTCTGCACTGACCACATTCCGACCCAGGCCCTATTCCTCTAACCCCACATATTTATCCTGCCAACCCCCTCACACTAGGATCAATTTAGCATGGCCAATCAAACTAACCTGCATATCTTTGGATGGTTTGTGGATGCTTTTAGAAGTATCTTGTCTGGGAACAGGAAGGGGTTCCATTGCCTCTGAGAGAGTCAATCTGCAGAAATTCAGCCAGTTCACCTTTAGCCATTTTTGTCTTGTATGTTCATTTTCAAAAACTAGAAGTCCGGCATTTCCATGCGTAATTCTGTGTTTTTTTCCCTCCATCATTGTGACAATACTTATCTGTCTCTAGGGATTTGGCAATGATCTCTTGTGAAGGTTCGGATCTGTTTCTGGCAGGGGCTGCTATTCCCAGTGGCGCTGTCAGTACTGCTGGTGAGATTTCAGCCCTATGGATGGCTTGATTGCCTCGGAGGTCCAATATTGTCCAGGGAAATGCCTGGATTCCACCAGTTCTACAATGGCTGGATGGTCTCCCTGCCAACAATAAATCCTGCCCTACATTTCAGAAAGTATTTCACTGACGTTGAAATGCTTTGGGAGATCCTTAGAACGTGAGTGAGACTATATAAATTTAAGTTATTTCTAATTCAGGACACCTATATCTGCTACTTTGAAAATGGGGCAATTCTGTAAGTGAATCTCCATTGCTACTCGCATGATTATTACCCAACAAAAGATTTGAGGATTTAACCCTCAAGAGACTTTATTTAATTCTACTTTTCTAGTTCATTTTCTTCATTTCCGTCATTTGCAGAAAGTTAATCAGCCATTCTGTGCTCTCTGGAGTCCAGCAAACAAATAAAATATCAAGTGCAGGATAAGACGGAAGATGGATAAAAAACAGACTGGAATAAAGGGAGGAACAGAACGAAATGGGCTCAAAAGTCAAGCAGAGTTATAAATAGGTCCAAAGTCAATCCTAGTTTGAAGTCATTCCTGCTGAATACTTTGTACCAATCAATGCTAAATTGCCACTTAGTGTCAGTGGGATTAACAGGATAAATATGTTGGGATATGAGGATAGGGGCTAGGTGGGATTATGGTCGGTGCAAACTTGATGGGTCGAATGGCCTCTTTCTGTATTGTAGGAGTTCTATAATACTATCAATCAGGAATTGGATTCGTGATAGTGGTATCACCTCTGCAACTAGATACAGTGAAAGGATGTTTCTGCTGTTTAAACCACAACTTTTGCACGCACTAATGTTAGTAAATGAAGAAGGTTCAGTGAGTGGCATAGTTTTACATAGGTTGAAAATTGTGCCAAGTGGATGTCAATGATTTGCACATAATGGCCTGATTACCCAAGAATTTACATTCAGCAACATAACCACAGGACTATTAGTACAATCAGAATTTTAGCAATTAAATAGAAAAATGTATTCTTTCTATGCTGAATAGAGACAAAAATATTTACCCAAAATTAATCCAGAACAAAATGTGCAGATAAAGACCCAAGAAATTAAATGAATGTCAGACACTTAAGTCTGCATCGATTCTCCAAAACAGCATCCCACCCAGGCCAACTCACTGCCCACCTTGTCCCTACCCAGATCCACCCACTGCCCACCCCATCCTTACCTAGGCCCACTCACTGCCCATCTTGTCCCTACCCAGGCCCAGTCACTGCCCACCTTGTCCCTACCCACACCCAGTAACTGCCCATCTTGTCCCTACTCAGGCCCAGTCACTGCCCACCCTAGCCCTGTAATTCCAAACATTTCAAATGGCTAATTCACATAATCTACATATCTTGGGAATCTAAGGGGCAATTGACCATGGCCAATCCATCAAATCTACACATCTTTAGACAGTAAGGGGAAACTTAGTACGGCCAATCAAACTAACCTGCACATCTTTGGACTGTGGCCCACACAGATATGGAGAAAACATGCAGACTCCACACAGACAGGCATCCAAAGCTGGAATCAAATCATCCGGAAAAAGACCTGTTTATTCCTACTCTTTGGGCCTGATTTTATCAGCGCATTGCACCTGTTTTCAGCCGTGAAAATTTGGTAAAGTCAGGCACGGGGTGAATAGTGCAATCCATGCCTGCCTTTGCACCAGCTTCCCCTTTAACAAGGCCTGAAAATGGCCACAATCGGGACTGAGCACAAAATAGGCATGAAGGCCATTTAAATGCATTTGCATACATTTAAACTGATTTAATGGACTGCATGCCCAACTTTACCGGCACTTTCCCCTTTACCACCATGTTCGCCCATCCAGAATCGGTGCGAAACTGACATGCTTCATTTAAGGCCAATTCTGGCACTCCATCAGTGAGAGTAAGTGAGGAGGTTAATGCTTAGCATCCAATGGCTCTCTGTTTAAGGAATGGTCAGTTCCATGGCTCCCTGCTTGAGATCAGAGTTGGGGGTTGGTGGGTCTGCTGCCACTCTGCCCGAGATCAGTAGGGGGCAAGGTGGGAAGAGTTCACAATCAGTCTGGCAGGAGAAGAGGGTGGGGAGATAAGGCGGTCAGAAATGTTGTGGGTGTGGGGAAATGTCTGTGGGGGGCCAGGGGAGGGATTAACCAGTATGGGAGGGGTGTGGCAGGGGAGCAGCATTCTATCTTTTCTTTTCTGTGAATGCGCAGTTGGAGGTGCCAATGGGAGCTCCTCCACCCACAGGCATTTGCAGCGTGCTTCGGAATCGCTGATGTTTTTACAGGCAAAGTGTGTATGGGGACTTCTGAGAATGGGTCTAAAAGTCAGGTCTGAAACACTCTCAGTTTCAAGTCCACCCAGCACTTAAAATCAAAATAAGGCCCTTTGTTTCCTGTCTGCCAAATAATTTTCTATCAATTGTCAGGAAATCACTAGAGCCTATAAATAAGGTTGGAGTGACTGGGAAAATTTCAGCTGGTAGGAAAAAGCCAGCATGGATTTATAAAGAATATAATAACATTTTGTTATCCAAGTAATTTGTGATCTCATCAGATGGTTTGAAATGGTTATAAGAGGCCTTGAGATTGAAAGACTATGTTATGTATGACAAAAACTGCTTCTATTTTGTGAAGAGAAGACTGAATACTTCAAGGCTGAGATGGCCAGATCTTTAATCAGTAAGGAAATCATGCCTTATGGGGCAAAGCAAGAAAGTAAAATTGAGGATTTTCATCTCAGAACAATCATGCTTTCACTGACTGGCGGAACTGACTCAATGGGCTGAATGTCTTTCTTTTACTGCAATGTCTTATGGTCTTATTAGAATACTGGACATGGGATTGTCTCATAATGTATGAACGTCCAGAAGAATTTGATAAAACCCTTCACATAAAAAATGCAAGCTAAAGTTGAAACTAATGGAATTGAAGACAAATTATTGGCCTTGTTAGGAGTCTGGCTGTGTGGTAAGGGACAGAGCATGGGGATAACAAGCAGATACGCTAAATGGCAGGATGTTTTTTCTGGGATTTTATAGGGATGTATTTGGAGCCTCAATTATTCACTGTATTTCTTTACAATTTAAATGATGGAATGTCCGTATTTGCCAATGACACACACTCTCAGCAGTTTGGATTGAAGCACAAAATTACGAGATGAGCCTAAAGCTATAAATATTGGATCTCAATATAGGCAGGTATAAGATGCAAGGTCATCCACTTTGAACTTAAAAGGGTGAAAACCAATTAATAGTGAAAGTCTAAAGAGGCTGTCAGGGGATTATGTACATATGTTATTAAATATCATAGACAATCTAAAAGCGATGTCAGAGATAGTTCAGACAAGCAGGTAAAATGCTTTTCCACATTAACTTACCTCTATTTTTACACATTAGTGCATCTTTTAGCTCAGAGATGATTCAGAGTTTACACACTGGCACACAGGACAAGTACTACAAACCATCGGCAAGTATCACAAAGTCAATTGTGTGAAAATCATAATTTCTGTTAGCGTTGCCCCAGCGACACCCTGATGTTTTGTGGCTAAAAGAACAAACATACCCTGAGGCCTTTATATCTGGAGGACTGAAATACAAAGGGTTAACTGCTGTGTTGAAGATATACTCAGCTCTGGTTAGTACTGTGTTCGGGTTCTGGGACTAGACCTTAGGAATAATATATTAGCTTTTGGGTGAGTACAACATAGATTATCTAAAATTGTATCTGAAATCCAACAGTTGAATTCCACAGAGTGATCAAACAAACTGGGGTTATATTTCTAGCAAATTAGAAGATTAAGAGGTGATTTGATTGAACCTTTTAAGATAATAAGGGAAGCTGAGATGGTAGATGGAGAGAAACTGTTTCCAGTAATTGGAGAATTGAGCAGACATAGGCTAAAAATAAGGGTCAAAAACTTTTAGGAGTGAAGCTAAGAAGCACTTCTTTATGCGTGGTTGAAGTATAAAACTGTCATCCACAATGGTAATTGTTAGAGTTTATTTATTAGTGTCACAAATAGGTTTACATTAATCTGCAATGAAGTTACTGTGAAAATCTCTTAGTCACCACACTCCAGTGCCTGTTCGAGGACACTGAGGGAAAATTTTGCATGGCCAATGCACCTAAATAGAATGTTTTTCAGACTGTAGGAGAAAACCAGAGCACCCGGAGGAAACCCATGCAGACATGGGGAGAACAAGCAGACCCGGCATAGATGGCGGCCTAAGCTGGGAATTGAACCCAGGTCCCTGGGATTGGAGGCAACAGTCCTAACTACCGTGCCATGCCACCAAATTGATGCTGGGTTAATGGTTAATATTAAATCTGAAAATGATAGCTTTGTGTTGATTGAAATATTAAGGGTTTTAGGGCAAAGATGGTTACATAGTTAGGTCACCAACCAGCCATTGTCTCAATCATTTCACTAAATGGGGTAAAGAGGCTGGAGGTGTGAAATAGTCTTCTCCTATTGGAATGCCTGGATCTAGGCCACAATGCATTTTGATGCGCAAGAAGAAGCATAATTTAATGTGAAATAGCATTGTATTAGTTTTCCATGCAAACTTTTAAAAGATTTTTGTGGGACATGGGCATAGCTGGCTTGCCAGTATTTATTGCCATCCCTAGTTGCCCGAGCACAGTTGAGAATCAGCCACATTGCTGTGGCTCTAGAGTCACATGTAGGCCAGGCCAGGTAGGAATGGCAAATTTCCTTCCCTGAAGGACATTAGTGAACCAGGTGGATTTTTCCAACAATTGTTTCATGGTTTTCAGTTGATTCTTAATTCCACATTTTATTTATTGACTTCAAATTCCACTATCTGTCATGGAGAGATTATGAACCCAGAACACTAGATGAGTTTCTGAATTAATAGTCTAGCTATAATATCACTAGGCCTAGTGCAAAGAGAAATGAATCAAATATCTAACTGTGTGTTTCACGGTATGGAACAGCAATGACAATGTTGAGATAATTCAGCTTCTGGCACCATGGTACCAGATATACGGAAGGGTTGTTTGTCTCTCCTTTGATTCCAGATGAAAAAATGATCTGGAAATGAAGTTTATGAAAAGATATCATGCCTGATAATCTCTGGCCTTCCAACTGTGTATTTCCTGTTGGTGGGAGGTGGCTCACTGTTTGCCAGCAGTGAGATTCTCTGGTCTCGCCACTTTCAATGGGAATTCTGCCAGCGTAAACAGCCAAAGAATCTTGGCTCACGTATTTCCTCCGTTCATGATTTGTATCATATTGTTTCCATATGTCCAAGGCGACCAGTAGCTTCGATGTTTCAACTGTACATTTTGACTGAACTGGACTTAAATAATGGATTTTTTTTCATTGCAAATATATGGCACCGTAATTTTATAACCAATACTCATAGATAAAGAGACTTCATGATAGGTGAAGCAACATCAAAACTGCCATTTGTATCAGTACTACAGACTAAGGAGAATGCCAACAATAAGCTACGTATGTGTCTTTTCCTGTTGGGAATAGTCCATCCCAGACGGTAACCATAGTAAACTCTCCCCCTTTTTTTATTCATTTGTAGAACATGCATCTCCAACAGGCCAGCATTTATTGCCTGTACCTAGTTGCCTCTGAATTGAGAGGCATTTCAGAGGGCATTTGAGAATTAACCTTTGCTGTGGCTCTGGAGTCACACATAGGTCAGATCAGACAAGGATGGCAGATTTCCTTCCCGGAAGGACATTGGTCAACCAGATAGGTTTTTTCTGACAATCGACGATAGTTTCATGATCATCAGTAGATTCTTAATTCTAGATAATTTTTGTTGTTGTTTAAGAGCAGGGTTAAATAAATACCTTCTTAAGCAGGCTTGTTGGCTCACAAATTTGGCTGTGCCATGGTTCAGAATCTTTGTATACTGGCACACAGGACAAATACTGCAAGCTGTTGGCAATTATCGCAAAGCCTTACTGTTCGTGTTGCCCCAGGAACACCCTGTTGTTTAATCTCAGAAAGAACAAACAAAGCCTAATGAATAAATAATATGGTTTGATGATGTGCCTGGGCCTATTCATCACTTTGTTGTAAATATTTTGTGTGGTAAATATGTGATGGTTAAATCTAATATAGATCAGGCTGCTTATGTTGAATGTGTAAAATGTTATTCACAAATTGGCGTCTGCAACTGATTCAATGGCTTGTCTTATATCTTTTTTTTGTTCTATTCCTCTTTTATTTAATTCTTTTTCTTTTGAATGTTTTTAGATTTTTTGAATGGATTCATGGGATGTGAGTGTCACTGGAAGCAGCAACATTTATTACCCATCCCTAATTCTCCTTGAGATGGTGGTGACGAGCTGCCTTCTTGACTGGCTGCAGCCTATATGATGTAGATACTCCCAACATGCTGGTAGTAAGGGAGTTCCAGAATTTTGAGCCAGTGACAATAAAAAATTAAGTCAGGGTGCTGTATGATTATCAAGGGGCCTTGAAGATAGTGATATATTCATGTCCCTGCTATCCGCTCCTTCTAATTATTAGGGCCCCTGGATTTAGAAGATGCTGGCATTAAAGCCTTGGCAAATGGCTACACTGTATTTGGTAGAAGGTACACTTTGTTTTATTCAGTCATGGGATGTGGGCATCTCTGGCTGGCCAGCATTTATTGCCCATCCCTACTTGCCCATGTTCAGAGGCAGTTGAGAGTCGATCGCACATTGCTGTGGCTCTGGAGTTACACATAGGCCAAACCAGGTAAGAAAGGCAGATTTCCTTTTCTAAAGGACATTAGTGAACCAGATGGGTTTTTCTGACAATTGACGATGGTTTCATGGTCATCAATGGATTCTTAATTCCACATTTTTTTTATTGAATTCAAATTTCATCATCTGTCATGGTGGGATTCAAATCCACGTCCCCAGAACATTAGCTGAATTTCTGGGTTAATAGATAATACCATGAAGTCATTGTCTCCGCTAACATTGTATGCTATAGTATACCAGTAGTGGAGGGAGTGAATATTTATGGTGTAGGATGGGGTGCCAGTTTAGTAGGCTGCTGTGTTCTGGATGGTGTTGAGCTTCCTGACTGTTGATAGAACTGCACTCATCCAAGCAACAAGACAGTATTCCATCAACTCCTGACCAATATCTTGTAATTGGTAGTAAGACTTTGGACAGTTACAAGGTGAGCCACTCTCTGTAGAACACCCAGCTCTGGTCTGTTTTTGTAGACATAATATTTATGTAGCTGATCCAACTAGATTTCTAGTCAATGTTAAATGTGGAGATGTGGCAATATTAATGATGTCGAATATCAAGGTCAAGTGGCTCTTTTAATAGAGATTGCTGATCACAAAACAGATGCTCCAATGCAGCACTGAATGACCTACACAGTTGGAGATGACGTCTTTTGGATGAAGCTTTAAACTGAGACCCCATCTGCCAGCACAGGTGGGTGTAAAAGATTCCTTGATGCTATTTCAAAGAATATCAGTATTGTGGCCAATACTTACCCATCAATCGAAAGTAGAATCGTCATCATACATCACTATTCGTTTGAGTTTGTCCTGAACAAATTGGCTACTATGTTTCTTGCATAACAATCATGAAAAAACTGTAAAATACTACACTGACGCATACACGCACACACATACATACACACACAAATAAAGGCAAAATACTACAGATGCTGGATTTTGATTTAATTTATGATTGTCACATGTATTAGTATACAGGAAAAAGTAATCCTTCTTACAAGCTATACAGACAAAGCATATTGTACATAGGAAAGGAGAGAGTGCAGAATGTAACGTTACAGTCATAGCTAAGATCAACTTCATGAGAACTAGTTTCATTCAAAGCTATTTTTGAGTCAGTTGGTATGTGACTTCAGATTTTTGTACCATTTTAGAAGGTGCTTGAGAGTATGTCCGGGGTGCATGGAGTCCTTGATGATGTTGGCTGCTTTTCTGAGGCAGCAGGAAGTGTAGACAGTCAATGGATAGGAGGCTGGTCTAAATGATGGACTGGGCTACATTCATGAGCCTGTGTAGTTTCTTGCAGTCTTGGACAGAGTAGGAGCCATACCAAGCTGAAAAAAAAACAGGAAATGCTGGAAAATCTCTGCATTTTGGGCAACATCTATAGAGAGATAATACAGCCAACATTCCAGCCTGGATGACCCTTTGTGTCAGAGCTGAAAGTACTTTATTGGCCATAAGGTGCTTTGGGAAATGCTGTGTCATAAAAAGCCCCATTATGAAGCAAATCTTTTTTTCTTTTATGATGGTTGCCTGGCACCAGTGTGGCTACCTGCCACTTATTAAACCAAGCCTGAATGTTGTCCAGGACTTGCTTCCTAAGGGCACAGTCTGCTTCATTATTGTGAATGGAACTGAACATTATGAAACCGTCAGTCAACATCCCCAATTCCTTACTAACCTTATGATTGTCATTGATGACTGTTGGTCCATAAGGAACTGTTATTGAAATATCCTGATTGGTCTCCAACAATTACAACCATATAATTCCCCAATCACAAAACAGCAGCAGATTCTCCCAAAGAAGTTCTAAGTGTCGAATTCGAGGGATAATTGGAGTAAATCATGCTGTTTTTTTTTCAGTGGGAGTTCACACTAGAATCTCCAACACAGTGTACAATGCAGAGGCCACCAGCATGAATATCATTAGGTTTTGGGGGTGGGGGGGATTTATTCCCGCTCGAGAGGCTGACAGTTCAGGAACTCTGCATGTGCACAGTGGCTCCAAACTATGAGTCTCCCTGTTTGCTGGTCAACTCAATCACTGACCAGCCTGGGACTCCTGCAGGGCTGCCCACTCAACCCCCACAGCCCAATCGCAGCCCCCCCTTCCATTTGCTGCAACCAGCCCTGTGTCTTGGACTGCCCAATCTCCAGCCCTTCCCTCTGCAGTGACAGTATCCCCTGCCACTGTCTCTGGCGCACTCCAGCCCTGGCGAGACCCCTCCTCAGTTGGCAGGCCCCCCAGTGCTGGATTTCTGGAGCTAGGAGATAGATGCACGGTGGGAATGCAAGCACGAATCCCGCAAATCTACCGACACGCGATTCTCCTGGCCTGCCATGCTAAAGAATTAGTATGGCGAGAGGGGGGATCACCTCTTAGAATTCTATCCAGGTTTAAATTGCCTGGGCCTGATCTACACTGTACAGGAGCCAGTCCCTGTTACAAGGCTGATTCAGCTCCATATGCTTCTCTCATCATGGAAGTCAGAACTGCTGGAAATGTAGATTATTCCACATCTGCTTCAACTGACTAACTTCTCTGAAGCAATGTATCTTTAAACCATTGATTCTGAACTGTGGATTCATTTAAAACAATAATTGCCATCTTGTCCACTCCAGTCCAATGCCTGCCTGTCCACATTTTGAAAGATATCATTACTTTGCTTGCCTCCTGTCTATTAAAAGCAATTACTTCGAAACCAATCCCAATATTTCAACATGTTACCTCTACTATAACATTTATTCCTCCCACCTTTTTTTGATTTATGTACCATTGAATCGTTGCCCTGTACCTCTTTTTAACCCTTACTTATTGTGTTAATGTACTGTTTAAATTTAAAATGTATTTATTGATTAGCGTCACAAATATGGTTACATTAACACTGAATGTTAATGAAATTACTGTGAAAATCGCCTAGTCCAGTGTCTATTCGGATACACTGAGAAAGAATTTAGCATGGCTGATGCATTTAACAAGTACATCTTTCAGGCTATGGGAGGAAACTGGAGCACGCCAGAGGAAACCCATTCAGACATGTGGAGAAGGTGCAGATTCCACACAGACAGTGACCCAAGCTAGAAGTTGAATTCAGGTCCCTGCCACTGTGAGGCAGCAGTGTTAACCATTGTGCCACTGCCTGTGTTGCAACACCCAGGGGAAAATTTGCAATGAAACATACCATTGTTAAGAACTTCCCTGATATTACCTATCAGAATATCTACAAACATGAAGGATAGCTTGAAATACTCGTTCTTAATGGTGTAAATTTCTTTGAAATAATGTGAGGAACAATGCATGATGCAGTGAGGAATCAGTCCAATCATTGTGTAAGCAAATAATAAAGAGAATTCGTTAAAGTGAAAGAAAAACACATAACAAGAAGGACTAAGGTACACAATGACACTGAAGAACTAATCACAAAGTTTTATCTGAAATGATCTCTTGTTCTCAAACTATACCCACATTCCTTGAATTTACTGAGACATTCCTTTGCCCAACAACATCATTCCACCCAGAATTATCCACTTTAATAACTCTAAGTCAAATCCAGCTATAATTACCACACAATACAGCCTCAATGACCAAGTCTAACAAAATGTATTTTCCTGGTCAAACAAAGCCACAAATCCATATTTTTTAGAGTAGAACATTTGCAATCTGCCTTGACTCTAATTGTTGGGTGGAACAGGCCTCTGTGATTCTGATCATAGATGGAACTCGCCTCTCTGAAGATTAGCCTGTCTGACTGTTCGATTGAAAACTAGCCTCCTTCCCCAATGAGGATGCCAAGAGTTATACTGTTCTGTCTTTTTGATATTCCAACTTGTCTATTCAGCTGTTTACATCTTTCAAATTCCTTGTCGTTCAATGTTATTACTTGTATAGCCCCATTCATCTCTTGTTTCTGATAAAGCAATTCATACCTTAATTTTTCTGGGAGCCTGCTAATCTTGTTAGTTATCTGTGAGTTTGTTTTCATCTCAGGTTCGACTGTTAATTCGTTAACTTCCCAAATTCCTAACCTGTACCTAGGCACAGGACCCCCAAATGACAGGAGGGCCCCAAAATAATGAGCAAGTCTCTCACAGCCAATCAAGGACAGAATTACTTTGAAATCCCTTCATGTTAATCACTGGACTGAACCAATCAGAGAGGAGGAGTGCCAGAGTGGCAGTATCAGAGTTCCAGGCTGGCACTGCCCAAGAACACTACCTCACCCCATCCTGCACTATCCAGGGTGCATCAATGGTTTGTGATCTCATCGGGTGAAGCCATCACCTCAGGTTCCTGTTGGTGGGGACTCATCCTTGCCGGTGAAGACCTGGACCAGTGAGCTGAAAAGGACAAGAGAGCCAGGACACAATGTGACATTTTACTGGCATGTTCACCCGAGCCTCATAAGATCCCATCCAAAGCCAACAGAGAAAGATGTTCTGCAAGCCTCACCTGCTCCAGAATTGGGGTGGGCGTGCCGGTAAATTTCTAGCCATAGTGTCCGGGATTCACTAGTTATAATTAAATGGAGTTTTGAATATGAGTTTAAAGTGTATGTACTGGTCACAAATAAGGCTTACATTAACACTGCAATGAAGTTATTGTGAAATTTCCCTAGTCATCATACTCCGGTGCCTGCTCAGGTACACTGAGGGAGAATTTGGCATGGCCAATGCACCCAACCAGCACATTTTTTTAGACAATGGGAGGAAACTGAGGCATCCAGAGGAAACCCACATGGACAGAACGTGCAGATTCCACACAGTGACCCAAGCTAGGAACTGAACTCTGGTCCCTGGCTTTGAGAGGCCAGTATTAACTACTGTGCCACTGCCACGCAACACCCAGGAAAAAATTTGCAATGAATTGTTAAGAACTATGTAACATTACCTATGACAGTGACTCCAGACCCAAAGGATAACTTGAAATACTGGTCCTTAGTGATATAAATTTCTTTGGAATAATGTGAGGAACAATGTACGACCCAGTAAGGAATCAGTCCAATCATTGTGTAAACATATAATAAAGAGTATTTACTACAGTGAAAGAAAAACACATAACAAGAAGGACTAAGATACACAATGACACAGAAGAACTAATCACAATGTTTTATCTGAAACTATCTCTTGTTCTCAACCTATACCCACATTCCTTGAACTCACTGAGACATTCCTTTTCCCAAACAACACCCATTCTAACAATTCTATAAACCAAATCCAGCTGGAGTTACCACATAATACAGCCTCGATGACCAAGTCTAAGAAAATGTATTTTCCTGGTCTAACCAAGCCACAAAACTGTATCTTTTAGAGGAGAATATTTGCAATCTGCTGTGACTCTAATTGTTAGATGGAACAGGCCTCCATGGTTCTGATCATAGATGGAATTGGCCTCTCCTAAGATGAGCCTGTCTTATTGTTGGGTTGAAAACTAGCCTCCTTCCCCAATGAGGGTGCCAGCAATTATACTCTTCTGTCTTTTTGATATTTCCTGTGGATTCGACTGTTTACATCTTTCGAAATCCTTGCTTTTCGATGTTATTACTTGTATAGCCCCACTGATCTCTTGTGACCAATGTTTCTGATAAAACAATTCACATCTTAATTTCTCTGGACACCCACTAATCTTATTACTTGTCTGTTAGTTTGTTTTATCTCAGGTTCAACTGTTAACCTCATTAACTTCCCAAATTTCTAACACCATACGTAGGCACAGGACCCCCAAATAACAGGGGGGTCCCAAAATAATGAACAGGTCTCTCACAGTCAATCAAGGACAGAATTACTTTGAAATCCCTTCATGTTAGTCACTGGGCTAAACCAATCAGATAAGAAGGATGCTAGGGTGCCAGATTGGCAGTGTCAGGGTGCCAGGCTGGCACTGCCCAAGGGCACCACCTCACCCCATCCCCCGAGTACCAAAGGGTTTAAATGGTTTGTGATCCCACCAGTGAAGCCATTATTGTCAGGGTCCTGTTGATGGAGACTCATCCTTAGCCGTGAGGACTTCGACCGGTGAGCCGGAAAGGGCAAGTGAGCTGGGACATAATGCGGCATTTTACCAGCATGCCCACCTGAGCCTCAAAAGATCCCATCTGAGGTCAGAGAATGCCGTTCTGAAAGCCTCACCCACCCCAAAATCAGGCAGGTGTGCCAGTATATATCTGGCCATAGTATCCAGGATTCACTAATTATATTTAAATGGAATTATGAATATGAGTTTAATGTTTATTTATTAGTCACAAATAAGACTTCCATTAATAGTGCAATGAAGTTACTGTTGAAATTTCTCTAGTCGCCAGATTCCAGCACTTGTTCAGGTCACTGCAAATAGCAAGCATGCCTTTTAAATTTGTGGGAGGAAACCATGAGAAACATGGGGACAATGTGCAAACTCCACACAGTCAAGTCGGGAATCAAACCCAGGTTCCTGCTGCTGTGGGGCAGCAGTGCTAACCACTGACCCACCGTGCCAAATATAGAAATCACCTTTGCGCACTTCATGGATATGAAACTGATTTCGCCGGCAAAACTGGGCATGAATTCCATTTTCCACCTCTCGCCTCACACTGATTGACCAGTAAGACAAGCAGG
Organism: Sphyrna mokarran; assembly: GCA_024679065.1. NCBI lineage: Eukaryota > Metazoa > Chordata > Chondrichthyes > Carcharhiniformes > Carcharhinidae > Sphyrna > Sphyrna mokarran. The sequence continues at coordinate 20,212,271 of JAGIQG010000026.1, forward strand.
TAAAATTGCTTCCAGGTGATTTGAGGGGTTTCATATAACATCAGTATCCTCAGGTGTCATGGAATATTTCAATCCTTCCTGTGGTGTGTGCTTTTGCTTTTCTTTTAAGTTGATAAATATTCTTTATTAATTGTTCACACAACAACTGGACTGTTTCCTCACTGATTGTACACTGTTCCCCATATAATACCAAAAAAAGTATATGCGACTATGAACCAGTGTTCCAAGTTTCCATCTGTGTTTTTTGATACCCTTGCATTTAAAGATGTATGGGTTAGGTTGATTGGACATGCTAAATTGCCCCTAGTGTTCCAAGTTTGTGGTCTAGGGATAGCAGAGTAAATAGCGGAGATATTCTATGAACATCAAAATGGTTGGTGACACAACAATATCTAAAATTAGTATGTATGTTACGAAGCAATGATAATTGATCAGGAATTAGGGTGTGTTACCTTATTCAACAGGTATAATGACAGGGAACAGGTATTTGACGATACTGGCAAGAATTTCCTTTCTTACTCAACATGTTGGGAAGTAATGGATTTAATCAATAGCAGTACTCCTGAGATAATATCCAGTTTCCTTGTGGGAACTATATAATTTCACAGCACAGATGGAAGTGACTTGGTCCACCATTGTTACTACACAGCTCTTAAAAAGAACTATTCATATTGTCCAATTTCCCATACATCTCATTTTCAAAAAAAATTCAGACATGAAGTGTATGATTGAATATAATCCTGCCATTGTTTCAAGTGAGAACGTTCCATGTCCTAACAGCTCCTCAGTGCCTATTAATTAGTATTGTGTCATTGCATTTCATTTAGTTGAGAAAATTATTGGCACAGACAACCTTGTACCTCCAGCAAGAATGTGTTTGACTTTCAAGTGTAAAGAAAATTGAGATTGGGGACATGCTGATTGTGGAAAATATGTTATGGAAAAGAAAAATGAAGTTATTTACCTAAATAATCAGGAAGTAGCCTTAAAAATAAATATTTCACACGGTATAAAGCACTGGCAAGATTGCATGCATAGGTATCAGGTACAGCTGGCGTTGACCAAAGCCAAAACTGATTGCCAAAAATATATTGGAACAAAACAACCGATCAGGTGACATTCCCATGGTAACTTTTTATAAGTCCTGTTAGCAAAGCTGCAAAAGCCTGTTGAAACATTTAGAAAGATGGTTAAGATTGAAGAGTAGGATATAGCTGTGATGTAAAGGTGTATGTGCAAAAAGAGTACAGAGTCCTATGTACAGTAACTCTGTCTCTGGCACACTTTCTCCTGCATTTTGAATGTGTGTAAAGTAAACTCTGATTTTACGCTATCTTGAGCTTGCTTTGTTAAATTAGATGATTGGATCATTTTGAAACTGAGGGGTTGGGAAATTGTCATCATCAATAAAGGGGAAATTTTAAAAAAATCTTTGTGTTTACAGATAAGTAGTGAGGGAAGAAATTAGAGCTGTTTTAAATTAAGGCAGCCCAGTTGTTAGCACTGCTGCCTCACAGCACCAAGGACCTGGGTTTGATTCCTGGTTTGGATCACTGTTTGTATGGAGTTTGTACATTTTCTCCATGCGTGCATCGATTTCCTACAAGTAATCCAGTTTCCTCCCACAGTCCAAAAGAGGTGCATTGGCCATGCTAAATTCTCCCTCAGTGTTCCTGAATAGGTGCTGGAATGTGGTGATTAGGGGAATTTCACAATAACTTTATTGCAATGTTAATGTAAGCCTACTTGTGATACTAATTATAACTTATAAATTAAGTCTCCTCTTGTCAGTAAGTAATTAATAACAAATTAATTAGCAAAAAGCTCTGCAAAATGCGATTTTTCCAGACAGGTCTCTGCAACTGCATTCGTCCACGTGTTGCCAATGGTAAATGACTAACCCATTGTTATGATAATCAAACTTTCTTGGCTTTTTGGCTAAGATCAAGTATAATATCAAAATGCTATACTTGGTTGAAGTTATTAGATTACATTTTAGCTTCAATTTGAAGCAATTTTTAAAAGTGGTATCTCGGCCTTTTGGCTAAGACACAAATGAGGTCAAGCCTTGGAGGAGGAGCTGTACCTACTCCAATCAGCTTGGATCATGTAGTAGGAAGTGAGAGCCCTGTCTTGTCAGCTTAGATCGAGAATGTCTCAACTTGTTGAGACTCTGAATTGGACTTGATTTGATTGAATTGGTTTTAAAAAAATCAAACCTTTTGCTGTGCCAGGACAGTGTGTCGGAAACTCTGCCTATCTTGGACAGTGTTAACTCCTGAATCTGAATGTGAGCATTTATAAAGCTTTGTTTGTTAGCCCAATCTGAGTAATTTTACAAGATTCAACATAGATTGGACGAGGACAAGTTCAATGCCAGGTCTCCACTGGTACCAGTAGTGATCCAGGCTGGTTTGTCTCCTTGTCAGAGACGTGGGGACATTCTGGGAGGGATGATTGTGTGCCAAACTCGCTAATGAGACTAAAATCCATTCAATCTCATACAAATGGGTCTTCTACCCTTTCTGAGTGTGTTTCTGTTTTGTGCTATCAGAAACAATTGCAAACTGATGCCAGGTACAAAGCTGATTTTTAGGCCCACACATTACTTCTGGGATTGGTGCAGTCAGGTTGGAAAATTGCTGCGGGTTTCATCCTCTTCAAATCCCATACAACGACCCCCAGGATCATTGTGAATATTGCGATACAATGTTTTAGGCCATTTAGCTGTATGTTCCATTCTTTGATCAGAAATAAGCATCATTGGCAAGGCCAGCATTGTTACACATCCTCCAAGCATTCTTCAGCAATCTTTCTTAACATATGATTAAGTTTGGATTTTTCTGACCTTAAGAATATTTTACAAATATATTGTTAAAAATGAAATGTTTATTTATTGGCATCACAAATAGACTTACACTTCAATGAAGTTACTGTGAAAATCCCCTAACTGGCACATACCAAGACCTGTTCAGGTACATTGAGGGGAAATTTAGCAAGGCCAATGCACCTGACCAGCATGTCTTTTGGACTGTGGGAGGAAACCAGAGCACCCAACGGAAATCCATGCAGACAGGGGGAATATATGTACAGCCACCCAAGCTGAGAATCCAACCTAGGTCCCTGTCCCTGTGAGGCAGTAGTGCTAACCACTATGCCGCCGTGCCAATGATATGAGAGGATTAATTCATTCAAGTGACATTTTAAACTGAAGACCGCACCCGACATCAGACATTAATATCATCAGCAATGAATTCTGGCCATATCTACCCTATATTAATACATGCAGCCAACTCCTAACATTGGTAATGATATTTGGGATGGCATGGTGGCACAATAGCTAGCACTGCTGCCTCAAAATGCCAGGGGCTTGGGTTCAATTCCGGCCTTAGTTGACTTGTGTGGAGTTTGCACATTCTCCCCATATCTGCATGGGTTTCCTCCAGGTGCTTCGGTTTCCTCCCACAGCCCAAAGATGTGCAGCTTAGGTGCATTGGCCATCCTTTCCCATCCGGGATGTGTAGATTAGCAGTGGAAAATATATGGGGTTACAGGGAGAGGGTGAGATTGGTTCTGGGTAAGATACTCTGTCAGAGAGTCGGTGCAAATGGGCCAAATGGCCTTCCTCTACAATTCTATATGAGTTGTTGGAATCTGCCTGTAATTAACTCCTGTATTTATACAGCACCTTAACAGGTCACAGCCAGTTTAAGCCTTTTTCAAATTGAAATGCTTGTGGTATTCTGTAATCCTGGATGAGTTGGCTCAAATAGTTGGTTCAGCTGTCCTTTCTCAATCCTGGAAGCTCCCCTCTGTTGTGAATTGGGCCATCCAATTCCGAACGGAAAATTAAGCCACATTTTAACTTGTGGAACTGCACGGCAGAGTATGTTAAGGAGGATTCACATTGACAATCCCCCGTTCCCTAACTCTGGACATCCCGAGGGCAAATCCTAGACCCCCCCCCCCCTCTCATTAACTTTCCGATGAGATGATGCGAGAGCGTCATGTGATGCAATTTCCTCTCTGTAAACTGCATCAAACTTTCGCTGGAGCAGAATTGTGTTCTTGTACTGAATGGAACACTTACCTACTCACTCTCTCTGGCTTCAGGCTTTGAACTCAGGAAGAATTTAGCAACACCAATTATTAATCCAACCGATTTATTTGATAGTAAAAAAGCGAGCTTTCAACACTCTTGTGTCTTCCTCAGGCAAGTGCAGTGTTCTTTGAAACTTTGAGACAGTGGCGGAATAGAAGTTATCAGTTAAACTGTTAGGATCTACACCTCCCTCCCTCCCCACTTCACTCGCACCCCTCATCCGCTGGGAGTTTCATTGATTCTTTATGTCAAAAAAATCTGCATGAAAGACAAAATCGTCCGAGCCACATGGTTATACATCGACTTACGTTGGGAGAACTTGGTGCGAAGCAAATGCTTGGGAACACAACCTGCATTCGGTAAGTTTTTCTATGTGCGTGTTATATATTCCAGCTGGACAAGGCGGAACAGTCAATTAGATCGGTTCCAACTTTAAGTTTCGTGAGCTCAGACAAGGTTTTGTAGAGATAAGATGCCAGTGAACACCACTCACCGCGATAGAACTCAGCTAAGTTTCAACATCCCCGCTTGTGTAAAGGTTAACTGGCGTCTCTTGTGGCTCGGATAGCAGTCGGTGCGGAGATGTTCAGCTCTTGAAGTTTCATCGTGACCCAGAACAGGTTAAGTCAGTTTGTATTCTGGCAACTCATGATTATGCAGCTAAATGGGGTTTTTTTTCAATTGCGCAACAGGTTACAAAAAAAGAGCTTACCAAAAATTGGCTTGTTTCGAAAGACATATCTGAAACTTAACAATGGACCCATTCTGTCGGTGCTTTGACAAATTAGACATTGTTCATGTATAATGGGATACAGCGGTGCTCTCGCCAGAGAAAGGTTGTGATGTAGAGATGCCGGCGTTGGACTGGGGTAAACACAGTAAGAAGTCTGACAACATCAGTTTTAAATCCAACTGATTTATTTGATAGTAAACTCGCAAGCTTTCCGCTATTATCGCCTTCTTCAGGCGAATGGTCGGACCAGGACACTTCATTCACCCGAAGAAGGCTATAATAGCCGAAAGCTTGCGAGTTTACTATCAAATAAATCGGTTGGATTTAAAACTAGTGTTGTCAGACCTCTTATAGGGAAAGGTTAGCAATAACAGCTAAGGATCAACTATCACATTCATTTAGCAAAGTGAACTGAGAAGTAATATCCTTTGAATAAAATCAGTTTCTTTCATTTTCTGACTTTTTTTGCTCAAAGTCCATCTTTTCCATTACATTTCTTCCGACTTACCATAGAAATTCAGTTTGTGATTTAGCCCCATAGGAATAGATTCAAACTTTGGAAAAATTAAACTACAGGACCCACAGAAACTGGGACAGCATGGTGGCACAGTGGTTGGTACTGTTGCCTCACACTGCCAGGGACCCGGATTCAACTCTGGCCGCGGGTCACTGTCTGAATGGAGTTTGCACATTTTCCCCGTGTCTGTGTGGGTTTCATTCAGATGCTCCGATTTCCTTGCACAGTCCAAGGACATGCGGGTTAGGTGGATTGGCCATGCTAAATTGACCCTAGTGTCAGGGGATTAGTAGGATAAATTGTGGGGGTTATAGAATAGGGCCTTGGTGGTATTGTAGTGCAGACTTAATGGGCTGAATGGCCTCCTTCTACACTGTAGGGATTCTATGATTCTAGAAGCAGGAGCAGGTCATCAAGTTCTTTGAATCTGTCTGCCATTCATTTTGGTCATGGCTGATCATTAAATGCAACATCCTGATCCCCCCTTCTCCCCTTTTGCCCCAAGAACTATATCTAATTTCTTCTTAAAATCAGACAATGTTTTGGCCCCAACTACTTTCTGTGGTAGTGAATTCCACACATTCACCAGCCTCTAGATGAAGAACCTCAGTTCTGAAAGATTTTTCCCTTATTCTCGAACTATGTTTTGGATTACCCCAATAGTGGGAACATTTTTTTCTGAATCTACCCTCTCTAACTCTGTTAGAATTATCTATGAGATCTCCTCTCACTCCATACTAATGTTCTAAGTTTAAACTGAAAGAGGCTTATCTTAACTAGAATGATGTACTTTTTTTTTCCAACAAGGTTACTTTGATGCCAATTGGTTTTATGATGTGGCATAGTATCATTTTATTTTGAGCTTTTGTGTTTCATTTCTGTTTGAACATGTTTCAACCTTACACTATCTTGTAATACTTAATGACAGAAGGATATAAATACCAGCATGTTATAAATATTGGCATTTAGAAATAGGGAGTGGATTTTCTTTGAAAGGCAGAGGGCCATTGTCCAAATATATAACAGACAATACAGTGGGGTGCTTTTCAAAGGAAGCAGATGCTTCTTGTGGGTAGACAAGGTTGTATGGTTGGCATGAGAGTATTGATGCTATTCAACATTTTATTTATTAGTTACAAGTAAGGCTTACATTAATACTGCAATGAAATAACTGAAAACCTCTAGTCGCCACACTATGGTGCCTGTTCAGGTCAATTCGCTTAACCAGCACGTCTTTCCGCTGTGGAAGGAAACCGGAGCACCTCGAGGGAACCCACGCAGACAAGGGGAGAACATGCAGACACCACACAGTGACCAAGTTTGGAATTGAACATGGATCCCTGGTGTTGTGAAGCAGCAGTGCTAATCACTATGTTTCCATTCCAACCCTGTCTCAGGGCCTGAGACTGGCATGGAAAGGGTTAGATGTAGTGGCAGCACCTTTTTTTTGTTATCATTTGGAGTTTTGCTGACACTTAAATGTGCAATTTTGCTGGGTATAGGTTGCTTCACTTAAGTTTATCTCTAGTGATCCATGTTACCTTTCAGTATCAGCATTTACAACACTTCATTCTGCTTGGGTTACTGAATTTGAACCCTTTTTATAGTTCAATCATGCTGTTAGATTGAAACCTTGCACACATAGGGCTGCATGGTGGCACAGTGGTTAGCATTATTGTCTCACAGTGCCAGGGACCTGGGTTCGAACCCTGGCTTGGGTCACTGCCTGTGTGGAGTCTGCACGTTCTCTGTGTGTCTGCATGGGTTTTGTCTGGGTGCTCCAGTTTCCTTCTGCAATCTGAAAGATGTTCTGGTTAGGTGCATTGGCTGTGTGAAATTCTTCCTCAATGGACCCAAACCAGAGAGTGGTAACTAGGAGATTTTCACAGTAACTTTATTGCAGTATTAATATAAGTCTACTTGTGCCACTTTAAATGTTGAATTTAGCAGTACAGGTAATCAAAGTGGTATTAAAATATAAATATGTATCTTGGGGGCATAATCTTGGACACAAAGGTCAAGATATGCCATTTCTGTGTTTCTGGAAAGACTTTTGTTGATGGTTTATTGTTTCTTTTATCTGTTTATTGTGGTTTTCGATGAGCTGGCAATAATTTTTTTCCTAAACAGACAGATCACATGGCACTGTTCTTAATAGGCTTATGGCCAAAGATTACCAGTATTTAAGGTGACTGATACACTGTGGCTGTAAGGAGAGATAAGGGCACAGGTTTACAGGTAAGGAGAGAAAGAAGGAAATAAGCGGTTGCTTGCATCGATATTTTCTCCCCTTGTTTCTGTTTTCTTCTCAGCTTCTTTTGCCACTTCTGAACTTGTTGGTAATTTTTGTTCCCTTTTGATTTTGATGTGGCCAATTAGAGAGAGAAAAAATAAAACTGCTTATACTGGCAGGAGAGATAATAATGGGTGTACGCAGTTTATAGATCATTGGAAAAGAACCGAGGCGGGGAGGTAGGGATAATTCTTTATATGCAGTAAGTTGCGATCATCTGAAATGCACTAACAGAAGGGGTAGTGGAAACAGATTCAATAGTGACTTCTGAATGGGCATTGGATGAATACATGAGAAAGAAAAGAGTACCATGGCTGTGGAGAAATAAAAACACAGAAAATAGACTCAATGCATAGATTTTTCATGAAATCCGAACTAACACAATGGAGTAATAACTTTCTTCTATGATATAAGTTTTTTATGATGCTGTTGTTAGATGAGCATTGAGATTACGATATTTATAGTTATTGTTGGTGTTGCAATGATAATGCTGAAATTGAACTGAATAGGGAAGGTGAAATGTTCTGCTGTGATATTAGTGATAATTAACATACACGTATAAACTGTTGGGAAAACAGTGGTAGATGTGTCTTGCCTTATTGGTGCACTTGAATTTTTGTTTGTATTCTAAAATAGATGAAAAGAGGTGAGTTTTCTTTCTTTGGGTTGAGGATGACTTGTTGCCATTTCGGGGAGGTGGGTTATGAGCTGATTGAATAGTCCAGACTCTGTCACAGGTTTGGCGGGTGATGTTTGACGAGATGGGATGCTCTGAGTTCTGCGCTCTTTTTCCACTGTTTACGCTTGGCCACCGTGTGCTCCATCCTGTGATGCTCAAGCTGGTTAATGCCTTCACACATGCTTCTTCTCCAGTTTGTCTGTTCTAAGGCAAGTGCTTCCCATGTGTTCATAGAGTCATAGAGGCATAGAGTTTGCAGCATGAAAACAGGCCCTTTGGCTCAACTTGTCCATGCCACCCTTTTTTTTAAACCACTAAGCTAATCCTAATTGCCCGCATTTGGCCCATATCCTTCTATACCCTTTGTGCCCATGTAACTATCTAAATGCTTTTTAAAAGACAAAATTGTATCGGCCTCTACTACTACCTCGAGCAGCTTGTTCCAGACACTCATCACCCTCTGTGTGAAAACATTGTCCCTCTGGACCCTTTTATATCTCTCCCCTCTCACCTTAAACCAATGCCCTCTAGTTTTAGACTCCCCTAACCTCTAGCTGATCTATGCCCTCATTATTTTATAGACCCCTATAAGATCACTCCTCAGCCTCCTACACTCCAGAGAAAAATATCCCAGTCTATCCAGCCTCTCCTTATAACTCAATCCATGAAGTCCCAGTAGCATCCTAGTAAATCTTTTTCTGCATGCTCTTTCTAATTTAATAATATCCTTTCTATAATAGTGCTGATGGGGATGTTGCATTTATTTAGGGAGGCTTTCAGAGTGTTCTTATAGCATTTCCTCTGCTCGCCTAATGAGCATTTACCATTGTAGAGCTCAGAATAGAACACTTGTTTCAGGAAGTTTGTATTGGGCATGCGGACAATGTAGCCCGCCCATCGCAGCCAGTGACTAGTGCCTGGATGCTGGGGATATCAGCCTGGGAGAATATGCTCACATTAGTACATCTGTCCTCCCAGTGGGTTTATAGAATTTTGCGGAGGCGATGTTGGCGATATCTCTCCAGAGATTTGTGGTGTCTGCTGTACATTGTCCATGTTTCTGATGCAAACAGGAGGGCGGTGACCATAGCTGCTCTGGGGTTGGATTTGAGGTCTCAGTCTTTGAGCACTCTATTCCTCAGGTATCTTAAGGCTGCACTGGTGCATTGGAATCGATGCTGAATTTAATCATCAATGACTGCTTGCGCCAGGAGGAACTCCTGAAGTATCGGAAATAATCCACATTGTCTGGGGGGCTCACTGTGGTTCTTGATAGTTGTTGGGTACCATTGTGTGACAAGAGCAGGTAGGGAATCTGTATTTTCTGAATGTTCTATCTGAGGCCTAGTCTCTTATATGCCTCAACAAGTACATCAACGATGACCTGTAGCTTGGCCTCTGAGTGTGCGCACACACAGGCATCATCTGCCTACTGCTGCTCGCTGACTGAGGTTGAGATGGTCTTAGCTCCGGCCTGGAGGCGTCAGGGTTGAACAGCTTCTCACAGTTCTGTAGATTAGCTACACTTCAGTGGGGAGCTTCAAGGTGAAGGTAAATAAACCTTTCTTAATCGCTATAAAAGACTTACCAAGGTTCTTATTAAGAATCGTACAAAGTTTTGCTTGGTAGGAGGGACATTTCAAAACCAAAACTGTGTCTCGACCTCACTTATAGAATGGGAAAAAAGGCAGTTTTTGCATTTATTTGCATAATATCACCAGAAGTGAATTGTAGACAACATTTTTAAGTCATGTACAAAAGCTGTATCAGCCATTCTTGAACATACCATAGGGATTTTATGATATTAAAAAGCGCTGGCAATTGCAATTACTGAAGCATTCAATGCCATTGAGGCAGCAGCAGAAAGCAGCAGTCTTAGCGGTAGAAAGCTGATATTTACAATCTGTAAACCTTACCCAAGAATCGAGCAAAATGGTGGCACACTTCTAAGTAACAGACGTCACACTATTATTCTGTAGTAACTGAGCCTCCTGATAGAGAATGAAGGTCAAATGGTGGATCTTCATCAACATGACTTGTTGTGATCATACTTAGTGATATTTCAGCAAAAATCCCATAGACATCAAAGTTCAAGTTGAATGAGGCACACTGTTTGAGTAGTTAAAGTGATGTTCCAGATACTGAGCTGTTGGTCAAAGGGTTATAACAACAAGGTCTGAATAATGGAAGCATGTTGTACAACATTGATACTAAGCATTGATGTGAATACAACAAACAAAAAAAGACAGAGTTCAGGGGGATGATGGTGCAGAGCAACTACCAAGCACTCTCGCCTGAGTGACAAGTGTATGTGGATGATATTTTCTGGTTCTTCTTCCAGTCTAAGTGAGTTGGACAGTAGCACAGCAGTTAGCCTTGCTGTCTCATAGTGCCAGGGATCCGGGTTCCATTCCGGCTTTGAGGATAACTATATATGGAGTTAGCATGTTCTCCCCGTGTCTGCATGGGTTCCTCCAGGTATTCCTGTTTCTTCCCACAAAGTTGTGCAAGTTAGGTTGATTGGTCAGGCTAAGTTATCTCATGTCAGGGGGATTAGAAGTGGGGTTACAGGAAAGGGGGGTGGTTGGCATTATTGAGGGTGCGGGCTCAGTGGGCCAAATGGCTATTGGGTTTCTATGATTTTCAAATACAATTTATTCATGCACATTGAGCTTTAAGCAGTCAATTTTTTAACTGTTTTGGAAAATGGTGTCGATAACTAGATAGGATTACCTCACATTTTCAGGTTCATTGTTAAAACTGGGCACTGTCACGTACAGGCATGTCATGTTGACCTGTAATCTTTCTCAACAACGTAGCTTTGTTCCCATTGTTTTGATGGCATGAAATCATTTTCGCCTTTTGTGGCAGGGTGCCTTTTGTTTGAAAGCCAGAATTTAGAGTCATGACCATAGAGCTTTACAGAATGGGGCCCTTCAGTTCATTGTGTCTGCACCTAACTATTTGTATCCCAATTTCCAACATCTGACTTGTAGTCTTGTATGCTATGACATTTCAAGTGCTCATCTAAACGGTTCTTAAATGTTATAAGTGTTCTCGCCTCCAAATTCCCTTTCTCCTCAAATCTCCTCTAAAGAATATACTGGCACTGGAGGGGATGCAGAGATTCACTAAGTTGATTCCGAAGTTGAGAGGGTTGGCTTATGAGGAGAGACTGAGCAGACTGGGATTCAAAGAATGAAAGGTGACCTTATAGAAACATATCTGATTATGAAGGGAATGGATAAGATAGAACCGGGGAGGTTGTTTCCACTAGCAGGTGAAACTAGAACTAGGAGATATGGCCTCAAAATAAGAGCAAGTAGATTTAGGACTGAGTTGAGGAGGAACTTCTTCACCCAAAGGGTTGTGAATCTGTGGAATTCCCTGCCCAGTGAAACTATGTCATTGAATGTTTTTAAGGCAAATTTTTGAACAGAAAAATTGAACAGAATTAAGGGTTATGGTGAGCGGGTGGATAAGTGAAGCTGAGTCAACAAAGAGGTCAGCCGTGATCTTATTAAATGCTGGAGCAGGCTGAAGGGGCCAGATTGCCTTCTCCTGCTCCTAGTTCTTATGTTCTTACATTCTAACTGTCCTGCTTTTTATCTTAAACCTATGACCTCCCCCCCTTCTACTAAGGAAAAAGATTTTTCGTTTCCATCCTACATATGTCCTTCATAATTTTGTACACCTCAGTCAAGTCTCAGCCTTCTCTGCTCTAAGGTAGATTAGTCAGGGCTATTAGTGCAGTAAATATGTGGGGTTATGGGGATATAGGAGTTGTGTGTGATTGTTGTTAGTGCAGTCTTTTTGGACTAAATGGCTTTCTTCTATATTGTTGGGACCCAATTCTGAGATTCTTGCTTCCCTCTGCTTTCCCAAAACTCCAGTTTGCTCTTGCAAAAGAGAGGCATGTGGGCAAGCAAGCTCTGCACTCCTGACCAATGAATGAAAGCCAAGGCTGCCTGCCACTGCTGCACAGAAGGAAAAATATGGCTGGATTGATTGCTTTTTTCCTTAGATCTATTTTGTTACTGATTCAATGTCCATTTTCGCACGCGGTAAAGAGGTGTCAAGTTCTTATAGTTTCTGCTATCGATGCTTTAATGATCTGGGTGATTTTATGAGGTTAAGTGGGATTGGGGAGATGACAGAGTTGGAGGGCAGGGGTGCTAATATTGAATAAAATAACTGCAAAAGCGTTCGGAGAATGGAGGCATTCCTTATCACTAGCCTGCAGTGAAAGTTTAAGGGAGATGTGTGGGAGAAGCCTTTTACACAGAGAGTGGTGGGTGCCTGAAATGCACTGCCAGAGGAAGTGGTGGGAACTGGCACATTAGAAACATTTAAGAGGCTTCTGGATGAGTACGTGAATTGGGAGGGTGTAGAGGGATATGGACCAAGTAAGGGCAGAAGTTTTTTTTTCATTTAGTTAGAGCATCATGTACAGGCTTGGCTGGGGGAGGGGAGAAGAGAGTGGGGGAGAGTCAAAGGACCCTGTTCCTGTGCTGTACCTTTGTTCTTTGCAGTGGAGTGTTCTGAAGCTATAAAATATGCTGAAAAATGGATTTCTTTTTCTGTCCTTCTGTCTGTTCTCTCCCTTTCCTCCCTCCCTATCTCCATCCTATTCTTTTTCTTCCACTCCATTTCTCCCTCCCTCCTTCCAGTTCTCTTTCTTCCCCTCCATTTCTCCCTCAACAACAGTTTTTCTCCCCCTCCATTTCTCCCTCTCTTCCTCCCCCTTCCCTTCTCTCTCTCTCCCCCACCCTCCTATTCTCTTTCTTTCCTTGTTTCTCCCTCCCTCCTGCTCTCTTTCTCCCCCTCCATTTCTCTCTCCTTTCTGTTCTCTTTCCCTCCCTCTGTTTCTTCCTCCTTCCATCCTGCTGTCTTCCCCTCCCTCCATTTTTCTCTCTCTCTTCCTCCCCCCTGTTCTCTTCCTCTTCCTTCCTTATTCTCTCTCTCTCCCTCCCTCCTGCTCTCTTTCTCCCCCTCTGTTTCTCCCTCCCTCTTGTTTTCTCTCTCTCTCCATTGCTCTCTCCCTCCTCTCCTGTTCTCTTCTTCTCCCTCTATTTCTCCCTCACTCTGTCTCACAGCTGACAACATTCAAATGCGCATAGGAAGAGTTTTCTGCTGTTATGATCAAAACATAGATCATAGAACATTACAGCGCAGAACAGGCCCTTCGGCCTTCGATGTTGCGCCGACCAATTAAGAAAAAGCAATGACCCTCTAACCTAAACCATTCCCTTTTCATCCATAAACTTATCTACTAATCTCTTAAACGCCACCAAACTTGGAGCATCTACAACTGCAGCAGGCAGGGCATTCCATACCCTTACCACCCTCTGGGTAAAGAACCTACTCTGACATCCGTCCTATAACTACCACCCCTTAATTTAAAGCTATGTCCCCTCGTGCTAGCTTTCTCCATCCGAGGAAAAAGGCTATCACTGTCTACCCTATCTAAACCTCTAATCATCTCATATGTTTCAATAAGGTCTCCTCTTAGTTGCCTTCTTTCTAACGAAAACAACCTCAAATCCCTCAGCCTCTCTTCATAAGACCTGCCCTCCATACCAGGCAACATCCTGGTAAAGCTCCTCTGTACCCTCTCCAATGCCTCCATATCTTTCTTATAATGAGGGGACCAGAACTGCACACAATACTCCAAGTGCGGCCGCACTAGAGTTTTGTACAGTTGCAACATGACGTTGCGGCTCCGAAATTCAATCCCCCTACCAATAAAAGCTAAGACTCTGTATGCCTTTTTAACAACCTTATTGACTTGATTGCCAACTTTCAGGGATCTGTGCACATATACACCAAGATCCCTATGTTCTTCAACACTATTAAGAGTCCTACCATTAGCCCTATACTCTACACATTTGTTATTCCTGCCAAAGTGAATTACCTCACACTTTTCCGCATTAAACTCCATTTGCCACCTCTCGGCCCAGCTCTGCAAATTGTCCAAGTCTCTCTGCAAACTATAACACCCCTCTTCACTATCTACCACTCCACCGACTTTGGTGTCATAATCAAAGCTATCAGCCAAACAGCTCAGTGGGTAGATTGACACAATATTAAAGCGAAAAAGATCAGGTGGAGTGAAACATACCTAGTAATTCATCAATGTAAAACCTGCTCAGTACCTGGAGCATTTGAATACATTGACCGATTATAGATTATATTAGCTGTTAGTTATTTCACTCTCTAAGTCCTTCTATCTCTGCTCATTCTCAGCACTGACCGTTTAAGCCGTTTCTAGTGCTTGTATCTTTTGGACAGTGTCCTGCCACTTCGTGCATTGAACTTTCACTTGCTCAAGTAACTCGTGACGCTCAATGCGCAACATTTCAGTTGCATCTCCTGATTCAACCGTTTCTGCTGCTGCTCTGACATATACTTGTTGCTAATTTCTAAGTCGCAACTTTAGTAGTTGTTCACTGATCAATTTGGCACTCCCTGTTAAAAACAGTAATCGTGCATTACAATCATGAACTTGGGGCAAAAAATCTGCCTCATAACCGAGGCATTTTGGCACCTATTTTCACACTCCACATTCAGCATTCAGACACTGTCATATGCACTGTAGAGTAACATATGTCACAAGAAAACAGAAGCAATTGTTTTTAAAAGAATTTAATCAGCTTGGATAAATAAGAGGTAATTTAGTAATCTCTTGTCAGATCCATAAAGCAATCTCTGGAGATTGCAAACACAAAGTTGAGTGGGATTTTTAAAAAAAATGCTTACTAGGAATGGTTTAATTACATACTTCACAACGCTTTTAAACTACGGGCAAAAATGATGTGTTAGTAGCTCAATTCATAGAATCATAGAAACCCTACAGTGCCGAAAGAGGCCATTTGGCCCATCGAGTCTGTGCCAACTACAATCCGACCCAGGTCATATAAGGATATGTAAATATCCTTACATATTTACCCATTAATCGTTGAGATATGTAATACCTATATATCTCAAAACACTAAGGGGCAATTTTAGCACAGCCAATCAAGCTAACCTGCATATCTTTGGACTGATATGCACAATTAAGCACAGCATAATTGGTTCTTAATTCACAAAACTTATGGGAATGAAGATGAGGGACAGCTGCCTGAGCTGGAACAGCTTGTAAAGCAATTCTTCAAATCCTTGGTTCACTGTGCGTCTGATCTCTTTTAATAAAATAATTTCTCATTCGGATAAGAGGTTACAACTGAAGAGTTATTTCTGAACCTTTTCAATGATAACATTAACTCTACTATGCCACGTGATGGGAGAGTAGTGTTGAATTCCTAGCATATAGGCTGTCATTTTGGATTTACCATAATAAGTCAACTAGATTAAGGAGGAGATTACAAGGTGCCTTATATATAGAATAAGGATTCACCGTTGCCTAATACAATATATGCAAAGGTATTATCTATTAATCACATATAATCAATAGTAATGAATTTTTAAACAAGTATTGCAACTAAAATGTAGTTTTAAATGTGTTTGTGTTGAAACAAGGAAACAGAGTGAGCAGCTTTTTCTTATCTGTTTGGGTTAGGCAGCTGCAAGTTAATCAGGGGTCTGGAATGAGTGGGAGTATCTTCATTCCTGGTTAGTGAGGCTGGTACAGTCTCTCAAGCTGACGAAAGGCCAAATTCAGGTAAAAGAACTGACTCCTTTTACTGATTAAAATGTGTAGGTATTAGCAATATCCTTGAGTTAGGTTTCCTAGTAATGAGGAAAGGGCCTTTATATACCATGGACTAATGAGCTCCTTTCCTGTTGACAGGTGGAATATTATTGGCTAAGGTAATACTGTATAATATTGTAATTGGACCCTCCAGTTTGGGTGACAAGTTGGGCAGGATATTGATGTGTTCAGAAGAATATATCAATCTCACCTTTTTATTATTATGTCAGAGAGGATAGTCAACCCTCACCTGATGTATACATTGGCAAATAAAACTTCTTTTCATTCTTTAACTACATGCTGTCTTTCGCAGTCTAGGTATTGGTTGTGTAAAATCATCCCAATGGAACACCTCAGAAACGTCTTTACACCTAGCTTTGAAAATAAACGTTGTTGACCCAATGGTATTTCTAATAAGTGCAGAAATACTTTTCGGTCTGCTCTACGAACTGAGATATATTTGTCCTGAGTTTGATCAAATTCACAGATACTTATCTGAACAGAGATTGTAAACACCTTTGAGATTTATAACCCCAAAGAGCAAGTAATTGATCTAGGCTTCTAAGGACCGTTTTGAGAGAACACTATACAGAATAGTCTTGTAGGATTAAAGAGAATTAGATACATTTAGATTCCATTCTCAGAAAAAACACTATAGATTGAATATATGAAATAAATGTTGATTTACCCCATTTTGTGTAAGGTTGCACAATAATTAGCACTGCTGCCTCACAGTATCTGGGTCCCAGGTTCAAGCTGCAAGTTAATCACGCCACGTTCTGTGTCGGGTTTGCACGTTCTCCCTGTGTCTGCGTGGGTTTTCTCTGGATGCTCTGTTTCCTCCCAAAGACCGAAAGGTGCGTGGGTTAGGTTGATTGGTGAAGCTAAATTGACTCTAGTATCAGGGGGATTAGCAGGGTAAGTACTGTGTGAGGTTAGGGAATAGGGCCTGAGTGGGATTGTGGTTGGTACAGAGTTGATGGGCCTAATGTCCTCCTTCTGTACTGTAGGGATTCTATGTATCATAGAATTAAACAAGGCATTAGTATTGAAAAGAACTTCAATGAGATGGGTGCAGTACATAATTAATTAATCTCACAATTAAAACCAAAGTAAAATGAGATTAACAATTTTATTTATGAAATAATTGCTTTTTTTGCATTGTTTTGATAATCGTACCATTTTTAAAATTGCAAAGTGTTTGCAAAAATGTCCTCATGGTTTAGCAAGTTTCTCCTGCAATTTGCTAAACCATTGAGACCATGAAGATTTGCTCCCTAGACTCATATAATCATAGACTCCCGACAGTGCAGAAAAAAGCCATTCGTCCCATCAAGCTTCCTCCGACAACAGCCCCATCCAGCCCTTTACCCATAACTCCGTATATTTAACCTGCTAATCCCCCTGACACAAATAAAATCTTACCATGGCCAATCAACCTAACCTGCACATTTTGAAGCGTGGGAAGATTACCTGGAGGAAACCCATGCAGACACAGGGAGAACTCCACACAGATGGCCACCCAATGCTGGAATTGAAAATTGTCCCCAGTGCTGTGAGGCAGTAGTGCTAACCACTGTATTCATGTTGTTAGCAGATTTCACCAGGATTAAAGACTTCAGCACTCCTGATAGTGAAATCAAAAATTGTCCAGGATTTTGACTCTGGATTTTACATAGCAAACCTGGAATAGTTTGTCAACACTCACTATCAAAGCATACACCTGACATTTGGATGCAAAGGAATGATTGGCATCAGTACATATATACATCAGCAAATCTGTCTTTAGGAAAAATATCATGGAGAAAGTTGTCAGAAAAGAATACTGTTTCTAATTTCTGTGCATTAATTAATTTAATTCATTCATTAAAATGAATGAAGAAGCTCCCCAAATGGCTCAGCGAAAAATTATGTTGCCCACAGTGCTTGGCAGAGATCATTAGGGAATTTTCACAGTAATTTCATTCTGATGTGAATGTAAGCCTACTTGTGACTAATAAATAAACTTTAACTTTAAATTACCACTTTTTGTGCAGAGTTATCTGGTGACCTTTAGAATGTGACAATTAAACTTTAAAGTTTATTTATTCATGTTGGAAGTAGGCTTACATTAGCAGTGCAATGAACTTACTATGAAAATCCTTTAGCTCGGTGAACGCAGGCTAAGAAGGGTAGAACAGTACACTGAGATATCTACTGACTTTCAGTATGTAGATGTTGCATGGACATTATCTATCTTGGTTGTGACACAATCTCCCAGTGTCCAAGTAAATGTGCATAGATGCTAAAATGAAGACCAAATCATACTCAAGATGTGGTGTCACATCTAGAGTTTAGGCCCATATTGCAAGAAAAGACAGACTTAGGCTTGATGGTGTTGTCCCTTCCATAGTCCAGTTGCTGCCAACTCTTGGCACCTGAGCTTACACATGACAGATGCCCACATGATAAAGGTTTTAGGCATACCAACTCAGTGGAACCCTGTCCTAGGAGCTTATTGCCTTCAGGAAATGAAAGGTGGCAAGGCAGGGAAGCAAATGGAATAATTACCTTTGAGTTTTGTTAAATTGATCACTGCAGATATTTTAGTTTCAGCCTAATACAATGTAATTTATTAACTGAACAATCTTGGCAGACAACTTTTAAAGACTTATCCAAAGGATGTAATGCTACTAGTCCATTTCCTGTGTAATTTTATTAAGGAACCAGGTGAAGCAGAGTGAGTAAGTACACCAGGATATGCAGATACAATTCAATGTTAAATTTTAAGACATACATTCTGTCCTTATTTTAAGATAAAACTTTGATTGTTGTTATTATTTATAGTTAAGTAGCACAGAAATGGAACTGGTTAGACAATCTGCACTGTAGGGTGGGAGATGCGAAACTGAGATGCTGCAGTGTAACCAATACCAGCTGAGGGCACTTTCAAAGTGACTCATTTATTGAGTCTGTTATCACGATGAATATAGAACTATGAATGTATTGGCTAATCTTCCATAGTACTGCCCAATATAGAACAAAGTGAATTTTGCTGAATGTATGAGTAATGTGGCATGTATAGGTGGAGGGAAATCTGCAGTTGATCTCATTATAAAAGGCCACAGCACTTAATGTGAAAGGTCTTTAAGGAGCGCATGACATGCGTAGGAAATATAGTGTATAAAGAAAGTGAAAGAAGATGTAAAAGTGGGACAAAACATGATAATAGGAAACTTGGTTTTCTAGACAGATGTAAGATTTTGTAGTCAATTATATGCCTCCCTAAAGCTTGTTCATCATCTGCAAGGCACAAATCATGGGTGCAATGGCATTGTCTACTCTTGCTGGGTGAGTGTAGCTGCAACAACACTGAAGAAGTTTGACACCATCCAGGATAAAACAGCCTGTTTGATTGCTACCCTTACCACAAATATTCTCCCCCGTATGGCAACCATATGTATCACCTACAAAATTGATTCCCGGGTGGGGTGGTGGTACAGTGGTTAGCACTGCTGCTTTACAGTGCCACAGATCTCCCAGTTCAGGTCACAGTCTACATGGAGTCTGCACATTCTCCCCATGTCTTTGTGGATTTCCTCCTGGTGCTCCATTTCCTCTTGCAGTCCAAAAGGTGTGCTGGTTAGACGCATTGGCCATGCTAAATTCTCCCTCAGTGTATCTGAACAGTTATTGGAATGTGGCAGCTAGGGGATTTTCATGGTAACTTTATTAATCTGTTAATGTTAGCCCACTTGTGACAATAATATACAAACTAAACTAGGAACTCGCCAAGGTTCATTGGGCAACATCTTCCAAACCCACGACCACTAACAATCTACACTACAATCACTAATCAATCTTAGCTCAGTCTTCTTTATAAAGCAAATTGTGAGCAGATGGCATTCCAATTATTCCACTTTTATTGTGACAGTAAATTTAGTTATATTGATACATAAGCGGAACACTTTCATTAATGAACTTGTATCATGTGGATGGAAAAAACTTTGAGACATCTTTATTGCTGAAGTGGTCACAGATGAGCCAGCTCTGTATGTTAATGGGTTTTGCATGCATCATGGAGTAATGTGTTTAATGTTTCAACAATATTTTGTGGATGTGTGATACTTCAATGGAAAACAAATTAAAGAAAAATAATGGTGAGTCGCATTGAACAATAAAAACAGGCAGCGTATGAACAACTGTGTTATTTGTATTGAATGTACTTTTGAATACACTCGGATGAAGCAATTTGATCAGAGTGCCTTTCCGACAGTGGATAAAAGGTGCACTATAGAATCAACACCTCCATAATTGACATCCTTTAGAAGTAGCCCTGCCTAAATTGTTTTTACCAAGAAAGGCAAGGTTTCACTTTCATAACCTTGACATAAGATAGTAAGCATGTCCTTTATTGTTTATGGTTACTATAGTAACCCAATTAATTTCCTGTTCCACTGCTCACAGGGAATATGTTTCCATCTTCACCATGCAGTCAATGAACCAACAGAGTCAATTTTGCAGTCATTCTACATTCTGCCTGATTTTCATCCTGATTGAGATTGATGGAGTGGAAATTGTAGAAAGTCTCTCCAGTCGTGTTATAACGGTGAATAATTACTCTGGAGATAAAATCACGTATAGTCCTGAGGTGAAGTAGGGTTAGATGGATGATTGAGCCAGAATATTGTTCACGCTAAGACAGCTCACCACTGCCTTCTGAAGGGCAATTAAGGATGAGCACTGAGGCCTAACCAGCAAAACTCACAGAATTAAAATAACTCTTGTCCAGCTCCCTCATGATTTTGAACACCTCTTAGCATGTTTCTCTCCAAAGAGAAGTTCCAACCTCTCCAGTCTACCCTCAATCTAATTTTTCTCATCCCAGAAACCATTCTTGTAAACCTCTTCTGCACTCTCTCAAATGTGTTCATATCCTTCCTGTAGTGCGGTGCCCAGAATTATACACAATACTCCAGCTGAGATCTAACTAGTGTTTTTCATAAGTTCACCATCCTTGTGCTATACCCCTATTAATAAAGCCCAGAATACTATATGCTTTACTAAATGCTCTCTCCACCTGTCTTGCTACTTTCAATAATGTAAGCACATATGCACCCAAATCCCTCTCTCCCTGCACCAGTTAACAATTGTACCCCACATTTTACATTGTCTGTCCATATTCTTCCTTCCAAAATGCATCACATTACTCTTATCCGAGTTGAACTTCATCTGCCACTTATCTGTCCACTTCACCAACTTGTCTATGTCCTTTTAAAGTTTAACACTGTCTTTCTTACAGTTTGCAACACTTTCAAGCAGTCCTTACCTCCCAATTGGCTGCTGACCACTCCCGGCCCTCTCCTGCGATTCCCAGGGCCTTTTTTTCGAAGTGGGTAAGGACCCCCTGCCCATCTTCTCTCTCTCCCTCCTGTTATTTAAAGCCTCATCCTTTGGGGACAGAAAAAGGAGATTTTGAGGGGGATGGCAGGACAGGGTTTGGGGGTTTAACATCAGTGCCATGTGTATGATCTGGAGCAAGTCTGTGAGGGATCACGATGGGTGCCGAGAAGGGAGAGGGTGACACAGTTGGGGATCATTCGGGAGAGGGGGGCATGGGGATTGAGTGAGGTGCTGGTTGAAGCTGAAAGTGCTTATTGTAGCATGGCTGCATTAGGGTCACAAGTGGGTACTCTTGTAGCTCTAGGGAGATCATTAATTTTCTTCCTGCATTGAATGGCTGTCTTCTGGGTCAAACCATTACTGCTGGTTGCTGCCTCCCAGGCTTCTGCCACCATGTTGGCAGGTAGCCTGCCGTCTACTCTGGGGAAAAGGGCAGCTTTCCTCTCCTCATTGGCATCCAACATCCTGGACAACATCCAAATCCAGGAAGCACAGGGCTAGTCTCCTTCCGATTATCTTCCCTGGTGATGTGACTGTGGGCTGTGCAACAGGGCATTTTTAAGCTTGTTGTTCACTCAGAACATTCCCGACTCCAGCGAGTGAGCTGCTGCTGGAATTGGAGAATCCGCGTGTTTTACATGAGGGATGCATTAGCCCATTTGAACAGGCAGGCTGGCTTTGTGAATCTTGCTGCTGGCGGAAGCAGGAACCACTCGCACTTTCCCTCCAATAGGAGCACTTAGGGCACGATCTTATGGCCTATCTTGTCCCAAAACCCTAAAATCCCGCCCGAGGTCAACAGACCTTCCCATTGTCCATCCCTCTGCTACTCCCAATCCCATAGCAGAGAGGCTGGTAAAATTCCAATCTTAGTCCCAAAAGGGGAGAATCTGGCTCAGAACATGCTCTCTTGTAGGGTTAGATCAAAAGGAAGGGTAAAGGTTTATTCCTTGCACCATCTGAAATGCAACAAACGTCCACTCTTCATTCGCTCCACACACAGAAGGAAAGATGATTGCTAAAGTTATCAAATGAACTCAAGTTATCCAAGTGACTCACAGGGCGAGATTTTCCAGTCTCCCTGTGATGTTTTTTCTGCTGACAGAGGTGCCTTGCGATTGGCTGCCAGTGGGATCTTCTTGCCCTGCGGTGTCTACTGCATTTTGCTTGCACATCCCACTGCCAGGGGACCCACCAGGGGAGGTCCCACTACAACTGATGGTCTTCGACAGGACTGGAAGATCCCACTGGCAGGAAGGGCTGGAAAACACACTGCCCCCCTTGAATTTGATGAACTCCCATCAGCTGTTGAAGACAATTTTATAGTGTTTAGAACTTTTGGATGGGTTTCCGGTGATGTGGGAGGGAGTCAGTGGGAAATCCCACTGACAGCAGTGGGACCAGAAGATCTTCAATGGTGCACTGCCTCCGTCCATAGGAAACACACCACGGGGAGATCACAGAATCCCACCCAACAATGAGAATAGATTAGGTGCATATTTGAAAGTGACAGTCATAGACTAATGCTGTTTGTTCAATCTTGGTGTCATGTTTGACCCTGAGATGTGCCAGTCATGCCATCAAGACAGCCTATTTTCACTTTTGACAAAGAGTCATTCAGAGTTAAAATATTAGCTCTGTTCTCTCTCTACAGATGCTGTCAGACCTGCTGAAATTTTCCAACATTTTCTGTTTTGGTTTCGCTTCCATAACATTCCCTACCTTCACTCCATTACAACTCGTCTGCTGCTGAAATCCTGTCTTATGATTTTGTCAACTCTGGACTTGATTATTCCAATGCACTCCTGGCTGGTCTCACATTTTACTCTCTGTAAACTTGAGGCCATTCAAACCTTTACTGTCTTAGCTTGCAACAAGTCTCGTTCCCTTTCAGTTCAGTGCTCACTGACCTACATTTTGACTCTCGGTCAAACAACATCCAGGATTTAAAAATATTCATCCTTGCTTTCAAATCCCTGCATGGCCAAATCCTAATCTCTGTAATCCTTTCCATCCCCACACCCTCCAACACATCGACGCTCATCTGCTTCTGACCTCTTAATTTTTGGGTTTTTTAATTTTACACCATTGTTAGCTATACTTTCAGTTATCTAGGCCCCAAGCACTGGAATTTCCTCCCTGCTCTTCTGCCTCATTTCTAGGTTTAAGATGCTCAAATCCACCCTGACTTTACAAGTGTTGGGTCATCTCTGTGCTGCAATCGGTTAGCTTGTTTGACTGTTAACTGAAAGGATGTGGTTTGATTGCTCGCAGGGATGAAATGCATACAATTTTGTCTGCTGCCTGTGGCACAATGGTTAGCACTGCCGTTTTACAGCACTAGGGACCAGAGTTCGATTCCCAGTTTGGGTCACTGTCATAGAATCCCAATAGTTCAGCCTGCACTGACCACAATTCCACCGAAGCCCTATCCCATAACCCAATGTATTTAGCCATCTAATCTCCCTGGTACGAGGGAGCGACCAACCTAACCCACACACCTTTGAACTGTGAGAGGAAACCGGAGCTCCCGGAGGAAACCCATGCAGACATAGGAACAATGTGCAAACTCCACACAGACAGTGACCTGAGGCAGGAACTTCTCCCGGGTCCCTGGCACTGTGAAGCAGCAGTGCTAACCACTTCTGTGTTGAATTTGCACACTCTCCCCGTGCCTGCATCCAACTGCTGCAGTTTCCTCCCACAGTCTGAAAGACATGCTTGTTAGATGCATTGGCGATGCTAAATTCTCCCTCGGTGTACCGGAAAAGGTGACCAAGACTGGCGACTAGGGGAATTTCACAGTAACTTCATTGCAGTGTTAATGTAAGCCTTAGTTGTGACACTAATAATTAAAACTTTGAAAATAAACTCCTCATGTGGTCCGGTGTCGCAGTTTGTTTTATATTGCCCCCGTGAAGTGCTTGATATTTTACTGTGTTAAAGGACTTGCTTGTTATAATGATGAACTTATTAAAAGAAAAGCCAATAAATTGAATTAAAAACATGGTGGGCATGTGGGATTAAGACTATTGTTAGATTGGAGATTAATCATAGACTATCTGGGCTGAGTGCCCTTTTTCTATACAGTAATTTCAACGTAGAAATTTCTCCACTGTACATTCTGAGCATGTATGGTACACTTAAAGTAGCAAAAAAAGGGTACTTTCTACTGCAAAGATGGAGATTAGAATTTTGTTCTCCCTGTGTCTGCATAGTTTTCCTCCTCCCTTTGGCACTGCCTGATGCCTGATGGTCAGTGCCAAGATGCTCCCTGGGCATGGGCACTTTTCCCCTTTGGCAGTACCACAGACACAGGCTGGCACTGCCAGTGTGCTCACGTAAGAGGTCTGACAACACCAATTTTAAATCCAACTGATTTATTTGATAGTAAACCTGCAAGCTTTCGGCCTTTGTAGCCTTCGTCGGGCGAATGAGGTGTTCTGGTCTGCAGAACAGGACCAGAAAGTTCCTGATAATTAGATTGAAAACAAATTTAAAATACTTCTAAAGCAGATTAAAACTACTTACTTGCCTTCCTGCTGATTTCCAGCGTGGTCTGGTCGGTGACTGTTTGCTGGCTCTGGGAGAGGCGAATGCGTTCCTGGCACACGCATAAACCCCGGTAGAAGGCCGGCGACGCCTCAATTCACCAGAGAAATTGCAGGTCACAAGAATTGTTGTCTAAGTTTCTATAACCAGGGCAATGAATGCAGGTGCAAGAATTTTAACATACTACAAGTCTGTAATCACTCCCTACTTACCATCTGTTTTTCACTCACCTTCTCGGCAGCCAGTGTGGATGATCTATGGAACATGTTTTAATGCACAATGTATAAGGGTTTGTGCACATCCTGTCAGCATTTCCAACTATTGCCTGTGATAGCAAAACTTCCCGGGTCAAGGTGTCAGCAAACACTTTCAGTTTCAGTTATGCCATCCAGTGTGCTCCTCGCTCACTGCAAAACATGCTGTTCCTTCCTCAACTGCTCCCAAGTGCTCAGCTAACCAATTAAACAACAGTGTGCCATAACAGCAGAAAGAGAGAGAGAGAGAGACTGGCTGCAACATTGTCTTCCCCTGTTGCCACATGGTGTAGGATATGTCAACCAAGGGGAGACGCAGAAGCAAAGGGAGAAGCCTTGTGGTAGTATGGTGAGAGATGGCAACTGTAGAGAGACCACCTAAAGGGTAAAGCCAAGTTTATCATTCACTGCTGTTGTGTTCTGCAATTGATAAAGTCGCCCTCAGGAGTGAATCGTGGATGCCTTGTTATTTTTGTTTGTTCTTGCCAAGTTGCCCTGTGAATAACATGTATGTGAGGCAAGTGTGAGCAAAATCATTTAATACTTGGGTTTGAGGAAGGTCACTGATAAACACTGCACCACCCAGCTTTGAACCGCTGAAAATCCTGATAAACTTTTTACTGCTGTAGTACTTTCCATCATTAATGTTACGATATTCGCTTTGTAATTTCAGTACACCTTCGGCCTGTTTGTAGTTTCAAACATGTCAGGTTTGAGGGGTGGGGGGGAGGTGTATTGGGAGGTTGGGGAGGGGGTGGGTCGAGGTAGGCGAGGTGGAGGTTTGGGTCGACACCGGCCCATACGTGGCCAGGATGGGGGGCAGTGATTGGGCCTCTGGGGGGGAAGGGATCGCACGGCCAGCAATGTGGGGGTTGTGGGACTGCTCAGCAAGCAGTATGGTCAGTGATTGGGAGAACAGTAGTATGGGGCTATTGTGCATGCACTGGCCTCAGTGCTGACAGATCGGCGCATGCGCAATGGCTATCTCAGCATTATGCTGCTGGCCTCTCCAGCAGGAATAGGCTTCACCCACTGATTTTCAACGGGATTCACACTAGTGAACTCTGCAGTACACAAAGTGTGGGAAATTCATTTTGAAAGTCCCGCTTAACAAAACTAGCAGATTTACTCCAGTTTTTACGCAAATTTGACTCAATTTTGGGAGAATTGCCCCCATCTTTTTGTTTGAACTGCAAAGGACCCAGTGCCATGGTCTTCAAATCAAGCTAGTGGGGATCCACTCAGGTAGAGTTTCTCTTTGACGGATAAATTGCACATTTACTCTTTCTCTCTGGGGATAAAACCAACTAAAGTGCTGAGGACTTGTAGATGGAGCATTAAACCAAAGCCCTATTCCTCCTATAGGGCGGATATAAAAAATCCCAAGGCAATATTCAAAGACGAACAGGAGAATTCTCCAATGTCCTGACTGGAAGTTATTTCTCAATTAATGTCTTCAAAATAAAATACTTGGCCTCAGCTCATTGTTGTTTGTAGGACATTACAACATGCAAAATTGGCTGCAAGATTTGACCTGACCTGCCTGTATTATGACAGCAAATACACTCCAAAAGTCTGTCACCTGGTTTCTACCCACAGTTTTGGAGCAGCATGGTGGTACAGTGGTTAGCACCTGAACCTGGGTTCGATTTCTGCCTCGGGTGACTGTGTGGTGTTTGCACATTCTCCCACTTTCTGCATGGGTTTCTTCTGGGTGATCTGGTTTCCTCCTCAGTCCAGGTTAGGTGGATTGACCTTGGGAAATGTGTGGGATCAAGGGGATGGGGGAGGGAGAGGAACTGGATGGGATATTCTGTCAGAGAGTTGTTGCAGGCGTGATGGGCTGAATGGCCTCTTCTGCACTGTAGGGATTCTATGATTCTGTGAGTTTATCATTCTAAAGTGGGGAGGGGATTGGAGCAGGCCACTGCAGAATGGCCATTGAGTCAAGTTTTGCTTATTCTGGCTTTGTAGGAAAATAGTTTCTTAAAGAAGTTCTAAAATGTAGCTTTTGTAAGCGTTTGTTACGACTGCTAAAACAAATTTAGCAAAGGAGTTGTTTGATAGATGTTTGGCCGCAAAAGCACATATTCAAGGCCTGAATGTCTTAGGCCACCTGGGGTGCCTAAGGAAACATGCCTCACAAATCTGATGGTGTGATGGCTCCGGAGCACACCATCTCAGTGCCAAATTGTGGGCTTTGCACCCATTTTCCACCTGAAAAACTAGCACAATGCATTCCAATTTCTAACCCATAACATTTGTGGAGTACACCATTATGGTTACAGTTACTTTGCTCCAATAGTAAGTACATGTTTTGTCCTATTGTTTATCAGATGTGATTTCCCTGTCTAGTTAGCACAGCAAAACTCTGGTATCTCAGATCAGTAACCTTCTAGGAATTCACTTATCTCACAAAATTTATTGGATAATGTTTTTCCATAAAATCATGAGATAAAGGCCAAAGGCATTAGGCCATTAAGCCCATCAAATCTGTTCTGCCATTCAATAAGTTTCTCAACCCCATTTGTCCCACCTTTTTCCCGTAGCCTTTGATTCCCTCACCAATCAGGAACCTGTCAACCTCTGTCTTAAAGACATTCAATGACCTGGTCTCCACAATATTTTATGGCAATGAATTCCATAGATTCATCATCCTCTGGCTGAAGAAATTCTCCTTGTCTCTGTTCTAAAGAGTTGCCCCTTTACTCTGAGGCTATGCCCTCAGATCCTATTCTCTCCCACTAATGGAACCATCTTCCTCACATCCACATTGTCCATTTTCTCATATTTTGCACATAAGAGTTTTAAAATGCAGTCAGCAATGAAATAATGAAGTTATATTCTAAAGCCTGATCCTCAGGTGCCTACTTAGCCACACGCTTGTTCGCTGCTTTTCCTGAAACTTGGGTTAATGCGCACATACTAGTGTCAGAATCTTTGGATGCCATGAAGGTGTAGGAACGGAGGTGGGCAGGGCCTCTCAAATCCCACTGCTGGCCACTGTACCGGCTTCCAGACCTGTTTCCCCATGTTGGCCATTTTTGATGATGGGGGCCTGGTGCTGGTTAGCCAATTATACTAATTAGTCCCTGGCTAAGTACACTGAAAGTAGGCTGACTGGGATAACAGGAAGCCTTCAGTTTCCTGATGTGACTAACCAGAAATGGGCCCTCAATGGCAGACCAGGGCGCTAATACCTGCCTGGGTGTGGATACAGCCAAAGATGACCTTGTAGAGGGGTTACCCATAACAAGTTGGGGTTTGTTGAGCGATGGAGATTAGAAAAATCAAATTTTGAGCCTGCAAATTGGATCACTGTTTGTGTGGAGTTTGCACATTCTCCCTGTGTCTGCGTGGGTTTCCTCCGGGTGCTCTGGTTTCCTCCCACTGTCCAAAGATGTGCAGATTAGGTGGATTGCCCCTTAGAAACATAGAAACTAGAGGCAGGAGTAGTCCATTCGACTCTTTGAACCTGCTTCGCCATTCATTTTGATCATGGCTTATCACCGAATTCAATATCCTGGTCCCCTCTTCCTCACATATCCTTTGATCCCTTCAGCCCCCAAGAGCTACATCTAATTTCTTTTTAATATGCCAAGATGTGTAGGCTAGATGGATTAGCCATGGTAAATGCGTGGGGTTACAGGGATAGTGCAGGGGAAAGATCCTAGATAAGCTACCTTGTCAGAGTGTTGGCACTGATTCCTTGGGCTCTTTCTGCACTGTAAGGATTCTGTGATTCTATGAAATAATGAATGTCTTAATTCAAACTATTCTACTTAATTGAATATGAAATTGTGTAGTGCGTCCTGAAAGTTGTAGCACACCTGAAATTTCAGTTAGCTCATATTTCTCAATTATTTACCACTTAGCTTGCCTTATGTTTTGCAAACGTTGTGGCTGAGCCACTTCAGATTGGGATTTTAGGGAATGTGCAGAAGAACATGAAGTGCTAATGAGGTTGCCAGAGTTATTCTCTGTTCTTTTGATATTACATGTTTACTGGGTGGCTTGGGAGTGGGTGCATTTTGAATGAGCAAGACACAAAACAATCATTTCATTTCTGAAGACCTAGCCAACCAATACAAAGCCCTGACCTTATTTTAAATTTCTCCTGCCCTCCTCGTTTCCCTGTTTCTTGTTTGTATCCATGCCAGGTAAGTTGGTAATGGTAGAATGGCTGGGACATTAGTCGCTGCAGATATATATAGCTTATGGTCATCGACATAAGAGTGAAGAGAGAGGTTGGGAGAACGTTTTGATGGAGACGTGTTCTGTCGCATAGGGATGCCCTATGAGAAGCAAATGTGCAGTCAGATTCATAGTTTTTAATGGCAAGTGGATAAATTTAAAAAGGAGAAACTTAAAAAGGTATTGGAGATGGACTGAGTGGAGAAATCTTTCCGAGATTTATCGTGGTAATGCTGTAAGATTCTTTGATTCGACTTGAAATACAGCAAGGGTACCTTTTCATTTGGTTCCAGAAGCTGCCTGATTCATGCTGGTTCAGTTCAGCCTTATCCTCACTAGAGATAAATTATCTCTCCCAGCTTGGTGGCAGAAATGGTTCTTGCAAAATGAAGTCGTGGCATTCTCAGTGTTTAAATCTATTGATCTGAAAATGCCAGAAGAGCTAGAACCAGAGGAGGCAATCTCAAGCTAAAGAGATGATCCTTTAAAGCAGAGATGAGAGGAATTTCTTCAGCCAGAGAGTGGTGAATCTGTGGAACTCTTTGCCGCAGAAGGCTGTGGAGGCCAGGTCACTGAGTGTCTTTAAGAAGAGATAGATAGGATCTTGAATAATAAGAGGATCAGGGTTTATGGGGAAATGGCAGGAGAATGGGGATGAGAAAATATCAGCTATGATTAAATGGTGGAACAGACTCAATGGGCCGGCTGGCCTAATTCTGCTCCTATTGTCTTATTGAAGAGGCATTTAATGGTGAAGGTCCTGTGGATTGTGCTCCCTTCCTCTGAGTGAGAAGCTCCAAGTTCAAGTCCCGTCCCATGATGGGATGGCCAAGGAAGCAGCATTCATAACATGGTCAAACAGGTTGGATGCGTCCCTGCCAATCCTTCCAAACATGCCAACAGCTGATGATAAGAGTGGGAAAGACTCCTGGTCAACTACGCTTAATGTGCAATGGCGCTCCTGGCAACATGGTGGCAAGGTGGCATAATGGTTAGCATTGCTGTCTTACAGTGCCAGGGACCTGGGTTCAATTCCTCTCTTGGGTCACTGTCTGTGTGAAGTTTGTACATTCTCCCTATTTCTGCATGGGTTTCCTCCTAGTGCTGCAGTTTCCTTCCACACTCCAAAGATGTGTGGCTTAAGTTAATTGGCCATGCTAAATTTTCCATTAGTGTCAGGGGGTTAGAAGAGTAAATAAGCAGGATTATGGAAATAGGGTCTGGGTCGGATTGTGGTTAGTGCAGAATCGATGGGCCAAATGGCCTCCTTTTGCACTGTATGAATTCTGTGATTCTGTGAACAGACTAGTGATCTGTTCCAGGAATTACTAGTTATGGAAACAGACAGAATTGAGAGAGAATTTATTGAAGGGGAAGCTTTACATCAGACAACAGTCAATTGAAGGAGTTAATGCCAATCAAGTGAGGTCTGGGGAGGCTTGAGTGAAGCATAAATGCCAGTCTAGGCTTGTTGAACCAATGGTCTATTTATATGCCATACACTTAATATAATAACTTAGAGCAGGGATAAATTTAAAATTTAAGTTTGGTCATATAATTGCAGTAGTATGAATGGCTGTGTTCTGCATACTCCACTGAAGTCAGTGTTGTGATAGTCTTGTTACTTTGTATAGTTATGCAGAGGCAATAGCTGAAAAGCTGGATCTCACTTGAGGCATTTCGATGACAGCATGAATAGTGGGTGCAAAGGTTGAATTTTTTTACATCATCTTTCAAAGCTAAGATGCACAAGAGCCTTAAATGGCCATTTTAAATAATGGGTTAAAAAAAACTCTCAGCTTTTCAGAGCATTGCTGTCTTTGTTGCTGTGAGCGAATGTGTGCGTGTGTGTGCACGTGTGTCTGTATCATGGGCCCCTTCTCCCACGTGACAGCGTTATGGGGAAAGGTTTCAGCATTAAGAAACTAGTTACAAGTTGGGCAGAATTTTCTCTGCCATAGGAACCGTAACAGGTGGGACACAGAACTTGCAAAGGTCCATTGCCACCAGATGGGAGTCTTGG
Organism: Sphyrna mokarran; assembly: GCA_024679065.1. Lineage (NCBI taxonomy): Eukaryota > Metazoa > Chordata > Chondrichthyes > Carcharhiniformes > Carcharhinidae > Sphyrna > Sphyrna mokarran. Next base: position 20,243,690 of record JAGIQG010000026.1, read on the forward strand.
GACGAGCATGGCTGGAAAATTCCACCCAAGGTTTAAGCTTGGCCTTAGGGCTGGAGGAGATGACAGAGAGTAGATTCAGAGCTGTATACTTTCCAAATGTTTGTAACAAATAATAAGAAGCTTGTTAATGCATGTTTGAATCTGTCCCATAAATGCAGCTGAGATGATTACTAAGCAGCATGGATTAAGGACTTGGTGCATAGTCAGGTTCTTTAATCATTACATATCCTTTCACCATTCCCGCCATTCCCAATTTAATAAATTGAGATATCTGGAGAAATTTTAAATTGTTTTTGGCATTGTGGAATGGTAATCTTACCTGCCTCCCTTCTTTAAAAAAACACGTTACGTAGTAGGCTTCCATGGAAATAGTTCCCAAATGAAAATTCTTATTGAGGTCCCCATTTCTCATGAATAACTCTTTGCTGCAAAAGGCTGTGGAGGCCAGGTCATTGAATGTCTTTAAGACTGAGATAGATAGGTTCTTGATTAATAAGGGGTCAGGGTTAAAGGGATGAGAAGAAAATCAGCCATGATTGAATGAAGGAGTAGACTCAAGTGGTCTAATTCTGCTCCAATGTCTTATGGTCTTATGAACCTGCACAAATCGTAAGCAGAACCATATGGCATTTGGTAGAAAGAAGTCTACTGAGACATCAGAAATGAAAATTCATTTGATTTGATTTATTGTTGTCATATGTATTGGTATACAGAGAAAAATATTGTTTCTTGTGCACTATACAGACAAAATGTACCGTTCATAGAGAAGGAAAGGAAAGAGAGCAGAATGTCATCTTACATAGCTAGGGTGTAGAGAAGGATCAACTTAATAGAACATAGATCCATTCGAAAGTCTATGGCAGCAGGGACAAAGCTGTTCTTTTTGAGTCGGTTGATACGTGACCTCAGACTTTGTATCTTTTTCCCCGATGGAAGATGGTGGAAGAGAGAATGGCCAGGGTGCGTGGGGTGCTTGATTATGCTGGCTGCTCTTCTGAGGCAACGGGAAGTGTAGACAGAGTCAATGTATTGGAGAAAAGTAAAACATTGCAGATGCTGGAATCTGACACAAAAACAGAAAATGCTGGAAAATCTCTGTAGGTCTGACAGCATCTGTGGAGAAAGAATGGAGCCAACATTTTGACTGGTTGGCTGTGCGAAGGGTCGAAATGTTAGCTCTATTCTCTCTCCACAGATGCTGTCAGACCCAAGGAGATTTTCCAGCATTTTCTGTTTTTGTGTCAATGGATGCGAGGCTGGTTTGTGTGATGGACTGGGCTTCATTTAGAGCCCTTTGTAGTTTCTTGTCATTTTGGGCAGAACAGGAGCTATAACAAGGTATGATGCACCAGAAAAGATGCTTCTTATGTGCATCTGTAAAAATTGGTGAGAGTCATAGCGGACATGCTAAATTTCCTTAGCTTCCCGAGAAAGTCAAGGCTTTGCTAACTATAGCATTGGTGTGGAGGGACCAATATAGGTTGTTGGTGATCTGGTACAACGAGAAACCTAAGCTTTTCCATTTCATCTCTATTGATGTAGTTACGGGCATAGCCAACATGGTCAAAACAATATGTTTTAAATTTTGTATTTTCTCTTTACAGGATAGGTGGCTGAGGTAGTCTGAGTTTAACCCTGTTGAGGGTTGCAGGTATGAAGAATTTCTTTCTGCAGTTTGACCTGGTTTCATATCATTTTTATTCATCATTTTTGATTTTCTTCAACTCTTCAGTTTGGAGTTTATTAAGTTGCCATTTTATTTTTTTGACAGCAATTTCCATAATGAACACTTCTGAAACTTCAAATTCAAATCAGTTTGAGACATGTCAACTACCAAAGGGTAAGAAATTTGTCCATTGATGTTATATACTCAGCAGTGCATTAGAACTGATTATCCTGTGTACTTTCAGCTAGTACTAGGGAGTCCAGAGCACTGCACTATGGGTTTGCAACTACTGAAACCAAACTAAGAGCAGCACAATGACATAATGGTTAGCACTGCTGCCTCACAGTGCCAGGGACTTTGGTTCGATTCCCAGCTTGGGTCATTGTCTGTGCAGAGTCTGCACATTCTCCCTGTGTCAGTGTGGGCTTCCTCTGTGTTCTCTGGTTTCCTCCCACAGTCTGAAAAGATGTGCTAGTTAGGTACATTGGCTGTGCTAAATTCTCCCACATTGTACGCGAACAGGCACCATATTGTGGCAACTAGGGGATTGTCACAGTAACTTCATTGCAGTGTTAATGTAAACCTACTTGTGACACTAATAAATGAATATTAGACTGAATAAAACCACACTGCTTTGCATCTTTATTTTGGAAGCTAAACAAAGCACCAAATGAGAGCAAAATTTTGATTTCTGTTTAGTTAATAAATAAACTTTAATTCACCTCTGATCTCATTTTATTCAGGAGGCATAAATACACTCCCAAATGTGAAATGCAAAAGGGAGTGTAATTGGCTGGAATGGAATTAGCAGAGGTCAAAGAGTGGGGCACTGCTAGCACTAATGACACATTTATTGCTTCCTGGGTGATAAAAAGATAGAGGTTAAGATTAAGCAGAAAAAGCGTGTTTATGACATATTTCAGGGGGATAATGCAATCGAAAAAGATGGCACAGTGGTTAGCACTTCTGCCTCACAGCACCAGAGACCAAGGTTCAATTCCACCCTTGGGTGACTGTGTAGAATTTGCACATTCTCCCTCCTCCGGGTGCTCTGGTTTCCTCCCACAGTCCAAGGATGTTGATTAACCTTGTTAAATTGTTCCTTAGTGTCAGGGGTTTAGCAGGGTAAAAAAATGCGTTTATAGGGAATAGGACCTGGGTGGCATCGTTGTTAGTGCAGGCTCGATGGGCTGATTGGCCTTCTTCTGCACTGTAGGGATCCTGTGATTCTATGAAGCAGGCCAAATATAGAGCAAAATAAGTAAGAGAAGCAAAGAGAGAGCATGAAGTGAGGCTGGCAGCTAATATAAAGGGGAATCCAAAAGTTTAGACAGGTACATAAATTGTACAAGCGATGATAGAATGGGGTCAAAATGGGGATTTACATAAGGAGCCAGATGTAAATTGAGGCATTGATTCGATACTTTCCATCTGTTTTTACCAAAGATTAAAATGCTACCCAAGAAAAGGTAGGTCAGACACTTGAAGGATGTAAGATTAGTAAGAAGCTGGTATCGAATAGGCTGTCTTACTGATAATGCATCAGGACTGCATGAGGATACTGAAAGAAATGAGAGCAGAGATTGAAGAGAGACTGGCCATAATTTTCCAACCTTCCTTAGAATCAAGGGGCATACTAGATCGGTGATACCCAACTAGTGATGTGCCACAAGTGTGCCGCCAAGGAAGATTCAGAAATATTCAAAATTTGTGTAACTGATTTGAAAATTAACCTTTGTCTTCAGCTCCGCCTTTGGCATCTCCAAGACCCGGCGAATGTGCGTCGTTTAGATTTTTTCACATTAGTCAGGACCAAGTATGTGACCATTGGGACCTGGAGCTGGAAACAAATGTCCCATCTGAAAACTCACAAAAGCCATGGGAGAAGCAGGAGAGAGGGGGAGAGGTTAAAGAAACAGGCAATTGGACAGGGAGAAGTTAAAAATGAAGCTCCCAGTGAGGATCATAGAATCCCTACAATGCAGCAAGAGATAATTTGGCATGTTGAACCTGTGCTGATAACAAACCCACCCCGCTCCTAATTTCTACAAAAACGTGCATTTACTCTGGCACTAAGGGGCAATAAAGCATGGCCAATCAATCTAACCTGCACGTCTTTGGACTATGGGAGGAAACCAGACCACCCAGGATAATCTCATGCAGAGAATGTGGGGGCAACATGGTGGCACATTGGTTAGCATTGCTGCCTCACAGTGCCAGTGTTCAGTTCCAGCCCGGGTCACTGTCTGTTGTGGAGTTTGCACGTTCTCCCCATGTCTGCGTGCATTTCCTCTGATGCTTCAGTTTTCTCCCATAGCTCAAAGGTGTGCGGGTTAGGTTGATTGGCCATACTAAATTAACCCTAGTGTCAGGGGATTAGCAGGATAAATATATGGAGTTACGGGAATAGGGTCTGTGTGGGATTGTGGTTTGTGCAGATTCAATGGGCTGAATGGCCTCCTTCTGCACTGTAGGATTCTATGATTTTAGTGATTGTTTGAGTACACTGAGTGAGGCTTCAGTACGGCTAGTGCACCTAACCAGCACATTTAGGGGATTTTCACAGTAAATTCATTGCAGCGTTAATGTAAGCCTACTTGTGACACTAATAAATAAACTTTAAGCTTTAAGAAGTGTTACAAACTCTGAATGACACTATAAAAAGTGTAAATTTGACAAGTTATTGGACTTTTTAAAAAATTCATTCATGCTGGCCAGCATTTATTGCCCATCGCTAGTTGATAAAGTAGATGCAGAGTGCTGGGCACAGGTTTAAATTTGCAATCCATGCCCCAGTAAATTCCTGATAATAAGCTGTCCAAGTGCCAAGCACAGGCTAGCTGTCCTCCTCCTGGATGTAAGGGAAAGGAGGTGAACTAGTCACTGGGAGTGGAGCTGTGGCAATCTCAGGCAGTCTATCATGGAAAATGTTGTGACATTTCCTGTGAGGTTTCATACACTGCAGCTTACACAGGAAAATAAGGAGTTATTTTTAACAGCCTGTGAGCTCTAGCAGGCATCATTGTGACAGGACGGGAACATTTGGAGAACCGCAAAATCATTAAAATTTTCCTGCCCTTGCCCTAATCATTCCAGGAGCATCAGGACTGGAAAACTCTAAACTGTAAGGCAGATCACATAGTGGAGGCATGATATCACTGCTTACTTTGCTCACAGGTTTAATGCAAGATTTGCTCTCAAGGGGGAACAGTAACAGTTTTGAAAGTACTAATAACTTGGTTAGGTGCATTGACCCGAACAGGCACAGAATGTGGTGACTCAGGGAATTTCACAGTAACTTCATTGCAGTGTTAATGTAAGCATTACTTGTGACATTAATAAATAAATAAACTTTAACAACAGGACATAGCTGGGTTACAAAGTCATCTGCATTGTACAGGTTGTCATAGTGCTTTGTAAATTGGTTCAGGATATAAAAGTTCAGGATTAATCCCTTGGTTGAACTTTGATTGCTTTCTTTCAGTCTCTTGAACTGTTCTTTCAGCTGCTTTCTTGGTTATTTTCGGTAGACACGCACATGGATGAATTGTTGTGTAATTTCTTGGCCATACCATTCATCTCTTGCATCTTTTGACATTGTCTCAAAGTGGTGTAAGTTACAGCATCATTTTAGAACAAGACTCTTATCCTGCCAGCTTAATTTTAATTCTCAACTTGCAGCCAGTGTATTGGTATCAAATACTATTGCTGGCACAGCAGTACATTAATTTACTGGACATTTAATCCAGTGTGTTTGGTTAGAGTACTCCAATGGTACAGAAAGCATGCCAAGTCCCTCCATTTAATACTTTACAGATAGTTTGTATTTCACCAAGTTTGATGCCCTTCAATGCAGTGCGTGTGGCATGGGTTTTAAAGTATTCCCAGCTATGCTTATTGCAGAGTTATACTGCTGCTTCACATTGCTATCTGTCCAAGTTCATGGAAGAAGTTTTAAATTCTCAGTGTAGTAAGAAGCGAGTGGGTGAGCTAGTTTTTTGCCAACACTGACAAATTAACTCCAAATAAAACAGGTTCCTTGTTCTGGTGACTCCTTGTGCTGATGTTCCCATCCTGCCTGGCTGTGGCGGGTCAGAGTGGTTTCTATCCAGAGGCCCATGGCATGCTCATAGAATAACTACAGTGCGGAAGGAGGCCATTCGGCCCATTGAATCTGCACAGACTCTCTGACAGAGTATCCACCCCAGAGCCTATCCTCGAAACCCAGTGCATCTTGGGACATTGATTTCCCTTTACTCAATCCATCTTGGGATACTAAGGGGCAATTTGCCATGGCCGATCCACTTAATCTGCACATCTTTGGACTGTGGCTGGAAACCAGAGCACCCTGAGGAAACCCACACCGACATGGGGAGAATGAGCAAATTCCATACAGTCACCTAAGGATGGAATTGAACTGGGGTCTGGCGTTGTGAGGTAGCACAGTGGTAGAACGATTGCTTCACAGCGCCATGGACTGGGGTTCGATTCCAGTCACTGTCTGTGTGGAGTTTGCATGTCCTCCCGTGTCTGCGCGTGTTTCCTCTTGTGCTCCAGTTTTCTCCCACATTCTGAAAGACGTGCTGATTAGGTGCATTGATTCAAACAGGCGCCAGAGTGTGGCGACTAGGGGGATTTCACAGTAACTTCATTGCATTGTTAATATAAACCTTGCTTGTGACTAGTAAATAAACAGTACAACCACTGTGCCATCCTGTAAATGGCATCTTACCCAGGCCCATCTCTGTCCAATCCCCATAACACTGCACATTTACCATGGCTAATGCATCTAACCTATACCTCTTTGAACATCAAGGGGCAATTTAACATAGCCAATCCACCTAATCTGTCCATTTTTGGATCGTGGGAGGAAATCAGAGCACCCAGAGCAAACCTATGCAAACGTGGGAAGAACATGCAAACTCCACACATTCACCCAAGGCCAGAATTGAACCTGGATCCCTGGCGCTGTGGGGCAGCAGTGCTAACCATTGCGCCACCATGCTGCCTATGCTGCTATCTTAAGACACATCTATAGTAACTTAGTAGCAAAAATTATAGCTGGTTTGTTAATTTAAAAATGCATCATCGGAGACCAGCAGGGTGTTGTTGACTATTTATAGATAATAAGTAATGAAAACTGAAGTGCTGGAGAAACTCAGCAGATTTGGCAGCCTCAGTGGAGAGAGAACAAGAGTTTATGTGCGGGATATTTCAGCCCTTCCTGCTGCTGAGATCGTGCAGTCCTGCCAACATTGACTTTGGCAGCAGAAGTGAGCCAGGAAAATTGCCATTGACTTTTGCAGGAATGAGAGATTCCACCGGCGGCTAGTGGCGAGATGCCTTCTCCCTGGGAAACCCGCTGAGGAGTGAAGGGAGTAGGGAGGGGCAGGAGTGGGCGTGGTAGTTGGGATGTGGTTTTTGCCAGAAATCTTTCTTTGAAACTGTATTTTTTTTTATTCATTCATGGAAAGTGGGCGTCACTGGCTGGCCAGCATTTACTGCCCATCTGAGGTTTACTCAGTAAAACTGAGGTTTACCAGGATGCTGCCTGGTATGGAAGGACTGTCTTATGAGGAACGATTAAATAGACTGGGGTTGTTTTCCCTTGAAAGACGTCGGCTTAGAGGGGATCTAATAGAGGTGTATAAGATTATAAGGGGTATAGATAGATTAAATGGTGGTAAACTTTTTCCATCTTCAGAAATGGATAGGACGAGGGGTCATGGCCTTAGGGTGAGGGGGGCTATGTATAAGACAAATATTAGAGGGCAGTTTTTCACACAAAGAGTAGTGGGGGTGTGGAATGCACTGCCGAGTAAGGTGGTGGGAGCAGGCACGCTAGGGCTGTTTAAGAGTCTCTTGGACAGCCACATGAGCGTTATGCAGATAGAGGGATATAGTAGGACTGTTTAACTATGGCTTTTTTTCCACAGGTAATTCGGTCCATACTTGACCATCAAGGAGCATGCATTCGGCAGGTGGTGCGAGGACAGCTCTTGGATGTTGATTCATGGGTTGCCTGGTGCTTCATGTCGTAAATGAGTGCTTTATCTGGACCATCTGAAGGGCACCATGACAGCTCAGTGACTATCGCTGTAGCTGTGCAGACACTTGGAATTGGGCCGGTGTCTGCGGGAGTTTGCGCGTTCTCCCCGTGGTTGCGTGGGTTTTCTCCGGGCGCTCCGGTTTCCTCCCACATCCCAAAAATTCGCTCTTAGGCTGATTGGTAAACAAATTGTCCCTACAGTGAGACTCTTCCATATTAGGAATAACCTAAAATTAGGATAGGATAATGGAATTGTTACTATATAGTTATGACGGCGGCGCGGGCTCGTTGGGCCGAAGGGCCTGTTTCCCGTGCTGTGTTGCTCTAAAAAAAATCCATAGCTGCCTCTGAGAAGGTGGTGGTGAGCTACCTTTTTGAAATGCTGCAATCCACATGCTGTGGGATGACCCACAATGTCGTAAGGGAGGGAATTCCAGGATTTTGACCCAGCAAAGGAATGGTGATATGTTTCCCAGTCAGGATGGTTAGAGATAATATCTAATGACATATTGGTTTTAATCTATTTGTAAAAGCCTTGTCAACAGAAGCAGGCTACTTTATTCCACATGATGTGTGACCCCTGAACAAGTCTCTGAATGATGCTGTATCTGCGCTGTTACGGATTCACATAACAGGCAAAGTGTGGATTCCATTTTCACTCTGTGATCCAATTGGTGCTAGTCACTGTGTGAAAAGTGAAAGTACTTTAATTGCCATAAAAAAAAACACAAATCCTCCTCATTTCTTGTTACCAACATTCACCCTATTTTCCATTTTAGTAAACGACTTTACTTTGTTTTGCCTATTTGTAAATTTCATTTGATGATGCCCAGAATGACAGTACTCTTATTGAGAGGGGGGTGGTGGGGAGTAATGAGAGCTGGCATTGATCAACGGGAGCTCAGGAGTGAGTGGGGGACAGCAGTGGAGAGTCAGGAGTGTGAGTGGGAGGTTAGGAGTGAGCAGGGTTAACAGTTGGAGAGGTTAGGAGTCAGTGGTAGACAGAAATGGGAGATGTGGTGGGGTGATCAGGAGTGAGCAGAGGCTTGCAGTGGGGGTGTCAGGAGTGAGAGTTGGTTAGGTGTGAGTGGGGTACGGCAGTGGAGGGTCAGGAATGTGAGTTGAAGGTTAAGAGTGAGTTGCGGACAGGAATGGGGGTATGCAGAAGTCAGGAGTGAGCAAGGGACAACATTTGGGGGGGAGTCAGGAGTGAAATTAGGAGTGAGTGGGCGACAGCATTGGGGGTTAAGTGTAAGCAGGGGACAGCAGTTGGAGCTTAGGACTGAGTGGGCTGGAGAGCAGTGGGAGTCTGTAATGAGCAGAGATATAGCAGTATTTGTGAGCATTGAATTTGTTGGCCAATGGAAGATTTCTAGAAACTAAACAGTGTCTTTTCGCAATGCAGAAAAAGAAAATAAATCAAATATAAAGAGGAAAAGAAGTAGGAAACATTGCAGATAGCAGGAGAAATCAGCAGATTAAAGCACAAACTGAACGCATGTTGATTTTCTACTTTCTAGAACATACCTGGGAAGTCAAAGCTAACAACAGGAGGTACCACAGTCAAATTAAGGAACCTTTCTTCCTCTGCTTTAAGAAAAGGAAATATGCTGTAAGTCTCTTTCTTCAATTTTATGTCCAAATTGTTTCTCTGATGTCTGATATTTCATGATCTAAACGCAGATTGTGGTCGGGAAATCTGTCTTGAGTTACTCCTGGTTAAATTGTGTAAACGGAGTTTCAGATACACTCCCAGCAACATTATGACTGTATTTAACATTGAATCTCGCTGTCTGTGAGGAAAAGAATGTTTCCATAGGATGAATCATTCGGGTCTGGGATGCACTGCCTGGAAGTATGGTGGAGGCTGGTTCAATTGAGGCGTTCAAGAGGACATTAGAGGATTACTTCAATAGAAACAATGTGCGGGCGTATGGGGAAAAGGCAGGGGAATGGCACTAAGTTATGACGTTGGTTTGGAGAGCTGGTGTAGATACGAAAGGCCAAATGGCCTTCTTCTGCCTGTGACAATTTCTGTGATTCTTTGATTTGTGCAGATATGCAGACAGATGCTGCAATTCTGAAAGCTTTTTTGTGTTTGATCTGTGACACTTGTTAATAGACTTGCGATGTCTTGATGAGCTATGAGGTTAATTGTAGATCAAAGTTTTCACACGCCTGTTGTATGTTGTGCAGCTTCTGTAGTTCAAATCATGGGGTGTGTTCTCAGTGTTCCTCTTCCTTTATCCTGATAGCAGAACTACGGACCTGCAGACCTGTTAAAGCAATCATCAAATCTGCAAAGGAACTAAATAGCATCAGGTTTTACAAAACCTTGTCCAAGATGTTGTATAAATCTAATGGCTTTATACTAAATGGAATAGAATAGATGGGTGCTACAGTGGCACTGTGATTAGTGCTGCTACCTCACAGAGCCAGGGACCTGGATTTAATTTCCAGTTTGGGTCACTCTTGGTGCAGAGTTTGCACTTTCTCCCCATGTCTGCATGGGTTTTCTCTAGATGCTCAGGTTTCCTCCCACAGTCCAAAGATGTGCAGATTAGGTGGATTGGCCATGCTAAATTGTCCCTTGTTGTCAGGAGTCTAGCCAGAGTAAATGCATAGGGTTACAGCAATAGGGCCTGGGTGTAATTGTGGTCAGTGCAGGCTTGATGGGCTGAATGACCTCCTTCCGCACTGTAGTGAATCTGTGATTCTATAATTAAATACCTTACCTCCCTGCCAAGCTAGCCATGGGAGAGGGCATTAAATTCTGCCCAGAAAGAGGTATCACCGACTCAAAGTTAATTTTTTTCCTCTTTGGTTTTTTACCGTGGTGGCCAATGGACACTAAGAGCTATATTCACTAATTCTGAAAGATGGAAAAGAATCAAAGGTTAAATGTGGAAAAGGCAAATTCCATGAAAGCTGTATAATCATTACCAGAGAGTTACTTTGTCTGACTAACAAGAAGTTCCTCAAAATCAAACCAAAAATAGCAGTCAACTTTCAACAAAGGTCAGATCAATCATTGTGAAAATGCATATTTCTATTACAATCATCTTGCAATTGTCATTATTTTAATTCCAGGGCAATGAAATAAAGACTTCAAAATACAATATTATTACATTTCTACCTCGCAACCTGTTTGAACAATTCCACCGAATTGCTAATTTCTACTACTTGTTTATTTGCATTCTCCAGGTAAGATCTTTAACTTGATCCTTTCTGTATGTTGTGTTTTGGCAATATTACAAGAAAAAATTATTTGGAACAACAAGTTACAATCCTTGTGTTTAAAATTTATTTATTAGTGTAACAAGACATTAACACTGCAACGAAGTTACTATGAAAACCCCCTAGTCACTATACTCCAGTGCCTGTTCAAATACACTGAGGGAGAATTTAGCATGGCCAATGCATCTAACCAACATGTTTTTTTCGATTATGGGAGGAAACCAGAGCACCCCGAGGAAACCCACACAGACATGGCGAGAACGTGCAGATGCTGCACAGACAGTGACCCAAGCCGAGAATCGAATCTGGGTCCCTGACGCTGTGACGCAGCAATGCTAACCACTGTGCCGTTTCCGGTGTGAAATTTGTTCTCTTGGATGTGGTTCTGCAACCTAAATATAATCACGGGTTAAGAATGGAAGTCAGTTAAGCATAAGTAAAATCCTTAAATGCTTAGTGGTTATTGCTGATGAGGGTCAGAGTTAAAAGCCAATTCTAATGCACTGCCTATATGCAATGGAATGGATATTCTAATGATTGAGTCTGGCAGAGCTTTGTTTGATTTATTATTGTTACATGTATTGGGTTACAGTGAAAAGTTTCTTGCATGATGTACAGACAAAACATGGTTCATAGAGTACCTAGCGAAGAAGGAAAGGGGAGGATGCAGAATGTTGTGTTGCAGTCATAGTTAGGGTGTAGAGAAAGATCAACTTAATATAAGGCAGGTCCATTCAAAGATCTGACGGCAGCAGGGAAGATGCTGTTCTTGAGTCAGTTAGCACGTGTCCTCAGACTTCTGCACCCTTTTCCCGATGGAAGAAAGTAGAAGAGAGTATATTCAGAGTGCGTGGGGTCCTTGATTATACTGGCTGCTTTCCCAAGGCAGCAGGAAGTGTGGACGAAGTCAACGAATGGGAGACTGGTTTGTGTTATGGACTGGACTACGTTCACAACCCTTGATAGTTACTTGCAGTCTTGGTCAGCGCAGGAGTCATACCAAACTGTGTTACAACCAGAAAGAATGTTTTCAATGGTGCATCTGGAAAAATTGGTGAGAGTGGTAGTGGAAGCCCAATCACATTATATAATGGTTTGGGTTGGGAGGATGGGGGGGGATCTCAGTGGAGTAACTAGTGTATTGTAATTTGTGAAGGTATCATGACTTGTGTTATAATCCGGGACCAGTCTCCCAAATGTTTGATATGATCTGGTTAACAGCCAATAACATTTTGTTTGAAGCAGACAAAGTTTGAGATTCAATACACTTGCTAAGGGAATAAAGCCAGAAAATATAGATTTTCAACAACAAACAAAAGTGAACTTTAGTATACAAGGTCAGAAGGATAAAATGACTCATCTGATACTTTAACATTGAGCGTTAAACATGGGAATATAGGAGCAGGAGTAGACCATTCAACCCATCAGTCCTGTTCCAACATCTGGTAAGATCATGGATGATCTGGTTGTGGTCTCAACTCCACTTTGCTGTCTGCTCCATCCCACTCAATAACACTTGACTCACTTGCAAATCAACAATTGGTCTAAGTCTGTCCAGAGTAAATTCAGTAACCAAACCTCCAGCTGCCATTGTTTTTGGTGGAAAAGCAGTCCACAAACTAGTGGGCCTTTAAGAAGAAAGATCAGCTGTCTGTGAATTAACAGGCAAAATGTGGCCAAACATAAATACCTCAGTAAACACTCAGAGTGAACTCATCTCGCTAAAACTCTGCCTTTCTTACGAGGGATTCCAGTCTTCACCTTCGAAGATCTCACCATGCAAATCTCTCCAAACGTTGCTGCAGCTTGGATGGTCTCATCGATGGCTCAGATAGTGGCGTTTTAATCTTGTCTCCTGAGGCACGGATGGCACGCTGGTTAGCATTGCTGCCACACAGCACCAGGAATGCTGGATTCAATTTCAGCTTTGGGTCAGTGGGTTTTAGGGATAGGGCCCTGGGATTGTTGATGGTGTAGGATTGATAGGCCGAATGACCTCCTTCAACACTGTAGGGATTCTCTGGCAATGTTCCAATGGATTTCCAAGTCTGCACTAAGTACCAACTCACAAACACAACTTCCGCTCTTTGATTACACCAAGCAGGATAGCACTACTCAAAAGTACTTCCTGTGTTACAGTGATCCCTGACATGAAGTCACCAACTATTTGCTGCTTTCTTAGATCTTCAGGGATTCCCTGGAGCACTCATTAGTTATAGTCTATTGTTATACAGCTTTAATTTAAACACCTTGCAAGTACTCCAGTTTAATGAGACAAATGAGGACAGTAATTCAATTATTTATCTATTTAACACCTAATACCAACTCAAACATAAATAGTTGCAACTCATTAACTCTTCACTGAATTTAATTGAACATCAACTTTCAACTGAATTTTAATTCTTAAACTGCTCTTGAACTTTAACTGACCATCAACTTTAATTATTTAACTGAAAATACATATTACTGAGATTAGGAAAACCTTGGCCAAGAAGTATTCTCAATGTAGAATCTATCGTCTCCTTCTCTGAAGTATCCTTCAGAGCACATGTTCTGTTACGATGATTGGTCTGTTTGAGTTATTGCTGGCAAACAAAGGGCTGCATGTCTCTTTATCCACCATTTTCCACTCGCTTCTGGAAGATTCTGTCGTCCAGCCAATGAATTGATCAGAAACCCCCAATTGCATCCTTCTATTAGGCCAATCAAATGCAACCCAAATAATGTAATTGGTTAAAGTAAACAATTTCCCTTATCTGGGAAGCTTCAGGTCATAGCTCCCAGACCAGAGCAACTTTATGACCTGCATCAGGTTTTAACCTATAAGTTGACCAAAATTCCCAGCATGCTTAGCTCTCAGCTGGAATAGCCATTTTAAAGCCACTATTGTTATTATTGTTGTTAAATCGTTGTTGTAGCCGTTCATTCACCATCCACACTGCCAACCACATCTCTTTCTCTGTTTGGAACTTCCATCTCTTCCCCTCTCCCTTTAGTTTTTTGAACTGTGATTACTTCCTGTTCCCCCTCCCCCTTCCCTGTTGACTCCCTGGGATGCCTCTCGATTATCTGCTCCCTGGTCACAAGATCAGGGCACAGTCTGCCCATCCTTGACCCGAAGAATAACAAAACGCTGGATTGGACCTGCTCTCAGTCTGTGCAGATGCAAAACATCTGTTACATTCCAGTGAGTGGAGTTTCCAGCCTGTAATCCTGACAAGAAGGTAAGTCAGATCTTGAGACACATAATTCTCAAAGGGAAATTGTAATGGTCACATAGGAACAGACACAGAAACCAGTATTTTCCTGTTGTATACAGATATATGCCCATGAAGCTGAGAGTTATGCCTGAAGTCTGAGGTGGGATTTACTACACCCACAATATGGTGGGGGTAGTAAATCTGGGAATGTCTGTTCCGGAGGCAGCCCACCATTAGCTGGCAATAGGATCTTTGGGTTCTGCTGCTGTCAATGGGAGTTCCTGTTGTTTTCACCTTCCATCTCCTGGAAGCCTGCGGTGGGGGATTCCTTTCAGTGGGAATGGCCAGAAAATCCCATCTTGAAAATTTTTGGTGCTTATTTCAGTGCCCACTCCATATTAATCCTGTTGAATGAGAGAGAAATTGGAACACAAAACCAAATAGTATATCTGAGATGTTGGCAGATGTGGAAATACCTTCCTCTTTACCTGAATGTTCTTTCTGTTGTTTAGGCCATCCCTGAAATTACGACTTTACCTTGGTATACAACATTGATTCCTCTCACCTTTGTTCTGGGAATAACAGCAGTTAAGGATATCATTGATGACATTGTGAGTACTTCCAAATTTGTTTTAAAGTTTATTTATTAGTGTTACAAGTAGGCTTACATCAAAACTACAATGAAGTTACTGTGAAAATCCCCTAGTCACCACACTCCGGTGCCTGTTCGGCTACACTGAGGGAGAATTTAGCATGGCCAATGCACCTAACCAGCATGTCTTTCATGTGTGGGAGGAAACTGGAGCACCCGGAGGAAACCGGAGCACCCAGAGGAAACCCACACAGACACGGGGAGTGTGCAGACTTTCATAGACAATGACCCAAGCCGGGAATTGAACCCGGGTCCCTGGCGCTGTGAGGCAGAACTGCTAACTACTGTGCCCTTGTGCATTCGTTATGAGCTAACGACCATCATTTGCAACTATGTAGCATCATCAATGTCGTCAAGTGTCTTAATAGCCTTCATAGCAACATTATTAGACAGTAGTGGGTATTGAGCTAAATAAACATTAGGACAGGTGATAAATACTTGTCCACAATAGAAGGTTTTTAACTTTTTTTATTCACTCATGGCCAGCATTTATTGCCCATCCCTAGTTGCCCAAGGGCAGTCGAGAGTCAATCATATTGCTCTGGCCCTGGAGTCACATGTAGGCCAGACTAGTAAAGCAGGCAGATTTCCTTCCCTAAAGGACATTAATGAACCAGATTGTTTTTTTCGACAATAGTTTCAAGAGTATCAGTAGATTCTTAATTTCAGATGTTTTTTATTGAACTCAAATTGCACCATCTGCCATAGCGGGATTTGAACCTATGTCTCCAGAACATTAGCTGAGTTTCTGGCTTAGTAATCTAGTGATAAGACCATTAGACCATCGTCTCCCCAATATTTAATACTCAATCATATGGATAAAAGGAAGGTCATTCACTGTGATTACTGTATTCTGGGTTTCATTGGGAGACGTGGCTTCACATCGCAGTCTAAGCTCAGAGGAAAGCTTCCCTGATCAAGAGTGCCTTATTCCTGGACAGGAAGATGGACTGAAATTACTGGATTTTCCAGTTGACACTCATCTGTTATAGATATTATTGTACTGTAAAGAGTGCCAAATATTAATTCATAATTTATTATTCTGTTTGTGTTATGTATAAATAATAAACCTATGATTTGATCAGAAACTTGAATCTTCCACATTCCCCAGCTATGATTGGTTTAATGTCTCTCTCCAAGGTGTGATTGGAGGTGGGTTGGGGATATTTAATTGGGTGAGAGTATGTGAGATGGGAACTGCACTCTGTCCCTAAATCCTATATTCAAAAAATCAATCAAATTAATTTAAGGAAGAATATACTCGCATTGGAGACAGTACAGCGAAGGTTCACTCGCTGAATCCCTGAGATGAAGGGGGTTGGTGCATGTTAGGTTTAGTTAAAATGTCTACTTGTTTTTTGAACATTTGGCATTCAGGTATATTTATTCCTTTATGACATTAGATGGTTGGGTATTACCATTTTACATATCATTAGCTAATCTTTCAGTTAACCACCCCAAGGTTATCGCTTGTGATTAGCATCCTGAGTGTGCAATATTTAAAAAAAACTTTTCTATCATGGGGAAACATAATTTTGGAAAAGCAGGCATTGCATTTTATTGATTTTTTTGAATATAGGAGTTAAAGACAGAGTTTGCCATGAGCATTACTAGCAAGGTCTTGAATTAATCACCCCTCAACTAAGTTGCTTTCTGGGCCATTTGAGTTAATAGATTTGAAGTCACATGATCTGACCAGATAGATTTCCTTCTCTCAAGAGGCATATAGTGAGCCAGATGAGTTTTTGTGAAAACCATGTTAGTTTCATGGTCATCATTACTGAGACTGCTTTTTATATTTCAAATTTATTTACTGAAGTTCGATTCCATTAGCTGCCATGGTGGATTTTTTCAATCCCATTAGCTGCCAATCAGTTATTGCCCATTTCTAATATTAGAAAGTCAACCACATTGCTGTGGATCTGGAGTCACATGTAGGCCAGACCAGATAAGGATGCAGATTTCCTTCACCAAAGGACATTAGTGAACTAGATGGGTTTTTACAACAGTCCACAATGGATTCATGGTCATAATTAAACTTCTTTATTGAATGCAAATCCTCAGCTACCATGGTGGGATTTGAACCCAGGTCACCAGAGTGTTATCCTGGTTCTCTGGAGTAATATTTCAGTGACAATGCCACAGTTTGGTGATGTTTTCACAAAGGAGGAGGATAGTGCTGAATTATGTAAATTATTTTGCGCATGTCAGATGTGGAGGCAGTGGGGTAGTGGTATTGTCACTGGGTTAATAACCTACAGATCCAGGATAATCTTGTGGGATTCTGGGTTCAAACCCACTGATGGCAGACGGTGAAATTTGAAATTGATTAAAATCTGTAACTAAATGATGACTATGAAACAATTGTTGATTGTCATAAAAACCCTAATTTCACTAATGTCCTTTAGGGAATGAAATCTGCTGTCCTTACCTGATGTGGCCTATGTGTGACTCCAGGGGTGGGATTTTTTGGCAGTGTTTGCCCCAAGGTTGGAAAAGCCCACCTGAGGTCAAGGGATCTTTGCATGGTCTGTGTCGTGCCCACTACAATCATCGCGGTGGCAGACAGGAAAATTCTGCCCCAGGGCTCTTAACTGACGTAGCCTGGCAAAGCATTCCCTTTACCAGTTTCAGTTCATGTTCCAGCTCATGACTGGCAGTAATTCCATCCCACTCACTCCACCCCACCCAACCCAGTTCATTTGGTCCTGCTTTGATTCATTTTGAAATAGCATTCTGAGTTTGCTTTAGTTACGTTACATTGAATTTCACTCAGCATAAATGAGATCCCTCCTCAGTTTTCTCCTTTACATTATAGAACTTGGGCTTCATATTTCCTTTATACATGAGCTGATTCTTCTTGCCTTGTGTAATGCACACCAGCTTAAGTTTAAAGTTTATTTATTAGTGTCACAAATAGGCTTACATTAATACTGCAATGAAGTTACAATGAAAATCCCCTAGTTGCAATTCTCTAGCCCCGTTCGGTGCACTGAGGAAGAATTTTAGCTTGTCATGGATAGCATATTGCTCGCAATTCCATTTACATGATAGATCTAACATTGCTGGAACACATTAGGAAAGCATTGGGACCTTCAAGATATATATTTAAACTAGATATACTATTAATTTCAGCTAAGCAAACAATATTTGTAATTTTGATAGATGTATGTGTGTGTTTATTCTCTTTGCCAAACATATAAAACTTCTCTGTTTTAACTTATTGTTGACACTTTATTATGTTTGTAATGATTGACTGTATAAAGACAGATGTCATTGGCAGGAAGGAATATAACTGCTCACTGTTTTGGCCCTGTGTTTGTCAGGCACGTCACAGGAGTGACAAAGAGATCAACAACAGACCATGTGATATTCTTGTTGGGGAAAGGTAAGCAGTCAAATAGCACGACTTCCATCATCACCCGTCACAATATGGCGAGTATCAAGAGCAAGCATTTAGCACCGCACTGTATTGCACATTGGTTAAGTGTTAGCACTGTCACCTGTCAGGCAGGAGGTTCGAAGTGGCAGTCCCTCTCCTGAGAATGGAGCAGACAATCTACTCTGACACTTCAGTGTGGGTTTGAGGGTGTTTCAGTTTCAGATGAATTATGGTAAGAAATCTCACAACACCAGGTTAACGGTTGTCCATTTACCTGAGAAAGGTGCAGCGCTGCAAAAGCTCATGATTCCAAATAAACCTGATGGACTTTAACCTGGTGTTAAGAGAGTTCTTACTCTGCCCAACTCAGTCCAAAGCCAGGAACTCCACACCACCAGATGAACGATTCAACTGATTTCCCACCCGCCCCCTTGGGTGAATGCAAAAGATCCCATGACAATCTTTCAATGAAAGCTGACATGTCCTGGTCCATATTCCAGTCAGTGTAGCCAGCAGCATCATTAACGAGAGATTGTCTGGGAATTTATCCCAGCAGGTTTAAAAGTTTAAAGTTTATTTGGTGTCATAAGTAGGCTTATATTAATACTGCAATGAAGTTACTTTGAAAATCTCCTAGTCGCCACCCTCTGGCACCTGTTTGGATACACTAAGGGAGAATTTAGCGTTGCCGACCAGCATGTCTTTTGGACTATGGGAGGAAACCGGAGCACTCGGAGGAAATGCACACAGACAGGGAAAACATGCAGACTCCACACAGTGACCCAAGCTGGTAATCAAACTCAGATCCCTGGCATTGTGAGGCAGCAGATCTAACAATGTACCACTGTGCCGCCCCAGTAAGAAGTCTCACATCACCAGGTTAAAGTCCAACAGGTTTATTTGGAATCACAAGCTTTTGGAGCACTGCTCCTTCATCAGGTGAATGGAGAGGTAGGTTCACATTTCAATCTGTAATTATCTTGCTATTGTGTCTTTGCCTATATATACCATGTTTGTGAAACCTATCTCTCCATTCACCTGATGAAGGAGCAGCTTTTTGAAAGCTCATGATTCCAAATAAACCTTTTGGATTTTAACCTGGTGATGTGAGACTTCTTATTGTGCCCACCCCAGTCCAACGCTGGCATCTCCACATCGGGAAATTTATCTGATGGCTGGTTGGGGAAATTTGCTGCATGCAATTTGGTTGCCAAATCTATCTATATCACAACAGAGACTAAGTAATTCAGAAGTATTCCCTTAGCAAGGGAGTACTGTGGAAGGCCCCAAGACATTAAAAACACCAGATCAATGCAAATGCTTTACCTGATTCTTTTACAGTTTTACTGTTGCAAAATGGAAAGAACTCCAAGTAGGTGATGTGGTTTGTCTGAAGAAAAATGACTTTGTCCCGGTGAGTTGTCTTTTAAACTTATCCATTCTTTATTCTCCTGTGTGACAATGCTTCAGTGTCTCTTAACAATATTGGTGTTTGTGGTTTCCTCAGGCTGATCTCTTCTTGCTGTCCAGCTCGGAGCCAAACAGTCTGTGTTATGTTGAAACAGCTGAAATTGATGGGTGAGTTTCCTACCTTTGCTGATCGCCTTTCATGTTGAATATTCCCATGTTTGTTGTGTTCGGAAGTGATGGATCTCTGTTTCCTTTCCTGACAGTGGAACATTTCCCAGTCTACAATTAAATTGTTAATGACATTAGGTCGGTCTCAGTTTCTTAACTACATTTGTCTCTGGTCAGTGGTGTGTCTGACACACTCATGCGTCACCCTGTGTACCAGTCTCCAATTCAAGCTACTGAGAAGCTTGCTCGGTAAGAATAGCAAACTGTCTGCCCAGGGACACAGCTTTCTTACCTTAATCACATAGGACAGAAGATCACTGGCCCAGCTCCTTCCTAACTGTCTACCCTTTTCCTTACTGTACTTTGGGACAAGAGTTCACTACCCCGTTTGCTGCTGACCCGCCTGCTATTATTATGTTCAAACTTGCTAACTATCATAGAATCCCTACAGGGCAGAAGGAGACCATTTGGCCCATTGAGTCTGTACTGACTCTCTGACAGACCATCTTACCAGGCCCTATCTCAGTAAACCCATGCTTTTACCCTATTAATCTCCCTAACCCACACATCCTTGGAGACTCAGGGGCAATGAATGGCCAATCTGCCTAACCTGCACATCTTTGGAGAAAATCTGGTTACCCAGAAGAAATCCATGCAGACACGGGGAGAGAATGTACAAACTCCACACAGACAGTGATCCAAGGCTAGAATTGAACCCGGGTGCTTGGCGCTGTGAGGCAGCAGTGCTAATCACTGTGCCACCCATAATACTCTTTCACAATTCTATACTTAAACATCCCTTTTGTCTAATTGTCCTATTTTCATTTAATGTTCTTCATTTCATTTTTTGGAGAGCAATGCTCTTGGCTGGAATGCTCCATTTCACAGTGATGATACTGATTGTCTTGAGAGATATACATAAAGAGCATAATGACACACAATAAATTCCCTGACTCCTGCATTTACAGATAAATTTGTCAATTGACGGTTTCATTGAAATATAGAAACTAGAAGCAGGAGGAGGCCACTCGGCCCCTCAAGCCTGCTCCACCATTCATTTTGATCATGGCTGATCATCAAATTTAATATCCTGATCCCACCATATCCCTTGATCCCTTTAGCTGGTAGAGCAATATCTATTAAAGAAACATAGGAAATAGAAAGCAGAGCTTCTTATGAAAGGAATGCAGGTGTAAAGATCAGCATATGGGTTTACCGTCCACGTAAGTTGAGAAAGAATCATAATGGTTACAAATCAGATAGTCACAAGTTCTCACTATTGTGATCTTGAGTGAGGGATAATAACTTTTTTCCAGGCTGTGCAACCAGGGATAACTGTTAGCCTGCCTTTTGCATTTTGTATTCCCCAGACTGCCTTTCCATAGCCACCCATTCCATTAGAAAGTTAATAGGTTTTGTTTTAACGTTTTCTCCTCCGTCTTGACCCCTTTTTTTATTTCTTGTTTCTTTTATCCCAATGCAATCCCTCCCCCACAGGGCCATCTCTCACTTATTCTTAGGTTTTTTATTTGATCTTTCTTCTCCAATTATCATATTCCGCGATCTTACCTTTATACCACTATTAGCACCTTCTTTAGTCTTTATCACTACTATTAAAACTCCCTTTGTCTTGTGTTTTCCAGAGCTCCCAACTATCCCTGAGTTCAAACCTGGTCTACTTGTTCTCTCCTTCTTATCAATGATATAGTCCCTCACGTTTCTACTTCTCTTCAGTGCTGAAGTCACATCTACTTGAACTGTTAACTCTTTTTCTCTTTTCCCACATGCTGCCAGACTTGTTGAGTTATTTCAGCACTTCCCTTTATATATACAGAGGTTGGTTCAGGCAGAGTCTAATCTATATTGTACTAGAGTGTGGTCCTGTGGTTCCATAAACTGTTCTAGTTTCCACTCCTCCAGTCACTTTAATGCTAATTGTTAGAACAAAAATATCATAATAACTCTTGATATCATCAAATCCCTCCAATATGACAAGGCCTTTACCAGATTCCTGGTGAACTGTATAGCCTGGCAGCATTTTATTTTAATTCATTCATGGGATATGGGTGTCTTTCATGGCCAGCATTTATTGCCCATCCCTAACTGCCCAAGGGCAGTTGAGAGTCAACCACATTGCCGTGGCTCTGGAGTCACATGTAGGCCAGACAAGCAGATTTCCTTTCCTGAAGGACATTAGTGAATCAGATAGGTTTTTCCAACAATTGACAGTAGTTCATGGTCATCAGTGGATTCTTAATACCAGATATTTTTTATTGAATTCAAATTCCACTATCTGCCATGGCGGAATTTGATCCTGGGTCCCCAGAACACATTTCTGGATTAATAGTGTGGCAAGAATAACACAAGCCTTCCAACCATTGAAACTGATTAATACAATAGACTTATAACCGAAAGCTACTTTTTTTTCAGCGAAACCAACCTTAAATACAGACAAGCATTGAGTGATACACACAATGAGGTGAATACCATGGACCAACTAGCACAATTTAACGGTGAGTGTGAACTATGGTTCCAGAACCATCTTCTGAGTTTCATTGATTGGAATGGTTTTCAACAAGACAGAATGGATGGACTTGAGGATCTTGCCTTGTTCCATAAATTCGCTCTTTACAATCTCTTATCTAACCCAAAGCATTGCCCTGTGTTGTAAATGATAAACTGATCTTGATTTGGGAGTGGTAAAGAAGTTACGTGCATCATATCTGCAAACTCAAAGTTCCTTAATGTCTGAAGCCTGATCCAAAGGATTAAATAAATGATTGGAAGTTGAATGAACATCTGTGTTGTAAGATCTTGCACCCTAGTTGCTCGCTTTGGGGCCTATCAGTTTTGAAACCACATCATTATTAAGCTTCTCTAAATCATAGAATCCCGGCAGTGCAGAAGGAGGCCATTTGGCCCATTGAGCCTGCACTGACAACAACCCCACCCAGGCCCTATTCCTGTAACCTCACATATTAACCTCTCTTTTCCCTCTGACACTAAGGGGTAATTTAACATAGCCAACCTAACCTGCACAGGAGCACCCGGAAGAAACCCATGCAGACATGGGGAGAACATGCAGACTCTACACAGGCAGTGACCCAAGCCGAGAACTGAACTCAGGTCTCTAGCATTATGAGGCAGCAGTGCTAACCACTGTGCCATCGTGCCATCTGTGCTTACATTGGGACAATAGAGAAAGTTAAGAATTAGACCTTGTCATGTTTAAGTATTTTCAGTTGGTAAAAGTTACACTGACTTTTTTGTTATATTTTAAGTGCAAACTCCACACAGGCAGTGACCCAAACTTGGAAATGAACCCCCCTTCCTGGCGCTGTGAAGCAGCAGTGCTAACCACTATGCCACTTCACTGCCCTGCTAGCAGCATGGCAACTAGGATAATTAGTTGTTTGCCAGACTTTCCATTCGTCCAATTTTATGATTCATGATTTTGAAAGGAGCCAGACGTGTTTTTATTAAACATTTATTAAATTAAAACAATGAATTAAATTAAATCTCGCGCAAAGTCTCAAGACTTTGGGGAAAGCTTAGTGGACCAATAGAGAACCTCCACTGACCTTACCTGAATTTCTTAAACAAGGTACACAATTGCCAGCAGCCGTTAAACAAATGCACATTGTCTCCACAGGTAGAATAATCTGTGAAAAACCAAACTGTGACCTGCACTCATTTACCGGCACGTTATTTTGGAAAAATCAAGAATTCTCGCTCGATAATGAGCAAATATTACTCCGCGGTTGTAGAATACGAAATACTGAGAAATGCTACGGGGTGGTTTTATTTGCAGGTAAGTCAGAGAGTGGATAATAATGTGTTGTAGTCAGAATGTGAGTTTTCATGTTCAACATTCTAGCTGGTCCATATCAGGCGATGATTGTCAACTCGGCCTTTTGGCTAAAATTGGGTGTTTTTGTCAACTTGGATCCTGTGCATTTCTGTTGTGGCAATTATGAATTGGATAAAAGCAAATTTCTGTGGATTTTTTTTCTATTTATTAGCATCGCAAATAGGCTTACATTCACGCTGCAATGAAGTTACTGTGGAAACTCCCATAGTTGCCACACTCTTGTGCCAGTTCTGGCAGCATCTATGGAGAGAGGAATCGTTAATGTTTGGAGTTGAATTCCAAAGAGTTGCATTGGATTCAATATTAATTCACTATAATATTAACGTAAGGCAACTTGAGGCGCAACTAAAAATAAATTCCTATTTCATTGATGCCGTCAGACCTCCTAAACCTTTCCAGCCTTTTCTTCACATTGTTAGTAAGTTACTTTCAGGGGAACAGAAAAATTGATCACTTACTTGGATTAAAAGTAAAGTTTATTTATTAGTCACAAGTCAGGTTACATTAACACTGCACTGAATTTTCTGTGAAAATCCCCTGGTCACCACAGTCCGGCACCTGTTCGGGTACATAGAGGGAGAATTTACCATGGTCAATGCACCTAACCAGCACAGCTTTTGGACTGTGGGAAGAAACCAGAGCATCTGGAAGAAATCCACGGAGACACAGGGAAAGCATGCAAAGTCCACACAAACAGTCGTTCGTGGCCTGAATTGAATCCAGGTCCCCGGTGCTGTGAAGCAGTAATGCTAACCACTGTGCCACCAGACTACCAGAATCTGAAACAAAAATAAAAAATACTGGAAAATCTCAGCAGGTCTTGACAGCATCTGTGGAGAGAGAATGGAGCCAATGTTTTGAGTCTGGGTGACTCTGATTTTTAGAACAAGCAAGGAGATGGATTAAGGGTTTGCCATGTCCACTCTGTACACTTTCTTTGTAACTCTGAGAAAGTAATAACATTTATAAAAAAAGAATTTGGTTATTGGGTTACTCAGGAAATACGGTCTATTCCTTAAGCAGTATTCCTTCCTTTAATTGTATTAATTAAATTGTTCAATCCAAATTACTTGATGATTCGAGTTGGCAACTAATTCAACCTCCTTTAATGCATAAAATGCCCGTGAATATTGAGGTGTGAACTATAATTAATTCGGGCCTTTCAAAGACACTTCCAATTCCAGCTTACAGAATTGCAGCACTCATGAACTGTCACTCTGTGGCTGCATATTGGCAGTTTTTGTACAATGAGCAATTTAAAGCAGTCGTATTCTACCATCATTGGGCCAGAGGCAGTGAGCAGCAGCCGCATGTGCCCATAATAAAGGAAGATTCCCCATTTACATTAAAATGTCTGGGAGCAGGACAGAGCCTTCACTATAGTTGGTGGCGGGGGGTGGGGGGAGGGGAGTTGTTTCCAATCATTTTTGGTCTGAGAACGAGTTGAAAGTTAAAGTTTATTTATTACTGTTACAAGTAGGCTTACCTTAACATAGCAATGAAGTTACTGTGAAAATCCCTAGTCATCACACTCAGGCACCTGTTTGGGTGCACTGAGGAGAATGTAGCACGGCCAATGCATCTAACAGAGTCTTTTGGACTCTGGGAGGAAACAGGAGCACTGCAAGGAAACCCACACAGACATTGGGAGAACATGTAGACTCTGCACAGACAGTGACCTAAGCCAGGAATCGAACCCGGGTCCCTGGCACTGTGAGGCAGCAATGCTAACCATTGTGCCACCTTGCTGCTTATAGTGTATGTTTGTTTGCTGTGGTTAAATATGGGCCTATTTTCACGTTGGTAGCATTGGTAGCTTGACCAGGCTGCATGCCAGGGAGCGCGAGTGTCCATTTTAACCCTTAGATTAGGAAGTTCTGCCTGTAGCCAACTGATGCTCATTCAAGTGAGAAATGGCTGCGAGGTGCTCGGGTTTCACTTCATAGAAATATATAAAATTTTAACAGGACTAGACTGGGTGGATATAGGAAGGATTTTCCTGATGGTGGGAATGTGTAGGTACATTTTTCAAAGACCATGTATTATGTTGGCCTTTTCAGCTAATACAAAGACTCATGGTTAAAGATGTTTCCTTATTGACTAATGTATGCTGGGAAAGAGATTTAAGGCAGTCCAATTCTTCTCGGAAATTACGTCACTCTCAATGTTATAATTATATATTTTTCAAAAGTCATTCTGCCTGCCCCATTGGCTCATCCTAACCGAGCAAGAGCCAATCATAGTTAGTATAGGTCATTTACCTTGGCTAACAACATTTACTTTCTGACAACATGGGAATACAGCATGTGGCATGGACTTTGAAAGCTCTTTCTCACAATCTCCGAGCATTCTCCAGACTTTTCCTTATCTTGTGTGCTATATGGTCTATTCATTAAACTGGTCTAGAGTCCATACTGATAAGAATTGGGCTCTGTGGCTACATTGTTCTAAAGAAAGTGGCTCTTTTTATGTGACGAGTTTCATCATTCCTTAGTATATTATCTCATTAGTCAATGTGTATTCTTTTAACACAGAATACAATATATTTTCAAAAAATATATATTTAAATATTCTAATAGTGGTTATATGTGTCTCTATGCAAATCGTACCTTGTAAAATATATTCCAGGTACTTTGTGACTTCACTTTAAATTAATTTACTTTGATTTGTTAGTCTTTTAGTCCCAAATTATTTTAAACCCCCTCTTACAGGGTATCACAATCTAAGGATACGAAGTAAGTCTTTTAGCATTGAGATGAGAAAGTTCCTCCCCCAAGAGTAGTAAGCCTGTGGAATTCACCATCACAGATACACCATAGAAAACATACCTTCCGGATATATCACAGCTTGGAATGGCTGCTGTTTTGACCAAGATTGCAAGAAATTTCAAAGCATTATGAACGTAAACCAATCCATTATATAAACAAACCTCCTACTTATTGACTCTGTCCACACTTGCTGCTGTCTTGGAAAAGCAGCTAGCATAATTAAGGACCCCATGCACTCCTGATATTCTCTCTTCCACCACCTCCTCTAGATATAAAAGCCTGAGGTCATGTACCAATTGACTCAAAAACAGCTTCTTCCCTGCTGCTGTCAGACTTTTGAATAGACTTACCTTGCATTAGGTGATCTTTCTCTACACGCTAGCTATGACTGTAGCACCATGGGGGAATTCTCTCAACCACGGGAAGCATCATGGGTGGGGGGACGGACCACGCATTGATCTCAGATGGGATTCTCCAGTTTTGGGACGAACTGGGCCGGAGAATCCCACTTGATATTCTGCATCCTCTTGTTTCTTTCTCCCATTTGTACTCTATGTATGGTATGTTCAGTCTATATGGCACACAAGAAACAAAAATTTTCACTGTATCCCAATACATGTGACAACAATAAATCAAATCAAATACAGTTCTTGGGGCAAAGGGAATCAAAGGATGTGGGAAAGGTGGGTTTAAGCTATTGAGGTGGATGACCAGCCATGATCATAATGAGTGGTGGAACAGGCTGGAAGGGCTGAATGGCCTACTTCTATTTTCTCTGCTTCAGTGTCAACAGGCATGTGTTCCCAGGAGTCCATATCATTCCGGCCTAATGTTGCTGAGGTCGGGAGATTTTAGCCTGTCCTCCCTGCTCACCTGAATCTCATCCTGAGTTAAAATCACTGTCCCCAGGACAGACTTATAGAGGCCTTGTATTGGAAAAGCTTAAGTTTTGAGATGATGTGACTGTGATAATAAAAACATTAAGAATCTGTTCACGTGGCTATGCTATTTATTAGACTCGGGAATGCATGTGTAAGTTAAGAAAGAAGTGAGCAAAGTTGTCTACTTTGAAGTGCTTCCTTTAACAGTGACGTACCAAGCTCTGGAATAAGCACTGACACATTCTGAATACATGTTCATGCGTGAACATCAGGGGAACTAGACAAGTTTCTGCAAGTGGTAAATTTCTCTAGGTACCAAGACAGGCATTACCTGTCATTATGATCTCCTTGTGGTCAGAGAAGTATTTCATGGAAATTGGTCTTTGGTTATTGCTTCCCCCAGGAGATTTGACTGTCTGTGTGTGTGGGAGTAGGCTCAGTAAGAGGTCTGGCAACACTAATTTTAAATCCAACCGATTTATTTGATAGTAAGTCTGCAAGCTTTCGACTTTTGTCTTCATCAGGCAAATGCAGTGTTCTGGTCTGCGGAGTAGGGACAGGGATGCATACACATTGCACTATGCTGAAATGGGACCAACCCAATGGGCTAAGTTTCAACGGAGATGGTGCAAAACAGACAATAGCAAATCAGCTACACATGTTAGCGTCTTTTCCAGTTATTATTACCATTAAGATCAATAGAGGTGAACACACGGAGAAATGTTAATGAAGTGCCTGCTTTATACTAGTGTAAGTCTACACTTAAGACTACCTCACTTAATAATGTTGTATTGGTTTCTAACGCTGCCAGTTTCACTTCAACATCAGTTGCCAGACTTTGTCTTCCCTGGTCTGTCTTTCATAGAATCAGAAGAAGTTCTTTGGCCCATTGAATCTGCACCTATACATGAGGAACACCTGACCTCCCATCTAATTCCATTTACCTGTGCTTATAGACACTTTCTCTCAGCACTTCCACTTTTGTCCTCAGTGCCCTTGCTCCAGGGCCTTGCCTCCTGCCCTCTGTTCTTAGTCCCTGGGCCCTGTTATTCACCCCCTGTCTGTTCCTGTGGATGCTCCCGCTCTCCAATCCTATCTTCACCTGTACTGAATTCCCAATGAAGCTCATGCCTCCATCTAGTGGCAGCTGTTGGTCAGTGCAGGTAGATAATAGCATCAACCAACTCCTGTCACTAGACAGAACCTGGTTACTCTAAGATTACTGTAAAGGTACTTAGATGGCGAATGTATTTTTTTATTTCATGCTGTATTGATTTCTTTTATATTTAGGGATGTACATATTATTTTGGAAGGAATGCATAGTGCAATACATAAATGGTCCAGTATTTGAACTTGTGCGTTAATTTTTCTGGCCAAGATGGAACTTAACTCTGGCTAATCGTTCCTTTCGTGCAGAAGGAGGCCATTCAGCCCATTGATGCTGCACCGACGACAATTCCACCCAGCCTGCTAATTTCCCTGACACTAAGGGGCAATTTAGCATGGCCAATCAACCTAACCTGCACATCATTCGGACTATGGGAGGAAACCGGAGCACCCGGAGGAAACCCACGCAGACACGGGGAGAATGTGCACAAACTCCACATTCAGTGACCAGAGGGTGGAATTGAACCCTGGTCCCTTGAGCTGTGAGACAGCAGTCCTAACCACTGTGTTATTGTGCCGCTTCTGGCTCTGGCTTTAACATTGGTTCCACTTAAAACCAATTGACTTCAAGTCATAATTTTCAGGAATGCAAACAACTTTAAGTGAGGACTTACTGTATTTTCCAAAACCAGAATTATTATCACTGTCCCATAAACCTACTACTGATGTTAACTCAGAGCACGCACATTTTGACTTGTTTCGTTATTTCATTTAATTTTCAGGGGTGGATACAAAGATAATGAAGAACAGTGGGAGATATATCTTGAAGAAAACCAGAATCGAGCGTCTAATGAATCGTGTGGTGCTTCTGGTATGTTTAGTCACTTTCCACTTTGCCAAATGTGCCTCTTTGTGATTTTCTTCACCTATTTTTGTGTTATTTGCGCACCAACAGCTCCCAATCATATCATTGAAAAGTGTGTGGGGAGAAGCTGAAGCTTTAGTACAGTCCCCCGGGAACTCTGCTCATCACCTCCCATCAGTCAGCGCATCTCTCTTTTATACCGATGGTTTTTTTACCTCTCAACCAATCAGCAGTCCTTGTCCGGCTTTTGAAGTCAATCGGGCGGCAGCCTGAATTGGAACTAAAAGCGGGAAAGTGTTGGGAACACTCTGCCAGTCTGGGAGAGAAGCAGAGGTGACGGGTGGAATTTTACACTCTAGGATCATCCAGTTTCAGTGGAAGCCAAAGGATCTTTAGCTGTGCCTCCAGATTTGCTGCTGAAGGGGCTGGAAAATCCTAACCATTGTTTCAAGTTAATGACCGGTCATATGAACTCAATCATGTAATTAAACGTGTGTGTGTGTGTGTGTGTGGGTGGGTGTGTGTGTGTGTGGGTGGGTGTGTATGTGTGTGGGTGTGTGTGTATGTGTGTGTGTGCACGTGTGGGGTGAGTGTCTGTGTGTGTGTGTTCATATGAGTGTGCATGTGCGTGTGTATGTTATGTGTGTGTGTAGGTGCATATGTGCGTGTATTTGTGTGTTTGTGTGTGCATGTGTTTGTGTGCTTATATGTGTGTACATGCATATGTACATGTATTTGTGTGCGTGTAAGCACGTGTGCATATATTTGCATGTTTGTGTGTTTGTTATGAAGCTTTGTTTCATAACAAAGCTGATGAAAGTACTTTTTTGAAAGTATATTGTCCAGGAATTACTTCAAAATGGCCAGATCATAATTAAAAAGGTGCTGTGTTTGGAAGTATATATTTTGCACTACCTGTTTGACTGGAGTAAGTTCTGTGTTGAGTGTGTCAGAGCATTAGCACAGGGATTAAAGATGTCTGTAACAACACCTTAACGGTGAAAGGCAACTGAAATCACTCACTGCGAATTTACTTAATCCTTTTCTAGATCCTGTTGATTCTTGCTGGTTTGTCATTCTGCCTTGCTGTTGGAAGTGCTGTCTGGAATGTGAAATTCGGAATCCAAGTTCCGTTTCTCGACATTAAGTCTGAAGATTTCAGTCCAGGATACCAAGGCTTTCTGTCTTTCTGGGGATATGTTATTATATTAAACTCCATATTGCCAATGTCACTTTACGTTACGTAAGCACGTCTTTATCCCTCTGCAAAGCTACTGACAAACTTTCTAGCACTTTGAAATGTGCAGCTGTTTAGACTGGTTTGCCCTGTACCCTCTTCCTGGAGATTTATGATGTAAAAAGAACGCTTTCTCTAGGCTGCCATCTCAAACAATTCAACTGATTTCCTCATAATTTCCTCAAAGGAAAAGATACAAACAACTGTTGGAGAGCAAGCAATTCAGGGCAGCATAGTGGCACAGTAGTTAGCATTGCTGTCTCACAGTACCAGGGACCTGGGTTCAATTCCAGCCTTAAGTCACTGTCTGTGCAGATTTTGCACGTTCTCCCCATGTCTACGTGGGTTTCCTCCAGGCGCTTCAGTTTCCTCCAAAGATGTGCAGCATGAGCGGATTGGCCATGTTAAATTGCCCCTTAGTGTCCAAGGATGTAAAAGTTAGATGGGTTAGCGTCATGGTAAATGCATGCAATTAAAGAGATAGGGCAGAAGGTAGTCTGAGGTGAAACACTGTCAGAGATGCAGTGCAGGTTCAATAGGTCAACTGCCTCCTTTTGCACCTTAGCAATTCTATGATTCAATGTATTTCTATGAAAATAATAACAAAATCCTGCAGATGCTGAAATCTAAAACAAGAACAGAGGATGCCGGAAACCCTCAGTAGATCTGCTGGCATCCATAGGAAGCGAAAAGTAAGTTAAGGCCGGAATTCTGTGAACTAGCCCATGGCTGGGATTATCTGATCCCGCTACTGTGAATGAAGATTTGGCTGAACACCAAATTCTTTGGCAACACAGCGGAGCGCAGGGGACCAGAAAATTCCAGCGAATGTTTCCAGTTCATTCGGCTGCTCTGCGGAAATGGGAGGATGTGTTGGGATATTATACAGTTTAAGAGGGGATGAGACAGCAGGAGCTGGGAGAGATTACAATAAAGATGTAGCAAAAATTAAGAACGAGTGACAGATGGACCAGCAGGGGGAGGAGTGGGAGACGAGTGGAGGATTTTTGCATTGAAACAAAAAATATATGGGGCATACAATGAAAGGGGTTAAGATGGAGGAGAGAGGTCACAATCTAAAATTGTTGAACTCAATGTTGAGTCCTGAGAACCTAATTGGAAGGTGTCCTAATATTAGAATGTTTAATAGTAATGCAATTTGAAACAATAAACTTTGAAAGTGAAGCTGACTCTGAATAATTAGTGGAATTGTGTATTTTAAAATATAATCTTATAATTTTAAAACATAACCTAAGACTGGCTGTGATATGGACTGAACTTCCTGAAAGGAGTTGACAAGATGTCCATTGCATGTTAAGGCTCTGAAATATGTGTGTCTATACTGACCATAACCGATGCTAGCGCCTCCTTATCATCAAACTAAACATTCACATGTTTTCTCTGAGCAAAGGCTGTTCTCTGAGTAACGAATATTGCAGCAATGATGGCGAACAGTTGTATCACGTACTATCAATGCCGACTTCGAATTAGACAAATTGCATTGTAGAACAAACTAGGGACATCACATGGTGGCACAGGGGCCCGGCTTCAATTCTGGCCTCCGGTCACTGTCTGTCAGAGTTCGCACGTTCTCCCTGTGTCTGCATGGGTTTCCTCCAGGTGTTCCAGTTTCCTCCCACACTCCAAAGATGTGCGGATTAGGCTGAATGGCCATGCTAAATTGCCCCTTAGTGTCAGGGGGATTAGCTAGGGTAAATACGTGGAATACGGATATAGGGCCCAGGAGGAATTGTTGTCGGTGCTGATTTGATGGGCTGAATGACCTTCTCCTGCACTGTTGGGATTCTAGAAGTAATGTTTGGTGATTATAGTGATATCCAAGAGAGGGAGCTATGTTAAATAAGCTGGAACCGTTACTGAAGAGAATGATGATGTTTAGTCTGCCCTCTTGTGGGGATCATGATATAGAGATGCTGACATTGGACTGGGGTAAACACAGTAAGAAGCCTCCCAACATCAGGTTAAAGTCCAACAGGTTTAGTTGGTAACAAATGCCATTAGTTTTCGGGGTTTTGCCCCTTTGTCAGGTCTTAAGATTTGGCTGGCCACCAAATTCTCCAACCTCACTGCAGCGGGAGTGTGGCGCGAATGGCCAGTAAGATCTTTAATCGCCTGATGTTACCAAAAAACGCGATCGTAACTTTTCAACGGTTAATGTTCACGTAGTTGGTGCAGTGACTTAATGGTTTAACTTGCTGTAATTCTGACTGTGTTAACGTTGCAAGCAAACCTATCGGCATGCAGCAAATGATGGCAGAAATGTTATCTCTTCAGGTTTGAATTCCTTCACATAGTCCAGAGTTTCTTCATTAACTGGGATCTAAAAATGTACTGTGCTGAGAGAGACTGTCCCGCCAAAGCAAGAACCACCACTCTGAATGAAGAGCTTGGCCAAATAAAGTACATCTTCTCGGATAAGACAGGCACTCTGACCCAAAACATCATGACGTTTAAGAAATGCTGCATCGGTGGACGGGTATATGGTAACTGTTAATATTTCTCAATAAGAAATAAATGATATTCCATTTTGCAGAACTTGGAAATATTTCAAAGGCTATAGGGCATCGCAGTGGCACATGGTTAGCACTGCTGCCTCACAGTGCCAGGGACTGGAGTTCAATTCCGGCCTAAGGTGACTGTGGAGTTGCACATTCTCCCCGTGTCTGTGTGGGTTTCCTCCGGGTGCTCCGGTTTCCTCCCACAGTCTGAAAGATGTGCTGGTTAGGTGCATTGGCCACGCTAGATTCTCCCTCAGTGTACCCGAACAGGCACCAGTGTGTGGCGATTAGGGGATTTTCACAGTAACTTCACTGCGGTGTTAATGTAAGCCTACTTGTGACACTAATAAATAAACTCCACTTTAAAAAAAACAGCTCATTAAAAATATTCTGTATTCTATGCACTAAAAGTTGAATTCTTTGACTTTCAGGCAATCAATTTGACGATGTCAATAAAGCAACGGTAAGTGTTTTTTTAATCCAAATTATTTGGCAGGAATGATTTTGGCATTCCTTGCGTTTTGAGTTTGAGTGAAAATTTTGTATTCACTAAGCACTGTTCTCTGACCTACAAGAGATTGCCTTGTCACAAAGCTTTAACTGGGCTGCTCACAGCTTAGTATCACTGCCTTGTGAAGCAACATGTAGCAAATGACAACTTGGGATGTATGTTTTCATTGTGAGTAGCTTTGATCGGGACCCTGAGTACAGCTGTGCTAGATGGAAGATGGGATAGCTTTGTGGCAGAGTGCAAGCTCCTGCACCCTGAGCCAGAAGTTTCAGGTTCGAGTCCCACACTGGGGCTCAATGGTATAAAATTCACACTCATAACAGGATAATTATTAACCTGCAAATTATTCCAAATGGCAGGTGGTAAGAGTCAGCCAGAACCGGCAGAAAGCAATGAAAGCAGTACCTTGCCAAGCCTAACCATGGGACCCCCACTCCCCCAGCCATCCCACAGAGGTCGAACATCAGTTGTCAGACAATATAGTTCAGTTTTTCCATAGAATCCTAAGTCTGTGCTGACTCTCCAACAGAGCATCTGCCCCAGTGTTTAATAATTCTGTGCTTCAACCTGCATTTGATGTCGCGTTGGTCATTCGTTATGTGATTTGACTCACCTCACATTGAGAAAGCTACTGGGATGTTTTCAGGTGGTTGACTTTAGCTGGAACGCATTTGCTGATGGAAAACTGACGTTTCACGACAGCTCGCTCTTGGACATCATTCGATCGGGTGGAGACCCTGGTGTACATGAATTCTTTAAGCTCCTGGCTGTTTGTCACACGGTAATGGCAGAGGACAAAAATGGTGAGTCTGAATTGTCTTTGCTCAGCAACTGTTGAATTTTTCTAAGGTTCGTGCAGAAGACAGCTTGAAATGTAGACAGAGCATTTCTACAGCAATAAGTAGGCCATCTTCATTCTTGCATAAATTAGCTCTTTACACTTCAGCAAGGACAGTGAGATTGCCTTAATTCATATCATATGAATAAATGGAGAGCTTCATAGAATCCTTACAGTGTGGAAGAAGGCCATTCGGCCCATCGATCCTACACCAATAGCAATCTCACCCAGGCCCTATCCCCAACCTGAGGCTGGATAAGGTTATTACAAATACATTGGGTGGAATTGTCCTGGTCAAGGGGTTTGCATTGCACACAGGACTTAAATCTTGCCTTATTGTTGGCCAGTAATGTGACTTTTCACTCTGGAGATTTCTACATTCTGGGGAAGGTTTGACACCATCCAGGCACTTGTTAGGCTTCCCCCAGTAGAGGGGATGTGGGACTCCCATTGCTCCTACTGTCAGCAGGCCCCACGTTTGTTGCCAACCACAAATTTCCCCCTGAAGAAAGAAAGGGCAAAATATTGCACTGGTGGGATTTTGTTGCCTTGCTGAAGTCAATGGTTCACCACAGTTTACAGCCTGCCCCCTCCCCATTCCCGACCCCCACTTCCCCCGCCGTGGTGGGATTGTCAAATTCTGTCCCAAACTAATGATGTACTCCAATAAAGATGGAGATTGTTTGAAATGGTTAAAGAAATTCAAATTAAAACCAAAACATACAAAAGATTGAAGTGAGAAATGTGGGCACTATTTGAGATTTCAGGTCCCTTTATCATGAAGCAATGGTATAGTGGTATTTATCAGCTAATCCCTCTAAATACACAACTCAGGATTCTAATTTTAGCATGGCCAATCAATATAACCCGCACACCTTTGGACTGTAGGAGGAAACTGGAGCACCCGGAGGGAACCCACACAGACACAAGGAGAATGTGCAAACCGTACACAGACAGTGATCCAAGCCGGGAATCGATCCCAGGTCCCTGGAATTGCGAAGCAACAGTGTTAACCATTGTGCTACTGTGCTACCCTTGATTTGGCAGAGATCTCGACTCTGTTCCAGGCCATGTTTGCACATTGAATTTCGCTATTTTTCTTTCTTCAAGGTCAGCTTATATACCAAGCTGCTTCCCCAGATGAAGAGGCTCTGGTCACTGCGGCGAGAAATTTTGGTTACGTGTTTCTGTCACGTACACAGGATACCATTACCATCAGTGAACTGGGAATGCAGCAAACATACACAATGCTGGCAATACTGGATTTCAACAGCTGCCGAAAGAGGATGTCTGTTATCTGTAAGTAACTAATTAAAGACAATTAATAAAAAAAAGTACATTTCCACTTTGAGTCATTCTGGCAAAGGAAGAGGCCGTTCAGCCCATGGAGTCTATGCTGTCTTTCTATGGAAGAATCCATTCAGTCCCATTCCCCAATTCTAACCTGAAACCTTGTGAAATTATTTAGCCATCCAGTTTGCTTTTGAAATTGTTGATTGGCTTCCCTTTTGCCATCCTCATAGAAAGTGAGCTCCAGGTTATTACCACTTGCTGTAAAGTGAAAGTTCTTTTTCAATGAAAGTTATTTCTTGAATTTTTGGTTTTGCATCCTGTCATTTCTCAGGAATGCAGCGAAAAGGATAAGTAGAGACCTCCTCTGCCAATCCCATTGCCCATTCAACACTGAACTTCCCTTTCAAATCCCACCATCTGATTACACTGTAACATAAGCATAGGGCAGAATTCTCCAGCCCTTCCCACCCGGATCTTCCAGTCCTCCCGAAGTCAGCCTCCCCACTGCAGATTCCCCAATGGCGGCAAGGGGGAAGAATGGAAATTGATGGTGTAGATATGCTGAGCTCCAGGAATACAAATCAAAGGCTGGAAAGTAAGGTTTGATTGGATAATTGTTTTACAACTGACACTGACAATGTGAATTCCTACGATTCCATAATTGCAACGCAATGGTTTGTTAGATCATTCTTAAGAACATTGAGAATTAATCAGAGAATGCAGGTCGGTAGGACAGATAGACTAGATCGGATACAGGTGTGACAGTTTGCTTTTCCCTAAGGTGCGTTAAAGAACCTGTAGGATTTTCACAGCAATTCAAGAGCTTTCAGTGACATTTGCTGATACCAGCTCATAAATTACCAGACAATTTTACATATCCAGTGTGGTGGGTGGGTATTATAAGTCCTCAGAGGCAGAAGTCCCTTCACCAAAATCCCTTTATTTTCAAGCCTGACAGTAGCATAAGCGAGTGATTTCGGTTAGCAGCTTACACTAGGAGTGCCAGAGGACCTCCTAAGTCTGGACAAAGCAAGAGGGTCCCTGACTGGCCCATCAATTTGGCCTTCAATCAGGGAGTTCATATTCTCGAGGCCCACCTCAACTGCCTGGTTAAAGTCATTACAGTGGTGCACAAATTTTGAGTCAGTTTTTTTTAATTCATTGGTGAGATATAGATGTCACCGGCTGGCAAGTATTTATTGTTCATGCTTAGTTGTCCTTGAAGGGCAGTTGAGAGTCAATCACATTATTGTTGTCCTGAAGTTAAATGTGGACCAGATCAGGTAAATACGGCAGATTTCCATGCCTAATAGAGATTAGTGAACCAGGTGTTTTTTTTCTGGCAATTGACAATAGTTCCATGGTCATCAGCAGATTCTTAATTCCAGATTTTTTTTTTATTGAAATCAAATTTCACCATTTGCTGTGGCAGGATTCGAATCCAGGTCCCCAGAACATTTGCTGAGTTTTTAAACTAATAGTCTACTGATAATACCGCTAAGCCATTACCTCCCCATGATGTACACTTACTGGTTCAGGGACAGCAGTTGAATGCTTTACAAAAAGTACAGATGATGTCTAACATCTGTTTCTGGAGCTCTTCCCCATTAGAGCCGTGAGGTTTTATGAAATCAAAGTCTAACATAAACATGCAGGAAGCAAAACTTTGAAATGCAGCTGCCTTGCATCTATCGTGTTGTCCCATCAGCCTCCACTCTCAAACTTAGCACACAATCAAGACTGAAAATCTCTGGGTTTTTATGGATTATTTCTCTCTAAGCAAAGCTGTGTCACAGAGAAATAAAACACTCTTCATCACGAAGGATAAGCCAGCTTTTTAATTTTCTTCTCCTGATTCTCTGGAACTCAGCTGGGACCAGCCAAATCAGAAACAATTTAAATATAAACTCAAGCTTTTTTTTTAGAAAAAGTCTGCTTGGAAAGTACCAGACTTTATGATCTAGACCTGATATAATTTAAGATTTCCTCTGTTACTTGCTATGCTGAGCCTAATCTCAGATTAATGTTGTGAATTTATAATCATAGAATTCCCTACAGTGTAGATAGAGGCCATTTGGCCCATCGAGTCACACTGACTCTCCAAAACAGCATCCACCCAGACTCTATTGTCACATATTCACCCCATCAATTCCCCTAAACCCACACATCTTGGGACAATTTAACATAGTCAATCCACCTAACCTACACATATTTGGAGTGTGGGGAGGAAACTGGAGCACCCGGAAGAATCCCATGCAGACACATGTTGAGGGAATGCCCTTTAAGAGAATGGGTCATGTGACTCATTCATGGATCATGTGACTCATTCATGGATCACGTGCCTCAAGCTCCACCCCAGGTTTTGCTACCCTGTATGGAGCTCACCTAGCTAGTCTAGGGCTGACTGTGTTAGGATAAAGAAATGTTAACCATCTGCTCCAGTTAGTTTATTACCACTGACCTCGTGATTTATTATTGGTTGCAATACCAGACCGCAAACACAATAACTTGGAGAATGTGCAAACTCCACAGATGGTCACCAGAGACTGGAATTGAACCCTGGGCCCCTGGTCCTGTGAGGCAGCAGTGCTAACCACTATGTCACCCTATTCTTTGTGATTGTAAAGACTGTTTGTGACTGTAAAAGTTTCAGTGCAAAAGTTCATCCTGAGCACTTTTTTTCTGCAGTGGAAGATTCGGAAGGGAAGATTAAATTGTTCTGCAAAGGAGCCGATGCAGTGATCTATGAGAGGCTTTGTCCCAGCTGTCCCCATAAGGAGAGTACTCAAACAGCACTTGATGTAAGGCTGCTAACTTTTTCCCCATGTTTGAATCTTTGAGGATTGTGAATGCACTTTGACATCATTCAGAAACGTGCCAGTCTCTAGAATTGTTCAGAGGTCAGGAAGTGTGGAAATGGTCTTTCGTTTCTAAGCTTTTCTTTTGATATTGTTCCATTTTCAAGTTATCATTTCCACGATCATCTAAATGTTAAGTTGACGATAGCTATTCAGCTTCCATGTGTTATGCAGGGAATTGAACATTCACAGGCTGAGAACTATCTGGTTGCATTGAGTTGCTAAATTAATTTGATCTTTTCTGGCGTGCCCTTTATTCTGGAGATCATTAGATTATTTGCCAGGCTGATTTCTGGGATGGCAGGTCAGTGA
Organism: Sphyrna mokarran; assembly: GCA_024679065.1. Classification (NCBI taxonomy): domain Eukaryota; kingdom Metazoa; phylum Chordata; class Chondrichthyes; order Carcharhiniformes; family Carcharhinidae; genus Sphyrna; species Sphyrna mokarran. Next base: position 20,282,514 of record JAGIQG010000026.1, read on the forward strand.
TATAAGGAGTGACAAAGTCGGTTCGGATTATATTCAGTGAAGTTTGGAAGAGTGAGAGGGGACCTCATAGCAACTTATAAAATTCTACCAGCATTAGAAAGAGTAAATTCAGAAAGAATGTTTCCGATACTGGGGGAGTCCAGAACTTAGGGGTCATAGTTTGAGGATAAGCAAATGAGGTGAGGAGAAATTTCTTCACCCAGAGATTGGTGAATCTGTGAAATTCACTACCACAAAAAACACAAGGCCAAAATGTTCTCTGCTTTCAAGAAGAAACTAGATATAATTTTTGGGGCTAAAGGGACCAAGCAATTATAGGAAGGGAATTTAGGATCAGCCGTTGTCAAAATGAATGGCGGAGTAGGCTCAGCGGGCCGAATGGCCTACTCCTGCTTCTAGTTTTTATGTAACTGGACTTCCCAAAGTGGAAATGTGCTCAGAACATTCGCAAAGAATACACAGCAGTGCTGCCAACTTAGTGAACCCATTACAGTGACCTCTTGTATTGCAGTCATCGCAATGAATAGTTAGTGATATTGGGAGTCTCTGCCACATGGCAATTATAAATGTTTAGATACCCATTAAAAGTATTTTGATCACATCACTGATAAGCCACTAGTTCAGTCTAGAAATTTTTGGTCCTGATTTTAAGTGGGGAAGTCATAGAACCTTAAGTGCAGAAGGACAGCATTCAGCCCATTAAGTCTGCACTGACCACAATCCCCTCCCCCTCACCAGCTTCTATCCTCATAACTCCATGCATTTACCCTAGCTACTCCCCTCGATGCTAAGGGACAATTTAGTATAGTTAAACCATCTTTGGATTGTGGGAGGAAACCGGAGCACCCTGGGGAAACCCCACGGAGATGTTGGGAGAAAGTGCAAACTCCGCACGTGCGTGCACACACACACACAGTGACCCAAGCTGGGAATTGAACCCATGTCCCTGGCACTGTAAAGCAGCAGCGCTAACCAGGTGTGGGAGGGGGAGGGCAATAGACAAGATACCTACAAGCCCTGAAACAGACAACAAATCCAGGAGGCTAGCAACACGGCAGCGCATGTTTATGTTCGGTCCAAACACATCCTACTTCCTGGCGAGAGGGTGAGAGTGGGAATTCAATGGCAGGAGGAGTGGGGCATATTTAAAACACAACCTCCCCTTCTGTCCTTTGGTGTTTTCCTGGCCTACTCAAATCAGGACACAACAAGGAAGCAAGAGGACTAGAAAAGGATGAGTGACTGCAGTCATTTTAACTGCAGCTGTGCCAGATTTCCGCCAGGCAGGGTGAGTTAAAATCAGGACCATTATTATAATGCAGGCAGTCCATCACAATTCTATTAAATGTTTACAAAATTATGACAGGCTTGGATGGAGTGGATAATCAGAGTCTTTTTCCCAGGGTCGAAGGGTCAATTACTCAGGGACATAGGCTGAAAGTGAGTGGGGGAAAGTTTAGAAAGAGATGTAAGGGACAAGTTTTTCACAGAATTTGGTGAATACTTGGAATGTGCTGCCAGAGGAGATTCTATATCAAGAGGCATCTGGATAGATACACGAGTAGGCAAGGAATAGAGGGGTATGGACCATATATAGATAAGAAAATATTAGATTAGACAGCCTTCTGTGTCAGCACAGACTTGGTGAGGCGAAGAGCCTGTTCCTCTGCTGTACTGTTCTTTGTAGCTTGGGGATTTAAGATTGATAATATCCCAGAAGCCATACAACATATTAAATGTTGTAACACAGCCAACATATTCATGCACAGTAATTCTGTAAGATAAATATCTACATGATTTGTCTCTAATTCTCATGTGGGGATAAGGCAGGAAGACGGAGTTGAGAATTATATCAGATCCCTTATGATCTCTAGCCCCAAATGGCTCACTTCTCCTCGGAGCAGGAGGTGCTCTTACGTCTTATGATCGTATGATCTTATTTCTAATTTCCTTTTTCTCCTTATATGGCTCAATATCAAATCAAGTCATTTAGTACATCAGTGAAGCACTTTGGAATGTTTCATTGTGCTGAAGATGCTATTGAAATGCAAGTTGATCGTTTTTGGTCCATATTCGTTGGGACGAAGTTTGTGCAAACAGGTTTTCTATCTGAAAGTGAACTAATCTAATTAACACTTGAGTTTTTGCATACAGAATTTCAGAACTATTCTATACCACCACCAATGATATTGTGTGGAAAGGCACTTTTTCTAAAAATATTGGCTTTTAAAGTTTTTTTATTTGTGTTATAAGTAGGCTTACGTTAACACTGCAATGAAGTTACTGTGAAAATCCCCTAGTTGCTGCACTCCGGCACCTGTTCGGGTACACTGAGGGAGTATTTAGTATGGCCAATCCACCTAATCAGCACATCTTTTGGACTGTGGGAAGAAACTGGATCACCTGGAGGAAACCCACACAGACACGGGGAGAATGTGCAGAGTCCACACATACTGTGATCCAAGCTGGGAATCCAGTGCTGTGAAGCAGCACTGTTTTTACATCTTGATGAGATCGAGACCCTGTGCTGGATTTAGCCTGATCTTCACTGTGTCTGGCAGAGAGCCCAGAAATATTTGGAAATCTGGCACTAGAGAGATGCGGCTGCCAATTCTGATCAAGTGGCAGTAAGCTCCCAAAAAATTGGTGAGATGGGCTTGCCACGAGGGGCAGGAAATCCACACTGTTTAATCCCCATGTTGGGGATGGCACCATGCAAACAACCTTGTGATACAGCTGTAAGTTGGCACACATCGGTTTCAGTGTAGCATGGTATTCCTGTACAGTGCTGATCCCCTCCTCGAGGGTGAGGGAGCACAGGGTGAATGATTCTCATTGGGCCACTGCTTCTTCCTTTCCTTAAAGGCAACTTTCTTGGCGACACAGTTTAAGTTTTTTTATTTATTCCTGCGACATGGGCATCGCTGTGAGTGAAATCCCAAAATAAGTGATTTGTCCTACCTGTATGAGGCAATAACTGGCTCCAGTGGAAATGAACTTAGAAAGCAACAGTTTAATCAATGCGCTGGAAGTAATGATGAACACAAACTCGACTATCAAACAGAATGCTGTACCAACATAAATTGTTGGTACAGCGTTCAGAGCTTCAATTCAGGAGAGAGAATTAAAATCATTGAATTCCCTGGGGTGTGCTACTTTCTTTCATTTCGCCTACCAATTTTATGCTGAATTTCATGAAGTAAAGTAGTAAAGCACCCGGGCGAGTTTTGAATTAATGCGTCTCGATGCTGATCGCATTATAACATCATGTAATCCAGTTATTGAATCAAAGTGGGATAATGCTGTCATACTGACAGGGAACAAATCATGCTGACTATTGATTCCAGACAGATCAGTGATCTAACCACCTGACCTGACTTTATGCAGTGGGGGTGGCACAATGGTTAGCACTGCTGCCTCACTGCGCCAGGGACTTGGGTTCAAATCCTGGCTTGGGTCACCGTCTGTGCAGAGTGTGCATGTTCTCCCTGTGTCTGTGTGGGTTTCCTCCCACAGACTGAAAGATGTGCTGGTTAGGTGCATTGCCCATGCTAAATTCTCCCTCAGTGTACTCGAACAAGCACCAGAGTGTGGTGACTAGGGGATTTTCACACTAATTTCATTGCCATGTTAATGTAAGCCTACTTGCGACACTAATAAACTTAAACTAAAAAAACTTAAACCTGTGGCTGATTTGAAAACTTCATTCTTCTGTCTTTTAAATGAACTTACGTGGCCTTTTAGAAAGAAAATGTAATGTTTGTGCAAAAGCCTCTAGTGAAGGCCTTAATAACACCAGCGAGTCAGAATCATCCCTTATCCGTCAGCACTGAGAATAAATCAAAGCTTCAATATCAAATCAAAACTGCAGCTGAATGAGCAGGTTTTCAATGCTTGGCTGAGCTAAGAGATGAAACCCTCTGTAATTCTGGAGTAATCTGACTGAGAGCAAGGCAAGGAGTAACACCACCAATGGATCCGGCTGTCAACTATCTGGGTCAACGCTGACTTGAGATACGGCAGCACAGTGATTAGCACTGTTGCTTCATAGCACCGGGGAGCTGGGTTCAATTCCAGCCTCAGGTCACTGTCTGTGTGGAGTTTGCACGTTCTCCCTGTGACTACATGGGTTTCTTCTGAATGCTTTGGTTTCCGTCCAAAGATGTGCAGATTAGGTGGATTGGCCAAGCTAAATTGCCCCTTAGTGTCAGGGAGACTAACTAGGGTAAATGCAAGGGTCTGTGGGGATAGGGCCTGGGTGGGATTGTGATCAGCGGAGACTTGATGGGCTGAATGGGCTCCCCCTATACTGTAGGGTTCTAAGTCCATCCTGCTATTCCCACTGAGGGAGGATGTGTGACAACTCGAGCTAGCAGACTCTTACAAACATAGAAACAAGGAAAACGTTCTGGTGCAGAAGGGAGGCCATTCATCCCATCGTGCCTCTACTGGCCCTGCTCTTAAAATAAGTAGCAGAGTAGCATTAAAAACTTTCCATTCTCAAAACTTATTATTTTCAAACAATCAAAGTAAGATTGAAAAGATATTTTCCTTCTGAAGATCACTGAGACCTACCTTCCCAACTGCCTTTCTCCCTGATGCATTCTAAATGTTTCTCATTAAAAATGGATCATCACAAATATTGAAACTGTCAAATTAGAAAGCACATCTATTGCTTATGAAAAATATTTGAGGTAGGCAGCAGACAGAGTAGTGTATCTTCAATAATCTTTTCACACATAAATTGTGGTGTAAATCAATGTTAGCTTGAAGGTAAGCTTCATTTGCCAGGACTTGTGTTTTGCTATCCCTCCTGCAGTATTTTGCTGCGGAAACATTGCGGACACTGTGCCTGGCCTACAAAGAGGTGGACGAGAGCTATTTTAAAGACTGGAACCAAAGGCACCATAAGGCTAGCGTCATTCTTCAGAATCGCGGGAGGCTGCTCGAAGAGCTATACGAAGAAATCGAAACAGATCTGGTGGTAAGGTCTCATCTTTATTAGACAGATGTGTCTAAAAGCAGTTTTCAAATCAAGCTGTTATCCGCCCAGTAATAATGCGCCCAGACTCTGTACCTGCCATTCCTAGGCACCATTATTTACCTACAGCCGGTATGACACTCTCATGTGAGTGAAGTGTCACCAGATAGTCTCACCATTCAGGCCTTTAGCAATGCAGAGAGAATTCAGGGCCCTGTTGGAATGTGCAATCATACCAATTGGATACATAATTTATACGGCATGGTGGTACAGTGGTTAGCATAGCTGCCTCATGGCACCAGGGATCCAGGTTTGATTCCTGGCTTGGTCTGTGTGGAGTTTGCGCATCCCGCATCCCAAAGATGTGCTCTTAGGCTAATTGGCAAAACAAGTTCTCCCTAAATTGTTTCAAATTTGGTTTTTAATCCATAGATCCATAAACATTGATAGGGATCACGGGTAGAGGTGGGAACATCAGGGTGGAAGCACGGGCTTGTTAGGCCGAAGGGCCTGTTTCCCGTGCTGTTTTGTTCTTTGTTCTTTATTCTTTGTATTCTCCCTGTGTCTGCATGGGTTTCCTCAGGTGCTCCAGTTTCCTCCCATAGATAGGTGGATTGGACATGCTAAACTGCCTCTTAGTGTCCCAAGGTGTGTACATTATGGGGGATTGTGGAGTAAGTATATGGGATTTGGGGATAAGATCTGGGTAAGATATTTTGTCAGAGGGTTGGTGCAGGCTCAAAGAGCCAAATGGCCTCCTTCTGCATTGTTGGAATTCTGTGATGATGATGATGATGATTCTACTAGTATGTCACCTGGAAATTAATGGTGTCAGGCTGTTCTGAGTTAACCTCCTCTCACTAACAAAATCACTGGCAAAATAACTCTGTAACCTCCATCAGCCTGGCATCCCTCTGAAAAATTGTCCAACTCTGGCTTCTTGTCCATTTCCCACAGTCTCCGACTCACCATTGGTGGCTGTGCCTTCAGCCACCAATGCCCTCAATTCTAGGCAATATCCTGATAAACCTTTTCTATGCCCTCTCCAAAGCCTCCACGTCCTTCTGGTAATGTAGCAACCAGAAGTGAACACTATATTGCCACACTAAGATTCTATAAAGTTGCAACGTGACTTACTAATTTTTAAACTCAGTGTCCTGATCGATGAAGGCAAGCATGCCGTATGCTTTCATGACTACCTTCTCCACCTGTATTTTCAGTGACCTGTGTACCTGTACACCCAGATCCCTCTGCCAATCAATACTCTTAAGGGTTCTGCCATATACTACATAACAAAGCAGATAGGTGGGAAAATCTGTCTCAAATCTACTGCTGAATATTTCTACCATTTTCATTTTTAATTTGAGGTTCCAGTGTCTTCCTTATTCCATTTTTCATTTAATGTAATAACAAAGGGGACTTTTTTACGATGTGTAATCTTGATAATTTCCCTACTTGCTCTAAAGCTGAAGTTTAAGTTTATTTATTAGTCACAAGTAGGCTTACATTAACACTGCAATGAAACTAATGTGAAGATCCACTTGTTGCCACAGTCGGCGCTTATTCAGGTACACTGAAGGAAAATTTAGCTTGTGCAATGTGTTTAACAAGCACATTTTTCAGACTGTGGGAGGAAAGTGGAGCACACGGAGGAGACCCATTCAGACACGGGAAGTACATGGAGGAGAGGCTATGGCTAATGGTATTAATACTAGACTATTAATCCAGAAATTCAGCCAATGTTCTGAGGACCCAGGTTCAAATTCCACCACAGCAGATGGTGAAATTTGAATTCAATTTAAAAAATCTGGAATTAAGAATTTACTGAGGACCATGAAACTATTGTCGATTGTTAGAAAAACTCATCTAGTTCACTAATGTCATTTAGAGAAGGAAATCTACCTGGTCCTGCCTACATGTGACTCCAGAGCCACAGCAAAGCAGCTCTTAACTGCTCTCTGAAATGGCCGAGCAAACCATTAAGTTCGAGGGCAAGTAGGGACGGACAACAAATGCTGGCTCAGCCAATGATGCCCGTAAAAAAAAAAAAACAGGCACACTCCTCACAGACAGACAATGACCCAAGCTGGGAATTGAACCTGGATTCCTGGTACTGTGAAACTAACCGCTGTGCTGTGGTGCCATTCCACTCTTCCACTTTTAGCTATAAGTTCTGGTTAGTCACATGTGATTTTTGATAATGGAAGCTGCACTTCTACTTGTAGATGGGGAAACAGCAGAGGTGAGGGAACAATTGTGTCTCCCTTAGTCCCAGCTGATTTTTAAGTGCAGGATGTGAGTAATGGTTTTACTCTCATTCCTGGTGAGTGCCAGCCAGACTGAGGGGCTCTCTGAGGTTGGGGTGAGCAGGTTTTTCGTATAAGGTCACAGCTGGGAAATGGAGAAGGGGGACGAAAGGATCGAAGGACAGGGTTGGAGATCCTAAGACATTGGAGGTTGAAGGGGTGGTAAGTGGTGCTGAGGAGGGTGGACTATAGGCCTCTTATGGGAGACCAGAAGTCTCATGAGGTGGTTGGCGTCAGAAGAGTCAGTGGGGTGTCCAACCATGGTGATTGTAGAGTTGGTGAAGGAAATAAGTTGGATCCAACAGGTCAAATAAAAGTTACCTCCAGAATCCTCTCTTTCCTTTAACTGACAAAGTAAATTGTGAATGAAAATGAAGATGTGAGCCTCATTTGAATACTTAACTTGCCAGTTGACATTCTGAAGGTGTATTGATTGAAAGGTGGCCAATCAATCTCCATTAAAGCTGGAAATGGGCAGGTTGGAATTCGGGTTCAGATTTTAACACCTCCCCTCCAGAAAAAATCTATTCATCTTGGAATTAAAACTGACCCCCCCCCCCCCCCCCCCACCACCACCACCACCACCACCAAGGTGTCTCCCCACAGCCCTAAGATGTGCGGGTTAGGTGGATTGGCCATGCTAAATTCCCTTTTGGAGTCCCAAGATAGCATTAATGGGATAAATACATAGGGTTATGGGGATAGGACCTGAGTAAGATATTCTGTTAGAGAATTCTAACTCAAATGCAAAAAGAATGAAAATGTTTCCCATTGACTATGACCATTATAAAATTCTAATATAACAGCAATGGAATTTTTAATGTTCATGATTCTTTATAATGCATTCTTATTTTGAACATAATATTTGCAAATCTATAGAAAGGCTTTTGCTCAATGAAGCCCTCATTTGCATTTATATTACAGCTTATCGGAGCCACTGCGATCGAGGATAAATTGCAAGACGGAGTTCCTGAAACCATTCAGAACTTAAAAGAGGCAGATATTAAAATCTGGGTACTGACTGGAGACAAGAAAGGTCTGGGATCATCCAATTGTATTTATTTACTACACATTATATTTATTTCTCATCAACCTCTCCCCGTTTTCTTTCTGTCATTCACGTCCACGTGCTTTTCATTTTTATTTGTGGGCAGCATGGTGACACAGTGGTTAGCACTACTGCCTCACAGCACGAGGGACCTGGGTTCAATTCCAGCCTCAGGTCACTATCTGTGTGGAGTTTGCACATTCTCCCCATCTCTATGTGGGTTTCCTGCTGGTACTTCCACAGTCCAAAGATGTGTGGATCATGTCAATTGGCCATGTTAAATTGTCCCTTAATGTCAGGGGGATTAACAGGACAAATATGTGGAGTTAAGGGGATAAAGCTTCAGTGGGATTGTTGTCCATGCAGGACTGATGGGCTCAATGGCTTCCTTCTGCACTGTAGGAGTCTATGATCTTATGATTTACTGACTGAAATATGCTGTGATTATAGCCTACCTTCAGCCAGCAGAGCATGGAAGGCATAGTAGTTTAGCGATAATGTCACTGGACTCGTAATCCAGAAGCCCAGGCTTTTGGAAAACCCACAACAGCTGGTGGAATTTAAATTCACTTACTTATTTAATCGATCTAGAATTGCGAGCTAGTCTGGTGACCATGAAGCTATCAGTGATTGTTGTAAAAACCTATCAGCCCTTTTGGGGAAGGAAATATGTTGTCCTTATCCCGGTCGGGCCTACGTGTGAATCCAGAGCCACTGCAATGTGGTTGACTCCAAACTACCCTCTGAAGTGGCCCAGCAAGCCACTCAGTTCAAGGGCAATTAAGGATGGGCAGTAAATATTATCCTTGCCTGTGCTGCCCACATCTGATGAAAGAACAACAAAAGGAAATTAAATGTGTGTGTGGTTGCCCGAATAGTGGGAGTTCTGCTGGGGCAGAGATGCTGCTGGGATTTATCCAAAGAACACTAAGACCTGGAATTTTACAGGTGGCACATCAGAATCAAGTTAGGTGGATTGGCCATGTTAAATTGTGCCTTACTGTCCAAAAATGTGCAGGTGAGGTGGTTTGGTCATGCTAAATTGCAACTTACGACGGAATCTTTCAATCATGTTCACCTCAAGACTGGCAAATCCACTCAAAGTCAACGGACCCTTGCATGCTCCACTCCCACCCACTACAATTCCCGTGGTGAGAGGAATGGTAAAATTCCATGTAGGTTGGATGGATTAGCCATGGTAGATGTGCAGGGTTACAGGGATACAGCAGGGGGAGAGAGCTTGGGTAAAGTACTCAGTCAGAGAGTCGGTACAGACTCAATGGGCTGAATGGCCTCCTTCTGCAACTGCACGTATTCCATGAATCTGAAATGAGAAACAACAAGTTAATGTTCTGGGTATAGACATTTTCATTTCTACAAATACCATTGTTAGACTGAACAGAGTAAAGATGAGGGAGACCGGCAAGTAAGGATAATGAGGAACGTTAACTGTTTACACGGAGAGGTTTAATAGTTTCTGAGGAGATTTTTCAAAAATTTTAAAGAGGTGAAAATGTAATATTGGTAAAGCTCACAGGCAGACCTGTTACTGTCATTATAAATCTGTGAATGTAATGGGTGGGGTATCTTTTCTAGCCTGGACACCAGTGGGCAACATCATGGGAGGGAATGGGAAACTTTGGTGAGTCAAAGAACAAAAAATAAAGAAAAGCACAGCACAGGAAGAGGCCATTCAGCCCTCCAAGCCTGCGCCAATCATGATGTCTCCTAAACTAAAACCATGTGCACTTACAGAGTCCGTATCCTTCTATTCCTATTTTATTCATGTATTTGTTTAGTTGCCCCTTAAACACCGCTATTGTACCTGCTCCCACCACTTCCCCAGAGACTGCGTTCCAAATATTCACCATCCTCGCACACCTCTTTTAAATCTTTCCCCACGCACCTTAAAAGTCACATCTCTGCACATTTTCCTGACCCCTCTGCAGCTGTGGGATCAGAAAATCCCAGTCGTGGTGCGGCTGAGGCAGGAAAACGAGTGTGGAGTTTGCAGGCTAATACGGTCGACATTTCTCACCGCATTTAACAGCCCTTTGTACATTTCAAAAACAGAAAGCGAGATTCACACTGTCCGCACCTGAAGCTACTGGCAAGGCCAGGAATCCTGAGATCAGGGGATCCGTATCTCTGACTTAAATAAAAAGCCCCCGTCCATGAAATAAAGACACCCCCCAAGCATTGCGGTACACCCTTCCACTACACCACAACGCCAATGTCAGGGTGTCTGCCCACTACAATGGCAATATTGGAGTATTCCCACCACCTTCTCCTCTCCCCCCCTCCTAACCACTGCAATGGCAGCATCACCCCACCCCATCACCACTGAAACATAGGTGAATAAATCATTGGAAAACCACATGTGATTATTACTGGATAAGGAACAGCACTTTGTAATTTACTGCTTTAAATGAACGCGAGATACCTTCCTTGAATGTTTTCTTGTCTTTTGTCTTTTTCTATTGTGAACAGAAACGGCGATAAATATTGGGTATTCCTGTAAATTGCTCTCGGATAGGATGGTGCTTTTTAATGGGCATGATGTTAGGTGAGTAAAGAATTGTTTCAGTTTTAGGGTTGTCCACCAGAGTATGTGCGGCGTGCAAGATTTTCTCCAATTTAAATTTCTCTGGCATTGGTGGAGAACTGTGCAGTAACGGCCTGTTGGTATGGAAACCTCAGGACCTAACAGTACCAACTAGGCCAGGGCTGAGGAAACTGTGTTCCAGCCGCACCCAAAGTTGTGCAGATTAGGTTGATTGAGCAAGATAAATTGACCCTATTGTCAGGGGAACTAGCAGGGTAAATATGTGGGGTTATGAGGATAGGGCCTGGGTGGAATTGTGGTCGGTGCAGGCTTGATGGGGCTAAATGGCCTCCTTCTGCACTGTAGGGATTCTACGATTCACCTTCTCTGAGTGACTTTTGAGACTGATGAAGGTGAAGATTGGAACATGTTGTTCCTGACGCTCAGCCTAAATCTAGGCTTTCCAACTCACACTGGATGGCCTGTGGTAGTTAGGGGCTACTGTCATTACAACAATTAATAGCAAACTTTATTGTGATAGCCCCTAAGCGTGCCAAGTAACATAAATGTGCCAAACCACTTCACTTTATCACTTCAGTAGGAAATTATTCTAATAAAAATGTCTCGTAGCATTTCTGTCCCTTTCTCTGACAGAATTACAATCTTGGCACCATTAAATCTACTGCTCTCCCTCCCCTGACGCCTTGTGAGGTGTATTTTTGTTGGTCACTGCTTTGAAAGAAGGAATATTCAGCACCCCACTCTGTTAGGTTTGACTCTTTAATGGTGACAAGCATGAATGTTCAGTAGGTTTGTACAATGTGTGATCTAACCGCGAAAAGTCTGAGCCCTGGTGACTTGTGTGAAAAGTGAGCCAACGGTAATATTGTGCACATTTCTATCCTATTACCACCTCAGCAAAACCCTGGAGAAGTTACAGACGAACAAAGATAACATTGCAACCATTTCAGGGGCCATAACTAGCAGTGAGCAGCCTGACGTGCTATCGTGCAATAACAAGGCACTGATTATCACAGGAAGCTTCCTGGTACGTTATCTGATTTTTTTGATATATTTACCTCTGGGGTCTGGTCAGGATTATTTCATCCCGCCGTGTCAGATGCAGATCTTAACAATGAACAGGAAAATGGAAGCATTTTACACATTCTAATGGTGTGTGCTGTAAGAACATCTTAGTACCCAGTGGATGGAATCTTCCTGTCCCACCCGCCATGGAAATCGCAGCCTATACTTTCTGGTGGGTCACCTTACTTTGGAAAAAGCCCTTGACGTTGCAAAACTATATTGGTCAATTTTAAATTTGGCTAAATTATACCAAATGTGTATAATTAGCTACTCCGACATGGTCACTGACTGCCGGTGAGAGATTGCAAGATTACAACAAGGAGGCCTGGATGAAATATCTCTTCTCATTCTCAGCCTTTTGGCTAAAATCAAGTGTAGTTTTTGATCCTGCATCTGGTCTAAGTGAGTGAAGTTAGACTGAGAATTCACCTGAAGCAATTTTTTAAAAGCCATCTGGCATTTTTGGCTAAGAGGAAGCTCCGAGGAAGCTCAGATCAAGCCCGGGATGAGGGGGCAGTGCCTGACCCTGTCAGCTTGGATCTCGTTTGATCGAGCCTAAGATGGGAGTTAAGGCCTGTCTTGCCATCTTGAATCTGTTTTGAATGGGAATTAAATACCAAAAGGTACACGCAAAAAAAAAACTCTTCCCATTGGTGAAATGTTTCATTAGAAATATCAACTTCCTGTCAGTGGCGTTTGTTGAATTTGTAACGATCATTTTCCAATCTACATCTAGAATAAATTCATCCGACGCTTGAAGCAATCGAAAACGAAGAAGCCACGTTGCTGGAAGTTGAGGACCTCCATTTGTCAGCACCCAAGAGAGGACATTGACTGTGAGGAGGAAGCTTACGAGAGGGCATTTGTGGAACTGGCTTGTCAGTGCAAGGCGGTTATCTGCTGCCGAGTCACTCCCAAGCAGAAAGCTTTGGTGGTACAGCTGGTCAAAAAGTACAAAAGTGCCATCACGCTGGCCATTGGGGACGGAGCTAATGATGTTAACATGCTGAAAAGTAAGAAAAGATTCACAAAGTTATTGAATTGATTTATTATTGTCATGTGTACCGGGATACAGCGAAAAGTATTGTTTCTTGTGCACTATATAGTCAGAACATTCTGCCCATGGAGTACATAGGGGAGAGGGAAAGGAGAGGGTGAAGATTATAGTCTTGTAGCTCCAGATAGGGTGAAGAGAAAGATCAGCTTATTGTGTGATAGGACCATTCAAAGATCTGGCATTAGCAGGGAAAAAACTGTTCTTCAGACGGTTGGTACACATTTTCAGACTTCTGTAGATTTTTCCCAACATAAGAAGGTGAAAGAGAATGGGATGGGATCCTTGATTATGCTGGCTGCTTTCCCGAGGCAGGGGAAGTGTAGATGGAGTCAATGGATGGGAGGTTGGTTTACATGATGGACTGGGCTATGTTCACAACTCTTTGTAGCTTGCAGTCTTAGTCAGAGCAGGAGCCATACCAAGCTGTGATACGTTTGGAAGTAATGCTATTGATGGTGCATCTGTACAATTGGTTGAGAGTTGCAGTGGACATAGGTCTAGCGCCCAAAGCCATTAGTCAGTTAGTCATTTTCAATTGTCAGTCAATAACTATGGTATGATTTTGTGAGTGACAAACATGGGGTTTGGGATTTGGGAAGAGGGGAGCTGAGGGTCAAGATGGATGGGAGGCTAGCCGGCCCTTCACAGCTGGATACCCACTATCTCTGCCACCACCAGTCCACTATCTCTCAATTGCTGGGTCCTGTACATATGACTGGAGCCTAATCTGGCAGAAATAGCTGGGCAGGTATTTCAGGAATGTGAGAGGGGAAAAAAATGTTGCAAGGTATGAAGAGCAAGTAGGAGAGCATGACTGAATGGGGATACTTGTTTGGACAAAGCCACCAGCACAAAATCCTAGAATGATAGCATGGGCTTGATGGGATGAAAGGCCTCCTTCTGTGCTGTAATATTATCATTCTATAACAAGTGCTATCAGAACTGGTGATAGCTTTGTTTTATAGGAGTACTGAACATTTAAAGGAACTTTTATTATTACTATGTGTCTATTCTTAGACACATACTCATCATTAGAAATGTTCTATGAGTCTACCTCATAGGTTAACACGGTTGTCATCTATCTCTGAATCATTAGTAAAAAAGCTAATTTGACACTTAAAGGTTTGCAAATGGAGGTACTTCAATCATATTGACAGAGTGTCACACCTAGCTCTGCTATTGGATTCCATAGTATTCGGGCATTAAAGCTAACATTTATTTGAGTGTCATAAGGAGGTTTACATTAATAATGTAATGGAGTTACTGTGAAAATCCTCTAGTTGCCACTCTTTGGCAACTGTTTGGGTGCACTGAGGGAGAATTTAGCATGGACCAATGCACCAAACCAGTACGTCTCTTGGACTGTAGGAGGAAACTGGAGCATCGGAAGGAAACCCATGCAAACACAGGGAGAACATGCAAACTCCATACAGGCAATGACCCAAGCAGGGAATAGAACCTAGATCTTGGCACTGTGAGACAGCAGTGCTAACTACTCTACTCCCCTACATTAAGATGTAAAGACAGTACAAAATCATTACTTAATGGTCCCCAAACATGCCAGGGAATCAAGGAGCTTAATAACCCATGACTGAAAGCCAGTAGTTAGTTAAGTGATTCTAATTTTTTTTGCCATCATTGCTGAAACCTAATTTGCCACACTGATCACTCTTCATATAATGGACTATCTGAGCTTAGATTATCCTTTTATTTATTTGAAATTTTAGTTCCTTCATTCTCCCAATTTCACTTTGTCATTTTCTGGTTTTGTCTTTTCCATGATGGTTAAATACTTGTTCATTTCTCTGCGAGCAAGGCCTGAAGCAGAAGTGGATTTACAATGAAAGAAATCTTGCCTAGATACTGGGCCATCACTGGTGGTGGCAGAGAGGGGTATCCGTGAGCACCAATCAGAGTCTGGTAGGCTCAAAAGAGCCTATTAGCGGACAACGTAGATCTATCAGGCTCAGATTTGTCCCCTTAGAGTGGGAAAATACAGTTGAAAGTTGAGGGAACTACAAGGGAGAGAGGGAGCAGTCAACGCAAAGATCTCTTGTGTTTACTTAACTAACTTGTTGCCATGAGGGAAAGGGGTACTGAGTCAGCCAGCAAGCCATCATTGAGGGAAACACGGGGAGTCAGCCCCTGGGCCTGGACTGAGGAGGGCTGGGTAAACCTACAGCCAATTAGCCAGCAGTGAGGTGAGGTTCAAGATGCCACTGGGACTGGGCAAATTGGTGAAAAAAGCCAAGTGGTGAGTCAGTCGGCCGGCCAGCTGGTGGGACCTGGAGTAGCTGTTATTGAACAACCCGGGGAACAGCGGTGACACCACGCCAAGGGCTGAGGAGAATAACAACAGTCTGCTCTTTCAGAAAATTCATATTCATGAGAAAGATGAAACGATACTATCAATCTGGCAGTAAAGAAACGCAGAAAATTGAAGGCGAGGCAAGAGGACAAAGCCAGGCAAAAAGACAGTTCCTCATTTTATTTCTAAAAGTTTGAAGTATTGAGCAATGCACAAATTGCACGTTTGTCCTCATCCATCTAAGGTATGGGTGAATCATCTGATGACTTAGACTTGCTGCTATCCAGAGAAACCACATTGCCTGACAAATTTGACCAAGGAATGAAATCTGAAATGACAATGGAAGTGTAAGCTATTGCTGATTCCTCTCTTGAAGCGAGGGAAGAAACTTACCTGAAGACATGGCTTATGGCCAAAACCTATGATAGAATATTTCATAATACATAAACCACAAAACATGGGTAATATGGAAAATTTGAGGAAGGAGTTTGAGATTGAGATGGAAAGCAGGTTAGAAGTTTCCGAAAGTCCATTTTCTAACCGTGGAGAGAAATGGGATGACGGAAATGAGAAATTAGTTGACTTTCATGGACACCTCTCAGGCCATCTACTGTTGTGTTTATACATTATTCCCTAACCCCAGTAAAGAAATATTGGAAGAAATATTGTTGATCATGAAACTTCTAAAGCTCGTGTTGAAGCTATGTGTGCATTCATTCAAAGATGTAAATTATTTGGAAGAATTGATTCCATATTATTGGCTCAGTTTGTAAAGCAATGTTCTAATTAGTGAAAAGTGCTGAGATGTGTTGTTGGCACTGTCAAACTGCTGTCTTCTTTGGGACTATTTCTAAGAGAACATGTTGAGTCATCATTGTCAACTTGAAGAGCTAATATTTTAGTCTGCCTTGAATAACTCAGTGAATTTGATAACTTTTAAAATGTTCTTTGAGAAGTTAATTTGTATGAATGGAAGACCAACCTTTTAACACATCAAACTTAGAGTGACTCCATCACTATGATGACAGAGCATCTCAGGAATAAATGCACGAATGAAGTAAAAGATGCCAGATACTACTCTATAATAGTTGATTCAACACCAAATGTAAATCATGTGGATCAATTAGCATTAATTTTGAAATATGTGACCAATATGGTGAAGTAGTAGAATGATTTCTTGTTTTCAGTTACAATCCCAAGTGTCTGGAGAGAATTGTTTTGGGAATCATTGCAAATTTAGGTTTGGACATCAAAAATGATAATGGGCAGAGCTTTGATAATGTCATAACTATGGAAAAAAAATACTCAGGTCTAAAAGCAAGACCAAACAATGCAAGCCTCCTTGTGTTACTCATCCCAAGTTCCAGACACTCCTTGAATGTAATCTGCGTGATGAGAAGCATACAAAATGTAAGAAATTATTTTTTGATGAAACTAGTACAAGGAAATCATTTTAGAAGAGAAAGAGAAGATCATCATTGAGATTGCCAGTGTTACTTGTGATGCAATAATGGTGCAGCTACAGAGTAGAAGTGAATCTCTGAAGAGAACTTGATTTATTTGCGTGCTTTTTCAACAGAAGTTTGGATGAGAATGCTAAAAATTACGGCAGTAAGAAATTAAATGAATTCCATCTGAAGCACGTAGACGCAAATCTTTTTGAAGATAAAGTGAAACCATTCATTTCATCGATAACGATGAGCTCTATGCTTTGAGATCACCAGCTGATTTGTACAGAATTGTATCTGATTGTTTGTTGAAAATCTTTCCAAAGATTTCGGAAACCATTCCGAAAATATTTTTAACAATACCTGTCACAAATCTTTCTGGTGAACATAAGAGTTAAAAATTATTTGTGAATTACGATGAGTCAAGGACATTTGACAAGTTCAGCAATTTTGATGATTGGAAGCGACTTTAAAAGATTTTACCCACAGTGATGTAATTAATGATCTTGTGAAGAAAAAGTGTAGGAGAAAAGCTATCTATATTACCATGCCAACAAGGGATGAGACAAAAACATCCTTAAAAATCCGCCTTTCATATTTTTTTGTTTAAATTCTGTTTTTTTTTAAAATGGACCATTACTGGTCTGATATAATGGCTGCAGTTTCAACTCCATTAGTCTCAAGACTGGCCTTCAGAAAGTCTCTTCTAGGACAAAGAAGAGAATATCTGCAGAGAGAGCCACTGTTGTTGGACTTGAACTCATTGAATTCTCCATTCACGTGAATTTACTGCAATAACTTCTTTGATTTTGTGAGAGAAAGTTAACTTCTGAACCTGAGTGAGATTCAGAAATACACCGAATGACAGTGGATGCATCTTGTTGTTTGAAATATTTGCTCCTGCGCTGGACTGGTTTGTGCTGCCATGATAGCACTGGCTGATGTATCCTTCTCATCAGTGAGTTACATGTCTGTTTGCCTCACGACTCACATCTCAATATTGACCATCTTTACCATCGTTCTGACAAGAGGCAAGCTTAGATTTCACTTCAGCAATTATTCACAGAGGTGTAATTTGACCAGCTAAGTCAGTGATCAATTTGTGTACTTTTGTGGCTTGGGCTGTTACATAGACAAAGAACATAGAACGTTATAGTGCAGGATAGGCCCTTCGGCCCTCCATGTTGCACTGACCTGTGAAACTCATCTAACCTACACTATTCCAATATCATCCATATGTTTATTCAATGACTACTCAAATGCCTTATGTTCCACGGGGCAAAAGCGAGGGGAGTCAGAAGGAATATGGTGTTGTTAGGGGAGGGGGCGTCATGTCATGGGGGCAGGGCCCAGAAATGAAAGAGACCGCAGGGCCCCACAAGGTGCAAGTCTGCCAATGGCCTGAGCTGGGTTGGAAACATTGCAATTGGTCTCAGGTTGTGTCTCTCACTGTTTCCAGGAACTGTGCTACCATCTAGTGGGTCTCAATAGTTACTGCGACATCTTCAGAATTGCAACACTCAATTCCTTGGAGCAGTCTATTTTACTGCATACATCCTGGTCAAGTGAATTGGGGTAAAATATCCAATTCATTCCCAATTTTTCTTTTCATGGCAACTGAAATATTCTGTTTGAGAAAGTCAGTGAAACTAAATGGCAGGGTGGCACAGTGATTAGCATTACTGCCACACAGCCAGTGACCGGGGTTCAATCCCTGGCAAGGGTCATTCTCTCCGTGTTTGCATGGGTTTTCTCCGGATGCTCAGGTTTCCTCCCGCAATCTGAAAAATGTGCTGGTTGGGTGCATTGGCCATGCTAAATTCACCCTCAGTGTACCCGAACAGGTGCCAGAATGTCAAGACTAGGTGTTTTCACAGTAACTTCATTGCTGTGAATACTTGCAATACGAATGAATAAACTTTAAACAAACTACATGAAATTGTGATTTAAGAGCTTTGGGCATGAGGAGAGAGAGATTAGTCCTGAATTTTGCCATTTAAGTGAATGGTAATATTGTCAGACGTATATGCCATGTTTGAAACATGCTTTCATAGCAGGTTAATGTTAGTCCATCTATTTATTCATGAGCAGGCAAATCAGATATTTAAAAGCCAGATTTTTGTTTTCTATTTTGTCCTGTCACCTGGATGTAGAAAGAGGGTTTAGAGTGTTGTTACTGTGGAAGATTGATTATCCCAGCAGTAATTACATTTCAGTGAGTTCCACTGCATTCTGCTAACTCTCACAAAAATATAACAAACAGCTTTATTAATAACGATTTTGGACTGTTTACTGACTTCCAGTAAAGGGACAGCATTTGTGGCTCCTCATCTGCAATAAGTCTGTGGACGCAGAAGTCCATTCACCAAAATCCCTCTATTTACAAACTCTAACAGTGGTACACAGAGTGCTCGCAGTCAGCAGTCTATCTCAGGGGGTGTCTCTGTTAAGTACAAGATGAAGACTGCCTGATTGGCCTTGCTCCAATAGGCCAACCTCAATGGCCTGATTGAAGTCATTGCATCATCCAAACAGTTTCTGGGATTAATTCAAACTTTGAAGTGATTATGATTGAAGCCAGCTTCAGATACGTTCGAAGTTTGAAGCATTTGTTGGAGAAAGGGGCACCAAACTGATTTGGTGAGATAAAAGATGACAATAGAGGTTGTAGGGAGATGAGGGTGTAGTTGAGTACATTCACAATGGCCTCTGCCCTAAAATTAAAAGGAGCTCTTTTCAAACTTGGTAAAGTTGGCACATTTTCAAATGGTCATTGTTAGAATGATAGAATCCCGACAATGCAGAAGGAGGCCATTAGGCCCACCAAGTCTGTGCCAACAACAGTCCCACCCAGACTCTATCCCTGTAACCCCACATATTTATGCTACTCCCTCTGATACTAAGGGGTAATTTGCTATGGCCAGTCAACCTAACCAACTATTGCAACCGTTGGTTGGGACTTTGCCAGCATTAAAAAGGGCTCATGGCCCTAAGCTATGTGGGAAGATTACAGGCAGTGATGTTTTTTCAAATTGCTTAATTGAACCACCTTCAGGCCACTAATGTTACTCAGCAGGCTGGCTCTCGAAGCTCCTGGGCCAATACGAGGTCCTTGCGGCATAGAAGAAGCTTCAGCTTCCCATTTCAGCAAAGGGAAAGATTGACAGAGCGTACATCTAAAGATGCTTTCTCTCCAACTCCAAGACGTTTTTAAATTAAAAAATGCCTTCAGAACCTGAGCTGTGAAGAAGATCTTCACAGGTGGGTGAGGAAATGGAGGTGGGTGACCATGGCTGCAACAATAGTCTGGCAGATATGGAAGGCCTCCAAGCACGTCTGGAATGCTTCCATCCTACCACACTCCACCTACATTCCCCTCCCAGATATGCCTCAAGACCTCCAGACATCGAGTCAACTCTCAGAAGGCTTTGGGCACTCACAGAATGTAGGCCTTATTAGGCCATTAACTTAATCTCAGTTGACTACATGCCACTTGTAGATGGGTAGCCCTTCTGACACCCATCCGGCCTCCAGGAAAATGTCCTGGGCAGGGATATATATATAACAATCCTTACAGTGCAGAAGGAGGCCATTTGTCCCATTGAGTCTGCACCGATTACAATCCCATCCAGGCCCTATTACTGTAACCCCACGTATTTGCCCGCTAATCCCTTGGCTCTGGGGTCAATTTTTCACGCCCA
Organism: Sphyrna mokarran; assembly: GCA_024679065.1. NCBI lineage: Eukaryota > Metazoa > Chordata > Chondrichthyes > Carcharhiniformes > Carcharhinidae > Sphyrna > Sphyrna mokarran. The sequence goes on from JAGIQG010000026.1 coordinate 20,302,994, forward strand.
ATCAACCCAATCCGCACATCTTTGAAGTGTGGGAGGAATCCCGAGCACTGGGAGGAAAACCCTCTCAGACATGGGGGAGAACATGCAAACTCCACACAGACAGTGACCTGAGGCTGGAATTGAGCCCAGATCTCTGGTGCTTTGAGGCAGCAGTAGTAACCATTATGCCACCCAGATGGTTGCAGTAAACTGCCAGGCCAGCCCCCAGTGTTAATATTTACACTTGTCAGCCTCTGTGCTCATCCCCACAATGGGGGTCAAAAGGTCAGCCTGGGGATGGGCTCAGGTGGTTTCTGACAACTTGGCGTTGCATTTGATCCAAGCACCACCAGCAATGGCAGAATGGCTTTGTAAAGTACCAAGGTGTACGTTGGCTCACTGAGTGAACTTAGTGCTGCTGTTAGAAAGACAAAAGCAAAATATTGCAGACGCTGGAAACCTGAAACAAAAACCCAGTGCTGGAAAAACTCAGCAAGTCTGGTGGCATCTGTGGCGAGAGAAACAGGGAGAAAGTGTCACATGGAATTGAATCATTAACTCTGTTTCTTGTTCCATAGATGCCATCAGGCTTGCTGCCGTGAGGAGATTTGACTCTTGTATTTAAATCTCGTAAATGTTAATATTTTTATTCTTTTCAATCAAGTAAATTAGCTGTTTAGAACATAGAACAATACAGCACAAACAGGCCCTTCGGCCCACGAGTTGCGCCGATCACATCTACCAATCCACAGACCTATCTATAACCCCCTATCCTATTCTTTTCCATATACTCATCCAGAAGTCTCTTAAAAGACCCCAGTGAGTTTGCCTCAACAACCTCCGACGGCAGTCAGTTCCATTCACTCACCACCCTCTGAGTGAAAAACTTACCCCTGACATCTCTTTGTATTTGCTTCCCTGCACCTTAAATCTGTGTCCTCTCGTAGTGACCATTTCAGCTCGGGGAAATAGGCTCTGAGAATCTACCCTATCTATTCCTCTCAACATTTTATAAACCTCTATCAGGTCGCCTCTCAACCATCGTCTCTCCAGTGAGAAGAGTCCCAGCTCCCTCAGCCTATCTTCATAAGGCCTGCCTCCCAATCCAGGCAGCATCCTTGTAAATCTGCTCTGCACTCGCTCAACAGCCTCTCCATCCTTTTTTTGTTTAGCTACAGGATTTTAAGGAGTTCAGGAATTGTAAGGGCAGCGATCTTATGATGAGTGGGTAATTCAAATTTGTGATTTGATGAATTTAGCACAGTTGTGAAATTCTACACACACTAACTGTTCTTCAAAACCGGTTTTGCTGTCTTCAATCATTTGCTGATTCAGATTTTTTTTAAAACTGTATGTATTTTAACACTTTACTTTTGCAGCTTAGTGTTGAAACAACAATTCTGGATGTTGAGGGGATTGGTTTAACCCAGCCTCCTCGGCTGGAACCTGATGGGATTGGCACCCATTTTCCCCACACACTTGTTCTCGCTGAAGAGTAAAATTGAAGGAGTCTAACGTTGCAGGACAGCCGCTCCCATCAGCTTCCTGTTTAAGTTTATTTATTATTGTGACAAGTAGGCTTACATTAACACTGCAATGAAGTTACTGTGAAAATCCCCTAGTCGCCACATTCCGGTGCCTGTTCGGGTACACTGAGGGAGAATTTAGCATGGCCAATGCACCTAATCTGCTTGTCGTTTGGACTATGGGAAGAAATTCTTCCCATAGCTCCTGGAGGAAACTCTCACAGACACGGGCAAAATATGCACAGACAGTGAGCTAAGCCAGTAATCGAATTGGGTCCCTGGTGTTGTGAGGCAGCAGTGCTAACCACTGTTTGGCTATGTCAAATTAAAGAGGCCCCTGTCTCTATTTTCTTTTCCCTCTCCTTGTCCCCTGCCATCCCCGATCACTCAGTCCAAGAAGGCCCTAGTAAGTCTAATTCTTTTGCTTTATAATTAACTATCAATACCCATAATTTAAAACTATCATTTGGCAATTAATCTTGCTTCTTGCTACTTCTGGAGCAAGCCATCCACAACAGGAAATGCAGAATAAATAAACTGATAGATAATGTTCTGCATGAGATCTAGTCCCACATCAGCTTTGCCTCCACCACATTGGGTTCGTGTTGAACTTATTGCCCATTGCCCTGATAAAGGTGCAGGTGAGCCTTCCTCCCAAGTGTCATTGGGTTTGGTGATCGAACCATCCATTCAGAGTCACTAAGGTCCGTATCGCTCACTCGCCTTGAATGGTCTGAAACACGCTATCTGTTCCCCTGTACACAGGGAGTGACTTTACAATGCATTGCATATTTCCTCAGCGGCACACGTTGGAGTTGGAATCAGCGGTCAGGAGGGCATGCAGGCTGTTTTGTCCAGTGATTACTCACTTGCCCAGTTCCGCTATCTTGAACGCCTGCTCCTGGTTCACGGTCGATGGTCTTACTTAAGGATCTGCAAGTTCCTGAGATATTTCCTCTACAAGACGTTCACATTTTCCTTTGTCCAAATCTGGTTTTCGTTCTTTAACGGATTTTCTGGTCTGGTAAGTAAGAATATAACATTGCTACTTTGTTTACATAAAGTTCTAATTTATTGGGAAACTTGGGATTCAGGGAGTGGAACCTCAGTTTGAGTTTTCTGGGATAGGAAATGTTTGACTCAAAGACCTAAAAGCTACCAAATTTGTTTGACACTAAACACATCAGATTTGGCAATATGAAATAAATCTTGTAATCCTTCCTTTTAGCTAGAATATTCTGTTCTGTTTCCTTAACCTAAAAGGCAGAAGTGTTTCAGATGGGAACCACGTGAAAGGGAAGGGTGAGATTCTCCGGTCTCCCAGTCGAGTGTTTCCTGCTAATGGGAGGTGCACCTTGTCTGCTGGCGACCGGATTCTCTGGTCTCACTGCTTTAAATGGCAATTCAACGAGTGCAGCCCCACAACACTCAAGAAGCTTGACACCTTCCAGGACAAAGCAGCCCGCTTGATTGGCACCACATCTACAAACATTCAATCCCTCCACCATTGACGCTCAATAGCAGCGGTGTGTACTATCTGCAAGATGCACCGCAGCAGTTCACCAAAGATCCTTAGACAGCACCTTCCAAACCCGAGACCACTTTCGTCTAAAAAGACAAGGGCAGCAGATATGTAGAAACACCACCACCTGCAAGCTTCCCTCCAAATCACTCACCATCCTGACTTGGAAATATATCGCTATTCCTCCGCAGTTGCTGGGTCAAAATCCTGGAATTCCCTCCTTAACCGCATTGTGGGTCAACCCACAGAGAGTGGACTGCCGCAATTCAAGAAGGCAGCTCACCAGCACCTTCTCAAGGGTACCTAGGGAGGGCAATAAATGCTGACCCAGCCAGCGACACCCATGTCCCATGAATGAATAAAAAAATTTGTTGTTATGTTGTCTCGTAAGTGATCTTAGTGTATGAATTGTGGAAGAAACATAGTCAAAGGTTCCAGTTCTGTGACAGAATTCTAATAAAAGAGATGTGAAGTGTGTCCTGTGTATATGCTATCAATTCTACTGTTAGACAATCAATGTAAGCTTATATTGGAATATGGCGTATTTGATCTCGCTTTTTGTCTTCTTGCTCTTTAACCAACATAAACTAATTTGCACATTCCTAATTTTTGTTTTATCCAAAGTCTGTTTTTGAGAAGTGGTGCATCACCTTCTATAAAGTGATGTACAGCTGGCTGCCTATTCTGTTCCTGGGGGCGTTGGATCAGGTAAGATGTCATCTAACCTAAGTGTACATTCTCAGCGTCAGCTGAGAGCGGAAATTAATGAGGCATCCTTAAATATTTGTGCCATCCTAACGCTGAAAATAGCTGCAATAGCTCACTGAATTGCTCTGAATCTTCAGTATAGAAGCAAGCCTCTCAACCCAATCGATCAAAGTGTCTATCGAGTGGGATTTTTCAGTTCCACTGGCCCACCATTAGCCAGCAGTAGGATTTTCCAGTTCTGCCGCTATCTATGGGGGTTTGTGTATCGTGCACCATTAACTGCCAGCGAATGCGCCACAGGGGGTCAGTATTGGTGGGACTGGAAGATCCCATCGATGGGAAGGACTGGAAAATTTCAGCTCTGGTCTGGGATTTCCCACACCGGTGTGCATCATTGTGGGAGGGATGGGGGAAATTTGGAGAGCTATGATGACGCATCATGTTTTCCAGTCCCCTCTTCAGCCATGCCCGTTGGTGTCGGGGCTGGAAAATCCCAGCCAATATTCCACTGGAGCCTCCCCTTGTTCTAATTAGCTGTTTTCATACTGCCACCCCATCCCTCCTCCACCTTTCTTTCATTCCCATTTTATAAGTATGCACCATTCCTCCCCTTTAATACATCAATGCTTTCTGCTTCAACCACTCACTGTAACGGTGAGATCCCCACGCTTATCACTGTTCAAAGAATGTTATTTATTTGAACTGTTAGTGACAATATCATATTTATGGTCCCTTATAATGTAAACAAAATAATTTACTTGCTTATTCCAGCCTTAAAAATATGCACAAATGAAAAAGAAACTCTGGTCATTGTCTGCCTTAATTAATTCTGTTCCCAATCATGAGAGTGAGTGTAACTTATTGAGGTGACATTGAGTTGTGTAATCAGTCACACCTCAAACCCAAAGCTGTTAAGATTGATATCCAACTGGATTCAAATTGCAGGATGACTCAAATGATTTTTCCACTTTTCTGGAATCCCAGTGGATTTGGTCAGTGGTGGGAAATCTACCTTTCACAATAGCGGAGGATTTTCCCCTGTCGAATGAGTAATTCTGCAGCTGGAAATGGCTGGAGAATGGTTAATCAGCCTGGTGGCTGGGAACAAGAAAAACATAGGTCGGCCCATCAACTTTGAAAAGGGGGCATGATGAGTTCTTGGTGGGACCACAATCCATGCCCTTAAGAATCATAGAATCCCACCAGTGCAGAAGAAGGCCCTTCGAGTCTGCGTCAACAACAATCCAAGAAAGCCCTTTGGCCCATCGAATCTGCACCAACAACAATCCATCCCAGTCCCTATCACCGTAACTCCATTTATTTACCCTGCTAATCCTCCTGACAGTAAGGGGCAATTTATTATGGCCAGTCAACCTAACCTATACATCTTTGGAAGAGATTGCTGCAGTTGAATAATCCTTGCTAAATACAGGCTCTAGTCATTCAACGCAGGTAAACCACTGTCCATTTCCAGAACGCTGTTTTAATGCAGGTTTTTGACATTTACCCTGTTATAAAATCTATTTTAGTTTGTTTATTTGTTGCCCCATGACATTGCTATTTAAATAATTCTTCTTGATCAATTCTAGTTACCAGCGAGGTACTGCCATATTGAACGAATGACCATCAATCTCTGTGTGTGACCCACACTGGGCGGATTTGAATTTTTATTTTAGAAACATAGAATCCCTATAATGCAGAAGGAGTCCATTTGGCCCATCAAATCTGCATAGACTCTCTGACACAGCACTTTACCCAGGCCCTCTCCCTGTAACTCCATATATTTACCCCGCTAATTCCCTTAACTTACACATCTTGGGACAGTATGGAGAAATCTAGCATAGGCAATCAACCTAACCTGCACATCTTTGGACTGTGGGAGGAAACCAGAGCACCCGTAAGAAACCCATGCAGACATGGGGAGAACAGCGAACCCCACATAGACAGTCACCTGAGGCCGGAATTGAACCTGGGACCCTCACGCTGTGAGGCTGCAGTGCTAATTACTGCTTTTCAGTGCAAGATGTACTGTTTTCCCTCATGTAAGTCTGTTGCGTTGAGAGGGATTATTAATTGAGAATAGTGGCTTCCTATTCTTGCCACTATTGTGGGCATTTCCTGCTCAAAGATAAGGAACTTAAAATATGGGTCCAGAGTTGGGTGGATATGTTACACTTAAAACAAATTGTGGGAAAAGACATTCTCTGGGACATTGTCCCCGTTTTATTTGATATTAGCCCCACCAGCTCTTACCCCACATATGGCCACCCACTCTCCCTGCCTCTCATCCATGGCGGCATGGTGGCACAGCAGTTAGCACTACTACCTCTCTACGCCAGGGACTCAGGTTCAATATCCAGTTTAGGTCACTGTCTGTGTGGAATTTGCATGTTCTCCCCGTGCCTGCATGGGTTTCCTCCATGTGCTCCGGTTTCCTCCCAGATGTGCTGCTTAGATGCATTGACTCGAATGGGTGCCAGACTGGGGCGACTAGGGGAATTTCACAGTAACTTCATTGCAGTGTTAATGTAAGCCTTACTTGTGACTAATACATAAATAAACTTTTATGCTAATGTAAGCCCTTCCCCCCACCCAACCCATCCCAATGACCATTTCTAGCCCCAGAGTCTACTAAATGCAAACTAATGTGAACACATGGACTCTGACCTTTTGCCCTTATACCCCCCGTGCCAGCTCGGCAGCATTCACCCCGGGCAGACTTCAGAAATCTGCTGGGATTAACTAAAATAAAGTATCTATTGCAGAATTCATTTAAAAGCCTATTCAACATTTAAATTCCCTCGACTACTGGCACTCCCCTACTGTGATAACGATAGTTTGTGAAATTAGTCAAACAGCAATAATATGAAAACCATTCACGTTGTCAACAAACAGCTATTGAAACAACAAGCACCTTTTTTTTCAACTGAGAGACTCATTGGGCTGTCTTTATATTCAAAACGTGAAGTGCAGGAGATTGAAATAACTTGATAGATTGACCATGCCTCAGACCTTGTCTGCCTTTCAGAAGGGCTCTGGTCTACTCTTAAAAATTGCACATCATATTGTTAATATGGAGGCCATTTTGGAAAAGGCACAAAATCTCCATGATTCTGTGAAAATACGGTCCATTATTTTTTCCTGACAAAAGATGGTGCTGTTTGGCTCTGAATAGTTCAGTACAAAATGTTTTGCAAGCATATTTGTGGTTTCTCCAGAAACAAGAACAAAGAATCACCAGTGTATCTCATTTTATTGGTACGTGTATACTGGCAGTTGTCAGATGAACATTCATGATGTGGGATATCTTTACCTTGCCTGGGAAGATTCCTGCTCTGATTTGATCAGCCGACCACTTTACAACGTGAATGTGCTTTTTTTTTTATTTGTGGGATATAGGCATCGCTGGCTGGCCAGCATTTATTGCCCATCCCTATTTCCCCAGGGCAGTTGAGGGTCAACCACATTGCTGTAGCTCTGGAATCACATGTAGGCCAGGTAAGGATGGCAGATTTCCTTCCCTAAAGGACATAAGTGAACCAGATGGTTTTTTTTCATGACAATGGTTTCATAGTCATCAGTAGATTTTTAATTCCAGATTTTTTTTTTATTGAAATCAGATTTCACTATCTGCCGTGCCGGGATTTGAACCCAGGTCCCCAGAACAGTAGCTGGGTTTCTGGATTAATAGCCTTGCGATAATACCATGAGGCCATTGCCTCATCATGGGCAGGAAGTAGAGCAGGCAGTCAACCTGAATCCAACTCCATGTTAAAACAGGTGAATATCCATTAGGGCGGCATGGCAACACAGTTAGCACTGCTGCCTCACAGCGCCAGGGACCCAGGTTCAATTCCCGGTTCAGGTCACTGTCCGTGTGGAGTCTGCACATTCTTTTGTATTTGCATGAGTTTCCTCCAGGTGCTCCAATTTCACAGTCTGAAAGATGTGCTGGTGAGGTGCATTAGCCATGCTAAATTCGTCTTTAGTGTAGCCGAACAGGCACCAGAGTGTGGCAACTAGGTGATTTTCACAGTAACTTCATTGCAGTGTTAATGTAAGCCAACTTATGATACCAACAAATAAACTTTAAAACTCATCAAATTCAACAATTTGACTACTGATGATTCACGGGTGTTATTGTGATACAATGGTTCAGCACAAATACTGGTTTCCACTCTTCCCTTCTGCATCTTTTGTCAAAAAAGGACAACCCGTCTCGCTGGAGGGAAGGTGGATGAGGGTGGGAGATGGAGGTTGGGTGGGAAATCCAGCTCTTAAATACAAGTTTCAGTGAGCATCACCTGTTCCCAATTCACTGTGAAGCTTGTCCTGGTTAAATCTTAAAAGGACCTGCATTTCTGACATTGATGCTCCTTCCCATCAAACAGATTAGGTCCAAATGAGCCTCCGCTATAAAATCAACTGTAAATGTCTGAGGTTAACTTAAACCAGGTCTTTGCTTTCTTTCTGGGTGGAAAATGGTGTGAATGCAGCAGGAAAATTAAGTACATTCCTCTTTTAAGTGTCCTTGTCTACCTTTAAAAGTGATACATTATGAAAAGCTCTTTAAGGCATATTAAGAAGCAACGTTGGTATGCAATTTAATCTGTTGCCTTGGCTGTTTGCCCCACATCAGACTCTTTCCATTCATTATGATGTTGGAATTCTTATAGGACCATAGAATCCCTACAGTTTAGAAGGAGGTCATTCAGCACATTGAGTCTGCACTGACCACAATCCCACCCAGGCCCCATCCCTGCAACCCCCCTTATTTACTCTGTTAAGCCCCTGACACGAAAACCAATTTAGCATGGCCAATCAACCGAACCTGCACATCTTTGGACTGTGGGAGGAAACCAGAGCAACCCACGTGGATATGGGGAGAATGCTCAAACTCCACACAACAGTGACCCAAGGTTGGATTTGAACCTGGGTCCCAGCGTTGTGAGGCAGCTTAGCACAATTAGCACAAATGCCGTGCTCTCCCAAGCCACTATTATTACTTAATAATTCTAGGCAACTGGAAAGATTGGTCCTTCCCTTTATAATATTGAGGATTCAATCAAGTTTTGCGTTATTACACTGAATGCTTCTAACTGTGTTTCTACTTTCGGAATTACAGGATATAAATGACAATCTGAGCATAAAGCACCCAAAACTCTACAAAATTGGACAGCGGAATGAACTATTTAATTACAAGATCTTCTTAATTACTTTATTTCATGGCCTTCTAAGTTCAATAGTTCTATTTTTTATACCATTTGGAGCATTCTTGGAGTCTGGAGGGAGAGATGGCACAGCAGTCTCAGATTACCAGTCCTTAGCTACAACCATTGGCACTGCTGTAGTGTTTTCTGTTAATATGGAGGTAAGTCCACAATTAAATCTTTAGCCATAACAGAACTATTCATTGGAACCTATGCTAATAACTATCAACACAAATAATTCAGCTAACAAATGTAATTCCCTGTGAAACTCAAGTTGGCTGACATACGTGAGTCTATGTACCCCTTAGGGTGGAAAAATAACGGGTAATTGGGACGGTGTAGTGGCATAGTGATTAGCACTGCTGCCTCACGGCACCAGGGACCTGGGTTCGATTCTGGACTTGGGAGTCTGTGTGGAGTTTGCACGTTCTCTCTGTGAGGGTTTTCTCTGGGTCCTTCAGTTTTCTCCCACAGTCCAACAACATACTGTTAGGTGCATTGGCCATGCTAAATTTTTCATCAGTGTATTCGAACAAGCATCCAAATGTCCCAACCAGGGGATTTACACAGTAACCTCATTGCAGTGTTAATGTAAACTTACTTGTGACCTTTATTCAGTTTCTAACTAACACACTAAGCATAGACAGCTTCTTCAATGAGAAGCAGGCACACTCATTTCTCTGATGTCTCTAAGTAAAAAACATAATGGAACTTTTTATACATGCCACATTCCTATATTGTGTTACATGGTGTCATGATGGGATGGGGCGGGGATGGTGGAGTCTGCATTTACTAATCCATTTGCAAAGAAATTCTTCAACCAAAAATATTTGAGAATCACTGGTTCAAGCAATCGATATGACTGTATTTAAGTGTGGTTGTAAAATACTTTTGCTGATTCCAGTCTTGGGGGTTTTGAGTGATGCTGAGACTCCGCCCCCCCCCCCCCCCCCCCCCCCCACTTTCCGGCTTCTTTGTTGCAATCTGTGGGTGAGGGACGTCTCTGGGAGCCAATTGCTAAATGGAATTTAGAAGCCAAACAATTCTGTAGAATAGAGTTAAAAAGAAAAGTTTTTATTTATTTGTCACATGTATGCCTACATTAACATGCAATGAATGTCAGTCACTGCAATGAATGTAGTATTTTGTCAGAAGTTTAATTTATCTAAATGGGGTGACATGCTGCCTCTCAGTGCCAGGGACCCAGGTTGATTCCTGGCAACTGTCTGTGTAGAATTTGCACATTCTCCTCGTGTCTGTATGGGTTTCCTCTGGGTGCTCAGGTTTCCTCCCACAGCCCAAAGATGTATGGGTTAGATTGATTGGCCATGTTAAATTGACGTTAGTGTCGGGGGGAATCTTACGAGAATAGGGCTTGGGTGGGATTGTTGTTGGTCCATACTCAATGGGCTGAATAGCCTCCCTTTGCACTGTAGGAGTCTATGGATTCTAAATGAAAGGTACTTTCATGTGGGAGTGAGCCAGTTCCTACTTAATCACAAAATATCTGCACCTGTCTGGAAGGACTCATGAGAATAATTTATTTTCTGTACAGGTTATGTTGGAGATTTCATACTGGACAATTCCCAGTGTTTTGTCCATCGTCATCAGTCTTGGACTATACTTTTGCTTCACCTTTTTAACACAAAGTAATTTCATGTCTCGACTGAAACCGGATATGTTCCAATTCCAAGGTAAGAAAGCAATTTATCTCTTTCGATACATACGTTTAACAGAGAACAAGTGAATTATTTTAGCAGAAAAGCAAAATTACTGCTGATACTAAAATCTGAACCAGAAGATGCTGGAAAATCTCAGCAGGTCTGACAGCAACTATGGAAGGACAGTAGGGCCAATGTTTTGAGTCTGGATGATCCTTCAGTGGATCATCCAGACTTGAAAAGTTAGAGTCATAGGATGGGATTTTATGCCCTCACTTGTCCATAAACTGTAAAATCCCGCCCGAGGTCAATGGATATTCCTGTTGCCTACCCCTTACCTGCTCCGATTCCTGTGGTGAGCAGGGCAGTAAAATTCCAGCAAGAGCGTTAAACAGTGCCAGAGAAGCCCTTTGGCCCATCGCATCTGCACCAATAATAAATACCACTAAAGGTGCACTAATCCCATTGGCTCTATCCTCTCTCCACAGATCCTGTCAGACCTGCTGTGATTTTCGAGTGTTTTCTGAATTAACAGTTTGGTCAATGCCAATCTGCAACCAAATTTAAGATTAGCAGATATAATCCAAATGTTTATCTTTATTGCTAGTTTTTCACCAACTTTTCTGATGTTGAAGTGAATATTATTTTAGCTCTGACAAATGTCTAGTATAGGACAAGAACTCTATGGAAACTCTGATTTGATTTATTGTTACGTGTATTAACATACAGTGAAAAGTATTATTTCTTGCGTGCTATACAGCCAAACATACCATTCATTGAGAAGAAAACGAGAGTGCAGAATATAGTGCTACAGTTATAGCTAGGATGTAGAGAAAGATCAACTTAATGCAGGGTAGGTCCATTCAAAAGTCTGATGGCAGCGGGGAAGAAGCTGTTCTTGTGTCATTTGGTATGTGACCTCAGATTTTTGTATCTTTTTTTCTCAATGGAAGAGAGTGTGTCAGGGGTGCAAGGGGCCCTTGATTAAGCTGGTTGCTTTGCCGAGGCAGCGGGAAGTGTAGACAGAGTCAATTGATGAGAGGCAGGAGACTTATGGTCTAAGCCCTAATTGAAGCCTACATCTTTGTTAAAAGTTGTTCTTCCTTGGTATTTAATTACATTTTCTTTTTCAATCTGCAACAAAACATTATAAAAAGTGACTTGTGAATTTTCATTTAATCAAACAATGAACGCTTATACAATTGGGGAGGTGGGCTGAAGTGAATTTCACAGTGTGAAGCAACCAGTTTTCTTTTCAGTTGGATATTCTAGAAGCAGATTTGCTGTCACAGTGCCCATAATCTTCCATCCTCATTCATGGCTGGGATCTTCCAGTGCCTAGAGGTAATTCAGCAGATGTTGAGAGAGCAGAATAATTACTCATTTTAGCCACGCAAGTGTTTATTTGGCAGAAGACTTAATATAAGCTTTGTATAACTGAGAAAGGATACCCGTGGTTTCTGATTAAAGCAATGGAAAATGAGCTAGTTATACAAGAGATTCCATCAGAATGAACAATCAGAAAAATCTGGGCATGGAGTTTCCATGATTTTAACCCAGTCAAGCTGGAGGAACAATCAGAATGTTACGTGAATTGTTGGTGATGATGTTCCCATGTACATTCTTCCCTTGTACTTCCAGGGCGGAGATGGAGGCGGGGGAAGGGAGGTTGGTGGTTGACAGTGGTCCACCAATTTGGAAGGTACTGGCGAAGAAGCCTGGCTAAATTTATACAGTGGCAATGTGCTGGGACAGGAGTGGTCAACCAAACAGTGTACTTTGTTAAATTTGTGCATTAAGGTCGTTGATATCTGCCCCAATAATGATTAGTGTCAGACATTTGGGCACTCAATATTTTTTCCGTTGTATTTTGCAGGAGCGGCCTTAAACATTTTTAAACAGCCTTATGTCTGGCTCATTATCCTACTGACTGTTGCTGTAAATTTTATCCCTTCCATTACAATTCGATTAATTTGGAGAATCTTCAACTCTAAAGATGGAGGAAGAGTATGTACAGCTGCTTTAAATTAGTTTCTTATCATTCATTGTGTCTGGTATTTAAAATCATAGAATCCCTGCAGTGCAGAATGAGGTCATTCAGCCCATCGATATTGCACTGACAACAATCATATCCAAGCCCTATCCCTGTAACGTCACGCATTTATCCAGCTAATCCCCCTGGCACTAAGGCAGTATAGAGGCACAGTAGTTAGCATTGTTGCCTCATAGTATCGGAGACCCAGGTTTGAACCCTGTGTGGAGTCCGCCTGTGTCTCTGTGGGTTTCCTCTGGATGCTCCAGTTTCTTCCCACCGTTCAAAAGACATGCTGGTTAGATGCACTGGCCATGCTAAATTATCCCTCAGAGTCCCCAGACAGACATCAGAGTGTGGCGGCTAGGAGATTTTCACAGTAACTTCACTGCAGAGTTAATGTAAGCCTACTTTGACACTAAATAAATAAACAATAAAACTTAAACTTAGGTTTGGCTCAATTGCCTGATGGTGGGGTTAGGGATGGTGGGTTGGTGTTGGGGGGAGGCTTGGGGTTTGGATTCAGAGAGGGTGAGGGAGTGATATAGTGACAATACCTCATGCATCAATAAGCTCTGCAATCTGGTGCCAAATAACACCAGCAGCCCACCAGCCACATGGAGATCTGTAAGAAATATAAAATTAGAAAACATCTACAGATGTAGGTGGATTGGCCGTGCTAAATAACTCCCAAGGTTCAAAAGTGTGTAGATTAGATGGATTAGCCATTGGAAAATATTCAGGGTTACGGGGAAAGGGTGGAGAGGAGGGCCTGGGGGGATATTCTTTCAGAGAATCAGTGCAGACTCAGATGGACTGATTCTCCACCCCACCAGATTAGTCTTCTGCAGTGAAGTTTAAATTACTCCTTGTGTCTTAAAGACATTCCCCATAGCCCTACAAAGGGTGCCAATATTCCACAGAGGAGTCCCTTGATGGATAGGTGGTGAATGAGTTACAATTTATGCAGTGTGCACTGAGTGGATGCACGAGATAGAATGCAAATGCCTTCACTAAGTGGCAGCCTTTTTTGCTTATTTCCAGGCAGCCTACAAAAATCGAAACAAAGGTGAGAAAATTTCCAGCAGCAAGCACTTCAACAGGGATTCCACACAACGCCGCTCGGCTTATGCCTTTTCCCAGGACAAAGGATACGCTGACCTCATCACTTCCGGAGCAAGCATTCGGAGGAAAAAGCTCGCTTCAGAAGCAAATACAAACAGCAATGCTCAAAACATGCCTGAAGGGGAAAAAGATGTGATGCAGATGAGATTCTGAAGTTGCTGCATTCTTCATTTTGTGCACTTACCGAGACGCTGGAAATGTTCTGATGCTGTTTTGTGGACAATTTGGTAAATATCCCAAACACCAGCTTTCTGAAGAATTCTGATTGACTGAAGATTGCTCACAGCCCATGTTGAGAGTTAGTCTTGTCCCTGCAATTTGAATGAATAGAGTGCCTTCCTTCCTGATTTGTTTGGGCCAGTGCATAAGACATTCTGTTATTTCAATCTATTTAAATAGAATTGAGAGATTTTCTTTGCATAATTGATTCTTAAAAAAATATTTAGTTTGTTCTGTGGTGCAATTAAGGGATCCATGATTGGATTTCTTATTTTTGGTTTCCGAAAGCCAAACCTCATTCAGGTTTCCACACCGAAAGAATGTGTGACCTCCAGGAAGAGAGATGACTGTCACAAGTTGCTGTTGCCCCAAGTAATGTTTGCACATGTCCACCATTAAATGCTTGAGCTTGGACATCTGACCTCAATGTAAACTGTTCGAGATTAAGAGGGCAATTTTAATCTAACCTACTGGGGAGGATAATGACCAATTTGGGTGGAGTTTTTGCCTTTTACACCTAACCTGATATTGTACTTCACCAGCTTCAACAGGAGTGAAAGTGGAAAATCAACATTTGAACCCGATCAGCACTAATCTCACGATGAGGTTAAAATTGTTCATTACGCATTTAACCCTCACTGGGGATTAACCTTCACTAGAGCATCAAAACACATACCACCTATTAAATTCCAGTAACATAGATGGCACTGCTGGACAGCTACATGTTATGTGCAGACCTAATCCTCACTAGAAGGGTCTTGTCAATTAGGAATCACTGACTAATCACATGTCTTGCCATGTTGGCTATTAGGTCACATGACTAATAAGCTCCTTACATTCAGTACAACAATTTCATATCTTTATTCAACAAGCAGCTATGGCCATTCAGTGCAGGATTCTGCAGTCTTTTCCTTTCACCAACATTTGGAATGCTGACATGAATTGACCAAACCCATCACATCTCAGTGCAGCTTCTTCGTTTTTTTTTCCCTGCAAATGACACTTGGATAGTGCTATCATCACTGAATCCCCCCCACTGTCAACAATCTTGGGGTTACCATTGACCAGAAACTCTCTTCACCAAACACAATGGCCACAAGAGCAGATCAGAGATTAGGAATGTTGTAGTGAGTAACTCACCTCCTGACTCCCCAAAACCTGTCCGTCATCTACAAGGCACTAGTCAGGTGTGCGATGGAATACTTCCCACTTGCCTGGATGGGTGTAGCTCCAACAACACTCAAGAAGTTTGACACCATCCAGGGCAAAGCAACCCTCTTCATTGGCACCATATCTACAAATACAGTGGCACACTGGTTAGCACTGCTGTCTGTCAGTGCTAGGGACCCAAGTTCAATTCTAGCCTTGGGTGACTGCTTTTGTGGAGATTGTACGTTCTCCCCTATGTCTGCGTGGATTTCATCTGGTTTCCTTCCACAGTCCAAAGATGTATGGGTTAGGTAGATTGGCCATGTTAAATTGAACCTTAGTGTCTCAAGGTGTGTAGATTAGGCCGATTAGTGGGGTAAATACATGGGGTTGTGGGGATAAGGGTTGTGTGGGGTTGTTGTTGGTGCAATCTTAACGGGCTGAATGGCCTTTTGCACTGTAGGGATTCTGTGATTCTGCTCTTTCTAACACCAACACTCAGTGGCAGCGGTGTATACCATCTACAAGATGCACTGCAGAAATTCACCAAAAACTCTTAGTTAGCACCTTCCAAACCCATGACCTCTTCCATCTAGAAAGACAAGGGCACCACCACCTGCAAGTTCTCTCCCAAGCCATTCACCATCCTGACTAGAAAATATATCACCGTTCCTTTGTAGTCACTGGGTTAAAATTCTGGAATTCCCTCCCTAACAGCATTGTGGGCCAACCCACAGCACGTGAACTGCAGCGATTCAAGAAGGCAGCTCATCTTCTCAAGGGCAGCTAGGGCTGGGCAACAAATACCGGCCAGCCAGCGACTCCCATGTCCCACAAATGAATAAAAAAATCTGTGTGTGAGAGATTGCTGCAAATGTTGATTCTCAGAGCGCGATGTGTCACATATGCCCTGTCCTGCTCCATCCAAAGTGCTGATTGGATGTTGCTTGCCCACAAAAACCACTGGTGTTGATTGGTCTTGCTTTCTTCTGGCCTGAAGCAGTTATCTCGATTGGTCGAGCTGACGACAATATCAACTCTCCACTCTGTTTGATGTTTCTGCTGTTTCCATGGCAGCGTTTTCAGTTCAGCCTTTTCATTGGGCTTGCACTCCATGTTAGCGAGTGACCAATTATCAATAAGCAAAAGCACAAACAACAATCAATAAGCATTCACGTGTTGTGCTTTTTATAGCTTTTTACCCTGCAAGCATGCAAAAATGTTCAAAGGCGCACGCATATGAACACTGAGATGACATGGTTGATACTATCATCCATATTTTGCTTTAAATTAAAAAAAATTTTACCATCTGCATCCCTAATTGGCTAGTAGCAAATGTATTAGACAGTGCACTAGAACAGTAAAGGGTGAATATAATACTGACTAAGTCATCAACATTATCAGTGCTTTCCTCAGGTACCATTTTCAGGCGTTCAGTCCCTGTTATGTCTTGAATATAATTAGATGTAAATGTGCAATAGATTGATAGGAGTCAGAGATTTATGCCCTCCCCCAGTGTCTCTCCCTTTATTTGGTTGTTAATCATTTGTATTGTATTCAAATTAGCTCTATCTTTGTCACTGTGGCATCAGTAAAAATTGATAATCAGTGTTGATGTTTGCACATGCATGCCTGTCTTTGCATCAGGATTTTGAGTAACCCCAGATAGGACCATTTGCAGTTACTTTGAAACTCAAGTTCAACTCAGCACTGTTAGGAGTCAGCATGTGGTTACTTTGCCAGTTATTGTGTGGTTAAAATTATGGACGTATTTTACAGCCTCGCTCCAGTGAGACTGGAAATCCCTGTCCGAGATCAGACATTTCCGTCCTTGTCCTTGTCTGCTCTGATTCTACAGTGGGCAGGATGGTGGAATTCTAGCGATTGATGTATTTGAAATTCCAAAAGGTAGCTTTACTGAAGAAATCATCACTTAAATGATGAGCCTAAGCCCCAGCATGTGCTCTGGTGATGTATATCCCTCAAATACCATGTTAGAAAACTTCAATAATGAATTCACTGGAATGTTAATTCCAAATCAACTTTTTCATTATTACTGAACAAAAAGAAAACCAAAGCATGCTACACTCTGGATAATTTGTTCCCAGAACTTGTGCTGCAGCCTGAATGGGCTTTGTACATTCCAAAGAACTTCCAGGTGTATGGATAGGAAAGATTTAAAGAGTTTGGGCCAAACACAGGCAAATGGGACTAGTTGAGTTTAGGAAACCTGGCCGGTATGGACAGATTGGGCTGAAGGACCTGTTTCCGTGCTGTATGTGACTCTATATGCCTTAATCAATGATGCTACCTCTTTAGAGATCAGAGAAGCAAAATTATGTCTCATTTGAGCGGATCAAGTTCTCAAGCTAGGACGTGACATTCCTTTTGTCGCAGAACCTAAGTGCCTCTGCATGGTTCAGTCCCTGCAGATCTCAATTATTTGGCCAACTTAAAAGCTCCCCCCTCCCCCACACATTCCATTCTCATCCCATTCAAATCATTGAATTTTTTTAAAATTCACAAAATTCATATCTGGTAACACTTGGAACTGTCTGAAATTAAATTAATCCTGACCCTTTCTAGCCTCCTTTACTAATGTGCTCAGAGCAATTATACTGAGCCTGCAGGATTGACAATGTGCAGATTTGAGTAATGGACTGGAAGATGCTTTTTGTTGACCTTTATGTGGTGTATTATAAGAAAGGACAATAATCTGAACTCTTCATATTATTTTTCAATAATGCCATTGGAATTTGTTACACAGAGGCTATATTTGCATATATTGTATTTTTGATATTTTTATATTCAGGTGTGTTTGAAATGAAGCATTTCATATAAAAAGACTTTACAGTAAAGATTCAATGAATAAGTAGCTTTTTGCAAATGTTATCAAATCCATATCAGATGCAGATTGGAGATATGTTTAACTTAAATGCGTATTTTGTCAGAACATAGATTATCACTGTGACTGTGCAACCGTTCAATGGATAGAAATTTTGGACTCTTGCTGCTTTTATACAAACAGAATGCAATTTCCCCTCCTGATATCACTGCTGTACTTGACCAATAATCTGTATGAGAATAGTGTCTGTACTAATATCTACTCCCATTTCTATGTGCAAGAAAACAATTGTAATTGGATATTACACTTTAAAGTTGCTTCTTCTGCTTGAATACATAGTATGTTAAATAAATGACTGAGATTATAAAATCATCTTCTGCTGTTTCCAATCAATTTCCTTCCTTTGAGATGACCTTACTGGCCTTTCATGCCACACTTCCACCGCGGCGAGCTCAAAGAATTTGTCACCCAGCCAAATCTCCATTCGCTGCAGCAGGACAGGACTGGCCTGAACATTTGTATCATTCCTGCCTGGTTCTTTAGCATGAAAAGCAAAATACAACAGCTGCTGGAATCTGACTGTCTCCACAGATGCTATCAATCCTGTTGAGATTTTCCAGCATTTTGTGTTTCTTTCAGATGTAATTCTTTTGCTATATTAGGAATGTCCATTTGTCCTGCTGATACCAGCAGATCTTGATGATCTGATTTAGGATTTATCTCTTCAATGAGGCAACAACACCTAAAGTAAAGTTTATTTCTAAGTCTCAGAGGTAGGTTTATGATAATCACTGTGAAGTTACTGTGACACCTCCAGTGCCTGTTTGGGTACACAGAGAGAATTTACCATGGTCAATGCAGCTAACCAGCACATCTTTCAGACTGTGGGAGAAAACTGCAGCACCCAGAGGAAACGTATGCAGACACGAGGGGGACATGCAGACGGTGACCCAAACTGGAAATTGAACCTGAGCCCCTGGTGCTATGAGGTAGCAGTGTTAATCACTGTGCCATCTTGGTGGCCCATTGATCACAATATAGCTGAAGATCTAGATTAGTCATTTGCAATATTCAAAGTTGCTGCTGCTGCTTACACTATACCTATCAGGGAATCTGCTTTCATGGTATGATACATTCACCAGTATTCTGTTCTCAGGTCACTATCTGTGCAGAGTTTGCACATTCTCCATGTCTGCATGGATTTCCTCTGGGTGGTCCGGTTTCCTCCTGCACTCCAAAGATATGCAGGTTAGGTGGATTTTCCATGGTCAATTGCCCCTTTAGTATCAGGGAGATTAGCAGGATATATATGTGAGGTTACTAGGTATAGGGCCTAGTGGGATTTCTATCAGTGCAGGTTTGATGGGCTGAATGGCCTCTTTCTGCATTGTAGAGATTCTATGATTCTAATAATGTACATTACGATGGGTTGGTTCTGTCAAGTCTATAGCTCAACAAATGGCCTGTGACTGTTGTCTGTCCAGGCTCGATGGGTTGAATGGCCTCCATCTGTGCTCTAGGATTCTCTGCTCAAGTTTTCGTTTTATTCGTTCATGGAATATGGGCTTTGCTGGCTGGACCAACATTTATTCCCATCCCTAATTGCCCTTGATCTGAGTAGCTTGCCAGGCCATTTCAGTGGACATTTTAAGATTCAGCTATATTGCGCACGCTGAGTATGGATGGCAGGTTTCCTTCCCAAAAGGACACTAGTGAACCAGATGGGTTTTTGTGAAATCATTAATGTTTTCATCATCATGATTAGGCTTTTAATTTTTTTTATTGAAATATAATTTCACCATCTGCTGTGGTGGGATTTGAACCCAGAGTGTGTGTCTGGATTGCTAGTTCTGTGACAATACCACAACAGCTGCCTCCTTCTATCTGGACCTGGCAGCCATATTTGCCACTCAGACTGTTAGATTAAATTCCTCACTTTGTTTTCCTCACTGTGTGTTATATTTTTAGCACAAAAATTTTAAATCGAGTGGTCATATACAATTGGAGCTATTAAGTTATTGTGAAAATCTCCTAACCACCACACTCTGGCGCCTGTTCGGATACACAAAGGAGAATTTAACATGACCAGCGTGTCTTACAAATTGTGAGAGAAGAACCAGACCACCTGGAGGAAACTTGTGCAGACTCAACAAAGACAGTGACCCAAGCCACGAATCGAACCTGGGCCCCTGGAATGTGAGACAGCAGTACTAACCACTGTGCCATCATGCCACCCTATTAGGTACACTGCACAGTAAAATCCAGCCCAGGACATATAGTGATATGACTTTTTGTGGTGTGTCAAACCACAACAAGTCTAAAGCATCAGAGATGAAGATTCACATTAATGTGTAAATCTCCAAAACAAAGAAAGACATATATATGATACATTTCACAACCATCAGAAATCTCAAAGCACTTTGAAACCAATGAAACATTGTTGAAGTGCAGACGCTGTTTTGATACAATCTGAACTATGGTACGTATTTTAACACTGAAATTTGTTTTATGTTCAGCAACATAATATAACTATAATTGTTCATTTGGAGCAGTATAATGTGAGTTTCCCGCCATCAGCATGAACTTGGATTATCAACTCCACATATATTTTTTAAATTTTTATTTCATTCTTAAAGTTACAAAGCCAATGCTCAGATTAGACAAGGAAAGCCTGAATCCATCTCCTTGCTTGCTCAAAAAAACAAATTCAAATTGAATCCAGTTCATGGTCACCACAAGAGAGACATGAAACACGGTGGCACAGTGATTAGCACTGCTTCCTCACAGCGCCAGGGATCCGGCCTCGGATCACTGTCCCTGTGCGGAGTTTGCACATTCTTCCCATATCTGTGTGGGTTTCCTTCAGCTGCTCCAGTTTCCTCCCATAATCCAAACAATGTGTGGATTAGGTTGATTGGCCATGCTAAGTTAACCCTAGTATCAGGGATTAGCAGGGTAAACATGTGGATTTACGGGAATAGGGTCTGGGTGCAATTGTGGTCAGTGCAGACTCAATGCGCCAAATGGCCTCCTTCTGCACTGTAGGAATTCTAACAGTCTACGATTCTAAGATTCAAGCTGACAAGATGAGGCATTGCACCTGATCTTGGGCTTGATCTGATGCTTGATCTTAGTCAAAAACCTAAGAGAGCATGCTACACTACGATGTCTCTCAGTAAGTTTGCTGTTCTATATTCTCCCCTTTATTTCAATTTAGTTAGCGAGAAGCAGTTTAAATTATTGTACAATGTAATTTTGAGACCAACGTGCTTACGTTTGCTGTGATGCAGTAACAATTAAACCATTGTTCATCCACCACATGTATCAAACTTACAATCCAATCCAAATAATTGATTCGCAAAGGTGAAATGATTTTGAGTGAGACATCATTTCAAGGGGCCTCAGAAGAGTATTTATTATTAATCTGATGTGATGTGTAGTGGTTTCAGCAATGTAATCATTGCTGACTGCTCCTTACTAACTTTGATAAGCTTTGTGTCATTGTGCGATGTGCAGACTGGCATTCTGCAACTGAAGAGGCAATGCTGAGAAATCAATAGAAACTATTGTTAAAACATTTACTCGTTAAAAACACCATGCACTCTGTTATTTTGATATTTATTATAGGCCAATTTTGATAGTAACACTTGGCACCAGTCTCACTATAGGCTGTGATACAGAGCTAATTTCACACTCTGGTTCAAGAGGGGAGCAGAATTTTGAGGGAAGTGCACGTTTGGGAATTCAACACATTGGGCAGAATTTAATCCAGTGACGCTTGTCTTGCTTGCTTGCTGGAGCGAGACCTCTGTGGCCTTCTCTGGGAAATGCCTGTCGTAATCAAGATGAAAGGCACTTCCAGAGATCCGGGAGCCCAAGCAATCAGAAAATAACAGCTCCTCGTTGCTATAAAGTTTCAAGTTTTTTAAAATTTTTATTTACTAGTCACAAGTAGGCTTACATTCACACTGCAATAAAGTTACTGTGAAAATCCCATAATCGCCACACTGTTTGGGTACACTGAGGGAGAATTTGGACTGTAGGAGGAAATTGGAGCACCTGGAGGAAGCCCACACAAACATGGGGAGAATGTGTAGACTCCACACAGACAGTGACGCAATCCAGGAATTGAACCCGGGTCCCTGGAGATTTGAAGCAGCAATGCTAACCATTGTGCTACTGTGCCATCTCAACAGACACCAAGGAAATGGTGACTGTTGCCAGCAATGCACATGCCAGAGGCCCAGGATCAACGAGGGGACCTGACCTCACTGAATGAGGAAAGGATGTAATTGAGAGGTGGGGGTCACTAGTGGCGGTTTGGGGGCTGGATCAGAGGCAAGGACAGGGTCCGTCAATCTGACACTGAATGATGAACAAGAGAGAACCCCCCCACCCCCGGCTCTTCCACTGTCAACTGCCTCTTCCAACCCCCCCCATGACGTGGTTTGCTTTTTGGGTTTTCTTCCTGCCGTACCAGATGAATACTAATAGCGAGAATTTAAACATTGTGAATGGGCACTGAATTTCCACTTAAAACTCTCAATCAGCAGCAGTGTGAGAAAACAATTCATATGGCTTCCAACATGGGAATTAAATAGACCAGAAACAAGAAGGTGGCAGGGACCCTCCCTACCACCCTCTTTCCTTATTAAATGTTCCCTCTCTGCAAACATATTGTCTGTGATTGCTTGCTCTTGAAATTTGTGGACGGAAAATCATAGATTGTTTGCCCACAATGTCCATCATGCCACGCAAATATATTGCCTATATATATAGATATTGAAATTTCCCATCTCCCTCCTTTCCTATTTCTGTAACCTTCTGCAGCTCTATCACCCTAGAGCATACTCATATGCATTCTCCACTACAGATGGCCATCCTTAAAGATCTGGATTTTTTTTCAAAAATCCCTTTGCCTCTCTGCACCTCTGTGTCCTTTTATGATAATGTTCAAAACCTATCTTTTCGGCTAAGTTTTTAGTCACTTCTCCGAATATTTTTGCTCGGTGTCAATTATTGTCCTGTATATACTCCCGTGAAGCATCTTAGGAAATTTCAGTAAATATAGGCAAATATTTGGATGGCACCATGTCACAGTGGTTAGCACTGCTGCCTGACAGTGCCAGGGTCCCCAGGTTTGATTCCTGGCTTGAGTTATTGCCTGTGTGGAGTTTGCACATTCTCCCCATGTCTGACTTGGTTTCCTCCAGATGCTCCACTTTCCTCCCTCAGTTCAAAGATGTGCCAGTTAGGTAGATTGGCCATGCTGAATTGCCCCTAAGTATCGCAAGGGTGAACTAGAGTTAATGCACGGGGTTGCAGGAGTAGGGCCTGGGTGGGATTGTGGTCGGTGCAGACCCGATGGGCTGAATGGCCTCCTTCTGCATTATAGGATTCTGGATTCTCAATAAGCACAGGCTGTTTTCGTAGTGATATTCGTAGCTGTTCATGTTAACTGCTAAGAGAGTCTTCACTTAACTAAAAATATAGTCAATGTCATGGGTAAGGCTTGTTAAGCTTGTTAAGGCTCTGTTACCCCTGAGTGATGGTGTGAAACGCACCCATCAGTTTTTTTGTAGCAGAGTGTGGAAAAATGTGGAGAGCCTAATTGTTTCAGTACAAAGTAAAGACCCTTGCTTAATCTGTGCTGCAGCCAGCAATGTAAGTTGCACTTGTACTATTTTACATTGTATTCCACAGTTATGAGCAGAATACTGGATATTCCCAGCCTATATTGTTCTTAAGCCATCAACAGAGTCAAACTGGTAGCCGTGGTATAACAAACAACATATTTTGTTGTTTCTCTTCTCATAACTGATGGTGCACAAGGCAGATTTCCACCTGTCTCCTTGCTTGGGTCAATGTTTGTATAAAGCCTACACTTACTATGGGTGGCACAGTGACACAGTGGTTAGCACTATTGCATCACACGCCAGGGTCCCAGGTTCAATTCCTGGCTTGGTTTCCTGTGTGGAGTTTGCACTTTTTATGGGTGGCACAGTGGCTAACACTGCCGCCTCACGATGACAGGGACCTGAGTTCGATCCCCACCTTGGGTCACTGTTTGTGTAGAGTTGACATGTTCTCCCCACATTTGCATTGGTTTCTTCTGGTTTCCTCCCATAGTCAGAAAGATGTGCTTGTTAGGTGCACTGGTCATATTAAAATCTCCCTCAGTGTACCCGAACAGATGCTGGAGTGTGGCAACTCGGGATTTCACAGTAACTTCATTGCAATATTAATATAAGAATCCTAGAATCCCTACAGTGCAGAAAAAGGTCATTTGTATCATCAAGTCCTACCATCCTATCTAAGCCCTATCCCTTATCCCTACATATTTACTCACTAATCCTTCTAACGTACACATCTCAGGACACCAAGGTGCAGTTTTAACATGGTCAATCAACCTAACCCACACGGCTTTGGACTGTGGGAGGAAACTGGAGCACCCAGAGAAAGTTCATGCAGACATGAAGAAGACGTGCAAACCCCACACAGATAGTGACCCAAGCCAGGAATCGAACTCAGGTTACTGGAACTGTGAATCAACAATGCTAACCACTGTGCTACCATGCCACCCACTTGTGACATTAATCCAACTTGTGACATTAATAAATAAACTTAATGCAAGCTTTTTCCTGGATCAGGTCACTTGTCTGTCACCAGAGGCTTAAAGCTGGAGGGGCACAACTCCACATCAAGCATGGCTGACCAGAAATTGTTCCACACTTACCCTCTGCATAGGCACATTGGAAGGGTTGACACACTCAACTTATTGTCCACATTATGAATGTGCCTTCCCTAGCTATCATGTCCTGGGATAGGATTCAAACCCAGAGCTCCTGGCTCAGATGTAGGGATGCTATTCATCATGCTACAAGACCTCTTTAACCTAAATAGCGCTTACATCATCCTATATTCAAGAATTTATTTGGAATGGAAATTTTTTCTTACTGTTTAATACCCATAATTATACCTTTGAATATACACGAAGATAATTGCTAATCAATAAACTGTTCAGAATGTTTAATAATGCTTCAGGTTCAAGTTACATTGATTTTGGAAAGAATTGGAAGACATATTCCTGCAAGTTCAGCTTTTTATAACATCAATGTTTGCCTTTAATTTATTTAAAAAGTTCCATCTATATTTTGTCTCATAAATTTCACTTCTTTTTAGATTCTTTTGAGGAATTCTCTGAAATGTTTTGCGACATAATCTGTTGGTTGACCTGACTTTACAGTAAAATGATGATAAATGTAAACACGGGGATGGGGAAGGGGTGTGATCTTGAACCTACTCCTTCTGTCTGTGGGAATGATGTTAAGGGCTCAGGGTTTGGTAAAATCCCAGAAGTTACAGATCTCACCTGGCACACGGTGTCCTTATCTTCAGCCGCAGGTCCTGTTGACCATGTGCATGGGCCTAGTCAACATAAAAAAATCTAAACTGCGCACGTACCACTGTTTCCCAGCTGATGCATGCACAGGAGGCCTGGGGTTCATTGGGTTTTGGGAATGCCTACTACAGAGTTGAAGATGAAGGTTAGTTTGTTTAATTGCATAAATTTTGGATCATTTTGAATCCTTTTTCATGGTGGAGTCTTCATGACACACCAGTGCGCCGAAGCACACTGGCTGGGAACCACTGCTCCAGAACTCATTCTTTGGCCTCACTGGAAACCTGGTTCTCTGTTTGAACTCATTGTATTTCACAATAGTTCTGGGCTGAAACAAAATTTCCTTAAAATTCTTTCAAATGGAGCCTACAAGGGCTCAATATGATGGACAATGATCTATCTGTTTGTGACTAAAACTGAAGCCAATAAAGAGCAAAATATATCACCAACATCAATGGTATGTACAGAGAGTGTAGTAAAGCTACAGAGGGTAAATAGTGGTGAGGGGAGGCAGTGGTGCAATGGTATAGTGGGGTAGTGTCCCAAGGACTCGGGTTCAAATCCCACCATGGCACATGGTGAAATTTGAATTCAATAAAAAAGTCTGGAATTTAAAAGAAGTCTACTGATGACCCTGAAACCACTGTCAGAAAAAAAAACATTTGGTTTACTAATGCCTTTTAGGGAAGCAAATCTGCTGTCCTTACCTGATCTGGCCTACATCTGACTGCAGACCCATACCAGTGAGGTCAAATGCTCTCTGAAAGGTAGTGATGGGCAATAAATTCTGGGTCCAGCCAGTGATACCCACATCCCGGTGATGATTTTCTTAGATATTGTGTAATTTAAAGAGGCAGTTAGATATAGCTCTTAGGGCTGAAGGAATCAAGCAAAAAAGGTAGGATCAGGATATTGTATTTGATATTAGTCATGATCAAAATAAATGGCGGAGCAGGCTCGAAGGGCTGAATGGCCTCTTCCTGCTTCCACTTTCTATGTTTTTATGAACTGTATATGTTTCATCAGAATGATACAACATTTTGCAGACATGTGTGCAATACTGAGACTATTTCCACTACTGTTCATTAAATGTTATTAAAATTCTGAAGAATTTCTATGAAATGAATAGGGCCAAAATATGTTTAAGGATTGGCTGGAAGTGCATCAATTTAAAATTGCCACTAACAAGGTGAGGGGAGAGGTCAGGAGAAATTTCATTACACAGAAAATTGGAGGGGTGTATAATGCGATACTGCGATCAATAACAGATACTGGCATTTGTCCCAGGGGGAATCTGAATATTATACAATGTGTACAGAAAAAAGATACTGGGCTTTGAGAAGGAGAATGGTTACTACTGTGTTAACAATGTTTAGAATTCCTCCTTCAGCTCAGCCAGTGTGAGTGGGATGGGAAATGTGAAGCCTCTGGGTTTGCACTTTATTAATATTTCACAACATACGTCCTAAGAGAGATTATAACAGCAGAGGATGCAATGTTGCAGTGTAAATGTGGTAACTGTATCACAAAGAAACAAGTACAACAACAACAGAAAAACGTGGCCTGCAGGTAAACACAGAGCAATGCACTCAGGTAAACAGCAGTAAAGGCAGTTGTAACTCTTTCGGACTGACATAGCTTTGTGCTGGTTTAAGTTTTAAAGCTTATTTATTAGTGTCACAAGTAGACTTACATTAACACTGCAATGGCGTTACTGTGAAAATCCCCTAGTCGCTACATTCTGGTGCCTGTTTGGGTATACTGAGGAAGAATTTAGAATGGCCAATGCACCTAACCAGCGTGTCTTTTGGACTCTTGGAGGAAATTGGAGTATCCAGAGGAAACCCACGCAAACACAGGGAGAATGTGCAAATTCTACACAGACAGTGACCCAAGCCAGGAATCAAACCTAGATCCCTGGCTCTGTGAGGCAACAGTGACAACCATTGTGTAACCTGCCTTCATGTGCAAAGCAGCACATTATATTTCACCTGTGGCCTCACTAAATTCCATAATCATTTTATAGATTTGTCCACTTGAGGTGCTGCTTTTAATGTCTTGTGAACTAGAACTCCAACTCCATTGGCTTTTATACGTTACCCTGACTTCCCCTCTTCAATGTAAAATAATTGCTATCTTTTTTTTATCTGACTTTATATTTACCGACATTTCATTTGCCGTTGCTTTTCTGCCTCAATATCCATATACCCATACAGTTTCCTTTAATCTTTAGAATTATTGGCCATACCTCCTATTTTAGTATTTTTTACAAATTTGGATCCTACTTCTTCTGGCTATATGTTCAAATCTTTGATATAAACAATTTTTGGATGGAGACCAAAACACAACCCTGCGAAAAACTACAATCCACTTCTGACTGCTTCCACAACTGTCATATTGCCTGTCTCCTCTCACATAACTAGTTTTTAATCACATTTCCTACCCATCATTCAATTTCATACTCTTCAATTGTTGCCAATGGTCTTGTCACACAGTGGGTAGCGGACCTACATCTGAACCAGAAGCTCTGGGTTTGAGTCCCACCCATGGAGCGCAGTCAAACAGGTTGAGAATCAATCTGAAAATCCTTCCAACAATGGCAGATGGGAAGAATGGGAGAGACTCTCACAACAGCTACTTGATGAGGAGTGGTGTCTCCTCAAATGATAAGTCCACTGGCAACAGATTACAGACCTGTTCTGGGAATTACTAGCTATGGATAACATGATTGCACAGTGATTAGCACTGCTGCCTCACAGTGCCAGGGACCTGGTTTGATTTCAGCCTTGGATGAATGTCTGTGTGGAGTTTGTACATCCTCCCCATGGGAGGATAAAAGGGGACACGAGAAGACTTTGGCTAATAGGATCAAGGAGAATCCTAAAGCTTTCTTTAGCTTTGTTAAGAATAGAAGATTGGTTAGGGCAAGGTTAGGGCCAGTCATGGACAGCAGTGGGAAGTTGTGCATGGAGCCTGAAGAAATTG
Organism: Sphyrna mokarran; assembly: GCA_024679065.1. Taxonomy (NCBI): domain Eukaryota; kingdom Metazoa; phylum Chordata; class Chondrichthyes; order Carcharhiniformes; family Carcharhinidae; genus Sphyrna; species Sphyrna mokarran. Next base: position 20,331,357 of record JAGIQG010000026.1, read on the forward strand.
GAGAGGCACTGAACAAATATTTCTCTTTGGTATTCACGCAGGGAGATGTAAATGTAGTTGTGGAGAACACTGGGATACAGGGTTGCAAACTGGAAAGTATTGAAGTAGATAAGGAGGATGTGCTAGATATTCTTGAGGGTTTGAAGTTAGATAAGTCCCCTGGGCCCGACGGGATTTACCGTAGGATTCTCTGGGAGGCAAGAGAGGAGATTGCAGAGCCGCTGGCTCTGATCTTCAGGTCGTTGTTGGTTACGGGTATAGTGCAGGAAGACTGGAGGATAGCGAATGTGGTCCCATTGTTCAAAAAGGGGAAGAGAGACTTTCTGGGGAATTATAGGCCGGTGAGTCTTACTTCTGTTGTGGGCAAAGTATTGGAGAGAATTATTAGGGATAGGATTTATAGTTATTTAGAGAGAAATGAATTGATTGGGGATAGTCAGCATGGTTTTGTGAAGGGTAGGTCGTGCCTTACTAACCTTATTGAGTTTTTTGAAAAAGTGACCAAAGAGGTGGATGGGGGTAAGGCAGTTGATGTGGTATATATGGACTTTAGTAAGGCGTTCGATAAGGTGGCCCATGGAAGACTTCTGCAGAAAATGCAGATGTATGGGATAGAGGGTGATTTAGCTAATTGGATTAGGAATTGGCTAGCAGATAGAAGACAGAGGGTGGTGGTTGATGGGAGATATTCATCGTGGAGTTCGGTTACTAGTGGTGTACCTCAGGGGTCTGTTTTGGGGCCCCTGCTGTTTGTAATTTTTATAAATGATCTGGATGAGGGTATTGAAGGATGGATTAGTAAATTTGCGGATGACACCAAAGTCGGAGGAGTGGTAGATAGTGAAGAGGGGTGTTATAGTTTGCAGAGAGACTTGGACAAGTTGCAGAGCTGGGCCGAGAGGTGGCAAATGGAGTTTAATGTGGAAAAGTGTGAGGTAATGCACTTTGGCAGGAATAACAAATGTGTAGAGTATAGGGCTAATGGTAGGACTCTTAATAGTGTTGATGAACAGAGGATCTTGGTGTGTGTGTGCATAGATCCCTGAAAGTAGGCAGTCAAGTCGATAAGGTTGTTAAGAAGGCATATGGAGTCTTAGCTTTTATTGGTAGGGGGATTGAATTTCGGAGCCGCAACGTCATGTTGCAACTGTACAAAACTCTAGTGCGGCCGCACTTGGAGTATTGTGTACAGTTCTGGTCCCCGCATTATAAGAAAGATGTGGAGGCATTGGAGAGGGTACAGAGGAGGTTTACCAGGATGTTGCCTGGTATGGAGGGCAGGTCTTATGAAGAGAGGCTGAGGGATTTGAGGTTGTTTTCGTTAGAAAGGAGGCGGCTAAGAGGAGACCTTATCGAAACATATAAAATGATTAGAGGTTTAGATAGGGTGGACAGTGATAGCCTTTTTCCTAGGATGGAGAAAGCTAGCATGAGGGGACATAGCTTTAAATTAAGGGGTGGTGGTTTTACGACAGACGTCAGAGGTATGTTCTTTACCCAGAGGGTGGTAAGGGTATGGGATGCCTTGCCTGTGTCAGTTGTAGATGCGCCAAGTTTGGTGGTGTTTAAGAGGTTAGTAGATAAGTTTATCGATGAAAAGGGAATGGTTTAGGTTAGAGGGTCACTGCTTGTTCCTAATTGGTCAGTGCAACATCGAAGGCTGAAGGGCCTGTTCTGCGCTGTAATGTTCTATGTTCTATGTCTGTGTGTTTACTTTGGATGTTCTGGTTTGCTCCCATTATCCAAAAATGTGTACGTAGAGTGGGTTGGTCATGCTAAATTGTCCCCTAGTTTCCACAGATTGAGGTTGGGTGGATTAGCCACAAACTGGATGATGGGGATAGGCTGGAGAGTTCGTGCAGACTTGATGGGCCCAATGGCCTCTTTGCCACTGTACAAATTCTACAGTTCTGTGGAAATAGACAAAAGTCTGCCTTAGTGCAACACTAGTGTGGGAATAGAATTGGAATAAAAATCTTCTGCAATAGTCTTCGTTGAATATCTTGTCAAAAGCTTTCTGAAAGTTCATGTACACAGCATCCACTACATTTCCCTCATCCATTATATCAGTATTACCTCCTCAAAGCATTCTATTAGACATGTTCGCATGTTCAGTACAACTTGCTTTTCGAAACCCATATTGGATGCTTCTAATGATTTTCTCTTCAATTAGATAATTTTAATAATTCAGAATTTTCTCTCATAAATATTAAATGAGCCTGTTATCTGAAAAAGCCAAAAAAATGCTACAGATGCTGGAAATCTGAAATAAAAACAGCTGGAAATACTTTATAGATCAAGCAACATCTGTGAAGAGAGGAGGGATGTTGATGGTTCAGGTTGATGACCTTTCATTAGAATTTAGAACTGTTTGAAGATTATCGGTGAAAAAGGGATGGATGGAAAGATAAGTAAAAATGAAAGTGTGTGATTGACTGGAAGGCAGGAGAGATTACAAAGATAGAGGAGCGAATTTATCCATTCTGCTTGCCACTGGAATTGTAACAGGTGAGGGGAAACCATGGAAATGTCTGTTGATCTTGGACAGAAATTTCCAGTTTCCAGGTGAGCACAGCTGGAAAATCACATCCATAGTCAAGATGGGAAGAAATCTCATCAGTGAAGCAGACATAGACTGAAACATTGAACCTACCAGGACAATCCTACTTTTGGATTTTGGGAGTGGGGTATAATCTGCCTGCTTAGAGTTGGGGGGCTAAGAGGTTGGAAGACCTCCAGGGATAAGGTCAATGGTAATCGATAGCTTGACGTTTGGTGGTGGGGTCATAGTCTAGGGAGAGCTAGAAGGAAATTAGAGAGTTGGTGAACTGACCTCAACCTTGCTGAGGCTGAAGGCTAACAAGTAACGAATTTACATCTCCAAGACCAGTTTGGTAATTCCAGGGACCTATTCCAAGAGAAATGTGAAATCAAGAATTTTGTGAAGCAAAAGAAATGACTTTCTCCTACTGATAAACATTGCATTAAGAACTATCTACTTTGCCAAGTCATAGAAATGTTCCAAAGTAACATTATGACAGAGTTGCCAATTAGCTCATGCACTATTGATTTCTGCAATCTCCCTAGCAGCAGATACCTACTTTTCATAATTAATGAATACTTTGGGCTCCCAAAAGTTCAATTAGTGACAATTATCTTTGCTAAATCTGTCAAATCAAAGGTCAACAAAATCTCTTCAGAATAAGCAGTTGCATTGCACCTTAAAGAGTAATAAAGCTCTCCAATACAATGGTATAGAATTTTTCTTTTTAACCTCTTAGTTTTCATGACAACCCTACTCTGATCTTGTGACGATAATAACAGTCACAAGAGCTCTGCAACTATTGAAGGTAGATGGATTAGCCATGATAAATGTATAGGGTTACAGGGAATAGGGCAGGGAGAGAGCTTGGGTAAAATACTACGTCAGACAAGTAGTGCCAGCTCATTGAACTGAATGGATTCTCCTGCATAGAATCTCACAGTGCACAAGGAGTTCATTCGGCCCATCAAATTTGCACCGACCAAAATCCCACCCAGGCCTTATCCCCATTTACCCAAACTAGTCGCTCTGAAACAAAGGGGCAATTTAGCATAGTCAATCCACCTAACCTGTGAACCTTGGACTGTGAGAGGAAACTAGACCATCCAGAGGAAACCCATGCAGACATGGGGAGAAGGTGCAAATTGCACACAGACAGTGACCCAAGCCGGGAATTGAATCCAGGTCCTTGGCATTGTAAGGCGTCTATGCTAGCCACTGTGCCACCATGATACTGTAGGGATTCTGTGATTCTATGACACTATGAAGGTATGAGGCATAAGTTGGTTAAAATACATTGGAGAACATCATTAAAATGCTCGACAGTGCATAGGCAATGGTTAATATTTAAGGACTGAACATATGCAATGCAACAGTTATACATTCCTTTCTGGTGCAAAAACACAATGGAAAAACAATACAGCCATGGCTAACAAAGTAAGTTAAAGATAGTTTTAGATTCAAAGTGGAGGATAGAAAATTCCTTAAAAAGTAGCAAGCTTGAGAATTGGGAACAGTTCAGAATTCAACAAGAGGGGAACTAAGAAATTGATTAACTTCGGTAAAAATGGAGTATGAGAGTAAACTTGCAAGGAAAATAAAAACAAACTCTAAAGCCTTGAAAAGTATGGAAAAGGAAAAGATGAGTCTCAAATGGGAAAAGTTATGATAGAGAAAGAACAAGGAAACGGCAGACCAATTAAACAGCTCCTTTAGTCCTGTCTTCACAGAGGAATTACTTCCCAGAAATGCTAGGGAAGCAAGGGTCCAGTGAGAAGGAGGAATTGAAGGAAAATAGTATCACCAGATAGATAGTGTTGGAGAAAGTAATGGGACTGAAGCTGAGAAACCCTCTAGGGTACTAAAGGAGATGGTCACAGAAATTATGGATCTGTTGGTTGTCCAAAATTATAGAACATTACAGCACAGAACAGGCCCTTCGGCCTTCGATGTTGTGCCGACCAAAATAAAAAGCAATGCCCCTCCAAACTAAACCATTCCCTTCTCTTCCATATACCTATCAATTAACCTGTTAAACGCCACCAAACTTGGCGCATCTACAACACCTGCAGGCAGGGCATTCCACTCCCTAATCACTCTTTGAGTAAAGAACCTACCTCTGATATCCGTCCTATAACTCATACCCCTTAATTTAAAGCTGTGTCCCCTCGTGCTAGCTTTCTCCATCCTAGGAAAAAGGCTATCACTGTCCACCCTATCTAAACCTCTAATCATCTTATATGCTTCAATAAGGTCCCCTCTTAGCCGCCTCCTTTATAACGAAAACAACCTCAAATCCCTCAGCCTCTCTTCATAAGACCTGCCCTCCATACCAGGCAACATCCTGGTAAACCTCCTCTGTACCCTCTCCAATGCCTCCACATCTTTCTTATAATGTGGGGACCAGAACTGCACACAATACTCCAAGTGCGGCCGCACTAGAGTTTTGTACAGTTGCAACATGATGATGCGGCTCCTAAATTCAATCCCCCTACCAATAAAAGCTAAGACTCCATATGCCTTCTTAACAACTTTATCCACTTGACTGCCTACTTTCAGGGATCTATTGACACATACACCAAGATCCTTCTGTTCCTCAACACTATTAAGAGCCCTACCATTAGCCCTATACTCTACACATTTATTGTTCCTGCCAAAGTGCATTACCTCACACGTTTCCACATTAAACTCCATTTGCCACCTCTCGGCCCAGCTCTGCAACTTGTCCAAGTCCCTCTGCAAACTACAACACCCCTCTTCACTACCTACCACTCCACCGACTTTAGTGTCATCTGCAAATTTACTAATCCATCCTTCAATACCCTCATCAAGATCATTTATAAAAATTACAAACAGCAGGGGCCCCAAAACAGACCCCTGAGGTACACCACTTGTCACCGAACTCCAAGATGAATATCTCCCTTCAACCACCACCCTCTGTCTTCTATCTGCTAGCCAATTCCTAATCCAATTAGCTAAATCACCCTCTATCCCATACATCTGCATTTTCTGCAGAAGTATTCCATGGGCCACCTTATCAAACGCCTTACTAAAGTCCATATATACCACATCAACCGCCTTACCCCCATCCACCTCTTTGGTCACTTTTTCAAAAAACTCAATAAGGTTAGTAAGGCACGACCTACCCTTCACAAAACCATGCTGACTATCCCAATCAATTCATTTCTCTCTAAATAACTATAAATCCTATCCCTAATAATTCTCTCCAATACCTTGCCCACAACAGAAGTAAGACTCACTGGCCTATAATTCCCTGGAAGGTCTCTCTTCCCCTTCTTAAACAATGGGACCACATTCGCTATCCTCCAGTCCTCCGGAACCACACCCGTAACCAACGAGGACCTGAAGATCAGAGCCAGAGGCTCTGCAATCTCCTCTCTTGCCTCCCAGAGAATCCTAGGGTAAATCCCGTCCGGCCCAGGGGACTTATCCAACTTCAAACCCTCGAGAATTTCTAACACATCCTCCCTATCTACTACAATACTTCCCAATTTGCAACCCTGTACCTCAGTGTTCTCCATAGCTACATTTCCAGCACTCTGCGTGAATACCGAAGAGAAATATTTATTCAGTGCCTCACCAATCTCTTCAGGCTCCACGCACAACTTCCCACTGCTGTCTATGACTGGCCCTAATCTTGCCCTAACCAATCTTCTATTCTTAACATATCGAAAGAAAGCTTTAGGATTCTCCTTAATCCTATCAGCCAACATCTTCTCGTGTCCCCTCTTAGCTCTCCTCAATTCACTTTTTACCTCCTTCCTGGCTAATCTATAGCTATCCATTGCACTAACTGAGCCTTCAAGCCTCATCCTGACATAAGCCTCCTTTTTCTTCTTAACCAGCAAATCAACTTTTTTCGTACACCAAGGCTCTCTTACTCGACCATTTCCTCCCTGCCTGACAGGGACATACTTATCAAGGACTCGCAGCAGCTGCTCCTTGAATAAGCACCACATTCCAGATGTTCCCAGTCCCTGTAGTTCCCTAGTCCAATCTATGCACCCTAATTCTCTCCTGATGGCCTCATAATTACCCTTCCCCCAGCTATAACTACTGCCCCCAGCTTCATGCCTATCCCTGTCCATCACTAAGGTGAACGTAACCGAATTGTGGTCACTATCACCAAAATGTTCACTAACTTCCAAGCCTAACACCTGGTCTGGCTCATTGCCCAGCACCAAATCCAATGTAGCCTCACCTCTAGTTGGCCTATCTACATACTGAGTCAAAAAACCTTCCTGCACACTCTGTACGAAAACTGACCCCTCTAACGAGCTAGAGCTATAGCTATTCCAATCAATATTAGCAAAGTTAAAGTCCCCCATCACAATTACCCTACTACTTTCACTCCTAATCAGAATTGACTTTGCAATCCTTTCCTCAACCTCTCTAGAACTATTAGGAGGTCTGTAAAAGACTCCCAACAGGGTGACCTCTCCTCTCCTGTTTCTAATCTCAGCCCATACTACCTCAACAGACAAGTCCTCATCAAACTTCTTTTCTATCACCGTGATACAGTCTTTGACCAATAATGCCACTCCTCCCCCCCTTCTACCTCCTTCTCTACTCCGACTAAAGCATTTGTACCCCGGAACCTGCAACATCCATTCCTGTCCCTGCTCTACCCAAGTCTCTGAAATGGCCACAACATCGAAGTTCCAGGTACTGGTCCAAGCTGCAAGTTCCTCCCCCTTATTGCGAATACTCCTTGCATTAAAGTATACGCATTTCAAACCATGCCCCACCCCACCCGTACGCCGCTGTGTTTTACAACTCTCTTCTATAACCCCCTTACTCTCATCCCTCTCAGCACCCCAACTACTTAGGATCCCACCCCCCCCCCCGAATCAGTTTAAAGCCCCCATCATAGCCTTAGCAAATTTTCCCCCCAAGATATTAGTCCCCCTCTGGTTCAGTAATTCAATGGATAAAACGTATGCTTACATCTGTAGGTCTTCTATGTGGTAACATATAATAAAATATACATCATAAAATATTTATTTATATATTATAAATTAATACAAGAGTGAGCCTGAACCATTTTACTTCACAATAGAAGACAAGTTACATATCAAACATAATGGGTAACCTAGTCCTAGAGGCTAATCCGTGAGAGGAAATTAAAGTAGTTAATATTGAGAAAGTATTGGAAACTCAAGGAACAAACATCTGACTAATCTCCAGAACATGGTGGCTTACATTTTAGGATTCTAATTTTCCAAATTTCTCTGAGTCTTGAAGAGTCTCAGCAGGTTAGAGGTGAATAACACCCCTATTCAAGATGGGCGTGACAGACTAAACAGGGAACTACAGGTCAATTAGCTTGACATCAGTCATGGAAAGTGCTGGATTCTAGAAGCCTTAGAAAAGCAAAATATGATTAGAACAAGTCAACATGGCTTTACAAAAGAGGAATCCTGTTCGACAAGCTTATTCGAGTTTATTTTGAGGATGTAACTCTTGGATAGAAAAAGGCAAACCAGCAGATGTGGCATGCTTGGATTTCCAAAGGCCATTCGATAAGATGTCACACAAGAGATTAATGCACACGATAAGGGTTCACGGAGACGGGGTAATATATTAGCATACACACTGTGATTGTGATTCTCTCATCCTGCTGCACTAATGTGCAGCAGACCAGGAGATTCTCGCATTGGCCAATTTGTGAGGTTCGCATGAACATTCATGCCCCACTAGTGTCTCTTAGTGCTGGATTTCTGGTGGCGGCTGTTCCATGCAGGAAATCAGTGGGGAGGTACAAAGACCATATAAATACAATCAGCGGGCCTGGAAATGAATTTTCCAGGCTTGCTTACATCACTCACCCTGCCAGAGTGTTTCCAGCAGGGATTGCAGTAGCTCTTCACTTTTGGGGAGCTAGTGGCCCAATCCTGCTGGAATAAAGTAGGGGCAAACAGAGTCTCCCAGATGGTTGGGTGACAGTGGGTGTCCCTGGGCATTAGCACACTGGCAGTGCCCATGGGTGCAAAGTACTATTGGCACTGTATAATGGGCATACGGGACTGCCAAGGGGGTGGGGCATTTGGAGACCTGGTGGAGGTAGGACCTCAGGACTGACAGATGGGGGAACAGGGAGACCATCAATTGGGCGAGCTGTAGGAAAAAGCTCAGCTGGGAGCTGCGGTAAGCCTGCTTTAGGGAGAGGGGGTGGAGGGAGGTTCAGCACTGCGGAGGTGAGGGGTTGTGACTGCGGGAGAGGTTACTGTCCGGGGGGAATTGATGAGTGGGGGGATCGACATAAAATTTGTGGTGGGCTGGGAGTGGAGGGCAGAGGCAGGAACCTGGAATGGTTAGGGGGGGCCAGGGGTCGGGCTATGGGGGGATGGAAAGCTGATAATGCAGTGGTCACAGGGCTGGCCAGTGAGTGAGCTGACCAGCAATTGGGAGCCATTGGTACAGGGTCACTGCTTATGCACCAATCCTGGCACTTTGGCAGATTGGCGCACGCGCAATGGCCCACTCAGCAAACTCTCCAAAGGAAATAGGCCTCCCTGCCCCCTGAAATCTCACACAGTACAGAGAGTGTGGTGATGCTTCTCTGAACTCCCACTAAAACAAACAGCATGAATTACGCCAGTTTTCATGTGAATTTGGCACTCAGAATATTTTTTCGGAGAATTCCACTCTCATTGGTTAATGCACAGTAAGCAGTGATAAATGGGACATTTTGAAGCTTACTGTCTGTGACTGGCAGAGTGTCACAAAGATCAGCACAGAGACTGCACCTATTTACAATCCAGACTAATGAATGAACGATGAGACAGAGTAAGTCTGCTGATGCTGCAAGGCTAGTGGGAAAGCAAGCAGCAAGGAGGACACAGATGTAAAAGAGTTAGCCAGGTCAAGTGAGTGGGCAGCAGGGTGGCAGATTGAGTATAATATGAGAAGCGTGTAGTTATTCACTATAGTGATAAGAACAGAAATTATGTGCACTCGTACAAGGAATGCATAAAGTTAACATGCAGTCTAGCAAACAATTAAGAAGCATTTTTATTTCAAGAGGAATGGATAAATAATGAATAAAAAAAGTCTTGCTCCAGTTGTATGGGGCATTGGTGTGAACATATCTAGAATACGAGGCGGAAATCTTTGGCGTGCTCGAGGCAAATTTCTTGGTTGATATCAATGGGAGTTTTAAAGTTTATTTATTAGTCACAAATAGGTTTACATTAACACTGCAATGAAGTTACTGTGAAAATCCCCTAGTCGCCACACTTCAGCATCTGTTTGGGTGCACTGAAGGAGAATTTAGCATGGCCAATACAGCTAACCAGCACACCTTTTGCAGTGTGGGAGGAAACTGGAGCACCCAGAGGAAACCCATGCTGACACGCAGCAAACTCGGCACAAACAGTGACCCAAGCCGGGATTCGAACCCTGGTCTGCGGAACTGTGAGGCAACTGGGCTAATTACTATGCCATTGTGCCACCCGTTGCAGCGCACTCTGCACTCTTTTGTTTCTTTCTCCATGAACGGTATGTTCTGTCTGTATAGTGTGCAAGAAACAACACTTTTTACTTTATGCTAATACATGTGACAATAATAAATCAAGTCAAAAATGCAGGGGTGTCATTGTGAGAGCAGAAGATCCTGCCAGCATGAAGAGCTGGAAGATCTTTATTTATTAGTGTCACAAGCAGGCTTACATTAACACTGCAATGAAGTTACTGTGAAAGTCCGCTAGCCACTACACTCCAATGCCTAAGGGTGAATTTAACATGGCCAATCCACCTAACCAGCACATCTTTCAGACTGTGGAAGGAAATCGGAGCACCTGGAGGGAACCTATGCAGACAACGTGCAGACTCTGCACAGACAGTGACCCAAACGGGAACTGAACCAGGATCCCTGACACTGTGAGACAGCAGAGCTAACCATTGTGTCACTGTGCTGCCCACATGGTCTCCATGCATACATTTACACTGGAAGCAATATTGCAAAGATTCACTCAATTGGTTTCTGTAATAAGATGATTGCCTGATGAGGAAAGGCTGCGTAAATTGGGATTTTATTCTCTGGGATTTAGATGAATAAGAGGTGATCTCATTGAAATATTCAGGATAATGAAGGATTTTTCAGGGATGTTGCTTCCCCTGTTTGAGAAGCTCGAGGAATGGGTCACAATTTTAGGATAAACAGTTGATCATTTAAGATTAAAATGAGGAGAAACTTCTTCACTCAAAGGGTTGTGAATCTTTGAAATTCTCTATCCTGGAGGATAGAGACAGACAGAATTTAATTAAGGCTGAGACAGACAGAATTTTGTGGTCTCAGGAAATCAAAGGATATCGGGAGTGGGTGGCAAAGAGTTGAAACCCAAGATCAGTCATGATCCTATTGAATGGCAGAGCAAGTTTGATGGGCTGAATGGTCTCCCCCTGCTCCCTTTTCTTATATTCTTATGTTCATGCAGTCAGTTACAGGTCAGCTAAAGAATAGAAACAAGAAGGAGAGCTAAAGAGGAGAAATATATGTTTGGAAATTATGTTGCATTTAATTTTTAGTTATTCCAATGAAAGATTTCATGTTGGGACCAGGGACAACAAGTTTCTTTGAAGTATTCAATAACTGTAAACTATGCTGCATAATTCTATTGACCATATTAATGGCTCTTGATCATATTAATGGAGAAACAATTAAAACATTTGTATGGCATTCTCCTGACTGTGATTTAACGGAGACATTACCTCATTGAAATGGGATAATGGCCGCATTAAAATAACGGATGAAGGAACACAATGAGACACATTAACAGTTTGCTAATATTGCCAACAGGCATCATTGGACTCCACAAGGGTCAATTTTCGAGCAGGATTCTCAGTGTGGAACATAACAAGTTGGTGGGGGGGGGGGGGGGGGGAGTTCACAGAGTAGACTACCATTGTGTGCGAGACCACGGGCCGATTTTGTCAACAAGTTGCTGCCATTTTTGAGCGCAAAAACTTGGTAAAGTTGGGCAAGAAGTGAGTAGTGCGATTCATGCCTGTCTCCATGCCCGTTCCCCCTTTACCAAGTGGCTAAAATGGCCACGAGCTGCACAATACGGGCATGATGTCAATTTAAATGCATTGGTTCCATTTAAATTGATTTAATGGGCTGCACGTCCAAACTTACTGACATTTCCTCCTTTATCGCTGTGTTGGTCTGTCCAGATTCAGCACTAAACAGATATGGTTGGCAAAAATCTGTTTCAGACACTCCAGCTTCTGAGGAGGTAAGTTCAGAGCTTCCAGCGATTCTCTAATTCAGATCTCGATGTGGGGGGAGCGGGGGTGGGGAGATGGTATGTCAGATCATTCTCTGGTGGAGGGGGGTGGCGGTTGGGGGGGGGGAGGCAAAACATATCATTTTCTGGGTGAGTAGGGGAGGAGGAGAGAGATGGGTCATATGGATCTCTTGGCGTGGGGGGTAGGTGGGGGTGGAGGAAGGAAGCAGACCAGATGAATCTCTGGTGGGGGAGGGGAGGGAACTGAGTCAGATGGCTCTCTGGTGGGGAGGGGATGGACTGGGTTCTGCTGCAACTCTGCATATGATCAGTGGGGGTTGATGGTTGGATGTGGAACAGGGGGTTGTGATCAGTCTGGGTAGCGGGGGTGTGGGTGGATAAGGGGGACAGTTATGTTGTAAGAGTGGGGCAATGTCTGTGAGGCCATCATTTCTGGGCCACTTTATGCAGCCAAGGAATGGTGTGGCAGAAGAGCATTTTTCAAATTTGTTTCCTGCGCATGTGCGGTTAAAGGCTTCCATCAGAACTGCAGCGTTTCAGGCATGACAAGTCCCACCCACAGCGTTCAGCAGCGCGATTCAGACCCGCTGCCTTTTGGGGGGTGCCAGAGAACAAGTCTTAAAGTTGGACCTGGAGCACTCCCAGATTCAGCATTTAGAATCAAAATGATAAAATCAGGCCCCAAATCTCTGATGCAATCTCATTTAGCAAGGCTATGCGCTGGCAAAGGCTCCTTATATATCTGAAAATATCACTTTTGATATTCGATGAAGTGGAATTGGAAAAATGTGGGTTCTTCAATTTCCTAAAACATGCACTCAATTTTCTGTCATTATATAGAACAGATTTCTGCTATTTTAATACCATATTTATTTGAATTATTGAATGAACTGCTAAAGCAAGCTTTATTGGCGCACATTATTAAGTTAAAGATTTTGTCATAATACCAACAATATTTAAAGGCAATGTTATCGTGCATATGCTTATTATATTGATTTTTATTTATTCATTCGTGGGACGTGGACATCACCGGCTGGCCAGCATTTATTGACCATCCTGTGTTGCCCTTGGAAGTCAGTTGAGAGTCAACCACATTGAAGTCACATGTAGTTACTCAGAAGTCACGTATACGCCAGACCAGGTAAGGGCAGCAGATTTCCACAGTGATTAGAACTGCTGCCTCACAGCGCCAGAGTCCCAGATTCGATTCCTGTCTTAGATAACAGTGTGTGTGGAGTTTGCATGTTCTTCCCATGTTTGCGTGGGTTTCCTCCAGGTCCTCTTGTTTCCTCCCCTGAAAGATATGTTGGTTAGGTGCATTGACCCGAACTGGTACCGGAGTGTGGCGATTGGGCGAATTTCACAGTAACTTTATTGCAGTGTTAACGTAAGCCTTACGTGTGACTAATAAATAAAACTTAAACTTTTTAAGGAACAAGATGGGGTTTTCTCACAATCATTTCATAGTCATCAGTAGATTCTTAATTCCAAACACCTTTTATTGAATTCAAACTTCACTACCTGGTGTAGCAGGATTCAAACTTGGTTCCCCAGCACATTAGCTGAGTTTCTGGATTAATAGTCGAGACAATATTACCACTGGGCCATCACTTCCCCATAGCTATTTACTTTCTGCTGTTTAAACCAGGTGGCCTGAAACCGAAATAGCAGAGAGGAACTTCATCTGAGTAAATTAAACATTTGTGAAATAACGTTACTCCTGATTATTTCTACTTTAATGTGTTAGAATTCCACAAGTAATTTCAATTTCCGTTTCTATCATTCTATTATAATGAGGCACAACTGCTACTCTATAGATACAAATTAATTTTTAATTAAAAATTAATCTAAATTCTAAATCTATTTTTTAAAGGAGCAATTTTGTGAGGCCATGTAAAAAGGGGAGGCTCTTGTAGGCTGCAGAGGTAACCCTATTTTGTTATGATCTTTGACCTGTGTTTCAAACTGAATGCCTCCTTACAGTTCAGTATTCCTTAAGCTGTAATGCCAAAATGAGGGTGCACTCGTCATTTTCTCTGAACTATTCCAACATGTTGGGAAGAAATAACACAAGATTCACAACTAAAATTTATCCTGTGTTATTGTAGAATCCCTACAGTGCAGAAGGAGGTCATTTGGCCCATCGAGAATGCACCAACAACAATCCACCAGATTCTATCACCATAACCCCACATATTTACTTCGCTAATCCCTCCAACCTACAAATCTTGGAACACCAAGGGTTAATATAGCACAGCCAATCAACCTAACCCACACATCTTTGGACTGTGGGAGGAAACCTATGCAGACACGGGGAGACCATGCGAGCTCCACACAGATAGTGATCCAAACAGGAATTCAAACCTGGATCCCTACTTCTGTGAGGCAGCAGTGCTAACTATTGTGCCATTGTCATAAGGAGATAGTGAGTGTCCATCTGTCATATTCTGGCATCAGTCCCATCTGTCACAATTGAAATGTCCACATCAATCCATTTTCTGACACGCCAAGGTCTTCCAGCAGCTAATACCCCAGCATCATCCTCAAATCCCTCTGCAGTCCCCGTCACTATCCCTGCTTGCTGAGGCATAGTGTCAACATTCACCACCTATTATCCACCCCCTGATGAGCCCGGATCCTCAGAAATCAGTACCCCTCCACAGCTCTCCCCTTCCCGTGACCCATGCCAGTGCCTTGGAGGAAAGCTCCGAGGAATACTGTAATCAAATATCACTATCCACCAGTGCAGGGTCACACATCTTGGTGTGCGGAATTAGCAGACAGGTTGCGGGGTCACTTTATGGTGAGCACCATACAATCATTGATGCATATCAGGTGCTGGCAGGAACATTCATGAGATTGGGGAGTTGGAGGTCCGCTGGATCCCAGGAAACAGCTGGCCCCGATTCAGATGCCAAGCCCCTGGGACTATAGGAGGAAGTGTCATCAACATTCCAGCAAGTGCAAGGCTGCTTGGGAGTGACCCACATCCTTCAGGTGCTAGAGATTGTGCCATCATTGTGTGGCACCCAGGCCAACACTGCAACGGTGGTGACTACAGTGGAAAACCTGGGCAGGGAAGGATACCATGGGTGGTAGGGTCCAAAGGCATGGCCAGGTCACCCCCATGGAGAGCCTTCAACTCCCTGCTTTTCAAATTATTTACAATGCCAATAACTGAGTTCAAAATACAGTGTCTGCTTTCGCCCACACCCTCTTGGCAGTCCTACATTTTCTTAATCTTGTGTGGCCTAGCCACAACATCAAAGTGTCCCCCTCCCCCCACCCCCTCTGGGCCCAAAAGGATACACATCAGACATGGAACAGATCAGCTCTATTCCATGGCCTTTGATGCTCTGGGCAAGAATCTTCTGGAGGGCTGGGAGCTGTGGAGACCTGGCTGAAATTCTGGTGTCAAAGATGCAGTCATGCCAATCTATACAGCTCATGAGATGCATCGTTATCAAGAAGAAAGGATTCAGAAGGGCTAGAGATGATCAGAATACTCTAAGTGGGAGGCTTCAGGATCGCCTCCAGATTTTCCCCCTCCCTCAGTGGTCCCCTAGGACACTTCATGGCACAGAGGGGCAGCTGGGATAAGCTCCAGGAGCCTCTGCATTATATGGTATTGCCAGCTCTGGAGGCCCAACTTGACCATGGTATTTGAACCATGATGTGTGAGCCCTCAGCGATGGCCCTCTGAGTCTGGGCTAAGCTCTGGACCCTCTCTGCAATTACACACTGTATCTCCAGCATTTACCCGAAGCCCTCACTCATGGTGCTGGGGAATGGATTGGAGCCGCTGGATACCACGCTTCCTAATTGGAAAACCTTGGGGCAATGAGGGCCTCCCTTTGTCTCTTGGCATGCCAGATCCTTCTGCACAGGTCTCCTGGGTCCTCTTCAGCCTCATCCTCTACACCCTACTGGTCTGCAATCCTCCTCAGAGAAATCTGCCTGGTCCTCCTCTTCCAGAATGTCACCATACTGCTCAGCTGGATTATGGAGCACACATCGGACCATCACGATGTGCGAGACCCTCTGGGGAGGTGTACTGTAGATCACCATCACAGCAGTCCAGACAGCGAGCGGAACCTCATCTTGAGCCTGCCAATGCCACCTCTCAATGGTGGACCAAGTGGTGGTCTGGGCCTCATTATAGTGGGTCTCTGCATTAGTGTCTGGCTCTACACTGGCATCATCAGCTATGACCTCAGTCCCCACAAACCATCTCAGCAACCTGGGGTGATCCTTGAAGACTCCAGGAATATCTGAGCGCCGCAGGATATGGGGCACGGTCCCCAGATAGCGCACATACATGTGCATGACAGCGAATGGTGGGGCGCACATGTTTTGGACGTTCAGGGAGTGGAACTCCTTGCAGTTGACTAAGGCCATTCCCTAATTCCATGGGGCTTGCAGAGTGACATGTATGCGTCTATAATCGCCTACACCTGAGGTATACCAGCAATGGTGGCAAAATCTGCATTCCGGGCATCTTGTTGGGCCTAGGCCATGTCAAAATGGATGGAGTGGGATGCACGGGTATCAGTGACCACACGGATGCATTTGTGCGCTGGTGCCACACAAGTGCCTGCTGGAGCCCTCCAATGATGTAGTGTTGAAAATGTTCAGAGCTGCTGTGACCTTCATGGCCACTAGGAGCTGCTGTTCTCCTCCCCTCAAGGTCCCAGGTCTGTGAGGGTATATGTGTTGCACTGTCTCCTTGCTCAGGCAGAGTCTTCAACAGCACACGGTGTCAAACAACTTGTTGTAGGTTATGCGGGTTCTGTATAACCGAGTCTCCTTCTTCTGGCCTCTTCTTCTGGTTGATGGGAAGCTGAGCCCTGACCTTGATCACAGCCCCTTCACTGTTATGGTATGGTCCCCAGCCTGGGTTGGCCTAGCCGCAGGCGGTGACACCAATCAACCACTATGGCAGTAATGAGAATTGCTACCAGCTCTGCTCAATCCCAACAATCATGGTTCTTCTGGGATAGAGGAGAAGGAAAGAGGGAGAGACAGTCCATCCCAGACTGCTCAATCTTTCCCAGCATCCTGGGAGAGATTGCTCACAACCCTTCACCATCCCTTGTGCCATGCACCATCACAATTAGCTACCAGCCATTACAATTGTCCATGCCCGCCTCATGATACAGTTTTCCACACTGCTGTACTTTCCCTCCACATGCTGCACCCCCAGTGTAGTTATATGGTGGCTGGTGTGTGGCACAAAGCTCCTCCTGATGCCAGCCCTCCACCCAGACATAGAACCCTAATACTACAGGTAACAGCATGTGGCAAACTGGGCTCAGTGCTCTGGCACTCACATGGAGCATGAGGGTGTCTGTGAGAAGGTCCTAGAATGGTAGAGTCCCTACAGTGCAGAAGGAGGCCATTTGGCCCATTAAGACTACACCAATAACAATCCCACCCAGGGCCTATCCTCATTGAGGAACCCCTGCTGCATAAACTTGTGTGCACTCATTTGAATGTATGGTGCAAACTGGCTTTCAGACATAGCGCACAGTTTAGATAGTTGGTAGAAATATCTCCCAGTAATCTTGTCTTTCTTCGATGTATATTTTCCTTCCAGTTCAAGCCGGCAATCAAACCCACATCCCTGGCTCTGTGTGGCAGCAGTGCTAACCATGTGCCACTGTGCGTGATAGTTTCATTTGTCTCATTCCATAGTGCACAGCACAACTGACAGAGTTTTAGTTGCAGGATGCTTGACCTCCTCACACCTTCAAATTTTCCTAGCTTTTGTGTGATGGGTGCCCATTATAGGGAGCACTGCAGCATTCCGGCAGTGTGAAGAACTTTGCTAAAACCTGCCAAGTTGCTGTGATTGAGGCAGTAGCAGCAGCCAGATCTGGTGCTTGTAATGGTTAGTGGGGCCTGTGATGGAATGTCTGCAGTGAACTACAGAGCCAGTTCAGCAGACAGATGGCAGGGTCACCAATGCAACATTAGTGGGATTTGAACTCAACCTTACATGAAACCCCTTGAAGGTTTTCCAGTAAGCAGGGAGCCACATGATTCCTGACCCAGCTGTGACCCCCTGATCTGAGAATGTCTGTCCTGGTCCAAGCCCCCCACAAGCCCATGTACTGTTGAAGATTCCCATCCTGCACCATAGCATGGCCTTCTTACCCACCTGGAGGTTGATGTTATGTGGCACTCACCTCCTCGCTCTCCCACCTCTGGCACTTGAACCACGCTTCAAGGGGCCAATAGTGACTTGTGTCCATGTGATCTCCTGTCGGAAAGTTGCAAATCATGTGCCAAACTTACTAATGAGATTGAAATCCAGTCAATCTCATGCTAATCAGCCTCATGCTTTTTAGAATCATAGAATCCTGCAGTGCAGAAGGAGGCTATTGGGCCCAATGAGTCTGCACTAACCACAATTCCACCCAGGCCCTATCCCTGTAACCCCATGCATTTAACTTAGTTAGTCCCCTGACATGAAAGAACAATTTAGCATGGCCAATCGACCTAACCCACACATCTTTGGCATATGGGAGGAAACTAGAGCACCCAGAGGAAACCCACGCAGACACAGGAAGAATGCGCACAGATAGTGCACCAAGCCAGGAATCAAAACCCAGGATCCTGGTGCTGTGAGACAGCAATGTTAACCAGAGTGCCACCGTGCCACCTAGATGGAAATATTGTCTTCCAGTTGTGCTAAACTGATATATGAATGAAAGAATTCAAATGGAGCTATTTTCTGCAATCCAGATGTGAGATTACAGATCCCAGTGTTAATGATGTCGATTGTGGAAACAAATATCTTCCAGTAATCTTGTCTTTCTTCTATGTATATCTTCCCCCCAGTTCTTCTAATTGCCCTTCTCCCACTGCCCACATAATTCCACTGTTATTACTCACCAGTTTCTGCTTTGCTTCAGAGCATTGGGTTCTTCTCTGATTGCCACATTGCTTCTTGACCGGTGAATTAGAACTGCATGTCTCCTAAGGAAAGACTAGTTCTTCTACCTCTTCCTGCCCTTTGTGGGAAGGGGAATGTGCATTTTTGCTTTAGCAGAAACACGAAGGATTGGTGAAACACATTCAATGAGGAAGAGGATTGAGTCAAAGCTAGAAGTTGAATTGTCACTTCTCTCAGTTTCCTTTTGCCATGTTGGGAAATTCTACTGAATCCTGATATTCACTTTAGGTTACCAAATGCGTGTGTGCAAATATTCTGATGATGTGAATATAATATATATGTGTGTCTGTGTTTTATATATATGGATAATTATTTAATGAAGGAGAGTATTTGCACTGTGAGTAGTTTTATTTTTAGAAGACTATTCTTTTATCTATATGATACTGAATTGGTAAATCACATGTGCAATGGGTTTTAAATATGATGTAAGTGTGAGCAGTGCTGCCTCATAGCACCAGGGATCCAGGTTCAATTCCAGCCTTGGGTGACTGTCCTGTGTGGAGTTTGCACATTCTACTCATGTCTGTGTGGGTTTCCTTCAGGTGCTGCTGTTTCCTTCCACAGCCCAAAGATGTGTTGGTTAGGTGAAATTGTCCCCCTGATGTCCAAAAATGTATATGTTAGGGAGATTAATAGGGTAAAAGCTTGGGGTTATGGGGGTAGGGCATGAGGTAGGGCTGGGTAAGATGCTCTGTCGGAGATCCGAAGCAGGCTCCATGGGCTGAATGGTATTGCGGGTATTCTACGAACAAAATATCCATGTGACAAGTAGCGTGCAGGCCTTTCTCAGCCTTGGCTTGGTGGTAGCACTGCAGGGAGGCAGTGGCATCGTGGTATTGTTGGCTGGACTAGTAATCTGAAGATGCAGGGTAATTCTCTGGGTTTGAATCCTACCAGAGCAGATGTTGAAATTTGAACTCAATAAGTATCTGGAATCAAAAGTCTGATGATGAACATGAAACAATTGCCAATCGTCAAAAAAACCCATCTGGATCACTAATGTCCTTTAGGGAAGGAAACTTACCGTCTTTACCTACATGTGACTCCAGATCCATAGCAATGTGATTAAGTCTTAAATGCCCTCAGGGATGGGTAATAATTGCCGGTCCAGCCAGTGATGCCCATATCCCACGAATAAAAAAAAACATCCTCAGAAGGTCATTAAGACATTAATAGTCATTAAGACATTAAATTGAAGTCCCGTCTGCCCAAGGTGCAATGTAACTATTCTGCAAACGCACTGATCCAAATTTATCCCTCAGCCAATATGATTAGCATTTATTTAATCGTTACTCGGTTTGTGTTCTGATTAAATGGGGGTCATGTTTTTCTACAAATGCAATTCATTGGTTGTGAAGAGTTTGCTGGGATGCATTGAGTTGCAACAACTTTCTGAGGCTGGACCACCAATTATTGCCCATCCTTGGGGGCATTTAAAACTCAACCACATTGCTGTGGATATGGAATCACATGTAGGCCAGACGAGATAAGGATGTTAAGTTTCCTTCCCTAAAGGACATTAGTTATCCAGATGGATTTTATGACAACCAGCTATATAATTACAAACTGTGCGGAATTTTCCAGCCTTGCTCGCCCCCCAAAAACAGGAAAATCATGCCTGAGGTCAACAGACCTTTCTACAGCCTGCCTCTCACCCGCTCCGATTCCAGTGGCAGTCGGGACAGTAAAATTTGCCCCTTTCTTTCTGGAAACCTGTAAGACAATTCTGTTTGAAATAATTGTGTGCCGTTTTCCTGCACTAACACAAGAAAAGTATGATGTGGGAGGTGGAAAGTTAGAGGAAAGAAAATAACTGACACATTTCACACAAGAACATGCAATTTACTGGAATGTAGTTTCAGAAAATCTAGGAACCAATGAAGTAGCATTCATTATGAACTAATAATTTTAGGTATGAAGACTCAGTACTAGGAGTTACCATCTTTTCACTAGACAATCTTAAACAGAGAAAAACGTTTACAATGAACTCAGCACAAACCAAATTAATAATGCTAGATGTAGGATTCCATTATTAGTGAATGAATAGAAAATAATTTATTGAACATAAATGTCAAAATTTACAGCACAGCAATGACAATTAAGCATGAACAAATGTGATTTTTGACAAGATGCAGAAAGAGGGACACAAATGTTCCTGATGGAGAGTTTATGACAAGATTATAGTACCTACACACCAGATTATGTACCAAGAGTTAGGTAACTGTATAAAGTGCCAAACACTTACCCTTTTTAATAGCTTAACAACACTGAAACAGTGTCTACATTTAATAATTGCATTTCACAGTAGATAAGACATCATGAAATAGGTCGGGTGGCGAAGCTAAGCTATAAATGAAGAGATGCAGCCAAATTTCTAGAACCATGCACTAAGATGGCATTTATATTTCTACATGAAAAAAAATTGTTTAACATTGTGAAGTCTGTATCAGAAAATTAAGACTTCATTAGATTTCTTGCCCAAAAATAGTTTAAAAAAAGAGACAGAAGATTCAACCAAATAATATCACACCAATTCAATACGCTGGATGCCACATCATTTCTTTAATTTCCCTTGTAGAAGAAGATCATTATTCTCCAGAACAAGCTATTACAACATGAAAGCATTATACAACGGTGGCAGCCTCACAATATCATCTGTATCTTAGTCGCGACATAAGACTCTACAGATTTTATACATAGAAAATGTGTATTACCACAGTGTGGAAATGTTAATCTTTGGTTTCATTCACAATAAACAGTTGCTGTTTATTGGTACTGTGTTACGCAAATAATAACAATACTAAAATACCCTTATATTCAAAAATCCACTGGACTCCTGGACAGATACAACAAATATAAATAAGGTCCTATAACATCAATTAGGGCAAAGTGTAAATCTTATGAAACTTGTATGTCCTCAGGTTAAATGATAGGTAGACGAGGTTGTGGTGATGGGCCTGTCCATTTACATTCACAGATGTTGGAGGTGATAACACACTGATGTATAACAATTGAAGACCATACAGAATCATAGATAAATTTACACCTGAAGACATCACTATTGATTGAAGCCCCAGAATTCAGAAAGATGTCTCAAACATTTAAATGCTTGAATATTCTAACAACCTTTGATCTGCAATTGGTTGACAATTGTGCATTATACATTCTGCTTTACGTGGACAATCACATGGAATAAAATATTTGTCCAGAGTTCTACTCATCAATTGTATCATATCAGACAAACAATACAGGTTTCTATCATGACATATAAGTGAATTCTAAATGCTGGAACCTGGTTAGTGAGGATCTGTAGCAGCAATAGCAAACATAATTTATGTTTAAATTCAGGATGATTGCTCCATGGTTTGATTGCACTTAATATTTTGTAATGATTTAAAATGGTATGTTGCAACTTATCTTGTTAAGATGCATTAATGAATACCTTGGTATCCAGCAATAATTGCTGCAAAGTTGTACAGTTCATCACAATGAAATATAACCGAAATTCATATCTTAAATAAGTTTCATGGTAAAGACTATTGTAAATCAACAATGGATATTTTCAGACATCACACATTAGCCCCACGATGACAATGTATATTATTTCATCACTAAGTCCCTCAAGTGAAGGTCATTGTGCATTATCTGACATTTTATTCTTAATGTAGGCGACAAGTACTCTGTACTTGCTGACTGTAATCTAGGATATTCTCATAGATATAGCTGGGTTACATTTTTGCTGGATTTGCTTCACACTGTTGTCATCTATTTTTTATAACATTTAAGATTCTGTTTTCCATCAAGGTGCTTCCAATTTTTTTTGACTTTATTCAATTTTATATGGAATCCCAATGGCAAAACTTCAAAGAAATCATACTGCCTGCAATACGTAATCTTACTTGTCTTGCTGAAACAGCATATTTATATAACTACAAAAAAACTAATGTGCGTTGTGTTAAGAAGGACAATGAGAGTGATAGAAAGGTATTTTACTTTTAAAATGCTAAGAAGCAGTAATTTCTATGAAAACATCATTGTGTCATATTTTTGACTCAATGGTTAAATCATTAAACCAAAAATCTCCACATGGGACAAGATTTAGCGGGTGTTAGTTAATATCCCGGGATCCAAATCACTTTAGCCCAAGTAAGAATGGGGGATGAAAAATGCAGCCATATTTCTAAACCTCTCCCAGCTTCACTTTGGCATTGTGAGATGCTGGTTTTTAACTGTTTGGTGCCAATTAACTGCCGATGGGAAATGGATGGGAAGCAGCAGCTTGTGAGCGTGTGTGAGCAGAAGATTGCCTGGCAGGAGCCTGCTGGCACCACAGGGACAATTGCTGACAAGTACCTCTGGGGAAGAGGTTTCAGGAGGATCTGAAGTGAGGGGACTGGGGGAGGAGGGGTCTGAGGTTAGTGGTATAAGGATGATGGGGGAAGCCCAGAGGAGGGAAGGTGAAAAATTTCTACATAAATGGTCTTTTCTGGTGTTCTTCCTGCTATATCCATTGACCGGAAGACCATGATGGTGTTCCAGGTGACGCTTCAACATGCAGATGGGAGTCCTATATCATCATCAGATCTTGATCTGCATGTTTGAAGGGGGATT
This sequence comes from Sphyrna mokarran, assembly GCA_024679065.1. NCBI lineage: Eukaryota > Metazoa > Chordata > Chondrichthyes > Carcharhiniformes > Carcharhinidae > Sphyrna > Sphyrna mokarran. The sequence goes on from JAGIQG010000026.1 coordinate 20,354,740, forward strand.
TCAGGTTTGTTGTTTGCTCATAGGATACGTTAAATTGAAGAAAGCTGGATTGATATGGGATTTTGGTGGGTTTAATTAACTGGCTGATAATAGCTCTCCAACTTCTGATGGAATGGCATTGTTAAAATGTGTTCCTTATATTTCCAAATATTATAGGAATGAATTGCAATGAATGAAATGAACTCATCATGAATGAAATGATCAAAACATTGACTTAAACCATGAAATCAAAAGTCAAACATTAATTTGCAAATAATTCGGACAAAGTGCAATAAGCAGTGAGACATATCACTCAGTTTGTCAGCTGTAGATACTGTGATATCACTGCATTACAACTATTGGTGAAATCACCAGGCTATGATTTAGTTTCATTTCATCGTTCATTCACCGAGGATCATTGGCCACTGGGATGAATGGTTTCAGCAAATTAGAAAACCAGGTGCCAGGATTAAGTATTCAGTTTTTTTTTATTGTCAACCAATTGCAAGTCTTGAAGTGATTGTAATGTGAAATCTTGCTCTCAGCCAGTCACAATCATTAATAATAATTTTAATCTGACCTGTGCATAAAAAGAAGACTAGTGTTGATTTTGTTTAGTTATTTAAAACAGGTTTAGAACCAGCAAGTTAAATATGGTCATTCTGACAAATGTACCTAAAAAGCTAAGAACACAAATTCACACCTTGAATATATTCTTAACAGCAACATTCAGCTGCTGAAAAAATCTGCTTCTAATCACAGGCCCGAAGATCTGTCCTAGTTGGAATTAGAATCTGTTTTTCAGCTTAAAATATGCTGACGTGAGCTTTGTTAGCTTAATCATTAATAATAATGATGATGGCTTGCTAAATGATGGATTGTTTCATGTGGGACATCATTTGACATCAATTTTCCTCTTCCCCCATCCTCCTTCAACCTCACAAACCCATCTACGAATCCCTTCTGCACCCCCCACCCCCCATATATGCACAGCTTTCTGAAACATTTGGAAAGCAATTTCACCTTCCTATTGTGACTAATATTTAATGCCACACTTTAGCGTTTTTTTTTCATAACTGGATTGCACAGGAAAGATTCAGCTCCCAGTTGCTTGGGCATGTCAAGCTACCAATGTCACAATGGGTTCAGCTATCTGTATTTGCATTCTTACAGATATGCATTAGATGGCCACATGGGAGTTTCACGTCACCCAACATGCAAGCACTTATATTCACTAAACCAGGATCCTTATGAAATTACAACGCTGCATCCTTGATATTGGGGACAAGTAACGATGGATAGGCGAATTGAAACCCGTGAAACTTAATTATAACTGCACACATGGAAGTATCTTAGGAGTCAGAAAATTGCCTCACACTGTGTTATGGGCAAAAAAATGTGGACAGTAACCATGACCAATTCATTGCCTTCACTGTAGAGTAAATGCTCATTAGCATGAGGTTTTTCTCTAATTTTCATTCTCCTTTATCCAACAATTGTTCCACACAAAGTTCATTAGCTAGAATCATTGAACTGAAATAAAACAACCCAACACCAGAAAGCAAACAAATATACATAGATGCTACGAGCAGAAAGTCATTGCAGTTGTTCAACGAGTGAAGCTAGTGTGGAATTAGGATTTGAGACAGTGGCATCAAACAAACACTTGATCAATGTAATTGTTTTCAGTTTATCTTAATATGATCTGAACAAAACCCAGCTGCCACTATCAAACTCGAGCTGGCCCATTTCAGTAAAAAGAAGCAGGGTCTTAAATAATATTCAGTTCAACTAAGTGCTTCACGCTTGCAGTGTTTAACTCTTTGCTATTCTTATTTTCCTATGCTGGTAGCACTTAATTTGTGTCCTTTTTTTTCTATTTGACAGAGGCAGTATGATTTAATGAGTCAAAATACTCAAAGAAAATCAAGAACACTTGAGTCTAAGGAAATATTGCAATTAAGTTTTCCTCTTTCTCATAGCTGTCTCAACTTGATGAATGATGGAACATATGTTGAAGGTTAAACATTAGAAAATCTATCTCCTGGACACAGTAACATAAGAGTTGTAAAATCATTGTTTGTTAGCTTAACAAAATCAGATTGCCAGGTTCCAGTTATCAATTATAATTGCAATTTTCTTTTTTTGTAACTGACATGGAGAAAATGCTAGTCTGAAAAAAGTCTATGCTGATTGTCTCTTTAGTAACACAAAAGACACTTGATTCAATGCATATCTCCATGAGATAAAAAGCAACTACTTTGAAAAAATTGACTAAAAGGGACTTTTATTTAATGTTTTGTCTAGACTGTATTGTCAAGATCACTATTTGTTCAAGCTTCTTTTTTCCTTTTTTAAATTTTAACACAGAATCATGGACATATTTTTCACTCGCTATCCTCCTATGCACTCTACAGCTGGCCCTGTGCAGCTACAGAATAATCCCCAAAAGCCAGGTTTGAGTTATCCCTTTACAATTGACTATGGACACAGCCAATACCACCTGCAGTTAATGCACAAACTCAGCACCTCAGCTTCTTAATTCATGTCAGAGTGTCATCACAACACAATATATACAAAATTCTTCCACAATATGCAACAAATAACAGTTTCCATGCATAACTCCTAGTCAAAATGAAATTTGGTTTTAAAATCAATCATTTTCCAATACTAACCATACATTAGCTCTATAAAGAGTACATATTCATGCATAAATCATAAGTTTAGTTTATCTTTTTTTTAGTTATAGCTGAACACATAACACTTATAAATACTGTATTAAGACATGACTCGGAAAGAAACACATCTGAACATAAAATTACCTCAAAGGACTGTAAAAGTATGAAAAGTGTAAACTCCGGGGTCCTTTATCAACCAGCATCAACTTTCTAATTCATTGCCATAACATTCATATGTCTTCCATGAACGCATCAAAGTATACATGCCGCCTTCTGCAAAATTATAATTTAACAGTATAAAGCTTCAAGTCACAATTTCCAAAACTAGCTAGTATTTTATCACATAAACTATACATTAATAGTTGAGGTATTTCTGAGAAATTGTCAAAAGCTTGCACGGTCTGTGTCACAGGCCCACCCGCAATAATGGGAACTTTGGTATATTTTTCAAACACTTTGGTATTTGTGAAGCCAATCACGTACCACCGACATGTTAGTGCACAGGTTCTGTGTCAGAATTGAAATGAAGATGAGTGACAATGAGTTTGTATAACGGGTAAATGAGAAGGTCCACTTTGCTAGTACAGTCAATCCCTCTTGAATAGTGTGTTGACTAAAAATGATTGTACTTGCTTTCAGTTTATTTAATAGAGGATTGTCATTGAAGTATTAATATTACGGTATTGAAAGTAATCTGTTATGTTATTAAATAAATATATAATATAAAGAGGAGACTCAATAGAAATTGAGGCTTTTTTTTCCCCGACAGATGAGAAAAAGCTAATAACCCAGAATTGACTTAAGACATGAGCACATTATTAAAATCTGCTTTGGTTTAGGTTGCGTTACACATTGAGACATTGTATTTATACTTATATTCTTTGTAAAATAATATGCTGGAGATTTCCTTGTATTTTTCAAGGAATTTGAGTTATTTTGGACAGGATGATTCTCCGTGCAGTTAAGATGCTGCATCCCTCTGCAATTAATTATCTGATCAGAATCTATAGTATATCTTCAGTACATAATCCTTGCTGAGACTCAGTTCATTTATTCATTATTTTTATTTTCATACATGCAATATAGAAAGTATGTTTAATTTCAAAATGACCTAGATGCTACTATGGTAGGACAGAGCATGATACAAAATGTAGCTACATACCACTTGAATCACATTGAAGTATAGAACCTAAGCAACAGGATTCAGTTCTGCAGGAATATACAGGAGAGAATAGCAACAAGGAATGGTTCAATGGATGAAGAAAGAATGTTTTCTTTCTCTCAGTTTTATTTCATCCAGGAGAAACATTCACTTCACTGAGATCCTCTATGAATGCCTATATGCCTCCTGGCTTCAGTAAGATTTCCCAGAAAGGCATGTATGCCTTATAACCTAATGTGAGTCTTTGGTTAAGTATGTAATCCAAGTGTTTCTATTCCCAAAAGAGTTTTCGATTCCATATATCCCCCTTGGTTTATAGGCGCCATGAGCCATAGTCACAATCAAAGGCGTGAGGTGGAAATAAGAGGATATGTCCCCATTTCCTAATAACATTCCTTCCTCTCCCTCTATGATCCAAATCCCAGAATTCCCCTTGTATCATTCCTTAAACTATATCCTCGGCTATCTCTCTGCCATGAATGTCCAGTTTAAAGCATAATGTTTAAAAATGCAGATGAGTAAAATCCATAAATTAAATAAATACATAAATACACACAAAAAACAGAAAGTTTACACTGTGCCTTTTGCAATTATGCAAATATCAATTACATTACTGGATAGATTGCCATTTACTAAGCTTTCCAAAGTCGGAAGCTTCTGTTTTTTGTTTTTTTTAAGAAAAAAACAAGCAAAACATGTGCACTAATATCATCATCATCATCAGGGCTGCAACTATTATTTAGGCAATCAAGGCTTTTGTCTTGGGCAGATATTTTTGGCAACATGGCTTGGATAATATGTCCGCCTGTCAAGATTTAAGTTCAAAAGAGCAAAGCTGCCCCGTTCTCCTCAATCGTTTCGGTAAAATGACTCGTGCCCCGATTACTTCACAATGTAGGTACGACGGTGAAAGGCCGGAGCAGAAAACTCTGTTTCTAAAACTGAGGTTTACGCAAAGTTTCAAAGCACAGAGGTCTACAAATAGTCATCGCTTTGGCTCAAGCAAGGCACTCTCGTCTTGTGGTCACTCTGTATTGGTGGTCTCCTGCATTCACTGTGAAAGGTTTAAGGAATCGGTTACCAGAGTGTGTTTGCAATTTAACAAGGGCTGAGTGCGGGAGAAGTTACAAAAACGCAGATCGTGCAAGGAAATCTTTGGTATCAGACGTGATTTTAAAATCACAATTGAACTTCAGTGAGGTAGCCTCTTTGGTTCTCACTATAAATGTCTCTACAAAGTTCACAACTTGGAAGCCTTTTTTTTGCTTCCTACTTAATACTACTAGATTTGGTTAAAGAATCAAGCTTTACCACATCACAACAAGACAGAAACAACATCAGAGGAGTTTTAGCGAAATACCGATCAGACATTCCATCTGTGCCTCTTCAATAGTACCTTAATATTCATTTATTTAAACAATGTACTATTCATCATAATGTTATTACTCTTACATAACAAAAGCTTGGTTTTTTTGGTTCTTTTCTTTTGTGAATCTGGTAAGTTGTTTTTTTCCTCTCTCAATATAACTAGTGTGTAATTTCGTCTTCATCAACAAGGTGCCTAACTTCCACAGCAAAGCAAATTAGTTCATTGAAAAAGAACCTTTATCATTAGATGGTACTATACCCGCATTTTTTTTAAATTTCAGTTTCCAGTGATGTCTATGTCTCACAAAGTAGCTCGAGACATTTAAAAAAAAAGGTTTGGTTTGGTATTTTTCTTGGAAAAATTCTGTTTTTTTTTGGTATTGTTATATGGCACAAGTCATCTTGTAGGTATTGCAACAACAAGTCGTGTGGTACCATCCTATGTGTTTATCATTAAGGCAGCTGTTGCTATTGGCACAAGTTTTCCTCTCTCTCTCTCTCTCTATCTCTCTTTATCTCTCTCTCTTCGTTCCTGAAACTAGCCATTCGGTGACAAATCATTTTGGATCTTTATTATTTAGGGGGAGGAAGGGGGGGTGGGGTGGGGAAGGGGTAGGGATTAGGGGGCGGGGGTAAGTGGGAGGAGGGGACGAGTTGTTTTTGGGATTCCAATCCGTGTACAACTTTGTGTGTCTTTTTTGTTATCTTCTTTGGTGACTAAGAGACAGTTTAGGAAATAAATTCCATCCAGACTTAAATATCAACAAACAACTTTTTTTTTCCTTTTTAATATAGTTAGTCTATGACCAGGTCATTTCCTCATACAGGCTGTTCTACAATGACCTTTAATAGTGCGAGAGTTTGTCACGAAAATTACCCGAATATGTACTTTTTTTTTATGTGCTTCCAAGACCCGCATCAACAGACAGCGACACAGTGCAACTTATCTCCCGAGCAGCTCCTTTATAACCACGCCGTGGAGCAAGGTGTACACGTGTCTCCGATTTGATTTTCTTTGGAATTTATTTATTTTTAAAAATCGTGTCTTTATTTGGTTTAAAGCCTTTTTTTTTGGTTTTGTTTTTTTTGGTGTGTCTTAATTCCAGAGTGTAGTAAGTAGCAGGGCACTCCTGCCTTTTGGCCTGCTGCTTTCCCCCCTCTTGTCACGCTTTGGTAAAAGTGCTTGCAGCTGATGCTGGTGGCCCGGCGGTGCTCGCTGGCTCATCCACCCATCTGTCCATGCTCCGCCGGCGGGCGTTCATGAAGAAGTTGCTGACCGTGTTAAGCTCCAGCCCCAGCTGCTGCGAGATGGTGACCTGCATTTCTTTGGATGGCCGTTTGTTCTCCTTGAATATGGCAATCAGCGTGCGGCGCTGGAGATCGGTGAAGACAAGGCGCTGCTTTTTAGGGGTGTTGGCTCGGTCTCGGTTCTGCTCTTGCTCTTTACGCTTGCAAGCTGGAAGAGAGAAAATAGAGAGAGAGAGGGAGAGGGAGAGAGAAAAGAAGAGTTTAAATGAAAGGCATACATCCAGGCTGTGGATCTGGGGAGGCCAGTTGGACTGGAAACATTAAATTGGAATAGAAACTCTAGGATAACTCTACATTGGGATGGAAACCTTACAGTGCAGGAAGACGGCATTTAGCCTATCGGTTCTGTACTGGCTCAAAAGAGTATCCTACCCAAACCCCATAACCCAGCGCATTTACCATGGGTTAATGCATCTAACCAACTCATCTTTGAATACACTGCTGATCCATCTAACGACACATAGCTAGACACTAAAGGACAATTTAGTATGGCGAATCCATCCCAATCTACATACCTTTGGATACTAAAGGAGAATTTAGCACTGTCAATGCACCTAATCTACACATTATTGGACGCACGAAGGGGCGATTTAGCACTGCCAAACCACCAAACCATCTTTGGACATTAGGGGGCAATTCATCATGGCCTATTTACCTGACTTGCACATCTTAGGACTGAGAGGAAACCTGGAGGAAACCCACATAGATACAGGGAGAATGTGTAAATTCCACACAGATAGTAACCCGCAGCCAGAATCAAAGCTAGGTCCCTAGCGCTGAGAGGCAGCAGTGCTAATTACCATGGCACCCTATCTTCTGACTGGAGCTAACTCAAAGGGATCTTTTACATTCATATAGAAGGAAGGTCATTTGTTTGCCAATTATTTGTTATTAACAGACCACACTTTTGCAGTTAAGCATAATGGTATAGCTCATGTTATTTATGTACATATGGGTACAACCCCCACCGAATATGTAAAGTCCCCATAATCCCAAATGACCATATCCTGCTCTCCGCTTTGAGGGGGAAGAGCTGACTGGTTGTGATCGAACCTTAGGATCACCACAATTCAGGCAAGGGGCAAGATTGAGAAGGTGGGGCCTTCATGAATAATCTCAGCCAGTATGGGAATTGAACCCATGCTGTCTGCATTGCTCTGCATCACAAACCAGCTGTCCAGCCATCTGAGCTAACTGACCCCAGAAGTAATTTTGAACGTGATACTGTGTTCAGTTAATATTCAACAGTAACTGATCTGTAGAGCTTGCCTCACACTGAGAATTAATAATGTTTCAAATTGGTTAATGAGGGATCTTTCATGTGAAAAGCAAACGTGGTACCACACTACAGGAACAATGTCCATCATATATACCTGTGCAATTATGCAAAGACATCTAAGACGCCCAATTTCTCTAGAAGTTGCGCAAAGAAGACACTTCGCTATCTAACAGTTCAGTCAAATATATGAAAATGTATTAAGGTGCTATACATAGGTCAAAAAAGTTTAGAGTTTGTCTACTTCAGTGTAGAACTCTGTTCATGTTGAAACAAGTCTTAACTGCTGCCAAGCAATCACTAGCATAGAAAATTAACTTTTGTAAGTGTGGTGTCTCTTTCCTCCAGATTTTAATTTTGGTTTGAGATTTTTAAGAGAACGTTTTTACTTTAGTTATTTTGTAGTACAGAACATGGATTTTGTTGAAAAAGATATTTTTTTTCTGGCACTCATCAGGAAAATCACAAAAACACCAATGTCAAGAGAAACAATAACGTTACACTGTATGGAAAGAGAGTCCCATTGTTTCCCCTGACATTAGTATTCCTGTGATTGTACTGATGCAAAAATGAAAAGCTTCAACAAAATGTTTTTCTTTCCTGCACTTACTTTACGTACTTTCTCACTCAATCTAAAATACCTCCTTTCTTCATTTTGCTTTCTGTAACTGATTTGACACTGAATTCAATAGTTCAGTTTACACTTCCCAGTTTACACATTTGATAGCTGTAAAAATTATTCAATAAGATTGGTAAGCTGATTATTGTCTCCGCACAAGCCCTAAATGCTCTGTAAAGGTGCTGTATCTACTTTGTGTTCCCAATAAGCAGCCATAGAAAGTCTATGGACACGTGGAAGTCTAACAAGCAATGTCTTTTGGTTGACTCAGAACTAAATCTGGCTGATTACATTAATCAAGTGATAAGATTTTGACACAATTCAGGCACTCATTAGCAAAATATAAAACATATTTATTCTTTAGGCCATTACAAGGGTCCCAAATCTTGCAATAATGTTCATTTCAGCAATGTGTGAAAAGTATCAATATCCATATTTTGTTTACAAATTAGATATAAGCTCAGGGCTGTATAATGGATTCCTCACATCATTCTCAAACCTTGAAACGTGGTCTATGAATTTTTCCTTCAGGATACTCAGTTTTTACATTGAAAGCAAAATATTGTAGACGCTGGAAATCTGAAATAAAAACAGAAAATGCTGGAAAAACCTAGCAGGTCTGGCAGCATCTGTGGTGAGAAAAATGTTTTGAGTCCGTATGATTCTTCTTCAGAGAAAAGCTTTGTCTTTTGCCTGATTTCCTGAATGTTTCCTCAGTGAAGACACCTCAATGTTTAATCCAGTCATTCAGACTGGAGATGCTGTCAGACCTGCTGAGCTTTTCCACCATTCACTGTTCATTCTTTTTTAACTTTGCTGGAGTATCATCATTAATTCAATCAATGGAGCTCCAATAATGTCAATCTTCACAGCATCAAGTTGCTTTCATACTCAGTTAACACTGTTACCTGCTTTTCACAACATCTTGCTTCTATATGTAACCTTTTTCAGAACCATCCCTGAGGTTGTGTCCTTAGCCACATACCAAGCCTGTGTGCAGTGAAGCCATGATATAGAGATGCCAGCATTGGACTGGGGTTGTTGGACCTCTTGCAGTGAAGCCAACCAGAAGTTATAAGGTACGTTGTGACTTGCATTTAGCCCATTAGGAGAGAGCACTATGAATAGCTGCCTTGCTGTATACATAGAGGGGCAGAAATTCATCATGGGTGCCAGCAAAAATTGGTTGTATCAGTTTGGCTGCCCAGTACACACTGTGCCTGATAGCAGCTTCATCACAGTCAGTCAAATGAAATATCAGATGATGGGTATAACAAAGAACAAAGAACAAAACAGCACAGGAAACAGGCCCTTCGGCCCAACGAGCCCGCGCCGCCACCCCGATGTTCCCACCTCTACCCGTGATCCCTGTCCATGTTTATAGATCTATGAATTAAAAACCAAATTTGAGACAATTTAGGGAGAATTTGTTTTGCCAATCAGCCTAAGAGCACATCTTTGGGATGTGGGAGGAAACCGGAGCACCCGGAGAAAACCCACGCAAGCACGGGGAGAATGCGCAAACTCCCACAGACACAGGCCCAAATCCATGTATCTGCACAGCACAGCGATAGTTACTGAGCTGTCGTGTTGCCCGTCAAATGGTCCAGGTCAAGCGTACACTAACGACGTGAAGCACTTGGATACTCTCGGAAAAAAAAAATCCAAGAGCAGCCCTCTCACGACCCATCGTGTGCATGCCCCTTGTTAGACAACAGGGTGGACCAAAGCACCTGTAGGATAAAAACAAGTACCTCAATATCATCATCAATTGCACACTTCCCAGGGACTCCCAAGGCTCACGATCCCTATTTTAAATCAGTTTTCTATACCCCTCCATTCTCATTCTGTTCATGTGCCCATCTAAGTATTTCTTAAATAACTCCAGCGCATGCCCCCATCACTTTACTTGACTGCGCATTCCATACCCCGACCACCTTCTGTGTGAAAAAACTCCCTCTAGCAACCAAATTATACCTTACCCCCCTCACCCTAAGCCCGTGACCCCTCTTGTTATTCAAGTCCATCCTAGGAAAAAGCTTAACCCTGTTTACTCTATCCATACCCCTCATAATCTTGTACACCTCTATTAGATCTCCTCTAAGTCTACGTCTTTCTAAGGAAAACAGTCCCAATTTGCCTCGTAACTCAGACCTTCCATACCAGACAGACAGCTGATCTGATACACCTGTTTTGTGCCAATGCCCAACACAAATTTCTATCCCCAAGACTTGTTTCCTGATTAATATTCATAGAATCCTGCAGTGCAGATAGAGGCCACTTGACCCATCAATGCTGCGCTGATAACAATCCAATCCAGGCCCTATCCCCATAACCCCACGTATTTACCCTGCACATTCTCCTGATACTAAGGGACAAAACCATGGTCAGTCCAGCTAATGTGCAGAGCTTTGGGCTGTGGGATCATACAATCATAGAATCCATACAGTGCAGAAAGAGGCCATTCGGCCCATCAAATCTGCACCAACCACAATCCCACCCAAGCCCCACCCCCATATCCTTACATATTTTATCCACTAATCTCTCTAACTCACACATCTCAGAACACTAAGGGGCAATTTTAGCCTGGCCAATCAACCTAACCCGTACATCTTTGGACTGTGGGAGGAAACCCACGCAGACACGAGAAAATGTGCAAACTCCACACAGACAGTGACCTAAGCCTAGAATCGAGCCCAGGCCCCTGGAGCTGTGAAGCAGCAGTGCAAACCACTGTGCTACCGTGCTGCTGAAGTTTGAGCACCCAGAGGAAACCCTTGCAGATATGGGGAGAATGTCCAAACTCTATACAGACAGTCACACAAGGCCAGAATTGAACCCAGGTCCCTGGAGCTGTGGGGCAGCCATGCTAACCACTGTGTCACCATGCTATCCTTTGCCACCATATGCTCTTTGCAACCATACCGCCCTTAGGACAGGAAGGATAACATTCCTTATGGATTAAAAACACCCAGTACTCAATTATAGAATGCTTCTGGAACACGTGCATGCACACTTCCTAAAATCCAGTTTCTCTCAGTTTGCATTCCAGCTGACGTCAAACCCAAATGCTGGGAGATGGCTTTCTGTAAAGGATCTCACACTGCTTGACTTTGTAGAGGTCAGTGTTGGGGCTAATCCCAAGCTTTTGTGTCAATGGACTCCTGTAATTACTTTTTATAAATAGCGAAATGGAAAGATAACTGCAATCAAAAACAAAATTAACAGCAGAAGTAGGAGAAAACTATGGGCCGGATTCTCCGATGTTACTGGGATTCTCCAGTCCTGCTGCAGTAAATAGAGATTTGGCTGAGCATCAGTTTCTCCGTTCTCACTGACAACGGTAGCGGGGTGTAAATGCTGGGAGAATTCTGGCCTATGACTCAGGGAAAATTAACAACAGGTTGGAGAATTGAATTAAATGAAACAAATATGGCATAAAGAAAATCTGAATCAAAATGAAGGAGAACCACATTTACTGGACAGAAGCTTTATTATAAAACTTCTCCTAATCCCGTTTTCCAACTACATTGTACCAAATTCAGCAATTTATAAAAATCCCTCTTCTATTCAGAGAAAGTAAACTATTAATATTACTGAAAAAAGAGGGGTTATGATGAACAATTCTTCATGGTAACCCCTCTACCAATCAGAGTCCACTTGCTAACAATCAGCACTGCCTCCTTATGCAGTGTAAATTGCTGTTCCCTTTACAATTGGGATTCTTGTGAATTGTCCTGATGGGTACAAGATGAAAAGTTTTGACAGCATTTCCTTTTTCTCAGCAACACACACATTCTGTATTAGCAAATGACTAAACATGAACTATTTTAGACCGTTCAAAGGCAGAGGAGCATGTATGAATAATTCTATCATAATCATTTATTATATTGATTCAAGAGAGTTTGCATCAAGATTAGGATTTTACATACAGCCAATGAACTTAGTGTCAGGCAATTCTAGGAAAAATATTCATGCATTCCTATAAATTGACAGCCTGAATATTTAGTCTTGTTTTGGTGCTAAATATTTCAATTGATTTAATCATTTGAATTAAGCACCTGAATGAAACAGCAATTCTGGAGCTTTTAGGGCTATTCAAGTTTGAAATGTCCAGTATTTAGAACTTTGTTGATTTCAGAGAGTGAATGATTAACAAATATGTTAGAGCAGTGCTCACAGAATTTGCAGATAATACATTCCTTATATGTCATTGAAGCCATTTCAATCTCGTTGAAACTCAAGCACCCTTAACATATATACCCAATAGTTAGGCTAAATTTAAAAAGAACAAAATGGGGCCAAATAGTTTGTGTTCCATTAATATTAGATGAGAGGAGATTTCACATCAGATTATCTGAAATCACAAGCTTTCGAAACTTGAGATAAAGTTTTCACCTGATGAAGGAGTAGCACTCTGAAAGCTTGTGATTTCAAATAAACCTGTTGGGCTATAATCTGCTGTGGCATCTCTTCTCATCTTCTCCACCCTAGTCCAACACCAGCATCTCCACATCATTAATATTAGGCACTGCTATGTTGCTAATAAATACTTACAATTTAAGAATATCATTTATGTTATTGAGAAGCCTGCTTTCTTTCATTAATCTAGGCTGGCACACCCTTAGTGTTAGAATGGTTCAACAGAATGTCTTGACCTGTGATCTCAGCGTGCTTCACAACAATCTGACTACATTGTCAACCACTTTGATTAACAGAGGATTATTGCAGGCACAGTTACACGTGAGAAGTCTGCAAGAGGTCTCTTAACCACAGTCATTTGTAACAACTACGTTTCTGCATTGCCACCACAACTTGGGAGAGACACAGAATTTCAAGTGCCACCCCAGATGTTATGTAGCTGTCCTCTCAATCTACCACAGCTGTTTCACTTGGCTTGTTCGTTTTTTCTAGAGTCCTGAATTTACAGAAAGAACATGGGAAATTCCTGCAGTCAGTTTGAAGCTGGTCCAGGATAAGGCACTGTGGTGAGTGATGTCCAATTCTGTCAGCTTCTTTTCCTCTTTGTCTTTCCATTATGGGAGATAGTGCTGGAATGGTAATACCACTTGACACGCAATGCAAAGGCCCAGGGTATCCGGATTCAAATCCCATCATGGGAGATGGTGCAATTCCACTATTAAAGGCTGAGATTTTCCAGAGCTATCGTGGAGAGATCTGTCCGCTGTAAGAAATTGGGATCCGATGACCGCGGTGGGTGGGTGGAGTCAGAAAATTCCACCCAAAAGCTAGTCTCAGTAAAAAAAAAAAACCCATCTGGTTTACAATATCCTTTAGAGGAGGAAATCTGCCATCCTTACTCAATCTGGCCTACATGTGACTCCAGATCAATAACAATGGCACTCATTCTCAACTGCCCTCTGAAATAGCCAAACAAAACTATTTCAGTTCAAGGGCAATTAGGGGCAGGCAACAAATGCTTGCCAATGACTCCCAAATCCCATGGAAGAATAAATAAAACACTTTGTTCTAAGATGGCTGCCCTCTGAGGGGAAAGTTGGTAGGCTGCAAAAGGCAATCGAAATTAGCTCTTTGTGCCTCCCCTTGTATAAGAGTGAAGAACTGTCACTCAAATTACTTTTCTTAATGTATGAGGTCACAAGTGTAATTTTTTTCAGATTGTTTATGTTAACATCACATTTTTAATGGCTTTAGCGTACAATAAATGATCTTGCTGAGATGAAAAATGCAGGAAATTGATCCGTCAGTCTCTGAAAAGAGAGAACTATGTGCTTTTTTCATTTATTGCCCATCCCTAATTGCCCTTGAACTGAATGGCGTGCCAGGCTTTTCACTGGGCGTTTGAGAAGATAACTGCTTTCTCTTCTCATTATAAGAGTATTCAATTCATCATTGAAAAAATGAATGTTTGAGTCCCAAGGGCTCTCCATCAGCAGAATTGGTGAATCAAGGACTGTTTAACCTCAAACAAGAGAAGAACTATCTCACACTTCAACTCTTTCCTTGCATTCCAGGGACAGGTTATGCCATTGCAGAGAAATCACCTGACAAGACTCACAGGTCTACTCTTCCTTTCAAATTCCACTCTCCCCATTGGGGCGGCATGGTGGCACAGAGGTTAGCATTGCTACCTCACAGTGCCAATTTGGCCTTGGGTGACTGTCTGTGTGGAATTTGCATGTTCTCCCCATGTCTGTGTGGGTTTCCTCCAGGTGCTCTGGTGTTCTCCCACAGTCCAGAGATGTGCGTGTAAGATTGATTGGCAATACTAAATTGACCTTTAATGTCAGGGAATTAGCTAGGATTATGGCAATAGGATCTTGATGGGATTATGGTCGGTGCAGGCTCAATGGGCCAAATGGCCTCCTTCTGCACTGTAGGGATTCTATGATCTATGAATTCTATGTTCACCCCACTGCAATTGCAGTAAAGAACTCAGATGCAGAGACAATGAGGCAAGCTACAGTGCAAAAGCATTGCCAAAGGTAGGGTAACTATTCCTTGGAGGGATCCAGAAGGTAAAAATCAGTTTGAATCTGGAAATTGAACACACAAGGCATTCCTCAAATGATCTGCAGCACATATTGTAAAGGTGAAGACTAGGGTGTGTTTTATACAGGAAAGGAGTCCAAATGAGTGTCTAAGTACAGTCGCTTTGGCTAACTGACACGTTGGACAAGTTAATTTCAACTTCTACACCACCAAATTCATTGGCCTGTTCTTTAATATCAGTTAATTTGCAATACCAGTCATACCATTTTGCCGTTTCCAACACATCAGAGGCGTCATTATTGCTGGATTTTACTGCGACTCCGTGAAAGATCTGGAATTACTGTGAGCAATACTATTGTTTGAAAATTTCACACACTCAGGGCAAATCCCTTTCCTGATATTTACTGGCATTAAACCATTTACTTGAAATGGATTAGTGCTTCTTTACAAAGAGGAATGATGAAGTTCGTGGCAATGATAGTGTCACTGTAATTTCTAGCTGAACTATTAGTTCTAACTTAATAAAATATCATAGAATATCATAGAATCCTACAGTGCAGAAGGAGGCCATTTGGCCCATCGAGTGTACACCAACCACAATTCCACCCAGACCCTATCTCCATAACCCCAGGATTTATCCTAGCTAGTCCTTCTGACAGTAAGGGACAATTTATCTCTGTCAATCCACCTAACCCATGCATCTTTGGACTGTATTGTTGGTTCCTACATAGTCTATGACACTGGATCAATTCCCTCCACTCTAACTTAATCCCCAGTTAGGAGGAGTTATCCTTTACCCAGCATTAAGAGAAACTCAGTCTTCAGAACTCCCAGTCATAAACTTTCAAGAATGGTATCTATTCCCCTGAATGTACTGTCCCTTACCACTCTCGTTTTTCCCAGTCTCCCTCACATGAAACATGATTCAATGAGATGCTTCCTCATCCACACTGCAGAATTTGCTCTCATTGGAACAGGCGATAAACCTCATAACATGTTGGTTCGGAGAAAAGGCTAAGGGTCTTCCAGCACTGCTTCTGGGGATCTTCCCATATCTGGCCACTAATCAGTGTACACCATTGTCTGAATGAATAGATATGATCCAAATGTTCAGGAAAGTCTACTTCCCCATAATGTCTATACCTCTATTTCCAGTTCAGAAATCAGATGAAGCAAATATCTATGCAGATGAGATTGATTGGGATTGTATTGTTCTCCACAAACTCCCACATGGTGCAGTCGTAGCATTCCTCCTGAACATAGAACATAGAACATAGAACAATACAGCACAGAACAGGCCCTTCGGCCTTCGATGTTGTGCCGACCAAAATAAAAAGCAATGCCCCTCCTAACTAAACCATTCCCTTCTCTTCCATATACTTATCAATTAACCTCTTAAACGCCACCAAACTTGGCGCATCTACAACAGCTGCAGGCAGGCATTCCACTCCCTAATCACTCTTTGAGTAAAGAACCTACCTCTGATATCCGTCCTATAACTCATACCCTTAATTTAAAGCTGTGTCCCCTCGTGCTAGCTTTCTCCATCCTAGGAAAAAGGCTATCACTGTCCACCCTATCTAAACCTCTAATCATCTTATATGCTTCAATAAGATCCCCTCTTAGCCGCCTCCTTTCTAACGAAAACAACCTCAATCCTTCAACCTCTCTTCATAGGACCTGCCCTCCATACCAGGCAACATCCTGGTAAACCTCCTCTGTACCCTCTCCAATGCCTCCCATCTTTCTTATAATGTGGGGACCAGAACTGCACACAATACTCCAAGTGCGGCCGCACTAGAGTTTTGTACAGTTGCAACATGATGCTGCGGCTCCTAAATTCAATCCCCCTACCAATAAAAACTAAGACTCCATAAGCCTTCTTAACAACTTTATCCACTTGACTGCCTACTTTCAGGGATCTATTGACACATACACCAAGATCATTCTGTTCCTCAACACTATTAAGAGCCCTACCATTAGCCCTATACTCTACACATTTATTGTTCCTGCCAAAGTGCATTACCTCACACTTTTCCACATTAAACTCCATTTGCCACCTCTCGGCCCAGCTCTGCAACTTGTCCAAGTCAATCTGTAAACTAAAACACCCCTCTTCACTATCTACCACACCACCAACTTTAGTATCATCTGCAAATTTACTGATCCATCCCTCAATACCCTCATCCAGATCATTTATAAAATTACAAACAGCAGGGGCCCCAAAACAGACCCCTGAGGCACACCACTCGTCACCGAACTCCACGATGAATATCTCCCATCAACCACCACCCTCTGTCTTCTATCTGCCAGCCAATTCCTAATCCAATTAGCTAAATCACCCTCTATTCCACACATCTGCATTTTCTGTAGAAGTCCTCCATGGGCCACCTTATCAAAAGCCTTACTAAAGTCCATATATACTACATCAACCGCCCTACCCCCATCCACCTCTCTGGTCACTTTCTCAAAAAACTCAATGAGGTTAGTAAGGCATGACTTACCCTTCACGAAACCATGCTGACTATCCCCAATCAATTCATTTCTCTCTAAATAACTATAAATCCTATCCCTAATATTCTCTCCAATACTTTGCCCGCAACAGAAGTAAGACTCACTGGCCTATAATTCCCTGGAAGGTCTCTCTTCCCCTTCTTGAACAACGGGACCACATTCGCTATCCTCCAGTCCTCCGGAACCACACCCGTAACCAACGACGACCTGAAGATCATAGCCAGAGGCTCTGCAATCTCCTCTCTTGCCTCCCAGAGAATCCTAGGGTAAATCCCGTCCGGCCCAGGGGACTTATCCAACTTCAAACCCTCGAATTTCTAACACATCCTCCCTATCTACTACAATACTCCCCAATTTGCAACCCTGTACCTCAGTGCTCTCCACAGCTACATTTCCAGCACTCTGCGTGAACTACCATTATTGTCCAGCCTTGTTTCAAGTATTTATGTAATTAAAACTTATGCATTCAATCTACTTAGCTAGTTTTTTTTCTGAGTAATTGCTTTACTTAGTTTGGGGAGTTAAATTAAATATTTACTTGCAACTTGTTACATCTCCTTGTGCTGTGAAGTCACTGTGAATTTCCTACTATTCTGTTCTCAGCCTCACTCTTTTCTACCTCTCCACTCTCAGTCTCACTTTTTTTTAACCTCTCCATTCTCAGGTTATTCATATCTAATGAGTGTTCTGCTCAATCTGGACTACAGACTTGTATGGCAAGAGAGTTGTCCCTTCAAGAATGGTGCATATCAGCAAGTTCATGATCATCCTGCAATATTTCTTATTTTGCATTCGGTCACATATTGCAAAATCTTGGGCTCAATCTTGTAAGGTACTCCTGATATATATGTTACTAAGCAGGCCACAAACTTGGCACATTTGTGGATGCAAATTTTGTGTCTTTTAATCTCTTTTGACTGTTCCCTTGAAAGAGTTGTGGATAGTTTTCAGCTGAGAGTACAAGTAAAGGAAAAATAAAGTTTATTTATTACTCACAAGTAAGGCTTACGTTAACACTGCAATGAAGTTACTGTGAAATTCCCCTAATCCCCACCATCTGGCGCCTGCTTGGATCAATGTAACTAACCAGCATTGTCTTTCAGACTATGGGAGGAACCTGCAAACCGGAGGAAACCCATGCAGACATGGGGAGGACCTGCAAACTCCACACAGACAGTGGCCCAAGCCGGAAATCAAACCTGGTCCCGAGCATTGTGAAGCAGCAGTGCTAACCATTGTGCCGCTGTGCCACCCCTAGACCAAGACAGTTCTGGTTTTATTTAGTCTTTAATCACATGCAGATATCATTTGTGAGGCCCACATTTATTGCTCATTCCGAGAAGTGAGTGGTTTATTATCCCATTTTTAGATGGTAGTCAAGAGTCAACCACATTACTGTGGATCTGGAGTTTTACAGGAGCCAGACTGAGTAAGGGTGACAGATTTCCTTCCTTCACGTTAGTGAAACCAGATGGGTTTTTTTATGACGACGGACAATAGTTTCTGTGACCAGCTTTCAATTTTTGATGTACTAATTGAATTAAAATTTTACCAATGGCTGTGGTGGGATCATGAATCTATGTCCCCAGAGCACAGGGTTGGTCCTCTGGATTCCTAGTGGAGTGACATTATCACAAAGCCACCATTATCTGGAGCTGGATTATGAGTGCTTGGAAATGAACACAGGTTTGGTGTTTGGGTAATATAAACAAAAGCATTTCTGAGCTGAAATTTCCTGTCCTGCCTGCCATGGGAATTGTAGGCAGGTGGGACATGGACCATGCAAAATTCCATTGACCTTGTGGGGATTTTCTGGCATTGGGGTCAGCGTGACCAGAAAATCCCATCCTCTGTGTCATAATATGGTGTTTCCTAAACTTGGCATTTGTGACACAAAATTTATCATATTTTAAAATCACTTAACAATAAATGCATTTCAGAATACATTAACCATTACAACAATACAGAACAGTGTTGATCCAACTGTAGAGAGTTCTTGTTAATCCAGTAAGGTTTAGTTGTGTCTCTCTGCCTCTGTGCTTTAGTTTTTCCATATATTTCGGCTCTATTCAAAACTACTAATGTGAAATTTCTGAAGTAGGCAGACAAAGCAAATGAAAAATAATCTAGAAAAGAACAATTTAAGGTTCAAATCTGTCTTTTTTCACACATTAGGTCAGAAGCCATTCATTTATTCATAACAAGAAAGCACTAAGCCTGGCTTTTGAGACTATGCTGAGCACTTTGCTGATAAAGCTTACCACAAATCTTCCTGCCTCACTCTAATTACTGTTCTGAGAAAAATCAATTTGAATGAGACGGAAAGCTATTTACCACCACTGTCTAAGCTGTTCCCAGGCCATCACATAGAATCTCTACTGTGCAGAATGAGGCCATTTGAGTCATCAAGTCTGCACCGACTCTCTGAAAGAGCATCTCACCCAGACCTTCCCCTCGTAATCCTCCACATTTATCATGGCTAATCAAACCTAACCTGCACATCTTTACACACTGAGGGACAATTTAGCATGATCAATCCACCTAACCTGTACATCTTTAGACACTCGGGGGGGGGGGGAGGAATTTAGCTGGCCAATCCATGTAACCTGAACATCTTTGGACTATGGGAGGAAACCCACGCAGACACGAGGGGGAACATCCAAACTTCACATAGACAGTCACCCACGGCGGAAATCGAACTTGGGTCCCTGGCACTGTGAGGCAGCAATGTTAACTGCTCGCTCACAGTGTGCATCACCCAGAGAAAATCAATAGAGAATGTTCGATAGGTTCAGAGCATTCTGGTTTTGTCAAGGAAGTCATATCGATAAATAGCCAGAGGAGTAACACCAATGAAAATGTAAAGTATTGGGCATTTTTTTCCAACCACGCTTCTCCAAAAACCAGAAAATCCTACCCGAGGTCAATGGACCTTTGCATTGTCCGCCCACTGCGATTCGCACGGTGTGTAGGATGGAAAAGCTCCTCACATTGACTGAGAACTAAGATGTTCAGTTTAAAACAAAAAATATTTTGCTACAGGTGGTTTTCAGTAAAATTCTTCTTTCTCGATCAGTTAACTCATGGTTTTCTACAGGATGTTGATTATTTCCACTTGAGGAATTATTTTATTTCTATGAAGTGAATGATATGAGTGTCATATAGCAACCAGAGCAACTGTTGAAAAAAAAACTTCATGTCCTTCTCAATGCAAATACAGCTCAAAATGCACGTTCATGTTACTATAGACTTATGTGAGGGTTGACAAAATGTTATCCTGATCAGATACAAGAACAGTAAGAAGTCTCACAGCACCAGGTTAAACTCTGAGTTTGTGTCTTTATATATCCTGTTTGTAAACAGAACTCCCACTCGCCTGATGAAGGAGCTACACTCCGAAAGTTTGTGGCTTGTGCTACAAATAAACCTGTTGGGACTTTAACCTGGTGTTATGAGACTTCTTATTATGCTTAGCCCAGTCCAACACTGGCATCTCCACATCACAGGTTCAAGAAGTCATAGAATCATAGAATCCTACAGTGCAGAAGGAAGCCATTCAGCCCATCAAATCTGCACTGACCAAAATCCTACCCAGGTCCAATCCTCATAACCCCAATGCATTTACCCCAGCTAGTCCGTTGACTATAAGGTGCAATTTAGTATGGCAAATCCACTTCACC
This sequence comes from Sphyrna mokarran, assembly GCA_024679065.1. Classification (NCBI taxonomy): domain Eukaryota; kingdom Metazoa; phylum Chordata; class Chondrichthyes; order Carcharhiniformes; family Carcharhinidae; genus Sphyrna; species Sphyrna mokarran. Next base: position 20,375,798 of record JAGIQG010000026.1, read on the forward strand.
CGCACATCTTTGGGGTGTGGAAGGAAACTGGAGCATCTGGAGGAAACACATTTAAATACAGGGAGAATGTGCAGATTCCACACAGACAGTGACCCAAGCCAGGAATTCAATCCGGGGTCCTTGGTGCTGTGAGACAGCAGTGCTAACCACTGTGCCACCCCACTTTGCCACCATGCCGCCTCATTGGGGTACACCATTTGTGGGATGGTGAGCCAGTATGAGTGGCCAGAAAATTCCAGTTCTGGCTTTGATTCCACAACTCTTAATTCCCTTGCCTATCAAAATCTTAATCTCAGGTATAAATAGTCATCTGGCCTAGTCTGCACAGCTACTTGGGAACAGAATGCCAGATTAATCTAAGTGATCAGCACATGCAGGAGATGATAATGATTTGATTTGATTTGATTTATTATTGTCACATGTATTAACATTTAGTGAAAAGTATTGTTTCTTGCATGCTATACAGACAAAACATACTGTTCATAGAGAAAAAACGAGAGAGACAGAATGTAGTGTCACAGTCATAGCTAGGATGTAGAAAAAAATCAACTTAATGCAAAGCAGGTCCATTCAAAAGTCTGACAGCATCAGGGAAGAAGCTGTTCTTGAGTCAGTTGGTTCGTGATCTGAATTTTATGTCTTTTTTTTAAGTTTGAGAGACATTTATAAAAGTCCATTAAACAATTATCTGTCTTTGATGCAGTTATTTTTACAACAGATTAACAACTTGAGGCTATACGCATTTCTTTGAATTTTCTTTTAATTAATATTTTTCAGTATGAAGTGTGCTTGAGTGAGAATGCTATTAGATTGTTAAACATTGTTTTTCATGTCCATGTTAAAGATATTGCTCCTGAGCTCTTACCATAGTGGATACTGGTAATTACCTATGGAGGATACATCAGGGTATGGAGGTAGCATTGAGATTTGAGGAGTATGAGAGGGCATGTCAGGCAGGTAAAGTGGGTAGTGAGTGAGGTGGATGGTAATGACATTAGGATCTGACATTCACCCTTACAACTCACACCCCAATAAATGGAGATAGGATATTAACTATCAAGAAGTTTCCTGACTTGACCCATTCACCTCCTCTGCAAACATCTGGCCCAATGGATTAATCCTGAGCTACAGACAAAAATTAACTTTCACAATTGGAAAGTTGGATTCCTTCAGATTTTAATCATTGTTGAAGAGTTAAAACATTAAAAAACAAGTATTTTTTTCTTCCTGTCTCTTATCTCAGTTAATACAATCTTTTTTATCATTTCTTTGTTTTGATTATGTTTTTTTGCCAATGAGTTAATTATTCTAACACATAATTCCTAGCCCAGATCCAGGAAATGAATAGATTTTGAGTGTATTAAAATCAGATCCTATGCATGGCTCAGTAAGGTTCTTTAGACTGCTTGATTCAAGACAAATGCACAGTTACTTTCTCTATTCACAAAGTTCCCAAATCTGCTGAAGAGTTCATGTTGCCATTTTAGGTTTCTGTCCCACAATGTCAAGTATATAAGCCTCGCTCATCTCGAAACCATAAAATCCTGCCTGAGGTCAACAGATCTTCCCATAGTCCGCCCCTCATTTGCTCCGATTCCCGTGGCAGGCAGGCAGGTAAAATTACAATGCATATGTCTGTAGAAAAATGTGAATTGATAAAAATCTAAAGCTCGAAAGGTGACACAGTGTCTCACAATTCCAGGGTCTTGGGTTCAATTCTGGCCTGGGGTGAGTGCCTTTGTGGAATTTCTCCCTGTGTTGGGTGGGTTTCCTTCAGGTGCTCTGGTCTCCTTCCACTGTCCGAAGATGTGTGGGTTAGGTTGATTAGACACACTAAATTGCCACGTAGTGTCCTAGGATGTGGGGGTTAGGAGATTAGCAAAGTAAGTATGTGAGATTATGGGGAAACGGCTTGTGTGGAATGCTCAGTTGGAGAGTTAGTACAAACTTGTTGGGCCAAGTGGCTGTTTTCTGTGCTTTTGGGATTCTATGATTCTATTTGTTCAACATTGACCATAAAATCTATCTCTTCACCTCCCTTTCAGAAAAACCAGAATTTGCAAAATTCTAAATGAAATACATTTATAGATTCATTGCTTCTCAGCTGTGCTGCTTAATTGTCCTAGGTCCTTCTTCGTGGGATAGATTTTATTTAGAAACTAGAATGCCAATGTTAAATTTCTATACTGTATTACAAATGTGCAGGTTTACAAGATGAATATGTTCTAAAAGATCTCATTTAATTTAAGGTGAAACAGAATGGATGCTGGGGATGGTAGCCTTACTTAACCCCAACCCCAGCCCATGTGGAAAACAGTCCAAACCAAAATATATTAAAAATCAGGTGACAGTTTTCACATCCTAACAGAGGAAAATGACAAGCTGCTTTTCTGAGATAGAAACAGAGACTCAGAGACACAATAAGAGAGAGAGAGAGAGATAGACAATGAAGCTACTGCTGTAAAGAACAGGTAAAAACTATTTTCGTGTCAGCAACTAAGCAAAATGTGGTGAAAGCTGGTTCTCAGTTTGAAAAGAAGAAGATGGAAAAGGGGAGACAAATGCAACATAGAATCTTAGAGGTGGGCCTTCCTGGTGGAATTTGTTCTGCAATACTGTTTAATATGAAGTTGAATGATTTCTGAAAGAAACTGGAAGATTAAACTCATGTGACAGTGAGAAATGAGTTTGTTAGAAAACTGGGATGCATCTGTCAGAAGTTCAATGCAGAGCAAAATGGATTTTAAGTTGCATCTCGATTGTCAGTTAATGTTAAAGCGTATTCTCTATCATTGAATGAATTAGTTATCTGTTAAATGCCGCTTGATTTATGTTGACTTAAGATTATTTGTTACAGTGAAAATCTTAAATCATGAATTTTGTCCTTCAGCTATTTCTGTTGATCGTTGGGACAATCCACTCTTAAAAACTGTTATCAATCTCTATAGGAATTGTTACAAATGTTTTGGACATTTTAATTTCTATTTTTCAAACTTAATTACAGTATTATGTTTTGGAGCCATTTTGGAAATTTCCTTTGCAGTTTTTCACTTCAAATATAAAAAAAATAGAAAAGGTGTGAGTGAATGGAGCATAATTTTAATTTTGATGATAGTGGTGGAAAATTTCTATTATGAATCCAGAGGAAGGTTGCAAATAGTCTGGTTCATTCTCAGACAGTTCACAAGGAGAGGGATGAGCTGGTGATTTGGGAATGGAATTGTGGTGGGGAATGGTGATAATGGCTTTGGTATTCTGAATATTTAGTTGAAGAAACCTTCTGCTCATCTAGTACAGGGAGCAGTTTGATCCTTCAGAGTTGAGTTACATTGTTGAATCCCATTACAGAATGTTAGGTATATGGTGAACTGTGCAACAGTTAGATGAGACTGTAAATCTGTGGAGTGCTGCATATGATTGCACATTCTTACCTATGTGCACTCTATATGTCTGAATTCACTTGCCTTCTGTCGCAATTTTAACTAGAATTATTGAGGATATTCAGCCATCTCACATTTCTTTATTTAAAAAGTGCAGTCACCAGATTGAAAATTGATAATTTTTTATGCCAGCTTCACCCTGAACTATCATTGCCAGATATAAACTGGTCTAAAATACCATGCACTGCCCTATAACAGAAGTGTAATTTCATTCATTTCACCATTTCTTGCAAATAATCCCATAGATGTGTCAGAGACACATCCCTTTCAGAAGAAGAGGCCAATGACCTAACATATAACCATGACATTTTTTGAGGGTATGAGTTTACAATTATATCACTCTTGCTAAACAAATTATAAAATGTGTTGCTGATCCACTTCATGGAGCCATGGTACTTATATATTACACTTTCATTGTGTTGCTATTCTAATTACATAATAGGGTGACATTGCTTTGTATGATGAATTCATGTTATGAATTTAATATCAGTCCAAAGCAGTTTCTGCTTTACATCAAATTCCGTCAGGGAAATGATACCAAAGTCCAACAACCAACTCAAGACAGCTTCTTCCCTGCTGCTATGATGTGGAGATGCTGGCATTGGACTGGGATGGGTACAATAAGAAGTCTCCCAATACCAGGTTAAAGTCCAACAGGTTTATTTGGTATCATGAGCTTTCGGACTGCTGCTTCTTCATCAAAACATGAGACTTCTGAATGGGCCTACCATATATTAAGCTGATCTTTTTCTACACCCTATCTGTGACTGCAGCACTACATTCTGCATCCTCTCCTTTCCTTCTCCTCTATGTACTCTATGAATGGTATGTTTTATCTGTGTAGCGTGCAAAAAAGCAATACTTTTCACTGTCTCCCACTGCATGTGACAATAATAAATCCAATCAAAATAAGTGAGATTTTCTTCTCCAGTGAAACAGGCTTTATTTGTTTGGGAGTTCTGCCAATTCATGTTCTTGTTCCAGCAGAACATGAGGAAAACCCACTGTAGAATTTAAAGACCACTCTTTCATAGAGTTTTCCTAAATTCATTTAAAATGCTGCTTTCTCACAAACATTCTGAAGATCTGTGATTCTGATTTGTCCCTTCTGACACCACATTGGTTGCAAGTTACTAAGTTATTTTTATATGCCGTAATATGTTAACCAGCAGAAGGCCATTGGTCTATAGAAGGTACCCTTCAAAAATAATCACCAGTTTCTCACTATGACCCTGAAATTAGTAGCCATTTGTCTCTGTCCAAATACGTGCAGTCCTTTTAAAAATGGCATGAAAGGTTTTTCTGTTATGCTACCCCAGCTATAACCTGTTCCACAATTCTAAAACTAAAAAAATGCTTGCCTGAAACTCCTACTTAATTTTGACATTTTAAATTGTCACCTTGCTTCAAAATAACCTTCCTGGATTGAAATTATCAATATCCTTGAAAATCTTAAAGAGCTCTAGTCCACTCCCCCCTATCCTCCTCTGCTTCAGAAAGTCCTTGAAAATCTTAGGAGTTGTGGAACATGAGCAGTGGACACAGTACATCCAGTGTATCACAAGTTATTTATTTATCATACTCCTTTAGTTCTTCAGTGCTTATTTGCAGTTTACCCATAAAGTTATGCGGTTTTTGTTTCAATTGCAATATTTCGGTGATATCCTATGTTGATAAGGTTGGTGTGGGGTGAAGGGAGGGGGAGGGTAGTGATGTGAATGCAGCTGGTTAACAAGTTGGGATACTTACTGTAGTGTATTTAAGATTTACACTACGAAAGGCTTATTCTGTGATAACTGGATCTATGGGTCAAAGCAGGAAGCTCGATAACATTGGCAGTAGAAGAGTGATAGAGTGAAGTACCAAGGCCGAACAATGGTGAGAATGGAGGACAGTTAGTTACATGCAAAATGGCACCGGGGAGGCAATGAACCACTGGTATTACCACTCGACGATTAATCAATAAGCTCAGTTAATGTTCTGGGGACTTGAGTTCCAATCCTGCCACAGCACATGGTGGAATTTGAATTCAATAAAAAACTTCTGGCATTAAGAATCTACTTGATGACCATGAAACCATTGTTGATTGTCAGAAAAACTCATTTGGTTCTCTAATGACTATGAGGAAAGGAAATCTGTCATCCTTACCTGGTCTGGCCTACATATAACTCTGAGTAACTACAAGTGACTTCAATGTTGTAAATGTTCAACTGCTCTCTGAACAAGGGCAACTAGGGATGGACAATAAATGTTGGCCATCCAGCGATGCCCATGTATTAGGAATGAATAAAAAAATACATTAGAGAGCGTTGAGGAAGAAAGTGAAGAAATAGAACTGCTTAGGGCATTTACAATCACACTGCAAAATAGTTGTTCAAAAATAGCAAATAAATACATGCCAAACATTCCATTATAATACTATATGGCCAAAGATAAGATTGTTCATTACAAAGTTACCTGAATACTCTATTATGCAAAGAGGGAAAGAAAGTTATTTTCCACCAATCCTTGTAAGAAAAGAAATGCATTTATGAATTAATTCCATCACAAAGGTGGTGGAATTTGAAATTGATTAAAAAATAATCTGGAATTAAGAATCTACTGTTGACCATGAAACCATTGTTGATTGTCAGAAAAACCCATGAATATCCTTTAGAACATAGAACATAGAACATTACAGCACAGAACAGGCCCTTCGGCCTTCGATGTTGCGCCGACCAATATAAAAAGCAATGACCTCCAAACTAAACCATTCCCTTCTCTTCCATATACTTATCAACTAACCTCTTAAACGCCACCAAACTTGGCGCATCTACAACTGCTGCAGGCAGGGCATTCCACTCCCGAACCACCCTTTGGGTAAAGAACCTACCTCTGATATCCGTCCTATAACTATCACCCCTTAAATTAAAGCTGTGTCCCCTCGTGCTAGCTTTCTCCATCCTAGGAAAAAGGCTATCACTGTCCACCCTATCTAAACCTCTAATCATCTTATATGTTTCGATAAAGTCCCCTCTTAGCCGCCTCCTTTCTAACGAAAACAACCTCAAATCCCTCAGCCTCTCTTCATAAGACGTGCCCTCCATACCAGGCAACATCCTGGTAAACCTCCTCTGTACCCTCTCCAATGTCTCCACATCTTTCTTATAATGTGGGGACCAGAACTGCACACAATACTCCAAGTGCGGCCACACTAGAATTTTGTACAGTTGCAACATGACGTTGCAGCTCTGAAATTCAATCCCCCTACAATAAAAGCTAAGACTCCGTATGCCTTCTTAACAACCTTATCGACTTGACTGCCTACTTTCAGGGATCTATGCACAAATACGCCAAGATCCCTCTGTTCATCAACACTATTAAGAATCCTACCATTAGCCCTATACTCTACACATTTATTATTCCTGCCAAAGTGCATTACCTCACACTTTCCACATTAAACTCCATTTGCCACCTCTCGGCCCAGCTCTGCAACTTGTCCAAGTCTCTCTGCAAACTATAACACCCCTCTTCACTATCTACCACTCCACCGACTTTAGTGTCATCTGCAAATTTGCTAATCCATCCATCCTTCAATACCCTTAGGGAAGGAAATCTGCCATCCTTATCTGATCTGGCCTACATGTGACTCCAGAGCCACAGCAATGTGGTTGACTCTCAACTGCCCTCCAAGGCAATTAGGGATAGGTAGGGTGAGGGAGGCTGTGCCCCTTAGGCAATACAGCCTGGCGATATCAGCCTGGGACCCTGGAAATACTTTCCGGGCAACAAGCAGTGAAGCTTAACGGGAGGAGGCAGGGTCTGAATGCTGTGGGGCAAAAGAGAAAGTGGTGGTGTAGGGGGTGGCCTGTGCACTCTGCAATCAGGGATTAGTTGGGGAGGCCATCAACTGGAATGAGGGGGGGAGGGCATTGGGGCGGCGATTGGCCACGAGGGTTTTGGATGATGATCAGGCAGGGTGCCGGCAATCAGCCAGAGAGGCCAGCAGTCGGGGTGAGGAGTAGGAGGGGATGATGGGGATGTTATTTGAGGGTCAGGGGTAGGGGGAGTGACAGATCTTTTAGTATTTTATATACAAGTACACCTCGTCCACTCCCCCTACTGGCATGGATCACACTTTGCCTCATTATTTTTCTCAAAGTGGCATAAGATTATGTCTGAGGGCTCTCCCAACAATGTGTGCAAATCTCTTCCATTTTCATGCTCGTTTGACACTTATAGGATGGGACTGTCTGGCTCTACTCGCCTCAAAACCGGAGAATTCTGCCTGAGGTCAATGGGCCTCTGCATGGTCCATCTCTGTACCAGCTACAATTCCTGTGGCAGGCCAGAGGGGGGAGCTCTTTCCATTATTCTTTTGGTAAGATGGTTCCCTAAGTATTTATCAGCACACATTCTATGTTGTGATCTGTACTGTGATCTATCAACAAGTCAACTATTCATTACTAATTATTTTGGTTAAGAGCCATATTTCCAAAGCAAAGTCTGCCAGCATTAAACCCAATTTGTAATCTTTAATACCATGGACTAGACTGATGCCACTGTGCAATTTCACTCTCAAGTTTTGTGTTTCATCGCAGTGATACAAAAGTGACAATATAACTGTGGCTATTGCCCTTAATCTGTTGTCAGAGCTCTCAGGCAGGCTGTCATAACTATGTTCATCTTTGACCAAACACAGAAAATAATTCAAGCTTAAGGCAGCTAATGTGGTCCATGAATTTCATGAACCTAAGCTGAGTTTTTCCAGGCCTTTACAAGACTGATGACAAGAACACAAAGAGGTCAAGGTGTGATAGCGCTACTCACAGCCAGCAGCTGGCTTTCCAGTGAGAATATACTCCGTCTGTTCCCCCTACTGGTGTGAATCACAGTTTGCCTCATTTCCACCCACACTCTCAAGAAATCCTTGTCAAGAGGCAAAAAGCTACCAATTTAAACAGGGCATTGCACTCACTTTGACAAGGTGATTCCAAACAAACAGAATAGATGAGGTGCTACCCATCATAAATATAATTTCATTCTTATCAATCTTAGTCTGGTAACTTAATAAAGCCATCGCCACAGCTGAAGCAGTTAAAACAAAAATGAAAAGATTCTTGATTCCACAGATGAAAGAATGACATAAACATCACAACAAAATAAAAATAATGTTTATGAACATGCACATGAACTTAAACATGTACTTAAAGGATAGGCAGATCTTACTCAAAGGTTTGAACATGTCTTGTGAAGTTTATTTATTAATATCACAAGTGGGTTTACATTAACACTGCAATGAAGTTACTGTGAAAAATCACCTTGTTGCCACAACCTGGTGCCTGTTCGGGTACATTGAGGGAGAATTTAACATGACCAGTGCACCTAACCAGTCATCTCTCAGACGTGGTAGGAAACCAGAGCACCCAGAGGAAACCCACACAGATACTAGGAGAACATGCAGATTCTGCCCAGACAAACCGGGAATCAAAACCAGGTCCCTGACACTGTGAGTGTTAACTACTGTGCCACCGTGATGCCATGATGTATAATTCTGATCTCATTGTATGTTAAATGTTATATATTTCTGCTTTCATCATGAATTCCTTAGAGGTCTGAGCTTCAATATGTAACAACAGGTAGAAAGTCTATTTTAATACATAGTTGCATCCTATCAATTGCAACTAATAATGAAATGTAGCTTGATTCCGTTAGATTACAATATGGAACAATGTTGGGTGGTTGGATAAATCAGGTTGAAAGGATGTCTGCTTAATCCTCAATGCACCGTCAGCCTCCCAGACATGTATTTCTTGTTGATGGGAGGTGGCATATTGTTTGTTAGCGGTGGTCCCACCATTGTCAATCAAACTTCCCAGTGACATCACCCTCACACCAGCAGGACACCCACGGACTGGGCACGTGCTGCCAGCTGGACCGGAGAATCCTGCTGGCGCGAACAGCCGAAGAATTCCGGATATGGTTTCAGTGAACAGTATTGGGAAATTTGCCTCAGCCAATTTATCCTTATTTGTTTTAAAGAAGAGAAGTTTATAAATCTATGTGACACAGAATCATTCCAAACAACTCTTCTGTAAACGACAGAATTTTAGGTGACTGCAACTTGAATTCTACCCAACTGTTTAGACTTAATTCCTCACACCCAGTAGTAATCATGGTTCAGATTATCCTGTGGTAGGGCATCAAATTGCCTTTGCCTTAAGTTCAGCTTCTCCCTGTACAGGGGCAAAGTCATAACATCACAGCAAGTGGAAAAATTTGGGACTCAATCCTGTGTTTCCTTAACCAATTAGATTGAAGGATTATAAATCAGCGCCAGGATTGAGAAGGAAATGTGAATTGAAATTTAGATTAAGTGATTTCAATGTGAATTCAAATCAGGAAAGAAAACTTAAATGAAGAAGGAACAAGAGGAAAGATACAGAAGGCCCGAGGAGGGGATCATCAGGAGAGCAGGACGATAGATCAATAAGAATACCAACCCAAGAACTTAGCAGCAAGAGGGTGGGAGGAAAGACCCCAAATAAAACTAGCTACAAGAACGGATCTGTGAGAAGAAAGGAGAGGAGAGGCCATGGCAGCACAGTGGCACAGTGGTTAGAATCATAGAATCCCTACAGTGCAGAAGGATTTGGCCCACCGGGCTCATACTGCAGCCTCACAGCACCAGGGAGCCAGTTCAATTCTGGCTTTGAGTGACTATCAGTGTGGTGTTTGCATATTCTCCTCTTGTCTATGTGATTTTCCTCCAGGTGTTCCAGTTTTCTACCACACTCCAAAGATGTGTAGATTTTGTGGACTGGCCAGATTAAGTTCCCCTTTAGTGTCCCAAGATGTGTGGATTGGGTGGATTACACATGGGTAAAATGGATAGCATTGCAGTGATAGGGTGGGAGAGAAGGCCTACTTTGTCAAAGAGTTGTTACAGATTTGATGGGCTGAATGGCCTCCTGCTGCACTGTAGGGACTTTACGATAATAAACCTTGGCCTAAGATTGAGTTTGTGGGGGATGGGTGAGGGGGAGCAGGGGAGTAGTGAGAGGAGAGATCCGGAATAGGTCTGAGATTTGACCTGCAGGAGCGTAGTGGGAGAAACTCAAAATAAAACTAGGCCTGAGACTGGACCTGTAACAGAGTGAGAAGAGAGCTCCAGAATAAAGATCTCAGGCCAGACTTGTGTGTTTTAAATCTGAAAAAGGGAAGTGTTTGGAAATGCAATGCTGTATTAACTAACTGGCTTGCCATAGTCATGTGATTCTGTCATGAAAACTCAGAATCTGGAGGCAGGGTATCTTAAGATCCAATGCAAGCAAGCTTTCACTGAGTACACTAAGCAAGTACAACCATCCTTATACGTACAACTTGGTGTCAGAAAAGGGCAAAAGTAGACTCTTGAATCCTGCAAAAGGAGCAGAGAAGACATTGAGAACCTAAAAACACAGAAGTGTTCAAAATCTGTGACAACAAAACAGCCGCTGAAAAAGAGCACACACAGGCTGCAAGTGAAATTACTGGCCACTGTGAAAAAGGAGACAAGCTGCAATTACCTACTGAGTGATTAAAAATGGCTACAATAACTTTTCCAATCCCACTTACGGTCCAGTCGAAAAATGTTGCATGATAATATTGATAGTTTTTTCCAGTTATAATGGCTATGTGATTGCAACAGACTGAATTAAGAAGACTGAAATCATAAGAGTAATGGCACTTTTAACACTGCTAAGAAGAGTCTGCTATAAAGTCTATACCACCCTAAATCAAACAGAGGAACAAAGAAAACAGGATGACAGAAATTTCGAAAGCCCTGATCGCTACATATGAAAGGTATGGCTTCAACATGAGAGTACAGTGAATACAAGACCATTAAACCATATGTCACCACAGTAATATATTTGCAGAATCATTTGAATTTTAACAGCTGAAAGATGATCTGATTAAAGGTAAATTGTCCTTAGTGTGAGAGCAGGTGTACTGAAGGAATAAGAAACTGATACTAAAGGAAGTGATAACGTGTGTCAAAATGCAGGAGTTGTGAAACAAAACAACAGCTAAAACATATGTATGGCAGAGCAGACCAGGAGATAAAATATACTGAGAGACAGTCCAAGCCAAAAGAGCTGCACAATCACAGGTAAAGGACAGAATGCAGATATTCTGGAGCACAGCATGTACAGAGGAAGGGTTGCGCAGCATGGGGAAAGCATTGTTTTAAGTGCAAGAAGCAAATTGTTTTACGTACAATTTGTGGTTAGTGGAGAGATTTCAGAAGACATGTCTCTGAAGAACAAGACATGATGCAAGACACTGGTGCATCATGGAATGTAATGACTTTCACAGACTGGTGAGAAGTGGCTTAACATGGCCATCCAAAAAATGGAGTTCTTGAAAGTAAGATTGAGGTTTTATGATGTCACGAGACTAAGAGGACCTGATCAAAAGTTCTGATCAGAGAACCTTGCACACACCTGATGAAGAAACACCATTTCCAAAAGCTTGTGGAATTACTGTCAAATAAATTGGTTGGACTCTAACCTGGTGCTGTGAGACTTCTTACTGTGTTAACCCAAAACGTGACAAAGAGAAAAGTGCAACAAAAGACCCCAGAGAATGCATAAAAAAAGACCCCCAGAAAGGAAAGCAAAAGACTCCTCGGGAGGAGGGAGGGTGAGGGGATAAATAGAAGACCCCAGAGAAAGGGAGACAATTGACAATATTCGAGTAAACTACAAAGTCATTGCTAACCACATCAGTGCAATGACATGGACAAGACTAAGTCAAATTCTTTACAGGAAATTGTTCACATTAGAACTGAACTGGAAGATTTGAAGGGCAAGAATCCAGCTGAGTACACACCTTTGAAAATGCACAATAAACTGAAGTTTACAGCAAACTCAGCTGTGTGAGATCTGACCTAACTATTTTCAGGGACAATATGAAGGTACCATACAGAAGGAATTACCTACAATTTCATAGATGGCAATTCAAAGCTGGAGTTGAAAAAACTCAAGAGGCTATATAGCAACCACAGGTATATGTGCAAACTAGTGAAGCTGCTCCTTCACAGCAATCAGGCAGAAAGAGAGAAGGGATCTCACCAGCTATACAAGTGAAAAACTACTATCAATCCCAGAGGTCTATGAATCTCCAACAACCAAAATGGAACAATAGTTATGAAGACAACAAGGCCCATGGGAATAACACTTTCTGGACAAAGAACATCACCCAGGAAAATAATGTCAAGCCGCATATGCTCCATCAAGGAATATACATGCATTAAGGACAACATATGCAATACATGTGCAGAGACTAACGAGTAGACCAAATAGTTGTCAATACATGAGAACAATGGTGTGTAGTAGGATAACATGGGTAACTCACACAGGATTGTGCATGCAAATATGTCTTTTGTTCTCTGGGAATAAAGGGGATATTTGTATCTTTTTTTATATATGAAAAGAGAAAGTTCAGCTCTTGGAAATACGATGCTGTGTTAACTAACTGGTTCACCATAGTCATGTGACTCTGTTATGAGGATTCTGGTGGATTTTCCAACCGGGCTCGCTCCAAAACCGAAAAATTCCACCCGAGGTCAACGAAACCTTTGCATGGTCCAGCCACCACCCCCCTCCCCCAGCCCACTACAATTCTCATGTCAGACAGACATCTTAAGATTAATTCGATAAAGACCTCACAGAGTACATCAAAGGAGTACAGTTGTCCTTATACTTGCAACACTGTGGGAGAAAAGAGGAGAGGTTCAGAACATAAAGCTAGGCTTCTGAATTGTCCTTTGGGAGAGAGAGAGAATCTTAACTTGTCTAGTTAGGCATAACTACTAGTTTTCCAGGAGGGATTTTATTCTTGTTTGCCACTACATATAGTTTCAAATCTATTTTCATGATGAATGATTATCACTATCCAGTTATTACTTCTAGAAATGAACAAAAACTCAGAGTAAGAGAGGAAGGACTCCATCATTGCGGCATTTATAAAGGAGTTGGATTTTGAACAAGCAACAGATTAATGATTACATCTTCCAACAACATGATGATACGTATGTGTTTATTTGAATCTATATATGAGTCAAAAAGACTTGCACTGCAAGCAATTATATAAGCTAAGCTCACGAATAATATGTTTAAGTTAAACAGCCACCAATTCTGCAAGTAGGTTGAATAGCATTGGAGATTCACAAGAAGCATTCCAGGAAAAAAGAACTGTAGCTACAAGAATAGATTAGAGAGGTTGGTGAAAAGTAGAACCAGAGGAGACTTGATAGAGACATTGAAGACTCTGAGGGCTATGGATAGGGTAATTAGTGAGAAATTGTTGCCGTTCTATTTTTATAAAGCATTTAGACAGTTTCATTGGTAAAATGGGTACTGAGGGATATGGGCCAAACATGGACTATTGGACCTACCTTAGTAGTTAAAAAAAAGTCGACATGGACAAGTTAGGCTGAAGGGCCTGCTTCCATACTGTAAAGCTCTATCACTTCAAAATAATTGGCAAAAAGGATAAAACATTTTCACTGAGAGAGGGTTGGAATCTGGAATTAACTTCTTTCTAGAATACTGCAGGCAGGTTTGATCAAGTTATTCAAAAAGAAATTGGATTTTTAGCTGAAAAGAATGTACAAAGGTTATGGGGATGAGACAAGAGAATAGGTCGGGGTAGAATGCTCTTTCAGAGTGGTCTCTTTCTGCATGGCAAAATTTCTACAATTTTGTGATCCAAGGGTGGGATTTTCTAGCCATGCTCACCCCATGTTAGAAAATCCCACTGGAGATCATCGGACCTTTCCATGGCCCATGTCCCACCTGCTATAATTCCTGTGGTGGACAGGATGGGAAAATTCCGCACAAGATCTTTTGTGTGAATGTGCAATTTGTACAATGATGATTGCCCTGAAATGTTGATGTATCACCCTTAAGTCATTTATTGTAATACTGATGAGAATAGCAATATGTTCCTGGATCATCTTCTGTCAACATATGTCTTAAATTTAGGGATCAGACATCACACAGATAACAGAATGAGAGTGTAGATTTGGGAAGTATAATATAAGGATACTTGTTAGGGAAGTAAAGCTGGGGTAGGTAAGAAGTATTGAGTCAGTTGCTGAGAATCAATGCTGAATGTTCTATTATTTTAACATTAAAATGAACCATACTACAGTTAAGTTTCGTTCACCAAATAGAAATGGGAAAGTTTCACATGAAGGCATTGTAAAGAATAGAGGCTAATCCCTTGCTGCCAAATATCTGAGACTAGAAACATAGGTTTTTTCAGTGTTTCAATGAAGCCTTGTAAAGGTACTTCTCCTATGTTTGTATATAAAGTACAGATAAAATAATTCTGACAGTACTTCAAACCAGTAGAACAAGGGAGCATAATCTATAACTGATGAAGCATCAATTTAGAACAGATGTCTGGAAGAAATTCTTTATTGTTTGTAATGGCGATTGAGGGAAACAAAAAGACAACAATCTTAGATTCATTTAAAATCCAGTTAGATGGTAGGATGAAAGGATTATGAAGCCATTTTTTTTCCTGGACAGATTAGCTAAGAAGAACTCAATTGCTTTCTTCATTGATATTTATCTTATGATCTTCAGCAATTACAATGCTATTTGCAATTCTGTCGTCTGCAGTCTATTGGTGGCCTTTCGTTGTTCCTCTCTTGTAATTTTATTATAAGGAAGTGAAAATTTAACTTGTCAATTTGCAAGACAGTTAAATTGTTAGTCTGGATGTTGTTATTCGTTCTATACATAGGCAAACTGTGGCTTACTGAAGTGTCTAGAAATAATATACAGAGTGGTTAGCACTGCTGCTTCACAGCGCGAGAGACCCAGTTTCAATTCCTGGCTTGGGTCACTGTCCGTGTGGAGTTTGCACGTTCTCCCCGTGTCTACATGAGTTTGCTTCAGCTGCTCTGGTTTCCTCCCACACTCTGAAAGACGTGCTGGTTAGGTGCATTGACCTGAACAGGTGCTGGAGTGTGGTGACTGGGGGAATTTCACAGTAACTTCATTGCAATGTTAATGTAACCCTTACTTGTGACTAATAAATAAACTTTTTACCCCTGTTGGTTTTCTCCCACTATTGCAGTCTGTGATCTGCCTTCTCTGTCATACAGTTTCAATGAGGAAGGAACAGTATTAAATCTTCTCAATCAGTCATGAGATAGAATTTTAAACCCATTCCTTGCTTGCATCAGAAACTAAATTCAAAATCCAATTGAATCTAATTCAAGGTTCCCTCAAAAGAGCAACATTATCCAAGCTGACAAGAAGAGGCATTGCACCCATATTGGGCTTAATCTTATGCTTGATCTGAGCCAAAAGGCTGATAAGAAGAAATACTACACTTGGCATGGGGTTTTACAGCATTGCTTATTCCAAAACCGTAAAACCACATCTGAGGTCAACTGATGTTCCCATGCTCTGCATCTTGCCTGCTCCGATTCCCGTAGTGGTAAAATTCCAACTGTGATCTTAACCAGAAGGCTGAGAAGATAGAATTAGGGAGCAGGGTTTAAGCGCCCAGACACATCACAAGGAAAGCAAATCTGGCTGATTATTTACCAAATTGCTGCACATGTGGGCATACCTGACCAGGGAAAACTGGTATACTTGGCCAAGAGCTGCAATGAAGCTCTTCCACAAAGATACATATAACTTATCTAATGTCCCTTGCCCAGCCACTTCAGACATGAATGCCGCATGGGAGATGGGAGGAAATAAAGAGAAAAATCACAGAGAAGGACCGATTGTCTGTCATTCACACTTACGTGTCATTCAAGTTTGTTACTTGGTAGTTTCTTCTACAATACAGCAAATTTACAACTTTGAATGCGTGTCACTGAGTCAGACAGCTAAATGCCTCTCTTGAAAAACTAAAGTGGAGTGATGCTCCTCAGACTGCAACTTCTGAATACTTGCATCAAACCACACACTTGCTCCTCTAAAATAGCTGTCCCTGTCTAGGCATAAATAGTGGGTGAGTACCATTAATATCACTAAATTCTGACAGCGGTACCTGGCCCAATATTTGGCAATCTTTAGTCCAGAGAGGCTTAAGATCACCAGTCAATGTTACCCTGCTGCCCATCAATACGTTAATTCCCCCTTCAAGGGAAACAATGTGAGAATGAGCAGGATTAGGGGAGGGTAGAAGATCAGGTGTCATATATCTGAAACAAGCACATCAATCATGTTACGGAGTTTTGGCTTTAATACAGTGGAAAGGAATTGTGAATGAGTTGTGTTGAAGAGTTCTGCTATAAAACAAAACAAGGTAAACTTATGCTGGTTTAAAAATCATCCACAGCTGCAGAGATCAGATATTAGACCCAGATGTGCCAATGGGTGGGATGCCTCGCTGCCAGTGAGAACAGAGAATTTGGCATTCCAGCCACGAACGTGGATGGAGATTTTCGATGAGCCTGCGGAAAGTTGTAGATTATTTCAAACTGAAAGAAAGCAGTTAAGACATCCCAGGTTTACCAAGCCACTGGGATCTCTTTTCAGTTTGTTGTAGTAGGTGATATTATCTTTTAACTCGCTAACCCAAAGGGTGAAGGAAGGAAGTCGATTTTACTGATTAGTCTCACGGTGAGTGTTGCTGGAGGTGCAGTCTTTTAGAAAAGACATTAAGCCAAAGCTGGGACTGCATGTTTAGGAGGAAGTAAAGAAAAAAATATTCCATGGCGATTTTTCAAAAAAATGCAGGAATGCTCTGTCAGAGAGTCAGTGCAGACGCGATAGGCCAATTGGCTTACTTCTGCAGTGTAGGGATTCTATGATTCTATGAATTCTCATGACTTAACATTCATCTCTTAATTAACATCAGCAAAACAGGTTAATTGATCATTTAACTCACTGTGGTTTTATGACTTTCCTTTGAACAAATTGCTTTGGTTACTTGAAGAAACAATGGTGACTACACAACAAAAATGTAATTCATTTGTGAAGTACTTGTGGATGTTATGAGGATATGTAAGAAACAATAATAATGCCAGCTAATTCCTTCTCTTTTTCCCTTGAGTACAAGCCATCACTTTCTATATTCATGGAACACCAGCAACGCAACAGAACTAATAACAAACATCATGCTGTCTTCCTCTTCATCAATTCTCTGCCCAAAGGCAGGTTCCACTCACAGAGCCATAATCTCTACCATAGGTGGGGCAAGGAGCACTGTGATGCGAAAAGGCATCGAGCCCTGTGCTGTTGGCACCAACCTGATCCACACCAAGTGGGCAGTGGGCTATTGGCAACCTCTGAATTCTCAGGCTGAGAGTGCCCACTCCTAATCTTGCCACCCATTCTGAAAAATTCAGTATCAGACAGTAGCAAATGCATGCTGATTACATATTGTCTCCAGAACAACCTACTGGTACAAATCTGCCAAAATATCCTGTGGTAACAGCAATAAGTGAGTCTAGCAGTTCCCATTGTGTACTGTGCTTCCAAAGCCAAATTTTATACAACTGTAAACAATGCATCAAATATGCAATGCACAGAGATGTTCCCCATACACTAGTAATTTTACATCAATATTGCTAACTTTTCTACGTCTCTTCCCTCTCTCACTACTGGATTATGTTGACAGGGGTTTTCATGTTATTAAATCTGCAACACATATAAAAATTAATAGCAGAAATAATTTTCCATGTCATGTGGATCAAAGTAGCTGGACTAACTAACTGATCTTCCACATAAAATCGTTATTAGTGCTATAATGTTTGTCATCTATCAAGCATTTACTTCGAGGAATTAGTCCAAAAAGCCACTTTCTGAGGTTGATTAGAGAAGGGCTAGATTTTCATCTTTCAATGGATGGAGTCGGGCCAGTAAACTATTATTTATTTTGACTGCTAATTTCAATTTGTAGCTGCTTCCCAATTCTGCATTTTTTGTGGGTCAGGAAGGCTGTTTGTGAACTTTGCACTCATTTCACCATAGTGAAGACTGTAGGAAATTTGAATTTCTGATCCATGTTGTGTTTATGTGTTGGTGCACATTTTGAATTGCTAAAACTACCCCATCAGGTTTGAGAGTTCGTGACCAGAAGGGAATGTTTGCTAAGGAGCCTAGGACATTCTTACAGTATGCGCCAATTGTTTTGACACCTTCCAATTTCCCTATTAAGTGTGGTATTTTAATGTAGATGTGCTTTTAAGTCAGTGGTTGAGTATATCTTTTCAACAAAGTTAAGTTGAACATTATATTTACCAACATTGTGTAAGTGTTTATGTGCACTGCAGTTCTTTCTCCAATGAATACAGTGTTTCAATGCATTCCAAACTATAGAAAAATTATTCTGTTATGATTTGGACTGAGATTTAAATGCCCAACCATCTCTAACTTTGAAAAAAATATTGAAGACTATTGAAAGTAATATATATTACACCTTTTTGATAGGCAATCTGCTTTGAAATGGAAATTAAACATCAACTTAGCTTAGAAAAAAAGGCTACCCATGTTTCAGTTTCAATGGACTGCATTGTTGACATTTCTAAGGGCTTGTTTTAATTGCTGGAGCTATTATGAATATTTGACTGAGTTTCAAAACATCGAGAAGCACTTATCTCAGTGAGTAGGGGGGAGGGGCTATGTTCACATTTTGATTGGCTGTTTTAAAAGATTAAAGAATTATCGGTCTTTGATGTTACAATTGGATAATTGTGAGGAGAGGGGGATATTTTCTGGCCTCCCCACACATATTTCTCATGATGGGGGTGGCGTGCTGTTTATCAGTGCAAGATCTCATCGGCGTAGACAGTCAGAAAATTCTGGCCACAATTATTTGTTTTTCCGAAAAAATAACCACATTGGGGATTTATGTTTTTGAATAGGTTTAGCATCAAGTGTCTTTGAATATGTTACTAGATTGTTAAAAAAATTTTTTTAAAGTTCTTTTAAAATACATCGTGAGTTTGTCCATTTTTGATATGTGTGGGTAGCTATGTTGGAATATCAAGTGGCATGGGGATATGAAGGTGCCTGGAGTTCACTTGGGGTGAAGAGGGGATATTGAAAGATATGGAGTGGCACCAGGGATACCAATGAACATGAAAGGGATTTTAAGATGGGGGTTGAAGATTAGGGGGCGGACAAGCAATGTTGGAAAGCTGGACAAATCGCCCAAAAGAATAGAGGCATTGCCACCTAACCAGCCTGCCACAGCACCAGGACTCCTCCAACACTGCCTCAGGACTCAGAAATGAGAACTATAATGCTCTCACCTAATGACTATATGCAGAACAGGGCAGTCCACAATAGACAAGACTGGGAATTGATTTGATTTTCCCAAGGACAGCTCTAATTCTGATATCCAGTACGGAGAATGATGTAGTTTTACATCATTGCCTTGTACAGATGATCCTCTGATATTCAGAAAATGAAAGCTGCAAACCCCACCCTTCAATGTGGAGATTTACAGATATACATTTTAGCGCTAGCAGCATCATTACAAACCCGTTGTGGGCCACTCCCAGAGCTGCACATGTTGAAAGAAAAGATTGGAGTACTTCAGGCCAAACTGATTCTATCATAAACAACACACTGTAAAGAGAGATTTAAAGTGACTGCTTCTAACAATTGCTTTGTTGCTAATTCTTTTCCAAGGGCTGGTTATTGAATGCAAAGATGAGGAGTAAAATCAGCCCCCTGTTAAAAAAAACCTGCTGCTGAGATTATAAAACGCGTGCATTTCATCTGATATCTGATCAGAATGACTTGTTACCACATTAAGGTTCTGTAAGCCTCCATCATTTTGTTACAAGCCTTCTCTTTGCCAATTAAAGCTTTTGTAATTCTATTCTTTAGCTAAGGAAAATACCCTACTTCCACACAACATATCATCTACAGACTCCAGAAGGATCACACTTGTACGCATACCACCAGCATGTCAAATGTAGGTTGTATTTCATTCAAGTAGGAGACGTACGGTTTATACGTGCCAATTGGACACACCACCTTTCACCCTCTGCTCATCAGAGGCACTAAACATATGAATCATATTCTTTTGTTATTAACAAAGTTTATCTTGCATCCAACGGATGGCAATTCTGTTATGATTGGTATACACATTATAATAGAGGCAAGTGTCAACTTGTGCAAGATTGTGGTAGAAGTGATTCAGCATTGGTTATGTGCTGTGTACTGTACAGTTTTATTGTTTGCATATATAATATATTTCTAAAGTTTATTTATGAGTGTCACAAGTTACATTAACAGTGCAAAGAAGTTACTGCAAAAATCCCACACTCCGGCATCTATTCGGATACACTGAGAGAGAATTTAGCATGGCCAGCGCACCTAACCAGCATGTCTTTTAACTGTGTGGACAAACAGGAGCACCTGTAGGGAATCCATGCAGACATGGGAGAAAGTACAGACTCCACACAGACAGCGACCCCAGCCGGGCATCGAACCTGCGTCCCTGGTACTGTAAGGCAGCAGTGCTAACCACTGTGCTGCCCCGGTGCTAAATATTATCAAAGGAAAAGCAATGAAAGGGATTCCTTTGCTACTTTCAAAATATTTGAAAGCCTGTGATCTCGTTGTTTTCCCCTAACTTTATGCAGAACATACTGCAATTCCTCACAGATAAGTAATATCTTAAAGAGGGCCATTCTATTTTAGAGCAAATATTTCCAGCCAATTTTTTTCTCATGTTGTATGGCAGGATTAGAGATGCCAGTAAAAATAAATGTGTTTGCTATAATTAGAAAACAAAATATTGAAAACGATTCTTTTGTCAGCATTTGAGAGATAGCTTTTGCACAACAATTCCAAGAGACAAATGTTTTGTTTCCCACAGAGAAAAACGCTCCACTGGGATATGTACAATGTCCTCAATGCTCCAGATTTCCTTGTACTCCAATGATCAGGTTTGCTAGTAAATAATTCATATTTGTAATAGAAAGCAACCAATCTAATAGCTACTAAGGAGGATTTTTTTTGTTTGCAATTAAATAATGCGCAGGAAAGTCTTTATTTTATTCATTTTCAACAGATGCATAAGAAATAAAATGAGTTATTTACTTCACTTGCTTGCAATGCAGACTTTTTTAACATTGATAAAGCAGCAGGCTGAACCATTCACAAGGAAGTTTCCCCTGCCTATGACCTGACCTCCACCTCCCTCCTCCCCGCTATGCTACAAACAATAGGTGACAGTAGTTTTCAGTGTAACGCAATCAGTTTGACAACCAAAGGCTCTTATTACAGCAAATGAGCAGATTGAACTGCATCGGGTAGCACATGGGTGTAAAAGTCCTTGTTCCAACAAGGCACATTAAATGATACCACATCACTCATCCTGCCAACACTCTATGAACAATCTGCAGGATCTCCAATGCTCAGGAGGACGCTTGATACACACCTTGTGGCACCCGGTTGTATGCACCTTCAGTCTATCTACTAGTGGAATGGACTGGAAGGAGGAGGACACGCACCAGCAACTAAGTAGGATGACTTCAACGTGTGCGTTCAATGACATTCTGATGCGTATTGATTTTCGCAGTCCATTGTGATGGCTTTAATCGTTATACTGAAGTCAGCATCTGTTCCAGTGGCAGACCAGCAGAGTTTAGCTGCTAATGCACCACTTCTGGATTGTGAATTGTACTTTGTTCAGCAGTGCTTGTGACAATTTTTATTTTCAAGAAAATGTGGTGTCTACGTGTACTCATGTGTTGACTAGTAACAGTATTCTGAATACTACAACATAAACAACTATAGTTTTGGTGAAAAAAACCTGATATTCCCCATTTTATGCCTTAGTAAGTTATAGGTATCCTAATCTCTTTCATCTGCTCTCCATTCTTCATTGAGGCACCTGTTGATCTATCATCCACATATTAATAATGCAGGTGAACAGGTTTATCAAATTTTATTTTTATTAGCAACACAAATAGACAAGATTACGTTCATCCGACATCCCCTTCTGTTGTCAGTGAATGTTAATAAGCCAAATACTTTGGACATTTGAGAGCATTGGTGATTGGTCTATTTCTATTGTTAAAGGGCTTTTCCAGGTAATATAAAGGGTGAATCATTTGTCAACCACCGTGTTGGAGAGTGTTAAGGAAAAAGATAGTATGAAATAGATAGGACTTAGAAATTCACATTTATTGATAAAGTATACCAAAGTCCTATCCAGATCCCAGAAAAATCCAGGAGATAGTCAGGAAAGAAACATCTACTTTTAATAAGGCTGATGAACTAATATATTGATCTTAGCACAGCACAGGAAACAGGCCCTTCAGCCCTACATCTCAGAGAGGAAATGGAAATTATAGCACATAGAAAACATAAATCTCCCTTGTCGTATCAATGAATCATATTAGCAGGCAATGCGTTAGTATTTTTCAAAAATGAAAAACTACCAACTTTGCAAAATAGAAATATAGGGATTAGGAGCTGAAGTAAGCAAATTCAGCCCTTTGAGCCTGCTCTGCAATTCAATCAGATCATGGCTGATCTTCCCCTGGTCTCAAATCCACTTCCCAACCTGTTCCCCATATCCCTCTTTCTCTTTTTTTATTAAATGTATGTCCATCTCCCTCTTGAAGCCATTCAGTGATTCAGACTCGCTATGGCACAGCAAGTTCCACAAATTCGCTAGCCTCTGTGAGAAGTCGTTCCTCCTCATCCCAGTTTTAAACCTATCGCCTTCTGAACCAAAGCCTATGACCGCTTGTCTGAGATTGCCCCATAAGAGGAAACATTGGGTTTACAATTTACTTCAATCCCTTTTAAAACTTTATATCCCTCGATCAGATCTCCTCTCATCCCACAATATTGTAAACTGTCAAAGATCCTGATCAAACTTTCCATTCAAAAAAAAATTTCAAAACTTGACTGAAATTCTATTGGATGTACTGCAAAATCCGAGAAGAATCCTTTTGGTTTGTTGGGTCGGGGTAAAATACAAAAAGAAAACACGTGCAATTCCTTATTATATCATTGTAATCTCAGTCTGGTCTGGGCAACAATATAACTGACTGAGCTGACAGGACTGGTTACTTAATGAAACCAGACCAATGTGAACATCTGCCGTACCTTTCATCTCTACCGTGGAGGATTTTAAATCCTGTTGGCCCACTCTTCCGGCTGGAGGATCAGCATACAGTGTGAGTAGTCATGTACAGGAGGAAGGATGAGAAGAGGGAAAAAAAATTAGTGACAGAAAAGTTTAGCTTGTACATAAAATAAAAGGTTGTTTTCGCATACAGAGAACACACTAGAGGAAACAACCCATTTAAACCATTTAATCCCTTCAAGAATGCCAAACTGTTAATCTTACACAGTGAAAAAAAAACTTGCCCTAGCACACTGCTGGTAACCAGCATTTCAGATCACTTTTATACACAATCTGTAAGACAACTTCCAATGAATTGTAGCTGTCTGAATTGAAAGATCAAGTGAAGGTCCAAGAGCACACTCCCTATACCCAATTTCAAGTTAACGTGGTACAAGGAAGTTGTAGAAAATTCAACATTTCAAATTCGTAGTAATTAATCTTCCTAGTTTAAGGTATTTAAAGTTAATTTGAAAATAAAACAAGACTCTTTCATGGTGCCTCAAGGTATACATAAACTAGTTTACCTTAAAACTGAAGTAACTCGTATTGCTAATGCTTTTGACTTAAGGTGCCTTATATTTTTCCCTGTCTACTAGAGACATTTCAACTCTTCTTGCAATGCTTGGTAAATGTTTTGCTCTGCTCTATGGTTCTCTCTCTCTCTCGCTGCACTCCCCGTCCAAACCGCTTACGAAACAAAACTAAAGAATTCGCCAAGCCAAGAAATCAAGCACAAATCTCCTCCTTTTCAAATAGGGGCAGTTAAGATCAAACTATTTTGGGGTTAAAGTGCTTATATTATTCTGTCACTAATGTGCATAACATATTATTGTACAAGGAAAGAGAAAAAAATCACATTCTCCTTGAATTTCAATTATTTGCAGATACAATTAAAGCTAATTGATAATGTAGGTGAGCTGAAAGATCTGTTTCTGTTATGGACAGTTTTGTTGATAGTTGAAGAAAAATGCAGTTGGCCTGCACAGAATTTGGCAATAGGCTTTTCCTTTGTAGACAGAAACAGCATATTCTCAAAAAGATTAAATTCTGATGGAAGCATCTCAGAGAATTCATCAGGAGAGAGGAAAATTGAAGGATGGGCATGCTGTTCCTGCACATTTGAAAAAGCACTTCAATAGCAACTTGTGAATGGTGGCTGTGGGAATGTGCAGGAGAGGGAGGAGATGATGGAGGTCTTCTTTATGCATTGCATGCAATAAAATTATAAAGCTTCTTATAACAATTTAAAATGTTGTTGCACATTGTGCAGAGAAAAGTAATCTCCCTTTATTGGGGGACAATATATTAGACAAGGGCGAGAGAACTAACCACTTGGCACACTAACTCATGTGGTCTAACAGACCATATAAATGTAATACAGTCATGCATTCTTCCTAACTGCTCTCATCATATGAAGGAGATGAGTAATCACAAGTAAAATCTGAGAAAACACCTGAGTGATTAGCTCCTCATCCAAGGCCATTCAGCAAAAACCTGGAGAGCACCAACTGAGTGTCATCATTGAGATCGTAAGCAATTTTACATATCGGTTACATTGGCCCAACACAAATTATAATGTTCCATAGGTGTGCAAATCTCTACAATCTTCAACCATTTTCACTACGGAATATCCATTCAACTTCTTTCTGATGGAACTAATGACACAATCTTCCATGGATAACAAAATACAGTGACCGATATGATCCTATGACTGTACAGTACATTCCCATTACTGTGTATTTTTCTTTAAAGCAATTACCCATTTATCCTAAACTGATTGGTCCCACAACAAAAAGAGGAAGTTCTTATTCTTTAACTAAAATTTATCTGCAATTGTATTACTGTCTGTAGCTTCCAACATTTTGAACACACATGCATTACCCTTTCTTCAGTTTTTCAATGAGATCCAAGTCCAGTTCTATCAGTTTATTCTTGTGTTGTATTTAAATACCAATGTCATCCTTGACACTTTCTGCAGCTTCTTTACCACATCAATGTCTTTTGAAAGGTATGCAATTGTCCATCTCTCAATAACCACTTCTACAACAATTGAACTAGTAATAGAATAGAACATGATTTCTCTTATTGACTAATTATTAGACAGGCATCTCCCTGACAAAATGCTTACAATGGCTACAGTTTTCAAAGCACTTGGTAATAAAATATTACTCCATCCCCAATTAAGTTATAGAACAGTATTTTGTAAGTAAGTACTCTGAACAAAATAGTTTGGCTTCAGAATAAAACAGAAGATGATGTTGTCAACAATAATTTTTCCAAGCATAAAGATCTCTGAATAATCTTTCATGAAGAAAGTGGAGAGGTTTTTGTCTTCATAAGGCTACAGAACTGTTTTATGTATTTATTAGTGTCACAAGTAAGCCAACATTAACACAGCAATGACGTTTCTGTGAAAATCCCCCAGTTGCCACACTCCAGCACCTATTTGAGTATATTAGGGAGAACTTAGCATGGCCAATCCATCTAACCAGCACATCTTTTGGACTGTGAGAGGGAACCCGAGCACCTGGAGGAGAATATGCAAATTCCGCATAGATCATGACCCAAGCCGGGAACCAAATCCTGATTCCTGACACTGTGAAGCAGCAGTGCTAACCACTGTGCCACTGTGCCACCTTCACTGCATTGCAGTAATCCTGTCAACAAGGCTACCCAAGATAAATGCCAGTTTGCAACAGGGGGTGTGTTTCATCCTATATACTGAGGAATGATACTCATAGGGATCATTGCTCTGTTGGACTTAGAAAAATGCTCAAGGAGTGAGGGGAACTCTGGGAAAAGGACAAAAAG
Organism: Sphyrna mokarran; assembly: GCA_024679065.1. NCBI lineage: Eukaryota > Metazoa > Chordata > Chondrichthyes > Carcharhiniformes > Carcharhinidae > Sphyrna > Sphyrna mokarran. The sequence continues at coordinate 20,402,152 of JAGIQG010000026.1, forward strand.
TTGGAAGGGTGAAATTACAAAAATTAAGTTGTAAAAATAAAATAAATCTGAATGAAATTTGTACAATGCTTCAAGCCAGCAATAAAACCTGCAAAGAAAAAAATTACTTCTTTGAATTGAATGAATAAATTCCTCCTTCCAGACAGATGTGATCTTTCAGCTCAGCTACAATTAAAATTTATATTTGATTGCCTGTAAGCTAAATTCAATATTAATAGTCAATTGTATTTTTAAGATTTTTAGGGAAAATTTCAATTTGCAGGTATCATGAAGGTCAAAATAAAAGATACTGGTATATTGTCTACTCCATTTAAGAGCATGGTTAAGTTTATGTCCTACTTGAAAATATAGATTATAAAGGTTAGTGAAGGCTTGGACATTTTCTATAAATGCAACTGATAGCTGGTGTAAGGAGGCATCTCTGTGTACAGTTTTTGTCATTGTTCCCATTTAAATATTGCAGTTGCACAACACTGCTTTTCCCAGTGCAGCAATTCATTTTGATACCTCATTGTCCATTGACTGTTTGGGTAATCAGTTAAGGTGAAGTACAGATGAGGATTTTTATTTACTCGGAGTTTGGAATCAGATTTGGGGCTCAGATTTCAGACATTCCAAATTCAAAAATGTAACAAAAGAGTTTGCACTAGCCACAAGAGAAAGAGCCAACTTGGGTAAACAACTATCCAAAAGCCATTTGTGAAACTGACACACTGAACACCCAAACATCCTTAATAATACCGAGGAGGCTAACATGTCACGTACCTAGCTATTATCAATAACACCAGGAATATTATCAGATTAGCTGACCAACCATTTTGCACAATAACACCAAAGGGATTCACATATTGGACTGCCAATGATCCTCAAAGCCACCAGGGATATTTGGTGGACAACTATGCTGAATAATAATACTGGGGAGACTAAAACTTTGAATGGGCAGCCATTGTCAATGTCAGCAAGGAGGCTACCACAACCATTTCCAAGTTCACAACCAAAATGGACTATTGGTTAGACAATTGTTCTCTATAACACCCAGCAGATACATGGAATGGGCAACCATCCCAAGTGTCTAACAGAAACCGATAATTTCAAATCAGTAGCTACCCACAGCACCGTCTTAGAACTTGACAGTCAAATGGTGTTAACGCAAACTACCTGGGAAAGATTGAATAGCTAACCTCGGAGTAAAATGCACTTGGATCAACCACGGGGGCAAAATATGTGAGGATCATTTTGCCCTTTGTTGCAGGAGGGAGAAAATATTTGAAAAAAAATCACAAAACTAAAACTGGAAGAAATGAAACAGCTTTGAATAAGATTTGTACAGTATTCTGAATCAGACACTCCAAGAAACATTATCACTTTTAATAAACAAAATAAACATGTACAATATTCTGATGATTGAGGCAGGTAGAATAAATACACATTGGCCATTTTTTCTTTTTTTTGCCCTGTGGTATCAGAAAAATAAAGCTAGCTATGTCTTTTAGTCCATTGTTATTGATATTCAACGTAAATTTTATCCTAGATTTTAATATGGCAAATTTTCCTGATCTGAACATGTGCCAGCAACATTTTCAAAAGAATCGCTTTAACTGAGTGCAATTGGCTTAAACTCAGCCAAAATTCTGATTGCATAGTTCCTATAAAGATTCCACAATTTATTGTGAGTCCATGGCTATTTCTAAATCATCATTCCCTCTATGACATTCAGACCATTAACTATCATAATATTTATTTAAATATGTTTGAACTTTGTTTGAATCTCTCAATTGCACTATAATTTCTAATAATATCATTAGGGATCTGGTTTTATGGAGTTACTGAGCCTGCGTCAATGAGGAAGTGAAATCCAGCTACACTGAAAAAGACACAATGGTGGAGGCTGCTTGGGTTAATAACTGTTATCCAGAGACTACTGGCTTGTAATGTGGTTAAAGCTGCAGCTGAAACATCTTTTAAAGTCAGGGTAATCGCTTATTAGAGCAGATCTGCTGAACAAAGTGAGAAAATCCAGGTTTCTGAGCAGAAGGTTGTGAGACTCTGAATCCTACACCCATTGTACCGACCAGCCCTCCCCCTCACAGCTCCAAGTGATGGGGGAATTAAAAAAATAAATACAGTGTCCAAGAACAGTAGGAGTTGAACATCAGAAAATAAAAAGAAGTCAAACATTAGCTATTTACATGGCCGTTATCACAATCTTATCAAATGGTGGAGCAGACTGGAAGGGCTGAATAGCCTCACACAGTTCCTAAGTCTTCTATTCCTGTATTCCAAGACCCGAAACACAAAAGTTCTCCCGAGCAACAAAAGAGGTAATCAGTGCTAAGAGTGAAAATAAATGACCTGCTATAATAAAAACAAGTCAAGGAACACCTTGCTTAAAAGGGGCATTTGGGTTGTACTCTGTAACTGCTGTTCAAAATATTATAGGATAAGCTGGGTACGCAGCCAAAAAAAACAGATAAAACAAAACAAGTTTGCATTTATATCATGCTTTTCACAATCTCAAGGTGATTTACAGCCGGTAAAGCCTTTTTTTAAATGCTGTCACTGTTGTAAAGTAGGAAATGTGACAGCCAATTTGCACACAGCAAGCTCCCACAACAATAATGTGATCATGATGAGATACTCTGATTTAATGGTTGTTGGGTTGAGGAAAAAGTGTTGACCAGGTCATGGAGAATGCTCAGCTCTTGAAAATTATATCTGTGGAATCTTTTACAGCGATCTGAAAGGGTGTTGGTTGAAGCCTCATGTGAAGAATATATGAAGTAAGGAATGCACATCAGCTGTTCATAAGATGGAAGATGGAAATAGCCCACAGGGTATTGGCACTGTTCTAAGTACTTTAATCTCTTTTTATACTGTTTTTCTTTTGGAAAACAAAGTGCTCTGGAACTGTAATCGAAGACTCACACTAGTGATAGTCCACAGCAAATTAAGAGCCTGATTCCTTTTGAAGAGGACAAAATCTTCCTTGTCAGGCCACACACGGAATATTGAGAATCTTAGGAAGGATATCTTAGTCTTCAAGAGAGTGCAACGCAGGTTTGCTTGAATGAAACCTGGACTTGAAGGATTTAATAGCAGGGAGAGATTAAACAAGTGGGGATCGTGTTCCTTGGACTTCTGAAGTTTAAAAAGAGAGTTGATTGAAATTTTCATGATATTAGGTGGGAACATACAGAGAGAAAAAAACTGAATGAAAGCAAATTGCTACAGATGCTGGAATCTGAAACCAAAAGAGAAAATGCTGGGAAGTTTCAGCAGGTCTGGCAGCATCTGTAAGGAGAGAAAAGAGCTGACGTTTCGAGTCCAGATGACCCTTTGTCAAAAGTAAAAGGCATTAGAAAGTGGGAGATATTTCTATTGCAGGGTGAGGGAATGAAAGATGAGTCGTAGCCACAAGGCTATGAGAGAAACTGTTTCTGCTGGTTGGGGAGACTAGAGTTTAGGGTGTAAAAATGGCAATTTGATGCTTAGATTAATTGTTGAATTTAAAACTGAGTTGGATAGAATTTTGTTAACCAAAGTTGTGAGGACTTTTGAGTATCTGGATTTTAGGTTGCAGACAAGCCATGATCTCGCTGAATGCAGGATAAGTTCAAGAAGCTAAATGGACTATTTCTGTACCTGTGTTCCTAACATTGGTCAAAAACATCAGAGGAAAGAAGGATTTTGAACCCTCAATCCAGGGCTTAAATTTCATGTCATTAATAATATCCTACTAAAGGTCCATTGCCTAAGGCAATATTTATTGGGATGGGTTTTCACTGATTTGAGATTCCTGGGTTTCCCATTTTTAGATTGGCTTTTAGGGGCATGGGTTGGTTCAAGTCAAAAGCCTGCAGGCTGCATTCCTGACCTAGTTGGCTCCAATGAAGCAATAGGCAAGTCTTAGTCCACTGAACTTTTCATGGAGTAAGACCAGGTTTTTAAAGAGTGGCACAGTAGTTAGCACTGCTGCCTCACAGTGCCAGGGACCCAGGTTCAATTCCTGGCTTGGAGTTTGCACGTTCTCCCTGTATCTGTGTGGGTTTCCTCCTGGTGCTCCAAACTATATATGTCCCTTCACCAATCCCAATGGTATCCCATGTCTCCATGCCAAGCTAGGCCTTTCCACCCAGCCCTCATGTCCCTCATGCTCTCTATATCAAGCTGTGGCACTTCCATGCCCATTGATTTGAAGTACTCTATTGGGTATCTAGGCTTTTAGCCAAGAATACAAAATGAGGCTTGCCTGGGAATCAGAAGTTCACTATTCTGGTAAAATACCTGAATGTCTGAGAAGATATTGCTAGGTTGGCAGATCTGCTTCTTTGATTTCTGCTGTCAGTTGCACAATATATATTTATGCAAGTTTTATGTTTTGAAGGCTTAGGCTTACAATTTCAGCTATAGAAACTTTAAAGGGATGAGTGACACTTTTATTACCATCCAGTGAAAGGAATTTTTGTGCACCTCCTCTTGTCATAGTACGGTTTAATGAGTCAATGGATATGTACGTGCCACAGCTTGAAGGGCCGGAGCACTTGTTTGTGGGGGCATATCTTGGAATGTGATCATGGAAGTTGATGGGAGGCATGCAGTGGCATGGATGGTGATAGAGAAGCATGAGTACAGGAAGGTGAAAGGCTGTGAGCGGTTGAAGGACTTTTTCTTTTAACTGGGATGAAGTGAGGAGGCTGGCCTTTTAACGAGATCTCCTAGGCACCCAGTTGCCCCTATGACTGACCCCGAACTTCTTTCTAGGTTGGCTGGCCCAACTGCAGCCCTCACTGTCCATCCAGCTCCCTCCCCCCCCACCTCCTGACAACAAAATTCCCATCTTCATGGGCGTTTTTTTCTGAAGGCCAGCAGGTTGAAATGCATTATCCACTATCTGGCTCAAGTGTGTGGTAGTCCTGATGTAGAGATGCCGGCATTGGACTGGGGTGGGCACAGTAAGAAGTCTCACAGCACCAGATTAAAGTCCAATAGGTTTATTTGGAATCATGAGCTTTCTGAGCACTGCTCTTTCATCACTCACCTCCAGCACTCCAAAAATTCATGATTCCAAATAAATCTGTTGGACTTTAACTAGATGTTCTGAGGCTTCTTACTGTGCCAATTCAAGAATGAAAGGTGAGGAAATTGAATTGAACAGTATCATACAAAAGAGGCGAATTTCTCTCTTTTTTGTGGGAAGGAAGCAGAGTGGGATTACCACCTGCCCTCTCATCCCACGCAATACGTCTTCCTGGGTAGAAGTTCAATTTCAAAGCTGGGCTGAAGAAGGAAACATTGGCTGCAATAGAGAGAAATCAGATAGTGGTGCAGTGGTGCGGTGAAATGGTAGAGCATTCAAAGAGGCGAAAAGGGCACTGAAGAGGCTCTGAGCCCTAAAGGTGAATTTTAGGTCAAGTTTTAGCAAGGTTTAGTTGAGATCTCAAGGCAGATTTCTGGAGAAAGGTGATGCCCGACTTGGTTCTTTTCGTCCATCTTGACATTTTGCAAATTTCCGGTCACAGAGACAACCATCATTCTTCTCCTGGCTGGCCCAGGGAGTGGGTAGAACATGGGATTTTGGCAGGAAAATCTTCCAGGAACTCAGAGCATGTCATCCCATTCATGTTTACCTGTAGTGAAAGAGCTAGCCAACAATGGGCGCAGCAGTGTCTAGGAGGGGTAGTTATGATCAGGGAGAACAGACATTGGTAAGTTTCATCATTCAATTTTCTACCAATATGTTCAAAACATGGAAACATAGAAAATAGGAGCAGGAGTAGGCCATTCAGCCCTTTGAGCCTACTCCATATGATCATGATTGATCCTCTATCTCAACACCATTAGAGGGATTTTCCAACCATTCACTGCTGCGAACAAGGATGGAGAATTTGGTGCTCAGCTAAATCTCCATTCATTCTCACGCTTCCAGAAAATTACATTTGTGTGAATGGCTGGAAGATTCTGCCCTGTATTTCTATGCTTTCCCCATATGTTTTGATACCAATAGAGTCTAGAAATCACTTTATTTCCTTCTTCAATATGTTCAATCATTTGGCTTCCACAGCTTTCTGTTGTAAAGAATGCCATCGGTTCATCACCCTCTGAGCGAAGAAATTTCTCTTCATCTCAGTCCTAAGTGGCCAACCCTATATCCAGAGACTGTGACCCCCTTGTTCTAGAATCCCCTCCCCCACAACAGGAGGAAACAAAATTCCTGCATCCAGTCTACCCAGCTCTGTCAGAATTTGTTGTTTTCAATCTCATCCCTTCTCATTCTTTTAAATTTCAGTGATCACAGATCCAGTCAACCCAATCTCTCCTCATACAACAATCCTGCTGTCTCTGGAATCAGTCTGGTGAACCTTCACTGCACTCCCTCTATAGATAAAAAGAACAAAACTATGCACAATTCTCCAAGCATTGTTTCACCATCTGTCCAATTTCAAATGGTATCCTGTTCAAAGCAAGTACAGTGCGTAAACCATTTAGATTCCCCACTGTGCAGAAGGAGGCCATTCAGCCCATTGAGTCTGCATTGACCATAGTCCCACTCAGCCCTTTTCCTTGCAGCCCCACATTTTTACCCTGCTGACCCCCCTGACAGTAAGGGGCAATTCATCATGGCCAATCAACCTGATCAACACATCTTTGGACTGTGGGAGGAAGCCAGAGCACCCGGAGGAAATCCATGCAGACATAAAGAGAATGTAAAGATTCCGCACAGACAGTCACCCAAGCCGGGAGTTGAATCTGTGTCCTTGATGCTGTGAGGCAGTGGTGCTACCCACTGTGCCAACACATTCATTGGCTTCTTTTGGATGAATGGACAATTTCCAACTCTTGACACCTATGGTCACAATTACACATAAAGATCACAACATCATTTGGACCTGGTCATTTTATGGATATGGATTGTAGCTTGAGGAAATGGTGTCGCTGTAGACCTTTCTCCCTTTTTATGCCAAGTATCTTGAAATAGATTCCTGATGGAATGGTTTCTGTGCTGAGTTGCTGATCTGCTTGCTAACTTTTAAAAGCTCATTGAACATCTGGTCCTGATGTAACCTTGGCAATTTGTTTGAGCTGTGCAGAAAAGTGCAACCTTTTTTGCAAGGAGACTTATCTAGTCGACGACAATAATTCAGGAAACAAGACAACAATGATTGTTTTGTGAAGATCTTGCCTGAGTCAGAGACATTAGAAGTAATTGTCTTATGATTCCAATGAGATGTTTGATAGTTATCCTGGCTGCATGATGAGCCTCATTGTATCTGTGCTTAACTTTGCCATGATTGATACAAGAGTGGCATGAATCCTTACCACACATGATAGCCCTGGAGTCATCTTTCTTTTTGAAATAAGAATGCAACCAATGATGCCTCAAATTAGCTCTCGTGAGAGCTCCCAAGGAAACAGGTATTCACTGGGCATAACAGGTGGTCACACATCCATTGGGAATAGAGAAAATCAAATCCACTTCCCTGCATTGTGCTCAGAGTTCTGAGTGGTATCATTGAATGAAACTTGACATCTAACAAAGCCATCAATCTTTGCGCAGAATCTTATGACTTTGTCATGGTAGAGCAGGGGCTATAATGCACAGAACTGTTCAAAAGTCTTTAGTGGGTGGAAAAAATCCCACTGAAGGGAATGACTGTAAAATTCTGTCTGATAATATTCTCAGGTTGCTGCTGTTGATCATTGTGAGACAAACCAAACTTCTGACTCTTGTTGATCTGTATCCATGCTATTTTCTAGAACATTTGATTTATTCAGGTCAGTCACATCTCCTATATGGATCACAACTGAATCCCCAAATCAGATCTTCAGTGGGGAACAGTCTCAGGACAAATTATATCAAGGTGTCCAGTACAAAGGAGACAAGGAAAGAAAAAAACTTTACAAACGTTTGCATTTTGGGTCACCTCTCTCAAAAAGAAGCAGAGAAATTTGGCTTAGCATATTTTGAGGGCCAACAATGTCAAACTTGCAACATCCAATGTGTCCAGAACAAGGCCAGAGGTGGAGCAGCTGCAGAACTTCCCCTAAGCGCCAACAATGACAACAGGAACTATCGTTTCAAGAGCATCCATGCCAATTTGATGTTGGTCTCTTCAATCATGAGAGGGCCCACAGAAGACAACAAATTCATTTGGATTTGCTGTAATTGGAATAACATGAAGCCGACCACCATAATCTTCTTGGTGAATCTGCGTAGAGTGAACTGGTTGATACTGAACATGGCTCCAGTACAAACCAGGAAGGAGCTGGGTAAATACAAATTGAGAGGCATGGTTTTATTAGTGCCATAAAGTGCCATAAAGATATTCGATTTTCTCCATGTGCCTGTGCACCACCTGCCATCATTGATGACTTTGTCTTGCTTTTGCTGATTCTCCGTTGCCAAATGCACTGATAATGGAACATACACCAAATTCAATTTCCTTCTTGGAAGAAGTGTAGGTTTCAGATGAAGTAAACAGCAGCTCATCTTCCCATCAAGAGTGAACAACCTTTACAACAATACTTATGGCTTGCTAGTGAAATGTGTTAGTGTTGGAATAAGAAGTACAGTGAACCAATTAACTCAATACATCTTCACTGTTGTACTCCACAGAACTCACCGGTAAATGGGTCTCAATGTGGATATATGTAATACAGGTTACTCATCAAATTAGTTCTCAACAATAGTTGAGATATTAATGTTTATGATGATAATCACCTCTAGGTAACTGTATTTATGCCCTCATATTGTTAGGCTCAGTAACTCCTCTGGACTTGTAAGGCATTGAATTATTCATTATCAGTAACTGTCCTTTCTTGCTTTAATGCTGCCTAACAAGACAAGTTCTATACTTTATATAGTCCAGATAAGAATATAGATTGCTTTTGAAAAAATAAATCAGCTATACACTTAAGGGAATGTTCTTCACCGTTTTTAATGTTTATATATCTATATATAAATACATGAAGGAGCATTTCTAAAGTGTCAATTGCGAATGAAGGACTTTGTTTTATACAATGTCTGGGAAATTCAGACTCATCAGTACCTGAGGATGTGCTTTACAACACCAGTGGCAACTCCTGAAGACTTCTTTGCATTGCGAGACCGTGTAGACACTGTATAGGGAGGACAGATTTCAGGTGACAGAAGAAATATAGATGGAGCCAAAGTTAATGCCCTAACAGTCGATTATTGCTGTGTCATTGTATTTTACAGCAATGTGGGTAAATGCTATTCCAAATAAATGATACAATATATTACTCAAGCACTGATGAATTAGAAAGCATGCATTTATTGTGACTTGCAATACACTAAGAATTGTTTTGGTAGAAAGCGAAGCCAAGAGTTCTGGTAAACCAATAACTATGAATGGGTGGATAATGTATTATTTGGGTAGTGATGGTTAAACAAGGGTACATTTAGGCCCATTTGCTATTCATTTCACAGTTTGCTGTAGATTCTTTCTTGATAAAATGTCCACACATATTTTCCAATGCTCCCAACAGGGCAACTGATTCAGTAAATTGAAGATCTTAAATGCTGTGTAAATTATTAACTTGTTTTGGCTCTTTCAATTCTTCATAACCCTCCTCTGTCCTGACCATAATCTAATATAAGATGAGTGAGGCAAACATTTAGTTTGGCTACATATCTAACCAATTTAAGTTAGGATATGAATAAATCTTGAGTCAAAGTAAAAGAAATCCCATGTTCTATCCAAGAAATAGCAGAAATGTGCAACTATTCAATCATTGGCAAAAGTTATCGATCTCTGTGGCTGTTTTTACATCCTTCCTTCTCTTATTTACAGTGCTTTTTCAATAATCAGTTTATCTTTACCCTCTATCATTCTGAATCAGAACAATTTTGAAGATCTTTTTAAGTTTGGATTTAAAGATTTCTATTCACTTGGTAGCATTTCCCTGATGTGGAGATGCCGATGTGGGACTTGGGTATACACAATAAGAAGTCTCACAACAGCTGGTTAAAGTCCAAACAGTTTATTTGGTAGCAAAAGTCACTAGCTTTCAGAGTGCTGCTCCTTTGTCAGGTGAGTGGGATTTCAGTGAAATCTGTTGGACTTTAGCCTGGTATTTGAGATTTCTTACAGAATTTCTCTGCCAGGGGATGGCGACATTGCTGTTTATAAATTGCTTCTCAACCATGGTGGAATATTCCATGAAGGTTCTTTGTTATAAGGCAGTGATTATTCACACATATTTTCCAACTGCCACTCTACCCATGAAAGTAAACAAGTTCACAAAAAATCTAAATTGATAAAAATGAGGGTAGAGGGCAATGACTAATCGTAAGCTGGCAAACATACAGACATATAGCAGATGTTGTTTAGTAACAACTATCACTCTTACAATGTTCTTCCTAAATTCCCCTGCATAATCTTCTTTCTAAATCCTTCTGTATAGACAAGTGCGAAAAATCCTCAAAATTGTAACCTACAACACCTTGAGTCACTTGTACCATCTTCTTCTCTATACCCTTTCCTTTCCCTCTTGTAAAGAACTTTAGGCTATTTGGCTTTATAAAAATGGTTATAAAATTTGATTTTGTTCTTAACTACAGTACTGTATTTGCATAAGAAGACGGATGATCTTTAGAGTACTGTTTCTATTAAAAAGTAACTAACCAATTTATTAATGCTGTGGGTGTAAATCCAGGTATAATACTAGTCTCAAAAACATTACATGCAAAACAGATGAATACTCACCTCAATACAATGGAAGTGGATGCTTTTACATTTGCTACTGCAGTGTAATCATAAACGCATACGCTTTATACATGTTTATACTCTCACGAGAATTAACAAATGGAAAGGAAACTTTCCCTCACTGTCTTGCTTTCTGCTTAGTAACAGAAAAGACTGTTAAATGGTTGTACAACACAATTGCACACAGAAAAGCTATGGTTATGAATAGGGAAACAAACTGCTAACAAAATCACTTCACACTTGATAATTTCTACATTCTGTTAGCCACAAATAATGAGGATTACAGGATTCCAAAGGTGTTCATTCAATTTGTGATTGCAAAAGGTCAAAGAAGATTTCAGTGATGGTGGATCTATTTTGTAACCAGGCTCCCTGAATTACAAGATGGGTGTAAACATATAACAATATTTTTGAAAAGGATTAAGGTAGATTTGCTGAGTGCAAGTCAATGCAAATGCACATTTTTTTTCAGGGGGTTAGCTAGCTAGAAAAAGTATCACAGGAATGTTTAAAATGAATGGTCACTGACAGTGCATTTTCACTGCTAGCAGTAAGAAACTAGCAAGTAAATGTGCCAGATTTGTCGTGGTGGTCAATTTTATGCTGTGAGCTTCGAAAGAGCTGTCTAAAACAGAGAAGTATCAATGGTTGTTGAGCAAGAGATGGGGTGAACTTTAGGGGATGTGAAGTGAAGGCTATTAAGGAGAATTGGAGCAAGGTATCAGAAATGGCAGTGTCCAAAGAAGCCAATTTGCCATCCACATCCTGCACTTGCTGGCACCTTCAATTATGAAAGCACAAGTAAGTGTCTAGTGGGAAAGATACCATTACACGTCGCCTAGAAAACTGGCCAAAGTTGATGAACAGTGAGCATTTAAAAAAAACCACAGAACTGATATTGGCTCAAGAAGTTGGCAATTCAAGGACAGCTTTTGACACATGAAAACAAGCTCAATTAAACCACACTGGAAAAAGTGATCTCCAAAAACAAAACAGGTGTTGCCTGGTTGGTAAGTTGCATGAAGTGATCCGAAAACTGAATATAAATGAATATAATGTACATTGTTCAAACACTTCAGTCTCTTAACGGAGGTATTGATGCTGAAAATGCATCTCAGGAATGAAGTGAACAGCATTTAGTGTTAACGCCAAGGTTTTTAGGATAGTTTCCAACACATGAACCAAATACACTGACTGTAAAGATCAGGGTCAGTCTTCAGCATTCGAGACTGCTATCATTGTTTCAGCAATTTCAGAGCTTTCACGGACTACTCCATCCTTGGCAGATAGCACTAAGTTATGAATCAATTGCCATTTTTTGGCCTGTGGCCACCCCAGTACAGGTTTGAAAATCTCCCCATCCACTCCCATTAATAATTAGCAGATATGTGTATAGGAAGTTAGCTGTAATGGCTAAATTGTGACTCTATTACAAAATGTATATCTTGTGATGTGAGATTTCAAGATGGAATTAGTTCTCTGGGATCAATCTCATCTACATCCAAAACCTGCACTTTAAAAATGATAAGGCTTGAAAAGTTAGCAATGGCCTCCAAAGGATACATGCAAGTAAGACATGATCCACAAAGTTAATCGGTTTTGTTCTTTTTGATTACAAACAAAATTTCACTGTCTCAATACAGGACTAAGTATTGCTTCCTGATAATTACAGATAGAACATTAGATACTCTGTTAAATTAATCAGTCACGATCATCTAGAACCTCAATGCGCATTACATTAAGCCTCCTTGAGTTAATAACCTTCTGGTGAAAATATGACAATTGCACGTGAGGCATGATAAGGTGTTCCACGCTTTGTTGCAAACATTTGCTTATGTGTTATATTCTTTCAAGAACATCAAAAGTATGAAGGGTAAATCCGAAGTCACAAAATCTGCTGTAAGTTTCTAGATTTTACATACACTACAATTTTACATTTTTACATATGTTTGTAGGCAGTTGTGGGGGGCGGGGGGGGAGGGGGGGCGGTGGCTACTGATTATCTCAGAGTGGGTTAGAATAATGCCAACAGTACAGGTTTAATTCCCATTCCACTGAGGTAGACAACCTCCTCACCCTGACCCTAAGAGTGAAGGCAATGGCAAATCACTATTACCAAAAAACTGCCAAGGAACCAGCTCAGGATACACCACCAGCAGACAATGTGCCAAGGTCCCATCATCAGGCAGAGCACACATGAATGAATATTCCATAAATGCTTTTGGTTTTGGTACCTTTTGGTTCTAACCAAAAAAGCCCATTCAAATTAAGTCTAACCATGGTTCCACATGAGGAACAAACATGATCAAAGCTGACAAGATGAGGCATTGCATCCCATCCTGGGTTTGATCTGACACCTTGTCTTAGCCGAAAGGCTGGGATGTCTTTGAAAAATTGCATCAGGTTTAACATCATTGTTCCCCTGATCCTTGACTCTATCCTAGCTTAGGCAAACCATGATGGCAGGTTGCAATGGGCTACCCTATTCTCCTATCTGATCATGGTTTCACCCCTGCCAGATAAGTACTTTACGCATATTGGTTTGACAGAATTAATGAAGCAGAATCTTAACAGAACTATCACAGTTGGGTAGGGCCATAAAATGTGGCAGCTGTTCAAAAAACTTCTGGAAAATCCTACTGGCCAGAGGAGGGAATGTAAACTTCCACCCAATGGATCTATAATTTTACAGAAAGGAAAATACAAAATGACATTTGGATTTACAGTCATGTAATGCAACCGTTGCTTCCCAAGAGGTTAGTTCTGCAGTTTAACCATCATTGTTGCTATTTTACCATAAGGCACAGGAACTGAAGTAGGCCGTTTGGCCCACTGAGTCTTTTCTGACTTTCAGTGAGATCACAATGTATCTGATATGAGAAAGTTACTCTGCTCCTATGTTCACAGATACAGCAGGTATTAACCCAGTTAAGTTGTTATTCTTCCTCTGCTCTTTCAGCTCACATCCACAACCTTCTCACTAAATCAGAAATGGAAAATTACCTGTGATTCTCTGATCTGCAATCAGACCATGCTTCTGAAAATGCACCTCTACCTCTTTCTAATAATAACTGCTGGTTAAGGCTCCTTGTTCAATAAATTATAAAATATCATCATAATGCATCCTCATTAAAGCATTTTCTGTTATACTTTCTTTTTTTTTAAAATGCATTATTGATAACTCGCTCACTTATCAAGTAACCTTGCAAAATAATTTCTCAGCAATACCAAGTCACCTGAGTTACTAAAGGAGACTGACTCTCAAAGTTGTCTGTCTGCTTTCCAACTTTCACTTTGCCCGAATGTGTTACTTTCATTCACTTAAATGGGAGAGAATACCACCAGAAATCACAAGAACTGTCTGGATTTGCTCAAATTTGACATTAAAAACATAAAAAAAGTGCTGGAAGAGGCCATTTGGCCCTTTGAACCTGCTCTACCATTCATTATGATCTGGTCTTATCCAACATCCCCCCATATCCTTTGACTTTCTTCGCCCCAAGTGCTTTGTCCAAGTTCACCTTGGACTTGATGGATTGAGTTATAAGGAGAGGCTGGATAGGCTGGAATCTTTTTCTCTGGAGCATAGGAGGCTGAGGGGTGGTTTTATTGAAGTCTATAAAATAATGAAGGGCATAGGTCAGTTAGATAGTCAGTCTCTTTTTCCCACAGTTAGGAGAGTCTGAAACTAGAGGGTATAGGTTTATGGTAAGAAGGAAAAGATACAAAAGTGTCCAGAGCGGCAACTTTTTCACACATAGGGTGGTGAATGTCTGGAACAAGCTGCCAGAGGTAGTAATAGAGGCAGGTACAATTTTGTCTTTTAAAAAGCATTTAGATAGTTACATGGTTGAGATGTGTATAGAGGGATATGGACCAAATGCAGGCAATTGGGATTAGTTTCTGGGTTTAAAAAAAGGGTCGCATGGACAAGTTGGGCTGAGGGGCCTGTTTCCATGCTGTAAACCTCTACGATATCCTATGACTCTATAAGTGTTATATTTAACTGCTTCTTGAAAACATTCCATGCTTTGGTCTCAACTGCTTCCTGTGGTAGCAAAGTCCACAGGCTGACTATTCTCTGGTGAAGAAATTTCTCGCCATCTCAGTTCGCCCTGTATCCTCAACCCTTGGTTCTGGACACCCCCACCATCAGGAATATCTGTTTGCATCTACTCTGAAGTCTTGTTAGAGTTTTATAGGTTTCTATGAGATTCTCCCTTAGACTTTTTGCTCAGAAACAGTACTGATCTGATGTATAAAAATGTTTCTGGTCAAGAAAATTTCCAATCTCATCTGGGAATACAGTGATAAAGTTTGCACATGTAGGATATATATAAATTCATCCTGTCCTATTCTCCAAACACTTACTTGCCACTCCCCATTCATTCTCCACCCACTCCCCACTCACTCTCCACCCACTCTCCACCTACTTTCCACCCATTGCCCATTCTCCACACTCTGTCTATCTATTCCCCATCCATTCCTTGCCCACTCTCTATTCACTCTCCACCCACTCTTGACCCACTCTCCACTCACTCCCTACCCATCTTCCACCCACTTTCTAGCCGCTCCCTGCCCCTTCCCCACCCATCTTGATGCCAATATTCTCCAATCTTAATATTTAATATATTGATTTCTCAGAAGGATTTCACTTTCGCCCATTTCCAATGAAATTATTCATCAATGCTTTTCTTCCTTTCGCTTCTGATGAATTAATATATCCCGGGATACAATTCCACAGAGAACGGCATCTTTTGGCCAATGTCCTTACGGAGTATTCCTGAGCTGCAACAATAAGTGCAGATACCAATCAAAGTCCCAAAAACCGCTTTCAGGTTGCGCAACATTTCAGCTGCACTTCCTTTGATTTGGTCGATTGTATTCACTACTTCCAATGTGGTCTCCTCCATTTTGGGCAGAGTGGGTGACAGCTGTGTGGAACACCCTTGCTCGTTCCTCAAGCATGAACCCAACCATCCTGTTGCTTGCCATTTTAACTCCACACCTTGCTCTTGTGCCCAAATGTCCTTTGACCTGGTACAACGCCGCCATGAAGACTGGCACAGGCTGGAGGAGCAGCATCTCGTCTTCTAGTTGGTCACATTGCAGTCCTTGGGACTCAATTTTGAGTTCAACAACTTTAGATTGTGACCTTTCTCCTCCATCTTAAACCCCTTTTAAAAGAAAGTATCCCATATAATATTACCTCAATGCGAACCCATCTTTTCCCTTCCCACACCAGGCCATCTATCCTTTGTTTTTAAAGTTTATTGCAATCTCTCACAGCTTTGTCACATTCTCCCTCTCTTCAGTTCTAATGAAGAGCCACAGGACCTGAATCATTAACTCTGCTTTTTCCCCTTACAGAAGCTGCCAGATTGGCTGAGTTTTTCCAGCTTCCTCTGTTCTTGTTTCAGGCTCATTTTATTGCAAACAAAGGTGAATGTCACTTCTTCAGCTGAATTGTACAGTCACCTGATGTCCATTCTTTGTAGCAGGAGTTATTGGATAGTGTTCGGGACAGTAAGTGCTCATTCTGTTTTCTGTTCCTAGCCCACTGTAACAGTGCCAACTAATGAGTTTCACAAACACAGCCCAGAATAAAAATTGAACGCTAACTCTTCTAGTCTGTACACCTTTTATATATATCGAGTATTCCCTTCAGCACCTGGAACATTGCAGGAACATTTATACAATAGTAAGGGGATTTTGAGATAGGAAGGGAAGTTGGAATTGAGGTCGGAGGTCAGCCATACTTTTATGAATGGAAGAGTGGAATCAATGGCAATTCTTTGTTCCTATTCTTAATTTCTTATATCTTGTTATAATCTCCCTCATTAAGTTACCAAAGCAATTCATTATTCTACTTTCCTCTGGGTAGCACAGTTATTAACATTGTTGCTTCATAGCGCCAGGCACCCAGGTTCAATTCCCAGCTTGGGTAACTGTCTGTAATAGAGTTTGCACATTCTCCCTGTTTCTGTGTGGGTTTCCTCCCATGCTCCGGTTGCCACTCATAGTCTGAAACATATGCTGATTAGGTGCATTGACACGCTAAATTCTCCCTCTGTGTACCCGAACAGGCACCAGAGTGTGGCAACTTGGGGATTTTCACAATAACTTCATTGCATTGTTAGTGTAAGTCTACTTGTGACACTGATAAAGAAACTTTAAAACAAAGAATTTCTATTGTGGACCCACGGGGACAAGGACCTGAAAATAAAGGGAAAGTCAGAGCCATGCCCCTTTCCCTACTTAGGTCTTCTTCCTTTCTTTCCCATGGGATCCTCCTGAAATTCCTTTCCCGTCTCTTAGATTGTGGCCAGCTTCACAAGTAGGTTTACATTAACATTGCAATAAAGTTACTGTGAAAACCCCCTAGTTGCCATGTTCTGGCACCTGGTCAGGTATACACTGAGGGAAAATTTAGCATGGCTAATGCACCCAACCAGCACATCTTTTGGACTGTGAGAGGAAACTGGAGCACCCAGAGGAAACCCAGGCAGACACAGGGACAATGTGCAGACTCCGCACAGATAGTGACCCATAACTGGAAATTGAACCTGGGTCCCTATGAGGCAGCTGTTGACCACTTTTTTGTGCCTTCTTCCTGAAAGCAGGACATGACATTTAAATGAGACCCAGATATTTCTGTATCTTGCCGCTGCGCCAGCCTGGAAGCAGCTCTGGCCTAAGATCAACCCTATGATCTTTGAACCATTGGCCCAAATGAGAGATTTCAATATGTTATTGAACATAACTGTGTTGTCAACTTATTGGACGATTACACATTTTATGAGCTCATTATGTTGTTTAGAAGCTTAACATTAGGGATGGAAATAGCTTTAACTATGAAATGGTGACATTCAGCAGCACAGTTTAATGAGAATTACCAGCGCTTCAGTGACTAGGTTTCGCAGCCTGTCCTAAATTAAAAACATACATTAAGTAGTTCAGTTGATTTGTATCTTTTGACAAAACCTTCTCTAAGTTCTCCTTATTGACTCATCAGTGTCAATTTCTTCGTTTTTTCATCAGGCGTCAGGAGTACTGAAGAGTAGTTTTTGTCAGCAGCTTATAAATCTACATTGACTATGTCAACGGGTGTTAATGAAAACACTTAAAGAGGTGAAGATGTGGAGGATATAAAGATGGCTGCACTGTACTTTGCTGTATTTCCTGTTATGTACAATGGTCTTTCCTTTTGATTCAGTTTGATATTCTTGCCTCAAAAACCCAATTCTAAAGCTCTAATAACGTCAGGTGTATAGAACTTATCCAAACTAAATTGACTCAATTTAAGCTTTTCTTTACCTCTTTACTTGCTTTTTTCTGGTTTGTTCAGTAAGTTGCGATTAATAGGCTTATTCTGTCAACGAGAGCTACAGTGTGAGTTCCAGTTGAGCGGTTCCTTGTTCACACACTGCAGGAACTCACCAAGGTATCTTCCAACACATGACCATTACCATCCAAGGATGTGTAGGATAGGTCGATTGGCCAACCTAAATTGCTATTTGGTGTCGGGGTGATAGGAAGGGTAAATATGTGGGTTTACAGAGAAAGGGCCTGGGTGGCGTTGTTGTTGGTGCAGGCTGGATGGGCTGAATGGCCTCCTTCTACACTGTAGGGATTCGATGATTCTACGATTGGAAGGACAAGGACAGCAGATATCTGGGAAAACTACCACTTGGATGCTCTCCTCCCAATCACTCCTGACTCGGAAATATATCACTGTTCCTTCACTGTCCGCATCAAAATCCCGGAAAACCCTCCCTAACAGCACAATGGGTATACCTACACCTCAGGGGCTGCAGTAGTTCAAGAACACAGCTCACCCACCACCTTCTCAAGGGCAACTTGGGATGGACAATAAATGCTGATCTATCCAGAGACACCCACATCTCATAAATGAACTTTAAAAAAATATTGCCTGGCTGAAATTTTTATTCTCTTGCCAGAAGAACAAGATGTGCTGCTTTTTCAAGTACCTGAGGTAATGTCTACATTCTCTAAACATTAAAAGTTAATATGGAGAGGCCTTGGATTATATCCTTGATGTTTAATGAATCCTCTGGACGCTTTTAAAATCCCCAAGTGGTGCGCGACTCTTGTTTCTAGGTGTCTCATATTACTTCCAACTGGAACACCATAGCAGCAAATTATTGCACTGCAGCAGCAACTCAAAGTTAATGTGTAAATTAAATGAAACAGAAAACACTAGAAAAACTCAGAATTGTGAAGAAGTGTCATATGGACTCGAAAGGTTTATACTGAGCGTTTCTCTCTTTACAGATGCTGCCAGACCTGTTGAATTTTTTCCACTATCTGCTTGTTGTTTCAGATTTCCAGCGTCTGCAGTATTTTCTTTTAACAATAATGCGTAAATTAACTGTTAATTAATGGGCTGTTTTTTCGACAGAATCCTTAAACGATCTCAGTGTGATTCAATCATGTTAATCAGCTCAAGGAGAGCCTCTTCGACATAGCCAAGAGGCAGACGAGCTGTTCATACTTTATGTTCCAATGGTAATTTGAATGAGAAACAGTGCTTACAACTTACTTATGATGGTACCGGAATCTGAACTTCAAAATGTCTCGCATGGAAGCAATTCTATATAGCAATCCCAGAATACTATGCAATAGATGAAACACAAAACTCAATGAGGTTAGTAAGGCATGACCTACCCTTCACGAAACCATGCTGACTATCCCCAATCAATTCATTTCTCTCTAAATAACTATAAATCCTATCCCTAATAATTCTCTCCAATACCTTGCCCACAACAGAAGTAAGACTCACTGGCCTATAATTCCCTGGAAGGTCTCTCTTCCCCTTCTTAAACAATGGGACCACATTCGCTATCCTCCAGTCCTCCGGAACCACACCCGTAACCAACGAGGATCTGAAGATCAGAGCCAGAGGCTCTGCAATCTCCTCTCTTGCCTCCCAGAGAATCCTAGGGTAAATCCCGTCCGGCCCAGGGGACTTATCCAACTTCAAACCCTCGAGAATTTCTAACACATCCTCCCTATCTACTACAATACTCCCCAATTTGCAACCCTGTAACATTACAACGCAGTACAGGCCCTTCGGCCCTCAATAAGTGTAGTCACTGTTGTAACATAGGAAACACAGCCACCAACTTGCACACAAAGTTCCAACAAGCAGCGATGTGATAATATCATCAGCTTAAGTGGTGTTGACTTTGGTAGGTGGTACACTGGCACTGTGGTTAGCACTGTAACCTGACAGTGTCAGGGACCTGGGTTCAGTTCTGGCTTCAGGTTACTGTTAGTGTGGCATTTGCCCATTCTCCCCATGTCTGTGTGGGTTTCCTTAGGATGCTCCAGTTTCCTCCCACAGTCCAAAGATGTGCAGGTTAGGTAGATCAGACAAATTGCTAAGCTGCCCCTTAGTGTTGGGGAATTAGCAGAATTATGTGGGGTTATGGGAATAGGACATAGGTGGGATTGTTTTTGGTGCAGACTCGATGGGCTGAATGGCCTCCTTCTGCATTGTAGCAATTCCATGATTCTACGATTTCTCGCTGAGAGAAAGAAAAGGGGGAAAATTGCTCAAAACGGATGAATGGGTGATGGAGAAAAAGCTGGATTAAAAACCCCAAAATCCAAAGGATGGCATTGGGGGGCTCAGCACTGTTGCCTCACAGAACCAGGGACCCAGGTTCAATTCCGGCTTTGGGTCACTGTCTGTGTGAAGTTTGCACATTATAGAACATAGAACATAGAACATAGAACAATACAGCACAGAACAGGCCCTTCGGCCTTCGATGTTGTGCCGACCAAAATAAAAAGCAATGCCCCCCTAACTAAACCATCCCTTCTCATCCATATACTTATCAACTAACCTCTTAAACGCCACCAAACTTGGCGCATCTACAACAGCTGCAGGCAGGGCATCCACTCCCTATCACTCTTTGAGTAAAGAACCTACCTCTGATATCCGTCCTATAACTCATACCCCTTAATTTAAAGTGTGTCCCCTCGTGCTAGCTTTTCCATCCTAGGAAAAAGGCTATCACTGTCCACCCTATCCAAACCTCAATTATCTTATATGTTCAATAAGATCCCCCCTTAGCCGCCTCCTTTCTAACGAAAACAACCTCAAATCCTTCAACCTCTCTTCATAGGACCTGCCCTCCATACCAGGCAATTCTCCCCATGTCTGTGGGGGTTTCCTTCAGGTGCTCCAGATTCCTCCCAGAATCCAAAGATATGCAGGTTAGGTGGATTAGCCATGGTGTATGTGTGAGCTTATGAGGATAGGATTGGGGAAGAGGGCCTGGGTAAGATGCACTATCAGAGAATTGGAGCAGAGTTGATTGGCCAAATGGCCTCCTTCTGCACTATAGGGATACTATAATACTGTGGATCCTGGAAATCTAAAATAAAGCTGGTCTTACTCAATTACCCCTTAATGTGGATTAGCAGGGTAAGTACATGGGATTATGGGGTAGGGCTGGCTGGGATTGTTGTCAGTGCAGCTTGGTGGGCCGAATGGCCTCCTTCTACACTGGAGAGGTTCTGTGATTCTATGAAAACAGAAACACATTGCAGAAGCAAAACAGATCTGGCAGGATTTGTGCAGAGGGAAATAATAGTTAATTTTCAAGTCTGTACAACTCAAACAGATGCAGCTCCAGCTCATACTACACGGAGACTTGAGTGCCAATGGCAACTTTTTTTTCTTGTTTGGCCCCTCTGTTCCTGGTTTTAAAAGAAAACTTTTTCCATGGTTTTTTTATGTTCTTTGAAATGCCTTTTTCTATCCATATCATGTCCGGAATTTGACATTTTTATCATTGTGTTGGCTGCATCACTTGATCTGCTCCATGTTTGCATTTAATTCATTCGCTTTCCTTATTGACATATTTGTTTTCATGCTTCGCAACCAGGCAGCAGTGCACAAATTAACTTGAGAAAGGAAATTTAGTTCTCTAACCAGGTGCAGGACAGTGTAACTTATATCAGGGAAATAGTTAAAGTTAATTTGTTTGTCACAAGTAGGTTTATATTAACACTGCAATGAGGTGACCGAGGAAATCTCCTAGTCTCCACATTCTAGGTTTCCTGTTTGGGTACACAAAGGGAGAATTTAGCATGGCCAATGCACCTAACCAGCACGTCTTTCAGACTGTGGGAGGAAACCAGAGGAAACCCATGCAGACATGGGGAGAACATGCAAACTCCACACAGACAGTGACCCAAGCCAGGAATCAAACCCGGCTCCCTGGCACTGTGAGGCAGCAGTGCTACTCACTGTTCCACAGTGCCAAGAGGGAGTGAGAGAAGAAATGAATAAATGGAAAAGGAAAGAGTGAAAGGCAACCAACAGGAAGCAAAATGGAGCAGCACTTTGATTCTCTAACTAGATCGGAACACCAATTAATTACAGAAAAACTATTTAAATGATGGAGTAACTACATTTCATTTAATGTGGCTGATGAGTGATAAAATAGAAAATAATGGCTTCCTGGGAGTGATTACACCGAATAATCTAATCTTCGGGTTCTGATTCTATCATATAATGTCAGATTGAATCAAAGGAGAAGGAAAGTCTAGGTAGAGTTCTTTCTGATCTTGTTAATCAAACAAATTCAATTGTTTGGATAAAAATGGCAATTTTCCTGCAGCTTTACAACAGAGTCCCTCTTCCTGTTAGGTCACTACAGCGATGGTAAATACATTGGGAGAAATCTTGAGCCCAAATTTGACATTTGCAAAGTTGCTGGGAGGGGTGCAAGACATCATTAGCTGCACACCCATAAGGGGCATGATCCTGCTTTACATGCATCTCAATATTGTTAATCCACATCCCCCCACCACTTCCAGCCATATCTTGACCCCCCTGCCAGATCTTTAAACCCTACTGATGTGAGTGCCACGTTGGCATGATTTACAACTGGTTCACACAGACGTGAATCTGCTGGGCATCTCTCCAGAGGTGCAAAAGTAAGTATAGCTGCCAAGGGATGAGGGACATGGCCAGATCCTGTAATGACCCCTGACACTGTCCTTGGCACAGGTTAGCACTGTGCCACCTGGCAGTGCCACCCTGACTGTGTCACTCCAGCAATGCCAACTGGTGCCAGTGGGCGGGTCCCATTGGCAGCTTCATGGGATGGGAGTGGAAGGGGGGGGAGTGTTGGTTAATGCAGCTGTGGTTTGGGCCGGGTGCAATCTGATGAATAGAAATGTAGGATGCTATCAATTACTGTTGTAGGGGCTCTGACAGTGAGGGGGGAGGGTCGATGATCATGGGCAAGCAGTAGGGGCAGGGGGATTACTGGAGAAGAGGCCAATGATTGCGCTGGGGTGGGGGGGGGGCTGTCAGGTTGGAGTGAATGCTGGCTGCAATCGGGAATAGGGAGAGTAACCCCTGAGGCCTCAGTGCTGGGGTGGGAGGGAGGATTTTTGCAGTTCTGATCAGGGCATCCTTGAAAGATGGTGCCCTGACCTCTGCACAGCTGGGATTTGTTGGTGTGTTTAAGCCCCTTCCTCTCTATGATGGTGTGAGTCATGCCCCCTTAATATCTTGGCAGAATGTGGTTGAATCTGCCATTTTTTGGTAAGATTTTGCCCATTGATTCAAAGCACTGGGTATTCTGTGAGAAAGTTATGGATCTGAAATTTGTGCATGTCATGTGGACGCGATCAACGGATACAGAAACACTTGCAATATCTTGGGTCTGGGCCACAATTGGATCCCAGACATGACTTGATACTGACCGGCCAAATAAGGAGTGGTCAGCATGAAACATGTCTTCAAACTGGCGCAGTGCTGCTGGCATTGGGCAGGAGTGTGAGAGGCACCGGTTTCAATAGGGACCTGCGGTGGGTGTTATACACAGAACAGACATCTCCCTGAAGACTGCCAGGAGTTGGTGAGGAGTCTTGGGGAGCTGTCCACAAAAGAGCTGTAAACTTTCCAATACGCAGGAGTCAAAGCCTCAGCACCCGCTGGCATTACAAGTGGGAGGATGATGATGGTGGACATTGTGCCCCAGCCCAACACCCACACTCCCCGCCTCCACTTCCCATGGAGGCAGTGAATGTCTGATGAAACATCCTCACACTCTGGGGTTGACAAGAGGAGGCCACCCCACCTGATGCAGAAGAGGTGGCAGTCCAGGTGAGTGGGAATGAGAGTGCCACACATGGATCCAGTGCCACGAAAGTGTCAATAATCTCCTGCACTCTATAAGGATGTGTACCGACTTGGCATGGAACCGTGGGTGGATATCTCAGAGGGTGTGGCCATCCTTTCTGGCACTCGGGGGTGTGAGATGCAGAGGGCCAAATGACACACATATCTGTGCTCACCAAAGCTGGGAGATGTGCCCACGTGCCTTTGTTGAATAGAAGGGTGAGGTGCTCTAATCAGCCTGGATTGCCTGAGGTGGAGGAAGGGTGAGGTTAGTACAATGTTGTGGGTAAAAGATGGAATAATGAATACACTTTGGTCCATATAAGAGAAAGTAAGCCATAGGATGGCAGCGTGGCCAATTTGTTGATACTTTCAAAATATGGAGATGGAATGTGAGTGTAAAGAAAGATTGCAGCGAGGTCGGGTTTCAAAGGAAAGTAAGAATCCAGGTGACAAGGGAGAGACTGGCAAAGCATGTAAAAAATGTAGCCTTCTAGCCTCACCAATCAGCAGTTCAAATCAAGAGTTCCCATTGCTCATCCAATCACAATATTTCAATGAGGCAGTAATCCACTGAGATACACTTTGTAAAGATGTTATCTTTAAAACATCTTCTCTTTCTCCCTCAGATACACCATCGTCAAGAAGCCTGAGGGACCCTGAGGACTCACTTGGCAGCCAAGATGCAACACTCGCAAGTAGAAGTTTAAGGACCATAAAAACAACAAGGGTTTCACGGGCAGTAGCACATGTTCTATGTTCACATTGTGCCAACTTAACCATCTTTTAAAGATTTCTTTATGTGTTTTGTCCTGAATGTGCTTCATGTTTTTAACAGGTTCTGGGAAGGGAGTTGCTTGTGACAGACAGTGAGGACTGTGGATTTTGTTTCAGGGATGGCAACTTGACATACAAAGGACAGAATGGCCTCATTAGAAATGTTCATTAAAGTGGCTTCATCTTTCCTCTCATTTGTAAGCCATGTCATGGATCCCTTCATCCAAATCATTTAAATGAATTTTAAACATCTGAAGTCCCAGCACTAATCCCTGTGGTTACTCACTCATTACACCTTATCAACCTGGAAGAGGCCCATTTATGCCTGCTCTCTGTTTCCTGTTAGACAACCAATCTTCATGCCAATGTGTTACCCTCTACAACATAATCTTTCCTGCAATAGAATTTTTATGTGGCACTCTATCAAACGTGTTTTGGAAATCTAAGTCCAGTACATCCAATGGTTCCCCTTGTCCATAGCAAAGAAAATCCAATAAATTTGTTAAACAAGATTTTCCTTTCACAAAACCACAATTACCTTTAGCTTATCCATGTGCCCTGTGATAACTTCTTTAATAATAGCTTCTAACGTTTATCCTATGATAGATGTTAGGCTAATAGGCCTGTAGGTTCTTAGTTGCTGTCTCTTTCTCTTTCTGAATAATGGAGTTACATTTGTTATCCTTGAATCTAATGGGATTTTCTCTGAATCTAAGGAATTTTGGAAAATTAAAAGCAATGTTTCAACAATCTCACAAGATGGTTCTTTTAAGTTCCTAGGATGAGGATGAGGTCCATCAGGACCTATTAGCTTGCAACTCCAACAATTTACTCAGGATCACTTCTCTGGTGACTGTAATTTTCCTGAGATCTTCCCTTCCTTCCATCTCTTGGTTTACAGCTGCTTTTGGGATGTTAGCTGCATTGTGAAGACTGATGCAAAATACCTTTCAATTTACTCAAAACATTAACCCTGTATCTCACTCTATAGATGCTTCCAGACCTGCTGCATTTCTCCAGTATTTTGTTATGTAAGAATAGTTCCTGCTGAACAATGTTTGATGCATCAATTGGCAAAAAATTTGATGCTTGTGTGGAGTAACCTTGGAAGTCGGTGAAGTATCCTGATAAAGAAGGGAAGGCATATTAACCATTAATAAGAGTGCTATCCTTACACTGACTATTATCTGTTTGCAGCAGATGACAATCATTTGGCAAATGCCTCTGTGGTCACCCAGAGGAAGATACCTTTGGTTTAGCGGCACAGTGGTTAGCATTGCTGTCTCATAGTCATTGTCTGCGTGAGTTGGCACTTTCTCCCCATGTATGCAAGGGTTTCCTGTGCATGGTACCGTTTCCTCCCACACTCCAGAGATATGTGGGTTAGGTTGCTTGGCCATGATAAACTGGCCGTATTGAAAGGAGGGTTAGCAGGATAAATGTGTGGGGTTACAAGAATGGGGCCTGGGTCGGATTGTGGTCTGTCAAGACTTGATGGGCCAAATGGTCTCTTTTTGTACTGTAGGGATTCTATATTTTCAGTTCATGCCAAGGCCATAAAACACAGTTAAAGACAGTATGGAGTGTGCAGGCAGGCTGACTATGGTGTCAGTTGATCTCACTGGCATGCATTCTGCAATTGCTCAAGCTTAAAGTTTGATTTGATTTGCTGTAGGATGTTGCACTGTGGTGTTTACAGCTGGGGGACCCATTCCTCCAAGACTTGGAGCAAAGGTCTGCATTTCTGAATCCATTTAATAAGATCACAAAATTTTCTGCATCTCTTCAAAATCATCCACAAAACTATTCGTTAAGGTCTGTTTTTATGGGGTAAGGATAGCACATAGCAGACTTCCTTTAAGCCTTTGCTTGTGTGGAACATACACATTTTAACATCACTCATTGGTACAATGGGCCAGAAAGGCGGCAATAACCTCAGCAAGCCCATTCCCAGGAATGCCAGCAGGATTCTGTGCTTATTAGACTATAACTACCCATGATTAGGGCTCCTGCCCCTTTAAAGGTGAAGATTCTCCCTCCAGGAACTGTTGTTCAACAGAAGTACAACAATGCTTCACGCTCAGCAGTGTCACCAAGAGTGGTGTCTGCTGCTGGAATTACACTCTGCCAGGAGCAGCAAGATAGAGCTGGTCAGGATGAGAGAAAGTGGGATTGGGATCATCAGAGAGTTTGTCCTCTTGTGTTGAAATGCTTGGACAGAAAATAGGATCTGCAAAGAGATGTCTGACTGTCAAAGAGGCGGCAAAGTAGTTCCGTCCTGCTTTTCCACATCTACAGAGACGTAACATACCTTATTTCAACAGATGTTGCATTAAGTAGAGTTCATTTTCCCAAAGTAAGCAGATGTCACATTGAGATGTGTTCAGTGACTATAATGATAGGTTCTTAACCCATATTACCAACACATGTTGGGACACCAAGAGGCAATATACCATGCCCGTACAACTTAATCTGCACATGTTTAGAATGTGAGAGAATCTGGAGCACCCGGAGGAAACCCATGCAGAGACAGGAAGAATGCACAAACTCCACACACACAATAACCCGAGGCCAGAATTGAACCCAGACCCCCAGGGGCCATGAGGCAGCACTGCTAACCACTGTGCCACCATGACACCTCAAAAACATGTCAACCAACCAAGGCTAAAGAGGCAGCGAATTAAGACAAGTCAGGATGAGAGAAAAAGGACCTCTAGATGTAGCTGCATGTAGTGATTTGCTTGTGAAAGAAAGACTGTATTTATATCGCACCATTTACAACCAGTCAACATCACAAAGTTCTTTACAACCAATTAAGTTGGTTTCAAAACCAGATTTCCAGCACTTGCAGTAATTTGCTTTTGCAGAGTGTTCTTTTGAAGTATAGTCATGCTTGTAATGTAGGAAATTTGGAAGACAATTTTCATACTGCTAGCTCCCAAATGCCCTCTTTTTCTCTTTCTGTAATATCGATTAGGGCTAAACATTGGTTAGGACACCAATGATAACTCTCTGGTCGGAAATCTATTACCTTGTCCGCAACAGTGCGGGCAAGAGTCCAACAATAGAAATCCCATTGGCTGCAGGCAGGAATTTCTGGTCTCATCCAAGCAAGCCTATAAAATCCTGCCCACCTTCTCTTCTTCAAAGTAGTGCCTTGGCATCTTTTGCATCCACCTGAAAGTGTAGACAGAACTTTGGTTTAAATTATCCAAAAGATACCATTAGTGCAGCACTCCCACAGTACTGCAATAGAGAAGCAGCCTAGATTCTGGTACTCATGTCCTAGTGTGTGACTTGAATCTACAATCTTCCAATTCAGAGACCAAAGTGCCACTGACTGAGGCATGGCAGCCACACTCTGGATGTTTGACAGTGGATACAAGCAACCAGTTTCTTTTTGAAGCAATGGAAATATTCCTGAGGAGTTTCCCGTGTCGGTGCATCATCCTTTAGGTCAGCACAGCGGAATTCCTAACAAGTGTCGCAGTGAAGTTCAATATCATAGCTGACCGTTAGTTGGTTTAGCCATTCTAAATTGTCCCTTATTGTTATTAGCAGGGCTATGGGGATAGGCAGTGGGTAGGTTTGTTGTCAGAGCAGGCTTTTTGGACTGAATAGCCTCCCTCTGCACTGTAGGGATTCTACGATGTTACTAGTTACGAAGAGTAAGAAGGAACTCTCACTAACTTCTATAGATGCACCATAGAAAACAATCTTTCTGGTTGTATCACAGCTTGGTATCCTGCTCTGCCTAAGACTGTAAGAAACTACAAAAGGTCGTGAATGTTGCCCAATCCATCACGCAAACCAGCCTCCCATCCTTTGATTCTGTCTACACTTCCCGTTGCCTTGGCAAAGAAGCCAACACAATGAAGGAACCCACGTACCTTGACATTCTCTCTTCCACCTTCTTCCAGATATAAAAGATATAAAAGTCTGAGGTCACGTACCAACTGACTCAAGAACAGCTTCTTCTCTGCTGCATTCAAACTTTTGAATGGACCAACCTTGCACTGTTGCTCTTTCTCTACACCCTAGCTATGACTGTAACACTACATTCTGCACCCTCTCATTTCCCTTTTTAGGGATGGTATGCTTTGTCTGTATAACATAAGAAACAATACTTTTCACTGTATACTAATTATGATGAGAATACATCAAATGAAACCAAAGGAAGAAAGAAATAGCAGATCACTAAGAATTGGAGGCAAGAGGAAAGAAATGATCTTGAATAGTGAGACAAAGACTTAAGTAGTACAATGATCTGAGGAGTTGCTTTTCCTTCAAATCTGTTTTATCTTTACATGTCCAACCTTAAGAAACAAGGTCATTTCAGCTGCGGTGTTTAGAATTGTAAGAAGTGTTTTTTTTAATGCGATATGACAATCCTCCCACAACTTAAGAACATAATGATTTTTAAAATCTTATAAGGCCCTCAACTGGGTAATCAGATTGCAAAATGATGAAGTTGATCTAATAAGGAGTGATGCCACTGTAATCTACATTTGAATAAACTGAGTGCTGGCTGAGGCACCTAACGAGGTCTTTGTTACACTCTGAATCTATGCAGCCCATTGTGATCGATGGAATGTTTTTAAATCTCATAGCAACCAAATTAGTCGTTTGAGGGTTTTGCACTGTAAGTCATGCCCTTCACCACACACACACAAATCCATGGGGAATTCAAGAGAGAAAAAAAACGAATGGCAGAGATTTAAACTCTATCTCCTCTTAGTTATATTGATCGACTGGCAAACTATCATGTGATTGGAGATCACATATCAATCAATATGTCCACAGCCCTGTGTACATGCAAAAAACAAAATCATAAACCCTTCGAGCTCTCATTGATCTGCAGAATGGAATGAAATCAAAATATCATGAACCATCAAACAATGCCACTTGGTGATTAATGGTCATCACATGGTATCCTTTTTGTAGATTTTTTTGTCTCTTAAACGGTTACCAACGAACACTTTTGTACAGCTGTGAGATACCAAGCAAACGGCCATTTCATTACTGTCCATCAGTTACAGAAATACCAGGTGGCCAATAAATATGTGTCTTAAAAAGCATTCTCATTCCCACTGGGCAGACTCAGGAAACGAACAATTACAGTAACAACTTACAGCAGCACAGCCTGTTACCAATAGCAACAGCAATGTTCAAGATGGTGCCATAACTGCAGTGCACCATATTTTTTCATTGTCTCCTTTTTCAGTTTTTCCCCTTTATGTTCTCCTCCGCTGAAGATCTAGTGATTTGTCGGATGCTGTTCTGCCTTACCCAAATGGTTATTTTCCATCTGTCAGGCCATTGGCAGCTTATTCATCCAAAGAAGGCAGCACAACTAGGTCAGTTCTCACTTTCCAATAGGAAATATTAGGGAAGCATGGTGGCGCAGTGGTTAGCACTATTACCTCACAACACCGGGGACTCGGGTTCAAACCTGGCCTTGGGTATCTGTCAATGTGGAGTTTGAAAGTTTTCCCCATATTTTCTTGGGTGCTCCAGTTTTCTCCCACAGTCCAAATATACGTTGTTTCAGTTGATTGGCCATGTTAAATTGTCCCTTAGTGCTAGGGGGATGAGCAGAGTAAATCTGTGGGGTTACAGGGATAGGACCTGGGTGGGATTCTTGTTGGTGCACGTGCAATGGGCCCCCTTGCCTCTTTCCGAACTGTAGGGATTCTATGATTCTACGAAAAACTGGGTGATGGGTTAATGGTAGGGCATTGGGGAAGTAACGGAACAAAGAGATGTAGGGCTAAGGCTCATAGCTCCTTGAAATGGAGTCACAGGTGGGCAGAGTGGTGAAGAAGGCATTCGGCATGCTTGGTTTCATTGGTCAGAACACTAAATATTGGAGTTGGAATGTCATGTTGAAGTTATACAAGACATCGGTAAGGCCATACATGGAATACTGTGTGCAATTTTGGTCACCCTATTATAGAAAGGATACTACTAAACTAGAAAGGGTGCAGAAAAGATTTACAGGGATGCTACCGGGACTTGATGGATTGATTTATAAGGAGAGACTGGATAAACTGGACTTTTTTCTCTGGAACGTAAGATGCTGAGGGGTGAGCTTATAGAGGAATACAAAATAATGAGGGGCATAGATCAGCTAGATTGTCAATATCTTTTCCCAAACATAGGGGGGTCTAAAACTAGAGGGCATATTCTTAAGGTGAGAGCAGAGAGATACAAAAGTATCCAGAGGGGCAATTTTTTCACACAGAGGGTGGTGAGTGTCTGGAACAGGCTGCTAGAGGTAGCAGTAGAGACAGATACAATTTTGTCTTTAAAAATCATTTAGACAGTTACATGGGTAAGATGGGTATAGAGGGATATGGGCCAAATGCAGGCAATTGGGATTAGCTTAGAGGTTTTAAAAAAACAGGGCAGCATGGACAAGCTGGGCTAAAGGACCTGTTCCATCCTGTAAACCTTTATGACTTTGACTCCATGATCAAATGAGCATATGAACAAACAAATTAAGAGCAGGGATAACCACTCAGCCCCTTGAGTCTGCTCCACCATTCAATAAGATCATGGCCTAATTTTAATATCAACTTTATATTCCTGCCTGATAACCCTTCACCCCATTCCTCATCAAGAATCAATCTATTTCTTCCTGAAGATATTTGAAAATTCAGCCTCTATCACCTTTTGTGGAAGAGAGTTCCAAAGTTCACAACCATCGGACAGAATTATTTTCCCCTCATCCCCATTTCGAATGTATTTAAATTTTAAATTTTATTTCTAACAAGTAGCTGGCCCTTTATTCTACATTTTCTCTCAAGAGGAAACAGTCTCTCTCACCCTGTCAAGTCCCCTTAGGATTTTATATGTTTCAATCAAGTGACCTCTTGCTCTTTGCCATGGGCGGTATGGTGATACAATGGTTAGCACTGTTGCCTCACAATACCAGGAACCCAGGTTCAATTCCCAGGTTGGTCACCATCTGTGGAGTTTGTACATTCTCCTCATATCAACTTGGGTTTCCTCTGGGTGCTCCGGTTTCTTCCCACAGTCCAAAGATGTATGGGTTCGCTGAATTAGTTAAACTGCCCCTTAGGTACAGAGACATTAGCTAGAGTAAATGGGATAGGGCTTGGGTAGGATTGTAGACTGTGCAAACTCAATGGGCCAAATGGCCCCTTTCTGCATTGTAGATTCTATAACTATGATTCTAAACTCCAGCAGATATAAACCTAAACTGACTAGCTTTCCATCTTAAGATATATTAATCTAATAAACCTTCTCTGAATTGCTTCCAGTATATTTACATATTTTGTTAAATAAAGAGATCAACACTGTTCACAGTACTCCAGATGTGGCCTTGTATAACTAAAGCATAATCTCTCTACTCTTGTATTCAATTCCCCTTGCAATAAGCAATATCATTATATTAGCTTTTCTAACTACTTACCATACTGCACTCTAACCTTTTATGATTTATGCAGATGATATGCTTCTTTTATATTCGAAACATAGAACAGCACAGCATAGTTAAAGCCCTTCAGCCCTCAATGTTATGCCGAGCTTTGTCCAATCCCAAGATCAAGCTATCCCCTCCCTACAATTGTGGAGTGCTCCATGTGCATATCCAATAACCACTTGAAAATTCCTAAAGCGTCTGACTCCGCTATTACAGCAGGCAATCTATTCCACACTCCAACTACCCTCTGAGTGAAAAATCTACCTTAGACATTATATCTCCCACCATGAACTTTATAGTTTTGCCCCCTAGTAACAGTTACAGCCCCCCTCCCCCGAGGAAATAGTCTCTGCACATCCATCCTGTGAATCCCTCTGATCATCTTATAAACCTCTATTAATTCTTTCTGCCAAAATCAATAACCTCACACTTACCCACACTATACTCCATTTGCTAGATTGTTATCCATTCACCTAACTTAACTATATCCTTTTGTAGCCTCTTCACAATTTACTTTCCTACCTATCTTTGTATCATCATCATTAACAGAAAAACCTGAATAATTATCCCCTTCTTAGTCCAGGTAGTGCTCCTATCACTCCAGCCTCAAAGATCAGATAACAGATAGGGATTTCAATCTGGCATGATTCTGGCAAAGTATGGTTCAGTACAACAGTCGACTTGACACTTGGCCACTGAACATTCCAATAACAGAATTTGAGTTTCAAATTTTGATTCCTGGAGCCATATTTGTGGCATCGAAACAATCCCAGGACCATGGCATGGAAGAAAATTTGAAAGTGAGAAAAGATGCAACAAGATGGAGAACATCCATAATGTGAACAATGGAATTGAAAGTTGCAGTCCAGAGGGAGAGGGGTAGCATGGAATGACCAAGTCCAAAGAGTGGAGAACAAATTGGGATGCATGAATGAGGAAATTTTCAGAGACAGGGATGGTACAAGGCCATGGAAGGGTTATACATTCATTGTAAGAAACAACTTAGAATCCTGCAGTGCAGAAGGAGACCATTTGGTCTACCAAGTCTGCACCAACCACAATCCCATCCAGATCCTATCCCTGCAACTCCATGCATTTACCCTAGCTAGTTCCCCTGATACTAAGGGGCAATTTAGCATGACCAATCCCCTGCACATCTTTGGACTGAGGGAGGAAACCAATCTACCCGGAGGAAACTCATACAGACATGGGGAGAATGTGCAGACTCCATACAGACTTATTATCATTATTCCTGTGGCTAAAATGCCTTATTTTCCTTAGGAACTCCTGATTTTGCAAGCTAGACCAATAGGGGAAAAAATTAGAACAAAGGAAAGAGAATAGTGAAGGTTCATTAAAATAATACCAGTCAAAAAAAAATTCTGGTTACAAAGGAAGCCTTTGGTTACCAGAATGGAAGATTTGAACCCCAATAACCATTTTCTGCACTGTGACTGGTTTGAGAAGCAGTATTGGGAAAGATGCCTTCTACAGCTAAGCGTATCTGTTATAAGAGGCTAAAGACTCATCTGGAGAACAAAGAAGAAAGATCAGAGGAGCTTTATCATACAGGTTATTAAATTTCCTGCGGTGTTATACAAATTGTGTTGGACATTATGGGTAAAGGGATGCATTCCTATGGGGGTTCACCTTCTACAACTTCATTGAAAGATCCATTTTCCAGGACTTTATCAGCAGAAGCTTCCTTCAGTGTTGCAACATTATACCTCCATTTCAGTGGGCTGGGACTTGACTTGGTGTGAAAATTCCTCTAAATCTGCTGAGGTCTTTTCTTCAAATCAATAAAGCAAGTACTTAAATGTTACAAGTTCTGATGATTATCAGCTGTATAATAATTAATGAATGGAAAATTATATAATGCAATGTTGCTTGCAAGGCAAACACAAGCAAATGGGGCTCTTGGCAGCAGTCTGGCCTCTCGTGTATTTAAGAAAATGCTTGTGCAATGAACTTATTTACAAAAACTTTCTGTGTCTGCATTTATGTATTAATGATTGATTATTCAGAAACTGACTAGGTCATATTTACTGCTATTTTGACAAAAACATTAATTTAATTGGCAAGGTAATGTATCGCTTGTTCGCCAAGGCAACTGCCATTCAGCCAATTGTATTTAAATTAATTAGTGAGAATTGCTACCAATAAACTGATAATTCAATATTTACTGTCTAATTCTTTGTGGGCCTGGTGCAGTAAATACTCTCTCAGTGCAAGTGTTACTTCTCTGAAGTCATTCTGTTCTCATTAACCATTTGAAAGCACAATCCAAATCAAGCAATAAACTGTCTGAACTCACCTACTCAGTTTCAAACCGTAGTGTAATTTGTTCTGAGGAAGGTTTATGCCCTCATATTGCATTCACGTTCCAAGATATGAGAATATAGCATCCGTCAACCTGACAGAGGCATTGTTGTTCTTGCCATTGAACCATAACAGGCAGTTTTTTTTAGTTATTTTGGACCTTTGCTATTAACAGCCTTTTGATGTGATTTGATGACCACAATTCTGTTATGTTGCAGTGTTCATTAACCTGGAGAAATTTGAATAAATGATGGAATGGATTGTATACTGAAACAGGACCTATAGCTACGCTGGTCACACAATGTCAAGTCCAGCAAATTCATCAACTAAAAAAAATTCTCATTTCCTCCACAGTACACACAGATAATATATATTGCATTTCAACACATCTATAAAACGTTGAATAAAAAAACTACCTTGTGATGAATTGACTATTATTTGAACTTCCAAAAATTTATTAGATTTATCAATGATATGAGCTACTTCCACTGCATCCTTCACAAAGGCATTGGTGCTCAAGTTTATAGAAGGATGTGCACAGACCAATTTGACCACTGGAGCATGATTCATCGTGACAGCAAGAGCATGCTAATAGTTTTACGATTGAGATAGGTTGGTTAGTACTAAGCAAACTGAACTCTGTACTCCTATTTGCACAGTGGCTTGCTATGCTCATTAAACCTCTCTTTAATTATTCATTTTCTACACAGTGGCACATATCAACAATAACCATCACACAATGGATCCCACACAAGCTAACTTTAGTGCCATCATCTTAGGTGTATCCAACTTTGTCAGTTTGCTTTATGAAAAGAAATGGGTTGTAAATCCATGGCACAGTATGCTGGAGCTTTAGTGTGGACTGCACTGCACTTCATTTGCTTCTTAATTATTTTGGAAAGAAACAAAGTTGGACAACTCCAGTTTTAAGATACTTTCAAAAGTTTTAAAGTTTATTTATTATAAACACAAGTAGGCTTACATCAACATTGCAATGACTTAACTGTGGAAATCCTTTGGTCGACACTGGCAACTATTCCAGTACATTGAAGGAGAATTTAGCATGGTCAATGCACCTAACCAACACATCTTTCAGACTGTGGGAGGAAACCAGAGCATCCAGAGGAAACCCACTCAGACACAGGGAGAATGTGCAAACTCTACACAGACAGTGACCTGGGAATCAATCCCGGGTGCCACATAAAGTTACAGATCTACAGTTTGTAATTAATCCTGCATAATATTGAACAAATACACCTACTTTGCTTAAATTAGAAATTAAATTAATGTCTTTAATTTGAATGATTTCTTAAATAATAGAGCCAGGATTTTTCTACTGCACATTCTCGTGCAACGTCAGTGGGTCAGGCCATCCCATCCATTCTTGAATGTGAGTAATTTATGAACTTTAAGCAGGCTCTACGAAGGATAGTTTGCCTTAAGAAGAAAAATGGAAATTGCTCTAGTGGTTAAATGATAAGTGCAAGATCCCAGAGTTTGAGTATTCTTACACACTAGTAAGTGTGCACCAAAATAAAACACTATCCCTAATCTGACACAGGCAGTTGTACACAGACATGTCACACGATGGATAGTGTAATACATGGAAAGAATGTCACCCTTGTCCAATTGTAGATAATTGTCTCAGATTGAGACTGAGGCACATTGTTACTCTATAGTACAGAGGAAGATTTGTTGTGCATCTGGCTGTGCTGCAGTTGATGAAGACAACTTAATACTGACATTATGTAAGCATTAGTGTCACAAGTAGACTTACATGCACACTGCAATGAAGTTACTGTGAAAATATAGTTGCCACATTCTGGCGCCTATTCGGGTACACTATGAGAAAATTTAGCATGGCCAATGCACCCTCACCAGCACATCTTTCGGAGCGTGGGGAAAAAACACAAGCACACAGTGAAAACCCAGGCAGACATGGGGAGATTCTGCACGGGCAGAAACCCAAGCCAGGAATCGAACCCAGGGTCCTGTGGCACTGGGGGGTTGGTGAGGTGGTGCCTGAAGTA
Source organism: Sphyrna mokarran (assembly GCA_024679065.1). Classification (NCBI taxonomy): domain Eukaryota; kingdom Metazoa; phylum Chordata; class Chondrichthyes; order Carcharhiniformes; family Carcharhinidae; genus Sphyrna; species Sphyrna mokarran. The sequence goes on from JAGIQG010000026.1 coordinate 20,438,626, forward strand.
GGAAGAGCTTCATTCCTCATGAATGACATTTGGCACCTTGATGAATTGAATCAAGAGGAAACAAAAGGAAATTAGATTTTGAATGAGAAGGAATATAATTGCTGTAGATTTAAATGTGACATCAAAACTAACTCGTCAACAAGGCTTTAGGTATACTGAACAATTATTAATGTTATAGAAAGAAATTTGAAAGTGTTGGTTATTGATATTGTCACATCTTCAATGTCATTACTTGGCTTGGCTTCCATCCACCATTTTACAAGAAGCACCTATATATATGGCAGCAACTAAATTTAACTACAGTCATATTAGGTTAATGAGGACTGACCCTTATGGGTAACCACATACATCTAAGTATCTCTGATTTAAAAGGTTGTGCAGTGAAAGGAGATGAAAGTGGAGCAGCCTGTCATACTTCATTGGTGGTAAGGAAAAAAGGATTATTTTAAAATGTTAACCCTATCAATAGCTGGAAATTTCCACTGAAGAAGGGATATATTCCAGACATTAATTCAAAATTATTCCCAGCTATTATTATCCTGCTATATCAGAAGTCATTTCTTCCCCTTTGCACTGCCAGTATTCTTTAATTTAGAACTTTAAACAGGAAAATTAATTAATGGGCCTTTTCTGTGAAGAGTGGATCCAAAGCCTGACAGAGACAATTATTCCTTTTATGTGAGGAGGTCTAATGGGCTTCGATCCAAACAGAAAATCCCTCCAAATAGTGAATTTCCTCTTCTAATTCACAAACAAAACATACAGTTTTCTCTATAATGAAAAGGTGTGGCTTTATAATCAGTGATTGGCGGGAATAAAATTTAGTGAGTGTGTCACAACGATGGAGAAAAGCACTGGGCTGGATTTATCAGCAAATAGCAGCAAACCTGAAATCATTGGCAATCTGGTATGGTCCATGGTGATTGACTGAACCAGATTATATAATTCATAAAGGAGGCAATGTTGGGCTTGTCACCAGATCACATGGATCTGGCACCAGGAATCCCTGTTTGCCTGATATGCAGGAGTTGGCACTCCATTTGAAGAGAGCAACACCCCCTGTTGGAATTAGAAACTGTCTTGCAAGCTATTTAAGAAAATTCTGCAATTTAAGTCTCTGGCATCTGAAGTTTTGGCGCTCTAGTGCAAAAAAGTCTTTCCAAGAGGAAGATTCCTCCACCATTGCAGAAGATCACTTGATGGTATCAATGGGTTCAAACTTAGATCTGAAGTGTTGCAAGCCAATTGGTGCATCCCCTCCAGTGCTTGAGGGTGGAGAGGGACAGAGTGGATGATACCCATGCTGCCATTATCTCTCCTTTTTCTTGTAGGCAGCCTCTTAAATCTCATCTTCCACCACCAACACCACCACCACCCCCCCACCCCACCACCACCACCACCACCGCCATGTCACTTTAATGGGTGGCCCCTCTGGACTGCAGTTGTGCACTGCCCCTTTAAATTTTAGACCCACTACCTCTGAGATCTGAACTTCCTGCTTGAGGCTCTTCTCTCAGAGTGCCAGCTTAGTGAGGCTTTACACAGAGACAACCTCTCCATGATCAGTACCCTGTGACTCAGCTTGGCAGAAGAATAAAGGGACTCTCGCTTAAAGCCCCACTGTGCTGGGAGAGTGGGATTGGAAAATGCAGCGAGCCATTTGAAAGCTCCTTGACTTCACCAGGACAGGAAAATTTATCAGCAGGAGGAATCGGAAAGTTCTGCCCCTTCAGTCAAGGAAACCTTGGGACAGGATTATCCACCCATATGCACCTCAAGACAGGAAATTCCAGCACAAGCTCAAAAGATGTTTGAATGGTCTGATGAATTTTGTGCTTCACCCATTACGATTCCTGTGGCAGGTGAATTGGGAGAATTTTGGCCCACATATAAATCATTGGCTTTCATTCGGTGAGTTGCTGACGGCACGAGAGACACTTTAATTCGATGAGGAAGGCAGTGTTATATCAATTCAAATTGCATTTAAGTTAAATGCAAGTGAACAATTTTGAACTTCCCGCTATCAATGGGTGAGTTTCCCATTTGTTACTTTCCTGCCACTGAGTTAATTGCTTACAGTTCTCCCACTGCTGAAATCAGACACACAGACCCTGTGTAATGCTCTGTGCCCATCTACTGGACTTCCTTCCACTTTCAATTTAGAGATTATTTTGTGTCTCTCTGAACAAAACCGAACAATTTCAGAAAGTGTAGAAGCCACACTACCACAAAGGAAAAAATATTATTTTGTATCTCACGAGAGTTAAGTTCTCTCTTATTTCTTCCTTTTGCATTTGTACCATCACAAAAGCACCGCACAAAGTATACATATAAAATCATTAACCACTGATTTGTTTGAGTTTGATTGCAGAATTGGTGATTTTTTTTTAATTTTGAGAATTGGTCACATATTTGTCTTTGTCCGCCCAATGCAGATTGGGCATCGAGCACTCAACAAGCAAACATAGGGAATTAGTGGGTCCAGGTAATTCCACTTATTATCACCGAAATTTCTTGACAAATGCCAAACTCTTATCAATCTCAGCCTTTCCAGAAAGAAATCCTTTCCAGGATTTGACTTATGTAATTGACACGGAACACTTCCACGTGTAGGGAATATTAAAGCACACATCTCCGCTTACTGCAACGGAACCTTTCCAGTGATTTCATTGTAATTTCAACAACTTTTCTCTATAAATTAAAATAATTGTATTAACATATAGAACAATAATAGGGAAATGTCCTGAAGTAAACAGTTGTATCATTAGGTTAGGTGCATTGGCCATGCTAAATTCTCCCTCAGTGTACATGAACACGTGCCACAAGATGGTGATGAGGAGATTTTCACAGTAATTTCATTGCAGTGTTAATGGAGGCCTACTTATGACACTAATAAATAATCTTTAAAACTTAAACATTATACCTTCTAGGATGTATTAATCCTCAGGTAAAACATTTCACCAGATCATAATGGCCATAGTTCCAATTTCATGTTGATGTGAAACAGCTTCATATGCAGAGCATCACAACGTTAGCAGTATAATTTGTGACTATTGCTGATGAACTGACCTCCGAATGTACAGAAGCAGAATATATGATACCATCTTGAGTAAGTGATACACCCCAGGGAGTATGTATTGTATAATAGTACACTGTACGCACTGTAAGATGGTGCTCAATAGTAGTCCTGGGACAAAAAATATCTCTCTGTACTTGGCATCAGGGTGAAGGGCAGATGGCCTCTGCAAACTGTAAGGTGATGTAAGGGTTGAAGAAAGATCAGATCTAAAAGAGGAACAATCCTTTCTTGAAGGATAAAATGATGATTCAGATAACTTCAGGAGAACCAATTATCTAGTTAATTTGTTGGATATAGATCAACCTATATATCGTCTATTATTACGTCTCATTTTTATCTAAAAAGTCTATCATTTGTCAAGTTTTAAAAAGTATTCAGGATGAGGCAGGAAACACAAAATATATAATAAAATTCAGAGCTTTCTGGAGTTAAGCATGCTCAAGACCACCTAAGCAATATATACCCGTGGAAAAGCATTTTGAATGACTGTTTCCAATTCTTTATTCGGTATCATTGATCCTGATTCTTTATTCTTACGATACATTTAATTGCATGAGTCTATTGTCCTTTAATGTTGTTCCTTTTCTCTTTCTGCACTGCATCATTTCCCACCTTCCTCCTGTGACAGCAGGACCAACTGTTAGGACATGGAAAAATGTGGCCCCAGAATCACTAACCTTATCATTTTCTTTCTATGGTGAAAGCCATTGACTTTTCAATTCCTCCTGCACCATAGCTGAGATTAGAAGCTCGGAATTTCAGAAATCAACTGCACAAACCTATATCAGCTATCCCATAGCACAGTGTGTTGGAGATCCAATATAAATCACCAACATACTCTGCAGACAGTTCACTTTCAATAAAATTTTTAGTTAAACTTCATGAACATTTAAAGGAATGATGTCGTTCCAAGCTACATTGCATCACATTAGCACACTTTTCACACTTCATCATTTTTACTAATCCATAGTTGGGTGAAATCCTGGATAGTGAAAGGTTTAAACCTCCAGCACCTTTAGGCTACATAAGGTTATTAGTTGCCATTTCATTGAATTTCTCTATTTGGTGTCCCATGATAGAAAGAGCTTTTTTCCCCCTAACAAAATTACTAAAAGGATACCTATTTATTTCAATTCCTCAAATTCAGCTAGTCAAATTGAGTCGTTTCCAGCTTTCCAATCACACCTATGTTTTACATTATGCAACGGCTGAAGAACATTCTCATGGTTCTCCCAAAGATTTGTCAAGTCTATCCAGTGACAAGCTGCAAGTTCCCAATGGGTTTAGCTGATGGCAAAGTGCCACATCAGTGGGGTGCAGTGGGTAGTGATATTGTCACTGGGCTAATAATCCAGATATCCAGGGGAATGCTGTGAGGATCTGGGCTCTAATCCTGCACAGAATACCTGGAATTAAAAATCTAATGATGACCATGAAACCATTGTCATAAAAACCCACCTGGTTCACTAATGTCCTTTAAAAAAGTGTAACAGCTTTAATCAAGCAATTGGGGTAGGCCTGTTAGAATATGATTAAGAGTCAAATTGATGGGCCAATCAGAGAGCCTCTTGCTCTGTATTTAACCAGGAATATCAGGCCCTTTGGGACTCCTAGTGTAGACTGTTAATGGAAAGCATACTTTGTGCAATTGTCAGACTTGTTAGTAAAGGGATTTTAGTTGAAGGGACTCCTATTTCTGAGGAATGATTATAAAAAGGAAATCTTGCTATCCATCCTTACCCAGTCTGGCCTACAAGTGACTCCAGAGCCACAGCAATGAGGCTGATTTTTAAAATGCCTTCTGAGATGCTCAGCTCAAGGGCAATTTGAGATGGGTTATAAATTCAGGCCCAAGACTTACCTGAGTAAGGATTGTGAGTCTTTGGATGGTTGTGTGTTCTGAACCAACTGTAAAATACTATTCTATTTGTGTTTTTTATGCATATACACTATGGTGACCATAGTGTATGTTTGTGAATGGAACTGAGCTCTGGATAAGAGGAGAGAAAAATAAGTTGTGCCTCCTGCTTGCTATCCAGTAACCCATTCTGGAAGGATACTTTATGACTGAGGGGAATGTGGTATCATAAGAAACAAGAAGGAATCTTAGTAGTGTTTAATCTGCTTCACAAAATCTTTCCAGGCACTGCCTATCCTCTGCCAGAAGTAGGGGCTTATAGTTGAAATTGCATGTTATTAAACATCCCATGAGTGTGGACCAGCTTCTCAGTCAATGTTCTGCACATGGTGATTTACTACTTCCTTTCACCATATCATTGAGTGGAATTCAGCTAATCAGAGGTGAGCAGAGAAGGAAAGCTGGGGTGGGGTAGGACACATTCTGACAGCATATCCTAAAAACCAGTTGTATAAGCATCATTTTGGAAGGCTGAAGGAGATAAAAACAGAAAATGCTGGAAACCATAGTTAGCACTGTTCCTTCAAGGACCTGGATTCAATTCTGGCTTTGGGTGAATGTCTGTGTGGAATTTACACATTCTCCCTGTATCTGTGTGGGTTTCCCCTGGGTGCTCCAGTTTCCTCCCACAATCCAAAAATGTGCAGATTAGGTTGATTGGCTGAGCTCAATTGCATCTTGGTGTCCCAAGATGTGTGGATTCAGGGGATTAGTGGGATAAATACGTGAGGTTATGAGGATAGAGCCTAAGATGCTCTGTCAGAGAATCAGTGCAGACTTGATGGGCTGAATGGCCTCTCTGCACTAAAAGGTGATATCAGCATGTCTGATATCATCTGTGGAGAGAGAATAGAGCTACTGTTTCAAGTGTGGGTAACTTTTCTTCAGAGCTGAAGAAGATTTTAATGCACTATGGAGCCCTGAAGGAGAAAAGGGGAGAACTGAATAGAATGCATTTTATCATAAACACATGTTCAAGAAAAACAGTTTTGGAACAAGAAAACTAATGTCCCCAGTCCAATACTATCTGCAGACTTGTCTCAGGAGTTCACTATTACTGTATGTATGGCTAACTTTGTCAGCTATGTTCATTCTTAAATCTATTAGTACACCTCAAAGTATTCTCTATTTAATTCATAGTTCTGATTGTTACCATTTATTTTGTAGTAACAGCAAAAAACATAAACAAGTTTGGTAAAATTGGTAATTACTGGAGCCCATTGACTCGACAATGCATCTGTAGTATTTAACTTTGTTTCTCTCTCCACAGATGCTGCCAAGCTTAGTTTTTCCATCATTTCCAGTTTTTATTTTGGATTTTCAGAATCTGCGCTGTATTATTTTCCATTTCAGAGTTGTCAAAGTATTTGTTTAGTTGAAGAGTTTTACAAAAAGGTTTCTGCCTATTCACACAAATTTTGACCACTAGGCTGATCACAAAAATTAATATCTTGAGAGAAATGGAAAAGAGAAAGTGGCAGAGTAAAACGTAAGTACAAAAATTAATTTTTTTAATTAATTAAAACTTCTCTAAGAAGAGAGTTCCTCTTTCAGAAACTAAAACAGACATCAGAAAGAGTTGCTTTAGCAGCAGCATTTGTGGTAGGCCCAAAGATGGATCGAAGGTTTTGATTAAGACCTTCCATAGCTCCATAAACAGATGTTTTTTTCATCAAACAACACAAATAGAATGAATGTCATTTTGCAGTTGGTTTAAAAATATATATATACATCCATACATATGAATTAGGAGCAAGAGTGGACCACTCAGCCCCTTGAACCTGCTGTCATTCAACAGGATCATTTCTGATCTGATTGTAACCTCAACTCTACATTCCTGCTTACTCCAATAACCTTTCACCCCCTTGCTTATCAAGAACCTATCTGCCTTAAAAATATTCAAAGATTCTACTTCCACCGCCTTTTCAGGAGGGGAGTTCCAAAGACTCAGTCCTCTTTGTATCATCTGTAGGATAAAACTAACCTGTCTCATGATGGTCTAAACCCCAGCTCATGGTCCCTATTGGGTGAACAATCCATCACTTGGTGAATTCTGCTTCACAATGATAGGAAGAACCAACATTGAAGGATCAAAAACAATGTCACTATTAACCTTCTGACAGTCACAATTTCTTCCCATCTCTCATAAATGGATGACCCCTTATTTTTAAACAGTGACACTAATTCTAGATTCTCCCACAAGAAGAAACATTCTCTCCACAAACACTGTCAAGCAAGGCCCCCTCAGAATTTCAGTCAAATTGTCTATTGCTCTTCTAAACTTCAGCAAGCCTAACCTTTCCTCGTAAGCTAATCCTCCCATTCCAGGTGTTATCTAATAAACCCCTCTGAACATCTTTTAATGCATATACATCCTTCCTTAAATAAGGAGAGCAATATTGTATAGTGCACCCCAGATGTGGTCTGACTCGTGCCTTGTGTAATTGAAGCATAAGCATTACTTTTGTATTTGATTTCCTTTGCACTCGATTACATTCTAATAGTTTTCCTAATTACTTGTGTATCTGCACACTAACCTTTCCCAATTTACACACTAGACTCTCAGATCTCATTGCATCTCAGAGCTCTGCAATCTCTCATCATTTATATAATATTCTTTTTTATTCTTCTTGCCAAAATGAACAATTTCCACATTCTCCCACATCATATTCCATTTGCCAGATTTTTGTCTTCCCTCTTAACCTACCTATATTCCCTTTTAGCCTCCTATGTCATCTTCACAACTTAATTTCCTTCCTATCTATGTATCATCATCAAATTTGGCAACCATCCCTTTATCCAAGTCATTTATATAAATTATGGGAAGTTGAGGTCCCAGCCCTGATCCCTGTGGAATATCATTCATCACAACTTGCCAGCCAGAAAATAACACATGTAATATCTACTCTGTTTCTTGCTATCCATGCTATTATGTTACCCCCTAATAACTTTTATTTTCTGCAGTAATCTTTGATAGGGTACCTTATCAAATACCTTCCAAAAATCTAAGTACAGTGCATCCCCTTTATCCACAGCACGAGTTCATTTTGGAAGAACTCCAAAATGTTGGTTGAATATAATTTCCCCCTCAAGACCATGTTGACTCTGCCTGATTACCTTGAACTTATGAGTACCCCGCTTTAACTTTAATAATAGTTGCCAACATTTTCTCTAAGTGTTAAGCTAACTGTAGTTTCCTGCTTTCTGTCTCCCTCCCTTTTTGAATAAAAGAGTTACTTTCACCAATTTCCAATTCAACTGAACCTTTCTGAATGTAAGTAATTTTGGAAAATTAAAAGCAACACATTAACCATTTCATGAGCCATTCCTTTCAAAAGCATGTAGATAAGTTGAAGTGGACAGATTTTAAGGGGATGTAGGAGCAGAGGGACCTGATTGTATATTATTAAAGGTGGCAGGACAAGTGAGCAGTTAATAAAATATAAATCATTTTGGGCATAATTTATCAGGACCTATTAATGTAAGATCAAGAAGGTTATGTTGATCTTATACAAGACACTAGTTAGACCTCAGTTAGAGTATTGTGTACAGGTCTGGGTGCCATACTATGGGAAAGATGTGAACACATTGGAGACAGTGCAGGGGAAGTGTATAAGGCTTGTATGAGAATGGTTCCAAGGATGAGAAACTCGCTTATGTGGAGAGGTTGCAACTCTTCTCCTTGGAGAAAAGAAGTCTGAGAGGAGATTTTGTAGAGATGTTCAAAATCATGATGGAGCTGGACAGAGTAGTTAAGAGAAACTGTTCCCTCCCAGAGGACAGATTTAAAGAGCAATTGTGATATGTGAAAAACTTTTTCACTTTGGAATGCACTACCTGGATGTGGTGGAGGTAGCTTCAATAGGTTCAATTCAGGAGGGCACCAGACAATGTGTAGGGGTGCAGGGAAAAGGTGGGGATATGGAGAGCAATGTAAAAATGATAGGCCTGATGGCTGCCTTCTGCACCAGAACAATGCTGTGATTTTGTAAAGATCATCAGGAACCAGAGATTTCTCAGCCCACGCTCCAGCAATTTGCTCAGAGCCATTTCCCTGGTGATTGTAATTTTCTTGAATTTTTCCTTCTCTTCCAATTCCTGATTTATAACTATTTCCAGGATGTTACTTGTCCTCAATTCAGTTTTGAAGTTAAAATGGATGAAGAAAGGATGTTTGTGGTGATTTTTGTGTGATTTTGAATCTACTTTATAATTTTAGAGCAGAAAGTAACTAAAGACTGAATTAGTTCACCAGAATATTTCTTCTCTGATTCAGAAGCAGAAAAACAGATCATAGACCTTCAATTGGTTAATGATTGAGGTAATTGTGGAACATTTCCCTAAATTAGCCACTCTCATTTAGTTACACAAGAAACTAATGATGTCTTCCCTTTCTGATCATTTTCTTTGTATAGCAAGACATCAGTGTCAGTTTGGTTTAGTGGTAAGTATTCATGCCCCTTAATCAGAAGCCCCACTGAGACCTGAGCAAACAATTTAAGTTGGCATATTATTGCTGCCTTTTAGATTGAGATGACAAAATAGAAACTCCATCTGTCTATCCAGGTCAATGTAAAAAGATCTCATGGCTGTATTTGAAGAAGAACAGCTAATTCTGATGTTTGGCCAACATTCTTCCCTTAAACTATTCCACCAATACAAATGAACTGATCACAGTCTTATTTGTTATTTACCAGACCTTGCTATTTGATTATTTGCATTGGTGTACGAAACAGAAGATTCAGCTGTGCAGAATTCAGCAACCTGTTTCCAAGGATACTTTTCCTATTGCAGCATTTTTATTTTTATTTGCAAGAATTGGCTGAGAAGTTTCCTCTGTACATTCTGACATTAATTTGTTTTTGTACAAAAATATATGATTAGTTAAAATCTTTAAACTCGCTCTCTTTTGAACAAAAACAAAATTCAGTTGAACTGGTCAGGTTGATCTTGGGATAGAGCGCATGTATTGGATATGATGTATGAATGTATATTATGTCCAAACTAGTCTCAACTTGTATAATGCACCAAAATCCATCCCTCTGGCTGGAATGATCTTATTAACAGTGCTGTAATATTTCACATGCTAGAACTCCTTCTCCCCATGAGGAAATTAATGATCTTGATGTCTAACTTTCTATCAGATACTACTTAGCTGCAACAAAGTCATGTGATTTTACTTTTGATCCATTATTTTGGTTCCGACTCAGTTGCATGATGAGCCAGAAGTTCATTATCATTAGAATTCAAAATAACCAATACAGAATTTTTAAAATATATTTTGGCACAAATGAAGAATGTGTTAAAAATGTTTCTGTTAGCAATATAGCCACAATAACTTGCTCCTGGCCTTAAAGAAGCTCAGTGTGTATTATAAGTAGGGAGCTGGCAAGCTACGATATAGTGAGGAAGATCGAAGACACATGGCAAGGGGATCAATTTTTTTAGAGACTTTTGAAAGCTCACCTCGCTTGTTTTGAGAGAATCCCAGGGCCAGAAATTTTAATTACTGAAAGATCGCTCCCTGATGGTGAAGCAGAGGGAATACAGAACGAGGGGCCATTTGGAGTCAGAGAAACTGAGCAAGAATTATGTGGTGAGAAATGTTTGTGCAGAGAGGATGGAAAGGAAAACAAGATTGCTGAGTGATTTAAAATGAAGCTAAGAATACAATGATGTTTGGATGGAAGTAGAATTGAATATTGACATGCAGAACAGAATAATAAATGACATTGTCATGGAGCAGCATGTAAATAATGAATTGGTTGGGACCAAGGATGATAGCATTGATGTGACTATTTTCTGCATTCCAATATATAGGAGAGGATAGAGACCATGTATTTGGTAATACAATAACACTGAAATTTCATTGGTAAGCAAAATGGTCTATGGTAATACAATAACACACTGAAATTTCACAGGTAAACAAATCCACCATATTAAAAGAGTACTGTTTCACAATCTCTGAAAGTGATACTTTACACCATTAATACGAAGCACTATGTTTTGGACTTCTTACTGAATCAAAATCAATGACACTTGAAAAATAGCGGATAAATAAACAGAACAGTTAACTGAGCAATGAACTGCCTGATTAACATGGGACCTGCATGACAGATGAGGGTTATGAGGTTTCACCTTCATGAAGGAGACTGCTATTTTTTCAGTACTACACACAGAGGTTCTTGGAAAATATATCTACAGTTTCTATTACATCTGTGATTGAATAAAATACACTTTATGGTGAGATGATGTTTATAACCTTGGTTAATCTGATGTGAGTGCTTGCTTGCAGGCAGCAAAATAGACAAAGATATAGCATATTCCACTGGGATACGGTCAATTCCAGTTACCCTTGTACACCTCATGCAGGCTTTCAACAATGTCCAGTGTTCATAAAACAGTCCAGTCTGACTGTCAGACAAGTATTTTAGCAGAAGTTCTAATAGGTGGTAGGGTAAGCATCCTTTTCTTGTCCTCTATTGCCATATGAATTGTTTGCATATCTGATTCCTAAAAAAAAATCAGCCTCCCCCCTTCAACCTGGACATCCTCACTGCAATACTGTCCAGTTTCTCTCAGGATAGAGGTAACACTGGTATGCCACATTTATTTCCTTAGTTGTCTTGACCAGATAGTTTACCTTTTCCTTTACTCCTGCAATGCTGGTCTATACGTAAACCTAGATGACAAGGCGTTTGATTGCATACATGAGATGCCACATCCAATGCGTTACTTGATCCTGTGTTACTAAAGCAGCTTCTCACATTTCTGAAGGTGTCAGATTATGACCCCTGGCTATTGTTCTCAGGGATGCTGAGGCCAATTGTAAAGTGTGTGCTGGGCTGGCCTCTCCTAAGAAATATTGAGAGCAGATCAGACCATGTGTTTCATAATTACTGCTCATTATTGGTCAGGGTTGTTTAGTTAAATAAACTGTATTGGGATCCTGAGATTAATGCGTTTATCCCTGGCCCTAAGTAATCTCTTTGATCTAAAATATGATCAATAAGATCAATGTGAACTTGTCTCCACAATTCTGAAGGGATAAATCATTCACTCTTCTTTTGAGAGAAGCGAGTAGCTATCATCATTGCATTTGCTCATAAGGGAAAACTTCCTCTTTGCTGCAAGAGTCCTAGATTGGAATAGCTTCCATCAAACTCTTGCATTCTTATGAAGGAGCAAGTTAGAGGCAGAGATGTCCCACAGCCCTGGACTACTATCGAGAAAGTCATTTCCCATCCTACATCCTCGAGTGAAGCTACTGATGACTCATCATTCTGCCTACAGATCAAGAAACTTCACTTTGAGGAACCTTGGTTAGAATATTGAATTTCCAAAGTCTCACCAGCAAATAGCTCGCAATGTCAAATGAATGAAAGTTTGTAACTCCAGGTAGAAAGACAGAGGCAGTGAAGATCTTGTAAAAAGAGCCAGCCAACTATTCAATGGGGGGATTCAGCAAACTGAGACCCTCTTTCACACAGCTCAGCTCAAACTACACCTGAGGAAGGATTAGAAACTACAGAGAGGCAAAGACAAACTCAGCTGTAAATGACAGTGAGCAAGGACCAAGTTAACTTTGACCAATTAAATTAGTGAATTAAATTTAAACCAAATGGTACAATTGACAAAAGAGGTGCATTTTTTAAAAAAGTGCAATGCTAATTTTTATTATTTTGAAACAATTATGTTCCAGTTTTTCTTCATAGTGCAGTGGATGCTGGGACAGTGGGTAAATTTAAGGAGGAGTTAGACAGAGTTTTGATTGATAATGGGTTGAAGGGTTATGGGAAGAAGGCAGGAAAATAGGAATGAGGAGCATATCAGCCACATCAAATGACAGAGCAGACTGGATGGCCTAATTCTGCTCCTATATATTATGAACTTATAAGTTTCTTTCTGTAATTCTGCTGTCACCTGCATTCACACATCCGCTATAACAGAAGCTGTGAGTCCAGCAATAAAAACAGAAAATGTTGTGAAAACTCAGCAGGACCGGCAGCATCTTTAGAGAGAGGAAGAGAGTTAAGCTTTACAGTCCATATAACTTCTTCAGAGCCTTTTCTTCAGTGCGTACAGTATGTTGGTAACATTCTTCGAATGCTTGACAGACTGCTGTTTGACACAAGCCTGTCTATAGTTAATTTTAATGAAAGAAGAGACGTCGTCATTTGTTACAGCAGTCTGATAACTTACTCATTTAACATTAACATTGTTTAGCTCGGGTGAAAGCCAGCTTTTACAGCGCCTTATGTCTTCGTGGTTGCTCTGTGATGAAGGCCAAAGAATTAAAGTGAAATGGGGTCGATCAGTTCCAATGGGGAAGGTCAAACTAACTTTGGGAGCGCACCCTAACTGCACCAATGTGGTCGCCTGGCCAAGTTGCAACACAAGAGTTTGGAGGCGGAGTGTCCATCCGGCTGGGGCGGCAGGGGGAGCTATTGTGACACTGCTGGAGTGCTGACTGAGAGGGTCAGGCAAAATGTAAGGCTGGGAATGTGAGCTGAGAATGCTACTTAATACCGCTTCAAGGGGTAGTCAACATTCCACGCCCCGCTAATGCCATTCTTTACCTTAAACTCACAGCCATTTAAAACAAAAATCAATCATTAATGGGTCATCAACATTATCACAATGGAATCCTGTTTTACTCTGCAACATGGGTAGCTTTCTTTGAATGTTTTACCATTTACTGAGTCAGGCTACTAGCTAAATCGTACAATTTGAAGCAAAATCCGTATTTTTTTAAAAAAATATTTTCAGTAATATCTGATCTGGAAATATACACAGATATTTGAAATGCAAATAACTGGAAACTGCCAATAATTTCTATAGAATTATTGTCAGAAATGAAACATTAAACAAAAGGAATTTGTTGCTGGATAGTTTCTGCGTTGCTAATTTTCAAATCACTAAAATAGCGAATCCAACATCAATTTTGTTATCAAAATAATTTCGGAGTGTTTTCGCTGATTTCACTACCAATTTAGATAGATGGGGTCGTTCAGCTCTAACTCCGTGGCGAATGTCCCTAATGTTATAATTGAAATTCTGAACTTTAGCATTGAAATTCAGTCCAGTTTAATTGCTGGTGTTCCGATGCATACTCCGACCGTATTCACAATGCTTCATTCCGACACATTAAGTAAAAATATTTTTTAAAAAATAAGATTAATGAAACCTCAACGCTATGGTCTCGCTTTTTAAAAAAATCTTTGAAATTCAAATAAACGAAATTATTATTATTAAACAGTTGTGGATAAAATGCGCTAATTTGAATGAGAAACTACGGTACACAATAGAAATAGACTACTTATTAGGAGTGCCTGAACAGAATTGAAATGTTAGTTGTCCCGTATCACTTTAATCTCTGTGCCTGTCAAGTAGTTGTTTTCAATCGCTGTGGTCATTTAGAAATATAATGAGGCAATTTTATAATATCTGTGGATAATACATAAAGATAGATAGAGAATAGGTTTGGGGACATTTCGCAAAACCTTATTATGAGGAAGACTTTGTATAAATTTTCGGAAGGATGATTTTACCACTGTTTTTAAACGGAGCTGGGATCAGGTCGGCTTACATTCTCTCTTCAACTGAAAATGCTTTCAAAAAAATAATTTTCATGTAATTTGGATTTAATAACAGGCTGCCTTTTAATTCTGAGGGCCACACGAAGACACTTCAAATGAAAGTTTTGTAAATTCAAATGAAATTCACTGTAAATGAAATTTTTACACATCACCAACCCCATTCCAAAGTGGGAGATGAGGGTTTCTCGTTGTCTCGCCCGACAGGACTGAAATGATGTTACATGGACTTTTTTTAAAACCTGGAGCCTAACGGGTTTTGGACTGCCTGCTCGCTGTGGGGGAGGTGGTTTTGGGGGGAGGGGGGGATTAGAATAAAATAATTCGGTCCATTCTGGCTCAACTGGAGTCGGGATTAAACTAAAAAGCAAGTTATCTGCACTGTTCGGCCACAGACAAGTCTACAAACAAAAACACACAATGCGGAAATGGCCCCAAGCTTTGGGTTGTAATTACAAATCGATTTAAAATGCCCCTGTTCCCCTTTCTAACCACAGAAATTGGTGGCTGCTTGCTGGAGTATCTCATCCTTATTAACGCGGCCTGGTGAAATATTAGCTATCTAATCTCAAAGTAGAACAGAGTATGGGTTGTTTCTTTTTTTAGTCGTACGATTGTTCGGGGGGCGGGGTGCACACCTAGAATGTGCAAATATACAATAACTATTTTGTCTACGTTCCCTGCCAGGGTGTCGCTGGTTTCTGTTAGAACGGATTTGGAGGTTGGTTTAGAAAGATGTCTCTCACTGGCGGCCATCACACGCTTCGGTAAATTAAAAAAAAAATCGACGCATATGAAGTGAAGAGAGGGAGAGGCGGGCTCAGCCCTCGCCGGATAATGGAGACAGTCCCTTTAGATGAGACGTGGACCGCTAATTGATTTCCAGTGTGTTTAGATCAGGACTAATCCTAATGCGGACGATATGATAAATGTCCCAGTTAAACTCGGTCTGTCGAAGTGAGGGTTTGAACGAATAGCACAGGTAGCACCGGATGGAGGAGATTGAGATTACAATTTAGGGCAATGCAAATTTTCTGTTCCTTTCGTAAAGTTAAGACAAGAATTTCTTATCTCAAGAGGGTGATGAAGTTTTTTTAAAAACCGCAGAGGGCTGTAGAGTCTGGGTCATTCCAGGCTAAGATAGAATTTTTAGTTCAATAAGGGAATCAAACTCTGAGCAAGGGGCGTCCAAGAACCAATTGTTGGTTCTATTCATAGAATCCCTCCAATGCAGAAGGAGGCCATTGGGCCGACCGAGTCTGCACTGACCACAATCCCACCCCAGGCCTTATCCCCACAACCCGATGCATTTACTCTAGCTAGTCTCCCTTTGCTAAGGGGCATAGCCAATCCACCTAACCGGACACATCTTTAGACTGTGGGAGGAAACCAGAGCACCGGGAGTAAATCCAGACAGACACTCTATCCGCAGATGCTGTCAGACCAGCTGAGATTTTCCAGCATTTTCGGTTTTTGATCTAGCTTCAGGCATTCGCAGTATTTTGCTTTTATCTTCGTAAATGAAGGGGGAAGAGGATACGGTGAGGAAAGTGGAGTTGAGGATGATCACATCAGATCAGTCGTGATCTCATTGAATGGCACAGCAGACTGAATGGGCCGAATGGCTTTCTTCTTGTCCTGTGGTCTATTTGTAATATTTTGTTTTAAGCAATAGCAAGGATTGTGAAATACACTGCTAGGGTTGAGCGCTATAATACTAAAAGCCAATACTTTGCCAGAATGCCATTGTGTTACCAATGGCGCATTAAAAACGGGAGCGTTATTTTAGCTTGCAGACATTTCAGGATTCTGTTGTGTTTTCGCCCAGTTTAAATATTACTCCCTGCATTGTGAACAGCAATAACTAGGTGTGAATTAATGATGTTTAACTGCTGTGTGTCAAAACATGAATCCCTCTGTGTTCATCAGTCTGAGATGTACAGTATTGTGGTGGCATACGCTTTCCACGGTGTCCTTTGACGGGATTCCAATTCCTGTTATAAATGTTGTTTAGCATAACTATTACTGTTTAAAAGTTGTCTCGTTTATCTTAACCCTCCCTTCCATCCTGGCTTGTCTTCTGATGGTCGATAATGAGGAATCTCATTTGACACTCGTTCACCTAGTAGATTGGAAAGGTACAAGTTGCAGAGTGAGTGAGGGAAAGCTAAGGTGGCTCCCATTTCTTTTAGAGAGATAGCCTTTTGCAGGAGCGGCCAGAATTGGGGGGTGAGAAGGAGGGGGATCAGCAGTCTTCTACAATACCCGTTTTTGATTAATTTTGCTCTTATTTTCACCCATATCGACTGGCCAACTCCGAGATTGTTGGTTAAGATTGGTTAACTTGATAGAAAATGACTGTCTGCGGTGTTCACACCCCAATTGTAAAGTGGATTGTGTCTAAAAATAAAGGTTAGGAACAATTGCTCGCTCGGTTTTATTTCGCCACAGCAAGAAGTAATTTGAACTCAATAAACAGTTTTTCACGCCCTTGTTTTTGCGGATTTCCCCTTCGAATATTATCGGGGCTGGAATCTAAATGCTAATAATGCACCTTCAACAGCACAAACCGCCTCCAATCGCTGCTGTGGCGTTTACAGCGAGGGGCTGTTTGCCTGAGGAATGCGGTTCGTAGGGATTCTCGGTGTTCTAGCCCTTTCTCTCACCCTGCCCCTGACATGCCACACTTATAGGCAGCGCCCCGTTCCACATACTTAAAATAAAAGATTTTCCATTTGCACCTTGCTGCTGTAACAAAAGGCAAATATGAATTCTTCCTGGTGGGATTTTAACGAGATTCGCGCGGCTTTTCCGTTCTGCTGAACAGAATCAGTTTGGGTACCGAAGCTTAATACTTGATCACAATTTAATACAAGCTGCAATGCCCCCCCGCCTGCGATTGACTTTTTTTAAAAATCCGTCCGTTTTTAATCTTAAGAAATGCCCATCTGAATCTAATCTCACCCACATTCCGATGCCAGTCGTTAATAACTATGCGATGTATGACTACGTTCTGTTATTATTATCGAAATGGCAATACAAAACCATCAACATTTAGGTGTAGCTGTTTGTGATGGGGTTCCTAACCGTTATCAGCGCAAAGTTAAGGCGTATAGTTCATCTCTCAAAATACAATACTCGAATTCCAACCCAAATATATTTCAATCTTCGAAACTACATGAAGTGTTCAGCGAGAAATCCCCTGCAAACTGGCACGGAAACTCCGCGCGGTTAGAAAATACACAGTCGGATATTTAAGAATGGGCGAGTCTAATCTTAAGCAGTTAAATTGTTAAATCGTATACTTTGCCCTGTCAATTATTAAATCTTGGAGTATTATCAGCAACGACATTACAATCTAACCACCTCCCCAACAATCTAATCGCGCACTAATATCCCTAGCCACCGTAGCTTTACAAATAATTAACGCGATTTATTTTCTTCAAGCGGGCTCTCTGAGTGTCAAACTGGCCCTTGTGACTTACACTTTCCCAATTTATTGCAAGCCAAACACCACTGCCCATGCAGGCGGGGAGGTGGCGAAGAGATTTGAACGGATGGCGACCGTATTCGGACAGTAGGAAGCAAATGTATATATGTATGTGTGTGCTTTTTTTCTCTCTCCAATGAAGAGAAACTCAGCCAAAACAGTCATTTTTTTTATCTGTTCCTTGTGTGTTACTATTTAACTTTCGTTACGGACCAGCCCGACTTAGACCAGACTGCTCCAAATCCAACAATTTAAAACGAGATAACAAGAGCTCTCCAAAGCGACCTTTGTATCAAATTCCAAAGCTCTCCCAGGTGCCGTGTCTTGATAAGAGTCGGGCAAACCCCATTAATGAATTGACAATTTCAATTTGCTTTCTTTTCACTTCAGCTCCACTTAAATAATAATAATAACAGAGCCACATTTAGCGGATGTGGTTTTTTTAAAAAACTATTTTACCAGTACACGGTGCGTGTCAATGCCATTGAATCATTCTAGCGAGTTTATGAAATGTATTATCCCAGTGGAAGGAACATCAGAAATCCAGACAGCCAATGGACAAAGAATCCCAAGAAATATAAGCAGCTCCTGTTTTTTTTAAAAAAAAACATTATTCAGGCAGCCCAAACATAAAGGATAGAAAGCGATTCACATTGTATGGGAGATCGATATGCAAAGTGGGCGTTACTTGGATACGTGCATATACTTATTCCTATATTTCTACATATCTGTAAATATAAAACTTAAAAGGTCAGATCGACTTCTTTGTTTAAATGTTTATTTTTTTGGTTAGATGTGGCTTTTCTCGACATTTATCCCAATCACTATCCCTCGGATTTACACCGGGGTTTATATTTTTATCATAGCAATTTTAGCTCCCCGCAATAGCCCTCATCTTGCTCTAACATCTCTCAACAAATGGTTGATAGGTTGTCAAAAATAGTTATTGATTGAGTCTCTTTTTAACTACTGCTGAAACTTCATCAATCGCAGGCGTGTAATCGAAAAACCAAAAGACACCAGTTTTTTTTTATGTGAGGTGGTTGCTGGGGTGGGGTGGGGGTGGGATGAGAGGAAAGGGAGTTGATTTTCCCTGGGTTGTTGTGATAACTATTACTCAGGCTGAATGCCTTTGGCCCTTTACAGAACTATCCGTTGGCACACTCTGGGAGAGATTTTCTTTTTGGTACAGTGGTGTCTAATGATCTTTCTGAGTTTGGCTGGAGGTGTGATACTTCAGCTGCACGTCCAATTCCCTCACTTAGGAGAAACCAGGATCTCTGGAAAAGCCGCTGGTGAAGATCTGGTCAGGGGAGGAAAAAGGTTAGGTAGCTGCAGTTTAGCGGCAGGCTTGAGTTCGTTTCATTGGAACAATAGAGATGTGGTGGGAGAGGAGAATTGACTGCAGTGGGCACCGCTCCTTCTGTAGAAAGCTCAGCCAAGGTGATTTGGGATTACAGCTCTTTGATCACATTTGCGAGCTGCGTGTCTCCCAGTTACAAAGACAGAGCTGGTGTGTAATCAATATGGACTCAGTTCAAACCGCACAGAACCATCTTTGGCCGCCTTCTCTCTCTTTCTCTCATCCCCTTCTCCCCTCTTTTTCTCCAGCAATCCTATCATTAAATACGTGATATTTATCAATCCTATCCCCGACACAAAAGCCCGAAAAACAGGGCAGCTTTAACGCTGCAGAACCTTCGTGAGTGGTAACTATTCGATGGTGCTAATCGATAATAATATCATGTTTACAGATACCCCATCATTCGTGTGCCGCACATGTATGAACTGTATGGGTGTCTGTATATGTAATTGATTTGGGTATTGTGTAAGTGGTAAATAATAGATTCACTTTTTGGATGGAGAATTTGCAGACTTGCTGGAGATATTGTTTAAGTATGCCACTTTCCAAAATATCACAGCAAGATTCAGCGGTAACTAATATATATAAATAGCCTGGTCTGTAATCTGCGTTCCGAAATACATGCGACTATATATATATGTATGTATATATATAATGTAAACATCTTTATACCACTCCACGTTTAAGTGTGTGTTTCATTAATATTAGTCATGAGGGAAAAAATAATGCATTATCTTTAAACCAGTGTTAAAGGGAGGGTATAAACGATGCAGAGATTGCTGTAGACACGGCTAACTGTTCATTTTGTTTCAAAGTGGTACCATGCCCGCCACTCATACGAGTGTTACCGTTCCACACGCGAACACCGCGTTAGGATCCTTTAAATAATTGATTGTTAATCTCCAGTCCGCAGACAGGGCATAAGAAAGTGAAGTGGAAAGGGTGAGATTCGTATGCAAATACCATTTCAGCGTCCGGCAGCATGTTTATTGATCGGGTATTTGCCGACTCACACAAGCACATCAGAAATGGAGGGTTCAGTTTAATGGCAGCGTCTGCTTTGTGAAGTGTGCTGACCCTCAAATCTGTACAGGCAACACATTCGGGGTACCTGAAAATGGGTCCCATCTCCTCGATGCTTTTTTAGGAGGGCCATTTAGAGAGTTGACCCCACCTCTCCCCAAAACACAATCATTTTAACCCTCTTGTGTGTTATCTATTGGAATGGATAAATGGCTAAATGTGTTGCTAATGGTGATAAGATATTTGTGTAGATGCAATATTAGCCAAACGTGCAGCAAAACTGCTGCTTAAAGCAGAACGAGTCTAATCACAGCAATTGCAATGAGATTCTCCCGGATACACCTTGTGTCCTTCGTGAATCTGGAACATTAAATCCCAAAAGAAAGGAATTTTGGAGAGACGCCGATTGCCTGAACAAGAATGGCATTTCACAAATCTTTAGAATTGATGTGTGATATTCAGATCTACAGTTGGCAAACGCTACTGTCAACATCAAGCCAGCGTCTGAGATACCATGAGAAAATGCTTGGCCTATGTAAACCAGTGTTTTGAGACATACAATTACAATTGCTCCGGCGACGATTTCTCGCACATCGTCCTTCTTTGCCTTTTTACAACCCTAATGGAAAGTCGTGTTGCTGAACGCATCGAACCCCCCCCCCTCCCGAGATGTCCCCATCATTGCCATTAAACATGCAAATGGATATTACATCTAGAAAATCATTGACGGTCGCGATATCTTCGCTTGTGACTGTGCCTTTCTCTCCTTGCAATTTTCGCCCTCCAGAACATTATCCAGCCGTGTGCTGCCGCTTCAAAATATTTGAACAACCCGAAAAATCGATTCCTTTGACTGTGATGAATTCCGAATTGTAATTCGAAGCTATTGATTTTGTGGTTTCGAACGCGAACAATTCTTGTCCCCCCCTCCTCACCCCCTTACTCCTATAGCAAAGAAATTCTGGCTCGCTTCCCTTTCCATATTCATATCTTAATTTCACTAACACAATTGTGCCGGAATTCTCAAATCCCTTTGTGATCACGTGAAACAACACATTTCCCCAAATAGGAAATCAACCATTATTCCAGTCCAAATAATGAGTCGAAAAGAAATATATAAACGTTTGTAAGTTGCAAAAGGCTGGTGTCTGATTGGAGTGTGGGGGTTGCAGGGATTGTGTAGATAACAAAGAATCTTGAAGCCGGAATATCCATAAAGCAAATCGTGACAATGCATCATCGTGCAGCCAATGAAAAAAAATCCTGGCAAGCTATATGCACACCACAAATTTAGCACAGTGGTTAGGCTAAATGATGGCACAGAAGATTTATTGCCATTTAATCGAAGATCTCAAAATGTTGTATCAGACTTGCCAAGTTCCACCAGCTCGGCACTAACCACCTGAAACTGAAAAGCTTTATTTAATGTTGCAATTTGCAAAATATCGCCATTCAGTTGCTAGATTTTGTATTCTTATCAGAAATGTAGTTCAAAACATTCCCATTTCACCTCCACGTCTTGCTAAATCCACTAGCAGTTGGGTCTATTGTGCTAATTTGTCCCGATTCTCCCATACTACATTTTGGAACAGAAATAAAACACAAACGCTCGATTGAGTTTAACAACAGAGACACTTAAAAAGCCAATTCAGGATAGTTTAAATCTTTATTTATCAGAGTCTTGTAAAACCAATGCAATCTGCATTACATTAACTGCTTTTCAATAGCGCATTGACTGTAACTAAAAGATGCCTCGATTCGCACCTAATTAAGGGCAGGTAAATTGTGGGACACGTGCTGCCACATGGATTATACACCTGAGGACACTTCTGCACCCGAACATGGCCGTGCTTCTGTCTAAGGAGGAGAGGAGGCGGCTGAAATGTCTCGGAGAGAGTCCAATAGACGGTGGGTGCACCAGTACATTGTCACAATGACCACGCTAGATGGCCCACAACTCATTTTAAAAGACCATTAAAACATGCACTCTATTCAATTCTGGTAGTGAATCGTATACAGCACAAACGCTATCGAATAGAAATGGGGTATTTCATATAAGGCATATGGAGCAATTGTCCATCAGCAATATTAGTTTAGTTCAAAAATTTTCATACTATTTTCTGTCCAGTGATCAAAATAAAATGTCACCACTACTTCTAAAAGGGAAACACAGCTGGGGGAATGGACACAATCCCTTTCATTATGAATAACCTAATCTGCCGGAAACAAATTTACTATTTGCTCATCAATACAAATCATCTAATGGACAAACTAAGTCCCTCAATTTAGGGACATGAAAGAGAATAGAGATTCTGTACAAATCGTGTTTTTCTTGCGCGACAGTGGCAATGTTTGAACCATCTACCTCCATTAGGTGAATCTATTTCTGTATCAAATAATTATTGCCGTATTTACATAAACTAACCATGGGGGAAGGGAGGAAAAAAGGACAATAATGGGAAAACCCTGGGGATCCTGTCAGAAAATAAGGAGTGTGAGGGGAATTGAAAACAGTAAATGTCTGTGTGTATGCAGTTCACACACTCTCTCATCCACAGATTTGCACACAATGCACACACACACGCAGATACATAGATACATAGATACACACATACATAGATACATTCACTCACTGATACTCTCACTGATACACGCACTGATACATACACACACATTGATACAAACACACACACACACTGATACACACACAGTAGTACACACACGCTCAAATACATACTGATACACACACTGGTACACATACACGCACATACTGATACACATACACAGCTGTCACATAGGTACATAAGTCACACAGACACTCACTCACATAGACATATCACAGTCACACACTCCATCACACACAAATACGTACATGGGCACACATCTACATATAGACACACTCTCTCACAAAGACATAAACTCACATTCTCTATCTTTTTCTCTCTCCCTTATCTTTCACACGTACGTACAGGTACATACACACACATTCAGACACATACAGGCATTCAGACACATTCGCAGAGACAATCACACACAAATAACGCAGTCACACAAACACACACGCACAATGTCAAACAGACAAATGACAATGGCAAAGAAATACAAAGCGACAACTAAAATAAGGAGATATATTAGTGTACAAAGGTTGTGGCACACTTAATCATTTCCTTCGTTTAACATGAAGGAAACTCATTCATTATTCGACGCAAAGTTTTCAATATCTGCTCTGCTGTCGTGTCTGAAGTTGGAATGGTGTACATAGATGTGTATGTTTGTATATTAAAACACAGGCACAGAGAGTAACTGAAGCTGTGTGTACTATCCGTCCTACCTGCAAGCCTCAGGGCAGACATTCTTTGGAATTCAGGTTCCTGAAGCCACTTCCACATCCTCCTGAAGGTCTCCCGGCCGGATTTGAGCTTACTCCAGGGTTTGGGGTTCCTCAGCAGGTCTGACAGGGTCCCCTGCGACCTGCACAGAATTCGCTGGGCAAAAATGGCCTGGGGGATGCTATAGCGCTTGAGCTCGGCTGTGATCCTCTGGGCCACCTCCTTGGTGTTGATCTCCTCCACCTGGTTGGAGCCGCTGCCCTGAGATCCGGAGACGGACGCCTGGCGGTCGCGCTCGGAGGACAGCATGGAGCCGTTGGTCTGTCCGTGGTGGTGGCCGTGGTGGTGCATGCCGTTGAGGTGGGCCATCATCCCGGCCGCCGGGGCCGCCAGCCCCCTGGCGAGGTGCTCGTCGCCCCTGGAGAGCATGGCAGCGTGCGAGTCGAAGCCGTTGGGGGAGAGCATCTTCTCGTTGGCCATGTGTCCACCGTAAGGAGTCAGCGGCTGCTGAGAGTTGTGCAAAGTGCCCAGTCCATTGGAGAGAGGCGACAGCGGCTGCCCCATGCTCGCCATGTCCTTGTGGTAAGGGCTGTAGAGGTTGCCCATGGAGGGCAAGCCCCTCTCGTCTCGCATGAGGGTGAAGCTGCCGCTGACATTGCCGGGCAGTCTCTGGTGGGGGTGGTGGTGGTGGTGGTGGTGATGGTGAGGGTGGTGGAATTTCTCGGACACGGTGGAGATGGGCGGCAGGTGCTGGAGGGGGGTCAGGGTGGTGTAAGTGCTGCTCAGGCTCATGCCGGGGGGGCTCTCGCACGACATGCTCATGGCCGGGTGCAGGGGGCCGGACAGGCTGTGGTCGGGCCGGTAGTCGCCTCCCTCCAGGATGGAAGCCATGCTGGACACCATGGCAGGCCGCCCGTGCGAGCTGAGGTTACGGTGGGAAGGCTGGCGACTGTGGGAAGTGTTCATCAGCTCGCTGGATTGGCTCACTCCGTGGATATTCCCAATGTTCTCCATCGTAAGCTCCATGGTGGCTGCACTTGGTCAGGCATCAATACCTAGTCACCCGTTCGATCGAGCATCTTTGTAGCCTCGGTGCTGGGGCTTTGGCTCGGATCGCCTGTGTGACTGATGTGCTGCTTCCAGGGCTGATGTTGAACGGCTGCAGACTGGGGAGAGACAGAGGGAGCCAGAGGATCAGTGCGCAATCTCACATCCAACCTTGACGTCAGCAGACCCACATCTCATTACTAAATTTCCGGAGATTTTTTCCCCCCTCCCTCTATTCCACCCCCCCACCCCCCGCCTCCATCAAAACAGCCAATTTCAGATCAAACAATGCATCACTCTGGTTTCACATCCCGCCACCGACTGCAGCACTCCCCCCGCCTCCCACTAAAACAAAACCCCTGCCTGCCCTCTCAATTCAGCTTTGCGTCTTACTACCACCTCCCCCCCCCCCCCCACTTCCTCCACCAGGGCAGAATCTCTCCCCCCACCCTCCCATCCCTGGCTGTTGGACCCTTCAACAAAAATGACAACTGGATAAGCGACAAGGTCTATCCTTGCTGAATAGCAGGCGGACCCCACTCTCACATTCCCCTGCCAGGGGAAAAGAAAATCGCTAACAATGGACCCAAAGGATGATATTGTCTCACCCAGAAATTGAGGGGGGGGGGTGGATTTAAGCATTCGGAAAGAAGTGCACACTCGTGGGCCACTGAACAATTAAACACTTCACTATAAAGATTCTTAAGATTATTTAAAGGTTATAATATCACTGGACTAGGCGTCTCAGGCTCAGCATTGTTACGGTTGATGCGAGCGGCACAATCAGTATTTCACTATGAATGAAATGATTTGATTTATTATTGTCACATGTATTGGAACACTGAAAAATATTGTTTCGTGCGCGCTAAACAAAACGTACCGCTCATAGAGCACTTAGGGGAATAATTACAGAGAGGTTTAAGTAAACGAAGAGATAGTTGGTATGAAACTTAGGTGTAAAAAAGCTGCGGACGTTAGTTAGTCTGAGGAGAGGTTTTGAATGTTACATGTATTGATTATTGGCACATGTATTAATATATACGAACTAATATACTGTGAAAAGTATTGTTTCTTGCGCGTTATACAGACCAACACACCGTAACCAGAGAAGGAAAGGAGAAGATGCAGAATGTAATGTTACAATCATATCTAAGGTGTGGGAAAAGATCAACTTAATCAGCTTTGCAGCTTTGACAAAGGGCCATTTGGATTCGAAATGTCAGCTCTTCTCTCTCCTCACAGGTGCTGCCAGACCTGCTAAGATTTTCCAGCATTTTCTCTTTTGGTTTCAGATTCCAGCATTTGTAGTAATTTGCTTTTATCCAAGATCAAATTAATATATGGTAGGTCCACTTAAAAATCTGATGACAGCAGGATGGAATCTGATATTTGTTGCGTGAGAATAATTTGAAATTTCCCACTTGTTTTACATTCAGAGCCATATCTTTTGATATGTAGGTCGGGGCTGGGATGGGAGGCACACTGATTGGAAATTTGAGTAATGTAACAGATTGTACAAGTTGCCTTAGTGATGGGGAGAAGTGTCCATCAGATCAACGCGTACACTTTCCTCCAATCTCCAATTATCGGGGTATGTGGCAGTTCCCAGTCACTTCTCTCAGCTCACCCCGATTGTTAATGCAGCATTTGTCCACACTTGGGGGGTCATTCGCTGAAAACCGAACACTGTCTCAATCGATAACATGGAATTCTCAACAGCTGCAACAGAAGGGCAGATGCCACACCAACTCTTAAAACACCAGCTAGTATGAGCTGTACCTGGAGACATTTCGAAAGGCCAAGCTGTGAGAAACATGCTACTCTGATACCGAGGGGGTGAGGCGCAGATTTAGTCGCATCAGAGGCCATCATTTTGCACCCGAACATGTTGATCAAAAAGTCACACTTTGCGCTTGAGAAACTAACTTTCATTTGAACTTGTGAGGAAGCATTTAACGCGCTTAATTTGGGATGGGGTGGGGTGGCTGAAGTGGGGTGGAAGGGGCTGTATTCATCTATGCCTCGGTATCCACCTTCTTTTTCATTGGGAAGCAATCCACAGCAGTATTTTCCCCATTAAAACCTTCGGGCGGAATAGTTGCTGGTGTCTGATGCCTTCGGTGCTATTTGTTAACGCCAAAATGAGTTGATGAAAATCTCCGAGCTGCGGTGTGAAGGACAAATTCTGACCTGTGGGACCGGGAGGGTGGGTGGGGGAGAAAGGTCTTCGGAGAGTCAGAGCAGTAACCAGTAGTAACAGCATGAAAGTGTTTCATTAAGGGACTTGCAGAGGATTTGCAACATAAAGAAGTACAAAAATCCAGCTGAGAAGGCTTTGATCTTGAATATACTCGGGTCGAAGGTTTGGAGAGAGCCATACAGCCTGAGTTTCTATTTTACGGAGTGCCCAATGCAAAGGCCACACCGTTTTGATTTCATCGTCGCTTGGCGATATGTCACAATATTAGGAGGTCTCTAGAATAACTTTGGGTGCCAAGGCATTGTTTAAAAAAGAAACCTGGAATTGCAGCTCCTTCAGTTCACCAGATACGCTTTGGGGCCCCAATATTCGCGGTCCCTGTCTCTCGTAAACTCATCAGCAGCACCGCCGTCACCCCCCCCCCCCCCCGCACACCCCCCGACTCTCAACTAGAAACTTCACAGACAATCTGATGATTTACCCGCTCTGTGCAGTTTGTGAATTGAAAGATCAGCCGTGAGCCGGCTATTTGGAAATGGAACCGCTGCAAACTGCGGCCTCGGCACGTTGCATGTTCCTGATCAGAAGTTTTGAGATGAAAAGGAATGCGGGGAATCAGAATTTTGACCTCCCCCTGTATTCTGTGTTAGTGTGTGTGTGTGCCTTCACTAGATGTGGAACCTTAAACCACCATAGTTCAATTTCTGCATTCACAATTTGTTAATTCATCTCTCAGCAATTTGGAGCATCATAGAATAGAATCATAGAATCCCTGCAGGAGGCCATTCAGCCCATCGAGTCTGCACTGACCACAATCCCACCCAGGCCCTGCTCCCGTAACCCCACATATTTCTACTGCTAATCCACCTGACGCTAGGATCAATTTATCATGGCCAATCCACCCAATCTGCACATTTTTGGATTGTGAGAGGAAACTGGAGCACCCGGAGGAAACTCATACAGACACGGGGAGAAAGTGCAAAGTCCACACAGCTAGTGACCGAGGCCGGAATCGAACTTGGAGTTCCTGGCACTGAGAAGGAGCAATGCAAACAACTGCGGCACCGTACCGCCCCAGTACGAACGTTATAAACAACTCGGAAAAATGTATTCAATTGTTCCATTCACTTCTATAATTTTGAACAGTACAAATGGTTACATTATGGCAATAAATGTTAAATGCAAATCTGGGGAGTAACCTGGGAAAGAATGTTACTGTTTCAAGTGTGGAGCAGTTAACTGCTGAGATAGTCATCACCTGATTCGAGGGGGAGAGCCTGTTTATTCCACCTTGGCACTCGTTTGCTAATTAAACAAAATATAATTTAGCAAGCCGAATGCGCTTCTCACTCACGCGGGGATCTACAACACTTCAGTGCTCCGTCCAAATCGATAAAATATCATTAGCCAAAGCCAAATGTGCTAAAAAATCAGGATATAAAAAAATACTGACCACTTCTCGTTATTGGCGAGTTTTGAACAAAAACTAAATGAATCCAGTAGGGTAGCACAACTTCTGGCTTCACACCCGGTGTGTCACCAACTGAGATGGGGAGATGATATTAAAATGGGAACGCCAGTCAGAGAGTTTGCTTAGGCCCCTCTGAACAAAAAAAAATGGATCCCTACTCCAGCCGTAAAAAAGAAAGGGACCATCAGTTCATTAATTAAACTGCGATCATTAATATTGGTGATTTTTCCCCTGAACAACTGGGAGCTTTCAAAGGGAAACGAACATTTTAAGATAATCTCTAGTAACCGAAAGACCAGGCAGAGGGTCCTGGCCTGATTCCTGGTCGTTAGAGGAAATGCATTCAAGGATTTCTGTGAAGGGAAATAATCCCAGCATTGATATGTTAGTGCCATTTATTCCGGAGTGCAGAGTTGTAGTTGTAGATTCCAGTTTTGTATGTAATATGAGTCCTTTGTTTCTCCCTATTTAAGTGATCAGAGATTGGCCAAGGGCTCTGATAGAAACAGTTTGGGTGTGTGTGTGTGTGTGTGTGTTTCTCTCTCCTAACCATCTGTCAGCTGCTCTGGCCCGGCTAGATATTGATCGTTTCCCTCTTGCCTGTTCGCTCCAGCTCGGGTTAATTCTTATCCGCCTCTACTCCAGATCCAGCATATTCATCTCAGAATTATCTGTAGGCTTGGTGGGGCGGAGGTGGCAGAGAAAGCGGGGGAGGGGGGGTGGACAGTGGCGGGGGAATAAACGGCCTGCTTCAATATTTCTTACCAAATGCACAAGAACTTTCCCTTCCCACCTCCCCCCACCCTCCCCTCCCCCGGTAAGTAAACAGGTGTTTCCACGGTGCTGTGGGTGAAATTCGTCTAACTTCCATTTCGCGTTGTTAAGCTTTCCCGCTGAGCTGTTGTCTAATGCGGAGAAGATTAGGGGCTGTCCCGCGTCCAAAATATTCCTTTCGCTCCCAAAACCCCGCCTCTTGCCTAACCAGCCAAAACAAGTAGGAGTTACTCCTTACATTTTTTTTAAAAAAATGGAGGGTTTGTGGATATAATCACCGCAGAGTTCATATTTCGGAGTGGATAGATACCGCTGAAAATTAGGCCATCCATAATTACCAATCTTAAGAAGAAACAGAAATTAAACTCATTCAGAATAAAGCATCTCATACAGCAATAGGATCCCGGTTCTCCTGTATTTACATCCCACAATACAAACTGTTCCCAATTTTATGCAGCATTGCAATTACAGAGATTAATTAGTTGCCATTAAATTCTCATCAGCATTGCTGTGTGTTATTCCCCCTGAAGCTGAGTATGTTTCTTTTTTAAAAAAAACGTTCGGTTGCATATTTTTATATTTGTAATTGAATGGTTGGTCTGTTGTACTCAGTTTACAAGTCCCAGTATTGTTGCTGCTTTAATGTAAATAGCTGGGGAAAGTAAGGGGGGGTTGCATACAGTCCTGTGATGTAAAGCGCCAAGTGACATCTTTAACCCGATGGATGTTTATGTGCTATTAACACTAAAAAGAAACGGCTAGAAGAAAGGTTTGCCAGTTAGATTCACTGCACATTGTACATTGCAAGGGAGCTTTCGCATGAATATATTATGAACGGGCTTAAATTCATTTATACGTTTCAGTGCTACTTTTAAGACTATAATGAAGCAGTGCAGTCGAGTAATCCTAAAGGTGCTTGTGTGTATTCTTCCAGTGTCGAAAGTGCTAAAGATTTGGCGACTATCATTATTTGACAGCGTTAAGGATGGAAATATGTCTGACAGGAAACGACTGAAGGGATTACACACCATTTGTATGTGTTTACTTATCAGGATAAATGGGCCAGAGATGAGGCCCTGTTTTTTCTTGCCTCTACACCAATTTTTTTATAAAAACGTCAGCAGGTTTCTTCTTGGTCGAAGAAGTTCTGACAGGATCTTTCATTAAAAAAAAAATCCGCCTGATGTTATTTCATGTTCTGTTTCAGTGAGGTTCTTTGATTTTTGTTGATTGATCTATATAGATCGACATGGGAGGACCATTTCAGTTTTCAACAACGACTCACTTCATTTTACCTCACTGGAAATGTTTTTTGGGGCAGTTGAAAACCATTCAGGCAAAAAAACCTTGCTCATTTACAGTTACAAATGCATCCTAAGGTGTTCAGCCAGAGAAACGCGTGGATTTCGAAAACAGAACTTTCCTACAAAGTCACACCCAAAATATTTTTTACACATCTTCGCGGATGCTGTCAGACCTGCTGAGATTTCCCTAGCCATTGCCGTTTACTGCTTGGGCTAGAAATAATCTAGTTTGAATTGTAAATAAACACGAATGATTTAAGTTACAAATATCCCTCCCAGTTATTCATCTTCCATCTGTGGAGGATTCTTCCTGAGTAAAATAAGCAAAAATAGGAATAAACGCCTGTGTGACTAATAACTCGGCAGCGAATATGTGCCAATTTCTGCCATGCAGCATGCGGCTGAGTTTATCAAATATCAGGAAACACCAGGACTCATGTACCAGGCCCCATGCGAATATAAAGATGAACAACTATTAATCGTCCTTTCTGTTTGTAGAATTGATAAGGGCGTTTTTAATGCCTAAGGGATGGGGGGGGGTACAAGCTACATCAACGTTCAATGAGAATTCTTGACAAATAATCTTCCAAACAGATACTAAACAGGGAGCGAGGGCATCCTGAGGGCCATGCACATAAATATACAACACTCCATGTATGATACGGTTTGATTAGGGTCTGAATTTCATGCCAAGTGTGCAGACATCCCCCACATTACTGCAAATGATCGCTCAGTAATAAACATCTAGCTTCGATTTGTATGGCGCTGCCAAAACTTTTTTTTTAAACGTACAACATTCTTTCACCTGCTATGACTTGATGTTACAGAACTCCACAATGCCGGAAGACTGCTCCTCTGCTTAATGAAATGCCCATTTCTGCTGGAAATGGCACCGCGTGGTTTAATATCGACAACTTTTACTTATTGGCGTTGCAGTTTTTTTTTAGACTCATCAACTGTCCCCCACACCCATCCCCTCCCCCTCTCGATTTTTGATACCACCAACGTTTACAATAAATATTCCTCAGGTAGATTGAAATAAAGCCAAGTTTGCCCGCCGCAGAGTTTCTGGAGAATATTTAAAGTATATAGCTTAAGGTAAGCGCCGTTCAGTTGTTAAGGTTTCAGAGGGATTTGTGTAAAATCTGTCAGGCTGAAAGGGGAGGGACGATTGTTCTGGTATGACACGTTCTAGACAAGCAAGATGCCTGTAAATAAATATCACTGTTTGTTTATAAACAAGACCCTCAGGAGTGGAGTAGGACTTTAGGAAACCTTATTAATAATGTTGGTGTATAATTTAATGTTAGTTAAGGAACGCCTATCGGCAGGGTGAGCAAATACTCTTGCCAAAAATTCTCTAACGTGTTAGTATATTCGATACAGCAATCACAAACTCCATTCACTTAAAGAACGAGTTGGTAGCAACAAAATGTCAAGGTAAACCCTTGAATCAGTGGCGATATCTAACAAAAAAAAACTCCATATATTTAGTTTTAGATATTCTGCACCAGGTGTACAAATACCGCAAGCGGCAGGGTTCAGTTTATTTCCATGCATCCTCCTCTAAGAAGAAATACAATCAATGTGGTAGCTGCTATGTGGCACAATAGGGTTTATTGCGCACATAACATTGAGAAAGTATTGTAGGCTGAGTTCTTCCAACCGGCTGCATCTGAGTGGAAAGGGAGAATTGCGCAGTTGCATCTTACAGATCAATTCCATTTATGCTAAGCCACTGAAGGATTTAACGGCGAGAGGAACGCTCTCAAAACTTAGTGATTAGCAATAGAAACTATTGTAGCAGCGACTCGGATGCACTCATTTAGCAAATAGATGCATACATTACAGCGCGGGGTTCAGTTAGATATTTAACATACCACAGATGTGAGCACCTTCGAAGTGAATTCGAGTGTGCACAATAATGTATTTTGTGTTTATGGTTTATTTAATAAAAAAACATGTAAATAGTAACCTGGGGTATTGCCAATTGTCACCTTCGTCCGTCTTTCTCAATGTATTTAACGACTTTGTATCCGACTAAAATAGGATTTATTGATTTGACACACAGACCTTTCGGCTGCATTTTATTCACGCTGTTCTCCGGGTTTTTTTTTGTTAAAGAAAATCAGGGTTTATTGGCTGAGCCTCAGATAGACCTGATCGTCAGCACTGGGAGAAGAAACCTCTTCACAAATTAATCCGTTTTCAGGCAGTTCGTTGGAAATATCCTGCAAGCATGTTAAAAACCAGCGCCTAGGTGGTAAACTGGACATTCTAACTTTTACAC
Organism: Sphyrna mokarran; assembly: GCA_024679065.1. Taxonomy (NCBI): domain Eukaryota; kingdom Metazoa; phylum Chordata; class Chondrichthyes; order Carcharhiniformes; family Carcharhinidae; genus Sphyrna; species Sphyrna mokarran. The sequence goes on from JAGIQG010000026.1 coordinate 20,471,510, forward strand.
TAACAGCGGAGTACTCTTTTCAGATTATTTAAATACAATTGCTCAATACATTGACTTGAGTTCTCTGCTACAACAAATGGTTAGCTAAATGTCTAATTGATTTGAACTCAGCAATGCAAATAAATCTTTTAAAAAGCAGAACTGGTATACAATGAGGTGACTTTGTATCCCTGTGACAATGGCCCAAAGCATTGAAAATTATTTAAGATAATCTTATTAAAGTTTCTGGTCCATGCAAAGAATTCCGGAAATTTGTTCTTTACAACTTCGCTGTCATTGAGTCCATAGAACCCATTAATAAAAAAAAAATCGCAGTTGCCATTGCGGGAGTGTGTCATTACAGCCAACCCAATCTGTTAAAACTAATGTCAGAAGATAGCTCAAACTCTACGTTTAATGGGAGATTCACAAACGGAACTTGGGAGACTATCACACGTTCCCCAGATTTGCAAAAAAACAGTCTTAATTGGCTAAAATGTAATGAGGACGATGAGATTCGGCCGATTATATTGCACAGGGATAGAGACGGTAAATGTAAATGGAAAACGGCTCACTATCATTTACCACCTTACTGGAAAAGCTCTTGCATCAAAACCGTCGGTCTGAAAATACCTTTTTAAAATATATACAGTAATTCAGCCTGACTCCCATTTTCACACCAGTAAAAGGGGAAGGTGGAGTTTAGATTACAAAATGGCATTCGGTTTGATGTATGACTTATTGAATTTAAAGAGCAAGTAAGAATATTTTAGTAAGCACGACCTTAATAGTTTTGTAACAATAACTACTTTAGCTTCAGCAACAGAATAGAATATTTTATAGGCATGACTTTAATAGTATTGTGGCAATAAGTACTTTAGCTCCAGGAGCAGATTAGAATATTTTAGTAAGCAAATTTTAATAGTTTTGTGGCAATAACTACTTTAGTTTCAGGAGCAGATTAGAATATTTTAATAGGCAAGACTTTAATAGTTTTGTGGCAATAACTACTTAAATTGAAGGAACAGATTAGAATATTTTGGTGAGCCTGACTTTAATAATGTTGTGGCAATAACTACTTTAATAGAAGGAACAGATTCGAATATTTTAGTGGGCATACTTTTGCTTGTTGTTGCTAAATTTATCTTTTACCCCTTTCTTGTACGTATTGGCCACTTGGCTAGCACACAATTTAGCTTCTGCTCTGAAACTAAGGTCAGAACTAAGATTAAGTGTAACCTTGGAGGGTTGCAGCTTTTTTATTTAACCTTCCGGGAGTTCTTTTCCGGCTGATGTTCGGATGTGCCGTGAATATATTTATTCAGCAGCTTGGTCAACTTAGCGACCTTATAAAAGCTTCGGAAATTTTTAAAGGACACAGTGGAACTCAGGCCCTAGGAATTGTTAAATTTACATTGAAATAGTTTTTAAAATCGTCATAATGCTTTCTGAGGGAATTATTCATCGCCTACTCATTTCTGGGCCACTTTTTAAAAAAACCTTCCCTCCAACCAAAAAATATCAGTTCACTGGCTTTGATTGAGTAGGTTAAGTTGGTCAAATAATTATAGATTTCTATCGGATTATGTTTCTGCTCACACAGCGACATGCAAACCTGGATTCAAAAATTCAACATATTATTACATTTTCTAAAATTACCCAAATTGAAGGCGTGGTCCCACCAGAACGCAACTCCCTTCGGAAAACAACTTCAAAGATGGGCAAAACTAATGAGACAGAAGTTTTATCTGATCTCATCTAGTTAGTAATTCTTTTTAATACATTATTAATAAAACGAACCACGGGGGTGCGTTTAACTGATATTCCAACATCAAAATGCTGCAATATTCTTCCAATAATGTTCCACCTGCATTCTCAACGAATACCCGTCCTTTGTATGTCCGGGATGGGAGAAAGACTATTAGCTGGAACAGGATATTCGTTCAGAAAAGCAAATCACTGGCAGAAGTGTAAGATTAAAAGAAAACCTGGTGAATGGATACAAAAAGCACGATTTGCTGTCAATGTAATGTTTGCAATTTCATCAGTTTAACCTACCAAAGGCTAATGGTGCTCAGCTCGCAGTTTTTAAAATATCTTTTCCTCCTCGTTACTAATGTATTTTTGTGAAAATTTTACTGTCTATGGTTAGCCTTTTTTTTGCAGGATTACCACATGCAGCAGAAGTCGTTGAAATTGTTACACAATTGTGAACGGTGAGAGTGTTCCAAACTTTCGCTCCCAGTATTTAAGAGCACATCAATAGACGTCAAGGGGAAAAAAATGTGGTATTAATAAATAACTGTGTAAAAATAGCCTCTCATTTCAATAATCTTGGATTCGCCTATTTTCAGATACAGCTACCGCCTTCCCCCCGCCCTCTCCCGCCCCGCTCCCCCCTCCCCGCTCTGAACGCACCCCACTTATAAACCGTACGATTCTTCACAAAATATGAGGCGCTTTCAGGGAAAAAATATTTAACTCATTTTGACTTATTTAGTATTTGGAGTGAAGTTCAGTTCCAATCACTCCCTGACAGTTAGTTGCATGTAAACGGTTAAAATGCAGGGATGGTCTTAACCTGACCGCTTGTTTTAATCCAACATTATATAAAACACAGCTAAAAGTTAGCCCTGTGTGCTTTGGTGAACTAATTGTGCGCACAATGTTGCAGTAAAGGTTGTTGGTTACGTGCATTATTTATTCTGTTAAGATACATTTTGCTAACTTCGCAGTTTTGTATCCCCAACTGCCGACATATCGCCCCTATGCATTCATCTGTTACACGTAATTCTAGCATTTCAATGTCTCAAACATGAACGCTGTATCCTTAAAGTGTGTTATATTTTCCTGACAAGTCAACATAGGCATTTCAACATTTAAAAGCAGCTGACTAATAATAAGAAATATGGAATATTTTAACACATTAACCGCAGATTAGCATCTCCAGTAATTCCGCCACACAAGAAAGAATAAGTTGCAACATTTTCAATAGAAATTACACTTTTCATTATTATTGCACTGCATAGTTAAATACATGTACACCTCAATGATTTGTAAACTGTGATCAGTTAAGAAATAACAAAAAAGAGAAGACATTTCACTGTGCGATTTGGAAATAAACAAGAGAAAAAGACCGGGGAAAAATTCCTTGCAAATTTACATTCTTAAAAATAACAAGTAAAATTTGTTGTATCATAAAATTCAGGAATTTTGTTGATAAGATAATATTCGTTCTGGCAAATGCGTCTAAACCAGAATAAATGAGCAGTTTCTTCTTCGGGTGAAAAAATCATGTAATCTTTCCTACTTTTCAGAGTGGATTTCGGAGGAGCAGAAGTGGACCGTACTCAGAGTGAATGATCGCTTGCATTTCTGATAGGAAAATCTGGTTGAGGATTTTTTGCCAATGTTTGCAACACAGAAACTAGAACGAGATAGCTAGTCTTATCTAGAAAACCAGTGACATCCCCACATTACCCTCACTCCAGTAGCATCGTGTTGTTGAGTTACTCGAATCTAGTGAGCCAGAGGAAAGCTTGTCAGGATTGATTTAGGAATGGCGCAGTTAGTGATGATTCCTTTACAGCAAAGAACCAACCAATTGTTCATATAAACATTATTTATATGTATTGCAGGGCTGCAGGGAAAAATCGGGAAGCCATCGTAGGAGAGGATCGGCACGGATAGGCCAAACTGAATGGCCTCCTTATGTGACCAGATTCTACAGATTTATCCATTGAAACGACGCAAGAGGCAGCTTTGACTATCCCCATTAGATGCTCCGCATAAAAAAAAAGGTTTGCAAATGGTACTATTTCAAATTGTGTTTCACATAAAGGTAACTAACATCTTCAGAATGTATGTCAGCCATTTCATATTATCTTAAACTGGGTGCATTGAGGGGGATATGTGTATGCGGGAGTGGGGGAATCTCAGGATATGCAGCGCTGCAACACGTTCAGATATCAATATTGATCAGCGATATCTGCATAACGAACATACAATACCTAATGGAGCAACAGAAACAAAAACAGAAAGCCAATGACACGAACTGGATCATCGCTTCCCCTGGCTTAGAAATAGTTTTCTGCAAATGAGTCAATTGGACCAAAAGGAATTTGACCGTGTGCTATATTGTAGTCTGACAGTGTGGCGGATCATTCTCCATAAGTATTCTGGAAATTCAATTCTCCCATTCATCAAAGTGACCAACGGGTACTTGTATCCAGGACTGAAGCTCAGCTTAGTCCCTCGGTGTCTCCCTCCACAGATGCTGTCAGACCCGCTGGGTATTTCCAGCATTTATTTGTTTCCATTTCAGACTTCTGGCAATTTACTTTTGTCGAACTTAACTCTTCCCGTTTTCCAACTGGCTTCCCATAGTCAAATATCACACAAGGTAAAACGTGTCATTTTCATAATGGAAGTGGCAAAGCCTCATGCACACTGTAGGTACAGTTGCTACAGTTGCTCTGACTACATTGCCTGCACTTGTAAGGTTCTGGATTCATGCGGTCATTTTGTTTAAAGTTGCACTCGAATACAATTGCAACGGATGGAGAATTGGTTGCGTACATATCTGGGGGAGAGAGTGTCTGGGGTACATTAAAAATTTAATGTTAGTGAGAGCCTCCCGCGGCTGTTGGGGTTATCGACTGACACAACAGGGGATGTGCATCCAGCCTGGTATCGAACCTGGTTTAGAAAATGGGCCTCTTGTATCAGGCGCATTTTACACCTGATCTCAGTTTCGGGGAATGAAAGTTATTTCTTCCTTTATAAACATTACATTTATAATCCTTGCGTGAGAACATGCGATTCTCTCTTTCAGAGCCCCCGGCAGAGAGGAGACAGACACTGACGATCTGGTTCTATTCAATGAGACCTGAACTCTAGCTCCTTATTTTGGACTGACTGTGCAAAATTCCCTTAACATTGTTGGCTTGCACGGTACCGGATGTGGGCGCAAAGTAAAATAAATTTATAAAACTCCTTTTAGGACCACAGGATGTTCCCACCTCCCCGACCTCCCAAAGAGCTTCACGATGCAGGACATTAATCACAGGACCCTCTCTGGTTCTGAAGTAGGTGGGAAAGGTCCCCATTCCAAAGAGAAGGGGAATTATCTTCAACCTCCTAACCAATATTCAGCTCTCAAAGAAATTGAAAGCAGATTGTTTACTCATTATCGCTTGCTGTATTTGGGAGCATATTGCCTGCAAATTGACTGCTGAGTTTACGATCTCAACACAGAGGTTTCATTTCAGAAGTATTTCTCAGAGCCAAATGGAACAACCTAGTGAAATTACAGGTACGCGAGAGATGCAAATCTTTCTATTACAGACAAGTGTTGTGATGCAGCAAATGATTTTGTGGCAATGCAGTGTTGGACTGGGGTTGGCACAGTAAGAAGTCTCACAACACCAGGTTACAGTCCAACAGGTTCATTTAGTATCACGAGCTTTCAGAGCACTGCTCCTTCATCAGGTGAGTCAATAAATGACAGTAGGCACATTAAGCCCTACAAACAGCAACAAGATACATGACCAGTGTGTTACCCTGTTGTGACCGACTTGAACAAATAGGGCTGTTGGCTCTTTTACATTCATCTGAGAATATGGCTTCATTTTAAACTCTCATTTGAACAACACCAATTCCATCAGTGGAGGGTTCCCCCAGGATTATGTATGTATATCACTGGAATGGTGGTAAGTCCACAGTCTTCTGACTCAGTGTCTAACACCAAAGCTTTGCGGATAAGGATGAAAGATGATAATGATAATCATCCTACACTGATATGGTATCATGCATTTTGCTACATTACTGTTTTCTCTTAACATGTGACTGCAACTTCTAACATCAACTGTTCAAGCAGTAAAACTAACTTCTTAAACGATCCAAACTGGACTAGTTGTTCTCTGAAGTTCGTCAGTGAACAACTGAAGCCTATTGCTCAGAACCACCCTAGGTTTAACCCTTCATCTGTGCTGAGTTAGTTGATATCAACTGGGGCTGTTGTCATGGTGAAATTATGGATTTTGACTTCATTAGAATAGGATAGGGTAGTTGACAACACCTTCTGCCCCAATTACCATCCACAGACAATGTGGGAAGAGAATTTGAGGGTGTAAGGTAATGGGCCAGTGCAATATATATGGATTTTTCAAGAGTTTGTTTTTCACATAAACCATTTTTGCATTAATTATGGTTAGGGTTTAGATTTTCAAATAAAACAAATTTGTATAGATTGAAAAAAGGAAGTCTATAAGTTGCATGCATTGAACAATGTGTATTAAAGGCAAATGAATCAGTTCAGGCAATACTGTAACTTGTCCATTTCAGATTTATACAGTGTGGGTGGTGGGGGTGGGGGAGTGATGTGCAGAATGCTTAGATAGGACAACAGGAACAGCAAACATTTTTTGTTTTTGTTTCTGATTCCAGCATCTGCAGTATTTTGCCCTCTTCTTAGGAATATAGAACAGTTCATTAGTTTGCCTCAGGTAATCAATTAATATCCATGCCATTGTAATAAGATTCTTTGCATAACACTGCTGGAAATCTTTCTTGAGTGAAGAATAATCAGTTTTGTTGATGATGAATCTCTATGGGAAGATGTGAGAAACATTACTCCTTTACTTTTCAGGAATAAGTGAACAGTGTAAAAGGTAAAATCCATGGTGGGGGAAATAAAGTTTTGAACTAAGATGCAGTTTTTGGCTTCTAGCTGTTTGGACTAAGTATATAAGTCAAGTTTTGCAATTGAATGTTGACTTGAAAGAATATAGAATCTAAAACAATTAAGCCAACAAAGAAAAAAGATAACGGCATGCCATTTATTATTTTCTGCCACTTTTCAAAGAGGAACAATGACTTTGAGTTGTTAGGATTTGCTTTGATTGTTACTCCACATGTTTTCACTTGCTATAGATAGAACAAATCCGCTAAATGATATATAACAGGCCTCCATTCAACAAATGTTTCTCCATCCATCTGTGGTGACACGACAGCACAGTGGTTACCACTGTTGCCTCACAGTGCCAGGGACTTGGGTATAATTCTGTCCTCACGTCACTGTCTATGTGGAGTTTGCACATTCTCCTTGTGTCTGTGTGGGTTTCCTCTGGGTGCTCTGGTTTCCTCCCACAGTCCAATGATGTGCGAGTTAGTTTGATTGGCCATGCTAAATTGAACCAAGTGTCAGGATGCATGGGATAAATATATGGGATTAGTGAAAAATGGTCTGGGTGGCATTATGGTTTGTGTAGACTTGATGGGCAGAATTCCTTCTGCGCTATAGGAATTCTATAAATCTGTTCTACAAAGGGATTCTATGATCTGATTATATTGTACAGTTTATATCACACAATTCATATTGTTTCTTCCCACATTATGTTATCATATAATTCAATACTGGATATTACAGATGCACTACATTGGTAGGATATTTATCCCACTTATGGGAATGACCGATTCTGCTATACTCAGAAGAGTATCTGAGATGAATGTTAAGAGTTAATTGCTTGGTTGTGATGATGTTCATAACTTAATTGCCTTTGTAGCACTTGTCAGGACTTGTGTATAAACAATGACAATCTTGGTAAGTGGGGAGTATTTGATGCTCAAGGAACCCTAAGTCAGCAAGGATTCAGCAATAATAGGGATGGAAGAAAGTTGGAGAAAGTAAAGAACTCAGATGATCTGATTTAAAATGTTCTAATATTGGAACAGTGCCAATTGTCATTTCAGCTCTTCTGCAGGCAATTATCTCACTTTATGCACATACTTTAGTTTCAAGTTCTGGGTCCACTGCTGGAGAATCTTTGATATTGTTAAGTTGAGTAAAGCTGCCACATTATGTTTGAGAAATGAGACTATACATATATTATAATGGTTACTTTTCCATTTCTTGCTAGTATAATACAGGTCAAGGTTGTTTTAACAACAGAGGGTGAATACTTGGTGGGGAGGAGGAAATAATAAATAATCATTTGGGTGGCATATTGGCACAGTGGTTAGCACTGCTGCCTCACAGCACCAGGGACACGGGTTCAATTCCAGCCCTAGTTCATTGTCTGTGTGGAGTTTGCACATTCTCTCCGTGTCTGTGAGGATTTCCTCTGGGTGCTCTAGTTTCCTCCCATGCTTCAGAGATGTACTGGTTATTTTGATTGGCCATGCTAAATTGACCCCAGTGTCGGGGGTTTAGCAAGGTAACTATGTGGGGTTACAGGAAAAGGGCCTGCGTGGGATTGTGGTCAGTGCAGACTTGATGGGCTAAATGGCCCCCTTCTGCACTGTAGGGATTCTATGATTCTAGTTGAGGCAGTCTGGTGAGTTATACTTTCCTACCTTAAAATTTGATCAATTAGAAGTGGAAAATATGAATTGTTAATAAGGCCATCTAAATAAGAAATTATTGCTGTTGAAATTAATAGAATAAAAATAATTCATAAGAAAAAACTTTCTTAATCTTAAGCAGAATTATCTAAATGTTAAATTTTATTACATATGGTAATAGAAAACTGATTATGTGTTATAACTAGTCATGGGATTTGCTGTTGTAGGATTGTTAGTACCTTCTCTGTAATATGCAGCATATTAATCTCATATTATATAGGGAAAATAATTGCATTCATAGAGAACTTTTCACAACCAACAGATATCTCAACAGTTTGCAGCCAATGAAGTTTTGAAGTGTCATCACTGTTGTAATGCAGGAAATGCATCAGTCAATTTGTGCACAGCAAGCTCTCGCAAACAGCACAGTGATCATAATGAGACAATTGTGATGTTGATTAAATATTGGCCAGGACACTGGAGATGACTTTCTCTACACTTTTATGAAGTTATGCCACTGGGGAGGAGATTCTGGCTGCGTTCACCCCAAAACAGTAAAATCCTGCCCGATGTCAATGGACCTTTGCATGGTCTACCCCTCCCTCCCCCCAAAACCCAGAATGATTCCTGTGGTGGGTGACACAGGAAAATCCCCCTTTATGTCCACCTTGGAGAGAAGTCAGAGGCCAGAATTTTCTATACTCCCCATGGTGTGTTCCCAAGTAGTGAAGACAGCTCACCATTGGCTACGAGTGGGATCTTCCAGTTCCACTGAAATCAAATGACAATTTATGTCACTTGCCTACCCTGTCGGTGGGGAAACTAGTCATGGGATTTGCCTCATGGTTTTGGGTAGTGGGTGGAATTGGAAGATCTCGTCAGCAGGAAGACTGGAAAATCCCACCTAGTGCTCCAGCTTAGCGTGTCATTTGAAGAAAGGGGGAATGAGGAGAACCATTTTGTACACGGAGCTTGTAACGACCTGGAAGGTATTGTGGTGGGAACAAATTCAATAACTTTCAAAAGAGCAATGGATATATGTTGAAAAGAAAAATAAAATTCAAGGCTAAGGGAAAAGAGCAAAGAGGACTGGAGCAATGGAACAATTCTTTCAAAGAGCTGGCCAGGGACATTGGGGCCAAATGGTCCCTTCCTTTTCTTGATGATGCCTTGAGAAAAAAATTGTCAGATGAACATTTTTGCCCAGAATTCTAAAATTAGCTGCCAATCAAAGGCTATCATTGGTACATTTTTCAAACTAAAGTGGAGAGTGCAACAATTACATTAAAAAGACAAACAGGTTTGGTGCTCTGCACAGACTCAATGCATGTACGTATAATGCAGTCATCCATTTCCCATGCTGTCAATTTCTCTTCTGTGCAGCAATTTAATGCTTTGAAAAATGTGATTGTAATGTCTGCCTTCTCTGGGACATATTGTTTTGGAGTTGTTTCATAATGTATCAGGTTAGGGCCACATATTTCAGACGGGATCTGCGCATTAAAAATATCTTAGATACAGAGGATGTGGACTCAATCACATCCTACCCCAAATTGCTATGAACTTAATTAAACTTGCCTTTTCTCTTTTGGGATGCTAATGAATGTGCTGTGAGCGCATGATTTCAAAATTAGAACAAGGCTATTTAGAAGTTAAATGAGTTGGCATTTTCTCACCTTATCCAAAGTGATGGAATTCAGGAACCTTCTCCCCAATAGACTGTGGAAGCTGGGTCAGTTTAAATTATCGAAGGCTGAGATTGAAAAGTAAATGTGTCAAAAGCTGTGGAACAAAGGTGGGTGAATGGAGTTGAGATGCATATTAGCCATCATCTAACTGAATAGTGGAACACGTTTGATGGGTTCTGTGACTTTCTCATGTTTTGAAGTTCTATTTCGGTTTTTGTTATCTAAAATTGACATTCTAAAATAAATTGCATTATATAAGTGATATACAGTTGGGCTAATATTCTGGAAAACTATAAACAAATATAAGTCTAAAAAAATTTTCTTTCCTGGACAAGGGTGAGAATAATATTAATTTTGTAAAAATGTAGTAAGAATAAGTATTGTACCTCTTTGCTGAAACAATGTCACTCCAGTTAGTAGAGAATTTCATTGTGTATTATTTAATCATATGTCTCGTGCTGATCCGTATTCTCTCCAAAATCATCCAAAAGATATTTGGAATTTATTATCACATGTTTCTGGGGTGATTATTTCATATAGGAATGAAATCTACAGTTAACATCAAGCTTTTTTGGGATGCTTGCACTGAATTTACTAAGCTCACAAACAGTGTCCCTAACTATATCAAATTGAATTAGACTGTTTCCTAATCAAAATAAAAGCAACATAATAATAAAGCAATTATTCTTTCTCCTCCTCTGCTGGAGTTTGAAAATTTAATTTGCATAGTTTATTAACTGTTGCTGTAATAAATTTAAACAAGTGACACAGGTATTAGGAGGCAAATGGAATTTAATACATTTGTGATTTGCTTTGGCATGAGTTGAAGAGTACTAAATTAGTGCCATTAAGGTTAAACTCCTGGTTCACATGCCCTCAGACACTTTAATGCTGCTTAATTACCACGGAGGTATTGAATAATTGAATAAATCTGAATTCCTGTTGAAAATTTCAGTGTGCATCTTTCCTATTGAGACTCATTCAACTGCAGTGCATTGGGAGTTTAAAAACCAGGAACCAGTCAAATTAAAGGCCAGAGCAGAGAAAGGTAGCAGCCAGTGTAATATCTCTTCACCCTAACCCAAGTGTATATCAATAATTTAACAGTCTCTGTACAGAATAGTAGAGAAGCTAGTCATCCAAATGGTGTATAAAGAACAGTGTTGTCTTTACTGCTTTAAATACAATATATGCACTTTATAGACTCTGCTGATTGCAAGTTCCAACCTTGGTCTTTTTAATATATGTATAAACACAGCCTTGGTTGTGTCTGTATTGAGGTTATAATATATTTTGAGAAAGATAGTCGACAAAGCCCATTTAAATTGTATTCTGATAAACTATTCTGTTGCCATCACATTTGGTTTCTCGATGTAATAAATCGTAAAAATGCAACTTGACGTAAAAATGGAATTAAAATGCTATGGTTCATCTTATTTTCTCATAAAATGGAACAGTCTAGTCTTGAAGTGCAGGAATATATGATCCTTTTCTTCCAAATCTCAGTTTTGTTGCCTGTAACTTATTTGCTACATTGAACATAAACAAAATGCAGAGACTGAAATAGTTATTGACCTTTTATCTTACCCACAATTCTAATTACAGTGCTGTCCTTTAAACACTTATCTTTATTACCAGGTCGACTCAAATGATTATTGCTGAATTATGTGCCACACAAGCTAAGCTGTGAAATATCACAGCTTTTTTTTTCCTTTACTCAGCTTTGATTCCATTTTACTCAACGTAACACTGAAATGAATCCCACAGAGCAACAAACATTACAATGGAAAATCTGGCAGGTAAATTACATTCTTCTGATGAATGATATTTCCAAATTAATGTTGATGGATGCAAACAGCTGCACTATGGATTAATAAAATGTCAGCTCAGCGTGTAAATCAACATACACTATAGTTTCTCATCTCGACTTGGGTAACAGCAGAGAGGGTGAGTCTCCTGGAATGTCCCTAATTGCTGGATCCTGTATGCAGAAGCTTTGAAATGGTGCTTGGGTGGCAAACAAGGCCTGGCATGGCCCACAGTTGAAAAGATCTCAGAGATTAGAGCAAAGCAAACTAAAGATCAAAGCCTGGGAATTCCGTTCTGAAAGTATACCTGGACATTTCTCCCAGGACAACTTCAGTGAGGAGGGGAATAATAAATTAAGTCTAAATTGCACAAGAATAGGAGAAATCTCATTATTTGATTAATAAAATGAGCAGCTTTTCTTTCAAGGTTGGTCTTCTCATTCTCCAGAGTATATTAAATGTACCTAAAACCAAAAGCCTCCTTTGGTTTCCACTTGCCTCTTGGAATTTACCCCAGGATACTTTTGTACCATAATTAACCACATGCATATTTGATTTGATTTGATTTATTACTGTCAGATGTATTGGTATACAATGAAAAGTATTGTTTCTTGTGAGCTATACAGATAAAACATACCATTCACAGAGTACATAGGGAAGAAGGAAAGGAGAGGGTATAGAATATAGTGTAGTTACAGGTAGGGTGAAGAGAAAGATCAACTTAATGTATGATAGGGTCATTTAAATGTCAGATGGCAGCAGCGAATTTGCTTATACATCGTATCAGCATCTATGTGACTTAAGGTCCAATCACTTCAGTGCTCGGATAACTTTGTATTTCCTTTGCTTTTTGGGGATATTCTGTAATTCTCAATGGAATATCATTTTCCAACTTACAGCTCACTATATTTTAATAATAATTAAGTGGCTGTAAAGAACTTTGGCTCTGACCTCAGGACCTCCCAATGATAGATAATTGTAAATACTTTTCTCTTTTGCTTTAACATTTCCTATTTCTAAATTATCAAAGATTACTTAAAACATGTTGATAACTGGGGACCTCTAAGGTCTCCAGGAATATTTCTTATCAGTTGCATGCCTGGTTATAATTTTCCCTTTTAAATTTATTAGTGCAGTCATTTATAGTTTACACAACACAGAGGGGATTGAGCCTCACAGAGTCCAAGGGCAATGAAAATCTATTGTTGCCTGCGAAAAAGATTTCTGCTGTTACTGAAGATGATCTACCGACATCTGGGTAGGACGAAAGTATTGTGCAAAGATTTCTTCAGCTTATAGTCCAGGCACTATATGTGAGAATGTACTTTGAATGTATATGTAGGTTTGAATTTACCAATCAGTTCATGAGGTAAAATATTTTTGAATATAAACTGTTCATCATATGTTAACCTTAGATTACCTTTTCCATCAAAATGTTCACAGGTAATTTAGACATAATAAAAATTATCTCTGTCTGCTCACCTGAAGACTATTCAAGGAGTTGTCATTTTATTTTGTGATGTATTTTGTTACAGCCAAATGGAATACAAGGTGTCAGTTGACATTCATTAGCTTTTCAAATTAATGATATGCGATAAAAGATTTCAAATATCTCTGGCACTGCTGAATGTTCTTAATTGTTTTTTCTACTCACATCCAGTGTATATGGATTAAATCCTTTCCTTTTCAGCTGAAGTGGCAGTTCAGCTCATAAAGCTTCTAACCTTATATTATTTTCCAGCATACACTTCCATGGCTTAAGCCAAAACAAACAGAAGTGGAAGTTTCTGGGCTTTGAATTCGGTAGGGACAGAGGTTGAAATAAAGTGGTCTCCAGCTTCTCATGAGAGAGGAGAAATTTGGTGCTGCAAAAACATTAGCCAGCGGCTGCGTTGTTGACCCCCGTGGACCTTATAGTGTAGAACGTTTTCTTAACTTTTCTCCAATGAAGCAATGGTGTCAAGCACATGAGTTAATCAATGTCGTCACAGAACCAAAAGTTCATATCCTGAGGTCGTAGAAGGTTCTACCCTTCAGCGCTGAGTGCGTGAGTGAATGACGAGACTAAAGCAGGCTCTTGCTTGACCGACTAACTCAAATTCAAATCACTGCTCGGAATGTGGAAGTTTTATGGTGAGCTAATGAATAAGATAGGGGAACAAAGAGAAATATTTGCCATGTGAAGTTTGCACTGAAATTAATCTTTGTTCTCGCAGAGAATGTAAAATCAAGGGGCTAAACTTGTGAACCAATGCATATTTCAAGGAAAAGTTATTGAATTAACATAAGAGAAATTTCATGTACAAGGCATTGGTTAAACCTCCTCTTTCCCCTCCCGGTTATTTTCCCTTCCTCTGCTTCTGTTACCGTTCATTGATGCCATTGACAATTTCAACATTACTATGGAGTTCAGCATGGCCCTGCTGTTATTGATCGTTACCATGGAAATTGTGACCAGCCAATTGGAAAATGTACTAACGCATATACTTAATGAATCTGCAGGATCATTGTTTGTGATAAAAAAGAGATACTGCAAAAAGCTCAATTCTAGCCTTGCACTGAAACTAATGCGTCTTATAAAGAAAGCTTTACACTGTTTCCTTTGTGAAATACAATCAATTGTCCACTTCAGATCTGCTATGCACCAAAAAAAAAATACAATTTTTTCACAAACCTACATCACAGGCCAGCAGCACAAAAAAAAAGCACGTCTGCCCCTCTTCTCACATTGACAATACTGAGCTGCAAAGATTAGGAAATAAAATAGTAAGTTTGTTCTCATCAATTTGAGAGATATCAGTGTTAGGAGATGGAAGGCTTTTCCAGTTTAGGGAGTCTAGATTTTTTTTTGCCCCAATCTCTGGTTATGGGTGACACAAAACAGAACTTGGATGCAGAAAATAGGCCTTTTAGAGTCACAACTGCTTTTATATCAATTCATTTTCTGGTAACATTGCTGTCAGTCAGGGAAAAAACATCTTGACTATTTCTGAGTATTTCAATGTGAATGAAGTGGTAATGATAGGCTGATACCTTATGACCCATTTCCATTTCATTTCCAATTCATTTACATCTTGTCATTTATTCACCTATATAAAACAGGTGACTAGGATTAATAGGCAACATTGAGAAAAAGTAGAGGAGAAATTAAAGAGGCCAGCTGCTATATTTTGAAGTTTGGCAGAATCTTTATTTCTTAATCAATTTTAGTGATTTCGTTTTTGTTCTTTTTGTTATTATTAACTGCCACGTGACAATGCCAGTTGCTATATTACTGCCGTTTTATTTAGAACAACAGGTTTTTAATGGGGATTTTGCAGACTTCATTTTTTGGAGAGGATTGTCAACAAGGTACAGTGGTTAGCTCTAGTTCCCTCCCACAGTCCAAAGATGTGCTGGTTAGATGCATTAGCCATGCTAAATTCTCCCTTAGTGTATGTGGACAGGGGCAGTAGTGTAGCAACTAAGTGATTTTCACAGTAACTTCATTGCATTTTTAATGTAAGCCTACTTGTGATGCAGCAGTGGCACAGTGGTTAGCACTGCTGCTTCACAGTGTAAGGGACCCAGATTTGATGCCCAATCTGGGTCACTGTGCGGAGTTTGCATGTTCTCCCCGTGTCTGCATTTCCTCCGGATGCTCCGGTTTCCTTCCAGCCAAAAGACATGCTGGTTAGGTGCATTAGCTATGCTAAATTCTCCCTCAGTGTACCCGAACAGTTGCTGGAATGTGGCAACTAGATGACTTTCACAGTAACTTCATTGCAATGTTAATATAAGCCTACTTGTGACATTAATAAATGAAATAAGCTTGAAGCTTGAAAGAGGGTCACACAGCTGGCTGTGCAGCTTTGCAAGGGCACTTCACTGACCTACCAGTTCCCCTAAACCAGTTATTATTTGCAGATGGATACAAAAGGAAGAGTGAGAAGAAATCTGGGCCATGAGAAATCTTCTTGGAATTTCAAAACATAATATTTATCTGGGTTTTTGCTGGCACAATACTGCTTACTACCAACTTATACTGGTGGTTTGGAGACTGCCTAATTCATCCATCTTAGAGTTAAATTCTCAACAGGGTCCAACATTTCAATATTTATATGGCTACATAATAGGTAGCCGCCACACTCTCAGAACATCAAGGTTGGGATTTTCTGGCCTCACTCAGTCTGAAACCGGAAATCCCACCCAAGGTCAACGGATCTTTCTATACACCTCACTTGCTATGACTCCTGTGGTGGACTGGATAATAAAATTCACCTCTGGGAATTCAAATGTCTGGCAGAGGAAGTGGGGTGGAGGGGTGATGGGGTGAAGGGGAGTTGGCTTGAAGACCGTGGTTTTGCACAGTTTTAACTCTCTTGTTCATGCTTTGTACGCCAAGTGGGCAGGGTTAAAATTGACTCTTCTTCACTGTATGATTCTCTGATTCTATAAAAGGGATTTAGAGATCCTAGTGCATGAATCACAAATGCAGATACAGCAAGTGTGGGAAGGATGTCTTCTCTTGTGAAAGCATCTAGAATTAGGGGTCACTGTCTAAAAATTAGGGGTCATCCATTTAGAACAGAGGAGAATTTTTTACCTCAGAGAGTTAGAACCATAAAATCCCTACAGTGCAGAAGGAGGCCATTTGGTTCGTCCAGTCTGCACCGACTCTTTGAAAAACCATCTTACCTACTCCCATCCTCACCCCCTATCTCTGTAACCCCATGCACTTGGCATGGCAAATCCATCTAAGCTACATATTTTGGGACACTAAGGGAGAATTTAGCATGACCAATCCACCTAACTTGCACATCTTTGGATTATAGGAGAAAACCATGCAGATATAGGGAGAAGGTGCAAACTCCATACAGTCACCCAAGGATGGAAATGAACCCAGGTCCCTCCCGCTGTGAAGCAGCAGTGCTTACCACTGTGCCAGGTTATAAGTCTTTGGAACATTCTTTCTCAAAGGGGAGATGACGGCCTAATGGTATTATTATTACAAACTCAGTTAATGTTCTGGGGGATCCAGGTTCGAATCCTGCCACAGCACATGGTGGCATTTGAATTCAATATATAAAATATCTGGAATTAAGAATCTACTGATGACTATGAAACCATTGTCGATTGTCAGAAAGACCCATCTGTTCACTAATGTCCTTTATGAAAGGAAATCTGCTGTCCTTACCTGGTCTGACCTACATTACTCCAGAGCCCCAGCAATTGTGATTGACTGTCAACTGCTCTCGGGCAATTAGGGATGGGCAATAAATGCTGGCCAGCCAGCAACACCCATGTTCTATGAATGAATAAAAAAAGACAATGGAGCAGGATCTTTGTATATTTTTAAGAGAGAGGCCGATAGATTGTTGATTTGCAAGGGGGTACAAGGTTGTCAGGGTAGTCAGGAACATAGAGGTAAGAAAACATCTTCCGAAAACAAAACACAGCATAAGCTTCATCAAGTAACTTCTCCGAGAACGACCCAATGCCCTGTAACTGAGCCTGATGGAAGTCCAACGGGACTGTCACACTGAGTCAAAAAAGTCACCAGCTTTCAGAGGGCAAGGTAGTGAAGGCACGAGAGACATGTGTGAGTTTCATGGAGTTGAATAAGCAGCAGTAAATCATGTGAAATTGCATTTAAATAATAAATAAATGGGTAAGTAAGCATATCAATGCGATTTCCACCACTAACGGGCACATTTCCCAAAACGTTATCTTCCTGCAGTTGACAGAATTGCTTATAGTTTTCCCACAGCCAGGAATCTGCCACGTGGCATTCCTGCAATTTTCTGCACCTAGGTTCGATTCCCAGTTTGGGTCACTATCGGTGTGGAGTTTGAACGTTCTCCACATGTCTACATAGGTTTCCTCTGGGTACTCTGGTTTTCTCATACAGTCCAAAGATGTGTGAGTTAGGTGGATTGACCATGCTAAGTTCTCTCCCTTAGTGTCAGGGAGATTAGCAGGGTAAATATGTGAGCTTACAGGGATAGGGCTTGGGATCATTGTCGGTGCAGACGTAATGAGCCAAATGGCCTCTTTCTGCACTGTAGGGATTCTGTACATTCTGTAATGTAGGCTTACATTAACACTGCAATTAAGTTACTGTGAAAATCCCCAGTCATCACAATCCGGCACCTGTTCAGGGACACTGAGTGAGAATGCATTGCACCTAACCAGTACATCTTTCGGAATGTGTGAGGAAACCGGAGCATCCAGAGGAAACCTACACAGACATGAGGAGAACGTGCAGACTCCACATGGAAAATGACCTAAGTCGGAATCGAACCCAGATCCCTGGCACTGCCAGCAGAAGTGCTAATCAGTGTATCAATGAATCTAAAGAAGATGTGAATAGCTGGATGATGATGAGTTATCTTCCGAAGTTAATGAATAAAATGAGAGTGAAACTGGAATCTTTAAAGGAAGTGTGAACGATGGGGGTGGAGGTTTGGTCTGAAATAAGTTGAACTTGACATTGAGTTTGGAAAGTAGCAAAGTCACTACGTTGGATGCTGAGATATTATTCCTTGAGAATTGTGATATTGATACCTGGTGAGTGTGTGTTGGATGGCCGGAAGTGGGGAGTTGTTGGGGGAGGGGGTGGGGGTGGTGGTTGCGGTGGTGTAGGTGGGGATGAGGGGGCAGCTGGAGGGATCAATGGAGCAAGGAGAACTGTGAGTTGCAGGCAACTGTGACAAAATTCCACCCAACCAGCTTTCTTCTTCGGCGACACCTGCCTCTTTAAGCAGCTCTTTAATGATCTTGATAACTGGTGTTTGCTTTGAAATAAAGGATGCTGGATGTGGCTCCATTCAATCCTTTGGCACAAAAGGTGGAGAATTACGTAAAGCTGAAGCAGCTTGCTCCTTGGTGCTATACTTCACACACAGTGGGGACTGAAACAATTCTGATCAGCTTAGATTCTCTTCAGGCAGAAACCGGATAAGATCAATAGGTAATAACGCTGGTCTGCAGGGGAGTGGTGGCCGGCTGCTTCAAGATCAACTCTTTCCTTTGTTAGTATGTGCGAGAGAAAGTTTAATTTAGCCATTTGAAGTTTCCAACAAGGTTTTACTGGCAGATTAAATGTTGCAGGGCACAGGAAGATCCCGAGGCAAGAGAAACAAAAATTAGTAATGAAAGGGGATGGTGAGGAAATTGAAGGTTGCAATAGAATGCTGTTTCTGAACAAATTGTGAAAGGCCAACCATTCTTCTCTGGGATGCTGCTTCTGAGAGAAATAAACAAACCCATTTCATGTTAGTAGAATGATGCGAAGGAACAATGCAATTCAAAAGCACGGGTGTCCAAAATACAACAGCAGGGATATACTGCTGAGGCTTTAGAAGGCTGTGGTCAGAGCACATTTGGAATATTGTGAACAATTTTGGATCCCATATCTAAGGAAGGACATGCTGCCTTTGGAGAGGATGCAGAGGAGATTCATAACAATGATCCTGGGAATAAAAAACTTGACATATGAGGAACGCCTGAGGACTCTACTGCCCCACCCATTACAGGAATCGAAGTGGGCGAGAGGTGGACAAAGGGAAGGTCCATTGATCTTGGGCGGGATTTTCCAGTCTTGTGTTGATCAAGATCACAAAACCCTGCCCTCTGGGTCTGTACTGGATGGAGTTTAGAAGGATGAGCAGGGATCACGTTGAAATTTATAGAATACTGAATCACCTGGATAGAGTGGTTGGGGGAACATGTTTCCATTAGTAAGAGAGATTAGGATTTGAGGGCACAGTCTCAGAGTAAAACTGAAATGAGGAGGAACAGAGAGTAGTGAAATGATGGAATTCATTGTCACAGAAGGCTGTGGCAATGAGGTCATTGAGTGTATTTAAGACAGAGATAGATAGGTTCCTGATTGGTAAAGAGATAAAAGGTTATGGGGAAAAAGTGGGAGAATAAGGTTGCAACAGTTATCAGCCATGATTGAATGGGGGAGCAGACTTGAAGACTCAGATAGTCTAATTCTGCTCTAATATCTTATGGTCTTATGGTTTAACAAAACAGGCAATTCAAATTTTCTTTAAAGTCTGGGGGCAATTCACCCAGTATTGCTTTAACTGCACAGTGGGCTTGGACATTCACGTGGAGGCTATTTAGTGGCTCCTGCTGGGTGCCACAGCCTCCGTGAGTTTCTGGCCACTGGATTTCTTGCGCGTCAGCTCCATGCCAGAAATTGGGACAGAGTTTTGTAATTAGCATCCCATTAGCTGCCCTGGGACTGAGGCCTCTGGGCTCACTGGAGTCTCCATGCCCACCAGAAGTATTTCATTCCAGTGAGATTTACTATGGCTCCACACTTGCACCTCTGGCAGCCAGACTCTGCCTGGGTAAAGTTGGGGTGGGGGGGAGGCCATTGAGGCCCTCAGGAAGTAAGGGGTGCCCCAGCTTGGCAGTGCCAGCCTGGTCCCCTGGCAGTGCCTAAGGGACACCTTGGCACTGCTCATTGGGCATGAGGCAGTGTCAAGTGGGCAGGGCCAGAGCGGTCACCTGATTTATAGGGGGCAGGGCTTCTTGGGGTGGAGATTGGTGGACAGGGGGATCTCATTGTCACTCTGTACTTGGCAATGACAGAGGAAAGGAGGCCAGCAACCAGGGCTGGCCATCGGGAGAGGGGAGATGGAGATCAAGGCGGGCTGGGGATGGGGATCGGTGTTGGCTGGACATGTATGGAAGTTAGGTGAAAGTGAGAGGACTCCACAAGCCAGCATTGTGGGGTTGCGGGGCTGGCCAGCAATTGGAAGGTTGGGAGAGTGGAGCTACTGTGCAGGCGGGGCCTACGACACATGCAGGGCTACTGCACGTGCGGAGCTACTGCGTGTGTGGGGTCAGTCTGCATGCACCAATTTCTGCTCTAACAGATTGGCACACGCGCAGTGGCCTTTTCAGGGCTGTGGTGCTGGCCTCTCCAGCAGGAATAGGCCCCAAAGCAGCTTTTTAATGATTTTCACACTAGTGCACTTTGCAGTGCACAGAGTGGGAGATTCATTTTGAAAATCATGCTGAAAATATCAGTGGAATTTACTCCAGTTTCTACACAAATTCGACACTTAGAATATTTTTGGAAGAATCCCAGCCCATGTCATTCTTTTTGCTTAAGCATCTAAATTCTATACATTATATACTATGTTATAAAACATTGCTGGGGAATGTTCCATCATCCATAAATTCTCCATTAAGGTGAAACATATAAAATGTGGACAAAATTTGCCTTTGGTACATTTTTTTACCGCACTATATCATCCATTCTGTGTTAAACTGAGAAGAAAAGCATCATAAACAATTACAAATCCTGCCAATTACTACAGTTACTGTTCTTTTTAGCAGCATTGCTCTTTCAATCATCATTCCAGTGCAAACTTCAAGCAAATTGATAAAATAGGAAGAGTGGAAAACACTACCATTATTTAAGTATTCACTTGGGCACACAATACGTTCTCTGATGATATGAGTAAAGAAATGCCTCTTGTTTACACTGGTGACTCCCAATTTATAAAGCAACCCTCGCAATGTATTTTCAGTTATGTAATTCAGATTTATTCATCAAATAGTAAATTACACACTCCACTATTTTACACATTACCCAAAACTCAAGTTGACCAAAGTTTGATAGAAGGAAGCTGGTGAACAACTTTGAAAGTCTGCTCCATAGAGTCCAAAGTGGACGGCAGGAACCATTTTAAAACATAGACATGAGGAGCAAGCGGAAAATTTGAGATAGAAACATTCAGTGGAGGAGAATTTTATTTGTGTACTCAAAAAGGAGAGCAGCCCATGGTCATCTGAGGCTGTAGCAACTTTTATTTAGCAGGACTTTATGCCTAATATTCCCCCCATATTATCCTTTCCCATTCAGGTCGGTGGGAGAGCATGCTGATATCAATCATGACAGCTCCCAAAAAATGTGTACCTGTTAATAAGTACCTGTCAGAGGCGCACAGGTGAGTACAGCCCCAGGGGGAGAGGGTCATGCTTGGGCAGTGCCCTCTGGAACCATTGAGGTGGCATGGTGGCGCAGTGGCACACAGCCAGGGAACTGGGTTTAATTCCTAGCTTGGGTCACTGAGTGTGCGGAGTTTGCACATTACTCCATGTCTGTGTGGGTTTCCCCCTGATGCTCCGGTTTCCTCTCACAATCCAAAGATGTGCAGGTTAGGTGGATTAACCATGATAAATTGCCCCTTAATGTCAGGGGATTAGCTAGAGTAAATGCATGCTGTTATGGCAATAAGGCCTGGGTGGGATTGTAATCAGTGCAGGCTCCACAGGCTGAATGGCCTCCTTCTGCACTGTGGGATTCTATGATTCAAAGCATGGTGACCAGGGATGGATAAAGATGTGGAGTAGTTTATCAAAACATATCACGGATGTCATCTTGTCAGCAGACCCAGTCCACCAGAACCAGAACACAGCACACTGTTACTGGCTGGGCCACTGAGGGGGATGGAAGACTTGACACTTTAGGCCTAATTCTAGCACGAGAGACTGTACTAATGGTGGTTGATTACTGCAGCCATTACTATAAGCATACAATGACAGAGAAAACTGCAGTGTCTGCAGTGATTGAAGTATTTGTGAGGCATGGGCTACTAGTCACATAAATATTTAGACAATAGCCTAGATTCATTTCACAGCCCTTTGCAGATTACATACTTTACAGTCATTCATCATCAGAAAGAAAGCCTTAAATGGCCTCAGGCAAATGGAGAAGCGGAAAAACAAAACTCAGAAAACGGATGAACATTGTTCAGGCTGAGGGTAAAAATTAGAAGTGCTGTTTTTGTCATACGTGGCCATGTGTAGATGGGAAACAGCCTGGCGAAACTGTTGTATGAAAGCAATTCACGTATCAAGATATCAGAGCTGAGGGGTATCAGTATTGAACAAGAGGCTCAAGATCATGAAACTGTGAAAGAAGATAAAGCTTTATATAGACCCTAGAAGGGGAGCTCGATGTCTGATGTAATGCCAGATAATGAAGTACTGCTGAATCAAGGGAATCCGAATGAGACGAGTATACCATTTGATTGCAAGCACACGTTGTCAGGGCAGCATGGTGGAACAATGTTAGCACTGCGGCCTTGCAGCACCAAGGACCTGGGTTCGATTCCCAGCTTGGGTCACTGTTTGTGCAGAGTCTACATGTTCTTCCTGTGTCTGCGTGGGTTTCCTCTGGTTCCTCCGCTTTTCTCCCACTGTCCAAAGATATATGGGTTAGGTTGATTGGCCGTGATAAATTTCCCCTTTGCTTCAGAGGGTCTAGCTAGAATAAACATGTGGGGATAGGGCCTGGGTAGGGCTGTGGCCAGTGCAGACTCGATGGATCGAATGGCCTCCTTCTGTACTGTAAGGATTCTATGACCTATGATCTGTTAATCTAGTTGAGTAATCAAGGAAGTGAGAACACTGAACACTGACTGCTCTTGTGATTTTTCCGTATGTGATGTTTCCAAGTTCACGAGAAAGCGATTGGATTGCATTATTGAGGAGTATTGAATTACATACTGACGATTATCACAAGGGATGTCTCCATTAAATCGTGAAAGAGAAATAATAGTTCCTGAAAGTGAAATATTGAACAAAAGACGGAAACTATATTGGGCAGTGATGCATTGAACTTACCTGACATTCACCATCGAAGAAATTCATTCACTCAGTGAATAGGAACATAATGACTTGCTAAGTTTGTTTGCAAGATTTATTGCAGTACATTCATTAAGGAATATTAAGCTACATGTACCAAGCAAAAATATCATGGATGTGTTTTTGGTTTTAGGGAAGGATGTTATGATGATAGCTGGTTATATGTTTGGACATGAATATTAGGTATATATGATACACTGGACAAGATACTTTGTAGTATCAGATACTATATGATATTTGGATACAATATTGTACAAGGCATTCTGTAGTACATATAGCTTCACCTGACCTGGGGAATTAAAGATGAGATAGTACATACTATGGAGTTTATTAACTTGGCAGATTAAATGATATTGTTCTTTCAGTTAAATCTATGATTTTAAGTATTCTTTCAATCTGAGATGTGACAATCAAAAGTTCAGTTATTCTGTTGGCTATCTCTGCTTCCGTGAATTTGCAATCATATCTCATGTCTCTGCATCCGCTTATGAAGTGGTCAATTGCCTCTGTTCAGTTATTGCTTTGAAATACTTGAATTCCACTTGGTGCATTTGGAAATTGAACGTCACTCATAATGATCTTTGGGTGTTGACAATATTTTATTTGGATTTTTAAGATGGTCCATAAGACAGAGCTATGGTGACCTTCATCACCTATAGTAATTTTAATTTGAGTGGCTTGTTTATCTGGTTGGGAGATATTAAGGTTCAGAAAGCCAGGGCTCAATCCATTATTAAAGTAAACACAGATAGGAGGTTGGATGCTTTTCAGTTGGGTGTTGGAAGTTTCGTTGTCATCTTTTAGCTTGATATTACACAATTCGTGATTGGGATGAGGAAGAACTTCTTCACTCAGAGAGTTACGAACTTATGGAATTGTTTAGCACAGAAAGTTGCTGGGACTAATTTGTTAGATATGTTCAAAAAGGAGATGGATATGAACCAAAAGGGATCAAGGAATATGGGGGGAAAGCGGGAATGGGATACTGGAAGTGCATGATCAGTCATGATCACACTGAATGCTAGTGCAGGCTCGAAGGACCGAATGACCTACTCCTGCACCTATCTTCTCTGTTTCTGTGTTTCTGATGCTGTTTGGAACCATTGACAACTATTTGACAGCTCTTCTTAAATTCATTTCCCTTCACCAGATTCCCTTTATTTACAACTGTAACCGCTGTACACAGAGTGCTAATAGTTGGCAGTCTACCTCTGGGGGTGTCAGAGGAATTGACACTCATGGCTAAGTACAAGGCTAACTCCCAGATTGGCCCACCAATTGGATTCTTAATCAGGGAGTTCATACTCCAGAAGGCCAACCTCAATGGGCTAATTGAAGCCATTACAGTATTCCTCTATTCCCAGCCTATTCATGTATCCATCTGCCTCCTAAACCTTCCTATTGTATCTTCTCCTGCCATCTTCTCTGGCAGCACGTTCCAGACACTTACCATCCTCTGTGTAAAAAACTTACATCTCCTTTTAAATGTTCCCCCTTTTACCTTAAATCTATGCCCCCTAGTAGTATTTCTACTCTCGGAATCCCTGAAGTTGCATTTGGTTTCAGATGGATGATGATGAAAAATGTGAGACATACCCCCCCACCCCCCACAGAATCTGGGGCACTGTATTTGTCAGTTAGTGGGATATCTTGCAGCAGTCATTCTGATGAAAGGGCCAGGAGACAAAAGTGGACACAGGATATATTATATTTAGGGGTCAGCTTGTGAGTCCAGATGAAAATAACATTGAGATAGGAAGTATTTAAATTGATTTATTAGTGCTACAAGTAGGCTTACATTAACACTGCAATGAAGTTATTAGTTGCCACACTCTACCACCTGTTCGGATACACTGAGGGAGAATTGAGCGTGGTCAATGCACCTAACTAGTAGGTCTTTCAGACTGTGGGAAGAAACCCACACAGACATGGGGAGAATGCACAGACTCCATATAGACAGTGACCCAAACCAGGAACCAAACCCAGATCCATGGTGCTATGAGAAAGCAATGCTAACCACTGTGCCATCATGCTTCCCTATTTATAAGGAGTGCTTTATCACTCAATGTACAGCAGCTGTACAAATGGCAAAAAACTGGGAAGGGGAGGAAATTAGGACCCACAGAGAATTAAAGTGTCTATATATTCGTCGAACTTCCTTTACCTCTCGAATGTTGTCAGTCTTTAAAAAAAGCTACCTACACCTGAATTCGCAATTTCACTCGGCCCAGTTGCAAACTGTGACAAAGTACTGAAGTTTAAGAAATACAATAGATTTCCGAATTGATTTTGTTTGGCGGAGGGAGGGATCAGTGGTTCTGCGCATGCACAGATTAAAGTCGACTGACCAACTGACCACAGAGGCACAGAGGGAACTCTATACAGAAACTATCACTACCCAAAGAGCCATGGTTGCCAGGCAACCAGCAGGCTGCAGAGATGATTTTTAGATTGCAGTTGTCTCTGATCAATTCTACTACATGGGTGAAACTGACCAGCCAAATCTCCATTACTCCCAGTGGTATTGATCAAGTGCTTTTATAGGCGTTCGATGAGGTCTAATAAGCTTCAAGTAAACAGAACCAAGGTTTTACTATTAGCCAAACAGTCAAACATCAAACTGGTGCGTCCCTGCCAAACTACAGCCGAGCTTTTCTCTTTGTGAAAAAGAACTCTCGCATTTATTGATACATTTAGCAATTGTAAATGTGATTGGATGACCAGCCCCACCCTAACGAGAAACCTGATTGCTTACACACCACAGGCATTGGCTATTTGTCAATAAAAGCACCATTTTCTCCTACTGCATTTTCGCTGCACTCTTGGGGGTGCAGGCTCCATATGGCTTTGTACAATTTTTTTTACCTTTTTGTTGGAGTTTAACCCTTTCATGTGCACAGAACAGCATTTACCTGTCATTCTTAGTGGAAGGCAGACCACTGTGGCTAACACCTTTGTTTTCTGGGTATTGATAATTGTAAGCAATAAAAATGATATTTCAGAACAGTAAAAATAGACCACAGACATTGAAATGCAGAAGGTTATGTCCTGTCTGTGATAGGAACACCCCTTCAGATGATGTTGACTGGATAACTTTGGGTAGTAATAATTATCATAATTCAATGTTAGGTATGATCTATCTAAAAAGCAATGCACAAAATTTAACTATCATGAACATTTATGTTGGATTGTTTAGCATGAGAAAAGCTGTTAAGCTGCCAGGAGATAGTTTGTCACAGGGTGCTATTAAGTTTGAAAGATTTGTATTTTAACTGGTATTTTTCCCATACAGAATCATGGAATGCCTCCGGTGCAGAAGGAAGCCATTTGGCCCATCAAGCCTGCACTGATAACAGTCCCAATCATGCCCTATCCTGTAACCCTGATATTTACCCTATTAATCCCTCTGACACTGGGGCAATTTGGCATGGCCAGCCCAAGTAACCAGCACATCTTTAAAGTGTGGGAGGAAACCAGAACACCCAGAGGAAACCCACACAGACATGGGAAGAATGTGCAAACTCCACATAGACAGTCACCTGAGGCCGGAATTGAACCCAGATCTCTCGCGCTGTGAGGCAGCAGTGCTAACCATTGTGTCACCATGCCGCCTTGTATACTGATTATGTTACACAGGTGAGAAACCATATAACTGCGGAGAAGTTGACATCTGTCAAAATTTTCAATGAATCTTCTGGTTACATCAAAGTGTGTAATTTTAATGAAAAAGAAAGGATTTCTGATTTGTAAAGACTAGCCATTGACTGTTAAACAGTTCTCTGATGGAAAAGTTGTGTGCTATCAGGGAATGTAAGAAATCTTTTCTTTGTCATGTTATATAGCAACACAGTGGTTAGTACTGCTGCCTGGCTGCGCCAGGGCCCCAGGTTTGATTTCCAACTTAGATCACTGTCTGTGTGGAGCTTGCACATTCTCCCTGTGGCTGCGTGGATTTCCTCTGGATACTCGGTTTCCTCCCACAGTTTGAAAGATGCGCTGGTTGTGTGCATCAGCCATGCTAAATTCTCCCTCATTGCACCCGAACTGGCACTGGAGTTTAGCAATTCAGGAATTTTCACAGTAACTTGATTGCAGTGTTAATGTAAGTCTATTTGTGACACTAATAAACTTATGTGAGGAAATTACTTAGGTCAAAAATTGATAGCAATGATGCCATCTGAAATTTAAAGGAATATGGGCACAGAGGTAACTTGTGCGTTCAAATTGCACTCTCTCCCTAACAACTCTATGGAGTGCATGTACACAACATGGACTGAAGCCGGTTCAGGAAAGTGGCTCACTACTTCTCAGAGGCAATTATGGAAGGGCAATAAATTCAGATCAAGCCAGAGACACCCAAATCCAATGAATGAATAAAAATTTCTATATTATGATGGTGACTGCCTTCAAAAGTACTTTATCTGTTGGAGATTCTAAAGTCATGAAAGGCACTATATAAATGCAAATTTTACCTTTAGTGTTATAGTTGAAGAGAAAAAGAAACAAAGGTTAGGATTAAAGGAAATTTGTTGTATTGGAAAAATATAATGTATACTGTTCCATGGGACTCTGTGAGGGAGTTACTATTATTTACTGTGAATGCAAATGCTTGGATGTAAAAGATTGTGGGTTCAATAAGGCCATTTACTGCTGACGTCAAAGTGAAGTGGCATCTTTTGATGACTGTGAAAATCTGCAAGAAAGCAGACTCGTAAAATCAACAGATATGTTCCAGATGCACGTCAATGTGAATAAATGTGAAGTGATACATTTTGAAAGCAGAAAAGAAAAAGCACCTCAAACTGAAATAATTTTATGGTGTTAGGAAACAAAGGGAAAATAGTTTCCAAAGGCACTGATCTTAAAAGGTGACAGTGAAAGTAATTAGAGTAACTAAATAGTTCGTCCATAGCAAAACTTTGGAGATGAGCAGGGAAGCTCTCCCTTGTGTTGTGGCTGATATTTATCACGGAACTAACATCATTAACGCAGATGATTTGGTCTTGTATTGTTTACTGGGGCACCTTATGTACAAAATGTCAGCCGCTTTTCCCATTTTAGTGTCAGGGAAAGTAGTGGGGTATATGTGGGGTTACAAGATAGGACCTGGGTGGGATCATTGCCAGTGCAAGCTCAATGGGCTGAATGGCTTCCTTCTGCACTGTAGGGATCCTATTATTCTATTCTGTCCTATGAAACTCTGATTCATAAATCCCACCTTGAGAGTAATTGACTGGTTCAATATCAGTAATATTGTAAAATTCTGTGCTTCTGGATTGTCAGTTGAATGGCAGATCTGTTTGGCATTCTAATCGCATTTGTATAGTGATAATAAGATTCCACACCTCTCGTCTGGTCAGATGGAAATAGCGGATGAAATTCATCCCCGATTGAAGTACAAAATTGACACAATCAAATTGTCAGCTTGGTTCATTCCACCCAATTCTCTTTTCCAATGGTTTCAAGCAGTTATTTGTCAATGATAAATATTTCACATTGAGAGGATCAAAAGCTGACAGAGTCAATTTCCTCTGCAGGAAATTAGTTGAGCATTTAATGGTTGTAACGAGGCTTTATCGTTGAAAATATGACTTTTCAACTTACAACTCTCTGAAACTCTTGTAATTTTTAAAGACAAAAACAAACTGCTTAAAGACACAAAGCCACATTCCAAATTGAAGGTGAGAGGCCCACAAGGCAGCACGGTGGCACAATGGTTAGCACTGCTGTCTCACAGCGTCAGGGATCCGGGTTTGATTCCCAGCTTGGGTCACTATCTCTGTGGAATCTGCCCATTCTCCCTGTGTCTGCTTGGGTTTCCTCCCACTGTCCAAAACTGTTCAGGTTAGGTGGATTGGCTAAATTATCCCATAGTGTCAAGGTGACTATCAATGCTAAATGCATGGGGTTATGGGCCTGAGTGAGATTGTGGACAGTGCAGCCTCGATGGGCCAAATGGTCTCCTTCTTCCCTATAGCTTGCTATGATTCTATGATTCCATATCAACCTCAAGGGAATGTGAAGAGAGAGACATTTCCTATCACCCAGGTACTCATCAAAGTCGTAACTCTCTCAGGAAGAAATGTTAAAAACGCCAATGGCTGGCACAGAGAGGCCTATCCAAAATCTCATGGAAATACACAGTGGATGAAGTATTTCAAGGCAAGGTGGCCAGACACTGGAGGGAGATTGCAGGTGACATAGGTGGTAGACTCCAGAAAGTCTTCAGCAATGGAAACAAGCTGAGGGCTACTTGCTGTCTCCCACTTTCTCTCTTTTGGAATAAGTATGTTTCAGAAGCCAACACTACCAGAAACCTGCCACTAAACCAAGATATCATAATAATTGCAAAATCTTTTACATCTGATTACACCCAATAAACCAGCTAACCTAAGTCAGCCTGAACATTTAAAATCTATGCCTCAAGATCAATCAAAGAACACTTAACTGTATGTTTTTTTTAAAACATTTTTTATTGGACTCTGATGACTTTTATATCTGGAACATGCCTGTGCCTAAATGATTGGTATCACATTTTTATTATTTTACTGGGCTTTGTTTTTTTTGTCTCAAAAGAACCTTGTTTGATTGGCTCCTTATTGTTCACAGCTTAAACAATAAAATACATTGGGTGGGATTTTCCAGTCTTTCCTGTTGGCAGGATCTTCCTGTCCCGCCAATGTCAACCCTCACCATGGGCTCCTTGACTGCAGGATGGATGAGCCACAAAAATTTCCATTGATTTTGGCAGGGCTGGAAGATGCTGCTGGCAGCCAATGGCAAGCCACGTCTACCACTGGAATCCCCACCGTATTAGATTATGTGGGGAGGAGAAGGCTTGAAAATTCTAGCCATTGTGATTTGGAAAGGTACATTCTTGTAAAGAAGAAACTTAAACCTTTGTTATAACAAACCAAGGAGGGTGAATTAGAAGGGAACCAATTCAAACCTTCTCGCCTGACTGTACATAACATGTTGACATCTTCTGTTATGATCCCATTTTCAAACAATTTCTTCCATCAGCTGTTTGCATTAAAAACCACTCCAGACTTTCCAAACTATGCTTTCTCATAAAGAATCCGTTCCACTTTTATCAAGGAATCCATCACCAGGCTTTGCATTTCAACTTTCAGATTTCCTTTGTCTTAAATGCTTTTACACAAACTCTGAGATCCAGCCACTGTTTGTCACAATTATTTTAACTCATATTCCACAGGCTGGAGTAAAATTTCATAAACCTTACAATCTTCAGATAATGTGGCTTGTCTGTCCCCAAACTCATCAACTCTTCACTTTCTAGGTAGGACTTTAACTTCTAAAAACTGTGTCTTGTTCTCAAAGGCTGTTTATTCCTTTAACTTCAGACTACTTGTCAATTTGTGGTTTTGCCCTTGGCAATACTAAATTAAACAATACATTATTTCTGATATTTAACAGTACAAATATATATTCATTTAAAACTACCTCCGTTTTCCTCACACTAGAGAACTTAGGTGGTTTCTGGTTTTGACCAGTTCACAAAATGTAGGGTGATTTGTTTACCATGAAGTTTGTGCTCATTGCATGTTAATTATACCTTCCTCTAACCCAGCGGTCTCCAAACTCTGATCAGGATGCGGCCCACTGCGGGCTGGATGTGGCCCATGAGCTGTCGTTTGAAGACCCCTGTTCTAACCCCTCAGATGATATGCAGGAACTATGCCCAGATTTTCAGCAAGTCAGGATGAATTGACAGTTGGGTAGATTCCAATTCTGAAATTCCTGACTCCATCCCCAGTCTTTCTGATTTTCAGGGTGAAGTTTTAAGTTTGAGGGCTGGCTCAGGTCATGAGGTCACATCTAGCACCATAGACCTGGCTGCCTCCATTATAGGGCCTACATATCCTCCTCTTCTGCAATTTTCATAGAGTGAGGCCAGCTTTATAAAGGGCCGTGTTTCACAGCTCCTCAGAGGTCTCCTGAACTGTTGCCTGCACAAAGGAATCTGTGGAAAGATAGGTCTCATGCCTCTTTTGCCAGGCTATGTTTCCTTAACCAAATCCCCGTGGCCTGCAATGTCCCCATGTAAAGCTATGTCCCACTCACTCACCCTCCACGATATCTCATGCTTCTATATCAGACTATGCCCCCATCTATTTGTCATTCTACCATTCTGGCCTTGGCATTTCTTTGCTCACTGACACACTATAAATTATATGGAACCAGTTAACACTATAATGACAACAAGATGTATAAAAGAAACTTTACAAAGAATAACTATTTATTCATAACTTCACAAGATGCTAATGGATTTCTGGGTTCTCAGCTAGGGCTCATTATGTATTCTTGACTGAGAGGCATCCATTAAAATACAAAACAGCTGAGCCTCATATAAAGCATTGCTGCATTCATAGCTCTAACCTTCTTATCTCTAATGTCAATTGTATAACATCTATTTGCACAGTATTCAATTGCTTGCAGTTTCTGCTTTTAAGACCTTCAAAGATCTAGATAACTGATACATTTATTGGCTTGTAATAAGAGGACTTTTTTAACATAGTGGAAAGTTATGAATGAATTATTTTCTAAAAACTTTTTTATGTATACTATTACAGGGATCATTGGTTCTATATTGTGTCTAGTGGATCAGTGGCCATGGAACCGCTAAAGTTTGGATGGGAGCATAAGGGGCTTCGGGAGAAATTAGTGGGTGGGTATAACTGGATATAGGGGAATAAGGCGGCATGGATGGAGCATAATGTGTGTATGGGAGTGAGAGGATATGAAGGGTGGTTCATTCGTTATAATTTTGATGAAGCCTCACAGTAGTGAGCCAGGCCTTTTTGAACAACACTGGCATCCAGAGCCCTATAGCTGCCTGAAACCTCTTTCCTGGGTTGGCTGGTATGATTGCAGCCCACAATGCCTCTTGGCAAGGAAGATCCCATCTTTGCAGGCATGCCCTCCTCAAGTGGATGCATGAAGCAGGAACTTTTCCCAACTGCTGCTTTCTATCTTGAAGATGAAAGCCCAAGTCTGCATAAAGTTTATGGTGCAGTAATCAAAGAAATTTGTTCCCAGATAGGTCTGGAGCCACAAATTATATCAATATTCCTTTGGTTTGAAGGCTTGTTGGTGGCAGTGGAAGGCTTGGTTTATGAATATTTTATGTAAAATGCATAATTTGATACACTTATTATTTCATGATGCCTTTGAGATTAAACATATACAAGGTCAACATCAGCTACAGTCTCAGTGAGTTTTGGATGTGTCCTGCAGCAAGTTAAAGGCTAGAACATCATCAGAGATCAGGATTCTTTGGGCTCTGCGCACTTCACAGTTCCACTGGGAATAAAATTTTATTATAAATTGATTTTTGTTCCTGCTGAATATGAGTTGCTCATTTCTGACATCTCTTGGGCAATAAGGATTAAGTATTAATTTCCAGTTATTACTATAGCGAAATCTTGACTTCATCTATCAGAGATAAACTGAATGCAGGTTTCATTTAAAATGCTGCAAAATATCTTACGTATTGACTCTCTGTTTTAAAAACATTGGCCTCCTTTCTATATAACCACAGCATGAATTCATTCTGCTGTTAATTTATTGAAAACAAAAATAAGGATCTCCTATTTCCATACATTTTTCCAGTTCCACTCAACAGTGTTAATAAATAGAATTCTATCTGATGAGAATGTTGATCTGTTTTATGGAGAAATTGATATTCTTAAAAACAAAGGACATCATTTGAGAATCTGAAGGTGAAACATTAATATTGCCAATTAAATTGTACAAAATTGGCTGCAACACTACATTAAATGTTTGTTTGTGTTAATGGTAATACTGGTAAGGGCGTTACAGTGGACAATAGTTAGCACTACTGCCTCACAGCGCCAGGGACCCGGGTTCGATTCTTGGCTTGGGTCATTGCCTGTGTGGACTCTACTCTTTCTCACTGTGTCTACGTGGGTTTCCTCTGGATACTCCGGTTTCCTCTCACAGTCTGAATGACATGCTGATTGGGTGCATTGGCCATGCTAAATTCTCCCTCAGTGTATCCGAGCAGGCGCCAGAGTGTGGTGACTAGGAGAATTTTCACAGTAACTTCATTGCAGTGTTAATGTAAGCCTACTTGTGACTAAGAAATAAACTTTAACATTGCTGCCACACAACTCCAGGGATCTGGGTTCGATTCATGGTTTGGGTCACTGCCTGTGTGAAGTCTGCATATTCTTCCTGGGTCTGCGTGAGTTTCCTCCGGGTGCTCCTGTTTCCTCCCATAGTCTGAAAGACGTGCTGGTGAGGTGCATTGGCTGAGCTAAATTTTCCCTCAGGCACCAGAGTTTGGTGATTAGGGGATTTTCACAATAAATTCATTGTGGTGTTAATGTAAGCCTATTGGTGACACTAACAAATAAATTTTTTAAATTTTTATGCGCCTGGCACCTTTACTGCAGAGGAAATTCCAATGAACAAGTTAGAAATGAAACTCATCCTGAACCCATTTCAGAAGAAAATCTGGTTATACAAGTTGTCAATTCATTATCTAGTGCTGGTGTCCAATGGAAATTTCACCCCACAGATATTGAGGGTAGGATTTTTCAGCTGCACTTGCCCCGAGGCCAGAAAATCCTGCCTGACGTCAATGGACCTTTGCACTGTCCTTGTCCCTATGAATCCCTGATGGGGAAAACTAACCCCCCCTCCCCGCAACAGTCGATGAAAAAAGTTAAACCTGTTTATAAAGTTGTGTGAACTGAAAGTGATGCTGCCCAAGACTTGTGTCTTAATGGGAAACAGACTTACAATATCTGATATTACAAATGAAAAGAATTCTGAAAATGAAAGGAATTCATATTACAATCTGACACAAATGCCAAGGTATTTAACCAAAAAGTCATTTATCAAGTTTACCTTGGAATAGGTTGTCTAGTAATCCCAAATCATGTGCATCGCAGACTGTAGTGACCCTTTTTTCCAAATGTTACATTGGTCAATAATCTATTAATGCTGACCTTATTTGACATCATTAGTTTCTTGGCAAATCGAACACTTTAAGTGAGAAAAATAGAAAAAAAATGTATTCCTGAAAGAGGCATGCAATAAAAAATTTTGAGTAGCTTTGATGATGGACTGAAGTGCCAAAAATGCTTATCAGAAGCAATGAGGCATAACGTGTTAATTGAAATGACTTATGCCTATTTCTGTGTAAGTCATTCACCACTTTGCCTGACTTTCTTTGTGACATGTTTGTTTTATCCATAACGTGAAGATGTGCCTCTGCTTTGGATTGCAAGAGATTTGAAAGAAAAGTTGTTGAATGTCTTACGGACTGACTATTATCATAAGGGAACAAACTACGTAAGATCAAGGGAAATTTATAACTTTCCCAAAGGAAAATGTTGCGCAGGAAAACATGTTTGGACTTTCCAAACCAATATATCAGGAGATACAGTAGCTTGCAGAGGAGGAGTCAGTTAGGAAGTATCTTAGATTGTACATGGATGACATATCTTGGGATGTACTATAAAATTGCATAGAACTGTGTTTTTAAAGTCCTGTAGATTAATTGATATGTCATCAGTGAGCAAAGGAAAAACTGAATGTTGAAATTTTGAGCTAAAAGCAGTAAATGCTGGAAATATGTTATATCCAAATAATTTTTAAAATTTCTTATTTTTTAATTCATTCATGGGATGTGGGCATTGCTGGCTGGGCCAGCATTTGTTGCCCATCCCTAACTGCCCTTGAGTTGGGTGGCTTGCGAGGTCATTTCACAGGGCACTTAAGAGTCAACCAGGCTGCTGTGGATTTGGAGTCACAAATACGCCAGACTAGCTAAGGATAACAGATTTCCTTCTTTAAAGGACATTGGTCAACCAAATGAGTTTTTATGATAATTGATAATGGTTTCATGGCCATCATTAGACTTGGAATTCCAGATCTTTATTGAACTCAAATTTTACCATCTTCCATGGTGGGATTCGAACCCAAGTCCCCAGGGCATTACTCTGGGTCTCTGGATTATTTGTCCAGTGACCCAACACTACACCACTATCTCCCAATTATATATTAAAATATTATAATCTTGTCTTATTTGAATACAAAGAAAACATGGTTAAAATTGAGTTGTATTGCCACTAACACTGATAAACAATGTTTATATTGATGCTGTTCTCACTTGGATTCTTACAGATCAATAACCTTGAGTTGACTCCCAGATTTTGCAATACTGAATCTGACTCTCTTATACCAGTGGTGAGTTTACAAACACAACAAAGACTAGATTTGCTGCTGGGGTTAGGAATTTGATTCCAGCAGCAAACAAACCAATCCTCTTGTGTATTGAGTATCATCAGGCCATTGGGGTATTGTGAAGTTTTTGATTGTAACACATATTTATGTATATTTGATCAAACGATGTTTCACACAGGGTGCATTCTATAGTACATATATGTAGGTAAATGCACAACAAAATCTAAGGTTTGCTTGATGACTGGGCACCCCCAGTAATAGAGTGGAGGAAGCTAATGGGGAAAGAGGAAGTGCAACAATAACTTTTAACAGCGTGCATCAATTCCTTCCTTCTCTGCCTCTCCTTGAGTTCTCTGCCCGAAGGCAGATCTTTGAAGGTTATTCGCCATTGAACCACAGCAAATTCCCATGATTTTTACTGTAGACAGGGCAAGCAGGAGCGCCAAGTCTACTCAGCCGGAACTAGGATGTGATCTTCAATCTCATCCACGAACTAGGGCTGGAAAATTCCAGCCCTTCTTACCAGCGGGATCCTCCAGTCCCGTTAATGTGAATGGAGATTTCAGTAGCCTGCCAGCCATGGTGGGAGTGCTGCAAAATTCTGGCCTAGCTGTCTGGACAACTGAACTAAGCACCCCCCCCAACCAACTGACACCCCTTGAGAGTAAAAATTTCAAGTTAAGGTTTGGCATCAGAGAGAAACAGAAGCCTTCAAGTAAATTTTAACTTGCTATGACTGTAACACTACATCCTGCATCCTTTCCTTTCCTTCTCTCCTATTTACTCTATAAATGGAATGTTTTGTCTTACAGCACATAAGAAATAATTACCGTACATGTGACAATAATAAATCAAATTCAATCAAAATCAATTGCCAAAAGGCAATTTATTTAACCATATTATAGTGCAACATGTATTTTTATATTATATATCCTATATTAGATATTGTGAGATGTGAATCATGTTTACGAAGACAGATTGAATGGGAAATACCTGAATGCATTTAAATCTTGGGCCTCATTTTCATGTGATTAGGGACTGCCTACCCGATCATGTTAGAAAAATGGGTGGTCTATCATATGACACACATGGAATTACACATGTCAGATATATTTTTGGCTTCCTAAGTCCTTGTTTCATTGTCTGCCTGCCACGTTATTGAGATGTGCGTTAGGGTTCTGAAGTAAAATATGTTTGATTGTCCAAATTTTGTCTTGCACTTAAAAGTGATAAAAGTTAGAGGATTGTCCAACTGAAAAGCAAACGTGCCTGCACACTTCTGATGACTTAGGTGGCACAGTGATTAGCACTGCTGCCTCACAGTACCAGAGACCAGGGTTCGATTCCCAACATGGGTCACTGACTGTGAGTTTATATGTTCTCCGCATCTCTGCGTGGGTTTACTCTGGGTTCTCCAGTTTCTTCCCACAGTCTGAAGGAGGTGCTGATTAGGTGCATTGGCCATGCTAAGTTCTCCCATAGTGCACCCAAATGAGCACCAGAATGTGGCGACTAGAGGATTTCACAGTAACTTCATTGCAGTTTTAATGTAAGCTTGTATGTGACACTAATAAATAAAATTTAAAATTATACAAAATAAACAATGGATTATGTGCATAAACACATGATTGCTCCTCTTTAGTTAGAAGGAGAACATATACTAATCTTGTTAGAATTAATGGGTGGGATTTCATGCAGGTGGTGAGAATTTCACCTGTCGGCTAGAAAACCAGCGAAAGGACTGTATTGTCTCTGTTCAGGAATATCCATTGAATTGAGTTCCAATCAGGCACTTAAGTGGAGAGCAATGGGCCTTCCCCAGGATTAATGGACCTTCCATACCCTGGAGAGCTGGCAGTCAGTCAGAGGCTAGTAACCCTGTATTGTAGGAGAATTTGAGAGTTCAGATGTTCAAATCTTATAATATCCCAGTCACAATATATTGGGATATAATGAAGAGCTGTTTTTGTTCAACTAAAGCCAGTTGGATAACTTCACAGCAGTCAGTTTAATATTTCAAGAGAACAGGAGCCAAATTTGAACAGGATTGACTCATAAACTGATGAGATGGCTGCCAACTGACTGAAGAATTTCACATTTGATATCTCGCTGTTCAAAGTGCATACAATAATACTGTTGTACGACTGTTAGAAAGGTAAACATTGCTAGCACTTAAAAAGTTATTTACAAAAGTCAACTTTGCCCACTTGGAAATTAGGTCTAAGGATATTTATTTTAAACATTTAACTAGTTAGACCAAAAAAAGTGCCCAAGTTCCTGGTGCTTCCCAGGTTATTGGAGTGACTATCTGAGTTTGTTGATCCCACTGAGTCAGTGGAATCTCCTTGCACTGAGTTTCCAGACATGGTGAAGGTTGTGTTATCTGAGGAGGGAGTGGGATCTTAAAGAACTCATAGAACATAGAACATAGAACAATACAGCACAGAACAGGCCCTTCGGCCTTCGATGTTGTGCCGACCAAAATAAAAAGCAATGCCCCTCCTAACTAAACCATTCCCTTCTCATCCATATACTTATCAACTAACCTCTTAAACGCCACCAAACTTGGCGCATCTACAACAGCTGCAGGCAGGGCATTCCACTCCCTAATCACTCTTTGAGTAAAGAACCTACCTCTGATATCCGTCCTATAACTCATACCCCTTAATTTAAAGCTGTGTCCCCTCGTGCTAGCTTTCTCCATCCTAGGAAAAAGGCTATCACTGTCCACCCTATCTAAACCTCTAATCATCTTATATGCTTCAATAAGATCCCCTCTTAGCCGCCTCCTTTCTAACGAAAACAACCTCAAATCCTTCAACCTCTCTTCATAGGACCTGCCCTCCATACCAGGCAACATCCTGGTAAACCTCCTCTGTACCCTCTCCAATGCCTCCACATCTTTCTTATAATGTGGCGACCAGAACTGCACACAATACTCCAAGTGCGGCCGCACTAGAGTTTTGTACAGTTGCAACATGATGCTGCGGCTCCTAAATTCAATCCCCCTACCAATAAAAGCTAAGACTCCATATGCCTTCTTAACAACTTTATCCACTTGACTGCCTACTTTCAGGGATCTATTGACACATACACCAAGATCCTTCTGTTCCTCAACACTATTAAGAGCCCTACCATTAGCCCTATACTCTACACATTTATTGTTCCTGCCAAAGTGCATTACCTCACACTTTTCCACATTAAACTCCATTTGCCACCTCTCGGCCCAGCTCTGCAACTTGTCCAAGTCACTCTGTAAACTAAAACACCCCTCTTCACTATCTACCACACCACCAACTTTAGTATCATCTGCAAATTTACTGATCCATCCCTCAATACCCTCATCCAGATCATTTATAAAAATTACAAACAGCAGGGGCCCCAAAACAGACCCCTGAGGCACACCACTCGTCACCGAACTCCACGATGAATATCTCCCATCAACCACCACCCTCTGTCTTCTATCTGCCAGCCAACTCCTTCACTTAAAGAACTCCTTCACTTAAATGGAGATAGCATTTTGTTATTGAGCACAGATTTTCTAGGCTGTCAGAATATTCAGAATTGTTTCCTTAAGAGAGGGAACATGGAGGAGGAGGAGGAGGGCGGCACTTGGCATTGTGATTAGCACTCCTGCCCCACAGCACCAGGGAAGATGGTTTGATTCCCGGTTTGCACCTTTTTTTTTGGAGTTTGCACGAATTCCCAGTGTCTGTGTGGGTTTCCTCCAGGTGTTCTAGTTTCCTCTCACAGTCCAAATATGTGCGGGTTAAGTGCATTGGCCATACTAAATTGTCTCTTACTTTAACATGGATTGGCAGAGTAAATATGTAGGGCTATGATTTAGAGCCTGGATGGGATTGCTGTAAGTGCAGGCTGCATGGGTCGAAAGGTCTCTCCCTGCACTTGAGGGATTCTATAGCCCAGAGAAAAACTGGTAAATTTTTGTGGGACATTGACTAATCATTTGATTGCAACTATTAAACAAGCATGACACGATAGACCAATAATGCCAATGCTGTCTCCTTAACAGAATGCTCCATGTAACAGGCAAGGAGCTGGACTATGCATGCATTAAGCATTAATGGAGTATAAAAATGGGCAGCTGTAAAACCAGTATCAGACCCAAATTTGATCCACAGAATCCCTACAGTGCAGAAGGAAGCTATTCAGCCCATTGAATCTGCACTGACTGTCTGAAAGAGCATCTTACTCATGTCCACCCCCCGCCATCCCCATAACCTTTGTGTTTCTTGTGGCTAATCCACTTAATCTACAGATCTTTGGACACTAAGGGACAATTTAGCTTGGTCAGTCAACGTAACCTACACATCTTTGAACTGTGGGAGGAAACCAGAGCACCCAGAGAAATCATTTTAGTTAATTGATGCCCTTTAGCAAAATATCTAAATGTGAGTCTACATCCACAACAATATGGTGGAATGGTCTCTGAAATGAATCATTAACCATAGAACCCCTACAATGCAGGAAGAGACCATTCGGCCAATCGGGGTTGCACTGACTCTCTGAAAGAGAATCCCACCCAGGTCCTCTGCTCCACCCTATCCCCATAACCCCATTTATTAGGCTAATCACCTAACCCATACATCTTTGGACACTAAGGGGCAATTTAGCATGGCCAATCCACATAACCTGCATATCTTTGGACTGTTGGAGGAAGTTGGAGCACCCAGAGGAAACCCACATAGACATGGGGAGTATGTGCAAACTCCACACAGACAGTCAACCAAGGCCAGAATCAAGCCTGCATCCCAGGCACTGAGGTGGCAGCAATGACCACTGTGTCACTCATGGGCAAGTTTGCTTAAAATCAAGGCGTGGAATTTCCGTACCCAATATTAACAATTTTCCAGTGACAAGTGGTTTGCCATTGGCTGCCAGTGGGATCTTCTGTTCCAGCTGAAATCTATGATATTTGTATAGCTGTTCCTCTACAGTCAACCTGCATAGGCAGGGTGGGGGTGGGTAACTGCTTGCTGTCAGCAGGACCAGAAGATCTTACCAGTGGGAATGGACAGAAACCACATCCAAGTTTTGCTTCCAGTAGCTTGGAAAAATTACACGAAATGTTTAGTTTTAGCTTAAAACTTTTTTGCTTTCCTGTTAACAATTCCATTGAAATAAACTCAGATAACAATTTGGTTGTTCCAAAAATATACTTTATAATGGGGGCGGTACGGTGGCACGGTGTTTAGTGCTGCTGCCTCACTGTGCCAGGGACCCAGGTTTGATTCCCAGCCTGGGGTCACTGTCTGTGCAGAGTCTGCACATTCTCTCCATATCCCACAGTTCAAAGATGTGCAGGTTAGATTGATTGACCATGATAACTTGACACTAGTGTTAGGGGATTAGCAAGGTAAATATGTGGCGGTTACAGGGATAGAGCTTGGATGGATTGTGGTTGATGCAGACTTGATGGGCCAAATGGTCTCCTACACTGCAAGGATTCTATAATTCAATGTATCCAATGTCCAAAAATAGATTTAAACTGACATACTTATCAATCAATGTCACTGTGACTAATATATCATTCCCCCTGCATGTATGCTCCTGTAATTTTTTGCTTTGACACAATTTCTGAAAGTA
Source organism: Sphyrna mokarran (assembly GCA_024679065.1). Classification (NCBI taxonomy): domain Eukaryota; kingdom Metazoa; phylum Chordata; class Chondrichthyes; order Carcharhiniformes; family Carcharhinidae; genus Sphyrna; species Sphyrna mokarran. Next base: position 20,512,830 of record JAGIQG010000026.1, read on the forward strand.
GTTCATAGTTTTTTGATTTAATCAGAATCAAATGTTCCTCAAAGCCTATTCCTCAACTCAAAATCACTTAAGCCAAGTTATCCAATAATTCAATATTTTAGCACTGAATCCCACTTTGCTGTGTCATTAATGTTGCTTAATTCAAATTATTGTGCAAAAAATGACTAAAAAATCTGTAAAATATATGAAAACATATTCTTAACTAGAAAGAAATGTTCGTATTCGTTGATATTCCTTTTGTTAATTTGATTCAATTCATGCCACAGTTCCTCTTTTTGGCAAATGCTTTGAAATGTGCGGTAGAAGTATGTTTGATTCAGTAATATGAAGCTGATCTTTCTCTTCAGCTTATCTATAGTTGAAACACCAGGTGCGATTTTGTGACCGTGTTCTCCCAAAACCAGAAAATCCCACCTGAATTCAATGGACTATTGCATGATCCCCCTCCCACCCTCCTCCAACCCACTATGATTCCCATGGTGGTCAGGGTGGGAACATTCCCGCTACTGTATTCCGCATCTCTCCTTTCCTTCTCCCCTACTTACTCTATGAATGATATGTTTTGTCTGCTGTTTGCGTAAAAAACGATACTTATCACTGTAACCTGAACACATGTGACAATGATAAATCAAATCAAATCCTGGATAATATTTTCACAATGAAAAGATCTTGATTTACTTGTGGGCTGGGGGGGTCAGGAATACAAGCAATTAAAGACTGAGGAAGCTTCCTGCATAGCATAGGCCTCTATCTGCTGTGAATAAAATACCAGCAATGGCAGGATGAGGCACTAAGGTGGCCATTAATTGGCCGTTTAAGGGACTCAATAGGCTGAAGGATGGATGGGCCATTCTTCCCCTTTCCTATACCTGCACTACTGTAAAATCTCAGGTAGATGGATAGGCAGCAGCAGGGCTACCCTTTGGATTATATATTACTTCCCTCCATCAAATTCACCAGTGAGTTCATTAGATCTTTTGGTGATGTTTTGTACATGTGCATTAGATATCATTGATTTGTGTATCATCCTATTTATCTTTATCACTATCATCCACTTTAACTCCAGCAGTTATATTTATTTGTTCATTGTATATAGCACCACAGGATAGCATGTGGCACAGTGGTTGCCATTGCTGCCTCACAGTATCAGGGATCCGGGTTTGATTCTTGGTATGGGTCACTGTGTGGAGTTTATATTCTCTCCGTGTCAGCGTGAGTTTCCTCTGGGTGCTCTGGTTTCTCCCCACAGTCCAAAGATGTACAGGTTAGGTGGATTGGTCACACTAAATTGCCTATTGGTGTCCCAAGATATGTAAGTTAGCGGGATTAGCTGGCCAAATACTTGGGGTTACTGGGATCTCTCTGTTGGAGAGTCAGTGCAGAATCAATGGGCCACATGGTTTCCTTCTGCACTGTAGGGGTTCTACTTCATGATTCTATGACCACTGACGAGGTGAGAATTTATTGTCTAACTATCCTAGAGAATGCAATAGTGAATCGCTTTCTTGAATGGCTACATTGTGATACTAGTACATACATAGTGTTGTGGGGAGTTTCAGGATTTTGGCCAATGATAATGTAGGAGTGGTGATGTATTTGAATGATTTGGGCTTCAGATGATGTCCACATACATCCACTGCCTTTGTCCTTCTAGACTTAAGAATTTCCAAGTTTGGAAGGTGTTGTTGAAGAAACCTTAATGAGTTGCTACAGTTTGTCTTGTTTGTGTTAAACACTGCTACTACAGTGACATCAGGAATGGATGTTTAAGTTGGTTGATGGAATGTCAATCAGGTGGATTGCTTTGTCCCTGGATGAAACATCTGAACATACGGACAAGGAGCCCACTTGAACCTGTTTCATTATTTAATAAGATCATGGCTGATCTGATGATGGTCTCAAATCAGCATCCTGTTTACTCCTGATAATCTATCACCCCCTTGCTTACTAAGAATCTATCCAGATCTGCCTAAAAATAGTCTCTGTTTCCACCATCTTTTCAAAAAGAGACTTCCAAAGACTCACAGCCCTGTCAGTAGAAAATTTCTCCATTTTAATTGAGTGACCACTTATTTTTAAACAATGGCTTCTAGTTCTAGATTCTCCCACAAGAGGAAACATCTTCTCCGCATCCAACTTCTCAATATCCCTCAAGATCTGATCTATTTCAATCAAATTGCTTTTCCTCTTCTGAGCTTCAGCAGATACAAGCCTAGACTGTCAAAACCTTTACTCATAAGACAACCTGCCCATTCCAGGTACTATTCTACTAAACCTTTTCTGAATTTCTTCCAACACATTTACATATTTCCTGAAATAAGGTGGCCAATGCTGTACACAGTACTCAAATGTGGTCTCACTGGAGCCTTGTACAACTGAACATAACTTCTCTACTTTTGTATTCAATTTCCCTTGCAATAAATGATAACATTCTATTGGTTTTCCTAAGTAATTGCTGTTCCCGCATAACTTTCTGTTATTCATGCACTAAGACGCCCAGATCCTTCTGTGCTTCAGAGCCATGCAGTCTTTCACTGTTTAGATAATATGCCTCTTTTTTATTCTTCCTGCAAAAATGGACAATTTCACATTTTCCTGCATTATACTCAGTTTGCTACTCACTTAACCTATCTGTACCTTTATGTTGCCTTCTTATATTCTCTTCACAACTTACTTTCCTACTTATCTTTGTGTCATCAACAAATTTGGCAACAATCCCTTTATCCAAGTAATTTATATAAACAGTTAAAGTCCCAGAATGGGTCCTGCAGCACATGTTATGAACTCTGGCTCAGAAGACCATAATGTTTTACTTTGTTTTAGAAAATGTAAAGGAACTGAGTCACAAGACAACAAATTAGTTTATAATAAAAAGAAAAAATAATTAACATGAAATGTTAGGTTATAATACAAGACTCCTTCACTCCCCTTTATTTTCACAAATGTACACCTCACTCAGCAACCAAATGGCAGATGCCATTTAATCAATCTGTTGTGAATTTCTCCTCAAATTCCCCCTAAATGATTGTTACATGAGTGTTCCCAAATCCACTTTCAAAAAGACATGCTTTAAAATTTTCTTTCAAACAATCAGCTTTTATCAGCTTGTATCAGCTTTTTTCATCAAGAAACAACTTCCAGGTTTTCCAACTATCCTTTCAAAGAAAGCTTCTCTCCGCTGTTTTTACAAGGATCCACCTGCAGGTTTTCCTACTCTTCTTTTAGCATTCCCTTTCTTTTTTACATGAATTCCAAAATCCAGCCACCAACTGTGTCATAATTATTTCAACTAATAGCTCGCAAACTGTAGTAAGCTATCACAAACCTTAAAACCACTTCAGAGATATTTCTGACTTCTCATTAGCTAACTCATTTTCAGTTCCGCCTTTGGCTTGAATGAACTGTTCTTGTTCCAGTTTTCTTTGTTCCTTTAACCACAGACTTCCTGGAAATTTCTGTTAATTTTTCTAGTTTCCTTAACTAGCTGTTCTTTATTTCCGGTACTTGCCTCCTCTGTCCTTTTCTACGTGGTATGGCTTTATTTCTAGTGGAGATGAGAGAGCTGTTCTTATTGTGAGGCTTTCCTTCTCTGGGTTCAGTTAAAAACTCAAGTCAAAAAGCTTTTTCCCCCAAAGACATCCGTGTGTGTTTCTTTTCCTTTCCAAGCTTCTACTTGCTTTTTACACTGTAAACACTCTTAGCATAATCAAAACACTGAAATCAAAACCCACTTATGCAAACACCCAAGTTTAATATGAATCTTTAACCATAGTCTTACTATTTCCAACACAATGCTAGAGTGTCAAGGGGTAGGGAATCAGAATAGCAGATCAGCAGATGGAGGGATTGAAGGGAAAGTAGATGTTAGGAGCAGTAAGTCTGAAAGAAAGAACAGGTAGGGACAAGTTAATGAACTTGGCACTGATGGACTGAAGTGCGTCCATTTCAATGTAAGGTGTATTAAGGGTAAGACAGATAAGCTGAGAGCCTGGATCAGAATATAGGACTATGATGTTGTGTCCATTATAGAGATTTGTTTGAGAGAATGGTTTCCTGTACCGCAATCAGTTTGTTCACCCATTCTACAAGCCCTGCTCTCATCCAAACAAGCTGAAAAATACTTGGTAAACAGTTATAAAGGCTGAAGCTCCAGCCCTCTGAGCCCCTTAACTCTGCATTTGCAACCATGCTCTCTCATCTCTGACCAAATCAGAAGACCTTGTCCTTGGAGGTGTGGCTTCCTGAATGTTTAGGGAGCTGCATTTAATCAGGCAGGTGAAAAAATTCCATTATCACCCCAAAATTGTGTCTTTTGGATGATGAGCAAGATGTGAGGAGTCAAGGAAGTTGCTTTGATCAAATGTCCATCCTCTTGCCTGCTCTTGTGACCACAATACTTATGTATCTAATCCAACTAAGTTTCTTGCCCATGGCAAACCCTAGGAGGTTGACAGGGGAATTAAGCAATGGTAACTTCATTGAATGTCAGCAGAATGTGGCTGGACTTCCTCTTGTTGGAAACAGCCATCTCTTAGAACTTGTGTGGCAAGGTTCTACTTGTTTTTTCAAGCCTGGATGTTGTTCAGGTTTTGCTATATGTAGGAATGGCCTATTTTAATTTTCAGAGGAGTTGTGAATGGAGCTGAACACTATACAATTATCAGTCAACATTTCTGATCGAGGGACAGTCATTAATGAAGCAGTTACAGATTGGATACTGCTACCTTGGGGAACTCTTCCTTCAATGCTCTGGAGCTGAGCTGATTGGTCTCCAACCAGCTTCATTTGTGCTTTGAATGACTCCATCTATTGGCTGCAAGATCAGGCCAAAGACTAGGAATCCTGCTTCAAGTAACTTTGCATTGCTGCTGCACTTCTTCTTCACTGTAATCATTCTATGATTCGACCTTATCTCGTTGCTCCCAAAGCCTAACCTGTCCACCATCTGCAAGGCACAAGCCATGTGAATAACATTGACCTATATGGATGCATACAGCTCCAACAGCACTGAAGGAGCTCAACACCATCCAGGACAAAACAATCCACTTGATTGGTAACTCTTCCACAAACATTTACTCCTTCCACAACAGACATATGGTAGCAGCCTTAATGTCTATCTGCATGATGCACTGCAGGAACTGACTAAAGCTGTTTAGGCAGCACCTTCCAAACTCTCAACCATTTGGAAGGACAGTGGACACATTGAAACACCACCACCTGGAAGTTTCCCTCTAAGTCATTCACTTGGAAATATATCACTGTTTCTTTACTGTTGCTGGGTCAAGATTCTGCCAGCACTGTGAGTGCAGTTGTTCAAGAAGACAACTCACCACCATCTTCTAAAGGGCAACTGGGGGTGAGAAATAAACTCTGGCCTATTCTGCAATGCTCCACATCCTATAAAGCAATAGAAACATAGGAGCTGGAATAGACCATTCAGCCCATCGAACCTGGGCCACCATTCAACATGATCATGGTTGATCATGCACCTTTGGTATCCAACTCCTGCTTTCTCTCCATATCCCTTTGATCCCTTTAATCACAAGAGTCATGTTCAGTTCCTCCTTGAACATATCTAACAAACTGCAGAAAAATGACATTAAAGGAGGCAATCAACCATGATTTCCAGCGATTTCCAGGGGCAAATCACTTTATTAGGGTTGTACAATATCCCCCAAATAGTCGGCTGGAAATTGAGGAGCAAATATGTAAGGAGATTACAGATAGTTCCAAGAAAAATAGGATATTAACAATAATGGATTTTATCTTTCACAACATTGACTGACACAGCCATTGTCTTAGAGCATTGGATGGAGACAAATTTGTTGAATGTATTCAGGAGGAATTTTTCATTCAGTATATAGATGGCCCAACTAGAAAGGGGGAAAAACTTGACCTCCTCCTGGGAAATAAGGAAGCCATGATTTGGAGATGCTGTGTTGGACTGGGGTAAGAACACTAAGAAGTCTCACAATACCAGGTTAAAGTCCAACAGATTTATTTGGTAGCACAAGCCACCAGCTTTTGGAGAACTGCCCCTTCATCAGGTGAGCGGGAACTGCGGTTCAGATCTTGGTTCAGATGGTATGATATGAACCCAAAATCCTGGTGAATCACAAGTTCCACTCACCTAATGAAGGGGCTGTGCTCCAAAAGCTTGTAGTTTGTGCTACCAAATAAATCTGTTGGACTTTAACCTGGTGTTGTGAGACTTTTTACTGAAATAAGGAAGCGCAAGTGATTACTTTGCAAGGGATTACTTTGGGACCAGTGACCATAATTTTATTGATTTCAAGATAGCTATGGAGAATGATAGGTCTGGCCCAAAAGTTAAAATTCTAAATGTGGCGAGACCAGTTTTGATGGTATCAGGCAGGAACTTTCAAAAGTTAATTGGAGTAGTCTGTAGGAAGGCAAAGGGATATCTGGTAAGTGGGAGGCTTTCAAAAGTGTGTTAACAAATGTTCAGGGTAAGCATTTTCTTCCTAAAGTGAAGGGCAAGGCTGGCAGAAGCAAGGAACCTTGGATAACTCGGGATATTGAGGCCCTGTTCAAGAAGAAGAAGGAGGCACATGACATGCATAGGCAGCTAGGATCAGGTGAATCCGTTGAATATAGAGGGTTTAGGAGTAGAATTAACTGGGAAATCAGGAGGGCAAAAAAGGGACACAAGATTGTTATCGCAGACAGGCAAAGAAGAATCCAAAGAGCTACTATAAATACATAAAGGGTAAAAGAGTGACAAGGGAGAGAGTAAGGCTCTTAAAGAGCAACAAGGTAATTTATGTGTGAATTGACAAGAGGTGGGTGAGTTCCTAAATGAATATTTCTCATCAGTATTCATTGTTGAGAAAAACATGGATGTTAAGGAACTTGGGGAAATAAATAGTGATGCCTTGAAGAGAGTACATATTGTAGAGAAGAAGGTGCTGGAAGTCTTAAAGTGAGTGCATCAAGGTAGATAAGTCCCTGAGACCTGATGAAGTATATCCCAGGACATTGTGGGAGGCTAGGGGGGAAATTACAGGTCTGCTAGCAGAGATATTTGAATCATCGATAGTCACAGGTGTGGTACTTGAAGATTGGAAGGTGGCAAATGTTGTACCTTTGTTTAAAAAGGGCTGCAAGGAAATGCCTGGGAACTGCAGGTCAATGAGCCTCACATCTGTAGTGGGTAACTTGTTGGAAGTATTTTGAAAGACAGGATCTACAGACATGAAAGGACTGATTAGGACAGTCAGCGTGGCTTTGTGAATGGAAAATCATGTCTCATAAATTTGATTAGGTTTTTTGAAGGGGTAACCAAGAAAGTAGATGAAGGCAGTACAGTTGATGTTGTTTACATGGACTTTAGCAAGGCCTTTGACAAGGTACTGCATAGTAGGTTGCTGCATAAGGTTAAATCTCATGGGATCCAGGGTGAGATTACAAAATGGATACAATATTGGCTTGATGACAGAAACCAGAGGGTGGTTATGAGGGTTGCTTTTCAAACTGGAGGCTTGTGACCAGCAGTGTGCATTGGATCAGTGCTGGATCCACTGCTATTTATATCAATGATTTAAACAAGAATTTAATAGGCATGGTTAATAAATTTGCAGATGACACCAAAATTGGTGGCATAGTGGACAGTAAAGAAGATTATTTAGCATTGCAACAGGATCTTGATCAATTGGGCCAGTGGGCTAACAAATGGCAAATGGAGTTTAATTTAAATAAATGGGAGGTGATGCATTTTGGTAGATTGAACCAAGGCAGGATTTACTCAGTTAATGGTAGGGAGTTTGGGACAGTTATAGAACAAAGAGGTCGAGGGATACAGGTTCATAGCTCCTTGGAAATGGAGTTACAGGTGGGCAGAATGGTGAAGAAGGCATTTGACATGCTTGGTTTTTCATTGGTCGGAACATTGAATACAGGAGTTGGGATATCTTGTTGAAGTTGTACAAGACATTAGTAAGGTCACACTTGGAATACTGTGTACAGTTCTGGCCTTATTATAGAAAGGATATTATTAAACAAAAATGAGTGCAGAAAAGATTTACTCCGATGCTACTGGGATTTGATAGTTTGAGTCATCAGAAGAGGTTGGATAGACTGGGACTTTTTTCTCTGGAGTGTAGAAGGCTGAAGATGATTTTATAGAGGTCTATTAAATAATGAGGAGCATAGATCGCATAGAAAGTCAATATTTTTTCCCAAAGGTAGGGGAGTCTAAAGCCAGAGGGCATTGGGTTAAGGTGAGAGTGGAGAGATACAGAAGCGTCCAGAGGAGCAATTTTTTCACACAAAGGGTGGTGAGTGTCTGAAACAAGCTGCCAGAGATAGTAGTAGAGGCGGGTATAATTTTGTCTTTTAGAAAGCATGTAGACTGTTACATGGGTAAGATGGTTATAGAGAGACAAGGGCCAAATGTGGGCAACTGGGACTAGCTGCGGTGTTTAAAAAAAAAAGGGTGGCATGGACAAGTTGGGCTGAAGAGCCTGTTTCCATGCTGTAAATCTCTATGACTCTATGTTCGATTTGAATGGTGGAGCAGACTCGAGGGGCTGAATGGCCTATTCCAGTTCCTATGTTCCGAATGAAATGCTGAAATATGTCTCATTTTCATAATGAATCTGAATCTGAATGTGATCCATGTCACATTGTTAACGCACAATGAAAATTCTACAGCCCAGTGGGGCAGGCCTGAACATATCACAGAAGAGAGTCTCTGAAAGTCAGACTTCAGTTAAGCCAACAGATGGCTGTAAGCAATAGAAAACAAATGCCTGTCGCTTAGCTTAAATCTGTTAGATTTGCAGCCTAGTTCTGCTGGTGCCAGTTGGCCATCCTTTGTTATATTGGAACTGTACATCATAAGAGGAGATAAATCAGCCATTTTCACCTTATACTAGGTAGAAAGTGAATGCATGAAATTTGACTTCATAATTAATAAATGAACAATATTGTTGTTAATCGATGCTGCAGTGAGGGAGTATTGATTTGAGCTGCATGCTATTTTTTGTGGCTTGGATTTTTACACCTCATTTAGAGCAAAGAGTCTCTCGGGAACTATTAAACAGAAAGGTATGTGAAAGTGTGACTAAAAAGTGATTAATTATAATTCAAGTATGAAAAATATGTTTTCTGCATACAGTCTTTACCTCCATATTTGATTAATAATTAATTACAACCTTGTCAATTTTACAAATTATTTGTCTAATATTTTGGTCAAAAAGGAACTTTAAGACAGGTGAAAAAATTGTCTTGTTCAAAATGATTTTGATTGAGGCACTCAAGGGTGATTACTGCAGCGATCTGAATAGTTCTCATTTCTACTTTTAGCATAATCTTCAATCCTCTTCGATTTTTCTTCTTAGTCAAATTGAGCATAATCCTAAAATTGCAGACTCAGATGGGACAATTGGCTGGAGAAGCTCCCACGCTGGCGTTTGCTGGCTTTGCATCCTGGATCTGGCACATTCTTGGAATTGGTTCATAGAATATGACAGCTACAGAGGAGGCCAGAATCCATTGTATCTGCATTGGCTCGCTAATGATGGCTCAAAGCCATCCTCTTAGGCCCAGCAGAATCTAACACATAGCTTTCTGATTACAGCAACCTGTATATTAATTTGGAAGACAGCCATTACAAGATTACCTACTCAGTTCTGTGTACAAATTCCAATAACAGAAGTCTGCACAATACCTTACTTGGCATCCTAAATGGGAGTGGCACAGTGGTTAGCACTGCTACCTCACAGGGCCAGATACCTGGGTTTGATTCCCAGCTTGGGTCACTGTCTGTGTGGACCTTGCACATTCTCCCCTTGTCTGCCTTCTCCAAGTGCTCTGGTTTCCTCCCACAATCTGAAAAGCATGCTGGTTAGGTGCATTGATCCGAAAAAGTGTCAAAGTATGGCGACTAGGGGAATTTCACCGTAACTTCATTGCAGTGTAAATGTAAGCCTTACTTGTGACTAATAAATAAACTTTAAATGATATAGGCTGAAATTCTCTGACCTCACCCGTGGCTGGGATTCTCCAGTCCTGCTGCAGTGAATGGAGATTTAGCTGAGCGCCAAATTCTCCATTCTCGCTGGCAGAGATAGCAGAGTATGCAGGACAGGAAAATTCCAGCCATAGAAAGACTAACTTGGTTCATTTCAGAATATGTATCTGCAATTTAAGATGATGATTCATGAGGCGCAACTTAATGTTAGTGACATGGGTTTCACCCACCTGCCAGCTGACTGGTGACCCTGCCTCATTTCCGTTGGGGGAGCCCTGCTGGCAAGAAATGTCCCATCATGCACATAATTGACCAGCAACAGGCATTCCCTGGAATTCATGACCCTAGAGAAGAGATCCAATCCCCTACCACCTCATCCTATCCCTAAGAGTTCTCCAGCCAGAAGGGTAAATCCCCATTGCCTCAATTAACCAATACCCTTTGTTTCTGCTTTGATCAATCTAACCTGCGTCTCCAGAATCTTGTCTAGTGTGGACTTAATCCCAAATAAATCAATTATAATTAAAGTTGTTAACATAATACAATTTCATCCAAAATCCCGCCAAATCAAAAATCTTAAAACGTGACATTGAATTATTTTGGGGCTGAGTTAGTTTTCTAGGTGTTTGACACTTGCTTGGATTCATCTTAATGTAGGCAGGTCACATTTTTAAAAAGAGCAACAACTGTTCAGTTATAATTCAGAATTAGTTGTTGGAGCATCTTGTATTTAAAAATAAGAAATCATCTCCTAATCTTTGCAATCTCGATAATTCATTAACCTCGTGATTAGCGTTGCTGCCTGTCCTGTGGCAGTCTAGGGTTCAATTCCCCGACCCAGAAGTTGTTCAGAGCCGTGCTGGCAGTCAAGATGTATTATTCTGTGGGCGGCACGTTGGCACAGTGGTTAGCACTGCTGCCTCACAGTGCCAGAGACCTCGGTTCAATTCCAGCATTGGGTGACCATCTGTTTGGAATTTCTGTCTGTGACTGTGCGGGTTTCCTCATGGAAATGTGCAGATTAGTTGGATTGGACATGCTAAATTGTCCCTTAGTGCCCCATGGTATGTGGGTCAGGGGTATTAGTGGGGTAAATACGAGGGGTTATGGGATAGTGCCTGGATAGGATGTTCTGTTGAAAAGTCAGTGTAGGTTCAATGGGCCAAATGGCCTCTGTCTGCACTGTAGGGATTAAATAAACAGCCAATCATTGTCTAATCTTTGCAATCTTCATAATCCTTACGATTTTTTTTAGACCCTTGTTCCCTGGTACAGTGATATATTTGAAAGCTCCAGTGTTTTAAAACTCTCACGTTTGGCTTTGTAGATCCATACAATAGGTTCACTAAATCATTTATTCCATGTTATCAGTCTTAATACAAGGACTTCTGAAAACTGTAAAATTCAACTTCTAATCGGTGAGTTGTAAATAGTTGAATGGTTTCAATGTTATAATATTTTCTTCCAAATATGTGATCCATAAATTCAAGATAATTGGACAAGGAAGAGCACAAGTTCCCAAGAGAATACATTCAATTTTCCTTCCCTTTATATAAATGTAGCAAAAATTGGACAGGCTGGGTTTGGGGGTATGTGCTACATTTGCCTGCCTTTCCTGTATTGCGTGTGTCCAGGCAGTCCACTACTCTGAAGCAAGAAATAGGAAAATTTGTCCTATTGACAATATTACACAGGCATCCCTCGTGGTCAAGTTGTGGGATAAACAGAATTTTGTTGTTTGAGACAAAGATTATTTAATTTAATCCAGAAGTGAAAATAAGTTTTAATTTAGTCTTTAAACCTCATCTTTTTAAAAGAAACCCAGTGTATGAGACCATTAGATATAGGAGCAGAATTAATTAGGCCATTTGGCCCATTGAGTCTGCTCTGCCAATAAATCATGACTGATAAGTTTCTCAACCCCATTCTCCCGCCTTTTCCCCATAACCTTTGATGCCCTTACTAATCCCCTTATCTATCTCTGTCCTAAATACACTAAGTTACCAGGCCTTCACAGCTTTCTGAGGCAATGAATTCCATAGATTCACCACCCTCTGGCTGAAGAAATTTCTCCTCATCTAAATTCTAAAGGGCTGTCCTTTTATTCAGAGGCTGTGCCCTTGGATCTTAGTCTCTCCTATAAATGGAAACATCTTCCCCATATCCTCTCTATCCAGGCCTCTCAGTATTCTGTAAGTTTCAATGAGATACCCCCTCATCCTTCTAAACTCCGTTGTAGTGCAAGCCCACCCTTTCACCTTCCACACCAGGCCATCTAACTTCTCTTCTTAAAGTTGCTCCAATTTGTTGCAACTTAAGTGTTGCTACACTTAAAATATTGTGACCTTGAAACCCATTCAACCTTTTATTCACAACCTCTCACTGCTACCTCCTCCTGCCTTTCAGGACTTGAAACATTAACTCTATCTTTTCTCCTTACAGATACTGCCAGACCTCCTGAGTTTTTCCAACATCTTTTGTTCTCATTTCAGATGCCAGCATCCACAGTATTTTGTTTATTTTAGTTTAGTCTTCCCAATTAGAGTAGGTAGAGTTTACAAGACGATTAGTAATTACTCCACCAAGAAACTCTTGTTCTCTGCGTTATGCTTTTGATGTAATTACATATATCAAGCCAAGAATGATCTAAGTGGTCCCAGGATTGCCAAAGTAAAGATGTGTTTATGTTACTTCTTGCAGTACAAATAATTCCAAGTACAATGATTAAAAATGCCCCGCAGAGGTGAGGAAATAGTCTGATAATACTTCAGGCTATTAAACAGCTTTTCATTAGATCACTATAAAATTGCATCACTCTTCACTGAGGTGCAACAAAAGTGCAACATGGTTTTAGACTTGTTGCACATGAAGCAGAATAAATGGGAAAGACCTTCAGAATCATTTTAACTGTTTCCTGACATTCAGGTAGCCATTTCAGCTGACCTACATATATGATGAGGAGACAAGCCGGTTCTTTTCCAGAAGGAATTAATTTGCATTTACATAGTGACAAGCACAGAAAATGCTGGAAAATCTCAGCAGTCTGACAGCCTCTGTGGAAAAAGAATCGAGCCAATGTTTTGAGTCTGGATCCAGATTTTTGTAGAATTTACATGATTCATTTAAATGTGGGAACGTTTAAATTTATGAATATGTGAAATCTCTTGAGCTCTCCTCTACAAATTCCATTTCCACACTGTGCACTCTATTCCTCTCTCTAGCCAATGTCCCCAGTTGAATCAGTCTCTTCGCAATTTTGGTACCTTATTTGACCCTGGGATGGACTTAGGGCCTCATCTCTGCACAATCAATGCAATATGACTGCCTTTTCCATCTTCATTGCATTGCCTAACCATGTCCTACATCAGCTCATCCACTGCTAAACCCTCATCCATGCCTTACTTACCTTTAAACTTGGACTATTCTAATACTCCTGACTAACCTCCTACAATCCTTCCTGTATAGACTCATCTCCATTGCTTTTATTGTGGTTTTAAACTTTTTTAAACTTTTATCGTTATTTTCAAATTTCTCTTTGGTCTTGGCCTTATCCTTCCCTATTAATGTAAGCTCCACTATCCCTCCAATATTTGCACTACTCCAATTCAAAACACTAAAAATTCCTATATATTAGAGTCATGAAATTGTACAGCACAAAAAGAAAGCCTTTGGCTCATCATGTCTGCACTGGCCACCAAGCTGACCAGTAAATATTTGTACAATAGGCAGTACCAAGCAATTCACCATGAGCTTCTATAAGTGAATACTCCTGATAAATAAAGGGAATGTACAAGATAAGTTATTATTTGTTCCACCAATAATGGCTGTGTCTTCAGCTATCTATGCGGACAAGGTAAGTTGCTTTTGCAAAAATGCAAGTCTTCTTCTAATGGTCTTCTCATTATTTTTAGCATCTATGAGTGAGATAATCAGTAGGACATATAGATGCGCTGGCACTGGGGTAACTCTCCCTTCCTGTGTGGGGAGCATTTATCTTCCAATGATTAGATGAGATTGGAAACTCATGAGGCTTCATATGTGCAAATGTATCTCTCTCTCTCTGCTTTACTGTATACAAGGTCAAAGCTCCGGTGTACTGTGCCATCTTGATGCTCTTGCACGAGGTCTAATTTCAGAAATGCATCGTTTTCTTTTATCTTGGTTATGTGCAAAAAATAGAACCATTGAGATGCAGTTGTCATGGGGAAAAGTTCAGGTTTGAATCAGTAATATCACGTGGACATTGCATGAAATGTCTAACTAGTCTTGTAATGAAGTAAATTTTTGGGGAGCAATTCAGTTACAGCTATCAGTGATTTCTCCTGGGCTCTGTTGCAATAGAGATTGCCAGACGTAACTCCATAGTTATAACTCCAAAATGTTGGTCTCATAAAAGATATACGCTGATATGCTCCCAGCAGTAAGCAGCATTAAGGTGAGAGTGGGTTATTCTTCCTTCCGTTATTGTTAAAGTAGGAAGTGTTTTTGAATATCAGCTGAACAATAGCCAATTTGGGATCCTCACATGCCTGCTCCATCTGGCCCAATGTGATTCATGTTGCGGCCTAGTTTGCATGTTTAAAGTGGTTGAATACCATCTGAACAGCACTGCGAATGGGAAATTCTCTGGTTTTCCTAAAGGGAACAGCACTTAGTTTCTGGTCGGAAAAATCACAACCAACATTTCCACTTCCATTTTGTCAAGACAGTTCAGGGTCTTTGATACTTCAATCAAGTTGTTCCTCACTCTTTTAAACTAGTGTGCATTCCAGCTCCAAACTCCACATGGGCAAATAATTCTGTCCAATGTCCAATGTCCAATATCTATTCACTGCCCTTTATGTCACATCCCCAGTCAGTTTAACATGATAGTATCTTTTGGATTAATGTAGCTAAATAATTCACAAAGTTGACCTGAATTCATATTAATAACTTCACTCTTTTGGTGCTAAATATTAGTCATTTTTGCATGTTGGCTAAACAGCCATATAGTCACATAACAATTCAATTTAGCGATAGGTGTGAAGATATTGTCATGAAATAGAATAGTTGGATTGGAATGTTCAGTTAATACAATAGTGTAGCCATTTTGCAATATATCTCCAGTTTTCTTTAATAAATCCTTTATCTTTTTTCGGGACATCTGTCTTCTTGGAATTACTGATTGAAATATTGGACCCTGTTTCACCGGTTTCTGAGGAAGTTAGAGGCCAACGAGATCCACCTTTGCAGCCTATGTCTCATGCAGCAAGGGTACCTGAATCAGTGCCAGATGGTGTTAGGTGATTTTGTGGCATTTGCCCTACATCAGTACGTGCAGATTTTACCAGGCCCTCTGCAATTTAACCAATAGTCCTCAGCAATCTATCAATGGAGAAACCTAACTTAATATGGAGCTCAGAGGATGTCAGATTTCAGCTCAAATTGCAGACAGAACCAGCAAACTATCACTAGAAATCTGATATGTCCCCACACCTCACTGGAATTTTTCAGATTAGGCCTGAAATTTCAGCCTTTAATTTCAGGGGGGGGGGGGGGGGGGGGGGGGGGGGGGGGAGGTGGAGGGATAGCTGTTGACCATTTCAGGCCAAAAGTTGGGCTAAAATAAACTTCTCCTTCTCTTTCAGATTTACTTTTTACTTCTGTATCAGACAACATAATGTCCTAAATTATACTAACACATGTGCATGCTGTATAAGAACAAAAGTGCTGCTTAGGAAAAGTAAAGTTCAGTTATGTCTCATGCTATTGTTTGAAAGTTTTCACTTAAATGATTTCCTCTTCTATAAACATAAAGAGGCAAAGGAGTTTATTATAAAGGAGTTAATCTTTCATGTGGTGTGGCCAGGCTTTGTAATATATTGTTAGATGAAAGTTTGCAGGAGAAGATTTTGTTTAAATTAAAGCATAAAATTAACAACATAAGATATAGGAGGTGGACACATTGATACTTCGAACCTGTTGCACCATTCAGTAAAACCGTTGCCCATCCTCTCCCTAAAGTTTACCTTCTTGAAATGATCCCATATTATTTAATTCCTTCACACCCAAAAATCTATCAAATTGTCTTAAATATGTTCAATTGTTGAGCATTCACAGCTTTCCAATGTAGAAAACTCCATACATTCACCTTTGAGGGAAGGAGTTTTCCCTCATCTCAGTGGCTAAGCCCTCATTCAGACACTGATCTCCCCACTGGGAGCATTGCATTGATAAGGTTAAGGTTAAAATGTTACCTGCAGTATTCTACTCAATCTTCTTTTATTCATTTGTGGGACATGGGCATCACTGGCTGCCCAGAATTTACTGCCAATCCCTAGTTGCCCTTGAGAATGTGGTGGTGAGCTGCCTTTTTGAAACATTGCAGTTAGAGATTCCATAGAATCCATACAGTGCAGAGGGAGGCCATTTAGCTCATCGAGTCTCCACCAACAACAATTGACTCAGGCCCTATTCCCATATATTTATCTTGCTAGTCCCTCTGACAATAAGGGGCAATTTAGTATGGCCAAAACCTAACTTGCACATTTTTGGACTATGGGTAGAAATGGAGTACCCATAGGAAACCCACATAGACACAGGGAGAATGTGTAAACGTGTGAACACAGTCACCTGAGGCCGGAATTGAACTTGGGCCTCTGGCACTGTGAGGCAACAATGCTAACCACTGTGCCACTATGCCACATATAGATTGCAGATTGATTCAACTGAATAGCTTACTAGGCTATTTCAGAGGGCAGTTGAGAGTCAACCACATTGCTGTGGCTTTGGGTCATGTGTAGGCCAGACCAGGTAAGGATAACAGATTTCCTTCCCTAAAGGAAGTGAACCAGATGGGTTTTTCTGACAATCAACAATGGTCATTAGTAGCTTCTTACTTCCAGAATTTTTTATTGAATTCAAATTCCACCATCTGCTGTGGTGGGATTCAAATCCAGGTCCCCAGAATATTAGCTGAGTTTTGGATTAATAGTTCAACAATAATACCACTGGCCATTGCCTCCACTGTTATTGCAGAAGAAGAGGGTCAGATAGTAGAAACATACCCTGTTTGTCATGTATGTTTCTGGAATAGACTATAAGGAGATTAGAGTGCATGGAGTGTGCTTGGGAGGGCTACTAGCTTGGTAAAGGGGGAGCCTTGTCATACTTTTCTGAGGAGGACATCTTTTATTTGTCCTCACAGACACCCAATTCTCATTTGTGGCACTAAGTGCATTGACAGTGACCACACTTCAACTAACCATCCTAACAAGCAGGCTAGAACAGGTGAAGATGTGTCTTCCCATTGGACTGTTTGGATTTATCTATCCTTGTATGTATCCTTGCAGGCGGAGTGCTGAAAGGATTCAGGAAGAATTCAAAGGTGACTAAGCAAAACATTGTGGAGCATTGGGAGTACGGACAGGCACTTAACATGGTCAGCCACTCCATTCAGAGTCATCTCCAGTCATAACAAAGATCATAGAACAAAGAACAACACAGCACGGGAAACAGGCCCTTTGGCCTAACAAGTCCACGCTGCCATTTTAACATTGTTACAACCTTGTCTTACCATTGGATTCAGATGTGTTGGGAAGAGAGAGTTAGACTGATGCTGTGGAACTCTTCCTCACCACCATTCATTCCACGGGCAACTCATTGACATCAATTCATCTTTGAACAGTTTTCATATTTTGGACAAATGAGGGAGTGAAGAAGCAGCAGATGAGGATACACTAGAAGCTGCAACCACAAACTCTACACAGAGATGGCTCAGCTAACATCATCTTTCACTGAATTGTGACGGTGAACTTTGGCACCTGAGTGACTGAGCAGGCTTCTTCAGGATCACATGACTCACCTTCATCGTATGAGGAAGAGACTAGAAAAGCTGCCTAAATATTGTCTGCCTCACCTACTCTATAAAAAGTCTTACAACACCAGGTTAAAGTCCAACAGGTTTATTTGGTAGTAAACACCACTAACTTTCAGAGCGCTGCTCCTTCGTCAGGTAAGCGGGGAGTTCTGGTTACAAAAAGAAAGCTAGTGGTGTTTACTACCAAGTGGCATTAACTTCTTGTTGACCCCAGTCCAACTCTGGCATCTCCACACCATCACTTACCCAGGTCAGTCTCCTGAAAAGTCATCCTGTCATGGATCCCTATGCAGCAGTTGTACAAGTGTCAAAACCATGGAAGCCCCTTCTGCACCAATACATTTGTTTGAAACATGCAAAAAATCCCTTCATGTTCAAATTGAACTGATTAGTGATCTTCAAACACTTTAACATTGAAAAGTAACCCATTGAGTTCTTTCTGATATTAACATCATATGAGGGATGAATATAGCATCATTGTAAAGAAGTGATATTATATTCAAATCCGACCTTATTTTTTGTAAAGTACAATGTGTGTTCTTAATTAGGAAATGCCCAATGTGATAGGAACACATGGTGAGTTTTATACGCTGAAGCAATGGAGAAAATACATTTAAAAAGTGTTAAGATCATAATTGTTAAAGCACTTCAGTACTAACTCAATATTCTTGCAACAGTCTTAATGAAAATGAGGCAAGGAGGTCTTTTGACACAGGGGGTAGTGGCCTTGCCTCTGAGGCAGAGGTCCTGGATTCAAGTCCCACTCCAGGCATGTTGTGCAGCTTCAGCAGGCCTGGAACAGACACGAAGTGTATTCCCGATCGTGCTCGGCACACAGTGCAATTGCGTGCTAGATGGCCAATGAATGGTCATCCAATTTGAAATGTGAAAAGTTAAGCAGTGCCGAGGAGGGTGTGCTGAGTGATTCTAATGTTCTCCCTCAGGGGGGCAGCCACTGTGGAGTTGTTTCAAGGAGCTGGTGAGCTGTGAAGAATAAATATCAATGCTAAAGCTATACCACAAGTGGCTGGGCAGCACGTTCAAAAAGAAAGCTCAATCTCAGACATATTGTTAACTCTATTTCAGCCCTGATCGAGTTTGCAACTAAAGGCTGCCTGGTCCTTCGGTCCACCTGCCAACTGTAAAAACAGATAGGCTGCACAAAACTGCATTCTTTTACCTGCTAAATGTGCTGAATTGCCTGCTTATTGCCCGCAGTACAATTCTGATGCTCATGCACATCTGCTGAACGAAATACTTGCAGAGTGTGCAATAACACCGGGACATACACCTGACACCTTCTCCTGCTATTTCTCATGCTTCGGTGTAGGATGCATAGCTGTGCGGGCAATGTAAAGTTATGTCTCGGGATTTGATGATGAAGGAATATGCATTTATAACACGGTCAAATATGTTGTGTATCAACCAGTAAGTGTTTCCAGAATTTGCCGGTGGCAGGTGGTAAGAGTGAGAGTGATTCATACATTGGAAAGGAAGTTGGAACCTCTACCATCACTATCCAGAGTTCCAGGATTGCAATGTGCATTGTTAATATGAATGTTGCTGCAGCAATTTGATCTCCTTGTGGGTGGGGGCTGGTCAGTTGAATTGGCTGAATGACTGCTGTGGACCAGTTTGATCCCAACAGTGTGGGGTTTGATCCCAATTCTGGTTCGGGTGGTGTTGGGACTTGCTTCCTTTCCATATTCATGGTGGAGGTTGCAGTGTGATGGGTCGGACCTACCTTTGGGCAGAGAATTCAAACATCAGGAACTCATCTTTTTTAATCTAACTAATTTATCAAATTTTAAACCACTTGTGAGATTGATTTACAAAGAAAATTACTATGTTTGTACTTTGTTAAAATGCAACTATCTTTATTCTACAATACTTCATGGATTGACAATGGATAAATGGACTTCTTATTTTTCCTAGATATTTGGAAAGAAGAGATAGACATCATGTAACATCAGCAGTGCTAATGAACTGGCTGTAATAAGAATATCAGGGAGGGAGGAAGGAGAACAATGGAACAATTTTGGAGTCACACTTTGCTGACTCCAAGAATTGTCCATAAATATTTTAAATGTCCACTCCCATCCACAGCACATACATGGTCAAATAAGAAAATAAAACATTTTTGTGCAGCTTTAACATCTTTGCATGTTGTGATGTGAAATTGGCACAAAGTAAGTATTAAAATGCGTATGATGTGAGGGTGCACATCTTTTGAAATGATGGCCTCTGACCCCTGTGTCACAGGGCATCTTGTGACAACACAGATTTATCACAGGAGAGGAGAAAGCCGCCTTGTGGTCATGCAAAATCTTCCAGAAACACCCCTAAAGCTCTGAACATGTTAGCCTCTCCGAAACAATGTAAGAAAATTCAATATTAGCTCAGCGTGCAATCCTACCGAGAATGGCATCCTGTTTCAGTGTTGTTAAGTGGTATATTTAAACTTTAAAAACAGATTAAAGGTCACAATCTGGGTTCTAAAGGAATTTTACACTGATAAAGGGAGGAATCAGGACAACAGGGTTACTTTAGTGACAGACAGACTTACCGTTTGATGAATGCAGTAATGTTTGACTGTGTCTGCTGCTATGGTTTGAAGCAATACGTTGGATATTAGAATGTGTTTTAAATGATTAGTGGCTGTTGGTGGGTCCTACCTGATGACATCACAGATGGTATGTGGTGACCTTTGCTCTCGGATCAATGGCTTTGATTTCTCAGTGACCTGAACGCTCTCTGCTATTCTGATCTCAGATTGACCCCTCTCTCAGCTGCCAATGACACAAGTCTCCCTTTACGCTCTTTCACCTGAGAAATGGGTTATAAATCTTCTGAACCAAACTAAAGTTATCATTTTAGAATTACTGGCTTTAAGCAAAGTGAGTTACCGATTTGAGCAATTATCCATGCATGCAAATTTCTGAAGTGCATACAATCAAGATGCAGTTGATATCAGGACACAGAAGATATATTTCTACTTATCAAATCTCTCACCTTGTTGCAGATTGCTATGTTCGGTTGTAGATAATTTTTGCCCCTTGATTGTAAGAGGTCTGTATCCAAAGATGTGGAAATATTTGGAGCAAGTCAGTGGTAGAGTCACTGTAAAACCTCATCCCAGACTGAGTTAGTGATGCCAAATATAACAGATCTATGAAATTTGCTACTGAATTTAGCATTGTAAACAGGATTATCATAATAGGTGTTAGCTATTTTAAAAAGCAACCATTCTAATAAAACTATTCTACGTTGATGCTCCCACTGTATCCAATGAGCAATTATGGACTGATTAGCCTGAAGTCAGTATCCATTCTTTATATCCATAGCAAAGTGCAATGTTTACGATATTGAGAAACTATGGCACTAAAATAATGACGAGTTCTGTTGAATCCCAAGAATAACTATTTTTCTGCCGAGCACCAACCTGTTTAAAATTCAGTCACTATAGCTTTTATCTATCGTGTTCCACTGTGAGTCATTGATTCGAAGAGGCTGCAGACAGTACTCCGTATTGAAAAGGTCATCACTTTGTTTTGTTGATTCATCATTTTTACAGTCAGTAATGTAAAATAGTACAGTCGATGACAGGAAACTTTATTTTCTAATCATTGCCTCTCCTCTGGACGATGACTTATGCTGCCAGTGGTCACTTTGCCACCTCATCCAGACAGCCATTCCTCTGGTGACGATGACTTGGTGAGCTATTTGGCCATGAAGGTCAGTGCAGCTCAGCCCATTCCTGTTCTTGAGTAGCATCTGTGCATGGACTGTGTTAGAGGAGGAAAATCAGATTATGATTAGGACAGAGGATGTTGAGCTGATTATATCCTCTCCTTAATCCAAGGATACTGAGGTCAATTATGGTGTTCCTCCAATTGACAACCTTCTCCCCCAGTCCCCTCAGTCTGAGGTCATGTACCAACCAACTCAAAAATAATTTCTGCTATCCTGTTGCCATCAGACTTTTGAATGGATCTATCTTGCACTAAGTTGACTTTTCTCCACACCTTAACACCTTAGCTATGATTATAACACCACATTCCACATTCTGTCCTTTCTTTCTCTATGAATGTTATGCCTTGTCTGTATAGCATGCAACAAACAATACTTTCACTGTATACTAATACATGTAATAATAATGAATCAAATCGAATCAAATCAAATCAAAATCACCTTCTCCTGTACCCTGCATCCTTCACATTGTGGATCTACTTGGGAACATTACAGTCTGTCTGGTTCACTAAGACTCTGAGATACTCACCATATAGGCTTAAAGCTGGTGTCAAGTATCTGTCTCCAAAAGTGCATCACTACCAATCTGTAAAACAGTTCCATTACATGCCAGTTACTGCAAATGCTGTTGAATTCTTCTGAATGAGGACAATTGCCAAGAGTCATATGGGTGTGGAAATTTGACCTCCTGTGAGAATGCAAGTGAGCGATCTACCTGGGAGCGGTAGTGGCTGGCTTCATTAACATTATGTCTTTCCCATCAAAATGGAGAGGGAATTAATGAGAAACAGAAGAATGATGGGTGACCAAAAGGTTGTCTCAAAGGATCAAGGAATGGGCATAGGTTTTGGGAATTGGTGGTGTGTGAGCGGAGTAGGCTGGTGCTTCTTGAGAGTTCATCATTTCCTGAAAGAGAAGGACAGCCCAGGCAGGGGAGGCCTGCATTTTACCTGTGGGGCCCAAAGGAGCCTAGCATTGTCCTGAGAATCCCCCCATCCCCTCGTCCACTGGTAGTAGGACTCTCCTGAAACCCCCCACCCAGTGAGTTTTCTAAATACAGGGGACTATTCCTTGGGTTGGTTCTGCTTAATGCTCATATAGGACAGAGCATAAGATGTAGGAAGAGAAGTAGGCCATTTGGTCCATTGATTCTGCTCCACCATTCAACAAGAGTGTGATTGATCTGATATGATTATCCTGCACTTACCCCCGCCCCAGAACCTTTGATTGCCTTACTGATTAAAAATATGTCTATCTCAGCCCTGAACATCCTTAAAAACTGTTACAGTTCTACAGCTATGGCAAAGAATTCCAGCGATTCACTACCACTGAGAGAAGAAATTTCTTCTCATCTGTATCTTAAGTGTACGATTCCTTACTCTGGGATTATGCCCTCTAGTTGGGATGGGAAACTGATGAGGTGATAGTGTGGGGTGGCATGAACAGTTGAAGCCCAGGAGTTCAAAGATGCCCAGGCCTCACACTGTTGAGTTCAGAGTTGTTTGCTGACCGTCTGGTGCCCTGTCCAAATCTTGCTCCAAATTAGAATTGAGGTTAGAAACATAGAAAATAGAAGCAGGAGTAGACCATTCAGCCCTTCATGCAGGCTCTATCATTCACTTTGATCATCAAATTCAACATCCTGATCCCTGGTTACTGCAAAACACATAGGCAAAATATAATATTTTTAGCATTTTCAGCAAAGATTAAACCTTGTAAGTGTGAAAAGATTACAAAAGAATCAAAAGAATTTGCAGTGATCAGTTAGTTAGAAATTGTTTTTACTAACTATTACTAATATTCGTCAAAGGCACAAACATCAAACAAAAATATTATTGGCAATGCATTCGAGATGTGGATATTCTGCATAACCTACACAGACGAACAGGTTAATGAGAGACGGCTGAAAGTAGTAGAAGAAAAGAGAAAAAGATACAATATTCAATCACATCATAGGAGCAGATGCTAGGCCGCAACAATTATTGGAGGGCAACATAAGTAAGGGAATCAGAGGAGAAAATGGATGATGGACATAATGGACTGGATATCATTAATTTAGACTATAAGACCATAAGATATAGAAATAGAATTAGGCCATTTGGTTCATCAAGTCTGTTCCACCATTCAATCATGGCTGATGTGTTTCTCAATCCCATTTTCCCACCTTTTCCCCTATAACCTTTGATCTTTTTACCAATCAAGAACCTATCAATCTCTGTTTTCTATACACTCAATGACCTGGCCTCCTCAGCTTTCAGAATTTCACAGATTTACCACCATCTGACTGAAGAAATTCCTCTTCATCGTGGTTCCAAAGGTCATTCTTTTAGTCTGAGTTTGTGCCCTTGGATCCTAGACTCTCATTAATTCCCTGCATCCACGCTATCCAGGCTTTTCAGTATCGTGTAAGTTTCAATGAGATCCCCCCTCACCCTTCTGAACTCCATTGTGTACAGATCCAGAAGCATCAAATACTCCTCATACATGAAGCCTTTCATTCCGGGCATTGTTCTGGATCCTCTCCAAGGCTGACACATGGGGCCACACAGTAGCACAGTTGTTAGCATTGCTGTTTTACAGCACCAGGTACCTGGGTTCAATTCCTGGCTAGGGTCTCTATGTGAGGAATCTGCACGTCCTCCCCGTATCTGCATGGGTTTCCTCCGGGTGTACCAGTTTCCTCCCACATTCTGAAAGACATACTGGTTAGGTGCATTGACCAAATAGGTGCTGGACTGTGGCGACTTGGCAAATTTCACAGTAAGTTCATTGCAGTGTTGATGTAAGCCTTACTTGCGACTAATAAATAAATTTTTAACTTTTATTTTATCCTTCCTGAGATACAGGGTCCAAAATTGCTCACATTATTTATATGGAATATGTAATGGCAGCGTAAGGCAGAAGAGATGTGGATCTATGGCAGTAAACCTTCTGAGAAGAAGTTGACATCTACAAAGAATTTCTTACAGTAAAACTTTGCGTAAGGAAGTTTTATTAATTTTCCTACAACTGGATTTTGAAGAGACACAGTGACCAGAATTTTATCAGCACAGGAATCGGGATGGGCAAGGCTTGCAAAACGGAATTCTCCACTGGCCTCGGGCAGGATTTTATGAGCCTCGCCTGAGTAAAATCCTGGCCAGGATTCCAATTCAGAGCACACTTTCCTGTTTCGAAATGACTTTGGAGTTGGAGCAATCACATGCTGGAGATTTGAAACTGAAGAGCTTTTTTAAGAAGCCTGCAAGATGGTTTCCTGCTCTGACACACAGCAGGTTGCCTATATGGTGTAAGAAGTTTTACAGCACCAGGTTAGAGTCCAACCAGTTTATTTGATAGTAATTTCACAAGTTTTCGGAAACGGTGATCCTTCATCAGGTGTGTGGAAGGTGTCTGATCAGAGAAGGGCATATAAAGTCACACATATTTGTGTCAAATAAACTGGTTGGACTCTAATGTGGTGTTGTGAGACTTTTACTGTGTTTACTCCAGTCCAATGCTGGCATTTCCACATCGTGCCTATACGGTCTTGCATGATTATCAGCAGATGTGGCATTCCTGCGATCCACTCTGTCACATGACCCACCAGCAAGCCCAGGCCACCCATCTGAATTGGGCACTAGCCACATGATCAGGTTCAAATGGCCACCACGAAACAAACTTGACAATTTTGGGGTTCAGCAGGGGGTACTGAGATATGTAGCCCAATGGATGTGCTGTCTCAGGCCTGGAACATGATAAGAACCTTGTTTGGAACCAGTTTTAGGCAAATTTAAATTTTCACTGTTGTTCATTGACAATGGCATTTGGCTGCGATTGAATATTTGGCATTGTCTCTGTCATGAGAGTTGTCACATTGTTGGCACTGGACTAGATGCGATTTGCTGTGATATGAATGTGAAGTGTGTTTTACGCGGACCCCAAACATTAAAAAAACCACGTACAGAACTATCCCCAGACATTAACAGAGTCAATCAGAAATACCAAATTCTACCATAGAAAATAAAACACAAGAGAATAAAGGATGAAAAAAGGTACAACTTTTTTTACTTCTGTCTGATCTTATTCTCCCTGACATTTTGTGATCAATTCCTGTACCTTTAAGTTTCCCTTCCCTTCTCTGAGCTCAATGTTCTCTCTCTCTCCCTTTGATGTTCGTTCTTTTACTTCTTCACTCATGTGATCGATCTTTTCTCCATAGCTACTTTGTTACTTGGTTTCTGTTTTTTTTTGTGTGACTTTGTTTCTCCCCTGCTGTGTTCTCCACTTCCTGTCTCAATCACCGGCAATGACCTTCTCCATCTCAGATGCCATGGCGACTACTTCGACAGCCTCATCCCCGATCACCATGAGAAAGAGAACCTTTAAAATTTGGGACAAAAATAGAGCAGTAACATTAAAAAAAAAGAAAAAGATTACCTCACAAAAATGTGACACGATACTACACTGGCTTGGTTTATCTTTGAAACTGATGGATTCAACTGAATAGATGATAATCAATGTGGTGATTGTGCAGTTAACTCATTGATTACATGTGATACAATACCAGGGCCATGCTGTGTGCTCAGCATGACAGTTCCTCAGTTGGTGGTAATCTTACCTCTGAGTGAGAATACAGAGCCAAACTCTGCTCCACAGCCTACACTCCCAATCTAAGCAGATGTTCCAGTCATTGCTGAGGGATTGTTGCAGCATCGGAAGTATTGACTTTTGGATGAGCTACTGGGATAGAATTTATGCCAGGGAACGTCTTGATCTTCCATCAGAAATTTGGCGGAGAAACAACATCCATGACCATTTGCATTGTGTTCTCGGGCATTCTACTGAAGTTATTATGGGCAATTGGGTCAAGCCCCCTTGAAAGATTCCAGGAAAATGCCTCCAAACCATGGAAGCATATCATCCCTACAGTGCAGAAAGAGGCCATCTGGCTCATTGAGTCTGCACTGAGTCTCCTGCTCCAATAGTTCAGGTGGATACAGAAGATTCCCTGGTACCAGTCAGAAAAGAACAATCAGAGATTGGCTTGTAACCTGGCCAACATTTATCCTACAACTGACACCGCTGCAAATTGCTGGCACAGCTGCCTCAGAGCACCAAGGACCTGGCTTCAACTCCTGACGTGGGTCACTGTCTGTGTGGAGTTTGCACATTCTCCCCATATCTGCGTGGGTTTCTCTGGGTGTTCTGGTTTCTTCCCTCAATCTGAAAGAGGTGTTGGTTTGGTGCATTGACCCGAACAGGCGCCGGAGTGTGGTATGGGGGGAATTTCACAGTAACTTCATTGCAGTGTTAGTGTAAGCCTACTTGTGACTAATAAAGAAATAAACTTTACTTTGAAAATTGGTTGTTGTATTTGCTCACAGCAAATTATTTTCCTAAAGTAACTTTGGCTGTAAAGTGCTATAGAATGTCCAGAGGGCATAATAAAGGACTGGTTCTTTCTTGATATGGTCATACAATACTTAGGTTGTCACATAGTTAAAACTTGATCCTTTATCATCGATACATTTCAATTGACTTGCTACCAATATAATATAGACTAAAATAGGAATGCCGTATTCATGTATAAGCTATACCAAATAAACAATTTCAACAAGTAGTTTAAACGTATAGTGTATAAGATTATGAACAGAACACAGGAGTTCAGCAATATTTTCTATGGATGAACTCCCATCTTTGGTCTCCAGAATGTTTTATTTGTACTTATTTATAAGGTGCAGATGGCAGTGGAAAAGCCAACAGTTAACGTTCTTGAGAAAGTGGTGAGGAGCTACCATCTTGACAACTGAGTAGCTTGCTAGGTCATCTAAAAGCAGGCCCTTTGGCACAATAGTTAGCACTGCTGCCTCACAGCAGTAGGGACCCCGGTTTGATTTGGGTGATTGTCTGTTTTGAGTTTGCACATTTTCCCCATGTTTGCTTGGGTTTCCTCCAGGTGCTCTGGTTTCCTCTCACAGTCCAAAGATGTGTAAGTAACGTGGATGGCCATGCTAGATTGCCCCTTAATCTCCAAAGATGTTTTGGTCAGGTGATTAACCATAGTAACTGCATGATGTTGCAGGGATAGGGTGGCGTGGAGCGTCTGGAAGGGATGCTCTTTCAGAGAATCGGTGCAGACCCGATGGTCTCTTCCTGCATTGTAGAGATTCTATGGTTAATGATTCATTTCAGAGGGCAGTCCACCATATTATTGTGGTTGTAGACTCACATCTAGATTAGACAAGATAAGGATTTCTTTCCCTAAAAAGCAGCAATGAACTCATAGGATTCTGACAGGCAACAACTAGTTCCATGGTGACCGTTGCTGATTTAGCTAATAAACTGAATTAAAATTCTCCAGGTTCCTGTTAAGGATTTGAATTTATATCACCATAGTCGAGGGCCGAGAAGTGGCAAATGGAGTTTAATGTGGAAAAGTGTGAGGTGATTCACTTTGGTAAAAGTAATATGTATGCAGAATATAGGGCTAATGGTAGGACTCTTAGTAGTGTAGATGAGCAGAGAGATCTCAGTGTACAGGTGCATAGACCTCTGAAAGTTGGTACTCAAGTTGATATGTTAAGAAGGCATATAGTGTGTTAGCTTTTATTGGTAGAGGGATTGAATTTCGGAGCCGAGATGTTAGTTGCAACTGTACAAAACTCTGGTGCAGCCGCACTTGGAGTATTGTGTACAGTTTTGGTCGCAACATTATAAGAAAGATGTGGAGGCATTGAAAGGGTGCAGAGGAGGTTTACCAGGATGATGCCTGGTATGATGTGTAGGTCTTATGAGGAAAGACTAAGGGACTTGAAGTTATTTTTATTAGAGAGAAGAAGACTTAAGGTGACTTAATTGAGACATGTAAGATGATCAGAGGGTTGGATAGGGTGGAAAGTGAGAGCCTTTTTCCTCAGATGGAGATGGATAACACGAGGGGACATAGCTTTAAATTAAGGGGTGGTAGTTATAGGACAGATGCTAGAGGTGGGTTCTTTACTCAGAGGGTAGTAAGGGCATGGAATGCCCTGCCTGCAGCAGTTGTGGACTCGTCAATTTTAAGGGCGTTCGAATGGTCAGTGGATAGCCATATGGATAGCATTGGAATAGTTTAGGATAGAGGGTCATAAAATTGGTTACATTGGTTGGCACAACATCGAGGGCCGAAGGGCCTGTATTGCGCTGTAATGTTCTATGTTCTATAGTCCAGGCCTTTGAATGACTAATCCAGTAATCTGCTCACAATGTGACAGTTTTGGGCTTTTCCCAATTTATTTCCTATCTTGATCTCACAAATTCTAGAATAGGTGCTAGTGATCCTTCAGTGTACCATCCAATTGGCTATTGTTTTATTAAGTGATCTTAATACAGTGAGTATTGGCAGTTTTATAGTGCAGTGCATCGTGCCCCCGCCTCTGGGCCAGAAGTCACATGTTCAGATTTGACTCTAGATTCGATGACCTTGGAAAGTGCGTGCAGGACGTAGCCGAACAGGTTCATTATCATAAGCAATGTACTGGAATCTGAAACAAGGATAGAGGGTGCTAGAAAACTCAACAGGTCTGGCACTATCAGGAGAGGCAGAAAGCAGAGTTAATGTTTTGAACCCTTTGATTCTTCGTCAGAACTGAGGAGAGGGAGAATGTATTAGAGCTGTGAGATTGCAATAAAAAGCAGCAACTTGTAAACACAAATTGCACATCTCACAGGCCTGGTTTGAGTGGATGGGGAGGGGCAGGTGGGAGGTGGGGGTGGTTGCACTGAGGCAATACACGT
Source organism: Sphyrna mokarran (assembly GCA_024679065.1). NCBI lineage: Eukaryota > Metazoa > Chordata > Chondrichthyes > Carcharhiniformes > Carcharhinidae > Sphyrna > Sphyrna mokarran. The sequence goes on from JAGIQG010000026.1 coordinate 20,542,190, forward strand.
ATGAGATGTATAGATAAAATGATGAAAGATGGAGAAGAAATGTCAACCTTTAAAGTTGCCATTGAGTCCTGGAGGCTGCAAAAAGGTTAATTATCAACCTGTAAATCCTTCCAATTCATCTGATGGCAGGTGGTAAGAGTGAGAAAGTTTCTTGGTCAGAAGATGACTGTAGTGATATATATTAATGATTTGAAGAGATAACTAAAGGTATTATTTCCCAATTTGCAGATGATGCAAGGTTGGGTGGGAGGATAAGCTGTGAGGAGGTTGTAGGGATGCTTCAGTGTGATTTGGACAGGCTGAGTAAGTGGACCTATGTAGTACAATGTGGATAATTGTGAGATTATCCACTCTGTTAACAATAATAAGAAGACAGATTATTAATTGAATGGCTGTAAATTGAGAGAGATGGATATTCAGTGAGACCTTGGTGTCCTCATGCATCAATCACTCAAAGTAAGCACACAGGTACAGCAGGCAGTAGAGAAGAAAAATGCTCATCTTCATAGCGAGAGAATTTGAGTATAGGAAGAGGAATGTTTTACTGAAATTGTACAGAGCATTGATGAGGCCACACCTGTGGCACTGTGTGCAGTTTTGGTGTCCTTATTTGGGAAGGACGTCCTTACTGTAGAGAGGGACAGCAAAGGTTTATCAGGCTGACTCCTAGGAGGCAGGTCTATTACATGAGGAGAAATTAAGGGTTATATTCATTGGAGTTCAGAAGAGTGAGAGGGAATCTTATAAAAACAAAGAACAAAGAACAAAACAACACGGGAAACAGGTCCTTCGGCCCAACGAGCCCGCGCCGCCACCCCGATGTTCCCACCTCTATCTGCGATCCCTGTCCATGTTTATAGATCTATGGATTAAAAACCAAATTTGAGACAAGTTAGGGAGAATTTGTTTTGCCAATTAGCCTAAGAGCACATCTTTGGGATGTGGGAGGAAAGCGGAGCACCCAGAGAAAACCCACGCAAGCACGGGGAGAATGTGCAAACTCCCACAGACACAGGCCCCAAATCCATGTATCTGCACAGCACAGCGATAGTCACTGAGCTGTCGTGTTGCCCATCAAATGGTCCAGGTCAAGCGTACACTAACGTCGTGAAGCACTAGGATACTCTCGAAAAAGATCCAAGAGCAGTCCTCTCATGACCCATCGCATGTATGCCCCTCGTTAGACAACAAGATGGATCAAAGCACCTGTAGGATAAAAACAAGTACCTCAATATCATCATCTATTTACACATTTCCCACACAGGGTTAGACAGGGTAGATTCGGAGAGAATGTTCCCAATGGTTGGGAACTAGGTCCAGAACTAGGGATCAAAATTGGAGGATAAGGGGTAAATCTTTTAGAACTGAGGTGAGGAGAAATTTCTTCACCCAGAGGTTGGTGAATGTGAATGTTCAATACCACAGAAAGTAGTTGAGGCCAAAATGTTGTCTGATTTCGAGAAGAAATTAGATATAGCTGTTGGGGCTAAAGGGATCAGGGGATATGGGAGTAAGGAGGGATCAGGATGTTGAATTTGAAGATCAACCATGATCAAAGCAAATGGCGGAGAAGGCTCAAATGGCCAAATGGCCTGCTCTATTTCTAGTTTCTATGTAAGTACATTGCAGTACTTTCCAAGCACAATGATGGACCAATCCAAAGAAGGTCTATGACAATGCCCTCTTAGGTGTGTTCCTTGAAGGAGGAATACCACTGTAGCAGCACTAACTGTTTTGACAACATGATGTCACTACTTTTTATGAGCTTCTCTTCCTGGTACATTGCTCAGTGCATTCCTCCTCTGTTTTAGCTTATTTAGATGTCCTTCTGAGGGCTCTCACATGGATCATTCCCTCTTGCCTGACCAGTGTTCTTTAAGTGAAACATCTTGTAGTTCTGCTGTCTAGACTTGAATACGGTGGCCTCTTTAAACTGCTGCAGGTCCTTAAAATCCTGCAACAACATGTTAATGGTGAGCACATAGTCAATGGCATCCATGAAGCTGAGAGTTCACTGAGACTATTAACATTAGCCTGGATCCAGAAAGAAAGTCCACCTTTGTTAGTGGGGTATTAATCAAGTTATTCCGCATTCCCATTCAGGGTTTCATTCAAGCAGAACATCTAGGTTAGTGTATCAACCCAGCCATGAAGTGTGCAAATTACATTATTGATGGAGGAACTAAGGCATAGAAAGGCTTGCTTTATTGATGGGGTTCTTCAGATTATTATAGATGGAATTAGAGAATAGAAAATTGCTTTTTAGTGGTGTGGAGCTAGAGCAAGCCACTGCTAATCAGACTTGAAGAAACATCAGAAGCAATCAAATTGGGGAATACAGCTTGACACGCACTGGACCATAAGATATAAGGGCAGAATTAGGCCATTCAGCCCATTAATGGGATGATTCTGGATTATTGTCCATTTATCCTGTATTTTAATAATCCTGTTAATTAGCTCACATTGTTATACATAGATGCAAGTGCTATTTAATTTACAGTAGTCAAAGAGGTTGCAGAAACAGCCATGTTTACTTGAAAAAGTGCATGCAAGGATAACCAGAGAGGAAATATATTAGTGGTGCTCACACTACAGGTTGTATGTGAGTACTTTTTTGAAATTAATCTCAGGCTAAGCAGAAGACAAAGAAATAAAGAAAACTATGCACTCAGGGAGATGCAATGATATTGTCATTGGACTAGTAAGCCAGAGAGCTATAGTAATTTCTAGGGTTCAAGTCCCACCACAGTGGGATTGAAATTTAAATTCAATAAAAATGTGGAATTAATTGTCTAAAGATGACCATGAAACCATTGTTGATTGTTGTAAAAAAAGCTGATGTTCTTTAGGATGGAAATCTGCCATCTGTACCTGGTCTGGCCTACAAGTAACTCCACAGCAATGTGGTTGACTCTCAACTGCCCTGTGAAATGGCTGAGTGAAAAACTCAGTTCAAGAGTGTTTAGGAATGGCCAACAAATGCATCCCATGAAAGAATTTTAAAAAGTAGTCTGTTTCAAATCCTTGGGGTTTCCAAATCAATCCACAACCAATGAGTACTTTTGGAAGGTGGTGAGTATTGCATGGTATACAATATAACAGAGATAAAGCAAAGTTCCATAGACAGCACTGAGGTGGCAGCATGGTGGCACACAGTGATTAGCACTGCTGCTTTACAGTGCCAGGTACCCGGGTTCGATTCCCACCTATGCAGAGTTTGACATTCCCCCTATGCTTGCAAGGGTTGTCTCCAGGTACTCTAGTTTTCTTCCACAAATCCAACGATGTGCAAGTTAAGTGGATTGGCCATGCTAAATTGCTCCTTAGTGTCAGGGGAACTAGCTAGGCTAAATGCATGGAGTTATGGTGATAGGTCCTGAGTGGATTGTGGTTGGTGCAGACTTAGTGAGCCGAATGACCTCCTTTTCCACTGTAGGATTCTATGATTCTGTTAGTAACCAGCTGATCTGTATCGATGATGCCAGCAGTGGACAGGCTATTGAAAATGTTTGCTGATCTTCTTTGAAAAGGTTCCATAAGATTTTTTTTGTCCAGTAGATCAGACCCTCAAATTGATGTTTCTTTGTTAAAGGCAACATCTTGCTCTCAGTGTTACGTTGAAGATTTAGATTATGTACTCAGTCCCTACAAAGTTTGAGCTTTGAATCCACAACTTCCTAAATCAATACCAAGAATTTTATTGCTGAGAGATTTCAGTCAGGTTGAAGGAGATTTTGTGTTTGCGACATTCCTCACCAAGAGGCTGAGGGATTCTTTTTATCATTCAAAGATTTCACCGATCTGTCTGAGGTAATTTTAAACCCCGGTTTTAAATTGGAAAGAACTAGCTCCTGTCACGTCATCCTAAATGATCATTCAGCTGAAAACATTGTCAAGTACACCAGATAAAACTACAGAACAAATTTCTTTGGAGACAAACTTGTATTTATGTAACATCTTTCATGACCACAGGATGTTCTAACACACTCCACATTTCCATGAAGGATTTTTGAAGCACTGGTTTTATTTTAGGAAACATGGCAACCAATTTGAGCAAAACAAGCTCCCACTAACAGCAATGTAATTATGACCAGATACTCTGTATGATGTTGATTATGGGATAAATATTGGTCACAATTCCAGTATTGTTCTTCAAAACAGTGCCCTGGGATCTTCCATATCCACCGAAGAGGGAAACTTGGTGTGTGATCTTCCAGCCCTTCTCGCTGGTAGGATTTTCCAGTTCCACCAAAGGCAATCCCTATGGTGGGCTCCCCGGTAGCATGGCAGCCAAGCAATATAAAAATATAAGACCATAAGGGATATAGAAGCAGAATTAGATCATTCGGCCCATCGAATCTGCTCCACCATTTAATCATGGCTGACATGTTTCTCAACTCATTTTCCCACCTTTTCCCTATAATTTTTGATCCCCTTGCCAATCAAAAACCTATCTATCTTTGTCTTAAATACCTGAAGTGATCTGGTCTCCACAACTTTCTGGGACAATGACTTCCATAGTTTTACCAACCACTGCTGAAGAAATTTCTCCTCATCTCAGTTCTAAATGGTTGCCCTTTACACTGAGGCTATGCCTTGGATCCTAGTCTCTCCTACTAATGGAAACATCTTCCCCATATCCACTTATCTAGGCTTTTCAGTATTCTGTAAGTTTCAATGAAAACCCTCCTCATCCTTCTAAATTCCATCAAATACAGATCCAGAATTCTCAAACACTCCTCATACATCAAGCTTTTATTCCTGGGATCACTCTATTGAACCTCTTCTGGACTCTCTCCAAAGCCAGCATATTCTTCCTCAGATACGGAGCCTCTAATTACTGACAATATTCCAAATTTGGAAAACAATATAGACCCTGACAGAACCAAAAGATTCTGCCGACAGTAAAAGAAAAACAAGCCACCTCTGTTACTTGTAAACATTCTTCAGGGAGGCTGGAAAACTCTGTGTTTGTGAAATTGTCCTCAGCGAGAGATAAATCAAGAGAGCTTTAATTAATTTTCACTTGAAGGTTTCATCCTTTCTAAGGATAAGGGCTTAACAACTCATCAGCCAGGCTACATCTTCAACTGTCCAACTGTCGGTAATGCGCTGAAGTGATGACTTTGATTTTTGTGCTCAAGTCCTGGAGCGGGATTTGAACCCGCAACCTTATGACTCAGGTGAGAGCACTTACCCACTGAGCCACGGCTGACAGGTTAATGGAATGGGGCACGCATCACAAATTAATAGAAGGTTACAGTGCAAGTGTGTTTACCACAAGCCAGCAGCAGCTAGATCACACGACTATCAAGCAGTTGTCATGTATAAAAAACAGCACATAGATCAATAAGATATTGATGCTTCTGCTGCATTTTTACCTGCATCTTGAATTAGATGTGCCAGAGTGTCAATTTGGTGAAAGGTGTCTGTCAGCATATGCTGGTTACAACTGCATGGTAAAGCTAATTGTAGATATAACACAGTTAGAAACATCGGAAAGTTTAAAGGTAACCCAAATGATGCCGTGCGTTAAAATGCTCAGCCCAGCAGACTACATTGTTAAGGAGACGTGTAGTTAATGCCCCATTCCTCTCATTTAAGGCATCAGTTTCAGGACAGCCACTGTGTGGGGATACTGAGCAAGAACAAAGCACTTAGGAAGGGGAGAAGAAAATCAGGAAGGCATTTCTAAGCAATGAGTAGTGATATCAGAATGGTTTGTCCTTATTTTTCATTTGGCAATAAGGATACTCCAATAGCAAAATAAACTTAGACCATAAGGTACTGGAGCAGAATTAGGCCATTTGGCTAATTGGGTCTGCTCAGCCATTCAATCATGGCTGATCAGTTTCTCAACCCCATTCTCCCACCTTTTCCCCATAATCTTTAATTTCTTACCAATCAAGAATATTCCATCTCTGTCTTAAATCCAGTCAATGACCTGGCTTCCACAGTCTTCTGTGGCAATGAATTCCATAGATTCACCACCCTCCAGCTGAAGAAATTCCTTCTCATCTTAGTTCTAAAGGTATATTCCCTTTGCTCTGAGACTGTATCCTCAAATCCTAGCCTCTCCCACTAATGGAAACATCTTCCCTACATCCATTTGCCTCACAAAGTAAATCAAAGCAAAGGTTTAATAAAGAAAGTTAATGGCCGGGATTTTCCAGCCTCGCTCACCCCGAAATCAGAAAATCCCGCCCGAGCTCAATGAATCTTTCCATGGTCCGTCCCTGACCAGCTCCTATTCCTGTGGTGGATGGGAGGAACAAGTGGAGAAATGTAGGGAATGTGAGAAAAGAACAAAAGAGAAGTTCTGTAATAAAATGGAAGGCAGGAGAGGTTATAAGAGTTTGTGGTTCAAAGCTAAAGGGATTGAGGATGGGGCAAGTGCAGAAAGAAAAGTTTAAGTTTAAGTTTATTAATTAGTGTTACATATAGGCTGACATTAACACTGCAATGAAGTCGCCACATTTTGGCACCTGTTCCTGTGCACTAAGGGAGAATTTAGATATGGTTAATGCACCTAACCAGCATGTCTTTGTACTGTGGGAGGAAACCGGAGCATCAGAATGAAAAACTCAAGCAGACAAGGATCAAACATGCAGAATCTGCACAACAGTGACTCAAGCCAGGATCGAATCCCAGTTCCTGGTGCTGTGAGGCAGCAGTGATAACCACTGTGTCGTGTTTCTATGCACATTACTAATGAAGTATAGTGATTCATGTTTATTTGCATGTATATGTATATATAGTATATATATCAGCGAGCAAACAAATTACTGAAACTCAGGTAATAATTACACATTCATTGACTGTATAAGAGCAGCGTACCATCACCACAGTAATCACCAACAACAGAAATACATTTTCAAAGGATAATTCCATTCAGGTTATAATCAATTCTGGGAGCTCACGGGAAAAGAATGCCAATTCTCAATTGGGAATGATTCTTCAGCTGCTAAATATAGATCCGGATATTTCCATTTCTCATAAGGGTACCAGCACAATACTACCAGTGGTTGAGTTTTAGTTGAAGTGGGCGGATCATTCGTAAGTCAAAGCATCATAGAGTCATACAGCACAGAAACAGGTCCTTCCGCGTGGCATATCTATGCCAATCATCAAATGCCAATCAATTCTAATCCCATTTACCACCATTGGACCATATCCTACTATGCCTTGATGATTTAAGTGCTTGTCCACGTGCTTCTTAAAGTTGCTAGAAAACCTGCCCCCACCACCCTCTCAGGCAGTGCATTCCACATTTCCACCATCTCTGGGTGAAATATGTTTTCCTCATATCCCCTCTAAACCACTTACTCCTCATCTTAAACCTATACCTTCTGGTCTTGGAAATTCTGCCTTGGGGAAGAAGTTTTAATGATCTACCCTATCTATGCCTCTCATCATTTTGTATATCTCCATCAGATTCCCCCCTCAGTCTCGTCTGCTCCAGGGAAAACAAAGCCAGCTTATCCAGTCTCTCCTCATAACTGCAACTTTGCATCCTGGGCAATATCCTGGTGAATCTCCTCTGCACCTTCTCCAGTGCAATCATGTCCTTCTGATTGTGCGCAGTTCTGATTACACTATGCTCTAATCAATGTTTTATAACGTTGTATCACATCCTTCCTGCTCCTGTTCTATGCCCGGCTATTGAAGGCAAGCATTCCATGTGCCTTCTCATGACCCTATCTACATGTGTTGTCACCTTCGGGGATCTATGAACTTGTGCACCAAGATCCCTTGTTCCTCAATATTCCCTAGTGACCTATCGTCCATTATGTATGTCCTACCTTTATTAGACCTCCTGAAATGTATCATCTCACACCTATCAGGATTAAATTCCATTTGCCATTGCTCTGCCCAGTTTATCAGCTGATCAGTTTAAGTCTGTAGCCTAAGACTGTCCTCCTCACTATCAACAACACCATCAATGTTTGTGTTATGTGCAAACTTACTAATTACATCTTCCACATTCACATCCGGGTTGTTAATGTATTTAACAAACAACAATGATCCTATCACTGATCCTTGTGGTACGTCATCCCAAAGCATCTCTCTTGGCTTCATTGCCAAGAAGGGCTCCTCCTTCTCCAGTTCACGTTCTGGCAGAATCTTGCCTCTCTACAAAGCCAGATGTAAAGAGTATTGCAAACTGCAATTAAGAGACAATTCCTCTACAGTGCATATTGCAGAGAGCCACCTGAGCAGTAATGGAATCTGAATTGCAACATCAAAAGTCCCATGGTTTGTTCTATGAGGGAGTGTGTTGGTGTGAGTAGCATTGTACCTTTCCTTGGCTGGAGTCTGAGATCATGAGCCAGTGTTAAGTGGATTCACAAAAGCAGCCAGCAACTCTTCCTGGAGATGTTCCTCTCTTCGAAGATTCTAGGCATCTGGCAGGTAAGGACATGGGAGTGCTGACAATTCCCAGGAAACTATGCACACACCAACTGCACATTGATGGAATGAAAACCATTGCAGTTGATCAACATTAAGGACCCAAGCCAGGGTCCTTTACAGCCGTGTGAGAATAGGGTATTTCACCGTGCATTCTTGGGAAACCAAGGACCTACCTTGTATTTGTTAGAATGTAGCCATGAAAAATTTGTGTCGAATGTAATGTGACAAATGGGAACAAAATGTAAAGATTAATTGATCCAGTGAAACAAGGAACCAATCACAGAGTGATGGAATAGCCAACTGACTAAGTGATTTACCGTAAATAAGGAACTATGTAGAATTGTGGGAAGTTTGGAGTGACCCAGGACGAGGCCCCAAGTTTGGAGTGATCATAGAATATCATTGAGTTTTCCAGCTTGGAAACAGGCCCTTCGGCCCAATTTGTCCACACTGCCCCTCTTTTTAAAGCCCTAAGCTAGTTCCAATTGCCCACATTTGGCCCATATTCCTCTTTCCCCATCTTATCCTTATAACTGTCTAAATGCTTTTTAAAAGACAAAATTTTACCTGCCTCTACTATTATCTCTGGCAGCTTGTTCCAGACACTCACCACCCTCTGTGTGAAAAAAATTGCCCCTCTGGACCCTTTTGTTTCTCTCCCCTCTGACCTTAAACCTATGCCTTCTAGTTTTAGACTCCCCTACCTTTGGGAAAAGATATTGACTATCTATCTTAAACCCTTTCTTTGATTTTTAAGTTGTAGTAAGTTTTGTTGTTGTTTCATTTTGAAGAGTTCCTTCTGAGGAAACAATATTAAGCTGATTTTTCTCTACACTCCAGCTATGACAATAACACTACATTCTGTATTGTCTCTTTTCCTTCCCTATGTATGGTATGCTTTGTCTATATAGCACACAGGAAACAATATTTTCTGCTGTATACTATTACATGCGACAATAATAAATCAAATCAAATCAGAATCACCAGTTGTTATATTGCAGAGGAGGTCATTTGGCCTATCCTATCTGCACTGGCTCTACAGGCGAGCATCATGACTTAATATCATCCCCTTGCTTTATCCCTGCACATTATTTCTATTCAAGTAATCTTCTAACGCCCTCTTGAGTACCTCAATTTGAATATGCTTCTACCATACTTCCAGACAGTGCATTTCAGACTTGAATGTCTAGTCAAATTCAGTGTTAGCATCCATTTCTAGAGGGCCAGCATACAAGAGCAGGGATGTACTGCTGGAGCTGTATAAAGCTCTGGTCTGACCACAGTTATATATTGTGAGCAGTTTTGGGTCCCATACCTAAGGAAGGATGTGCTGGAGTGGGTCCAGAAGAGGTTCACAAAAATGATTCCTGAAATCAATGCTTTATCGTATGAGGAACAATGAAGGCTCTGGGTCTATATTCAGTGAAGTTTAAAAGGATGGGGAGGGAGATCTAATTGAAACTTGCAGAATACTGAGAGGTCTGGATAGATTGGACGTAGAGAGGATGTTTCAACTATTTGAAAAACTAGAACTTAAGGACACAACTTCTGAGTGAAGGAATGCTCCTTTAAGACAGAGATGAGGAGGAATTTCCTCAGCCAGAGAGTGATGAATCTGTGGAACTCATTACCACCGAGGGCTGTGGAGGCCAGGTCATTGAGTGTCTTTAAGACAGAGATAGACAGGTTCTTGATCAATAAGAGGATCAAGGGTTATGGGGAGAAAGCAGGACAATGGGGATGAGAATCATATCAGCCATGATTGAATGACAGAGCAGACTTGATAGGCCAAATGGCCTAATTCTGCTCCTTTGTCTTCTGGTCATTTACATGGAGCCTCACAATGTGCTGGTTGGCTGTTGTTCACCAGCCTCTGCCACAAATATTGGATCAAGTCATAGTGGTAGTAGACATAGCTACACTTAGTGATCAGCTGCCAGAGGACTGGAGGACAACCAAAGTCAAACAAAGCAAGGGGATACATGATGAATATCAGAACTCTGAGAAGTGCCGAGGATCATATGGATGTTGGTGTGCATGTACACTGGTCCCTTAAGGGAGCAGGACAGGTGGATAATGTGGTTAAGAAGGCATATATTGGACATGCCTATATTAGTCAAAGCAAAGAGTGGGATTTTACAGTCTTGCTCATCCTGAAACCATGAAATATTACCCAAGGTCAATGGAACTTCCCGGCTTTGATTCCCATGGTGGGCAGGATGGTAAAATTCTAGCCATGAAGTTTAAGAATAGGGAGGGTATGCTAGATCTGTATAAAACTTAGGTTAGGCCACAGCTAGAGTATTGTGTGCAGTTCTGAAATCCACATTATAGGAGGGATGTGATAATAGTGGAAAAGGTGCAGAGGAGATTTACCAGGATATTATCAGGGTGGGAGAGTTTTAGTTATGAAGAGAGATTGAATAGACTGGAGTTGTTTTCCTTGTTGCAGAGAAGACCGAGGGGGACATAAGACCATAAGACATAGGCGCAGAATTAATTCACTTGGCCCATCGAATCTGTTCCGCCGTTCAATTATGGCTGATATTTTTCTCATCCCCATTTTCCTGCCTTTTCCTGATCCCCTTATTAATCAAGAACCTATCTATCTCTGTTTTAAAGATGCTCAATGATTTAATCTCTACAGCTTTCTGTGGCAAAGAGTTCCACAAATTCACCACTCTTTGGCTGAAGAAATTCCTCCTCATCTCTGTTTTAAAAAATCATCCCTTTAGGACATGATAAAGATGTATAAAATTATGAAAGGGATAAATAGAGTAGACAGGAAGAAATTTTTCCTCTTCTTGGAGGGATTAATGACTAAAATTTTAGGTAAGGAACAGAAAGTTTAGAAAGGATGTGAGGAAAATATTTTTCACCCAGAAGATGGTACAAATCTGGAATTCACTGCCAAAAAGATTGCTGCAAGCAAAAACCCTCAGCACATGTAAAAAGTATTCAGTTGTGCATGCGTGATGATGAGGCATAAAAGAATAACTAACTCTCTCTTGCTGTTTGAGTTGGAAACCATCCCCCCACTCTCCCCACTGTTTAAAATTGAACTCTGGCTCCCTTCACTATTTAAAATCATAAAAATCCCACAGTACAGAATGAGGCCACTTGGCCCAGCGAGTTTGCACCAACCACAATTCCACCCAGCCCCTATCCCCTTAGCCCCACTTATTTACCCTGCTAATCCCCTGACAACACGGGTCAATTGAGCATGGCTAATCAACCTAACCTGCATATCATTGGATTGTGGGAGGAAACTGGAGCACTGGAAGAAACCCACACAGACATGGGGAGAATGTGCAAACTCCACAGTGACCCAAGTTGAATTCAAACCCAGATCCCTGGTGGTGTGAAGCAGCAGTGCTAACCACTGTGCCATCTTGCTGCCAAAAATCAAAACTCCTGGCTCTCCTCACTGTTTCAATCTGAATTTCTGTCTGACCTTACTGAACGAATCTGAACTCTTGGCTCCTCTCATTGTTTAAATTAAATTCACTGCACAACTCATGTTTTACATCTTAACTCTTGGCTCAACTTGTTCTTTTAAGCAGTGCTCCTGACTTGCCTCACTCTTTAAAACTAAAATTCTGACTCTCCTCTCTGTTTAAATCTGAATTCTTGGTTCCCTTCACTTATTTAAATCTGAACTCCCAGCTCTCTTTTTTGTTTAAATCTGAACTCTCGGTTCCCCTCTCTGTTGAAATCTGAACTCTTGGCTCCCCTCTGTTTAAATCTGAACTCCCGGCTCCCCTCTCTGTTTAAATCTGAACTCTTGGCTCCCCTCTCTGTTGAAGTCTGAATTCGCAGTTCCCCTTACTGTTTAAATCTGAACTCCCATCTCCCTCACTATTTAAATCTGAACTCCCATCTCCCCTCACTGTTTAATCTGAACTCTTGTTTGCCTTGGAGTTTAAGCTGAAACTTCAGCTCTCCTCACTGTTTAAACTGAACTTCCAGCACAACTCACTGTTTTTCATCTGAACTCCCAGTTGCCTCATTGTTTTAAGTCTGAACTCTCGGCTCCCTTCTGTGGCTGAATGGAGTTTTACTTTGAATATTCTTCAATCATGCAAACCTGATTTTTTGATTAATGTTGTCTTCTCACAATACTAGGATTTCTTGTGGCCAGTGGCCTGGAATTTATCAAAAGACAGAAGGTGTCAGATATAACAGCTTGTCTGATTCTTGGAGCCAGTGTTTCTTATGTGGGCATTAGAATATAAACAAGATGCGTTTAAGAGGCCTAGAGATAGGAGACCTGAAGTGATCAATGCCACTATTTTGCCATTTAATTGGCCTAATTGAACAATGCAGTTGGGGTTTTGTAACAATTTATTGGCTGGATGACAGAGAACCTTCTGGAATTGAATGGAGAACTGTGGATAAAGGGACATGTAAGCCTTTGTTTGGCAGTGATAATGCAAAGAGACGAACTATCACAAGAAGACTTGTGCCCTGAAGGATGCTTCAGGGAAGAAGAAGATAGATTCCACACCGAGGATATTTTTTAGCCAGGATTTTGCTAAACTCAGTAATATCTATTTTCAGTTAAATAGTTAAATTTGATGTTCAGTTAAAGTGTAATTTAAGAGTTAAAGTTCAGTTAAAAGTTAATGTTCAGTGTAGAGTTGCAATTTGGGTAGAGTTGCAACTGTTTATGTTTGAGTTGGTACTAGAAGTATTAAATAAATAAATAAATTACTGTCCTTGTTTGTCTCATTAAATTAGAATACTTGGAAAGTGTTTAAATTAAAGCAGTATAACACCTCACTGTTTTTAAAACAAACTCCTGTCTCTCTTCACTGTTCTGCATCTTAACTATCGGCTTACTTCACTGTTTAAATTTTACTCTTTTTAAACAGAACTCTCATCTCTCCACACTACTAAACCTGAAATTCTGGCTCCCCTCACCGTTTGAAATCTGAAAACCCATTTCTCTCCACTTTTTATACCTGAGTTCTTGTCTCTCCTCACTATTTAAATCAGAAATCTTGGCACTCTCGCTGTTTAAATCTAAACTTTTGGCTCTCTTCACTGTTTAAATCTGAACTCTAGGCTTTCTTCACTGTTTGAATTTGAACTCCAGGTTCTATTCAATGTTTTAAATAAAAATCCCAGCTGTCCTTAATATTTAAACCTGAACTCCTGGCTCCATTGGATGTTTAAACTGAAATCCGGGATCTTCTCACTGTTTAAACTGAATTCCTTGTTCATCCTAATTTGATGGCAATAGAAGTCACTGATATAAATGGGCCACAGGCACCACTAGGTGTGATGGAGAATTGTATGTGGAGTTGGATCAGAGAAATAAAGAAATAGTTATGAAGAAGAACTTGTGTCTCCTTTACTGAACAGCAACCTGGAGACTCAAACAGTGGGAATGGAGGATGGTTGTTGGCTCCAAGTAAAGGGCTGCGGGTTATGAATTTTTTGATGGAAGAAAGGAAGACTGCTTTCAAATATTAAATCAACAAAGGAGTGAGTAGGTGACATCAAAATGGTGGAACCGGCTGTAGAAGTGTCAGGATATAATTATCCACCATTATTTTCAGACACGGAACCAATGGAGAAGTGAAGTCATCATGTGGATTATGGTAATTGCTTTGGGGGAAAATGAAACAAGATATGGCCTTGGCTCTTTCTTTACGATATAGAAATAAAATCAGATGGAAAGTATTTTCTGAATGAGAGTTAGAACATTTGAACTCGGAAGAAGGTCTGGACAATTTAGTAAACTTTATGGATAAGATTTATCAAAAGGATGACTTATTAAGTGTGCATAAAGCCTGGTCTGAAAATGATAGATTTTGGAAATTGAAGGATAGTTCTATTGAAGAATTTGTTTTGGAATTTAGAATATATGAAAGGCTGTAAAAACACTGCCTGGAATTTCCCCAGTCTATGTTGGCATTTAAGTTACTGGATTATGCTAAAGTTATCAATATGGATAGGCTCCTGGTTTTGATAGGAGTTAAGTTTACAGATAAAAATACCTTATTTGATCAAATTTCAGTGGCCTCAAAATTTTTCTTAGGAAAACATTGTATCTCTGTGGCTTTTATGACACAAATGGGTCAGTCGATGATAAACCAGAATGTGGAAGATACATTGTTAACAGGATGGTGAGATTGTACAGGCACAAACAGGCTGTGAGAGTATGGCAGAAGATTGGGATCCAGAAATTATGAGAACAGAAACCACTTCAATATTTATAGCAGGATGAAGAACATGGAGAATGGTAATAGGAAAATTAATCCCAAAAATACCAAGAGTATCATAAATCACTGTTTTTGGTGTAACTCTAAATTCCATTATGCTTTCAACTATCCAAAACAATCTAATAACGTTTGAAACTATTCATGACATAGAAGAATCAGAAGAGGAAAGATAGTGAACAGAAAGAAGTGTTGTCTTATTAATGAGAAGTTTTACTCCTGTAATGAGTTTTGATTGCAGAGTCCTTTAATTGTGCTATATTGGACAGAGGCTACACATCTACTGGGTGTGGAATTGGCTGGTTAATATGTTACCTGGACTCTTTAAATGCTTAAAATTGGAACAATGTTAAAGAGTTTGAAAGTTCCACAGATTTCAAGTTTGGGGATGTTAACACCCTGAAATCACTGAAACAAGTGGTGATCTCTTGCAATATTGCACGAGTGGATCATTTCATTAGCACAGATGTTATGTCAAGTGAGATACCTTTACTTTTGAGTAGACTGTCGATGAAGAAAGCACTCATGAAACTGGATATGGAAAGTGATAAGGCAAGAGCCTTTGGAGGATGGGGGGAGGATGGACTTGGGAGAATCTCCATCACCCACTACCACCCCCCCAACCAGAGATCCATCTGAGCCTGACCCCCTCCCCAAACAAAGATCCACCTGAGCCCGCAACCCCCCTTCTGGCAGACGCCAGTGGAAGGCCAGGAAAGTGCTGCACGCTGTCCAATGAGTGCAGTAAGAAGTCTCACAACATCAGTTTAAACTCCAACAGGACTTTAACCTTGTGTTATGAGACTTCTTACTGTGCTTACCCCAGTCTAATGCTGGCATCTCCACATCAATGAGTGCAAGTCAGAAGGATGGTGAGGGAGAGCAGCAATTAAGGTAGTTTGGTAGTTTGGGTGTGCTCTGCTGAGGGGGGTGGCCTGAATTCCCGGGGGGGGTTCTGACTGTGGGGGTGGGGGGGGGGGTCTGATATCGCGGGGGGGGGTGATACCTCTGGGGAGGGGGTGGCAGTCTGACTGTAGGGGGGTTCTGATTGCAGTGGGATGCCTGCCTCCAGGGGTAAGGGTGTCTGACCATGGGGGAGGTCTACCTCCCAGGGGATTCAGAACGCTGGGGGAGAAGAGGTAGATTAGCCGGGGTGGTTAGTGGGGGGTCTGCGAAGAGTATTCAAGGAGGATGGGCTTTGGAAGTTCCCCTGCAGAGCAGGAATCCACTTGGGATTTTCATTCTGCAGGTTGGTAACAGCGCGGATCCGAAATGGATCTGAAGATGGTAAGGAGGGATTTGGCTGTAGATTTGGGCACACTCGTTCATTAAGTTGATTTAAATGTATGCTAATGCATAAAATCGTTGCACCGCCCGATTGGGGCGCGGATTGGACCTGCACCCAAATTGGATGTCAGTAAACATGCCTGGTTTTGGGTGCAGATCACGATGCAGACCCGATGCCCGAATTTACCGCAATTTCACACCTGAAAACGGGTGCAAATTTTTGATAAAATCGGGTCCAAAATGTCCAGAAAATGATTAAAAACTAAAGCACACAAGACAATGGAACTGCATAATGTAATCAAAGACAGAACTGGAACAATATGTTGATCTGATGTAAATGTAGCTCTTTGTAATGTAAAGAAAGGGGCATAAGAATCTAAGAGCCAGTGTTCAGTAAAGTAGCTCAGAAGCGAGCTGTAGTTACAGCCACGAGTTCTGCTCTTCCGCCTGCATACTGAATAAAGGCATTTTTGTTGAGGTTTTATAGTCTCAGAAGACTCAATTCGTTCATACCCTCCTACAAAATTTCAACTCCTGGCTCTGTCTTCATTATTTCAAATTAGAATTCTCGGCTTTCTTCACTTTTTAAATCTGAATTCCCGGCTCTCCTCATTGTTTAAATCTCAAATTCTGAGTGTACTCGCTGTTTAAATCTAAACACCCTTCTATCCTCACTATTTTACACCTGAACTCCTGGCTCTCCTCACTGAATTCCTGGTTCTTCGCGGTGTTTAAATTGAATTCCCATATCTGCTTACTGTTTAAATTCTGAATTCTGAATTCAGAATTTTCCTTGTTCTTTTAAATCCGAACTCCTGGCTTCCTCGCTGTTTGAATCTGAATTCCCAGCTCCCATCGATGTTTAAATTTAACTCCTGACTCTCCTCCTCTTTGAATTTGAACTCCCGATTCTCCTCAACATTTAAATCTGAATTCTTGATTCGCCTTACTGTTTAAGTCCGAACTGTGTACAATTCTGGTCACCCTATTATAGAAAGAATATTATTAAATTAGAAAGAGTGCAAAAAAGGTTTCTTAGGAAGCTACTAGCACTGGAAAGAGTTATAAAGATAGACTGGGACATTTTTCCCTAGAACATAGGAAATTTAAAGGTGATCTTATAGAGGTCTATAAAATAATGAAGAGCATAGGTCAACTAGATGGTCATCATCTTTTCCAAAAGGTAGGGGAGTCTAAAACTAGAGGGCATAGGTTTAAGGTGAGAGATACGATAGGATATTTTCACATAAAGGGTGGTGAGCCTCTGGAACAAGCTGCCAGAGTTGATAATAGAGTACGTGCAATTTTGTCTTTTAAAAAGCATTTAGACAGTCACATGGGTAAGATGAGTATAGAGGGATATGGGCCAAAAGCAGGCAATTGGGCCTGGCTTAGAGGTTTTTTTAAAAAAGGTGGCTTGAACAAATTGGGCCAAGGGCCTGTTTCCATGCTGTAAACATCTATGACTCTAACTCCCGTCTTGCCTTGCTGTTTATATCTGGTTTGTGCCCAGGTATCAGTCTCTAACTGGGGACCTAGACCAGGGATCAGACCCCCCAGCTATTGGTAGAATACTGCAAATATTCCACTTGGGGTGTAAGGGTCCATTGGGGGTTGCTGGGAAGGTGGGCTGAGTGTAATGGAGAAAGAAAATTTGGAGAGAAATGAAGAGGAGGTGCGTCATTCAGAAGGGGAAGGTCAGCCGTGCTGGTGTCAGAAGCAATCAGAGGACATTTCTCACTGTCAGATGGAATGGAGTAGGAAGGAGATAAGAGTCAGGATGAATAACAGATGGGGTTGGGGCTTTGTGCAGGTTTGAAAGAGTATTGGGTAGGGATTTGTTGGGCCCTGAGGTGGTTCAGTGATGTCAGTGGTGGATTTTTGGTGTACAACTGAGGGTAAATGTGGTTATGGTTACGAGGGCAGAGGGGGCCAATTGGGTGGAACTGCAATAATGTGTGAAGGTTTGAGGATTGTTGATGGGAGTGTGAAGATGGACACAGATTGCAAAGTGGTCAGGATGAGGGTGGGAAAGTTAATGATAGTCGGAGTGGGAATCTTAGGGACTTTGATATTAATCTTCACATTTCTGAAGGTGATGATGTAGAGGGGTCGCTGAAGGATGATGATGTATAAGACAGAATTTATACGAAGATGCAGGAGATGGTTAATGATCATGCAGGGATAGAATGCCAGTGACTTGGAGGGGAGTTGCAGGTGGAATGTGTTTGAATGAGGATAGAATATCACTCTCACCATTTCTGGGCTGCTTGCAACTATGCAGAGCATCAGTGCGAGAGATCTGGAGATGCTGCATGGGGGTTGGATCATTGACGGTGGAAGGAGATGCAGATCAGCTCAACTGAAGAGGAATTCCAGCGTGTAGCATTCCTAATGCTAGGGCCTGGGAATTTGAAGTTTGAAGGCCAAAGGCTGAGTGTGTGTGGGAGAGTTCTTACACATGGTTCGCAAGTGACCTGGTAAATTTCTTCCCTCTCTGCATTCGCCCCATTCTGGGTGTACCCAGGAAAATGAGTCGCAGTGAGGAAGAGTGCTAATCCTGAAGGACTACAGCTAAAACAACACATCAGACATTATTAAACTGAAGTGAATATATTTACTAAAGTTTGATACTGTGACATTTAATAGTGCACCACGCAATAGCACTACTCAATATTTCTTTCTTACTACTTGCTGCCCCAACATCCACAGCAGAGGTATGGGTCAGCCTGCTCACCATTTAACCCTGTTGCCTTGGATGACCTTGACAGCTTTCCTCTGGAGAACTGAGACCTGGAAGACCCTGATGTACTTTGCCGTTCAGCTGTTGGACAGCTGTTCTCTCTGCTGTGACAGAAGATGAGATTGAGAGGGCACAGGCAAAGGGAACTGGGAAAGACTGGACAACATCTGAGAGTTGTGTGTGGATGTCATGACCATCCTCCTCCCTTTGGCCCCTGCCTAACTCCTTGAGGGGAAGTGTCATCTAGAGGAATGCTGGCGTACCCCAACCCTCTCTCGCATATGACTTCACATGTTGGTACCACTTCACCAGATAGCAGGTGGACAGCCTCCTGTGTGCCACCCTGCTGAGGACCTCTGCCTGATGCTCCCTTGCCTCATTTGGACAGCCGATTCCAATGGTCTGTCATTGAACTCGAATGTTGCAGGTGCCTCTTCCCCAGCATTCCGAATGCCAGTGACATCAGATGACTCGGCATCCTCCAACTGTGGGCTCATCATCCTGACCTCTAGAGTGTGAGACCATTTCCTTCAGGTATGGTCACCTGCCTCTCATCTTCTCCATCTCTCACTGATTATGGTTTAACTAGAGCTAAGACCCTCCAAGGTGCATGTCTCGGGACTGATGTCTGTGGTGATGCCTGCGCAGTTGCACTTTGCTGTTCTTGATGCTGTCGCTCCTCTTGTTTTCAATAAATTTACTGGGTGTGAATGTTGTTGGCTTGGACAGCATTTATTGTCTGTGACTGGTTGGCCTTGAGAAGGAGTTTCTAAGCTGCCTTTTTGAACCACTGCAGTCCCTGAGGTGTAGATACACACAGTGCTATTGGGATGGCAGTTCCAGGATTTAGACCCAGTGAAGAAAAAGCAATATATTTCCAAGTCAGGATGGTGAGTAGCTCTCCGGGGTTAGGCTTGATTTGGCTTTGGACACATCTTCTAGTGGCTCAGCTATTGCCCTCTTACTGGTAGCACCCTGTAAGAGACTGGAGAGAGTGAGTGAATGCAAAAACTGCCTCCAACATGGAGGTGCCGTTGGTTCTAAGGTTTCTTTGACAAATAAAGATCCTTACTAGATGATGGTAGCATGCCAATCACTCCATCTCCGATGGCCCAGCTCTACTCTACCCTTACCAGCTAGGCTGCCCACTTCCATCAGATGTGATCTACCTCCACACACCCCCCCCCCCCCCCCCACCCCACACCTCTCCCGTCTTTGCTCCCTCTTTTGCGGGTTTTACCTTAACTCCTCCTGCTCAAAGAGAAGATATGACTGAGAGGAATTGTACTGAGCATCCATTTGCCCAGAGCTATTTCACATTTATTTCCAGTCTGAGATTATAGCATCTGATTGGTGCATCTCAGGTTGTCCACATGGGATCAGGTAACCATTCTCCACAGCGGTCAGCCCATCCAGATATGGGAATAAGGCTCAGAGAGACATGACACTTACTGAACCTGCTGGTCCTCTCAACTCAGTAAAGTTTTGCAACACCAATTTAAAATCCAACCAATTTATTTGATAGTAAATCCACGAGCTTTCGACACTATGTTGTGCCTTCGTCAGGCAAATGCAGTGTTCTGATCTGCAGAGGCACTCATATCCACACAGACAGTTACATACTGCTGATTAGAATGCGAATCCTTACATCTAACCTGCTATTCAAGTGTTAAAGTGGCTAACAATGTGTGTGAAGGGAATCCTGAGCATTGGTTAGAGAATTGTGTATTTTCTCCAGACAGCACAGTAAGTGAGGTTTTTTGCTAATCCAGGCAAGTTACGGGGGTTACAGATAGTGTGACATGAAGCCAAGATCCCTGTTAAGACCGTCCTCATGTGTGCGGAACTTGGCTATCAGTCTCTGCTCAGCAACTCTGCGCTGTCGTGTGTCACGAAGGCCCCCTTGAAGAACATTTACCCGCAGGTCGGAGGCCGAATGCCCATGACTGCTGAAGTGTTCGCCCACAGGAAGGGAACTGTTTTGCCTGGTGATTGTTGAGCGATGCTCATTCATCCGCTGTCGTAGTGACTGCATGGTCTCCCCAATGTACCATGCTTCGGGACATCCTTTCTTGCAACGTATTAAGTAGACAACGTTGGCCGAGTTGCAAGAGTATGTACCGTGTACCTGGTGAATGGTATCCTCACGTTTGATTATGTCGTCCATGTCTATGATCTGGCATGTCTTGCAGAGGTTGTTGTGGCAGGGTTGTGTGGTATTGTGGTCACCGTTCTCCTGAAGGTTGGGTAGTTTGCTGCGAACAATGATCTGTTTAAGGTTGTGCGGTTGTCTGAAAGCAAGAAGTGGGGGGGGTGGGGATGGCCCTAGCGAGATGTTCATCGTCATCAATGACATGTTGAAGACTCCGGAGAAGATGTCGTAGCTTCTCCGCTCCGGGGAAGTACTGGACAACAAAGGGTACTCTGTCCACCTTGTCCCGTGTTCGTCTTCTGAGGAGGTCAGTGCGGTTTATCGCTGTGGCACGTTGGAACTGTCGATTGATGAGTCGAGCGCCATATCCTGTTCTCATGAGGGCATCCTTCAGCGTCTGGAGGTGTCTGTCACGATCCTCCTCATCTGAGCAAATTCTGTGTATACGGAGGGCTTGTCCATAGGGAATGGCTTCTTTAACGTGTCTAGGGTGGAAGCTGGAGAAGTGGAGCATTGTGAGGTTGTCTGTCGGTTTTCGGTACAGTGAGGCGCTGAGGTGACCGTCCTTGATGGAGATGCGTGTGTCCAAGAATGCAACTGATTCTGGAGAATAGTCCATGGTGAGTCCTCTCAACACCAGAGCACCCCACTGCCCCTCCCCCTGCTCCTTTGTTCCTGTGGGAAAGACAAGATTGGAATCTTCCTGCAAGCCAAAATGGATACCCCTCCAATGCACAGTAACAGCAGTTTGTACAACCTCTAAGATGCACTGCAACAACTCACCCAGGCTTCTTCAACAACACCTTCAAAACATACGGCTTCTGTCACCTAAAAGGACAAGAGCAGCTGCAAGTTGCTGCCAAACCACACACAACAACAATCCCACCCAGAACCCATCCCCATATATCCACCCTTCTAATCACCCTGACAGTAAGGCGCAATTTAACACGGCCAATCAACCTGACCTGCACATTTTGGAGTGTGGGAGGAAACCAGAGCACCGGAGGAAACCCATGCAGACATGGAGAGAATGTGCAAACTCCACCCAGTCATCTGAGACCAGAACTAAACCTGGGTCCTTGGTTCTGTGAAGGAGCAGTGCACATGCAATCTCTATCACCTAGGAAAACAAGAGCAGCTAATGCATGGGAACACCACAATCTGCAAATTGCTGCTAGGCCACATTCAACTGCATTGCCATTCCGTCACTGTCGCTGAATACAAATCCTGGAATTCCCTCCCCACCAACACAGGGGGTGCAGCTACACTGCATGGACTGCAATGTCCATGCAGTGGACATTCTTCTTTCACAAGGAGCGACTGGAAGATTGGAAGGAGATATTTCTCACAGCAAAATCTCCTGTTTCACTGTCCAGGTAATTAATTCTGAGGCTGCACATTCACATCACCGCCACATCTCAAGGGCAATTAGGGATGGACAATAAATGCTCACTATGCCACTTTGGGCATATGTATGTATGTACATATACATAATATGTAAAATATAATTTGTGGTATAAGTATAAGCAGATGAAAATATCTGTAACATGAATTATTTATGCATTTCATTATTTGTGAAATTATGTTACGTTCACAGATAGGCAGCATTCTCAGGCTGTGCAAGTTTTGACTATATTAGGAAGCTGTCAGGCATATTTTGTGGAGCTCGCCTCCTCCAGTGCTGTACTCCTTGAGTGGCAGGGCATCTATCTCACTCCACAGAGTGATGGGGTTTCTTTCTCTTCAATCTATGGGGATCAATGCAAAATTAATTAGAGTAATCAACTGAGGTACTCAGGGAAGATCATATACACGTAGTTTTAGGTGACTAATTGGTTTGTGCTGGCAAAGACAGCTCCAGCGTCTTAAGCTTTCCTCATTCCTGAATTAACTGAAAGGGAAAAAAAAGTGGATTACTACGATTTCTCAATATTTCAGATGGGTCTCTTCCCTTTGACAAAGCATAAAAGCGAAGGATGCCCTGTCAGCTCAGTGCAAGTTAGACACAGATGAAATTCTGCCTAATGCTAAGGGCTTTACTTGTGGGGGTGGGATGCTGAGCTGGGTTGAGACCAATTTAATGGCAACACTCTTTAATTTTTATTGATTGCCCCCATGTTTTGCATTAAAGGAACATTTGGTGATTTGCATTTTTCAGCTATTTCAGATTGCACATCAATCAACAGTGTCATTGGGAATTAGCAGGTTTCATTATTTAAAACATGCTCCATGCTAGGTTGCAAATTTACTTCCAAATCTGTGCCTCTGTTTTTACTTTATTGCTTCTTATAGTTGTGCTTGCAAATCTAAGATTATTAAAAGGCATTTACACAGCCATTGCAACAGTGTGTGTGTTTAATGCTCTCAAATACATGAATGTAAGGCACTGTCACATTGGAAATTTGTGATCAATACTCAGTGAGATATTGTATGACTGTTTTACCGAATTGATGTTCGTACAGTCTTTGTCTCCTTTTGATCATAGAATGATAGAATTCCTACAGTGCGGAAGAGGCCATTCGGCCCATCAGGTCTGTACCGCCAACAATCCCACCCAGATACTATCCTCGTAATCTACATATTTACTTTGCTAATACCTCTGACACTAAGGGAAATTTAGCATGGCCAATAATCTTAATCTGCACGTCAGAAACAGCAAGCAATGACTATCAAAGGTTGCAAATTGAAATGCAAATTTATACCCTTCAGCCATTTGAATTTGTAAATTGGGGAAGGGAAGAGTACATCTTTCATGTATTCTCGCACACAGACACTGATACTGTGGGTCATATCGGAATTTCATTATCTGCATTTCCTATCAGGATCACCTGAAATAGTGGTCGTCTCACAGGATTTATAATGAGATTATGCTCATTTACTGGAAGTTATATAATCCCGGCATCCAACATTTATTTTCTTTCACAAGGAGCGACTGGAAGATTGGAAGGAGATATTTCTCACAGCAAAATCTCCTGTTTCACTGTCCAGGTAATTAATTCTGAGGCTGCACATTCACATCTTCTGTACATTCTGTAAATGCACTCTGAACAGTTAATCCATCTGATTATTCCTGAAGCAGTGGTAGACTCCATGTTGTTTGAGTATGTCATGTTTGAAGTTTATAGCACAGTATACGAGCCCGATTCTGTCCTCAGCCCATATCAGCAGATTTTATATTGGCCTTCCTTTTAATTCAAATCTTGAGAACCCTGGGTGACCTTGAGCTGGTCTTCAGCAGTTATAGAATCAGAGAATCTTACAGTGTAGGAGGAGGGCATTTGGCCCATTGAGTCTGCACCGACCACAATCCCTACCAGCCCCTATTCCCATAACTCCATGCATTTACCCTAGTTAGTCCCCCTAACACGAAGGGGTAATTTAGCATGGCCAATCCACCTAACCCACGCATCTTTGGACTGTGGGAGGAAACCGTAGCATCCGGAGGAAACTCCACTCAGACAGACTCCCAAGCCAGCAATTGAATCCAGGTCCCTGGCACGGAGAGGCATCAGTGCTAACCACTGTGCCACCCAAGTTGCATTCTTAAATTCCAACTCTACTCTTTTGATGTACTTATAGGCTCAATAGTTTTACTAGCTTGTTGCTGAAACACAGTGATGGGGTTTTTGAGTAGATAAACCAAGAGTTA
Source organism: Sphyrna mokarran (assembly GCA_024679065.1). Classification (NCBI taxonomy): domain Eukaryota; kingdom Metazoa; phylum Chordata; class Chondrichthyes; order Carcharhiniformes; family Carcharhinidae; genus Sphyrna; species Sphyrna mokarran. The sequence goes on from JAGIQG010000026.1 coordinate 20,566,660, forward strand.
ACAATGGATACTGGTCCTGAGGGTGGAGTGAGGGCCTGAGGCAAATTACTGCAGAATTTGTAGCCCCCTTAATATCCAGTTTTTAGGCTGAATAGAGGCTGATTCTGCTGCATTTAGCATACCCTAATTTCAAGATGGCAGTCTCAAACAAGTGCTCAGGCCACCTATTTATAAATGTAAAGAATTAACATCTGATTCAGGGGATAAATGCAGGACATCAAATCTGAAGCCACTACCCATTCAGTGGATGATGCATTTCAGGTCAGCACGGTAGCACAGTGGTTAACACTGCTGTCTCAAAGTGCCAGGGCCCTGGGTTCAATTCCAGCCTCGGATGACTGTTTGATGTGGAATTTGCACATTCTCCTTATGTCTGCATTAGTTTGCTCCTGATTCCTCCTGTCGGTTAGGTGTATTGGCTACGATAAATTGCCTGTTAGTGTCAGGAGGACTAGCATCGTAAATATATGGGATTACGGGGCTACAGTTTTGGGCAGGATTGTTGTTAATGTAGATGCAATGGGCCAAATGGCCACCTTCTACACCGTAAGGATTCTATGATTCTATCTGCCACATTGGATGCTTAGATACCCATTTTACTGCTGTAAGATCAGCAGCACAGTATTAATAATATTTGCATAAAGTAAGAACGTCTAAGAAGGATATCATTAAATAATGTCAGATACAGTAAGAGACTCTTGCAGCCAACATATTTTGTAGTGTTGGTGATAACAATGACTGGAACATTTATCAACATACTAAACTTTATTTGAGCTTATTAATTTTCAGTCTAATGTAAGCATCTGAACTGAATGGCCTCCTTTTGCACCAGAGGGATTCTATAACTCAATGATTCTATCTTCTGCACTTAAAGGCACTGTGCTTCATATAGATGAATGATAACTGATAGATGCATTGGTCAACATAGACAGTTGATTCAGCAGCTTTCCTTCTAACCCGGAACAGGAGCATGACACAAATGCCTAACCTCACTCTATTGCTGTATTTATCAAAGAAATGGAATATCTTTGATTGTGGCCAGGATTTCCTACTCTATCACTTACTGTCCTTCCTCACCAGCACTGCCTCTCAGAGCAGTGAATAAGCAGAGTGGCTTAAGTAAAGAAAGCACAAGAAGCTTGCGGACAGATATAAAAAATAAATGATTAAAGAACTGAAATGTTAGATTTCATAACAAAAGGAAGTGTTCAAAATGGTAAAATAATTTAATAGTGTTATGCTCCCTAAAGAGGCCAGTAATTTTAAAAAAGAGATCTGACTTTCCCAGCAACTATCTCAAAGAATTAGACAAGCATTTTTGTTTAAAGACTTTTACTATAATAAATAAATTAAAATCAATATAGACTGAACATTTTCTAGAGGGCAAGCAATATGCTAAATTATAGAAATGTGTTCCCTATTAACTTCAGTAAGAACACTTACAACACCAGGTTAAATACCGACATTTATTTGGAATCATGAGCTTTTGGAGCACTGCTCCTTCCTGAGGTGAGTCATCAAAAACTCTTGTTTCTAAATAAACCTGTTGGACTTTAACCTGGCATTGTGAGACTTCTTAACGTATCCACCCCAGTCTAAACTGGCATCTCCAAATCATGCCTATTAACTTCCTAACACAACCGAAAACCCATGCCGCATTTCTATATTATACAGTGCTTTCAGCAGAAATGCAATTTTATTTTTAAAGTGTAAAGCTCCTCTTGGTTTTACTAGGATCTCTTCTCTCTGCTCCACCAAGATGAATCTTCTAGTGCCCACTTAAACAAAACTCCCAGTCTTTTGAGCATAATTGAATGGACTACGAGTAGTAAGGTGTCCCCTGTGATTCTTTGGTTTTTAGCTTTCCACAATCTTTGTTTTTTTGAACAGGGGTTCTGTCATCGCCAGTCCTGCCTTTGATGGTTAACCCAAAAAGCAGTCCTTCTCTCCTGTCCAGCACAACAACTCTTGCTTTTGGTCTTCTCCCCCACATTCCCTGATCGGACTGACTCTGAGGGCCCTTTTTTACCATTTTGATTCCAAGGACTGGGCAGACTTGAAACTGGAAGTGTTTCGGATGCGACTTTTAGACCGTTCCAAGGTTCCCCCATGTGAACTCTGCCTACAAAAATATCGGTGATTCTGAATTGCGAGTAAAAGCCTATGGGAGAGGCTTAACATGCCCGAAACCCTACAACTCCAATCGGCGCCTCCAACTGTGCAGGCACAGAAAAAAAATAGAATGCTGCTTTCCTGCCACATTGCTCCCAGTCAGAATAATGCCTCCCTCTGGCCTCCCAGACATTGCCCCACCCCCACAACATTACTGACTCCCTTATCCCCCTCCACTTCCCTACCACCCAGACTGACCATGGGCCCTTTCCCTGTCCCCCTCCACTGATCTCAGGCAGAATGACAGCAGACCCCCTTCCCCCTTTCTGATCTCAAGCAGAATGGCAGCGGACCCCCGTCTCCCCCTCCAACTGATCACAGGCAGAATGGCAGCGGAACCTCCCTGCCCCGCATTGATCTCAGGCAAAGTGGCAGTGGACCCCTCTTCCCCTCCAATGATCTCCAATAGGGAGTTGTCGGACGCTCAGCGCCTACTTCTTCATTAACTGGAGCTCCTGAATCAGACTTCTATGGAGTATATTTGTTTCATGCTGATTCTGGAAGGGCGAATACGATAGTAAAGGGAGAATTGCCAATAAAATTGGACATGCAGCCCATTTAGTCAATTTAAATTCATGCAAATGCATTTAAATAGCCATTGCACCTGTCCCGGGTGCGGTCCCTATTTTCGGGCCTTGGTAAAGAGACAAATGGCATGGAGGCGGGCACAGATCTCACTACTCACCTCACGCTCGACTTTACCTCATTTTTGCACCTGAAAATGGATGCAACGCGGGCCCTGAGAGTTTGAGTCTGTGGACAGTAAAAACAACTGCCTCCTTTGTGACAAGATGTTAACCTTTACACCCGACTTTGAGTAAGTTTCAAAATGAGTTTCTAGGCCCGATTTTATAATCATGTCGCACCCTTTGTCGGGCACTCCAGATAGTGAGGAGGTAGGTGCCAGTGTCCAACAGCTCTCTGCTTGAGATCAGTGAAGGGGAAAAGGGATCACTGCCACTCTGTCTGAGATCAGTGAGGGGGAAGGGTGAGGGTCCTGCAATTGGTCTCAGTGGCAGGGAGATGGGGGGGTGGGGTAAGGAGGTCAGTAATGTTGTGTGGGTGGGGCAATGCCTGTGAGGACTGGGAGGGATGTGTCAGGAGAGTGGTATTCTTTCATGTTTTTTCTGTGCATGCACAGTTAGAAGTGCCGATTGGAGCTGCAGGGTTTTGGGCATGTTAAGCCCTACCCACAATTTGGAATCGCTGATATTTTTGCAGGCAGTGTGTGTATGGGACTGCCTCAGAATGGGTCTAAAAGTCAATACTGAAAGACTACCAGTTTCAAGCCTGCCCAGTACTTAGAATCAAAACAGTAAAATAAGGCCCTTTGTCTCCTTAATAAGCCAGTTACGTGGGTTTACCTCTAGGTAGATCCCATAGAAGGTTCCATTCTCCTTTTCAAACTACTGCATTTTAGTTTGAATTGAAGAAGGCAGTTTAAACATAGCCAAGTTATAAAGATCAGCTGAGATGATGATACTGTAAAAGGAGAGATAATGTTTCCTCTGGTGAATGGAAGGTGTTCAGATACAAATTGAGATGTCTGCCCCCTTTAACAGCCAAGCTTTTAAAATGGTCACATGATTCAGGCTGACCAACTGGAAGCCAATTTGGACTTCACTCCAACTTGTCTGGGCTTATCCCAGCAGTTATATTCTAGAGTCATTTCTGAATGCACTGAATTTACATAATCCTGTAAATAATTGTTGTCTGTTAATTAACATCAATAGTTTGTTCTTAACTTGAGGAGCCAAGTGACTACATCAATCAACCCTGATCTAATTGTGGAAACAGACTGGAAGGACTGGAAAGCCTATTCCTGTTCGGATGAGTATGGGTAATAATGATTCTCATTTAGAAATGTTGTAAATATAATTCTTATGCAATTTACATCCATGGAGTGGCATATGGTGGTTAGCACTACTGCCTCACAATGTCAAAGACCTCGGTTCAATTCCAGCCTTGGGTCAGTGTCTGTGTGGAGTTTGCACGTTCTCCCCGTGGCTTTCCTCTGGATGCTCCGGTTTCCTCCCACAGTCCAAAGATGTGTGGGCTTGTTTGATTGGCCATGCTAAATTGACCCTCTGAGTATAATTTTCCCGTTTCTGACACCACAGGAATTGTAGCAGGCGGGATACAGACCACACAAATGTCCATTGACCTCGAGCGGGATTTTCTGGCCTTGGATAATACATGTCAGGGGGATTAGTAAGAACATAAGAGCTAGGGGCAAGAGTAGGCCATTTGGTCCCTCGAGCCTGATCTGCCATTCAATAAGATCATATCTGATTTTTCTGCGGACTCAGCTCTACTTAGCCGCTCACTCACCATAACCCTGAATTCCTTTACAGTTCAAAAATTTATCTATCCTTGCCTTAAAAACATTCAATGAGGTAGTCTCAACTGCTTCACTGGGTAGGGAACTCCATAGATTCACAACCGTTTGTGTGAAGAAATTCCTCCTCAACCCCGTCTTAAGTCTGCTTCTCTTTATTTAGATGCTGTGCCCCCTAGTTCTAGTTTCACCTGCCAGTGGAAACAACTTGCCTGCTTCTATTTTACCTATTCCTTTCATAATCTTATATGTTTCTTTAAGATCTCCCCTCATTCTTCTGAATTCCAATGAGCATAGCCCCAGTCTACTCAGTCTGTCCTCATAAGCCAACCTTCTCTATTCCAGAATCAACCTAGTGAAACTCCTCTGCGCCTCCTCCACTGCCAGTATATCCTTTCTCAAGTAAGGAGACCAAAACTGTACAGAGTACTCCAGGTGTAGTCTCACCAGCGCCTTATATAGCTGCAACACAATCTTGCTGTTTTTAAACTCCATCCCTCTAGCAATGAAGGACAAAATTCCATTTGCCTTCTCAATTACCTGCTGCACTGCAAAACAACTCCTTGAGATTCCTACACAAGGCCAACCCAATCCCTCTGCACAGCAGCATGCTGCAATTTTTTTTTACAATTTAAATAACAGTCCATTTTGCTGTTATTCCTTTCAAAATGGATGACCTCACATTTACCAACATTGTACTCCATCTGCCAGACTCTCCCCCACTCACTTAGATTATCTATATCCCTTTGCAGACTTTCAGCATCCTCTGCACACTTTGCTTTTCCACCCATCTTCATGTCATCTGTGAATTTTGACCCACTACACTTGATCCCCAACTTCAAATCATCTTTATAAGTCGTAAACAATTACTCTAAACTAATCAGGGTGACCTACCAGTGATTTACTTCGTAATAAAAAATCTGTTTTGTGATCCATCAAAACAGATGGTAACTCATACTTGTTCAGGGAGGTAATTCGCTTGTGTTATTTTCAAGTCTGCTCAAGGAACATCACACTTAAACACAGACTCAGCGGTCAGTCTTCAGAGTGACAACTGATAGTCATGACTCTGGAGTCTACACTCACTACTCTTGGCAACAACAGCAATGTTCTTCATGATTGATATCAATGGAACTAGTTAATGAAACCTACATTGCATCTGTAACAAAAGAAGCCACATTCTCCGACTCTTTCAGCTGGACTGAAAACTTGGTTGCTGCTTTCTGTGCGCAAACTCCCAAACCCAACTGATCAGGCTGCTGTCTCTGGGTGCTCAGCTTATAGTCATTGCCATTACACCAGCCATCTGGAAGATAAGTAGGGACATGGATCCAGGCCCCAGTTGGATGGTGATGGTCAGAACATGTTGACAAAAGGCCACCACCGTGTGCCCCCAGCACCCATCCCTTACCCCCCTAACAATATCAATTCACATCCTAATAACCAGCTACCAATCCAGAACAGGCAGACAGCAGTCGGAGATGGAGTGGCCTACTGGCACTCAGTTAAGTTTGGGGGGAATTTCAGCAGCGTGATGAGGTATGATTCTGCATCATTGCTATAACTCAGAAAATGATAATGGGCCAGAATTCAACAATGTTCCCATGCCAGCAAGAAACTCCATTTAACGGCAGCGGGACTGGAGAATCCCAGCCAATGGGTGAGGTCGGGGAATTGTTCCATAATTGAGCGGTTTGCTCCACCAGATTACTGTCTATGTTTGTGAAGACTTACATTTAATGCAAAAACATAACAATGCTGGAAAATCACAGCAGGTCTGACAGCATCTATGTAGAGAGAATAGAACCAATGTTTCGAAATTGGATGACCCTTCGTCATCTAGACTTGAAACGTTGGTTCTATTCTCTCTCCACAGGTGCTGCCAGACCTACTGAAATTTTCCAGCATTTTTCTGTTTTTGTTTCAGATTCCAGGATCCACAGTATTTTGAATCTACACTGATATTTAGTGGTCAGGTTTTCCTTAGTTTAGTTTTCTGCTGGTTCGCTTGTTGGATTTTTCCTGTATCAGATGTAGGGGGAATATGAATGTTCGCAGTGAAGCAGTTCGGCCTTCGGTTTCTGCCACCATGGAGAAACAGGGGAAGACTTTTCAAATGTTAAGCAGAAGATGAAGAGTCTTAACGAAGAGCAGATCAGTGGGGTGGCTCCTGCAATCCCAAATTTCTGGGACATTTTAATTACAAGTTCCAGCCAAGTTCAGTGCTGTTGGCAAGTCAATAGGAATGTGGCCCAAGGGCAAGATTTTGAACTGTAAGTGGTACAAGATGAAAAGAAAACATTTCCTGGCACCTTATACAGCACTAGCAAAAAGAAACTTAATGGATGAAATGATAATAAAGTAAAACTAATTTAATGGCTTACAGGGGATCAGTGTCTGTGTGCTTAGTGTCTTTTTTTAATGCGAGGGAATCCCTTGATGATTGTTTGTGTTTTGAATTTTACATCCTCATCTTGTTCTCCTTCTCAGTGCTTCCCCAGCGACAGGAATAAACAGGCAGTTAGTTACCGAGTGTCCGTAGGAGTCCCTCTGCTCCCGGTTGACCTTACTCCCAGTTACGAGATGGTGTTGCAGATTGCGTCTCCGTGTCTGATGTTACAGTGGCCGGCAGTGTCAATATTGTCAACTTGCTGTTGCACTTGGGAAGGGAGATTATGGGGAAACGAGCTGCGGTGGCGCCTGGTCAGCAACACAAGTTTATCATTCACATCTGCCCCACTTCATTCTTCATTCCCAGAAGACCCGAGTTCAGAACTGAGTTGTTCTACCAGGATTCAGAAGTCTTCAACAAAAACAGAAAATGCTGGAAAATCTCAGCAGGTCTGATAGCATCTGCAGAGACAGAATAGAACCAATGTTTCATGTCCAGATGACCCTGCATGATATTCCTAGATTTGGTGGGGAGGATGGTGGCTAGCTAGGCCTCTCAGAAAGAAAAGGGAAGAGCAACAGAGGCCGGGATTCTTGCAAATCATGATGAAGGGTCATCCAGACTCAAAACGCTGGGTGAGAGCATCTATTCTCTCTCCATAGGTGCTGTCAGACCTGCTGAGATTTTCCAGCATTTTGTTTCACATTCCAGCATCCACAGTATTTTGCTTTTATTTCAGAAGTCTCCAGATTGACTAAACTTATGATAATGTTGCCTTTCAGTGTTCATGATTTTTTTTTGTATTTTCTTGTCTATATTAGAGTCATAGATTTACAGCATGGAAACAAGCCCTTCGGCCTAACTTGTCCATGCTGCCCTTTTTTTTTAAACCCCTAAGCTAATCCCAATTGCCACATTTGACCCATATCCCTTGAAACCTATCATACCTATGTAACTATCTAAATGCTTTTTAAAAGACAAAATTGTACCTGCCTCTACTACCTCTGACAGCTTGTTCCAGACATTCACCACCCTCTGTGTGAAAAAATTGCCCCTCTGGACACTTTTATATCTCTCCTCTTAAACCTAAGCTCATTAGTTTTAGACTCCTCTATCTTTGTGAAAAGGTATTGACTATCTAGTGATCTGTGTCCCTCATTATTTTATAGACTCATATAAGATCATGCCTCAGCCTCCTACACTCCAGAGAAAAGAGTCCCAGTCTATTTAGCATCTCCTTATAACTCAATCATCAAGTCCCAGTAGCATCTAGTAAATCTTTCCTGCACTTTTTTTAGTTTAATAATATCCTTTCTAATAATATTACACACAGTATTCCAAGTTGGTCTTATCAATGTCTTGTACAACTTCAACAAGGCGTTCCAACTTCAGCATTCAATGTTCTGACTGACGTTAATGATGTTCTTCTGTTTTCCCCTTTAAAGTGCCATGGTGGTTAGCACTGCAGTCGCACAGTTCCAGGGACCTGGGTTCAATTCCAGCCTTGGGTCACTATCTGTATGCAGTTTGCACATTCTCCCCAGGTCTGCGTGGATTTTCCCTGAGTGCTCTAGTTTCCTTCCACAATTTAAAAGATGTGTGTGTTAGGTAGATTAATTGGACAAATACCTAGGGCTATGGGCAGGGGGGGTGGACCTGGCTAAGATGCTTTGTCAGAGAGTTGGTAGACTCGATGGGGCAAATGGCTTCTTCTGCACTGTAGGGATTCAATGATTCTAAGTGAACTCTGGAGTTGCGGGGGAGAGATGGTGCGAGTCTAATAGGGAATTTAAGGGCCTCTTTAAGGGAATGTTCCCTAAGGGCCAGTTAATGGGCTGGAGTGTATGGAGTGTCAAGGCCAGAAGCTGAATCAATGGAGTGCAAGGACATATTTTCTGGATCAGGGCGGATCCTCAGTTGGAGTCAGGGAGGAGCACTGTATAGTTCTATAGTTTATTCAATTTTCTTGAAAATACTTATGAATGAAGTTTTTGTTACTTTGAAGCACATCAAGTCTCCCTTGATTTATTATAAATATCTATGATGTGATAACATAGGCCACTATGGCAGCACAATGGATTTAATCACAAAACCCAAACTCACACCCTTGCTGTAATTCTCATTCATGTATCACCAAAGAAACATACAAACATGACATGGTGGCACAATGGTGAGCATTGCTGCCTCACAGCGCCAGGGTCATAGATCCAACTCCAGCCTCGGGTCACTGTTTGTGTGGAATTTGCACAACCTCCCTGCATCTGTTGGATTTCCCTGGGGAGTTCCAGTTTCCTCTCACATGCCAAAGATGTGCGGGTTCGGTGGATTAGCCATGCTAAAATTGACCATAATGTCAGCGGGTTTAACAGGCTAACTATGTGGGGTTATGGGAATAGGGCCTGGCTGGGATTGTGGTTGATGCAAACTCAATGAGTCGAATGGCTGCCTTTGGCACTGTAAAGATTTTAGGATTCAACAATTAAACTTTTTTTAAAAAAAGTTTATTCTGTAGCTTACACCAAGTCTGCTGTTGGTCTTTAGCTCTACAACTCCTCTGACCTGCCACAGGAATGTTTTAATACCTTTCTGATTGACATGTGCTTGACAGGAACAGAGAGACTAAGGGAAAAAAATTAGTTGTTGTACTAAGTCAAATCCAGACACCGTCATTTACATGCAGCAGCCATGGAGGTGAAGGAAATTGGTTGAGGCATATTTATTGAGGGGGCAGGATTGGGCACTAAGTCTTCAGCTTCTCTGAAGCTGGGCCGATTCCCAAAGGAAAACCCAGTCTTAGATCTGTTTTGAAAATATTGCTCTGACTCAATTCAAGTTTGTTCTCGCCGCTGAATAAATCATTCGTTGCACTAACTCAGTTTCCTTTATTCTCAAAGTTCAGACTTGAGAGAGAAATGATTCTAGATGATTTAGTTTGATTAGATTCTGCCCTTCAGTATCTCTGCCTACTGTATACCCTCAGCGGGACCCTTTGAAAATATTGATGTACCAAAAGATCAAGGATTTTCATTCCAACTCATTGTGCTAGTTCGCCTTTACTTAATGTGACCGAGAAGATAAAATTACCAAAGTGATAATGGTAAGTGCTGTTCTTGTCACTAGCCTTTAGATGAGGGTCAATATTTATACATCGCTGAGCATTGCCAGTATTTCTGCTCCAATAAAATAGCCATAATAATCAATTCCAATTCCCTGTGCCATTTTCTCACTGCTTCTCTTTAAGTTACTGGCTGCAGTTCAACAAAGAATGGCCAACCAATGTCCACCAATGTCTACTTCCTGGGACAAAGCAATCACTCATAGCAATCAGGTTGGGAATGATGGACTACCCATAGTAGTTCTTGGGTCCTCTGTATAAATATTTCACCTCAAATGAAATTAGATAAATCAACACCGATTATAATGAATTCTGGTGGTGGCATGGAGGCACGGGGATTAGCATTGGTGCCTCACCAGAGACCGGATTCAATTCTGGCCTTCGATAACCATGTGGAGTTTGCACGTTCTACTCGTGTCTGTGTGGTTATCCTCCCGGTGCTCCAATTTCCTCCCACAGTCCAAAATATGCAGGTTAGGTGGATTGGTAATGCTAAATTGTCCCTTAGTGAATCAAAATGTGTCGGTTAGATGGTTTAGCCATGGTAAATGTATGGGGTTATGGTGATTGGGTGGGGAGGTGGGTAAGATACTCTGTCAGAGATAAAAGCAAATTATTATGGGTGCTGGAATCTGAAACCTAAACAGAAAATGCTGGAAAATCTCAGCAAGTCTGGTAGTATTTAAGGAAAGAAAATAACTTATGTTTTGAGTCCAGATGACCCTTTGTCAAAGCTGTCAGAGAGTTGGTGCAGACTTGATGGGATAAATAGCTTCAATCTGCTCTATAAGGATTCTATGATTCTAGTTATTTGACACTGCACCACATATTTACACAACTAGCCACCTTGGGAGATCGTTAGTCTAATTTCAAAGGTTTGGGCTACCAAACAGCACAGGACTCGTAGGACACATGTTAAGGTATGGGGTTTTTCACCACGATAAATTCTCAATTTCAGCCAGAATTTAAAGCACTGAATGAAAGCTGATCACATTATCAAAGTAAGGAATTCAGAAAGAGAAGAGCCAAGACATACACCGCATAGATAACGCCACGTGCAGCAGTGGGAAATAATTCCCCAGCTGTTTGGGAGGAGCAAAGAAAATAGAAGGAATGTTCTGAAGGAAATTCTGAAGGACAGAAGTTGCACTGTTCACGAGGAACAATTGATTGAAATATCACCATCCTTCCTCCTTTCCCAGTCTTAAGACTACTGGCTAGAAATTATACTTATTGGAGAGATATGGGCATTTTAACTGCTGATATTTACTCATCTGCATATCTATTTTAAGAACTGTCTGCACAAAAACAATCTGGAACAGCTGTCGGGTTAGGTATGAAACAATACAGAATTTCTGTCAGGTAAAAGATCATATAACCTTGCATCCTATTAAAATTGCACTGAAGCTTAAATTCATGGAACAACTAATGCTCTATAATAAGAAATGTAATGACTATTTGAACTCCAATGGTATTGTTGATGGACTAAAAGAATGAGCTTATAACAACAGAGCTGGAAGTATAAGTTAATAAATTTAAACTGAAATTTGATTATTAATTGATTTACTAAATGTATTCAATATATGGATATTTTTAAAATTTAATGAATGATGAAGGCAGTTATTAAATGCAGGCAGTAAGTTAATCACCAAATGCAGTAAGTAACTTTGCATATTAAATGTTGATTGTAATTTGTCTAATTGCAATAACACTTCAGGGTAGGAAAAGAAAGATGAATTGCATTAACTGTGGGCTACCATGACGATTTGGAGGTTTACAGTTTCAGCTGAAATTAAAAATGTTGTCAAAAATTTGATCAGACATGTTTCTCAAATGGAATTACATAAATTTGTTGCTTTTTGTAAATCCATTGACTATTTCTGATCAATTATAATTTGATTGAATCTTTAATTGTGGGTGTGTTTTTAAATGTATTGTATGACTATATTTTATGCACATTAAAATAAGGGATCTTAACTGTAGGAACAACAAAGATGTTCCACTATTTGTATCTAGAGATAGACAAATTAAAATTTTTCTTTATCTGTTCCAGCAGGTTAGGTATAGCATAATTAGATACAGAGTAAAGCTCTTTGCGTATCAGCCATTAACAGATCAGTTATTGCAACACCTATTAAAGTTCCCTAGACTTAATTCCAGTTGGTCTTGTGGCACAGTGGGTAGTGTCCTTGCCTCTAAGCCAGTTGTCCTTGTTTCGAGTCTCATCCCCAGGACTTAATGCCTAAGGAAAATGCATTCATAACACGATGAATCAACCTACATGCAGTAAGAATAGTAAAAACTCCTGGTCAGCTTTGTTTGATTGGAGTGGGATCCATCAAATTATAAGTCGCTAGCAACCTGTTCCAGGGAAAACAACATTGGAAATAGATGCAAGTTTGCCTTCTGCACCACTCAGTGCAGAAATAGCCACTATAAATGTGTGAACCGACAGGAAAGGGTGGGGAGAAGTCTGGATAAGATGCTTTTGGAGAATTGATGCAGACTTGATAGGGAGAATGGCCTTTTGTGCACTGTGGGGGCTCTATGATTTCTATGCATACACAGTTTCAGAAGATATGTTTGCTTGGCAAAATTAGATACTATTATGCTCCAAACTCAGAAAAAGTTCACCTGTTTAATGCACAAATGCAGTATTACCAGTATCCAGATAAACCAGTCCAGCTTTTGTGGTGGAAATAATAGCCAGCTCTGGTCTCAACAGTGCCACACCTCAGTAGTGGGCACTGCTGAAACTGCAAGTGAGATTCAGGAATGAGAACAGCTGCAGGCAGGAACTTCTTTGGCCATTCATGCCAGCATGGTCATCTGGGTCCACTGACAGCACATCCCTGCCTTGGGCGCACTTGGCTGGAAGTCCCACAGGCCTCCTCCACCACTATGAAACATGGGGCAGGCTGCACAGAAATTCCCGCCCGTGGTGTCCAAAGTGTGGCAGAGAGGGGTCAAAGAACCTAGGGAGGGGGTGAGAGATGTTGTGGTGGGGGAGGGGCAAGCTTTGTTGGCCAGGCAGGATGTTACAAAGGAGGAGAAGGTACCAACTACAAAAGGTCATGAAAGTAGCCCACTCGTTCAGGGAAATCAGCCTCCCTCCCATTGACTCTGTCTATGCTTCCCGCTGCCTCAGCAAAGCAGCCAGCTTAATTAGCACTCCACGCATTCTCTCTTCCACCTTCTTCCATCGGGAAATAGATACAAAAGTCTATGGTCATGTACCAATTGACTCAAGAACATCTCCTTCCCTGCTGCTGTCAGAATTTTGAATGGACTCACCTTGTATTAAGTTGACCTTTCTCTACAGCCTACCTGCAACTGTAACGCTACATTCTGCACTGTCTCGTTTTTTGCTCTATGAACCATCTGCTCTGTCTGAATAGCACGCAAGAAACAATACTTTTCACTGTATGTTAATACATGTGACAACAATAAATCAAATCAAATCAATTTGGTGGGAGTGCCCCAATGAGCACAGGACACCCACAAACTATGGATCCACCCTCAACCCCATCCTTCTCACATTTCAATCAGACTGGATTAAAAAAAAGGTGCGCACACTCTCAGCCACCTGCCCACACCACCTGACTTACAATCAGCTTTTCTGCTGTTTGGAAAATTCTGGGTTGGTTTCTCTGCCTGTAAGTTCTCTTTGATTTGGTACCTTTCATGGTACGTTCTCTGAAGGGATATACAAATCTGGTAGGATGGAAAGCTGCTGTCTCCCTCTCGAGACTTGAGAGGTGGCAGTTGCTATCTCCTGGTTTTCCCACTGCTCCATGTCCTCGAACTCACATGCTGGCTTCCCTTAAATCACACTTCCACTCCTTTATGCCTGCAAGCCCTCTCCACGTTCCCTCACCACTGACCCAGTCTTGCCAGTACTGAGCTCCATGCAAGCTGACATTCTCCTGCTCCCTTTCCTCAAGCCACAAGTTCAACAGGGAAAAATGCTGATCTCAAGCACAGCAGCACAGATCTGCCTGTTACACATCACCTTTAAACGGGGATGAACTGGCACCACAAGTGTGCCGCTGCCTGTGTCTTGAAAGTAGGTCGTGATTACAATTTGTACTCTACTGGGTGTTCATAGAATGTGAGTGTATCACAAGTAGGAACCCAGTGCAGGATAGTGTGAGATCCAATGTGCCACAGTTCTGACATGTCTACATCTCACACCATTATCGGAAATCGAAATTCCGGCTCCTGCTAAAATCAGTTGTATTGCACGTCAGATTTCCCACTTTTCCAAGCTCCGTGAAATTCCCTACCTCCCCCGCCCACAAATCTTCACAAGGCACTTGGTGATGATTTGGGTCATAAAGTCTCCATCATCCAAGAACATCAGTGTTGCCTCTTGTACAAACCATTTGATATTCCCATCTGAATAAAAGAACTACTTCAAGCATTTTGAACACCAGAGTGGACTGGGGACACGACCAAATGCAGGTTTTCTTGTTATATTAGCCAGAAAACTAGGGCGGCACAGTGGTCAGCACAGCTGCCTCATAGCATTAGGGCCCGAGTTCAATTCCCAGCTTGGGTTACTGACTGAGTGGAGTTTGCACGTTCTCCCCGTGTCAGCGTGGGTTTCCTCCAGGTGCTCTGGTTTTCTCCAACGGTCCAAAGATGTGTGGGTTAGGTTGATTGGCCATGCTAAATTACCCCTTTGTTTCAAGGGCATTAGCAGGGTTACGGGGATAGGGACTGGGTAGGATTGTGGTCAGTGCAGACTCGATGGACAGAATAGACTCATTTTGCACTGTAGGGATTTTATGATTCTCTGAAAACGTCGGACCACTGGGAGACTCTGCAAAGGGAGGACAGTTGTGCGGCATTCAAGATCACATTAGGTCAAGGTAAAATACAATTGAAGGAGTAACAGAGAGTAACAGGTTAGCTGGTTGTAGAGTCGAGCTTTCAGTAAAAGAATCAAACACAATCCCTGGAAATATTGCAAAACAAAATCTTTTAAAAGAATTTAAAAGCTGCCATTATTGCAGATACATTGAGCACCAAAACTGGATCGAGTTATTTCAGCATTCGGCACAGTGGCACAGTGCACTGCTGCCTCACAATGCCAGGGATCTGGGTTCGATTCTCATTTTGGGTCACTGTCTGTGTGGAGTTTGCACATTCTCCCCGTATCTGCATGGGTTTACTCCAGTTTCCTCCTATTATCCGAAAGACGTGCTGGTTAGGTGCATTGGCCATGCTAAATTCTCCCTCAGTGTACCCGTAGAGGCGCTGGAGTGTGGCAACTTGGGGATTTTCACAGTAACTTCATTGCAGTGTTAATGTAAGCCTACTTGTGACCAATAAGTCAACCTTAAAAACTTTTTGCAAAGAAAATTGAAATGTCTCAACATCCAGCTACATTTTAACCACCGACATATCACAAAACTCGAGTGGGAGCTGAAAGAAAATGAAGGGAGTCGACGTAGAGTTATTCACATGGAGTTGCTAGTTTTATATCTTATTCATCTCTGCATGATCCAGGGTCACGTCCATCATTAGGAGCCTTGGGAGCCAAAGGTCAAGGGTCATCGTCTTAAGGAAAATGTTACTTTATTTTATTATTGCAGGACAGATTACTTAGCTGACGTCAGGCAGCGAGAAAGAAAATTACAATCTCTTTAATCACCTGTTGTAATTTTGTTGTCAAAACGGGGTTTGCAATTAAAAGCGATACAATGAACTCGGTGAATTAATCTTATTAAGGAAATGACCTGCAAGTGGCCTGCACTGGCTCCACCTGTGCCCCTCTGTTACACTTTTGTAATGTGTGACCCTGGGGAAGTTCTCATTGATTGCTCCCCTGTTGATTTCAGGTTTAGGATACCAGTTATTTATCACAGCACTTAAACCACCACCCCCCCTCCACCCCTCCTCAACTTCTCCCCAAGTAAATGATAGGTGCAGCCTGATAGGTTATTGACTGCTGTGGGATTTGATGGCTAGGTTAGCACCATGCATGAAAGTGATGTTTAAGAACTGGGTCACTAAGTAACAATTGTATTAAGAACAGATCCTAACATAGCACTTGAATAGATACGTTTCAGGATTGAAATCTGTCGACATGATTCATGTATCATCATGTTTAAATAAATACTTTCTCCTTATCATTTATTGCAAACGTTTAACTTTAAAACTCTGATTGTTGGATGGAAATTCGCAATTCAGAAGAAATTCTGGACAATGTGTTATATTCAGCCCTGAAGAACTTATTTTGTTTCTTGCTAGCTGTTACATTTTCGAGGGAGCCAAACACTGCTATCGATACAAAGCCCTATCCACCATGCCTGCAGTTGAAAGTCGATCTGCTGTAATATCTCACCTTCATATATGACACTGTGTGAGCAGATCAATAAAATAAATAAAAGTCCAGTTTCAATTTCATTCTTAGTGAGAATAAATGTTGATGGCTTTTATCATTCAATTGCAACCTATTTTACACCCTGTGATATCAAGGAAGGGCTAACGATGATATCATGCTGGAGTGGCCTACTGTGACGTAAGTGGTATGGTTAATTTCAAGGTCTCAGGGGCAACCATTCAATTCAGAGGAGCATTAATCAGGAATGCAAAGGGACCAACCCATGTTAGAACCCACTCAAGCAACAACAGAAAACGCTGGTCTAACAGCGTCTGTGGAAAGAGAATAGAGCCAACATTTTTAGTCTGGATGAGTCTTGGTCAGAATTGATGGTTCTGTCTGCATAGATGCTGTCAGAGCTGAGATTTTGCCAGCACTTTCTGTTTGTGTTTCAGATTCCCGCATCTGCAGTATTTTGCCTGTAAAAGTCCATTGCACTGTGTGGTTTTCCCCATTGGGTAAGTGCACTCTGGTGGATTATTGGTACCTAAAGACCTGAAAAGGTGAATCCGCTACAATGAGAGAACATGCATTACCCATAGCCAAGACAGCAAGGCAGCAGGTTGGAAATGAGCCCAGTGTTGCTCTTCCCATGTCTAACTTATCAGGTAACTTACTGTAGGAGAAATATCCTTCAGCCCACATCATTCATTGGGTCCCATATAATCGTCTCGCTCTGTCAAGCGCTCCCAGGAATTATTTCCTGTAAATAACATTAATTATTATCAAAATGAGAGAAGCGACAGGCTTGGCAAGAATATTTTGAAATACTGGAATAAATGAGAGGTAGCCATATGGCAGTGTGTTCCTTTAAGAGGCAAGATCTCAGAGGATAATGTAATCCATTCAGCCAATTGGACTGGAGCTGCATATCCTGAAGCTGAGCATAGGTTTTCCTGGCCAGTTTAGGAGTCTGGAATTGTGGAGTACAGTGACTTTTACATCACTCTCTTTCCATAATTCCTTCTGTAATTATTAATAAACAGTCCATTCATTAACCTTTGTCTTCATTCTATTTTGTTTAATTTTTGACTGCTCTCTACCTTTTATTTCTTTATTGTCTTTCTTCATTTTTCTTCTCTCCAACTCTATCATTTACTTTATCCTCCTTCCCTTACCTTCCCCTTTTCTACACTATTTCTCTGTCCCATTTATTCCATCCCCATCCTCCCTCCACATCTCCATCTGTCACAGCTAACATCTTCTCTGCTGTTTGGTCATTCACACCCTTCATTTTCTGCTCAAAGCCTCCTTTGCCCTGTGGGAAATTACAGTGGAGTGGGGGAGGGGGCAGGTGGAGAAGTATTGTGAATGACACCCATGGCATCATGTTCAATTTTATGCTCTCAGTCCACTTACCAATCACTCAATGGTGACGTAAAAGTCTGTCCACAGAATGAGTTTGACGGAGAAGATGTTACAAGGATGTTTGCCCTCACTGAGTCACAGTCTCCGAATATATGCGTCAGTCACTTGGGACTGAGATGAGAAGAAATTCCTTCACTCAAAGGATGAAAAATCATTAGAATTCTTTATCCCTGAAGATCGTGAGTGCTTCTCATTGAACGTATCCAAGACAGAGATTGTTTGATTTTTTTTTGGACACTGAGGGAATTAATAATGTTAGAAGATAAAATTGAAATAGAAAATCAGCTATGATATTATTGGATGGCAGAGTAGACTGAAAGGGCTGGATGGCTCAGGCTGGCTTCCTATTTCTTATACTGATGTTCTGACTATTCACCAATTGCTTTGTCTCCAAGCAGTTACAATCATAATTAATTAAAGCATAAAATGCTGGAAAACCTCAGCAGGTTTGGCAGCACCTGTGGAAAGAGAAACAGTTCATGTTTTGAGATGAAAAGTTCTGAAGATGTAATATTTGACTAAAAATGTTACCTCTGTTTTTCTCTCTCCAATGCCTGACCCACTCGCTATTTCTCACATTTTCTATTTTTATTTCTGAGTCTGTGGAATTCGCCACCCCAGAGAAGGGGCGCTCAGTGGCACAATGGTTAGTGCAGCTGCCTCACAGCACTAGGGACCTGGGTTTGATTTCCAGCTTGGGTCACTGCCTGTGCAGAGTCTGCATATTCTCCCTGTGTCTGCTTGGGTTTCCTCTGGGTGCTCTAGTTTCCACCCACAGTCTGAAAGATGTACTGGTTAAGTGCATTGGCCATGCTAAATTCTCCCTCAGTGTACCCGAACATGTGCCAGAGTGTGGCAACAAGGAACTTCATTAATAAGCCTACTATCTAAAATTTAGACAGAGTGTACTGGGACTTTGAATAAATTTAAGGAAGAGGTGGAGAGATTTTTAATTTAGTAAGGGTTTGAAGGACTATGGGGCAGGAAAGAGGAGTTGAATCTGAGATGGGGTCGGTTATGATCGTATTAAATGGCAGAAGCGGCCAGTGGGTCTGAAACCCTTACTCTTGCCCTTAGTCCTTAGGTTCTTATTTCCAGCATCTGCAGCATCTTGATTTCATAATTATTATTCTTTATAGGGATAGCTTGATCTTGAGTTTGGACACAGCTTGGCACAACATTAAGGGCCAAAGGGCCTGTACTGTGGTATATTGTTCTATGTTCAATATTTTATTCTGTCAATATAGCTGCTATATTCTTCTAATAGCAATGGACGATAGAAATGCTGCAATACAATTAAAATCACCGTTTCCACTTTGCAGTGGAATTGCCATGAAGTAACTGTTTACTTTTGCTCTCTGCTGCTACAGCCTCAAGCCTTCTTTCTTAAAAGCTTCAGCCATTTTATTTTTCATTTTGTCTATTGTCCTCCAACAATACAATTGAACTCATAATGGTTAGAGACCACTTTGCCAGAGTTCATTAATATTTACAATAAGGAGACAGTTTAAGTATTATTTGTGAGAGTAGGCAGGAGCCACAAGGCTGAGGTGCTATAGTGCCACCACTGGTGGTGAGGTAGAATTACAGCTCAAAACTTATTTTATTCATTCCTGGGACATGGGGCACAACTGGCTGGCCAATGTTTATTGGCCATCTCTAGTTGCCCTTGGAATGAGTGGCTTACTGGGCCATTTCAGAGGGGAGCTGAGAAGCAACCACATTGCTGTGAGTCTGGAGTCACATGTAGGCCAGACTGAGTAAGAACAGCAGATTTCCTTCCCTAAGGGACATTAGTGAACCAGACAGGGTTTTCCGACAATTGACAATGGTTTCATGGTCATCAGTAGATTCTTAATTCTGATTTTTTTTATTGAATTGAAATTCCACCAGTGGGTTGGTAGAATTTGTTCTGCAAATTGGCAGGAAATTCTAAAGGTGAAAAAGATTGAGTCAAACCACAACAAGAAATTGACTAGAACTGCAGGCAGATGTGAACATTTAAGATATGTTATCAATGATCTTGATTAGAAAAAAAGTTTACAAACCACTTTTATTGTTATTAAGATTTAAAAGTTTCAGGATGAGCAAGGGTGGGATTCTCCGGCTGCTCACATCAGGGGGATTACCTGGTTTCACTGCAGTGAATGGAGATTTTGGCTGAGCACCAAATTCTCCATCTCATTGGCAGCGGTGATGGGGTGCGAGTGGCTGGAGAATTTTGGCCAGAGTTACTGGGTGGGATTTTAATAGTTGAGCTGCACCGTGCAGCATACAAAACAAGTGTTAGATTTATATGCAGACTGAAGCTTGTAACAAAAAGCAGCTTCATGCTCTAGCTAGCCTTTATGCAGAATAACATTTGGAGTCAGAGTACAACAATATCTGATATTGTATAGTAGACATGATATGGTGCTTAAATAAAAGCAAAATAATGCAAATGCTGGGATTCTGAAATAAAAACAGAGAATGTTGGATAAACTCAGCACCTCTGGCAACATTCGTGGAGAGAAACAATGGCAGGAATTTTACGGGCTGGCCTGCCACGGGAATCAGAGGGAGTGAGATGCAGACCATTGGAAGGTCTGTTGACTTCAGCTAAGATGTGTATGGTTTCTGGTTGAGCAAGGCTGTGAAATCATGCCCGATTCTCTGGCCACTCACACCAGCAGGATTTCTCTGCAGTGAGCGGGGATTTTGGCACCAAATTCTCCGTCCTTGCTGGCAGCGGTGACGGGGTGTGAGTAACTGGAGAATTTTGGTCGGAGTTAGTGGGTGGGATTTTCTGGCCACGCTCACCCTGAAACTGGAAAATTCTACCTGAGATCAACGCACCGTTCCATGGTTTGCCCCTTGCCTGCTACAGTTTCTGTGGCAGACAGAATGGGAAAATTCGCTCCAATGTTTCAGATCTAAGTGATCTTTCCATTTAAAATCTATTTAAAATGATGCATAATTTGAGAATGTCACAATTAAGATAAGTGAATCTGGAGAACATACAGCATGTGCAACAAATCTGAGTTTTAATGTCATCAATCACATGTAAGAAAATATGTTAGTTTATGCAAGTATTAAAAGGCTGAAAGCTATAGTCCATTTCTGCTATCTAATAGTTAATGTGCACAAAATATAGAGATCAATCTTAACAGTACCATCTGACTCACACATGGATACCTACTATCGTTCACCGCTATGTTCTTTTGAAGGTCATGATATTATTGTCACATTACATGTCAAGAGGGGATATAACAGCAGTGTGATGAAAATGGTGTACAACACATTCAGATAGCCAGCAACACAGGAATAGCTGGCGATCATTGAATTACAAGCATCACTTAAGTATTATAGATGAGCATTTTTATGGTAAATGCATGAATGATGTAAATTCAGAAATATTCTATGCTTTGGTGCATTTCTTTTAACCTTTACCACACAATATTAAGAAAATTACTGGAAGTTACATCTTTAAGGGAGAAACATAAAGATGTGTGGCACAACTGAAATGGACAGTAATTGGCGCTAAAGCCAGCATTGAGGTGCATTTGTTTCATGTGTTTTTCATATCATTCCACATAGATCTGTAATAGTATTGATCACTCAAAGGGAAGAGGCAAAGAACATAGTACTGCAGTACAAGAGGTACTTTATTGCAACCTATATGCAGGTTGCTATTAGCTCCACCACTCGTGGCAATTTTCAACTGATATTTGCTTTAAAAATAAAGGGGATGTTGCAGTACAATCTATATGAACACAAAGAAAGAACATTTCCCTTATTCCTTCTGCACAGATATCGGCAAATAGTTGATCAAGCGAATTGGGCAGCTTCAATATATTGCTTCATCATATTCAATAAGATTGAACGGCAAGCAAACTGGACTCTGAAGTTGTAATTCTGAGTTGATGTCATCCACGTTTACACTACAACAAACCAAGAGGAAAATTTGAGTGATTGTCTTCAATATATTCTACCTTACCGTGATAACAGAAACAAGAACGACTGTACAAAAGAGGTGGATATTTCGCCAGTCACTCAGCATCTCCATAAAAAAACTAGGATAATACATCAAAATATCCCATCTAGATGTCAAATTTTCTGTTTTAAGTACATTTCAAGTTTATTTATTAGTGTCATGAGCATTAACACTGCAATGAAGTTACTGTGAAAATCCCCTAGTCGCCACACTCAGGCACCTATTTGGGTACATTGAGGGAGAATTTGGCATGGCCAATGCACCTAACCAGCAATTCTTTCAGAAAGAAACCGGAACAGCCAGAGGAAACCCACATAGACACGGGGCGAATGTGCAGACTCCACACAGACAGACAGTCTCCCAAGCCAGCAATCGAATTTGGGTCTCTGACACTGTGAGGCAGCGGTGCTAACCACTGCACCACACTCTGTGCCACTTTGCCATTTATTATTTTTTGTATAACAGGAGCAGTCCTGTCATACCGCACCCAGCATTAATGTGGTGATGATCATGGCAAGCAGTTTATCAGCTCCAGTATCAGCTCCATTTTTCAAAGGACCCACTATCGGATGCCTAAAGCATCTAGTAGTTTTAGGTGAAAGGCCTAAATTAAGATGGGAATTTGGGTTCTTTGCTGTAAATTGGATTGTTATTTTATGTCGGAACTGGTTGGACCCTATTCCATGGCAGATGGAGTCAAGGAGGCTAACCAAACCTTAAATGTCAAATTCCTTTTGTGGGCCCTAGGGGAACAAGAATACATCCAAAACAATCTGGCAGATGCCTTGCACAGACTGGCACACACACTGATCAGAATAACAAATACCGTGCTAGCAGCAATCCTGAACATGAGATATCAATTGAATGTCTGTATGTTACCTGGTGGCTCTTTTGTCAAGTTTCTAAGAGGCTGGTACCTCAAATTTATCCCACTTCATTGACAAGAGCACACAATCTAGGCTGA
The DNA here is from genome assembly GCA_024679065.1 of Sphyrna mokarran. Lineage (NCBI taxonomy): Eukaryota > Metazoa > Chordata > Chondrichthyes > Carcharhiniformes > Carcharhinidae > Sphyrna > Sphyrna mokarran. Next base: position 20,589,373 of record JAGIQG010000026.1, read on the forward strand.
CTATTTAATGCAGTGCTTTAGGAGTGCTGCACTGTCCAAGGTACCACCTTTCAAATGCAGTGTTACTCCCATCTGTCCCCTCAGATGGACAGAAAGTATCTCGTTTCATTCTTTTAAGGGGAGAAATGTTCTGATATCCGGCAGCAGCTCACTCAGGAACCAGGGTTCAATTCCTGGTTTGGGAGACTGTCTGTCTGTGTGGAGTCTGCACATTCTGATCCAGAATCAGAATCACTGGATCTACTGATTCTGCTGGCGTCTATGGTGTTTTGTACAGCTCACCTACCCTGTGGCCAGGGAACCCGCTATGGGAAGGAACGGACTCGACGGGATCGAAAGATCCGCTGGCGATTATTCTGTTCTGAACTTCAGATCTCAATTGGACGTCTGTGTGTGTCCCATGACTTATTTATCAAGTTTCCAGGAGATTGGTATCTGAAACTTATCCCCTTCCACAGACAAGTGCAAATAATCTAGGTCTGTAAATCCCATTGGCATGAAGGGCTGATAATCCAGGGTTCGTCACCTGCAATTCTGCCCGCAATTTGAACTTGTTGGATTCTCCACAGCTTTTGCCTGGTGTTCCATGGGTTTCTGCCATTTCACTCCAAATCCCCAACATTTGCAGCAATTTACTTTTCCATCTGTTTGAATCCAACCACCAGAATTCCAATGAAAACTATTCACTTGAATCCTGATAGATAAAAGACTGTAATTAGAACACGTTGCAAATCAAACAAATTCTATATTATTTGTTCTTAGTACAGTAGTTATCACTGTCACTTCATAGCACCAGGGACGCAGGCTCGATTCCCAGCTTGGGTCACTGTCTGTGTAGAATTTACACGTTCTCCCCATGTCTGTGTGGGTTTCCTTTGGGTGTTCTGGTTTCCTCTCAACATTCTGAAAAACAGGCTGATTAGGTGCATTAATCTGAACAGGCGATTGTAGTGACTAGGGGAAATTCACAGTAACTTCATTGCAGTATTGATATAAGTCTTACTTGTAACAAATAAACTTTAACTTTATATTTTCTTTGCCTCTATATAATGAGGAATTTGGAAAAAACTTCAACCTGTAAATGAGAATGGACTGAATCTTTCTAATGGCTTATCCCATGAAAACATCACCTAGAAGTGATGAACTTCAACATGACATGCCACAACACCTAAGCAGTCAGAGCAGCGCATATTCCCCTGCGGAGTGGGAATCAGGGCACCTGCAGCATGGAATTTGCAGATTTAGAACCACATCTTTTTAAAAAAAGGCACCAGAAAAATATTTATCCAATAATATAATCAGATTTCTCAACACTCTTGACAAAAATAATCTAATTTTTGATTTTTCTTTAAAATCTTAGAACCTGTGGTGGTAGGGTGGTTAGCACTGCTGCCTCACAGCACCAGGGATCCAGGTTCAATTCTAGCCTCAGGTCACTGTCTGCGTGGAGTTTGCACATTCTCCCCATGTCTGCATAGATTTCCTCTGCAGTCCAAAGATAAAAATTAGAAATCGGCCCTTTGAATCTGCTTCACCATTCATCTTGATCATGGTTGAACGTCAAATTCAATATCCTGAAACCCCCTCCTCCTTGATCCTTTTAGCCCCAAGAGCTATATATAATTTCTTCTTGAAATTCGACAATATTTTGGCCTGAACTACATTCTGTGGTAGTAAATTCCACACATTTACCATGCTCTGTGTGAAGAAATTTTTCTTCACCTCAGTTCTAAAAGATTTATCCCTTATCTTGATCCCTGATCTCTTAGTTCTGGACTCCCTCACCACTGGGAACATTTTTTCTGAATCTACCTTGTCTAATGTTGTTAGAAGTTTATAAGTTTTCATGAGATCCCCTCTCACTCGTCTAAACTCCAGTGGATATAATCCTAACAGACTTAACCTCTCGTCATACGACAGACCTGCCATTCCAGGAATCAATCTGATAAACCTTCACTGTGCTCCCTCTATGTGCTGGTTAGGCTGATTGGCCATGTTAAATTACCTTTAGTGTCAGAGTGATTAGCAGGGTAACTATGTATGGATAAGGGAATAAGGTTCGATTGGCCAAATTGCCCCTTTCTGCACTGTAGTGATTCTATGATTCTATCAAGTTGGCAGTTGCAAAATTGTACGTGCAAATCTATCCCTGTTGTAAATAAGCTATGTTCATTTTGTTGTTTTCATTGTTCAGGGTGTTATGCATGTATTTTACTATATGATTAATATTTTGTTGAATTAAGTTCTTCTGTTTGGCATTAACCAATGTTTTGGATGATCACTGAGTCTATGTGTCTCCTGCATCTCAAATTATAGAAGCCACAACAGTTTTGTGCCCCAGGAACTGCTCTGAGGGAAACCATGGAACAGGCTACAGATATTTTACAATTTGAAAACAAAACTGTACAGGCAGAGATGGCATTTATTGAAAGTCAAAAAGAAGGCATCCAATCAAGATAATCCCAAGTACGAAAGCTTCCAACTGTTCATCATCTTGCAAGAGGTGACTATTATCACTTAACTATTAATCTAAAAACTCAGTGAATATTCTGAGGACCCGGGTTCAAATCCTGCCAAGGCAGATGATGGAATTTGAATTCAATAAAAAGAAAAATCTGAAATTAAGAATCTACTGATGACCAAGAAACAATTGTTGGAAAAACTCATCTGCTTCACTAATGTCTTTAGGGAAGGAAATCTGCTGTCCTTACCTGGTCTGGCCTAAATGTTGACTCTCAACTGCCCTCCAAGGGCAACTAGGGATGGGCAATAAATGCTGGCCATCCAGCAATGCCCACCTCCCACAAATGAATAAATAAAGCCTAATATCTGGAAAATAACTTTTGAAAAGTTTGGGCATACTATGTTTCAAAGCTGAAATTGTCCAGATCTGCAATGCATTTTTATTTTATTTGAAGCGCTCTCAGGAGGAACATTCCTTTTTTTGTGATGTATTATTTTGAGTTTGATACAGGGTTCAATAGAATTAATGAGCAGAAAGTGAGAAAATGTGTGTTCAGGTGCATGATACGGCAAGAGTCGATGGTGCGCAAAGAGATCAAAGAAGAGCGAACTGTTTCTTCTAAAGATCTTTGTCTTCAATTGGATGCTGCATATTAGATAAATAAGTAGGCAATGAAATTTATTTGAAAGAATGTGAAAAATTGCCGTCAGTGGAAGTACAACTGAAAAGGGGAAGGCGCGTAATACGTGATCATCAATAGCACCATAAAATTAAAATAATTTGTGTCAATTCTGGCAAGTGGCTGTTATGTGTAATTGTTATTGACTTTTTTCTTCTAATTATCAGGTTACACAGATTGAGGATGGAGCAATGACTGTCCTTGAGGTTGCCTGTTTCAAGCCAAAATCATTTCAAATCTATCCCAATTTATGATTTATAAAGCTTCAGAACACCACGGTTATTAATGGACATAAATCACACATCTTCTCTTCAACATTTGGAAGTCTGCCATATGAGAATTTTCTCTTTATTGTTTATTTCAAGTAGTTCCAATATCTCACCACGGTTAGGTTGTAAAATGTTCCAGTGAATAGCAGACTCCAAGCATGTTTCGAGCTTTTATTGAGCCGCTTTTTAACTCTTTTGCTACTGGATGGTGTCTGGAATTTTCAAAATATTTGCATATCTGCCTCTTGTTTGATTGCGGAAAAAGATTAAAATCTTGTACATTTTTAAGGCAGGATATTTAAACAGTCATAAATGAACGTAATTGTCTGGAAACATGTGGCAAGTAAAAATAAACTAAAATCTATTGTTTTGCGATTGGTTGGGGAGAGTTACTGCAGTGCTCTGGGATTTAAAAATGCAGTCTCACCTTCCAATGGGAAATTCTGTGGGATTAGCAAGATGGACGAATGCAGTGATCATGGTTACATAATGAATGACACTGGGATTGACAAACACGGTTCATGTACCAATGGATCAACAAATTCACAATGTTATTAGTTGCAGAAAAGCAAGCAGGCAATCGAGTCAGCACATGATAGGACCTTGATATCCAGGAAACGTGTGCTGTCAAATGAGCGTGAGTTTGCATCGTTGAAACAATAGGGAACATATACAAAATAGTACATTGCTTTTCATGACCTACTGATCAATCTCTTTAAAAGCAAGATTGAGCAGGTCACGTAACAAAAATCCTGCATCCGTAACTTAACTCTTGCCTCAAATTTGTATTTCAGGCCTTCCCACATGACATCAATGTACTTTTCTAATTATGTCACCTTTTGATTAAGTATTAACGGGTCAAAATCACATGCAATTCTGTGAATAAAATGGAGCAATTCTGTAAGATTTGTGTTGAAAAAGAAACAAAAAAATGTGATTAATATTGTGAACATTCAATGAATAAGCCACAATGTGTGGGGGAGCTTCTGAATGAATATTATCACAAATGACAGTGGAAAAGATAAAATTTTTATTGGCATATGAATTTTTAAAAAACCTATTTCAAATAGTGTTCTTTCCTCTCTTTTTTTCTCCCCTCATAGCTGAAACCATAACAGCAAGACAGACTGATCAATATCTGACCAACGTTTGCAGCAACAGTACATGTAAAGAACACGTTCTTAAATCAATGCTGTGGTTATTCAAGAAACAAAATCTACACCACCATCATTGCATACATTTCCTGTCACAAGAAATCCCATGTATGTACACGACACTGCAAAATATAATTTGACGGAAAGAAATCAGCGTTTTTTGTATAAATACAATATCCTGCCCTTCTCCCCTCAAATATGATGAGCAGCTTCATCACGTCTATGAAACCTATGATATTGATTACTCTTCATAGCCCTACTCCTCTGTTTCAGAAATCATACCCACCAGCAAATGCACAATAAATACCGCATGCTATAAAAAGTTGATCAGAGCCATTGTTCGCAAACTGGCTCCTTACTCAAAAAATAGAATATTTTCAACTAATTAGTTGCATTCCTATCAGAATCCCTGACATTGTAAATGAATTATTTTGACAGTAAGGTCCTGTTTTAATGTCTAATGTTAAATGAGATGACTCAATCAGGATTATTACCTGGAGTTTTATTGGAGATCAAAAGTTTAAAACTATTTCACATCCTGGACACGAAGGTGAAAGATTGCTAAAAACAGGTCCCTTTTCAATGTCAACTACTTAGTGGCAGGATCTAGCCTTCTCAACAAAACTGTGCATCTCTATATATTGAAAAACTGTTTGGATTGGATTTTCTTTGTTAAAATAGAGTGTAGATTTTGGACTTGTGATGTAAAATGCCAGTTCAGACACCAAAGCAGCATTTCAGTTGCATATATCTATATATTTCAACTGTATATTGATTAATCTTTTTAATCTACACCAGTCTAGAACTCAGCAGAATTCCTATTATCTTCAATAAAATAAAAAAAATTCTTAACCAGCTGAAATGCTACAAGATATGACGGATTATTGATCAGAATTACAGAATCATAGACTCCCCACAATGCAGAAAGAGGCCTTTCCGTCCATTGTGTCTGCAGTAACTTTCTGACAAAAACCTAGCATGAAATAACACTTCTACATTTAGGTTTTCTTTAAATAATAGTTAAGTTCAAGCCCTGAATAAAATTGCTGCAGCATATTTCTAACACAATCATATAAATTCAACAGAGAATCCTGAGTGGATGTTTCTCTTTTTACAACTATTAAATTATAGGATCTTGACAGTGCAGAAAGAGGCCATTTGGCCCATCGAGTCAGCATTGACTAACCGATAGCATTTTACCCATCTCCCCCACGCCCCTATCCCCATAACGCCACAATTTATACCTCTAACCACATTCCCCCCCAAGCTTCACATCCCAGGACACTAAGGAGCAATTTAGCATGGCCGATCCTCCTAATCTGAATACCTTTGTGGAGGAAATCAGAGCACCTGGAAGAAACCCAAGCAGACATAGGGAAAACATACAGACTCTGCACAGACAGTGACCCAAGGCCGGAATTGAAGCAGGGTCCCTGGCTCTGTGAGGCTGTAGTGCTAACCACTGTGCTACCCTAATCACTTCGCAACTAGGACATAGAGGCCAGTCTGTAAAAAGCATAAGGAGCAAGTTGCTTAATTTGACACTAACGTATGATGTTGCCGCGATTTGAATTTATACCATAGCACTATCAGCTCAGTGGAATACCAGGCAATCTGTCTGATATAAAAAAATGATATGCTCGGAACACAAGTGGGCATAGAAGTAGCTGCAGCTACGTTCATGTCACCAACATATAAAGCAAACATGATCACTAATACCAAGGTGGAGAATGGATTTGGGAAGGCACAATCCTTCCCAGTGAGAAACTTCTTTGATGGAAGTCATCAAACATGCAAACAAAAATGAATTTTTCGAGCCACCCTGAATAATTGTATCAGCTCGTATTTGCTTCGATTAGATGTGTTGAAGGAAAAAGATAAGAAACCGTGACTATGTTAAAAGAGATATATATATATATATAAAAGAATAAAGAATTCTTCTTAAATGAAGGTGACAGTGAATGAGATAATACAGATAGCTATCCGTAGCAAAGCTCAATAGAGAACTGAATGGCTCACTGAAGGTGCACCGAGCAGGAAAGCTTCTGATGTTGATGGGCAAGGTGAGTTTCAAGGAGAAAATGTCTGATTATGATTTAATTACTGCAAGTATCACTGACCATATAGCCCAGGTCAGAGGTCAAATAAACATCCTCCAAACAAGCAAACAAACAAAAGCCTAACCTGCGTTCAAAGATGAAAAGCAACTTCACTATTTGGATTTATTTTTCTATAAAGAATTATGATTATAATCTCTCAGTTAAAATGGAGATTTAAAGTCAGTGCGAAGCTTGCCTTTTTTACTATTGTGTATCCACTGTGTTGACCTCACGTGGGAATTTTGGGTCTCAGTATTGGAAAACTGCGTCCAATGTGTTCCGATCCTTACAAGATCCAAGTGTGATTATTAACAGCATCTGAACATTAAAAGACAACAAAAACACGTTGCAGTATGAAATGCTTTTGAATTATTTCATAGCGATGAGGCCATTTATAGAGATGCAGGAGAAAGAAGTTCAGAGGAGCTGAACTATAAATAAAAGGATATTAATTGCTACTGTTAAGCAATTGATGGGTTCCTCTGCTGAATTTGTACAGTGCTTTATTATGTCAAAATAGCTCAAAACATTTTCAACTCTAACAATGATCTACATTTATAAAACACCTTTTATCATGATGTGGTTTATTTATATAGCTGTGGTCGTGTCTCATTAATGAGATCTTGGGGCTTGCGAGCTTGAACGTAAACATCTTTATTGTTACTCTTTAACTATTTACAGTTCCAAGATATTGTCATGTGTGATGTTCCACCATGCAGGCTAGCTGCTTATAGCGTATTCTTCTAGACTGTTCTCTGACCATGTGACTACACAGTAAGAAGTCTCACAACACCAGGTTACCACTTCCGAAAGCTTGTGGGATTCTATCAAATAAACTGCTTCGACTCTAACCTGGTGTTATGAGACTTCTTCCTGTGTTTATCCCAGTCAAATGCCGGCATCTCTGCATCATGTGACTACATACATCATACTGTTGTTAAGGTGCAAGATCAGAAACCCCAAGGCATATTTTGAAGCCCGACTAGAGCCCAGCAGCTTTTCCATATTGGTAAATATGAGGAAAGGTTGCTTCATATCAGGAGTAATTCCACTGACAAATTAGGGAAATTTTATCAAAACAAGCTTTATTCAAACCATAGTCACACATATGTTGAGAATAAAATGAAACAATTTAACTCTTAACCTTTGAACAATCTTTAAATATGCAGAGAAACAAATTCTTAACTTCCAACTACTTACTATCCTGTTCAAATTCAACAAAATTTCTCTTACAGGTTTAAATCTTTTTTAAAAATAATTAACAAACCCAAGATTAACTTGGGTTAACAGCATTGAAGCATTCATAAAGCTTCTGGAGAGTGAGAAAGAGTGCCTCAGCTGTTTGCCAGCTTCAATCAGCAACTTTTTTTATAAAATGAAAATGAAACTGTTTTTCTCTACAAGCCTAACAATTTATAGCATACCCTCTCTCTGTATATCTAACTCACCTTATTATTTCAATCAAAAAGAAACCCATTAACCCCATTAGGCTTTCTGCTAAATAAATACTTACATGACTAAAATAAGTAATTATCCTGCTTTCTCAGCATCTGTAACATAGTTACCAGACAATCCAACTGCTTGTAATAAGATACTGCAGTCCCTCCTTAAACATAAAATATATTCATAGCACAGTTTCATTGCACTCCCCTTTAAAAAAATGAACCAACTGTATGAAAAGATGGTTTAATTTCAAAACTCTAGTTTTCACACTATTAGTATGCTATAAGATATACATCTCATTACATCTCAACAAACAAATTTAATGGTGGTATAATCTAGTTCAATCTTTCTTTTCCAACTTTGAACATTCCCTCTTTTTTTCTCATCAAAGTTGATGAATCATCTGTAATCACGTTCTTTCTTCCTGCCCGACACATTGCAGTTGTATAGTTACTTCCTCTTTCCTTTTAGAGGCCTCCTTCTGTTCTTGCTCCTGCTTTGATTCCACATCCAAGCTCAGTTCCGTTGTCATGACTTAAAATAAATTCTTTTGATGGCCTCAGAGAACTGGGCGGGATCTGGAGAGTTAAGCTTTACACTGAATGCATTGGATTTACTTTTTTAATTTCAGCCCAGCTCTTTTGATTTCCAGAATCCTGAAATGTCAAATCGAAGTAATCCTTTCTCAGCAGGTTGAGCTGCTCGCAGAATTTGTCAAAGAGTACATGTCTCTTTGCACGCTTTCTCAACTTCATGTGTTGTTCAGTGAACTCAAAGGGTCACCTTATCCCTGTCCCCTTTCTTGTTACGTGGCCTTAGGTCAGATAGTCCAACTCCCCCTTCTGTTACAAAATGGTACGCTCAACATTCTTCCCTGAATCTTCTATTACTAGCTTCAAGTTAGAATTTTCTTCTTTTTCTGCATCCCTGGTTTGCATTACTGGATTTTTCATTGCACACAATTCCCAATTCTGAAACTGTTCGAAAACACTCTTTCAAATTCCTCTCTCCTCCACAAAGCAACACTGATAAGGTACATTGGAAACTTGTGGATTGTGAAAATAAAAATACATCTTTCTATTCCAATGTAGTTTATTAATTCATTTGTTCTGGATTTTCATTGTCATTTTCTGCATAATCTTCGACAAAATTATCTGGCATCTTTGGTATCAGGATTTGCTGGAATTATGGTTTTAACAATCATTATGGCATCTAACCTGTTGCGAAAAGCATCATGAACCCTTTGAACATCAGCTTTGAACAGTACTGTTTCTCTGGGTATCCATGTCTATGCAAGATGTAGAGATTCACTGTCCCAGCAGTTCATTTGGAATGATGATACAATGTTATCAAGTAGTCTTATTTCACATCATTGTTCTTTTCTTCCCTCTGTAGTAGTAAAATAGTTCTGTTCTTCAGTCTCCATCTTGAGATCACATATGACTGCTGACTGATTTATATTTTTCCTCTCATAGATGATGAGCTGCTGTTTATGTTGACAATCCTGCAGTTTACATTTGGTTAATTCCAATAACTCAGGAACAAACTCCAAATCAGTCACCTTTTCTCACATCAGCCTCTTATTCACACCATCTTTGAGTAATTTGTTCTTCTCCTCTGCCTTTGACAGTTTAACATTGTACTCATCTACCTCCATTTGTGTCTTCATTAACTGAGTTTTGTAATTACCCTTCAAAGTGTTTGATCAAGACTTTCAGCTACTGCATCTCAGACTGAACAAACCTTAGCCTCTTCTTCTGAGCTTGTGCCAATTTGAGTGGATTAAATCTATATCGATGCTGTTTAATTGGAACAGCATTTCCTATATCTATATCATGCACAATTACTTCAGTTCTTCTCAGTTTATTCCTACATATAGTTTTATGTGATTGTAATAACTTGTTCAGGTCATTTTGATTTGTCTCCATAAGGTAACTCAGTAATTTTTTTTCCAATTTTAGATTGCTTTCTCATTGTCCAATCTAATTTGTAGAATGTCAGATTCAGAATCATTTGGATTTGTGTTGTCACTCTGAATTGTAACAACTGACACATCCTTCTGCTCTTCTTTCATATCAAAATACCATTTAAACATAATAAATGACACACTCTGAATGTTTTCCTTCTATCTGGAATTTTAAATCAAATAATCACTTAATTTAAAATAGATTTGATAAGATCCACCAAAACTTGCTTTTAAATGTTCATCTACCATTGGCAATAAAAAAACTTTCTCCTCATTAAGAAAACAATACATTTTTGATCTCTTAACCTCTTCTTTTTCATCACATGCTGTGCTCCTTTTAAATGTTGTCTAGTCAACTCACTAGCCCTAGTTAATCTCTCCCTAAAGTTTGACACATTGTTCAACAATGTAGTTTCAGAATACCAATTTCTTCTTGATTAATTTAAGTATTCCTCTTACCTCATGACTAAAAATCAATTTGGATGGATTGAATTTAGTTGCTTCATCAGGGGCATCCCTAATTGTAAAAAGTACAAACAGAATTCCTTTGTCCCAACCCTCTGGATAATCCTGACTATAGGCCCTCAACATGGCCATTAAAGTTTGATGCCATGTTCTAATGCTCCCTGTGATTTTGGATGGTCACAGTTGATTTAAATGGTTTTATTCCTAATCTGTCTATAACTGCCCTGAATAACAGTTGATGTAAAATTTGATTCTTGATCTGAGTGGATTTTTCTGGGCAGTCCACATCTGGTTAAAAAAAAATCAAGTTAGTCCTCTACAATCCTTTTAGCAGTAATATTACAGAATATAATTTCCTCAGGAAATCTAGTAAGCATATCCATTATGATCAGCAAATACTTATTCCCACATTTTATTTAAGGAAGCATCCCATGTAATCAATTAGGACTCTAGTGATAATCCAACTGAATATGCAAAGGTCTCCGCTTCCTCATTAGGACATTATTTCTGATATAATAACACTGGTATACATTCAGATTCTTCTTCTATGTTTGCTTTCTGATACAACTGCTTTATCTTTTCATCTTTCTGTTGTCATTCTGCTAACTTTCCTGAAGAAAAGATATCCATATCATATTCTTGTTCTTTATTGGCTATGTGGCTAAAGACGTTTTCTGATAACCGAGCATCAACCTCATTATCTGTACTCTTTGATTTCTCCTCCTCCTGTCTCAACCTGTGGCTTTGTAATCTTGTTACTCCACATTCAGAAAATATACCAGGATATGTTCCCTGCAACATCTCAGTTTTTTGATTTTTCTTGTTGGCTTTTCCGTAACAGTAGGAATCACTCCACCTGTGATCCTGCTATATCATTACCTGGGATAAACTGTATCCCTGAAAAAGAACTTCTTCACCACTACTCCACCAATCTTCACTGGATTCTCCAAACTTACCTTACATAATGGTACAGCACTCTTTTCAGCACTCATTTCACATATTTCCAAGTTTTCAGGCAATACTCCTTTTGAATTACATAACTCCCTCTTCTTTCACTATGAAAGATTGACTTGTTCCTGTATCTTAACTTACTTTCCTATTCTGCCTTGTACATATGAGTAAACTTTATTCATACGATTAAAATCCTTAAAATGATCTGACATTTGCTTATCAACTAACTTCTGAACATGCTGTACATTCCTTTGCACCTCTTTGGTTTCAACCATGGTTTCCTTTGCCATTTTAATGAAGTGTATTGGTTTATTCTATTTTACCATGTCTGTTTTTGTTAAGCAAAAACATGACAACTTTATTACAATGAAAACATCTAAGGTTTCTTATCTCTGACCCTCTTTTTTCCTTTTTAACCTGAGGTAAACTAACTTTACTATCTCCAATGAGACCTCCATTGTCTTGGCCATCAGAAGCTTTCTCTTTTCCACAGTTTCTATTCTTCGTAAATTAAAATTGATGTTGAAAACCAAACATTGATTTATGAACAATTGCAAAATCATCTATCATTTTTACTACTAATCTCACAATTTGCTCTGATACCGCTTCATGTAGAAGTTTTCTTTTCAGTTTCTGGAGTTATAATACTTTCCTTTTTCCCCCCTTTTTTTTCTCTCTCTCTTTTCTTTAATTCTTAGGGTTACTTTCTCTCCTTTTCTGCTACAATTGCCTTTCTCTTTCTTTCTTTTGCTTTTAATTGTAAATCAGTCTCATTTCTTTTTCCTGTTCAAGTTGCCTCAATTTATCTTATTGTTGCAACTGTTTCATTTGCAATTGAATTTTAGCCAATTCCAATGCCTCAGATTGTGTTTCTGGCAAATTTAAATGCTGAGCTATCACTGAAACCATCTCATCCTCCCTCATCCATTCAACCAAAGCCATTTGCCAAATCCAAAAGCTTGTTTTAACCATCTTCTGTAAACCATTCCAAGTAACCTTTTCCACACTCAAGAAATCCTTAGCCGCTGAAAGAGCCATTTTTTCCCCCAAGGCACTTCCTATTTAAACTAACTGAATACGCCAACTGAAAAATAACACCGATGCCTCAACATCCTCTGTCTTTGTGTTCAATAATCCTAAATCAAGCAAGGCATTATAGTTTTTTTTCCCACAAAGCCCCATTTTTTTTGTTAGGATGCCAGATCAGAAACCTCAAGGTATATTCTGAAGCCAGATTAGCCCCCAACAATATTGCAATTTTGACATGACTGTGACTTCACATCAGAAATAATTCCATTGACAAATTAAGGATCTTTCTCAAAATAAGCTTTATTCATAATAGTGTAAATATATGTCCAGAAAATCAAACAGTTTAACTCTTAACTGTTGATAATCTTTAAATATGGAAAGAAACAAATTCTTCTAACTTAAAACTACCCAGTTTCAATTAAACAAGATTTTTCTTATAGACTTAAACCCTCTTTTAAAATAGCAAATCCAGGCGTACTTGCTTTAATTAAGCCCTGGAGCTTTCAGAAAGCTTTTGGAGAGTGAGGAAGAGAGCTACTTCTGTTTAACAGCTCCAGGCAGCAAATGTTCTTTTTTTAACAATGAAAATGAAACTCTTTTTCCCTATAGGCCTATCTCCTCCTGTTTCTAATATTGCAATAATCCTGTGTACCTAACTCATCTTATTGTTTTAATCAAAAAACACCCCATTTAGCCTTCTGCTAAGTACATGGCTAAAATGAGTAATTATCCTACTTTCTCAGCATCTGCTGCATTCCTGCCAAATAAACTAACTGTTAGGAACAAAACATTGGGTCTGATTTTACAATTGGACCATGCCCATTTTTGGACATGAAAACTTGACAAAGTCGGACATGAGGCAATTAGTGTGATCCATGTCTACTTATGCACAGATGCCCACTTTATCAAGGACCGAAAATGGCCATAATCCAAACCATGTCTGAAATGGGAGCAACAGTGATTTAAATGTATTTGCATGCATTTAAACTGAATTAATGGGCTGCCCGTCCAACTTTATCAGCACTCCCCCCTTTACCATCGCGTTCAGGGACATGCTTGGCAAATGTCTGTTTTGGGTGTTCCAACTTCTGAAGAGGTAAGTTCAGAGCTTCCAGTGGCTCTCTGACTCAGATTGGCCTTTGGTGGATGGTAAGGGGGGGGGGGAAGCGGTAGGGTGGTGGGCCAGATCATTCTCTGCTGGGGGGGAAAGGGAAGCCAGATGGATTTCTATTGTGGGGGAGGAGGAGGGAGGGCCAGGTTATTCTCTGGTGAGAAGAGGGAGGAGGGAGGCCCAATCAATCTCTGGTGGGTGCAGTGAGGAGGGACAAATGTATCTCTTTGGGGGGGAGGGAGACTTGATCACTCTCCAGTGGGGTGCCGGGGAACAGGAGCAGGGGGAACTGCTGTCATTGTATGGATGATCAGTGGGGTGGTGGGGGGGGGGGGTTGTAGAGGGGAGGGGGCAGATCATCGCAGTTGGTCTAGGTAGTGGGGGAGGGCAGGGTGGGTAGATAACGGAAACAGTTATGTTGTGGGGGTGGGACGATGTCTATGGGGGCCATTGCCCCCATGTTTCACCTTAGGCCTGCTTTCTCTACATTTTGCAGCCGGAAGCGATGTGGCAGGGGAGTGTTTTTCAATTATTTTTTAATGTGTGTGGGCAGTTCAAAGCCCCGATCAGAGCAGCAGTGTTTTGGGTGCCATAAACCCTGCCCACAGCACGATTCAGACTCGCAATTTTTTTTCAGGTATGGGAATGCCTGAAAGCAGAATTCCAACTCGGATTTGAATTGCACCTGGATCCAGCACTCAGAATCAAAAATTGCACCCTTTGCCTCTTAAAGCAGGCTCCTTTAAACATAGAATATATCAATAGCACAGTATCTTTATATGGTAGTTCTTCAGTTCCGCATTAACCCTTGCTCTAGCAACCATCTTACATTATAACACATGCATGTACCTGTCAATCACATCCCCCTTTTATTTTTTTCAACAACCTTGCTACTCCTCTAATGAAATATTACAGTACAATTCTTTCCTCCTATCACAAAACAAATTTTACTTCCTATCCTTGCCGTATGAAAATAAATGGGTTTAAGTCTTGACAATCTTCCAATCTCCATCTGTCACCTGTGGAAGAATGGTGGTAACAATCTGTTCTGGTTTTTAGGTCATGTAATAAACTTTATTTTCTGCTAGCAGGATATTTTAACCTGAACATAGGTCTTCTTTAATTCACCTTTCAGACATTTGACTATCTTAATTCTGTTACTTTGCTTAGCAAAAACTTTCTTTTCCTCAGTTACTTGCTCAAGATCTTATATTATAACTGCGAGCTCCCTTTTGACAATCAATTTCCACAGGCTTTTTTAGATAAGTTGGCCTGAATTCTCTGGCAATTTCACACTGGGTAGTTTCTCCACTGGCAGTGCACCTCCACCTCTTGGTTTCCTGCCAGCATGGGGTGAGCTCAGTGAGAATTTCCATTGACAGCAGCAGGACTAGAGAACCCTGGTGCTAGCAAACAACATGCCACCTCCCAGCGGTGGAAAACATATAGCTGGGAGACCAGAGAATCTCACTTATTGATATTTGGCTCATTTTCTTTCCAACATTTCAATTCAGCATTTTTTTTTTGGACCATGTTATTCTATGTGACCTTCCATTCCTATGTCCATTTCAGTCATCTTGTTCTGGCATGTAATCTCAACTTTTTTTTCTATGTGTGAATTGTTGATTCTGAGCCAATTTCAATATTTTTATCTCTTTCTCATTGTCACACTTCCTTCTGAAAGCCCTGAATATTTTCTTCGGATTGCTTGTTGAGGCTAGGCTGTTCCAAATTCACTTGTCCTATCTCAGTTTTATAAGACTTATTTTATCATATGTATTAGTATATACTGAAAAATATTGTTTCTTGGGTGCTATACAAACAAAGCATACCACTCATAGAGAAGGAAAGGAGAGAGCACAGAATGTAGTGTTACTGTCCTAGCTAGGGTGTAAAGAAAGATCATCTTAGTGTGAGGTACATCCATTCAAATGTCTGATGGCAGCAGGGAAGAAACTGTTCTTGAGTAGGTTAGTACGTGACCTCGGACTTTTGTGTCTTTTTCCTGAAGGAAGAAGGTGGAAAAGAGAATGTCCAGAGTGTGTGGAATTAATAATACTGGCTGCTTTGCCAAGGCAGCAGAAGTGTAGACAGACTCAGTGGATGGGAGGCTGGTTTGCGCAAATGGTTTGTGTAAACTAAACACTGCACTGTTTAGTTTATTCTATAAGCTCTTTCTCTGAGCTCTTATTCTCCTGATTCAATTCTTCACTGCACATGCAGCATATTTCTAACGCAATTATATAAATTCAGTGCAGAATCCTAAGTGGATGTTTTTCTTTTCTCAATTACTAAATCTGAGAATCATACAATCCTTACAGTGCAGGAGGAGGTCAGTTGGCCCATTGGGTCTGCATCGACTAACCAACAGCATTTTGCCCATATCACCATAACCCCACAATTTAACCTAACAATCCTCCTAACATCTTGGAAAGCTAAAGAGCAATTTAACATGGCCAATCCACCTAACCTGCAGATCTTTAGAGCATGGGGGCAAACTGGAGCACCCTTAGGAAATTCACGCAGACACAGGGAGAAACAGCAAACTCCACACACAGAGTCATTCAAGGCCAGAATGAAACCTGGGTCCCTGACATTGTGAGGCAGCAATGCTAACCACTGTGCCACCCAACACTTCCAAATGTTATTATTCCAATTAGAAACATGAATGTCTCCAATTATTTCAACAGAATATATTTGAAAAGCCAGTCAATAAATAATTTATGCAATAACATGTATCTCAATTAGAGTGGGCACATATTTTTTGAATGTGGGTTAATTCAAGAGTGCAATGTGGTCTTCCAATATTTTTGGGCAAAGAAGTATGCATGGAATTTGGAAAGTCCATATATATTCCTTGTGTGTCAAGTACCTGTTGTCTGTTCTCATTATTTCTTTTCTGCCTTTTGGTTCAGGCTGTTCTTTTCTTCACAGTTTTTTTGTTGTCTATCCACTTTGGGAAAGCTTGATTTTTTTTGCCCTGATTTGGAGCTTAAAAGCATTCATCAGAAAAGAAAAGTCTCATCAGTTCTGGCAAGGCATGTTTTCCTGAAATCGCTCTTGTGCAGTGTAAGCATTGGACAGGTGCAAAGTTTTGTTTGAAGTTCACATTTGATTCTTATTTTCAGCAATCAGTCCAAATAACTTGTGTTGAATTTCACATCTGTTCAATGTGTTCTTTATTTACGGAACCGCTGCACAGATTAAGGATTAGTTGCTCAGTGCGGTTAAAATGGGGCTCAGTGGAATCCGCAACACCGTACTTCACACTTGTATTTGCTTGTAAATTAGTTTTGCAAGGCACCAACTTCATGAAGCAATTGGAGGGCTGAGGGATGGGTGGGGGGAGGGGAGCAGATATCAGCATGCTGGTAGACAGGAAGTTCACTGGAGTATTTGTTTGTCAGAAATTTCCAAACATGAGAGGCAGGGGAATTCTACTTTATTGATCTTTGATTTGATTTGTTATTGTCACAGTGAAAAACTTGTCTGCATTATGCAGGCAAAGCATACTGTTCATAGAGTACCTCAGTGAAAAGGAAAGCTGAGAGTACAGAACGTAATATTACAGTCACAGTTAAGTTGTGGAGAAAGCAATGCTAAAGAGCTTAAAAGAATTAGAGCAAAGTTTTAAAAGATTAGAACGAGAGTAAAAGATAGAATTAGAGGGTATGCTGGGGGTAGCTCACAAGAGATTGCCATGCTCCAATATTATCTCATCTATCATTGTAAGTGGAAGATGAGAGAATGGAGGTGTGAGTGCTGGGAACAAGTGTCACAGAGCTGGTTATATTTGTGATCTAAGCAGAGAAGATCTTTTCTCTTAAGGTCCAGAAGAGCACTTCCAATCCTCCTGCCCCCAACAAACGTATGTTAGCAGCCCAAAAGTGAAAGTGAAACCTTGAATTCACTATGAAAAATGAACTGTCCAAAACACATGACCTGCCACCCTCATCCAAGTCAATGTATGAGGTCCAGATTAAAAAAAAAACATTTAAACCATTGTAGCAGCAACAAAAAGACTTCTAACCAGACAACCTGGCAATAATGAAACACCCAAAGCTGCTAAGCTGCAGAGAACATGATTTTAAAAAAAAGGCACGAGCATCACACCTTCTTTCAGTCTGTCTCTATGTGTACTTTTGAATAAAGATTGGGTTCAAATTAAGAAATCAAATTTTGTCTCGATATATGAGCACAGGTTAATCACTAATAAATACCCAACATCCTGGATACAATTAACACTCAGTTAATACACAATTAGCATTTAATGCTATCTAGGGAGCATTTGGACATCAAGGGGAGATGGTTAGAGTAGTGTAGGCATGATATGTTTTACTTCCCATATGGTTCAAATGACCCACTAGAAAGCTTTAATCAAATAAATTTTATTTAAGAATATAGTTAACATGTATGGAAAGAAAATAGTTGGAGATTATCATTGTCTGATACTGGCCTGGTGAGAATGTTACTTTTATCATTTCAGGGCTGAATGTTGTCCAGGTTTTGCTGCAAAAAGACCATTGTAATATCTGAGGATTTGTGAATGGTGCTGGACATTGTGCAATCATCAGCAAACATGTCTGAGCTTAAAGGGTGCTGAATTTTTGTAGGGTCATGTCTGACGATGCCTTCCAGAGTTGAACCTGTCAGAGAATGTGAGGTCAGTTTAAACACATTTCACTTATTTGGGTCAAAGAGGTACAAGAATCACTTTAGATGTGATTCCAACACTCACCTGTCTAATGCCTGGCAGAAACCCCACAGATTTTCTTTAGAGTTAATAGCTGGAGAGACCCTTGGACTATTGATCTTGAGTTCTTCATCCTCTTATATTTACCTTCTCTTTTTCATTAAGAGAAACCCAAATACAAAATGATCAAATTAATGATGTAAACTTTAAAGCTGAATTTAAATCATGCAGATTATGATTTTTTTTCAATGTTCACCTTTAATCGTAAGGTAGCTCAATGGTTAGCACTGCCAGGAACTGGGCTCGATTCTAGCCTTGGGCAACTATCCGTATGGAGTTTGCACATTCTCCTTGTGCCTGCATGGGTTTCCTCTGGGTGCTCTGGTTTCTTCCCACCGTCCAAAAATGTGCATGTTAGGTGGTTTGGCCTTACCAAATTGCCCCTTAGTTCAGGGGGATTAGCAGGGTAAATGTGCAGCATTAGGGGGATAGGGCCTGTGTGAGATTGTTGTCAGTGCAGGCTCAGTGGGCTGAATGGCCTCTTTTTGCACTGTAGGGATTCTATGATTCTATGATCCTAATGCTTGGAACATAAAATAACAAAAACTGCTATTATTCATCTAATATCGTAATAAACAAAATATCTTTTTTTATTATTTTTATTTTTTATTATATTGTCATTAATTTAACAAGGTTTTTAATAGAAAAATATTAAGGACACCACTTAAATACTTAGGAGAAATATAAAATTACTTCCATGAAATAGATGGCACAGGTTATTGTTTGAAACTTTAGCCAGGGATTTAGTTTTCCAGTGGGAATATTATCTTGGTGACACAAAGTAATATTTTGAACTTCAATTAAATCTTTAACTTGTGGAAGGGAATGCTTGGGATAAGGGTTAAGTGTTTAGATTTTAGTCAGGTACCTAACTCCCTGAGGATATTGATTTCTGTAGCTTTTCTTTATCAGAAAATAAAAATGTATGAAGGAACAGATGAGTTATACACGTCTAGATAATTTAACAAATCTTTTAACCAAGGCAAGGTCTTTTTGCAATTTCTTACCTGAGACTGTACATCTGCAAGCACGCAGCTAAGGTCAAAATACTTCTAACAATTAGGGTTAAAGTGGTAGGTTTTAGAGCATTCATAAAGTATTAAAATTTTATCATTCAATAAATTGAAATGTTAAGCCACTGTAATTTTAAACCCTGCACCCTGCATCTGCTTTTATTTAAAAACAGGTACATTCAACATCTGATTGAAATCATTGGAATCAGAACTCTGCAGAGAAAAGCAGATTTTTACAATTCAGATTCTCTTCAAATTTAAGAAGAATCCCTACACTACAGAAAGAGGCCATTCAACCCATTGAGTCTGCACCGAAAGCAATCCCATTCAGGCCCAATCTGCGTAATTCCACATATTTATCCTGCTAATCCCTCAATCTATGCATCCCGTGACACTAAAGGGCAATTTACTATGGCCAATTAATCAAACCCATGGAGTGTGGGAGGAAACTGCAGCACCTGAAGGAAACCCACGCAGACACAGAGAGAACATGCAAACTCTGCACAGACAGTGACACAAACTGGGAATTGAACCCAGGTCCCTGGAGTTGTGAAGCTGCAGTGCTCTCCACTGTGCCATTGTGCTGTCCCAATAATTTAAATTCTGTGAATGTCCCACAAACTGAACAAGAAACATTTAATGTTTCTACCTGGTTTTGAATAGTGGACCTTCCATGCATGAGGCAAATGTGATAACCACTACGCTACGTAAGCAAATGCCAGGCTACAGGATCATTGCTGGTATGGCTTTTCTGGATATCATTGCAAACATCCACAGTGGTTTCCATCAATCATCTCTCACTACTAATTCCAATGATTTGGTGACAATGCATTCTGTAGATGTGGCATGCTGCAGCCACAGATACACCAGAGGGTGAGGGATATTAAGCTGGTGGTGGACTTCCAATCAAATACGGCTTTGTCCTAGATGGTGCTGAGCTTCTTGAGTGTTGTTGGAGCTGCACCATCCAGGCAAGTCAAGAATATTCCTTCAAACTCCTGACTTGGGCCTTGCAGGTGTTGGAAAGGACTGGAAGAGTCAAGTCAAGAGTGGCTATCAAACGCAGGCCAGCAGCTGAATATTCTTCAATAGGTGGTTCAATTCCTGACTCCTGTTTTATTGTCTGGTCAGGGGATTTTTGGGGTTCCCAATTCTCCTAAAGTATGCTTGAATATGTAGTTTCTCAAAACCATGACTTTTTACATACTGCATCTATATTCTTGGAATTCCCCCCCCCCCCCGCCCTCAACAGCACTGTGGATGTACCTACACCACATGGACTGTAATGGTTCAAGAAGTCATGATGTGGTTCAAGAAATCATGATGTGGAGATGCCGTCATTGGACTGGGATTTGAAAGAAGTCTCATAGCACCAGGTTAAGTCCAACAGGTTTATTTTTTGCAAAAGACACTAGCTTTCAGAGTGCTCTGAAAGCTGGTGGCTTTTGCTACCAAGTAGTTTGTTGGACTTTAACCTGGTGTTGTGAGACTTGTACTGTGGTTCAAAAAGGCAGTCACTTTCTCAAAGGCAATTAAGGACAAGTAATAAATTCTGGCTTAGCCAGCAAAGCCCACATCCCTCAAATAAATAAAAAAAATCTTCAATTGATTGTCAGTAGTGATCAATGACAATAAGGAAGGTTTTCCCCTAAATTCAAATAAATCTGTTTTCAGGCACTCCCAGAGCCTTAATGAAAAGTTAGGTGATAAGTAAGGTTCCTTTTGTTCTTGGCTGTTCTTGGCACAAAAAAGACAAATCATTTCTTCTGGAGTGAATAATGTCTGGCCGCCAATGTCTTGCCTGACCTTTATTTGCTCCTAGTGTCTGAAGAATATCAAACCAAAGTTTCTTCGCTATGATTATTCTCGTACTGAAGACTCGCAATTCATCAATGACTGTGAGATATTTATACTATTCAAGGTGCTGCCATAGTATTAGATTAGTAAGGACCAAATTTGGCCATTCTTTCAGACAATATACTCAGACTTTAGAGATATCTTCATTTTCTTGCTGGGCTTGTTTTATTTCTGGGACCTCTTTTGCATCAGCTGTTACGTGCTGAGTGATTCAGGATGTATATGTTTTGCCTTCTGGTTATTCCGTTAAATTGTGGTGTGGTGTTCAGTTTGAGTTTTCCCAACAAATCTTTCTATTACGCTGCAGGTTTCTTATTTCCAGCTCCGGTTTGTTCTCTTGGGGTGAGGCCCCAGTTACCAGCTGCCGTCTCAATTCAGCGGCGAACAGAGCGTGTGCACCCACGTCTTGGTGACACCCTCAATAAATTGTAAATCTTTGTTCCCTTCTGAATGGTGTGGAGAGAGTCAAGATTTTCTCCATCTTTATATTTCAGATTTGCCATGAGTTGGCCTTTCACTTTTAAAGTTGGACCTCGCACTTTGATGGATGAGGGTTGTAACATAATGGATGGGATTTTTCAGCCAGTCCCACAGGTCATGAACAAATAAGTGTGAACAATTGGAAACCCCATTAACAGCAGCAATCATGGAAGATCCTGCTAATAGCCAATGGTGAGCCGCTACTGCAAAACACAACACATTGTGGGAGTGGGGCGTGGGGTGTAGAGAGGGTAGAAAATCCCACCCAATCTGTTTGAACCGTTTGATTTCATACAGAACCCCCTGCTCTGGACTCTAGCTTAAACAGTGTGGAATATCCCATGAACAATATGATACTTGTTTTCAGTATCATTTATTACCTTCCCTGACCAGACAATAAAACAGAAGTCAGGAATTGAGCCACCTATTGAAAAATATTCAATATTGATGACTTTGCTCATTTTTCTACCACTTTTTTATTTGGCTGTATTTTAACATTTCTATCTCTTATTATAGGAACATCCAGGGCAGGATTTTCTGACCATGCTTGCCCCAAAGCCAGAAATTCCCAGACCAGGTCAACGGACCTTTGCATGGTGCCCTGAATTTTCTGATCCGCTAGCTACAATTCCTGCTGCGGGCAGGATGGGGAAATTCTGCCCACATTGTTGAAGTAGCTTCTTTTTTCACACTCTGCCCCTCTTTCTGGACATTCCTTTTGCTCGTGGGGTTTATTCAAAATGATAGTTGATATTTTGGAGGCTTGGAGCTTTGTCATGCTTTCTCATTTCTGGCTTACAAACTGAATGGCCCCACCTGATCTTTTCCATGGGACCCTTCCTTCCACATGAACAAAAGCCCATTTCTGTTTCCCAAGTTCCGTTTGCCTGGCAATCTTTTACTTGTGTTAAATCCTCCCTTGTCTGTAAGAGATCTGAAAATGCTTCATCCAGATCCCAGAATACGATTCTGTGGTGAATCAGCTCTCCTTTATGGTTCTGTAATTTTAATACCTTGCCAGTCTACAACGATTGTTGGTGAACGACTCTGTGCTTTCCCCTTTAGCCCTCTCCATTATTAAATGTTGATGAATGCTGACATAAAGCTTGCAGCACTTCCCCAGGAAGATGAGGTCTTGCTATGATATCATCAGCAATAGATCATACTGCGTAAGGTAATGTACTGACCTGGTCTTTCCGATCTTTTTGGGTAATCCTAAAGAGATTCTATACCTTGAGAAACATATTCTCCAGTGTTTCCAATTCTGGGTCTGTTGTGAGCTTTCTGCACTCTGAAATGGTTCTGAGAGTGGCCGTGGTTCCATGTTTCTGCTGAACCCTGGAATTGTTCCTGCCTCTGCACTCTTGCTTTCTACTTCAGGCCTGTGCTCAATTCTGTCCGATTTCCAAGACTATGTCTCAGCTTATACTTGTTGCTTCCATGATGTTCCAGCATCTTTGTCTAAAATTATTTTTCCTTTTGTCCTTCTTCTGGGATCTCTTTTCTTGTCAGCCCCACATCTTGTAAGATTTGCTAGGTCTTTCACTTGCTGCCACCATATTTTGTTGTGTGCTTGAGTCCACACAGAGATTTTGGCGATTGTCTTTTCTTCTAAAATGAGTCTGTAGTTTCTCAAAACCCTTAATCTTCTTTATAGCAAGTATTTATGCATTTGGTTCTCTACATGAAGTTGCAGCTTCTCCTCCTTCCAGAACTTTCTTACTTTTCAGTCCTGTGAGCTGACATCATTATTACATCATGCATGTTTATTCTACACCCTGCAACCTCCTGCTGATTCTGGCCATTCCTGCCTCCTCAAAGCCTTTCCAACACCAAGTTGGGGAGGTTATGGAATACTCCCCACTTATCCGGATGGGTACATATCTGAATTTTGTTAATTCAGTGAGGTTTGGCTATTTATCTCCTGTTTGTCAATCTGATGGGGATAGAATTTCTATTCATCTGTGGGACATGGGCGTTGCTGGCTGGCCAGCATTTATTGCTCATCCTCGTTGCCGTGAGAAGGAGATGGCGAGCTACTTTCTTGAAACACTGCAGTACCCATTTTGTGGGTTGACCCACAATACCATTAAGTAGGGAATTCCAGGATTTTGACCCAGTGACTTGTTGGGTGGGAGGACTTGCAGGTGGTGGGGTTCCCAGGTACCTGTTGCCCTTGTCCTTTTGATGGAAGTATATGTGGGTTTGGAAGATGCTGTCTAAGGACCTTTGGTTACTTTCTGCAATGCATCTTGTAGATAGTATCCACTGCTGCAACTATTGATGGTAGAGGCAATAGATTTTTGTTGATGTGGTGACAATCAGATGGGCTGCTTCGTCCTGATGGTGTCAAGCTTCTTGAGATTGTTGGAGCTATTCTCATCCAGACAAATGGAAAATATCCCATCACACTCCTGACTTGTCAGTTGTAAATGGTGAGCAGGCTTTGGGGAGTCAGGAGGTGATTTACTCATGACAGTATTCCTTGCTTGTTAGGAATATCTGGTATCTGCCAATCTAGGAAGGATGGAGCATATGTATGATTCTGCTTATTAACATAGGGTAAAGTACGCATCTGGTCACTTTAATGAGGATGTGTTTTGCACCCATCTTGGAAGGACTACCTTCAGCTGGTTTAATTCACATCTATTTAATTGTAATTAATAATCTGCAACAGCTTCACTTCCTACTATCACACCATTTTCTCTTGTGTCTTTCAAATCTCCATCCTTGACCGCCTACAGTTTCTTATCTACATGATTCACTCAGAAAACACTGGTAAACCTCCTTTGAACTGCCTCCAATGCCACCACATTCTTCCACAAATAAGGAGACCAAAACTGGACACAATACTCCATAAGTGGTTTCACCAGCATCCTATACAATTGTAACAACATTCTTTATTTTTATACTCCAGTCCTCAGTTTGCCTTTTTATCACATGCTGTAATTAATTAATCAAGAATTGTACCTTGTCGTGTTTAAGTATTTCAATTGGTAAAAGTTAAGCTAATCCATTTATTATAGTTAAACCGTATTGTTAAATAAAGCTAGTTTTGATAAAAGCTTCTTAGTGTATCTGTCTATCTAGGAAGAGTGAGTTTTATATTCGGTATTTGTCTGTCAGGGAGGGTGGGGTTTCTGTCTGGTGTCTGTCTCGAAGAGTGAGGTTTATGTCTGGTATCTGTTTATCTGGGCAGGATGGGTTAATGTCTGGTATCTGTCTGGAAGGCTGAAGTTTGTGTCTTGTGTCTATCTGTCTGGGGAAGAGGGCTAATATCTGGTAAGTCTCTATTTGGGGAGGGTGGGGCTTATGTCTGGTATATGTCTATTTGGGGAGAATGGGATTTATGTCTAATAGATTATTGCCATATAAGTTGGATATGGCTTATGCTTCAGCTTCCTTATACGCTCATGATGAATATGGTTCCACAGGTAGCTCAGGTCAGGCTGTCTTTCCCCTTTGACATATGGCCTTCTTTATTGCCCAGTCCTAATTGTACTTGAACTGAGTGGTTGATAGGCCATTTCAGAGGGCACTTAAGAGTCAACCATTGAAGGCTCGACCAGATAAGGACGGCAGATTTCATTAGTGAACCTGATGGGGTTTTATAACATTCGATATGGTCATCATTAGACTTTTAATTCCAGATTTTTCATTGAATTGAATTTCACCATCTGCCTTGGCGGGATTCGAACCCATGTCCTGGATTATTAGTCCAATGAGATTAACACTCTATCACTACCTCCTTGTCGAAGAAACTTGTTCACCATTGGGAACTATAAATTCAGGCTTTGCCAGTAATACCAACATCCTTTAAATGAGTAAAAAAATGGATATAACCTCAGCCTCCTTCTCCAATCAGAAATATTTGCCTCCGGTTTATTTCCATAAGAAACCATTCATCATGCAAAAGCCTTCGTATAGATAATTAACCTTCACAAAAGAATAATTGCAAGTTCAATGGAACCATAATTTAATGGAAGTTCATTAATGATTACTTACTGGAGAAACAAGCTGAGAAAATCTGAACGTTTAAATAAATAAAAAAAAATTCTGCTTCTTTCTGAAAAGATTGTGTTGGAGATCAGTGGAATTAGAATACTTGGAATGAACATTCACTGCCAACACTTTTGAGGATTTATACATTTCTATGTTTTATCCCTTTTTTATTATTTATTTATTAGTGCCACAAATAGGCTTGCATTAACACTGCAATGATGTTACTGTGAAAATCCCCTAGTTCAGTATACTCAGGGACAATTTATCATGACTAATGCATTTAATCAGCAATTCTTTTGAACAGTGGAAGAAAACCAGAGCACACAGAGGGAACCCATGCAGACATTGGGAGAATGTGCAAACTCAGCACAGACAGTGACTCAGGATGGGAATCGAATCTGGTACCTTTGGAACTGTGAGGCAGCAGTGCAAACCACTGTGTTACCCTCTAACTACCCCCCTCCCCACCTCCCCTGCTCCTCACACCAATAACTATTCAATTTCCTCATGGACTAAGGAAAAGAGACAAGTGGGCTGTGGATCCCAGTTGCAACTTTAACGTCAACAGATACTCAGTGTTCGAACCTTTGTCACTACTTGCATGGTTGTAGATTAGTTAATGCATTTCTGTTAGTGAGGTCTGAAAGATTGCTTAGTCTACGTGACGTGATGGCGGATAGAAGACTGATATTGATTTTCACCTATTGTCTTCACTCAAGAAGACAGGAAAAATGCGTTTTTAAGAATTTAATTTATTTTCAGGAAGAAGCATTGAGCCAGTTGAGATGATTCAATGGCACAGTAATGGGTGTATGTGTGCAAAAAAACAGCAGAGGAAATGGTGTATTTGTCTGCATCCCTCTACAATCTGGTTCTTGCTCATCCTGAATTTTATTGGGAATGGCAGTCTGCAAACATCAGTCAACATATTTTTCCAAGAAGCCAGTATTGTATGGATCAGTAGGAAGATATTGGAGATTTTTAGTCAAGTATAAGATAAAGGAACACTGATGAAGATCTGAGTTTATATCGTTCCAGTCTCTGCTGTAAGATTCCATAATTCTGAGAGGAATTGACTTCTGAGGCCTTTTTTGTGGCCTGTTTTGTTTTTTATTTTTTTTCCTTTGAATTTGAAATTTGGCAGCATGAATTTTTAAATTGGTTTTGAGACCTATGACTAATAAATAAATAAACTTTATGTTTGACAGCTTTTGATGCATAGCTTCATGTAATGTGATAAGGTTAGGGTGTTGCTAAGAATTGAAGAAAATTAAGATTTAACAGTAGAGTAAAAGCAAGGAATTGATTAGAGGTAGACAGCTGGAGAAATAATAAGATGTGAAGTGACCTGTCAGTGGGAAACAAGTATTTTATATATGTGACGAGAAAAAACAATGGGGCTATAGAATTGGTAAATTCAGAGTGAGATAAGGAAATTACTTGCTAAAAGCTGACTCCACGGGGGATAAAATCAAAGGGTATAAGTGTAGAACAATAAGAAGACAAGGAGGAGAGACAGCTCGACGTCAGAACTGCAGCTGCAGTTATAGTCTCCTGAGAGATAACAGCCATTTTCTACCACTGTTGAAGCAGAAGACAATATACCAGATGTGGCCACCTTAAGTTGGTTGCAGTACTTATTTGCTGAAGTTGGCTGAAAGAATTTGATGTTGTTTGGGAAAAGTTCAGGTTAAAAAGTAGGTCTCAGAATTCAAATAAAAGGTAAATCTCAGAGTTCAGGTAGCTTTGGGGACCAAGGAATAGTTTCATGTAGAATTATGTGTGTATAACCATCAATATCCTTAGAGTCCTTCTTTTCATTTGTATTTTTGTTTTGTTTTAAGTTATTAAATATTCTTTTTAATTGTTCCCCCAACAACTGGACTGTTTCCTCATTGAGTTGTACAATATTCTTCTTCACATAATACCAATAAAAAACACATATACACATACATCACTATGAATCGGTGTTCCAAATGATCCTCCTGGCCTTTGGGGTATTCTTGCATTTAACATTAACATAGTTCATTATAGAGTTCATTAGGAAGTGAGTATACTAAATATAATATGATCACCAGATATGGAGATTGTTTTATTAATTATTTCTATAAAATAAGTTCTAAATAATTACCAATATTTGGTAACTTATTGGAATTGACTTCCCTTTCCTTTTTGCAAAGCACCCTACTGTAAACTTCTCCATTTGGTCACTTGTCTGAGTGCCTTGTTCTTTGGCTTCTTAATTTTGTGCCTGATCATATTCCTGTGAAATTCCTGACTACACATTGTTGTTGTATTGCAATTATGAAGTTTATAAAATTGTTCAGATTTGGACTGTGATTTTAAAATAAAATGAAAGGTGAGCTGGAGGCAGAGGGATACTGAGAGGAGTGGGGGGGAGGTATGGCAGTGGGGATTGTGAGAGCTATTCTGAAGTTTGCCTGATAGTAAACGTAGATGATTTGATTGTCAGAGATAAAAAGACGGCTTGGATTATTCAGTGGGAAGAAAGTGCAAGATATTTATGTTTGGAGCAAATGGCAGCAGTCTGCCATTGTTATTCATTATAATATTAACAATCTGTTAACATCAGAGACTGAGGGCCCCATTTTATCATCAAGTTGTGCCCATTTTTGGACTCAAAAACTTGGTAAAGTTCAACATGAGGCAAGTAGAGAGATCTGTGTCCAGCTCAGCATCAGTTCACTCTTTACCATGGCCTGAAAATGGCCACAATCAGAACCGTGTCCAAAACAGGCGCGACAGCCATTTAATTGCATGCAAATGCATTTAAATTGACTTAATGGATTGAGATTGGTGGAGGGGAATTGGGTCTGCTGCCACTCTGCCTGAGATCAGTGAGTGGGAAAGATTGGGGGGGGGGAGGGTTGTCCACTGCCACTCTGCCTGAGATTGGTGGAGGTGAGTAGGGGGAGGGGCCCACAATTAGTCTGAATGGTAGAGTGGGTGAGGTAGTGTCTGTGGAGACCAGAGAAAGGCATTATCTGGCCCAGGGAACCATAGGGTTTCAGGCGTGTTAAGCTCCACCCACAGGCCTCTGTAGCGCGATTCGGAATCGCTAGTAATTTTGCAGGCAGAGCGTGTATGGGAGTGCCTCAGAATGGATCTAAAAGTCAGACCTGAAATACTCCCAGTTTCAAGATCACCCAGCATTAGAATCAAAATGGGAAAATAGAGTCTCCAAAGTTCCATTAAAATGTTGAGAATATTGGGTTGCAAACAGCTGTGCTCTATACTGCCCATTTAGTTCCAAGATGAACAAGAGTTGGGTTCTCAGGGATAGCTAATTTAGCATATTTAGTCAAACATAAGTCCACGTGATTCACATTGCCAGGGGGGAAGATGCAGAGGAGATCTTTCTAATGACAGATTGCAGGCTTTCGGAGAATATCACTGAATATTACAGATGAGTCTGCCTGGATCCAGCAGACAATGAGCAACTCGAAGACAAAACATTTACATTTTGCCATGTAGGAATGAGGGTGGGAGCTCATGCTCAGGAAAATAGATGGGAAATGAAAATGAGGCTGGAAGAGTCGCCTAGCTTGGGATAGAGGAAGATTCTGCAAGAAATAATAAGCTCACTGTGAAAGGCAGTTCGAAGACTGCAAATTCCCAGGTTGAAAAGAGAAAAGTTCAAGAATAGACCTTTAGAAGTTAAGAATCACATTGGATCGTGTGTAGGGAATGAGGACATAAAGGACAGTGTAAAGTATACACATGAAGTATGCTTTTTTTCAGTTATGCAATGTGTAAGTGGGTTTTCTTTCTGTGATTTAAAGGTTTTCTTTCATGGACCTGTTATTTTTGCTCCATTCCCTATGGGAGGTGTCAAACCTCCACTCAACATACCTTCCAGCAATATCTGGACGATACTGAGAATTTGCAATGCGTAGAATCCTGGCTGCTTGGTGAAGATAATTGGTCAGGTCACCATTGGCTTGGAGGTGCAACATTGCAACAAATTAACATGTATCTTGAATGCAGGAATGTCATTTTTAGGAAACACAGGGGAATAGAAGAATTTTGAGTCTTTAAAACCAAGCTCTGATCTGTGATAGTAAAATCACAGAAATCCTGCCAAAAACCCCTTTTAATTTTTTTTGCATCGGGATGAGTTTACACGGGATTCAATGTGATGGAGAATTTTCTTTCAGTGGAATGAGATTTTTCCATTTGAAACAGTGGAAGGCCTCCTAATCTCAGTCTGCTTTGCAGTTTTGAATAGGAATGTTGCAGCCATTTCCACAAGACTGAGATAACAGGAGAGAGCTAAATCCCTGACTGAAAGCTGGCAGAGAGCAGATAGGCTGAGTTGCAGCTCTTGGCCCAGGCCTGTGGTTGTCAATAAATCAATAGATAATGTTCACTGTCTGAAATATGGTTGAAGAGACTGTTGTCAAGTGGCTGTTTGATGGATGGACAGTGGGCAGTGGGACTGCAGATAGGCCAGAGGTGAGTATCACCTTGAGCTGTATTGTAGACTGCCCTTTCAATCCTTTAAACATGGTGTTTGAGCATCAATTGAACAGTAATAACCTCCACCTCAGAAAATAATGACCTATATTAAAAGAAAATGGGTGCATATTGTTAGCTCTGTTCTATTAATGAGTTAATAATACCTTCAATATCCACAAAAATTTCAATTTGTCTAATATCCTTAACCTACTCAGAATATTACAAGCAGGTTAATCTCAAGTGTTGCGACACAAAGATTATGTTAATTGTGCTTTTCTTTTACAGTGTAGGCTGGGAACTAATTACAGGCACTTAGACGGGAAAAGTTTTGTGCTAATCTGGGCACGATGGATAAACCCAGAAGAATATTCTACATAAATCTGCAGTGAAGCACTGAATCGCTGGAACACGTTTTGTCGGAAGTAAGATGAAATGAAGTCATAAGAAATAGTTAGAAATGAAAATAAATGATGAGGTCCAAACAACAACATCACAAGGGATGTCTAATGTCAGATCAAAATGTGTAGATTAGAAGGATGTCAGATGGTTTTATTTCTGAATAATTATTCCTCGATAAGCATAATCATATCTCAGTTTTAAATCTTTCAGTAGGGTACACACACATTAAATGTATGGATTTTTCAGCATTGTATCCATTTTCTTCATCTTGCCTGTCTGTACATGTTACCATTTTGACAACCCTTATAACACAGATAATCCTAATTTTACATCTTTATAAGCATCATTGACATGGCAGAACAACGGTACAGTGGTTAGCATTGCTAGCCCTTTGCATCAGGATTCAATCACCAGCTTAGGTTACTGTCTGTGTGGAGTTTGCACATTCTCCCTGTGTCTGCATGGGTTTCCTCCGGATGCTCCGGTTTCCTCTCACACTCCAAAATGTGTGAGTTAGGAGAATTGGCCATGAGAAATTGTTCCTTAGTGTCAACAGATTAGCAGGGTAAATATATGAGGTTATAAGGATAAGGATTGAGCCTGGGTGGGATTGTTGTCAGCACAGGCTCGATGGGCTGAATGGTGTCTGCCTCCACTATCGGGATTCTACGATTCTTCTGTGATTGTCGCTATCGCTTAATATTCGCAATCTTGGTGATTTTCATTTCTGTCCCTTCTGTCTCTCTTTTGTCTCCATCTTAGAAACTGGAAGTAGGAGTTTGGCCTTTCGAGTCTTCCACCACTCATTTTGATCATGGTTAATCATCAAATTCAATAACTGGATCCCCGTTCCCTCCCAATATCCCCTGGAACTATATCTAATTTCTTTTTGAAATCACACAACATTTTGCCCTCAACTATTTTCTATGGTCGTGAACTCCACAGACTCACCACTTCCTGGGTGAAGAAATTTCTCCTCATCTCAATCCAAAGTGATTTAGCCACTTATCCTCAAACTTTGACTCCTAGTTCTGGACTGCCCCACCATCGGGAATATTCTTTCTGAATCTATCCTATCTTTTAACTTGAACAGCTTATTCAAGCTCCATTCTTTGATGCATGGATATCCAAGAGCATGAGGAAAATACATTGTTGAATGGATCTCTCCCCAAACCAACACACATTGTGGCATATCATCAACTGGTGACCATGTTGGCCTATAACACCTGCAAGTGTGAATGTCACATAGCATTGAAAAGTGAATTCAAAGGAGTTGTGAATGGGGCAGCATCTAATCTAGGCAAACCTGTTTTGCTAATTCTGTGATATAATGTCACCATTTTACTTTCTGTCTGAATGCAGCTGCGTAACAAATGTTTTGAATGGTTTGAAAAGAGGGATGAATGTTCTCCTCCAGCAAACTTGGGTAAATCTGAAGGAATAAATCTGAAAGAATCGGTTACAAGTGGTGTACCTCAGGGATCTGTTTTGGGGCCTCTGCTGTTTGTAATTTTTATAAATGATCTGGATGAGGGTATTGAAGGATGGATTAGTAAATTTGCAGATGACACTAAAGTCGGTGGAGTGGTAGATAGTGAAGAGGGGTGTTATGGTTTGCAGAGAGACTTGGACAAGTTGCAGAGCTGGGCCGAGAGGTGGCAAATGGAGTTTAATGTGGAAAAGTGTGAGGTAATGCACTTTGGCAGGAATAACAAATGTGTAGAGTATAGGGCTAATGGTAGGACTCTTAATAGTGTTGATGAACAGAGGGATCTTGGTGTATATGTGCATAGATCCCTGAAAGTAGGCAATCAAGTCGATAAGGTTGTTAAGAAGGCATATGGAGTCTTAGCTTTTATTGGTAGGGGGATTGAATTTCGGAGCCGCAACGTCATGTTGCAACTGTACAAAACTCTAGTGCGGCCGCACTTGGAGTATTGTGTACAGTTCTGGTCCCCGCATTATAAGAAAGATGTGGAGGCATTGGAGAGGGTACAGAGGAGGTTTACCAGGATGTTGCCTGGTATGGAGGGCAGGTCTTATGAAGAGAGGCTGAGGGATTTGAGGTTGTTTTCGTTAGAAAGGAGGCGGCTAAGAGGGGATCTTATTGAAGCATATAAGATGATTAGAGGTTTAGATAGGGTGGACAGTGATAGCCTTTTTCTAGGATGGAGAAAGCTAGCACGAGGGGACATAGCTTTAAATTAAGGGGTGGTAGTTATAGGACGGATGTCAGAGGTAGGTTCTTTACCCAGAGGGTGGTTAGGGTATGGAATGCCCTGCCTGCTGCAGTTGTAGATGCGCCAAGTTTGGTGGCGTTTGAGAGGTTAGTAGATAAGTTTATGGATGAAAAGGGAATGGTTTAGGTTAGAGGGTCATTGCTTTTTCCTAATTGGTCGGCACAACATCGAAGGCCGAAGGGCCTGTTCTGCGCTGTAATGTTCTATGTTCTATGTTCTATGAATAGGCACTATTTGTTTGCTCTAGTGTTTCAATGCTAACTTTCTGTCCCGTTTTATCTGGGGACCTGGAGAAACTTTGTACAACAGCAAAATGCTGCAGTTGCTGGAAATCCGAACAAAAACCAGAAAATGCTGGAAATGCTCAGTGATGGGATTCTCTCCACTTTCCTGGATGGGTGCAGTTTCAACATTTCAGAGCAATGACCAATTAGTCAAAGCATCTTTAACTTAAAGTATCAACTCTGTTTCTTTCACTATAAACGCTGCAGACATGCTTATTTCCAGCATTTTTTGTTTTGTTTTCTTGTTCTTTATTTACCAGGATGGAGGTTAGTAGATAAGTTTATGGATGAAAGGGGAATGGTTTAGGTTAGAGGGTCACTGCTTGTTCCTAATTGGTCGGCGCAACATCGAAGGCCAAAGGGCCTGTTCTGCGCTGTAATGTTCTATGTTCTATGTTCTTTTTTTCCCATTTCAGCAGCACTGAAGTCTAGTCTACTTCCAGACCCTTATGGGGAGGTACATTTTCCAATCCTGCCCATTGCAGGAATCATCAACTATGTAATGGACCATTAAAAGGCCTGTTGACCTCAGATGGAAATTTCCGTCTGTGGCCAAGCAAGCCTGGAAAATCCTGTCCATAGTCTTCGCCAACTCTATCACGAACTTTCAAGGCAGTGATGTCTCCTGGTGTTGGTCTGAAAACTGGTTCGCAAAAAGCGCTGCCAAATATTGTCATGATTTGAGTTTGGATTGTGAGTGAAGTTGGCTACTCTCCCAAAATAATTCTAACTGTTGAATTTATGTAAAAACTGGAATAAATCACACTGTTATTTTTCAACCAGAGTTCCAAAATGAATCTCCCACACTCTGTGCACTGCAGAATACACCAGCATGAATCACTCCAAGCATCTGTGGGTGGGTTCTATTCCTGTTGGGGAGGCTGGCAGCATAGCGCTGAGGGGGGGCACTGCGCATGCTCTTATCTGGTAGTGCCGAGGGCGGTGCATGCAGAGAGGCCCTATATTGCTGACTCCTGATCACTAGCCAGCTCGATTGCTGGCCAACCCCACAACCCCTACATTGCCGGCTGTACGGCTCCTCCACAGCCCGATCGCCAGCTCCCCCCAACATGTCCCGGCCAGCTTTAACCCCCTCCCCCTGCCCCCAGTTCACCTCAATCAGGAGAATCCCCATCTCCTGATTCCAACACGCCTGTAATCCTGAACATCCTCACAGCTCCAATACCCCCCACTCCAAGCAGGCAGATGGCTGACTCCTCCCCCCCCGCTATCCTGATGGCCAATCCCAATCACTGACCTCTGTCACCACCAAGTGCAGAGTGGGAGCAGGGCCACCCACTCCCATTGATCTCTCATAGAGGCCCCACTCTCATTTGGCCCCACTCCCATTCGGCCCCACCTGCTTGGCACAGTAGTCACGGTACCTCCCAGGCACAGGCACTTTATCTCTTGGGCAGTGCCAGGGGATGAGGCTGGCACTACCAAGGCTGGCTCCTGAGGCTCAATGGCAGCATTGGGCCACCAGCTCCCTGTAAGTGGGGAGCTGAAGTGAACTACACTTGGCATGGTTGGGAGAGGATGCAGGGAGAACATTCGCGGGCCGGGAGAATTGAGCCCAGGTCTATTAATGGGATTTAAAATATATTCAAATCATCATTTAAATAAATTATGCAGCTCCATGCCGATTTCTGGAGCAGAGCTGATGTGCTGAAAATCCCACTGGCCATGGCACGCAGCAGGGAACTCGTGTAATGGCCTCCATTGGAGTCTCCCAGCCCATTCCATTACAAAAGCAGTGTGGCAGGCTGAGAGAATCGCCCCCAAGGTTTTTTGTTTCACAATCATTTCAGGAAACGTAAAATTTAAACATGATACATTTACAACAAAGAAGTGAGTGCATGATACGGATTGTTCTGAAATTAAGGTGAAGGCACGTTTGGGTAGAAATTCTCCCATGGATTGCAGTTGCCTTGAAGGTCATCTCAGTGAGTACGTGATGTGACTTATAGTCAGGAATTCTCCAGCCAGTTTGGGGATGTGCCGAGAGGTGGGAAGGCAGATGAAATGGAAGGGGAAAGCTTTGGGAGAAGGTCTCTCCATCACCATGCTATTTTGCAGCAATGATGAAGGTGATAGTTTGCATGTCTGCCAAGAGGCCAGTTGAGCCATTTAAGTGGCCAATAAAAAGTCACCTTGCCTCAGTAGGCATTTTGCGTGCATTGGGGTGGCTTACTGCCACTTGGCGAAACTGCCCAATGAAACAAGGCACCCCCACCAGCAGGTCCTGAGGCAAGTGGTTGGAGGGGAGAAAGGGGATGGGCTGGGGGCTGTTGGGAGGGGTGTCCTTTCCTTGATTTAAAGCTTATTTATTAGTGTCATAAGTAGGTTTTCATTAACACTGCAGTGAAATTGCTGTGAAAATCCCCTGGTCGTCACACTCCAGTGACTGAGGGAGAATTTAGCCAATGCACCTAACTAGCGCGTCTTTCGGACTTGTGAGAAGAAAACATGAGCATCCAGAGGAAACCCACTCAGACACAGAGGCAACGTGCAAACTCTGCATAGACAGTGACCCAAGCTAGGAATTGAGTCTGGGTCCTTGGCGCTGTGAGGCAGCAGCTAACTACTGTGCCACCGTGTGCCCATGGCATTTCACGGCCACAGAGGGGGCTGTCCTTTTGATTTGGAGATGACACAGAGCATTTGAAAAATGAAGGACAAATACTGAAAGACACACTGGAAAAGAGAATTGAAGTACAGTAGATATACCCCTGAGTGACAATCCTCAAATGTTCTGAACACAAACGTATATTTTACACCAGGACAAATTCTGTAGTCAGAATTAACAGTCTGTTTGCCAAAAGCCAAAAATATAATGAAAACATTGGACCTTTTGTGTTTTCAATCTTCAGATACCAAAATCAGAAAGAATATTACTCCCAATGCACTTTCAACATGGAGTAATACATCCCATGACCTAATAGGATTCCAAAGATCTTCTTTAGTTCTTTTAATTCATTTTATGTCACCAAATTCCTATCCATTAAAAGGTCTCCCATGCTTTGCAACCATGGGAGACCCTCTTCATTGTAGACCTCCATAACATTAGTCACCAGCTACTAAGATCCACAGTTTAGTCGCTCAGGCTTTTTGTCTTATGTTAAACGAGTGGTCATCGCTCACAGAGTCTGAACACAGCATCAAGTGGTTGCTCAGAGGTCCAGCGGGGATGCTCGCAAACAATCATAAAGTCCCCACTGACCTTTTCACACCCTCTTCCTCCTGTAGTTGAAGGTCATCATCTGACAGGACACAGTGTTCAGGAAATGAAATTAACATGAAATGAGGTATTTGCTGTGTAAAGTGTCAAACTGAAAACCATTTATTCTTTTTTTTTACATACGTATGATATTAGCACTACAAGAGCAATCAATGAATAATCAATAATACATATAGTCACCCTAAATTTTAGCTGTGCTGTTTCTACTGTAGGTGTAGTATGATCTCATGCTGCGTCCCAAAGAAGAACCTAACATATTAATCTTTTTTAACAGCTTGTTAATCTTTTGCCGAATGCACCTTGCTTCTCCTGTCATATTTTGTTTTGCAAATCTGGATATCACATTCAATTTAAGCAACGGTTGGGTTTTTAATGCATTGCCATTGATTTTTTTTTCTTCTATCTATAAACATCAAAAATTACGTGTTTGACATACAATTTTGACAGGACTGGCAAGGGAAGCTAAAGGAAAATCCACTGAACTTACAATGCTCGTATCCTACACTGAATGTGAGTGCCATGCGCATGTGTGTTAATAAGATAGTTTGTTATGTTAGATATTTTGTACGATTCTAATTTGGCCCGATGAAATATTAAAATAAAACCTATGTATGACATACTAAATACTGCACTAATGAAAAAAATTGATTTTTTCTCTCCAATAATTTAAGTCAATCTCACAATTTCTTAAAACATAATTCACATTTTATGGTTAATAACTGGTGTACGTTAAAGGTAGTCTTAACAGGCAACCGAGGCAAACCTAGCAATTTTTTTTCCCCAAGTACATTTCTTCATATATTTTATGGTTCTATAACAACAGCAAATTATTGTATTCGAACAAAGCCCTTTCCCTCACACTCCCTGGGCCTTGTCAAAGCGCATTCCCAATTAGGAGCTAAAAATATTCCCCTCCTGTCTCAATGCGGTATTGATTTTGCCTGTAGCGGTGTCTATGAACACTGGGGGGGAAAGGTGAAAGTACCCAAAGATCAGCTAGGTTTTTCTTTTCATAGAGCACTGAGTGGAAGCCCTGCAAGTCTGATTAGCCCAACTGACCACTGATAGGGAATCGGAATCAATACCCAATCGACCTGGCATACAATGCAAATGCAGATTGGCTGTAGGTCAGAGCATTTTAATTCTAGCCAGAGGTGAGCTAATCAGAGAAGAATGCAGGTTTGTGATGATTTCTTTTCAGCCGCTGAACTCAAATTCACATTTCACATCCGAGCAAATAATGCCGTGAATTCTTTCAAGAATATGCATCGGCTGAGCACACACGTCTAGGTTTTAACCAATGTTAGCTGACAATGACGCTCAAATTTTACAGTCATTGGATTGAGTCTTCTGCTGTCTTCACAAGAGCGTCGAAATGAATATGAATGTGAATTTGTTTTACTTCAGCACGCCTTTGGTTAAGGCTGGAAATTCATATTTCATTAGAATTCATATCAGTTGCAAATTATAACGCACTGCCAAAATGATGTTGGTTATTGACTTCTGCAATCTGCGCAGAGTCGCAAACCTCCAACTCCCACATTGCTGGTGAATCTGACTTTATGCTGCATCAATACATGTTCAGCAAGTGTAAACTGCTGTGAAGACTCAAAGCCAGAAGTACCAACCTGAAATGCCAGTCCTACATGTATTTGATTTATTATTGTCACATGTATTGGGATACAGTGAAAGTATTGTTTCTTGCATGCTATGCAGACAAAGCATACCGCTCACAGAGCACATAAGGGAGAAGTTAAGGAGAAGGGTGCAGACTAAAGTGCTATTGTCATAGCTAGGATGTACAGAAAGATCAATTGATATATTGTAGGTCCATTCAAATGTCTGATGGCAGCAGGCAAGAGTCGGTTCTTGAGTCGGTTGGTAAAATGGGGGCGAATTTTCCTCTTCCGCCTACCACGGGAATTGGAGTGGTGAGGGGTGATCCATAGAAAGGTCCATTTACCTCGGATGGGATTTTCTGGTTTGGAAGCAAACACTGCTGCAAAATCCTGGTCTTGATCTCAGATTTTTGTATCTTTATCCTCATGGAAGAAGGTAGAAGAGAGTATGTCCAGGGTACGTGAGTATTCGATAATGCTGGCTGCTTTTCCGAGGCAGTGGGAAGTGTAGACAGAGTCAATGGATGGAAGGCTGGTTTGTTTGGCTGACTGGACTATGTTCACAACCCTTTGTAGTTTGTTGTGGTCTTGGTCAGAGCAGGAGCAATACCAAACTGTGATAGGTCATATGATGCCACCCCTACACTGCATACACACAGCAGCCATGATGTGGTTGATGCTAAGAGTATGCCCACTGTCTGAGAGAGATGTCAAATCAAACCAAATGAAGATTTAAAAGTAAACCTATATCAGGCTCTGCATGTTCATCCGTTTCTTTCAAGACCAACATAAAATATGATGAAAGAGCCAGAGAAATTGTTGAGGGATTTGATGAGTCAGTCACAACTATCCCCATTTTAGCAATTGAACTAAGCTCTTCAATGAATCTCAGGTGCACAGAAATTTTTTCTGTTTGTGTATTAAGTGTATGGATTTGAAAAATCTTCACTACTGATGCAACTAAAGAAAAAAGAATTGCTCCTTTTGAAATGTTCATTGTGTTACCTTTGCTATGATTTTCACTATTTATTATTATATTATTAATAATTATATATTAATAACATATAATATATTATGTATTAATATATATTTATTATATATATAATATAAATTATATAATATTGTATAATGTATAATATATAATATATATATAAAAATGTATATATACATTTATCTCTTCAGCCTTATTACCATAGTTACTCCTCTCAGAGAACAGACAAGTTTATTCCTCGGTTTTATCAATGGAGTTTTGTAACTAGTTGTCAGGTAGATTTTAAAAGCAGCCCAT
Organism: Sphyrna mokarran; assembly: GCA_024679065.1. Classification (NCBI taxonomy): domain Eukaryota; kingdom Metazoa; phylum Chordata; class Chondrichthyes; order Carcharhiniformes; family Carcharhinidae; genus Sphyrna; species Sphyrna mokarran. The sequence goes on from JAGIQG010000026.1 coordinate 20,628,658, forward strand.
CTAATTATTTGGTCCCTAATGTTTATTTCTTTCTGGATCCTGGGTTCCACTCAGTAGCCCTCACGGGTCGGCAGTAAGCAAGAGACAAGCAAATCCTCAGACAATGTTCAAATCTGTATCCGTACAATGAAACAGCCTGTTCGAGCATCACTATTTAAAGTTTATTTATTAGTCACAAGTAGGCTTACATTAACACTGCAATGAAATTACTGTGAAAATCCCCTAGTTGCCACACTCTGGCGTCTGTCTGGGTACACTGTTGGAGAATTTAGAATGGCCAATGTACTTAACCAACATGACTTTCGGATGTATTGGAGCACCCAGAGGAGACCCACACAGACATGGGGAGAATGTGCAAACTCCGCATGGACGGTGACCCAAGTCAGAAATTCAACCTAAGTGCCTCATGCTATGAGGCAGCAATGCTAATCACTGTGCCACTGTGCTGCTCCCTTTTTGAATGAAAGCTAAACACAAGTGAGCTTTGTCATCGAATATAAGGAAAAAATTTGAACTATTTGTTAATTAATATGCATGGACAATAGAATGGATACAATTGCTCTCCAGTTTGGTTGGTGAAAATGTCTTTCATTTTTAAGAAACATCTCATTTCAGAATTCTCTGACAGTATGAGCAGCATCATTGGTGTTAGAATTAATCAACTGTTGTGAAATGATTTTGATTTCACAATACTAGCTCTGGACAGTAAAATGTTCCTATTTTCTTGGATTTAATATTACAAAAGCTCATCTCTGTAAACGTACAGGAAAAACTTTTCTTCCATTGCTTCAGTGGCAAAAGAAAATTGAACGCATTTGTTTCACACACATTATTTTCTGAAACATCTCATCTGTTAGATTTGCATTTTCCACAGCGTGCTACATAGGAACTGGTTGCAGGAGTGTAATCCACTTTACAGCTCGTAAAACTAATAGGTAAAACCAGCAATTTGTCAGCAATTAACTAATACAAGAAAACCTCAAAGGAGCAAGAAGTATAGGCAGTGAGTTAGCTCTCTTCCTTCAAAGCTTCAGACAGCGACTTATCCTTTATAGACCATTTTTCCACCATTAAAGTTTCCTAACAATGTCACGAGAAACCGAGTTTTCTTTAAAAGTTTATTTATTAGTGTCACAAGTTGTTTTACATTAACACTGCAATGAATGAGTGTTATTCATCCATTTGAAGTTGTACAAGACATCGGTAAGGCTGCACTTAGAATACTTTGTACAGTTCTGGTCACCCTATTGCAGAAAGGATATTATTAATCTAGAAAGAGTGCAGAAAAGATTTACTAGGATGCTCCTGGGACTTGATGGTTTGAATTGTAGGGAGAGGCTGGATAGACTGGGACTTTTTTCTCTGGAGTGTAGGAGGCTGAGAGATGATCTTATAGAGGACTATAAAATAATGAGGGATATAGATCAACTAGATAGTCAATATCTTTTCCCAAAGGTAAGAGGATCTAAAACTAGAGGGCATAGGTTTAAAAAGCGGTACAAAAGTATTCAGAGGGGCAATTTTTTCACACAAAGGGTGGTGAATACAAGCTGCCAGAGGCAGAAGTATAGGCAAGTAAAATTTTGTCTCTTAAGAAGCATTTAGACAGATATATCGGTATCAAAAGATATGGGCCAAATGCGGGCAATTGAGACTAGCTTCGAGATTTAAACAAAAGGGCGGCATAGACAAGTTGGGCCAAAAGGCCTATTTCCATGCTGTAAATCTCTATGACTCTATGACTAAGTCCCTGTGAAAATCTACTAGTCGCCACACTCTAATGCTTGTTTGGGTACATTGAGGGAGAAATTAGCACTGAACCAGCACGGTCTTTTGGATGGTGGGAAGAAATCCAGAGGAAACCCACACAGACATGGGGAGAATGCGCAGACTCCGCACAGACAGTGACCCAAGCTGGGGACCAAACGTAGGTCCCTGGCACTGTGAGGCAGCAATGCTAACTATTGTGCCACTGTGCCACCCTATTCCTGATGAATTTTTCAATTATATCCAAGGGTCCTCCAGGAGTTGGCAGCATTTCTTGTACACTGGCTATGCAGATTTCTCAGCAGCTCATTGCACATGCAAATTGCAATAGTGTTTTGAGTTCCAGCCAAAGAAACTTCGAAGTTGAAAAATAAATAGCCATTTCACCAACCTTTGTTATAAGACAAATAGAAATAAATGTCAAATATTGGGGTTTTTTTTCATTCATTTATGTGACATGGGCATCTCTAGCTGGCCAGCATTTATTGCCCATCCCTACTTGCCTTGGAGAGCAGTTGAGAGTCAACCACATTGCTGTAGCTCTGGAGTCATATGTAGGCCAGAATGGGTAAGGAAGGCAGATTTTCTTCCCTAAAGAATATTAGTGGAACAGATGGGTTTTTCCAAAAAATCAACAATGATTTCAGTAAATTCTTATTTCCAGATAAATTTTGTTGAATTCAAATTCCACTATTTGATGTGGCAGGATTTTACACAGGTCCCCAGACTGTTAGCTGAGTTTCTGGATTAATAGTCCAGTGATAATATCAGTAGACCATTGCCTCCTCTATAAGCCTTGTCCGTTGCTGTAGGGTGTACCACAATTTGTATGAGTTGTATAACTCTGAATGCATTTTCTGTCATTTTGCAGATGCAGGGTGTAAGTTCTGTTTACATCATAACTAAAAGTATGCATCAAATTTGTTCAAAAAAGGATATTGCAGCTGGAACTTCAAAAAATTTTCAAACAATTGACATATTGTAGAATAATGTTATAATGGTTGATTTTTCTTCCTGTAACAAGCAAATGTAATTGGTCATAAGTGCTTGCAAATGATAGAAAACCTATAGAGCTTCCTGGCCAATTAGTGATTTAAAAGTGAGTTTATCTTCTATAGTCTGCATGAAATATCAATTATTGATTGATTCTTCATAACCAAAAGGGGATAACAAATTCAATGGATAATGTCAGAAGAGTTTAATATTTCTCCAAGACCCCTATGTCTTACAAAAATGGAAAATGCTAGAAAAACTCAGCATGTCAGGCAGCAACTATGGGGAGAAATGTTAGGCTGGAATGTTCATGCCAGTGGCATTTTCCCATTCCCCTACAGCAAATGGAGATTTGCCTGGCACCAAGTTCTCCAATGTTGCTGAACAGGAGCATGGCATGAATGGCTGGTAAGATCACACTCCTAGTATTTTTGCAGTGTTATCTCCTTATCTCCTATCTTTTGTTTGTTTCAAGTTGGCTGACAAAGAAGTGAAAGTTTGTCAAATATTGAATATTTCTGAATAGAGTTGAATTGCATTACATCTGAATATTATTATCATGGGAGCGTCATGTTTCTTCATTTTGTTTCTTTCAGCAGTAGTAGGTGCATATATGTAGATTATAAACTTGATTTTGCAAATTGCAACATTTCACAAAGTAAATTCTGATTTAAGAAACTGTATTTAAATCTCCATTAGGCATATTTGATTGAGTGAAGTAACTTTAGGGGCAGGACGAGATGACTACATCATGACAAATCTAGATGTAAAGAGTCGTTAATCCCACTCTGTAAAATGGTTATTAACTCCATAAACAATAAACATATATATATATATCCAATAAACAATTAGCATACATAACTATGGTTAAGAAAGCCCACCAACATCCACCTCTACTTTCTCAGGAGACTCAGAAAATTTAGTATGTTCATGACAACTCTCACCAACTTTTCTAGACGCACCATAGAAAGCATTTTTGCTGATTGTATCACAGCTTGGTATGACCCCTGCTCTGCCCAAGACCATAATAAATTACAAAGCAATGTGAACAAAGCCAGTCCATCACTCAAACCAGCCTCTCATTCATTGACTCTGTCTACACTTCTTACTACCTTGGCAAAGCAGCCAGCATAATCAATGGCCCCATGCACACCAGACATACAGTCTTCTACTTTCTTCCAAAGGGAAAAAGATATGAAAGTCTGGGAACATGTACCAAGTAACTCAAAAACAGCGTCGTCTCTCCTGCTATCAGACTTTTGAATGAATTTACCTTGCATTAAGTTGATCTTCCTCCAACCATAGCTATGACTGTAACACTACCTGCTGCACCCTCTCCTTTCCTTCTCAATGTTTCATCTGTATTTTTCACTGTATACTTATATATGTGACAACAATAAATCAAATCAATCAAATTGAAATAACGTGGAAGCTTTCATTAAATAGAACAGATAGTCATGACATCCCACATGAGACAAGAACGGCAAGTAACATCAGAGTTTGTGTTGCTTCAGTTCAGTGACTGAGATCCGAGTTGGAGTTACACAAGTCCAGGGTTTCCCACAGTTCCTATCTGCAGAAGGATGTGGAAATGCAAGTAACATTTATGGAAGCAACACTGTTTCTTTTAGAACAAGAGATGGCTGAATAAAAATGTTGGTTTTGATTTTCTGCAGAAATATAGTATATTACATTGCTTTTCCAGTGTTGGGTGGACCTTTCACTAATGATACAAGGAAGGATTGAAATGACTTGCCTTAAAATTCTACCCTGTGTTCTCCTCAGAGTTAGGATCAATTCGGTTGATTTCATAGTATTAGTTCAATGTTAACTCCATTTGCCATTGGTTTAAACTAGTTACTTAATCCAATCCATAAACATATTTTTGTTGTACTTATTTTCAAAGCAACTCTATAAATCACCGACCCAAATTGAGTCAAATACTGATATTGCAGGGGTAATAGTTACACTTAAAACTATCATAATCCATAGATCTCTGATGAAGTTCTACTTTGAATAAAAACTTTAAATAACTGATATATCTATCATTATACTATACCAGAAAATCAGACACAAGTCTATCATGGAAGTCTATTACATAGATGAATTCTCCATTAGATTTCAGCTGCACTAAAGAATTCTCTCATCATTTGCAGGTCAGTACTCCATATTGTGAAACTTTACATTGAGAGAACTCATTGGCATCCATTAGCCAAGGCAAAATGCTGGCCCACTTTGAACGACATAATTCCAATGTGGATGGGGACTTGATCATGATTTGTTATTAGCAAGGCACATGCTCTAAACTAAACACACTAACACATTTTCTGCTCTTTATAGGTGTGATATCAGTTTAAAGATAAACAGACAAGGACCAGGGTCCTTGAGCCTGGTCCGTCATTCAGTAAGATCATGGTTGACCTTCGACCTCAGCTGCATTTCCTCATCCAATCCCTATATCCCATGATTCCCTTCAAGTCCAAAGATCTATTGATCTCAGTCTGAGATATACTCAACGACTGAAATCCAGAAACCCTCCGCTACAGAGAATTCATCAAAAAACAATGAAGCAGAACTGACAAGCTGCTCATTGGCTGTGGGAATCTCAAGGGCATTTAAGGCTTTGTGTATATCTGAAAAATTGTCTTTTCTGACTTACTGTGCACTCTAAATTATACAATATTTTCTCCATTAAAGAAATATCAGAAAATAAAATAATGATGAATAACATGAATAGAAACAGCAAACTAAATTAGAAAATAGATCTGGTCACACATATTAAATACATTAAATGTCAGCAATCTTTGGGAATGAGGACTAAGATATATAAATTAAAACACACCACACACAATGGATTATTCACATAATTTTTTTTAATATCAATTTTAACTATACATTAAATGTACTCATTGACAATGAGTCTGGAAGACAGTGAATTGAGACCTTAAATGAGATTGCCTTAGTTGTAGCAACTCACTAAAGTTTTTTCCACACCAACTTCCACCACCTAGTAAGATGAGGGCAGCATGTCTATAGGAACACCATTGACTTCACATTCTCCTTTAAGTTGCACATTAGCCTGACTTGGGTACGTATCACCATTGCTGAGACACAGTCACACTCCTAGAAAGCCAAGTTTATCAACATAGCGAGAACACTTTTGTCACATGGTTTGAAAAAAAGGCCTACCAGAAACTTCACACAGGTAAATATAAATTGGCAAGAGTTGCTGTACTTGCCTGAGATGCCTACATCTTAGAATGTATTTTTAGGAAGTGACTATAACGTAGATACATTTTCAATCTTCCCAGGAATACAAGCTGTAATGTATTTGTTCATCTCAGTAAGAACATGAGTAACTGAAAGAGATTTTTTTCTTAAGGTGTAACACCTTGCAGGTAAACCCTGAGATTAGTTCAAGGAGAAATTTAGCTCATGAGTTTAGGCAAAGGGAAACTCTATGATTCCTGTTCATAATTACTTTACATCAAAGCATGACTTCCACCATTTAGTGTTAAATTCTCTTCCATCATGCATTTTTGAGTGTGAAACAGAACGATCCATTCTATTTTAAAATGAAACTTAGCCTGAGAATTGTCCAGATCATGGCATCTTTAAACGGACCATATTTCGCTTGATTTCATTAATTGAATACGAACTTTTGACGCAGATACTAAGATTACAAGAGGAAAACCGACTGTTTGTTAAACTAAATGTTTGGGAACATTGTTACTTGTTTTGCTACAGAGTTCCAGAAAAACCAATAACCAAAGATAAGACAATCAGACGTCAATGCATTTTGAAGTAAAGTCAGCGGAAGCCAGGCAAGGTAATAAGCATGCTTGATGTGATGTTGTATCGTGTTAATTGTGCATAAAGGCTGATGTTTCAATGGAATGATAGGCATATGGCTAAAGTTTGTTGAAAGGGTTGATGACTACATGAAGTAGAAGAGTAGTCAACAATAAAAGGATGCTATCTCCCTGAATAATGTATCATGTCCATCTATCATTTCCATTAATGGATGAAGCTTGTTGTCCAGCTCAGATACCGATGGCTTTTAAACAAAAAAAACATATATTTAAATATGCTTTTGCACAGACGTCCATTATAAAAGATAATTTAGATTGCACGAATCGATTTTATGATGCTACTGTAAACCGGTACAGTTCCTGAATGTTGTGTGTGTCCTTTTTAAGATTCTTAATTAACCACTTTTTTATTTACATTTGAACTAATTACACATTGAAAACCAACAATAAAGCTTAAAATATTTGCTATTAGTGTGATGGTTCTGCTTGGGCCTAGCACTCAGTGCAGGAAGTGTATCGTGCCAGTAATTATGCTAAAGGATTGGTCGCAAACTGCCTTGATCAGGCTTTTAGCTGGGTGTTAATCCAAGCAAGTCATTTCAATACAGATATAGATCTTGATTCCAGTCAATAGCTATCCAACTGATGCAATTGCACATGGTGAAACAGCCCTATTGATTGGCTCACTGCCATAGCAATTTTGCAGCCGTTGAGATGACAGTAATATCCCACATTTTTGTTCCAGCGTTTTCCTGATTCTCATCGATTTGCCGTTTAAGATACAGCATAGTAATGTAAGGACCAAAACCTGTGTTTCACTTTTGTCTTCTCGTTATTCCCAGGCTGACATTTATCCCCCTTTTTCCAGCTTTTCCTGATGCATTTCCCATCATGCTTCAGAGTATGAGCACACTGTGTCATTAGCGATGACATGTCCACACACCTCAGGTAGAAATTGGTTCACCATTGCTTTTGTATTAATACAGTCCCTTCATCGTTCTGTGCTCCCCTTAGCATTGGGTGTAAAGCTCTCTGTCACACAGAGTTATTGTTCAAACAAGCAGCAAGATGTGATTGCTAAGAAAAGCCCCATTTATACTGGATTGCGAGAAAAGAGTATTTTTCGAGTGAAAGGCTTTTGCTCTTTTGGCCGGCTGGAACTCAGCTTTGCAGCCAAGTTATCTAAACTCGAAGCTGTTTCAAAATTGGCACACACATGTCTATAATTAATCTCTTTGGTAGTTAAAATTAAGTCAACTCAGCTTGTGGAAGATCTCTGCTTGCGAAAAACAAACCCTGTGTTCAGCACTATGTGAATCCATTTTGGTAGCACTTTGGTCTGCTGGATTGAGAAAAATCTGCTCCAGGTTCTGATGTTACAGCTCAAATTTATGGACAGCCACTGTCTTCTCGCTTCCCACTTGATCCTCACCACGACTGACCAGCAAGTACCTGTTGATATGCCTATAAAGTAGAAAAGATGATCTTACTTTCCTCACACATGTTCACATATTTGTTATAAATTGAAGCAAACCAAAACCTAACTTTAATAAATTCATCTTAGTGGCACAAATCTATTTCATCATTTTGTACATTTGTTCAGTACTTGGTTTCTATGTTACAGTTGCCTCTCAATGTCAGGGATCTGGGTTTGATTCCCAGCTTGAGGAGTTTGCATGTTCTCCTCATGTCTGTGTGGGGTTCCTCCCATAGTGTGAAAGATTTGCTAGTTAGGTGCATTGGCCGTGCTAGATTCTCTCTCAGTATATCCGAACAGACGCCAGAATGTGGCAACTAAGGAATTTTCACAGTAACTTCATTGCAGTGTTAATATAAGCCTACTTGTGACATGTTTAGCCAGAGGAAACTTAATTCACGTTTGCAGTTCTACCATACTTGGTTAGAAAAATTATACAAATAGCAGAACATCTTGTTTTAGGATCATTTCAATGGCACAGGGCAGTTTAAATAGGACTCTGTTAAGCACAGGACAGCTACAATCCAATCTTCCCATTTAGCATGTGTGGGAGCTCTGCTTTTCCACAATGTACCAGAAATCCCACAACTGTGATGGAGCAAAAAGGTTAAATAAATTATTGCCTAACAGCTTATAGTTATCTATGTGCACCACGCTGGAGTCTCTACTGTTAGAACATTGTCTGTTTTTGAAAATAACAGAAGTGCTAATATAGTGAACTGATAACATAACATATCAGAAGGTGATTCTGAAACAACAATCCAAAATTCAATTCAAAGGGAAAGATTTTACCAAAACAATTCTCTGTGCTGAACAAGCATGAAAACAGGAGTTATAGATCTGTTTTTTCACCAAGGCCATAAATCAAATCTTATGCCATTTGATGCATAAAATGATGCACAATCTGTTTCCCGCCAGTAGAGGGAGGGGGTGGGGCCTACGTTCACCAGAAAGTTCGCAGCTAACAGTAAAGGGTACAGTCATGCATGCGTGGATCTCCCATTTCTGTGCAACAACAATCACCTCCACCTCCCTCCCCAGGATGTTGCCTACACCCTCTCCCCATGCTATTGCTGGCCTCCCCAGTTGATTGCACCCCCCAACCCCCTGAATATCGCTCCATACCCACCATGGCTGATTGCACCCCCTTCACCGCTGACTCGGCCTGGTCACGATCGCCACGCGCTTCAATTGCTGGTTGCAGCGTGTGCAACTATCCCCACCCCTGCCCCCTTGGCTGATTCCCATTGCAGAGTCTGTAGCTCTTCCTGCCCACCTCCACTTAGGCCCTGCCTCCACCATGGCCCCACCCCCTCCTCTTAAGCCCTGCCTCTAGTGGGCAGTGCTCCCAGGAGGCCTCAGTCCTACCGGCAAGGCCACCATGTCAAGTCCCCATTGCGGGGGACCATACCTGATGCTCCCGAGTGGGGACCTTCTGCGGCAAAGCAACTAAGGCAAGTGAGCCCAGGCAATTGCTTTCCAGGCCCAGTAACAATTTTAAATGACAATTTAAATGGATTTAACTATTATAATCAGCCTCACGTCCTTCCTGGGTACAAAGCTGATCTGACTGGAAATCCAGGCCCAGTAAAGTCATGAGAGGCGAGAAAATCGGGCACAAACCTGATTTTTTTGCCTCTCGCACAATCTTACCTGCTCTCCCCTCCCCTCCCATCAACCAGTGGGATGAGCCCGTTAGATCACCCCAAAGTTATTTCAAACTAAGAGGAAGATTTCCCTTTCCTAAAAGTCAGAGAAAATATTTGTCATTAGCATAATTCCTGTGGGTGCGCAGCCACTTAAGAAAATGGCTTCACAGGTGAGCAAAAATTGGCATTTCCATCAATGAAAGGAGGGTCAGCATTCTCTGTATGTGATATCGTAAGAGAGAACAGAGAGTGAAAGTGACCAAATGACCTGAGTGCCATATAGCATTTAAAACAGGGTTCAAATATACATAGAACATAGAACATTACAGCACAGAACAGGCCCTTCGGCCTTCGATGTTGCGCCGACCAAAATAAAAAGCAATGCCCCTCCATACTAAACCATTCCCTTCTCTTCCATATACTTATCAACTAACCTCTTAAACGCCACCAAACTTGGCGCATCCACAACCGCTGCAGGCAGGGCATTCCACTCCCGAACCACCCTTTGGGTAAAGAACCTGCCTCTGATATCCGTCCTATAACTATCCCCCCTTAATTTAAAGCTGTGTCCCCTCGTGCTAGCTTTTTCCATCCTAGGAAAAAGGCTATCACTGTCCACCCTATCTAAACCTCTAATCATCTTATATGTTTCGATTAGGTCCCCTCTTAGCCGCCTCCTTTCTAACGAAAACATGTGCAAAGAGGCACTGTAAAAGCCTAGTGTCGCACATGAACTTGACTGTAAGCGCTGCCTGAACATTTTCCACTATTGTTTTGGTGAACTTCAAAACAGGGATTCTAGGAAAGTCAAATCAGATCTTTATTCCTTCAATAGCGAAAAGAAAACGTTCTATTGACACTTCAATCGTAACCACTCACATTCTAACATCACTATCTAGCCCTCATTGCAAAGAAAGCATCCTGTGTTTGCTAAAAAAAACTTTTAAAATTTCCTGAAAAGATTACATTCAAAACATAATGAAAACTAAGATGTGTGCTGCATTGCCTTTCGAGTGTTTGAACGACTTCCATTGATTTCCTTTTGTACAGGTAAGATGCCATTTGTACTGCACTAATTGATGGCTTCCTTGTGAAGAAGGTTACAACCATTTGAAAATGCAATATATAATGATGCCTCTTGTCACACTCAAACTGACAAAATACACTGACTGACAACTGCTTCGAAAGGCAAATGTGAAGCCTTGAGTCTTTCATGTGTTCCATAAGGCATGACTTTGTTTTGATACTTTATACACAGACAGTGTATAAGATGACAATGGGATTATTTATGCCACTGTTTGCTGCTGATGTTCAAGTAGGAAGTTTTTTTTTTGTCTATTAGTGTAACAAGTAGGCTTACATTAACACTGCAATAAAATTGCTGTGAAATTCCCCTGGTCGCCACACTCCAGAACCTCTTCGGGTAACACTAAGGGAGAATTTAGTGTGACCAATGCACCTTAACCAACTCATTTTTTGGACTGTGGGAGGAAACTGGAGCACTAGAAGGAAACCCATGCAGAAGTGGGGAGAGTGTACAAACTCTGCACAGGAATCCCTGGTCCCTGGTGCTATAAGGCAGCTGTGCTAATCTGTCTTTATGATGAATGAATAAATCTAACTTTGCAAGATAAAAAGGCATTTGGTTCATAAATACATATAGAATGACAAAGGAGTAAAGTTTCCAATTTGTTTCCCAATCGGGAAATTATGTTCAAAATAGTTATGTAAATGCGCTGTTAGGTTATACTTCAATTTTCCTCTGAAATTCATTTGTACGACCAGAAGTGTAAAATCTTAATAGATTTTACAGGCTTAATAGGAAATAACAATTTCTATTTCATTTAGAAATATTCCTTGATGCATTTAGAAGCAGCAACTTGATGCAGTTTTACTAACTCAGTTGGAAATGGGTTTATTGCCAAAATTGGGCATTTTAAACTGTTGATTTGAAAGAAATGAAAGTGGCTTAAACTATGCTGAAACATTTGATAGTATTCCTTATAAGCCAGTCAGTTTCTAATTAAATATATTTTGATCTGAGAAAGCTTGTTCAACATTCACCTCTGAACATGAGTGAATTTGTAAAGCCTTTCTAAACAAATGCAATTGGCAGCATTGTGCCATTTTGATCCAGTTGCATTTCTAGATTTGTGGCCAGAGCCTGATTCAGGTTCAGAGAAAGACCCAATCTGCAGTGGGCTTTGGCTGTAACTCACATTTAAAATTTCCATGCTGTGTCAGCCAATTCCAACTGGATCTAAAGGAAACAAGTGGAAACTTGACCTCAACATTTGCAAGGCTTTAAGGATGGACCAGTCCGTCCATTTATATCAACAATGTACTAGATAGAACATTGAGTCACAGCCACAATGGAAAATAGATACATTAAAAAAAAGACCCGGGTTTGATTTCTGGCTCGGGTCACTGTCTGTGCGGAACCTGCATGTTCTCTCTGTGTCTGTGTGCATTTCCTCCGGATGCTCCGGTTTCCTCCCAGGGCTGAAAGATGTGCTGGTTCGTGGCATTGGCCGTACTAACTTCTCCCTCAGTGTACATAGTGTACCTGAACAGGTCCGGAGTGTGGCAACTAAGGGATTTTCACTGTAACTTTATTGCATTGTTAATATAAGCCTACTTGCGACACTAATAAATAAAAAAGCAATTTCCTAGTTTAGACACCAAAACAAGCAATGGTTCATGAATTGTTATAGTAAAAATCAGGAACTATTTGCCTACAGAATTGAATAAAAACAAAATGATACTTGCTATGAGAATCCACGTGACTATCATGACATTGAGCTTAAATTAATTTAAGGATTAACTGTAGGATAGTTTGTATCTTCCTGAAATAGACTTTCAGCAGGACTTTTTTTCTTGGGATTTGAGGGTTGACAGCAGTGATAATATTTATTGATGTATTTTATGAGTGTGGAATCTTGGCCAGATTATCTGACTTTGCCTGTGGCTGGGATACTCCTGTCCACGGAAGTGACCAAGTGCCAATTTCTCTGTTCTCACTAGCAATGTCAGTGGGGCATAAACAGTTAAAACATTGAAACATAGAATTTAAAGGCTGAAGTAGGTCATTTGCCTCTTTGTGCCTGCTCTGCTATTCATTTTGACCATGGTTGATTATCCCTCCACTGGAGGATTTCAATTCCAATGTCCTATGTCAGAACTTGTGCATTCAATTCTTAGGCTCTTCGATGTTTTTTCAAACATTTCTTTATAACAGTAGGAACAAAACAATTATTTGAGAATTTTGTTTCACCAAATTTTGGTTGGATTTTATCAGAACATCTGAAAGGCAAAAATGACTGGAACTAGATAGACTTGAAGATTCCTTCAGCTTTGGAAGGATCTAATATAGATACTCATTGTGTTATCATGGTTATAGTTGACCAGTGACCTGAGTTGGATCGCTGTCTGTGTGGAGTTTGCACTTTCTCCCTGTGTCTGTGTGGGTTTTGTCCGGATGCTCCAGTTTCCTCCCACACTCCAAAGATGTGTGGGTGAGATGGATTGGCCATGTTAAGTTATCCCTTAGTGTCCCAAGATATATATAGGGTAAATGGATTAACCATGGTAAATTTGTGGTGTTACAGAGATAGGGTAGGGGAAAGGGTCTGGGTAAGATACTCTATCAAAGAGTTGGTGCAGCCTCAAAGGGCTGAATGGCCTCCTTCTGCACTATAATTGGACAATGTATCTCATTAACTAAGACACTTAATGATTGCGAATGAAATAGCAGAAGGATTGAGAAAGAAAAGTAGATTAAAATCAAATCAGATACAGAAAAATAAATTAGAAAAGAGAAAAAAATTAGAAAGGAGAAGTAAGAACTCCCACCCTTTGCCCTTATACCCATCAAATGAAATCATCAAATATTCAGAATGGGCAGATCTCAGGACGCACACAGAGATGAGATAAAATAACGTATGTGTCTATTGCACACACTGTACTAAAGAGACAGTCTCATTCATAAAAAGAAACATTTACTATATTTACATTCCTTCAAAGCTTTAGAACAACAAACATTCCATTCAAATGCACAATCCCTCACAACAACATTCATTGGAATTTACTTTAAAGAGTCTATAAGCACACATAGCTGTGAATCAAACTGAAAAGTAGGAACCATACTGCAATAATGGATGGTTACGAAATCAATCAGAACAAGCAGGTTTTATTTTAACATTCCAGATAGTTTTTCAAATATTTAAATGGCAGAAGTTTTAAATGCCATTACAACTTGACAGGTAGGTGCTTTTGACAGTACCACTTGACACTTCTTCAGTCCAATTTGACAGATTATCTTGATGCTTTGTGACATCCCTTGGACAGGTGCTTCTGACAGTTTTGACTGTTGATTTTGACGGGTTTGTTAACAGTTCTGGTGAGCCTGGCGGAATGTGTTTATGCACTTCTATGCACCCTTATGTCTACTTTCAATAATTCCTAAGGCTACCTTACCTCCCCCAATGGTGCCCAGGGACTAGATATAAAGAGGTCCTTTACCCCTTGTGATGTTAAAAAAATTCCATTTTTAAATCATGCTCTCTGCAGCTTTCACAGCCTCATCTCTCATTGGTGCAAAGCTGTCAGTAGGAGTCCTTTTTTTTCACTCCAACAGTGGTTTAAATGGGGTTTGTTTACTTTCTCTCTGGATTGTTTTATGACTCTGCATCATTAGGAGAAAACTGGTGACAAGAGCTCATTCCTGTACTGCTGTTTAGTGTTTTAGTTTAGAAGGGAGGGAACATCAAACTGAAATCAGTCTCTCTCCCTCTCTCTTTTGGGTTTTTAAAGTTCTGCTGGTTAGCTGAAAGCAAGGCTTCTTATCTTCCTGCAGTAGAAAATCTAATTGTTGGCTTGATCAGAGACTCTCCCTGGTGTTCTGGAAAGCTGTTCTGACTTCAAACTGTTCTGAATGTATCATGAGAACTCAGTTTCCATATTAGATCAGCAATAGTCTTTGTTGTGTTAAACTTCTGGGAGGGTTTTGTTTATGGGATTGATTTGATTGGAAATCTTATATATATTTGTTAAGGATTATATATTATTGTGGTTATTTTGTTTGTTTGTAATTGATAACAGTTATTGCTAATATTCTATAAGTAATTTTGTTCTTGAATAAACTTTGTTTATAAAAGCTCCCTAGTGGGTCATTGCCATGCCGGCACTATAGTTAAGAAGGCTCACTAACGCCTCTACTTTCACAGAAAATTAAAGACATTTGACTACAACTCCCACCAATTTCTACAGATACACCATAGAAAGCATTCTTTCTCATTGTATCACAGCTTGGGCACTGCTCCTGCTCTGCCTAAGATTGCAAGAAACTACAAAAGGTTGTGAATGTAGTCCAATTCAACTCACAAACCAGCCTCCCATCCATTGACTCTGTCTACATTTCCCACTGTCTCAGAAAAGCAGACAGCATAATTAATAGCACCCTACACCCAGTTATACTCTCTTCAACCTTCTTCCGTCAGGCAAAAGATACAAAAATCTGAGGTTTGTACCAACTGACTCAAGAATAGCTTCTTCGCTGCTGCCATCAGACTTTTGAATGGACTTACCTTGCATAAAGTTGATCTTTCTCTACATCCTAGCAATGACTGTAACACTACATTCTGTACTCTCTCTTTCTCTATGAATGGTATGCATTGATTGTATAGCACGGAAGAAACAATACTTTTCACTATATACTAATACACATGACAATAATAAATCAAATCAAATCTAATCAAATCTAATCAAATTTCAATCACACCCTGAGGTGAAATCTCATGCTTATCCTAGTCACCTTCAAGGTGCAAAATTATGATCCAGGCAGACTCCATAAAATACTTTAGAGTTTCTAACCTGAACTATAACACCCTCCAAAGAGATACCCTGGCTATCTAAACAAAGGCACAAAAGTCAGTCCTGCTCTTAACACTTTGTGTTTCACATTCCTACTAAAACCCCACTGAATGAAGATAGCTGATGATTTAAATGAATGGATGCCTCTGTAAAATGTGGATGTGCAAAAATAACTCTTCCCCACATTCCCACCCCAACAAAAACATGAATTACTGACTTCAGGGATGGGACTTAAGCCCACTTTGGACATTTTCACACAATGAGAGCCCATCCAGCATGAGCCTAGATGCACTCCTCCCCTGCTGCACAATTCCATGTTTGGGTAAATTTAAATTCCTTTGGATTGAGAAACAAATTTTGCACTTCTTCCCAGTTCACAGGCCAACACAGGAATTCTCATGCTCATACAATCCTTACAGTGCAGAAGGAGCCATTCTGCACATCGGGTCTGCACTGACAACAATCCCACCCAGATTCTATCCTTATATTTATCTCACATATTTACTCTGCTAATTGGCTTGACACTAAGATGCAAGTTATCATGGCCAATCAGCCTAATGTGCACATCTTTGGACGGTGGGAGGAAACTGGAGTACCCCAAAGGAAAGCCATGCAGACATGATAGCTATAGATTAGCTATAGATTAGCCAGGAGGGAGCTAAAGAGTGAATTGAGGAGAGCTAAGAGAGGACACGAGAAGACTTTGGCTGATAGGATTAAGGAGAATCCTAAAGCTTTCTTTAGATATGTTAAGAATAGAAGATTGGTTAGGACAAGACTAGGGCCAGTCATAGACAGCAGTGGGAAGTTGTGCGTGGAGCCTGAAGAGATTGGAGAGGTACTGAATAAATATTTCTCTTCGGTAATCACGCAGGGTGATGTAAATGTAGTTATGGAGAACACTGAGGTACAGGGTAGCAAACTGGAAGGTATCGAAGTAGATAGGGAGGATGTGCTAGATATTCTCGAGGGTTTGAAGTTGGATAAGTCCCCTGGGCCGGACGGGATTACCCTAGGATTCTCTGGGAGGCAAGAGAGGAGATTGCAGAGCCTCTGGCTCTGATCTTCAGGTCGTCGTTGGTTACGGGTGTGGTTCCGGAGGACTGGAGGATAGCGAATGTGGTCCCGTGGTTCAAGAAGGGGAAGAGAGACCTTCCAGGGAATTATAGGCCAGTGAGTCTTACTTCTGTTGTGGGCAAAGTATTGGAGAGAATTATTAGGGATAGGATTTATAGTTATTTAGAGAGAAATGAATTAATTGGGGATAGTCAGCATGGTTTTGTGAAGGGTAGGTCGTGCCTTACTAACCTCATTGAGTTTTTTGAGAAAGTGACCAAAGAGGTGGATGGGGGTAAGGTGGTTGATGACTTCTGCAGAAAATGCAGATGTATGGGATAGAAGGTGATTTAGCTAATTGGGTTAGGAATTGGCTAGCAGATAGAAGACAGAGGGTGGTGGTTGATGGGAGATATTCATCGTGGAGTTCAGTGACAAGTGGTGTACCTCAGGGGTCTGTTTTTGGGCCCCTGCTGTTTGTAATTTTTATAAATGATCTGGATGAGGGTATTGAAGGATGGATTAGTAAATTTGCAGATGACACTAAAGTCGGTGGAGTGTTAGATAGTGAAGAGGGGTGTTGTAGTTTGCAGAGGGACTTTGACAAGTTGCAGAGCTGGGCCGAGAGGTGGCAAATGGAGTTTAATGTGGAAAAGTGTGAGGTAATGCACTATGGCAGAAATAATAATGTGTAGAGTATAGGGCAAATGGTAGGATTCTTAGTAGTCTAGATGAACAGAGGGATCTTGGTGTGTATGTGCATAGATCCCTGAAAGTAGGCAGTCAAGTCGAGAAGGGTGTTAAGAAGGCATATGGAGTCTTGGCTTTTATTGGTAGGGGGATTGAATTTCGGAGCCGCAACGTCATGTTGCAACTGTACAAAACTCTAGTGCGGCCGCACTTGGAGTATTGTGTGCAGTTCTGGGCCCTGCATTATAAGAAAGATGTGGAGGCATTGGAGAGGGTACAGAGGAGGTTTACCAGGATGTTGCCTGGTATGGAGGGCAGGTCTTATGAGGAGAGGCTGAGGGATTTGAGGTTGTTTTCATCAGAAAGGAGGCGGCTAAGAGGGGACCTAATCAAAACATATAAGATGATTAGAGGTTTAGATAGGGTGGACAGTGATAGCCTTTTTCTTAGGATGGAGAAAGCTAGCACGAGGGGACACAGCTTTAAATTAAGGGGTGATAGTTATAGGACGGATATCAGAGGTAGGTTCTTTACCCAAAGGATGGTTCGGGAGTGGAATGCCCTGCCTGCAGCAGTTGTGGATGCGCCAAGTTTGGTGGCGTTTAAGAGGTTAGTTGATAAGTAGATGGAAGAGAAGGGAATGGTTTAGGTTGGAGGGGCATTGCTTTTTATATTGGTCGGCGCAACATCGAAGGCCGAAGGGCCTGTTCTGTGCTGTAGTGTTCTATGTTCTATGAAGAGAGTTGCAAACAATACACAGATGATGACTCAAGGCAGAATTGAACCTGGGTCCCTGGTGGCATGAGGCAACAATGCTTAACACTGTGCCACCCCAAAGTTTCACAAACTTCACAAATAAATATTTTTCTGTGCAATGTAGAGGAAGATTAATGGCTGCTACAGTCCATAATTCAGTCAATCATCGAGCTACTGCTAATCGCACTGCAGCAACTAGTTCATAAGTCTGGCTAGTATCAAGTGTGGATTCTTTTCCAATAGACACCAGTGATCATTCACATCCTAGTTGGAATCTGTGCTCCTTAGAAGCAATGTAAGCTGCTAATACAGAGGAAGATCAATGGATGAGTTTATTTGTCAAGAAATGTCAACATGTCTTCGACATTTGGCACTTATATCATTCACAGTTACTTGCCTTGCTCCAGCTGAATGCCTCTCAACCAAATACTGCCTGTTCACCAGACCAAGAAAATGATCATCCTTTGTGACTCCAACAAGAACCTTGGCTTATACATTGCACTCCTTAATGCTTTGAATCTTGAATTTTCTTGACATTGTTCAGAATGCTCAGGTTTCTAATCACAGTGAAGTCCTCTTAACACTGATACCCTTCAAACCCCTCTCTATATTTTACTTTTAGCACATGGCTATTCAATGTAATACGCTTTTAAAAGATACAAACATAGCCTTACAAGACCAAATCATATTTCACATCAACATTTTCAAACCTTAATTTAAATTTAGAGTGTTTTATTTCAGTTCTTTTGCAAGAACTCTCCTTCTTCCATGATTACTTTTTCATAGGCATTAACAGGCTTTATTCCTGTGGAATATTTAATGTAGAATCATAGAAACTCTACAGTGCAGAAAGAGGCCATTTGGCCCATCGAGTCTGCACTGACCACAATCCCACCCAGGATCCACCTCCATATCCCTACATATTTAATCCCTCTAATCTACACATCTCAGGACACTAAGGGACAATTTTAGCATGGCCAATCAACCTAACCCGCATATCTTTGGACTATGGGAGGAAACCAGAGCACCTGGAGGAATCCCATGCAGACAGGAGGAGAATGTGCAAATTCCACACCAACAGTGACGAAGCTGGAAATCGAACCCAGGTTCCTGGAGCTGTGAAACAGCAGTGCTAACCACTGTACTACTGTGCCGCCTATAAAACATTTAATTCTGGATCAAATACGAAAACCTTTGCACATTCTCCATTATCAAAGGTGGACCAATTGTCTGCTGCTGTTTCATGCCCTTTGCTTCGTACAGTTTGAATTTATCACTACACTGAAATAGCCTTGCACCTTCATCATTAAATTGTCCTATATTGGCTTAGATTAATATGCAACTTCCACAAATATACTTATCCTTCCACTAGACTTTATCAACTGGACAAGAGAGATTTTTGATCTTTCAGTGAATCACAGGGCATGAAGAGTGGGCAGGAAAGGGAACAGAATATCAGCCACGATTGTGTTATATGGCTGCCCAGGCTTGATGGGCTGTATGAGCTCCTCGGGTTCCTGTTTTTTACATTCTTAGGGATACATTAACAAGAAGGAATATCTCTTTCTCTTAAATGCATACACTATGATTTGTTGCAGCCACATCCATTGGACTCCCAGTTAGGTACACATTCCACCAAGAGTAAGATGGCACAATGGTTAGCACTGCTATCTTACAGTGCCAGGGACTTGCCTTCAAGTCTGGCCTCGAGTCATGGTCCGTGTGGAATTTGCACATTCTTTCCGTGTCTCTGTGGGCTTCGTCTAGGTGCTCTAGTTTCCTCGCACAGTCCAAAGATGTGTGGATTAGGTTGATTGGCCATGAAAAATTCACCCCTTAATGTCAGAGGCATTAACAGGGTAAATATGTGGGATTACAGGGATAGGTTCCATTGGTTCAGATTCAATGGGCTGAATGCTTCTTCTGCACTGAGGGGTTCTATGATTCTATAAACATACAAACATATGAACAAGGAGCAGGAATAGGCCACTCGGCCTTTCAAGCCTGCTCCATCATTCAATAAGATCCTGGCCTTAATCTCTCACCTACCCCAATAACCTTTCAGCCCTTGTTAATCAAGAATCTATTTACTTTTGCCTTTTGATTGTTTTCAAAGACTCTCCCTCCACTGTGTTTTGAGGGAGGGAATTCTGAAAACTCACTGCCCTCAGAGAAATAAATTTTTCTCCCTAGTTCTAGATTCTCCCATAAGAAGAAACATCCTCTCTTTATTGACCTTGTCGCAATCCCTCAGGATCTTATATGTTTCAATCAAGTCACCTCTTAACTCATCTAAACTCACTGGATATAAGCCCAGCCTATCCAGACAATGTAACATGTCCATTCCTAGTATTAGCCTGGTAAACCTTCTCTGAACTACTTTGAATGCATGTATATCCTTCCTTAAATAAGAAGACAATACCGTATTCAATACGTGGTCTAATTACTGTCCTCTATAACTGAATCATAACTTCCTGACTATTATATTCAATTCCCCTTGCAATCAACAATAGCATTCTGTAAGCTTCCCAAATTACTTGCTATGCCTGCATTCTTGTCTTTTGTGATGAATTCACTAGGATACCCAGATTCCTCTGCACCTAAGAGCCCTGTAATTCCTCACCATTTAGATAATATGCTCCTTTATTATTCTTCCTGTCAAAATGGACAATTTCACATTTGCCCACATTATACTCCATTTTCCAGACTTTTTGCTCACTCCCTTGACCTTTGTAGTTTCCTCTTTACAATTCACTGTCCTAGCTATCTTTGTATCATCAGCAAAGTTAGCAACAAAGCTTTGAGTCCAAGTCGGTTATATCAATTGTAAAAAATTGAGGCCCCAGCACTCATCGCTGTGGCATACAACTCATCACATCTTACCAACCAGAAAAAGACTTTCTGTTTCCTATTAGCAAGCCAATCTTTTTTCCACTTCAACATGTTACCTACCCTCTGAGATAAAGCTTTAACTTTACACAATAACCTTGATGTGGCACTTTATCAAATGCCTCTATGTGATTTCTTCAAAGAATAAAGATCTGTGTCAGTAGCAGCCACATTAAAAATGTGTTAGACAGTAAGGACAGCAAGTTAAAGCAAGAATTGTAGATTGCAACCCTGGCTTTGCTTGGAAGATAAATCATGGAAAAACCATTTAGGAATAAGAAAGGAAGAATACATTCCCAATGCATTTTACACGTGCACCCAATGCTTTTTGTGCATCATGCACCTACTAAGCAACTCCAATATGGGTTGTATCATCAACCTCAAAGAATAGATTGGGTACAGAAATAAGAAGCTATCCCTTGATTCAACATTAGCAGGCTTATAGTGGGGATCTAACTGCAGATCAATTCATCCTGATAGGAGAAGTCTACCATAGTTAAGAGAAAATCAAAGAAACATGCTAGTGGAAGTAAACATGCATAAAATCATTGTGGAAGGAATCAAAATGTGGCTTCCTTCAATCTTTGAATATTGATTTGGTTTGAACAACACAATGCTTCATTCTTGTTAAAGAAAGAAAATGATGGTGGCTTCATTTATTTTGTACAAGCATTACATGCATTTGGCAATCAATTGTACTACACTTTGTTTAATATGATACATTCACAGTGATAAGGCTAATAGGATGGAAGTGTAAGTCAATGTACAGTATACTCTGTGGGAAAAACACCCCACAGTGCCAACGATCCAGGTATGATTCCCTACTTGGGTCACAGTTTGTGTGGAGGTTTGCATGTTCTTCCCATATCTGCGTGGGTTTCCTCCCATTATCTGAAAGGTGCACTGAACTGAACAGGTACCGAAGTGTGACAATTAGGGGAATTTCACAGTAATTTCATTGCAGTGTTAATTAAGCCTTATTTGTGACTAATAAATAAATAAACTTAAACGCAAGCTTGATATGTGATTTGATTATTATTTCATTATTTGGAATATTGTTCAAATAGCAGGAATATATAATGTGCATAATCTCTGTAATGAAGCATATAAATGCAGCCTCTCTATTATCAGCCATTTGTTTCTCCTCCTGCCCATCCTTTGGAGAATATTGAGCTTTCTTAGCTTGCATTATTGGTCTATATATCTACTGAAGCAGATACTCAGACCATCATTGGTTTTTGTTAAATTAGAGGGAGCAGAATGGAGGTAAGAAGCCTGTTCCCAACTCCCATTACTGAAAAGAAAGCTAGTTACAGTGATTTCCTTACGATATAAACACCTGCAGCTTCCTCCGACTCTGATCCAACATCCTGACAGATATGTGTAGCTACTTGGCTCAGTTGCTGGTAAAAAAAAGGGTGATATGGGATTAGTCAACCATTATATACAGCACCTGATAGTCAATTCCGCTGTAGCCAATGTAATCAAATATCAGACCTTGCCATAACTAATCTGATTTTACTTGCTTTGTGACACTGTACAGGACAAATATCTACTCCAAAATTCCTCACATACAATTTTTTTTTCAAAGTTTTATTCCATTAAAAAAATGCAAATTGAATCCAATTCATGGCCCACACCTGAGGGACAAACAAGATCCAAGTTGACAGGATGAGGCATTGCATCCCTTCCCGAGCTTGCTGTGACACTTCATCTTAGCCAAAAAGCCAGGATGGCTTTGAAAACAATTGCATCAGATAAAGTCTTGGTTTAATCTCATGGGTCATTTTGATCCTTTACTCTGCCCTAGCCTGGGAAAACCACTATTGCAGGTGTCAGCACATCACAAGTGCAATGGACTGGCCACACCGCTGCCTGATCATGGTTTCACCTCTGCCAGATAAGACACTACTTTGTCTCCAAGAAAATAATATAGCAGTAATAATAATTGGTCATCAATAAACAGGAATGGGTTAAAGGTGACAATGGTGACTTAAATCATTTACACTCTAATTTTCAAGTGTAATGATTTGAGTATTGATAAGATGAAAATCTGTTTTCTGCTCCTTTTGTTTAACTTCTACTCTACTGGGGAGGCAATGGCCGAGTGGTTTTGTCGCTAGACTATTAATCCAGGAACTCGGCTAATGTTGTGGGGACCTGGATTCTAATCTCGTCATGGCAGATGGTGGAATTTGAATTTAATAGAATTAACCTGGAATTAAAAATCTACTGATGATTATGAAACCATTGTCAAGAAAAACCCATCCAGTTTACTAATGTCCTTTAGGAAAGGCAATTTGCTGTCCTTATCTGGTCCAGCCGACTTGAGCCTCCAGAACCGCAGCAATGTGGTTGACTCTCAACTGCTCTTGGACAACTAGGGATGGGCAAAAAGTGCTGGCCAGCCTGTGATGGTCCATGCCCCATGAATGAGAAAAAAAACAGCTGAGTGTAAAGTACCTTGGAATGTCATGTGAAAAGTGCCACATAAAGGAAAGATTTGACAGTCTTGGAGCTGTTCAGTTACTGTGTTACTGTACTTTCTTGTGAACCCACCTTACATCACAGAGCATTAGGTTTAATAATTGATTCTTGTATATCCTTTAATACAAAGTTCTTTGTGAATCTCATTGTACAAGTGGTTTAAGCAAATTATGTGAGGATGAAAGGAAGAATGAACTTACAGTTAAACAAAAAATTCCTATCTTTTTCAAGACATTATGAAGCCTTTCAAATCCAATATGAGGTACGATCACTGTTATTACAAGGCAAACATGATAGCCAATATCATGGGGTTTGGACCAATATTGTAAGGTCTAGTGAATAACAGTGAGACAGTTTTATAGTTTATGTGCCACAATTGTGCCACAATTAGACTTACATTAACACTGCAATGAAGTTACTGTGAAAATCCTTTAATTGACACACTCGGGTGTCTGTTCACGTACACTGAGGGAGCATTTAGCATGGTCAATGCACCAGACCAGCACATCTTTTGGATTGGGAGGAAAACCAATTAATGTGTTTTAGCAGCATGGATTGAAAGAGAAAGGTTAGCCAGGACACTGGGAAAACTCAGATAAACATGACCATTGATAATAAAAATAAAATATTATTGCTGTTTACTCCTGATTAATCCAAAACAACAAGCATTTTAAAAGTCATAAGTTTAGTAATAAAACACTTTGAAAGTTTAAAGTTGAAAAACCCACCTTTTAATAGAGTTGTATAACTTTGCCAATCTGATTCCCAGTTACTGTACCAGAATAGCAACACCAATATTGTCAATCTAATTTTGAAGACTATTCACTGAGTTCTAAGAAGGGCCCAAGCTGAAACATCGACTTGTCTGTTTTCGACACAAATACCTTCTGACCTGCTGTGTGTCTCCAGCTTTTTCTGGTTTGTTACATACTTCACATGACAAATTACCGACAAGTGCTCTCATTTATTGACCGATTCAAAGCAGTGACACTGTGCTAAGTAGCTGCTTCTTGCTTTGACAATAAGTGAAAGACTCATCATCATTACACACAGCATTGCAGTTAGAGCATGTACGCATTTGGCTTTATGTGTACCGTTCAGAGCAAGGCAAGCTTTGCACTTTCACCATTAAGGAAGATAATTTAGGGAGGTAAGAATTTCTTGTGTCACATTTTGAATATAGTGAAAGGTTTGTTTCCACTTCAGATGCAGTCATTGTGGATTGAATTTGCTGTCTGCCTGATCCCCAGTGGGAATTTTAACATGGAGGAGGTGGGTTTGGTATTGGTCAAAAGGCTGGGGGAGGTGTTAAAATTAGGAAGATTAACATCAGATCAGGAAATTGCCTCCCAACCTGCCAATCTCTGAATGTCACTCCAGCGGTGTTAAGGGTACAAACATGCAACTCTTCAGAAAATGTGGGTGAGCAATTAATATATGTTAAACATTCAGTTAGAGTGATGGTTACACAGGCTTTTGACTTTACTGTCTGCTTTGCTGACCCATCAGTTGAAATGTTACTGCCAGCCTGGACTTTCCCTCTTAATGGAAGATTCATTTCAGCTACCCTATTGGATTAATCTCACAATCATGTACCATTCTTCAGCTGCCCTACATCCTCAGAAGTCAGATACAAAGTGGTCCTGCAAACAACCAACCACCCTGGAATCCCCTTCCATCGAGTCTCATCAATGCGTATCTCACAACTAACCATCAAGCAAGTTTAAAGCAGCTTGTTATCCAGCAGCCAGGAACGGATGAGGTGGGAAAGTGGTAAAAAGTTCACTATTTATGTGGTTAGAGAACAGAAACTCAGCACAATGATTTCTTATACACCTATTTGCACACCCTCACCATGCCACAGCTTCTTTTGCTATACTTCTTTCTTGAACACTTGAAACACCAACGCTACCAAGTGTTGAAAATGACATTAGAGTTGATAGGCGCTTGAGAACTAGTGCTGACATGGGCTGAATAGCAGTAATAATGACCTAATGATTATGACTAAATTCCTACATCATAGAATCATAGAGGACTACTGTGCAAGAAAAGGCCACAATGCATGCCATGGTACAAGTAGAGTAAAAGCAGGCAGAAGAGCTTTTGGCTCCAATCCTTTGGAATTTGGAAGCTGTATTGCTCCAACCAAACACTGACCATCCTGCATCTTTGCAATGACAGACTTGGCCACTGGGACAGAAGGCAGCATGTTGAGTACTGACTGGTGGGAGGCAAAGAGAGGCAAGGGGTAAATGGGAGGTGATGGTCTAGTGTCATTATTGCTAGATTGTTAATCCAGAAACTCAGCTAATGTTCTGGGGACCCGCGTTCGAATCCCACCACGGCAAATGATGGAATTTAAATGCCATAAAAGTACCTGGAAATAAGCATCTATAGATTGTTGGAAAAACCCATCTGGTTCACTAATGTTCTTTAGGGAAGGAAATCTGCCATCCTTACCTGACCTAGTGACTCCAGAGCCACAGCAATGTGGTTGACTCTCAACTTCTCTCAAAGGGGCAATTAGGGATAGGTAATAAATAATGCTGCCCAGCCAGTGACGCTGATGTCCCATGAACGAATTTTTTAAAAAGTGTGAGAACTTTGAATCAAGTCCCTACTTGTGGTTCTCCTTCCGCCATTGCACCTCTTATGGCCCAGATACATTACATTGTCAGCATTGTCCTAGGGAGCACTTCAGTAGAGAGTTGAAAGTGGCCTAATTCTGCTACTATATTTTATGGTCTGATGGGATTGCTTTAGGATGATGATGTATGGTAGTAGTTGATGGATATGTGAGGAAGCGCATAGACAAAAAAGGGTGGGTGTACTTGAAAAGCAAGTGGGTGTAGGCAGTGATGACATTTTTGGAAGTCCTGATCATTTCATCGCTGCTGATTGGATGGAAAGCTTGGTGGTAAAAAGGTACTGTAGTGTCTGCGATAAAAAGCCACTGATCGAGGCATTGACCACACATTCGGGTGATTCCACATTTTAGACAGTCTTCTCCCCCAACCCCACTCATCACCTCTTTCAATTGGTATCAGGGCCTTAGCACCTGATTTGACTTTCCCATCTTTGCTTTATCTGGGAAAATACGAGTGATTTGAACTTTACAAACCTGAAGACTTATTGCTTTCATGGAGTCATAGAGGTTTACGACATGGAAATGGGCCCTTCAGCCCAGCTTATCCATGCCGCTCATTTTTTAAACCCTTAAGCTAGTTCTAATTGCCAGCATTTGGCCCATATCCCTCTATATCCATCTTACTCATGTAACTGTCTAAATACTATTTAAAAGACAAAATTGTACCCGCCTTTACTACTTGGTTAAAGAGGCTGGTAGGAATGGCTTTGTGGAATAAGAGAACTTTTTAATAGTTATAAATGCATGCATATAAGTAGAAAATATGTTTTTGTATGTTTGTACCTATTGCACAACAATCAATATTTTGTGGTTTAACTCTTTGAACATAACAAGAATGTTTCTCAGGGATTCAGTTAGGATTCTTGGGAAGTCAGAAAGCTGAAAAAGATTGGGAAACCCTGGACTCACCTGATGAAGGAACAGCACTCCAAAAGTTCGTGATACCAAATAAACCTGTTGGACTTTAACCTGGTCTTGTGAGACTTCTTACTATGCCCACCCTAGTCCAATACCACATCAAAACATACTCAAAACACATACTCAATTGAACAGCAACTCAGCCTCTGTTGGATCCTTTAATATCAGTTCAGTTGTAATATAAGTGGCAATGGGTCAGCTGCTCTTTACACATCCATTCCTCACTTTCCTTTTCATTTATGCCTATTTCTATGCAAACCCAAGAGTAAAATTAATTCTGTCCTTTTCTGAATTTGTAGGTCCCATCAGCCCACCAAGACAGCAAATTTTCAACCATTGTACATTGAACTACATTTATTTTATTCATTTGTGGGACATGGGCGCTGCTGGGTGGCTAGTATTTATTGTTTCTGTTGGAAAAAACACAGCAGGTCTGGCAGCATCTGTGGAGAAAGGAACAGAGTTAATGTTTCAATTCCGTATGACTTCTTCAGAACTCGTTGACAGAATAAATATTTAAAGGGTTATAGTTGTGATGAGGTTGACTGTTCAAAAGGTGGAGGTGGACCCTTCCTGATCAATAGATTTGTAACCCTGGTTCAGGCAAACAGTATATTGGCCTTATAGAAAGAGGCTTTGAGTACAGGAACAGGGACTTTTTTTACTGCAATTATACAGGGCATTGGCGATGCCTGGAGTATTGTGTGCAGTTATCTGAAGAAGGATATCTTTGCTATAGAGGGAGTACAACAAAGGTTTACCAGACTGATTCCTGCGATGGCAGAGCTGTAACATGAGGACAGACTAAGTTGGTTAGGATTGTATACATTGGAGTTTAGAAGAGTGAGAGTGGATCTCATAGAAATCTATAAAAGTTTCTCAGATAATCTTCACGGACAATGTCAACAATTAGTCATTTGTTGGTGCAGAAATTGAATATTGCTGGGGAAAGAAATATGTGGAGATATACTATTGAAGCTTTTCATCTTGCACACATCAGGACAGATGAAGGAATATAAAAGTTCAAAGGCAATAACAACTTATATTGCATGAGACAATGATGCTGATTGGTTGGCAAGTTGTCCCTGATTAGTCGAGATGTTGCCTTGGAGAATGTACCAGTGAATGTCTCCCATGCTTTAGTTTAACCTGAAAAGAGGCACCATGCCTGATATGTTCCGTTTGCTTGCAGAGGACAGATCTCTGAGGATGAATATGTGTGTCTTCCAGCAAGTGGACACTGAAAAAGTTGGTTGTGCTTTACAATGGCACAGGATGTGATTATGAATCATGCGGAATATAGTAAAGTGGTATAACTGTAGCAAGTAAATATTTGATCAATTGAAGTTCCTAGTTACAAGTAAACAAGTTAAGTGTGGAGTACTGGGCATCGAATTGTGTTATAATTCAGGTCAGAAACTCCAAGGTGTTTTATAAAGTCTACCTGATCATATGTTTTACAATTTCATTTGGCTAAAGTAAGCATGAGATGTTTCACATCAGGTATGATTCAAACGACCCACTTGGGAGCTTTTGTCAAACAATGTTTATTTAAAAATACAAATAACAAGGATAGAAAGAAAATTAGCAATAACTTTTACAAATTAAAAACAAGAACAAAAACCCATGATATTGTGTAACCCTTGACAAATATATGAAATTTTCCTGACAAACATCCTGAAAAAGGTTTAGCACAAAAAATACAAATGTTCCCGTAATGCTGGAACTTAGTCCCTTGGTTGGATGTTGCAGTTCTCTTAATGTATGCACTGACAAGCTTGAAGTCAGAACAGCTTCATAAAGTAAGGGAGAGAGAGAGAAACTCTAGTTACAGGCTAGCAAATAACAACAGCAGAATTTTCCCTCCAGGAAGTCAAGAAGACTTGCTTCCAGCTAGCCAGCAGAATTTACAAGACCAGGCAGAGAGAAAAAACATTGCTTTTCAATCTGACATCCAAACACTCTCTAAACTGTAACTGCAGCCAGCAGCCTAAAACTGAAAGTGAAACCTTGAATTCACTATGAAGAAAAAACTGATCAAAACACGTGACCTGCCAACCAGTTGTAAATTTCAAGTTAGCAAGTCAGTGCATGATGCCCAGATTAAAAATAAACAAAACCCCATTTAAGCCATTGAAGCAGCAATAAAACAACATTTAAGTAGACAGCTGGTGCCACAGTGAAATGAAAAGGCCTGCTGACAAACTGCAGAGAACATGATCAAAAAAGCATTTCTCAAATATATACTAGCATCACAATTGTGAAATGATGATTCAGCTGTCATTCAAATTTATGTGTCTTGAGTAGAATATTCTACTCTGTAATGGGATGGGAAATTGAGCATGATTGATCAATTATGAAGTAGCATCAACTACTGATGCTGACAAAATTCAGTATGTCCAACTCAGCCCACCAACACCTCTACTTTCTCAAAAGACTAAGGAAATTTGGTATGTCCCCTACGACTCTCATACCTTTTACAATGCACCGTAGAAATCATTCTTTCTGTTTGTATCACAGCTTGCTATGGCTCCTGCCCTATCCAAGAAAACAAGAAACTACAAAGGGTTGTGAACGAAGCCCAGTCCATCACTCAAACCAGCCTCCCATCCATTGACTCTGTTTATACTTCCCACTGCCTTGGAAAAGCAGCCAGCATAATTAAGGACTCCATGCACCCTGGACGTTCTCACTTCCACTTTCTTCCACCAGGAAAAAGGTACAAAAGTCTGAGATCACATACCGACTGACTTGAGAACAGCTTCTTTCCTGTTGCCTTCAGATTTTTGAATGAATATACCTCGCATTAAATTGATCTTTCTCTACATCCTATGACTGTATCAATACATTCTGCACTCTCTCCTTTCCTTCTCTTTGTACAGTATGTTTTGTCTGTATAGTGCGAAAGAAACAATACCTTTCATTATATACATGTGACAGTAATAAATCAAACCAAATCAATCAAACCTCTTCAGTGGAAGGAAATTAGGAATAAATTTTTTTAAAATTTAGGAATGCATCCACCAAATTAATAAAAGGTAAAACAAATATATTTTCATGACCTAGTTACTTCTTAGAATCTCTCCAAAGCAGGAAGAGGCCAAGCAGCCCATTGAGCCTGCAACAACAACAATCCATTCAGACTCTATTCCTATAATATTTGTATTTACCCAGCTAATTCTCCTGATCATAGGGGTCAATTTAATATGATTAAACCTAACCCTGCACTTCTTTGGACTGTGGAAGGAAACCAGAGCAGCAGGAGGAAACTCACACAGATCTGGGGAGAACGTGCTACACAGTACAGACTCCCAAGGCCAGAATCGAACCCCAGTCCCTGGTGCTGTGGGGCAGCAGTGTAACCACTGTGCCATCATGCCAGAGAAGAGAACCTGATGTCTTCCCATCACCATGCCAGTTTTGCAGCAATGGTGAAGATGCTCACTATTGTGCTACCATGTCAAGTACGTAATCTAGTTAGTTGTATTATCCAATCACTGTAAATGCTATGAAGTGTATCAGCATAATGACTGCAGCCAAGGCACCCTAAAGGCTCATTGTAAAGTGCTTTAAATGTCAGAAGAGTGAAGCAGCTGACAATGGTGGCGGAAAGGCCTGCTGCTTTAGGCACACACTGACCTTGGGTTCTCATGTACGAGAGTGCATTTATCAGAGAAAGTGTGCAGAATCTGTCACTCAATATCTGACTTTCATCCATTATGGGTTCCCCTTTTGTAATAACCTTTCAGCAGCTTGCCTCCCTGTGCTTCAGAAACGGAAAATAACAGCTTTCGTTCTGGAGAGGACGACTGCTCACTATTTGGGAAAATCAATTGTTGTTAAATTACTTAATTCCTTAAAGCCAGGTGAGTAGAGACAACTGAGCAACTATTGCCTTGAAAATGCAGGACGTGTAACTCAGCGCTCCTGCACGTGAGAATTCAGTGTGTGTGTGTGTGTGTTCTGAGACAAAAACAGATTGTTCCTGGAAGTCAAAGTAAGATTTATTTTTAAATGATTACCCTTAAACGTGTTCAGAGTCTCAGTATTAGTTATAGATTACCACATATCTGAAAGAGACAAGAGTCCAAGAAACAGAAAGCATAAGCTTTTAAATAAGATGGTCCAATGCCGTACCAAGTATGCTGTTTGCATATGATTTAGATAGAATTAACTTGTCAAGGTGATATAGTGTGCAACTCTGTCCTCAAGAAAATGCCTGAACTCCAAAGATTTGCAGGTGATTGGCCATGCTAAATTGACCTAGTGTCAGGAGATTAGGAGGGTAAATATGTGGGGTTACAGGGATAGATCCTGGGTGAGACTGTTGTCAGTGCAGACTCAATTGGTCGAATTGTTTCCTTCTACACTATAGGGATCCTATGATTCCATGATTCTGACTGTACCTGTGGCACTGGTTTATTGAACTAACAAACCTCAGGTATTGTTAATTTCAATAGGAAATAGACATGATTTGAAACTGTTGCATGACATACAACAATGTTCAGCATGGAAGCGAGTAGCAGCGCTGACTGGAAAATCATCATCAACTAAATGATATGAACTAATGACCAAAAGCATTGCTTTAGTCATTTTGTTGGGATCGTGGACCTCTGATTGGGTAACATTGGGTAACTCAGCCAGTGGCACAATGGTATTATTGTTAGCATAGTAATCCAGAGACTTCTGGTAATGCCCAGTGGATGCAAGTTCAAATCTTACTATAGCAAATGGTGAAATTTGAACTTAATAAAAATCTGGAATTAAAAGTCTAATGATGACCATTGTCAATTGTTGTAAAAACATATCTGATCACTAATGTCCTAAGGAAGGAAATCTGCTGTCCTTATCTGGCTTGGTTTACATGCAACTCCAGGCCCACAGCAATGTTGTTGACTCTTAAATACTCTCATGGTGGTTTAATGACTTCAGTTAGATCATTGAGATTGATCTATTGGAATATGAAGTCCCTGATTAAGGATCCAATTGACGGGCCAATCAGGGAGTTTTTACTTTGTACTTAGGCATGACTGTCAGTTCCTCTGACACTCCTGGAGATAGATTGCTGACTACCTTTACCAGTCTAACAGCACTCTGTATACTGCTGTTAGGCTTGTAAATAAAGAGATCCATCTCACAGTGGATGTATTTTTTTTATTCATTTACAAGATGTGGGCATCACTGGCTAGGCCAGCATTTATTGCCCATGCACTATAGACATGAGTGCGTGTTACAGATGGGCACAACTCTGATGCAGTTATCTCAGAACCACTTTCTTGCATCTTTACATTGTCTACTAGATTCAAGCCTCTTCCAATCCCTCTGAAACAAAAACAGAAAATGCTGGACAGCCTCAGCGAGTTTGACATTACCTGTGGAGAAGGAATAGAGCTAACATTTCGAGTCTGGCTGACCCTTCGTCAGAGCTGCCTTTGTTTCCTTCTGTTCTTTATCAAAAATGAACCCTTAACAGCTGCACTATTAAGTTCACAACTGCTAAGTTTTTGATCTTCCATTTGGCACTATCCATCAACAGCAGTAGATTTACACAAACTTTACACCTGCCTCCACTTTTTGAACTTTTAAATCCATTACTTGCTCCCATTCATGTTAGCTTCCTCAGTACTTTAAGTTCACCCAGCCTCTTGCTAACATGATCATTTGCTTAAATCTCTGTGCCCTAGCCTTCTAGCTTCACCTTGAGAACTAAATGATGGAGCTTGCAAAGTTCTTTCTCATGACCATTCAGTTGCTTGCTGCTTTTCTCCTTTCTCATTCCCCATCTTCACATCAAGCTCCCCTGCTGCCCCACTCCTTCAAGGACTCCGCATTCCTAACCCTGAACATCTGATTAGTTTTTCCTACTGAGGCCTCTCTGAGCTCACCTTCCCTGAGGTACCATCCATTTCTTTTGCCAAAACCACTATCTTCATAAAGAAGACATACTGTTGCTCATCATCAGCTTAGTTTTCTTCAATTTTTTTAAAAGATATATACATATACTCACAAAGTTATACAAATTTTTCCCATTTGAATTGAATCCAAAGAGGTGATGACTTTTCTCAGCCCAGGCTCTTCTGATCTTTCCATCCACTGCCAATGAAATATCAGATATCAAAGACAGGATTTTCCTTACAGATTCCAGGAACTCACCATTATGATCAGAAGGGGGTTAGAACTCAGCACTGTATGACGAACATTCTCCTGGCTGTATGGCAATGGTGGGAGTGGGGATGAGGGTGAGGGGTAGTTGGCTTCGGCATCCAATTAAGAATGGCAGGCAGGCACTTGAAGCTGATGGGCTTTAGCAACCAGGCCACCATTGTTGAGAGTAGGGTAGTGGGGAGGTGAGGGAGAGGAGGGGAGGTGAGGTGGGGGTGGATATGATCCAAGCAATAAGCAGCCTGTGCTTGCAGCTGAGGTCATGTGTTACTTTCCCATGGCATTACCCACAAAATCATAGAATCTCTATAGTGCAGAAGGAGGCCATTCAGCCCATCAAGCCCATCTGGAACACTGTCCACAGCGCATCACTTCCAGTCAGCTGCATTGTCCTCTTATATCTCCAGTGATCTGAAGTCACATTAATAGTCCTTTTCACAAGGCAATCCCCCTGCTTGCCTAGAAATTTAGCTTTGAGTTTTGGATAGGCTAGTCTCCTCCAGTACAGGAACCAAAGGCTGTGGAATGCTGGAACTCTGAAATAAAAACAGAAAATGCTGGAGAACTCAGCAGGTCCATGGAGAAAGAAATAATTTTTGAGGTGGACAACTGGCTCCTCCAGCTCCAGCACAAACCTCTTGTTTTTCTGACTAGCTCCCTGAGCATTGCCCCCGCCCCACTTCACCTCCACAGGGGCAACCGTGCCAACAGCAGATAAAACAAATCCTGGCGTTTCGCCCTGTAATAGTGTCTCCATGTCCATCTCTACCTTTAAGACATTTATGGAAGCATGTTTATATCCAAAACAACATTTGAATCCAATTAGATCTTATTTATTTCAGCGCTTTGTGTGAGTGTAATTTTTTTTTTAAGCAACACAGCACGGGAAACAGGCCCTTCGGCCCAACAAGCCCGCGCCGCCGTCATACTATATAGTAGCAAATACATTATCCTATTTTAATATTCCTATATAATAATATATATATTATTCCTAATATGGAAAATTTTCACCATAGGGACAATTTGTTTCCCAATCAGCCTAAGAGCGAATTTTTGGGTTGTGGGAGGAAACCGGAGTGCCCGGAGAAAACCCACGCAACCACGGGGAGAACGCGCAAACTCCCGCAGACACCGGCCCAATTCCAAGTGTCTGCACAGCCACATCGATAGTCTCTGAGCTGTCATGGTGCCCTTCAGATGGTCCACATAAAGCACTCATTTACGACATGAGGTACCAGGCAACCCATGAATCAACATCCAAGAGCTGTACCTGCACCACCTGCCGAATGCATGCTCAAAGTATGGACCAAATTACCTGTGGAAAAAAGCCGTAGTTAAACAGTCCTAATATATCCCTCTATCTGCATACCGCTCATGTGGCTGTCCAAGAGACCCTTAAACAGCCCCAGCGTGCCTGCTCCCACCACCTTACTCGGCAGTGCATTCCACACCCCCACTACCCTTTGTGTGAAAAACTGCCCTCTAATATTCGTCCTATACATAGCCCCCCTCACCCTATGGCCATGACCCCTCGTCCTATCCATTTCTAAAGGCGGAAAAAGTTTACCTCCATTTACTCTATCTATACCCCTTATAATCTTATACACCTCTATGAGATCCCCTCTAAGCCGACGTCTTTCAAGGGAAAACAACCCCAGTCTATCTAATCGTTCCTCATAGGACAGTCCTTCCATACCAGGCAGCATCCTGGTAAACCTCCTCTGCACTGTCTCCAAGGACTCCACATCCTTCCGATAGTACGGCGACCAGAACTGGGCGCAGTATTCCAAGTGAGGCCTAACCAAAGTTCTATACAACTGCAACATCAAACTCCTACTCTTGTATTCTATACCCTTTTCTATGAAAGCTAACATACTATACGCCTTCTTTATCACCTTCTCCACCTGTGAGGACACCTTCAGAGACTTGTGAACCTGCACCCCCAAGTCTCTCTGCGTCTCTATGCTCCGTATAGTTTTACCTTTTATCCTATAACTCTCTTCTACATTTTTCCGGCCAAAATGCATCACCTCGCATTTATCCGGATTAAATTCCATTTGCCATCTATCTGCCCAGTCTACCAACCTGTCTATGTCCTGTTGTATTGCCTGACACTGCTCTTCTGTACCCGCCAATCCAAGCATCTTGGTGTCATCAGCAAATTTGCTGATCTCACCACCTACCCCTACTTCCAAGTCGTTTATGTAGACCACAAATAGAAGAGGACCTAGTACTGAGCCTTGTGGCACTCCACT